>OW203896.1:0-2400000 GCA_934046635.1 Buathra laborator
TCATTGATGATAAGATTGTCATCCTGGCAATTGTTCATTTGGCTCGAGGGGGCATGCGTTACCGGTTCGGCTGGGGGAGGGAACGACACGGCGTGCGGATTTGACTCCAACGCTCGTGGCTTGTGCCTCTCGTGCTCCTCGTCTACACGCGGCAATGGTTGCCGTGACGTAAGCGGTGTGGACCGAGCAGCTGGTCGCTCGCTCGGCGCCGACAAGGATAACCGATTCGTCAGAGGTGCTGCGATTGGAGAGTCTCGGCGTGAGAGAGACCGAGCGAGGTTCTTGCTCTCTTTCTCGCTCCTATCGCGCTCCTCCTCTTCCCTTTTTGTGAACTCGCTCTTCGTTGTTTCCTGCGTACGCTTAGCGAGAACTTCAATTCGTCGTGCCAATTCGGAGTCATCCGTGCCATCGGAATGGTCTAATTCAATGAGCATATCTCGGACCTGCTCATCTACTGTTTCACCTTCCGAGAAATGATCGGTTCCGGTATCGGTGACTTCATCGTTGTTGGCTATAGTTTCACCGGTTTGAAATCGTTCCTCGAGCTCTCTTAAGGATTTTTCGAACTTGTCGAAAGATTCTTGTAGTTCATCGAGCACGGGAAGTTTCGTTTCCTTTGGGTTAGCGGATACATTTTCCATTGTTGATCGACAGTCGACCTCGGGGGTGTTAACCAATTCTACCTCCGACGAACTTTCGTCGGTGAAATTCTCCTTCGGGTCGGGCAACAGGACGGCCTCGTTTTTCCCGGGTGCCGGGGAATCATTGCCTGACTCGGCCTTCGGCGGGACATCAGGTTCTGATAACCCCGCACTTGGCGTATCACCTTTTGTTACCGAACGTTTCGAGGGTAGCAGTGGTGCTCGTAGCATACTACGATGGAAGCGTTGTATGGGGATTCCGGAGCTCTCGGAACTCGAGTTCGCTTCCTTGGGGTCCGGCATAGGGGCTTCGTGTGTTTTTGATCGTGTTCGAGAGGCTATTGCGCTGATCTCCGCGGCCATGCCCTTTTGAAGCACCCTTTTTATTAAGGAGCTTGGTTTCTGTACTTTCGCGGACGGGGGAATATAATCTCGCGATGAGTCGGAGACCAGCCTGGGCCTTGAGGACGAGCCTACGGGTCGTGTTGGCCCCAATACCTTTTTACACTCTTTTGCAGACTCGGGGGTACCTGGCTCGCAAGAGGAGTCTGAGCCACCCGATTCGCTATCATCCGAGTTAACAGGATTACGCGATAATGCATCCGCATTGGCGTTCAAACGTCCGGGTTTATAGACAACTTCGTAATCGTAATTACGTATTTTTAGTCTCCATCGCACAAGTCTTTTCCCAGGATCGTTCATGGACTCTATCCATTTGAGAGGCTCATGATCGGTTACCAATTTAAACTTTCGTCCGTATAGGTACGGTTGGTAGTGATCAACAGCTTTCACCACAGCTAGACATTCTTTTTCGGTGGTAGAATAATTTCGTTGCGACGGGCTATGAATTTTTGAATAATAGGCGACCGGTACATCTTGACCATCTTTTTCCTGACTCAGAACGGCTCCGACTGCTTCATCGGAAGCATCCGTTGTCAATATGAAAGGGCGGTTGAATTCTGGGTACTGTAGTACTGGTTCTTGGCAAAGTAATTTTCGCAAATACCGGAAGCTTTTTCGCGCTTCTTTATTCCAAATGAACTTGACATTTTTCTTCGTCAGATCAGATAAAGGTTTCGCGATCTTTCAGAAGTCTGGGATGAATCGACGATAATATCCGGTCAACCCCAGGAATTGCCGGACATTTTTTGCGTTCTTTGGTCTGGGAAATCTTTCCACAGCCAGCAATTTTTTCGGATCCGGTCTTAAGCCATCGCGGCCTATTATATGACCGAGATAAGCGACTTCCTTTTTTAGGAACTCGCACTTATCGGGCTCCAGAACCAGATTGACTTCGGTGAGACGTTGCATGAGACGTCGCACCTTTTTTTCGTGCTCTTCCAACGTCCTTGCGAATACCACATTGCCATCCAAGTACACGAATAACTCGGTACCTTGGAGGCCTCGAAGTACGTTATCCATAAGTCGTTGGAAAGTTGCTGGCACATTTTTTAAACCCTCTGGCATACGAACATATTCGTAATGTCCATTGGGCGTGGAGAAAGCCGTTTTTGCGTGATCATCAGGGTCCATCGGAATCTGTTGGAAACCGCTCGCGAGATCAAACGTGGAAAAATATTGTGCTTCTCCGAGTTGATCGATAATGTCGATTATGTGGGGCAAAGGATACGCGTCCGAAATCGTTTTTTCATTTAATTTTCGGAAGTCGATGACCATGCGCATACGCGGTCGACCCTGCGAGTCCGGTTTCTTAGGAACGATCCACACGGGTGAATTGTAGGGTGATTGAGAAGGTTCGATAACATAATTTTCGAGCTTTTTCTTTACCTGCTCCTCCACTTCATCCCGATGGACTATAGGGAACCGATACTGGCGAGTATTTATCGGGAGCTCATCCGTCGTAGGTATACGGTGAGCTACGCGGTCCGTGCAAGGCAGCTTATCGCCCGGTAATTTGAACCGCTCGGTGAATTCCTCCACGAGTCGACATATGTGCCTTTGCTCCAAGTCGTATCGTTCGAGACGGAGGGCCTTTAGAATAGCTGTGACGCGATCCGTCGTCAGCGGCGTCTCGACGTCTGACGATTCTGTCTCTGAGAAAATCTCCGAGCTACAATAATCGAAGGCCTCTAGCTCAACTGGCTGCACGGTGATTTCTACGTCCTCGTCCCGCGTGTTGACGGCCAACACATGGCATACCCCGTTCCGCTGTGTTATGAGTGCGTCACCCATAAATAAGCCTTCGCTTACTTCCACGCGAGGCAGGTATCCCTCTTTTATATTCTTGTTGATTACCGGCAAGGATACTTAAGTTCGAGTACGCGCCCTCAATAGGAAAACGCCGTTCTGCGATTTTCCTCGTACCATAGGGAGATGGTTACTGAATTCCTCCTGTATTCGCAAGAAGGGTTTTGGTTGAATTGGGTCTTTGAGCGTCACAAGCGCCTGATGATGAAAGGATACCTCGGCTTTTTCTTGGCGCATATATGGTTTGCCGAGTACTCCATTGCTCTGTGTGGGGAACTCGCGAACGACATGAAATGTCGCTGGCTCATCATGGAAATAAATTTTTACCGTACCTAACGTCAGAGATTTTGAATTCGTTAAACCCTCGAATTCCGTGCGTTCGTTAGGGTCTACCACGACATCACCATTTAATGAAGATAGCTTTATGAGATTGAGATCGCCACCAGTATCGCAGTAAAAATTGTCTATACCGTGAATTAGTTCTGGAGCGCATAATTTGACCACAGGCGATTCGATCTCATCTCCTTTGCTTCCACGGGAAATAATTACTCGGTGCGGGTCAGCAATTTTACCGAGGATATTGGTTTCGACAACTCTACCTGGCCCGCCGTCGGTTGACCGGGGCGGGCCCCCACTGAGTTTAAATGCTCAGACGAGTTGGTCCTTTGTAATGCAGTAATACCCGGAGAGGCATTGCGTTGTGCTCGGGCAGGCCTTGGAGCCCATTGATTCCGAGGGCAGCATGCACAACCCGTGCCTCTTGCGCAGCAGTAGCGATGCGTGCACCCGTTACCTATACCGCCTTCACGTTTTGCGGCTCAATTCCAGGGGCAGCACGCGCAACCCGTTCCTCGTAAGCAACAGTAACGCTGTGCACATCCTTCGGTATTACCTTCCCGTGCTGGGCTTGGACTTCTCGGAGGATAACCCGTACTATGCTTCAAGATACCCGGAGGATTCTGCGGAGTTCGTAACGCCGCGGGCGACGGCGATCGCGAGCTAAATTCCCGCGCGTCTTTTCTAGCGAATAAAACGGTTGATTCGCCTGATTTTCGCGACGTTTCCCCCGCAGAAGCCCGTTTCCGTTGAGAGCGGATAGCGAGCCTTTCAGCTAACGTGAAAGCATCGTCTAACGTTTTTAGCTCTTGCATGTCGACCATGTCACTCACATGAGTCGGCAATGCATCTATGAAGGAACGCAGAGCGATTTTTGACAAGGGATCATTTTCGATTGCCGGAGAGGCCGTCTCATACTCTTTCCTCCACGCGCTCCGACCCCCGCTGACAAGAATCCGGATTCTGTCATAAAATTTTCCTACGGTTTCGTCCTGTTTCATCCGGGCCCGCGCGATTTCTCCCGCATAGTAGTCGAACGTTTTCCCGCGAGCTAGGCGATCTTCCAGTATAGTAATTAACTCGTCGATCGTGTTTACGGTGCGACCATAGACACAATTCCGTGCATCGCCGCGTAATCGAGAAATAACTGCGCTAACGTATTCGAGTTCCGAGCCGGCAGGGATAAAAGTGGACCAATTTTTAATGTCCTGTAGGAAATCTTTTAGCGGTACCCCTGTTCCATCGAAAACAGGGATATTCATCACGCGATTCTGCAAAGATAGATTCTCCACCATGCCAGACATGAGGTCATGAGGGCCGTCGCATCCATAGTGACGTTTGCAGCGTTTTGCGTGACGTCCGTCATAATGAATAAATTATTTGCCCTTTATTTATTTCTGCTCTCGCGATTTTTTTATTTTTTTTTTTTTCACGCTAAATGAACGAAGGGGAATTATACCAGACTACCCCGAGAACCCGATGATCCCGACTTGATCAATGGGGAAATCGTCTACTACGTGAAAAACCAAAGACGATGGCTGAGTGTGAATTATCACTGCTCCTATTGTCTGTACGTATTCCCCGGTGGGCGTAGAAAGTCCCTCAATGGTTTCGGAATCTATTTCTACTCCGTTACCAAGAGCGGAATTTTTTATTATATTTATTTTAAATTCAGGTCGAACAAGCAGATACGCGGACCCCCCTACGAATTCTGGGGCGGTGAAATTTGAAAACATTTAGCTTCTTTATTTTGTTTTATAATCCGCAATAACGACTTGAAATTTCTGAGAGCATATACGAGTCAATTTATTTAACAATTATCAGAATTATTTTATATCGCCAGAAAATAAATTGTGAACGTAATGTTACGTCCAAACTAGCGTTCTTTTAATTATCCTAGTTTGTGTTGTAACAGTTGCCTCTTGTTACTATCGCACGCGCTGGTCAGGAGGGTGTTGAACCGACCTTTACCACTCCCGGTGTCGATAAAGAGAACAACGTTGCTCCTTTTTAAAGCCTAACCTTGCGGAAAATTGCTTGGGATGGAGCCCTTAAGAATGCTTGTCGTATCTGTGTCTTAGGGTGTCAACTAATTAGTAGTGGTTTCGGCGTCTTTGTGACAAATAGAGAGATAGAGCGGAAATCTTCAGTGGGACGGCGGCTACCTGCCGGCTTCTGGCCAGGTGTCGGAACGCGGGGTACAGTAAAAGGAAAATCTCGAAGAAACTTTATAAATTACTGAGTCACGAGAACGGAAATAAAATCATGCGTGATTAATAATTTGGTAGAAATGTACTTACGGTTGTAAACGATGAGTTGCAGGTGCTTGTTGACTTTGTTCTCGTGGTTTGAGTACGTAAATGAGTAGAAAAGGTGAATAAAATGTTTCACGAAAATACGAGGAAAATTAACACTGGTTTTTAATGCCGAAAAAAATTATTTGGGTGATACAATTGATAAAAGGTTCAATGAAAATTGTACTGTACGAAGTTCCTGATTTTTATCGAAACTTCAAAATTAACCTCGGTGGTTTTTTCTCGTCGTTTTATATAGTCTAAATCGGTTTCTTTAAAACGATACTTTGAAATGAATATTTCTAACGTCGGTGATTTTAAATGGTATTACGGAGAGAATCTAAATAACTGGTATCTGGTTATAGGGTATATGGTCCCGAGCGCACAATTTCCGGGGTTTTTATACCATTTTCTTGGTGACAAAATAGAGGGGATTTTGTTATAGGAGTGTCTTTTTATATCTATTCCGTATAGAATTTTGGTACAGTAACGAGAAGATGAGGTAATGCTTCGGATCTCTTACGTGATTGGCCCGTGATCTTAAGTCCTTCTTTCAGGCATAATTTCGTTTATCAGGCCCGCGCCGTAGGTGACGTGGTGGGGTATCGAAAAGAAAAAGGGCGCGGACGAGATCACGTAGGCATCGGTCCCCTCTCTTCTTGTTTCCGGTTTCCTGGAAGTCATTACCAGAGAGCCTTTTGGTGTCTCATTGCCGCTTTATAGGTAAATACTTTATATGCAAGAAATCACAAGAGTGGTGTTCCAATCCGACTATTAAACGAATCTCATCGGTGTCTAGACAAAGAAAACCGGTATCGTCGAATGGAAATACGCTCTCCTATGTCTACTGAGTTTTAGGTGTTATGTAAGAAAAAAAAATGGTGTCTTCTTAAAGTGATTTCCTACCCGAGTCTCATTTAACCTTTTGAAAAAAAATGAATTTTGCCATGAGCCGTGTTTTAACGTGAACTCATTATTCGACTTTTGACTAGCTGCACTCGTTTGCTCTGGTTTATGCGAGTATAAATGTGAAAATAAAAACATTTAATTTTACTCTTAATTTAATTTCTTTTCCGCGTTTAAATTCACCTAGTGGCGTGTCGCGGGAAAGAACTTCCTCGGCAAATTCCTTACAGTTTATGCCTGTAATTATTTTGTTTAGACAAATGGCATCTAAATTAATTACTGCCAAGAATTTCTCAAGGGTTAAACTATACTGGTCTTATATCGAATGTGAAATATGACAATTATGGTTGGAGAGCGCATGGCCCGTTCTTCTACCTAAAACAAAGAGGGCCTCTTTTCGTTACCCGGGTTCTCTGCACCAGAGGCTGTCGAGCGGAGATTATTTCGTACAGTTTCAATGAAGCAAGGCCCTTTTTGCTTTTACGGTGCCATTGCTCTCCTTATTATTAATTAACGATTCGTGTTTCATGAACACTGTAAGAATAAACACAGGCGTTCAAGAGAGCAAATCCTGTATATTTATTGTATCTTTTATTATCTTTCTTAACGAAATCCATTCTCAGCCTCACTTCTCTATTAGCCGTTATTTATTTTGATTGTAGAAAAACAGCAACTATTATTCTTTTAAATGTTTGTTACTAATAGTCGGGGTTTGTGCTTTTATTAAAGAATAATCATTTTTCCCTTTGCTGAGATCACAATCGAAAGCCCCCTCTCTTTTATTTTAACTGGTGGAGTTTGGCTCAACTAGAACATCGTCTTTAAATTGTCACCTTTAACGAAGATAATTTGTCGACCCGCCTGTATCTCTAGGAAATGAAAGTTCTGACCGGCTGACCGTAGATCCCTCTCAAAATGTTTTAGCTACGGTAAAGTAGGTTCATTGAGTTGAGGATCCACGCGACAGTAGTCGATATGGATAATAGCAGATCCCTACAGTAACCATTAGTGGGCCCACTTTCTTTTAGTTTCTTTTTGGGACTATAGGAGAGTGCTCGGAGGAGGGGCCAGAGACCGCCTTTCTCGGCCTCCGCTTGTGGGGCCCGGATCTGCTTTATCTAGATCGGTCGGTGTCGACTCGTTAAGGTAGGACCCAATGTTTGTTAGAATTTAGGCTAATTTGATTTTGATCTAACAGTAGGTAAAATAAATATCGGTAGAGCGGGGTTTTCACCCGATTTTCTTCCTTTCCTATTTTCTTAAAGTTTGAGTGGCGATTTTTATTAGTGGTGGCAAGGGAAAAAATAGAGCGTTACGCTGGACGTAACACCTCCCCCTCTTAAGACGATTATTAGGAGAAGCCTAATAATCGCCTCCGCGGCGCGGGGTGAAGCTGAGAATTTGTCTAATGCTAATGGATTACGACTGATTTCCCTTGGCTCTATGTTTAGCCTTAGAGATGTGTTTATATTTTTATTGTATATTTATTTTTATTTTCTTTTCTTTTATCATTATTTTCGAATATATATGTAAATTAAGACATTTCCTTTTCCCCTTTATCGTTATTTCGTGAAGTTATATTCACAAAGGTATACATAATTATGCGCTTATGAGGAAAGGAAGAAAAATTATTATACTCGTTATTTTTCCTCCCGTTTCCCTTATCTTAACGATTATGTGTTCTTATAAATATAGTTCTTAACTTTAACGATGGTCCTCGCGGTCGGGTGGGGTTATAGAGGGAGTAGGTTGAGGTTCAACTGTTCGCGGACTGACGGATTCCTTCGAAGGCCAAGCCGCTCCGGTATCATTTCCTGTGCGTATAATAGTTCGTCGTTAGCTTGTTTAGCTCGTGCGTCGTCCTCGGTCATGATGTAATGGGAATCCTGGCCTAGAGGTAGTAGTAGGTCCCATTGTAAAACGTAAGTTGTCCCTCCGATGACTGCTGCTTCCGATTCCTCCGGTATCAATTCAATCCATTCTTCTAAGATGCTGATAGGCACATCTTTCCATTCGGGAGGTACGTAGATTCCTGGGATGGGGCTCCAGTAGTACGATCTGCTATGGGGTTTGTACGAGTTGTCAACTGTCATGATTAGCTTGTATTGGACCATCTCCTGTGGATTTATAGATGGAAATAATCTCACAGCTTGTTAATGATGATTAGTCGTATGATGTCCTTATTATAGGTGTGTAAAATTATTTCCTCTCTCTTTCTCTTTTTTTTTTCTCGATATATATATATATGTGTATACATATCATTTCTGGATTTTCTTTCCTTTTTTTTTTCTCTCTCTTTTTTTTTTATTTAATATTATGAGGTAGTTTTTTTCTTTGTTTTTTTTTTTAAAGGTTTATTCAGATGGTTTCCTTTCTTTTCTTTACGTTCCTTCTCTATCTCTTTCTCATACCGCGGTCTCGAGTAGAGAGTAAGGAGTCATGTATACGTTCTCTGTTAGTCGGTCGAAAGGCTCCAGGTATCCTTGTGTTAGGTTTGGAAATGGTCCCGTTCCCTCTCTTGGGAGTGGGAGATCCCGTTGAGCGATGTTATCCTTCAAACGGCTGCTCTTTTTATCACCTTGCTCTGTACAAATGGGGGGTGGTGATGGAAACCTGATGATTAACCTACGAGGTGGGGTGTCATCCTCCCCCTGGTTGTCAAGATGCTTATATCTCCCGTACCCCACGTATTCTATCGAATGGGGATTCTGGCCGTAAGGAATTATGGTATCACGGTCCCAATAATAGTGTGTTCCCCCTAGCTCGATAGGTTGTTCGGGGTCAGCGCCTAATCTGCGCGACCACAAGGATCGAGTCTTGTCGGTGAGCTTTCTCCACTCGGGGGGTATCCAGACGTACCGTCGTGGTTGTACTGTCCGTGGCAATCGCATGCGCCAATAACATACCACGTTTTCCATGTCCAGACAGGGCGGAATGGGGTTGCGATTCACCGGGATGGATAGGTGTTCGGTTTCGTAGGTTAGCCGAGGTTTGTTCCATACAGGTGTAGGCTCGAAGAAATTTGGCCACCCATTTCTGCCGTGGATCGGGACCGTCCGATAGTCTTGACGTGCAGGCAGAAGTACATCGATGGTCCAGAAATATTGAACTCTTCCCAGTACGATGTCTTCGAAAGGTCGATCGCGTAGTTGATTGACACAATCCTCCAATCGGTCGGGAGTTAAAGCCCTCCACTCTGTTGGGACGTACAGAATGATGTCCTTTTTCGCGATATCAATTCGTAATGCCAACTTCCAATAACAATAGAGCCTGGTGGCTCCGGGGACAAGGCATACTGGTTTCTTCCTTCCTACTTCGATGGGAAAAATTTCGTCGGAGTTGGCGGGCCTTGTACTTATTCCCAAATTATCGTATTGCCTTCCATTCCTACACGTGCATCGAGACATGTTGGTGATACTAACACATACAGATAATTGATAATATTAATGCTGATGTATGATTAGAATTTTTTTTTTTGTTTTTTTTTTCATTTTCCTTTTAATGTTAGTCTATTTCTCCTCCTTCCTCTCTTTTCTTTATACAGGGGAAAAGCATTATTCAAGCCTTTATTAGGGGTTTCCATGCATATAGCTGATGAAATGACCCTGAGAGTGCGGCAAATCTCGCAGCATATAGTCTGCATTTTTGTGCGTTAGGGAGTTTATTACGAAACGTAGTTGGTGTTCGATACGTACTTCCTCTGTCCTTTTTCCTTCCTTACTTGATATGTTAGTTTCCTAGGGTTATCCTTGTTTCATCTATTTAAAGTTTGTTTTTTTTTCTTTGTTTTCTTATCCTAGTCTAATAACTTGTTAAGCAATAAGATTATCCTCTATGGTTATCATTTTTTTTTTCTCTTTTTCTTTGTTTTGTGTTTTTTTTTGTTTTTATTATTATTATTATTATTATTATTATTATTATTATTATTATTATTATTATTATTATTATTATTTTTTTTTTTTTTTTTTTTTTTTTTTTTATCGTGGTAAAAGGATAGGGCGAATCTTTAATAGACCTAGGCGTCTTCGCTACTCCCGGAGTTAGAGGTTGCCCCTTAACACCAGGAGGAACGTCCACGCCCGTGTGCTGGACTCTCATCTCGCTTCGTTGGGTCGAGCGAGGGGTTGTACCTCCCACTCGACACCGGTTTCCACAAGAAGCCTACCAGCTAAACCCCCCCGCCCCTGGCCAAAAATAAAACAGGTAAATTTTTGATCAGGTGTGGGAAAACCACTTCTGTCCGCGTTGTCCTTCGCGTCACCCCCCAGTCAGGGACTACGTTAGTATTACTTCTGAACTGGGGGTTTCTGTCCGTGTTTTCGTGTATTTTACATCGCGTCCGTCATGTCAGGCAGCCGTCCGCGTTTTTCCGTCTCAGTATCGTCTCTACGTATGTGGCTACTTGTAGCCACCAGTCGCTTCCGCGGAGCATCACATCCACGATATTATCAGGAGTGATAGCTCCGACGGTCGTTTCTAGTCTCTGTCTGAGATCTGTCCATTGGTCGCATACGAAAAACGTATGTTCCACGTCGTCTCGTTCGTGTCCACAGTATGTGCAGTCCGGTGTCCGTACTTTGTTCATTCTGTACAGGTACTGTCTAAAGTATCCGTGTCCTGTCAGGAATTGGGTGACGTAAAAATTCACGTCTCCAAACTCCCGGTCGGTCCACGGTCTCACGTCCTTTATTAGGCGTCTTGTCCAGTTTCCGTTTGTGGTGTCTTCCGTCCAGCGCTGTTGCCATGTGCGCATCGTCCTGTCTCGCTCTGTCGTTGCCGCATCCTGTCGTCCGATGTCGGCGCTTCTTCCGTAGATCTTTTTGCGCTCGAATGCAAGAAGATCTATGGGGATCACGCCCGCTACTACCAGCACAGCCTGCGCGGAGACCGTCCGGTAGGAGCAGGCGATCCTCAGCGCGCTCTGTCTCTGTACCGTCATCATCGCGTGGCAGTATTTTTTCGTCGTAAGGGAATCTGCCCACACCTCCGCTCCGTAAAGGAGGATCGAGTGAGCGGTCGACATCAACAGTCTCCGTTTTCCCGGTCTCGGTCCGTTCGTGTTTGCCATCAGGCGGCTTAGGGATGTTATCCTTTCGGCCGCCTTCTGAGCCGTCTTTTGTATGTGAGGCCAGAAGGTCATCTTCGTGTCTAGGGTCACCCCCAGGTACTTGACTTCCCCCTTGGTCTCGATGTCTTCCGTCCCAACCCTCATGAGCAGTCTCGTCTGAATGCGTTTCCTTGTGAGGAAGAGCAGTTCTGTCTTTTCTGTAGCGAGTTGCAGTCCGTGGTCTGTCATCCAACGTCCTACTCGTCTCATAGTCTGGTTCAGCTTTAACTGCGCCTGTTCTGGAGTCCGCTCGACGATCGCCGCCGCCACGTCGTCGGCGTATGCGACGAGGGAAACGCCGAGGGGAAGTTCCAGTCTGAGCAGGCTGTCATAGACTCCATTCCAAAAGTCTGGCCCAAGGATGGATCCTTGGGCCACCCCCGCGGTGATCTGTTTTGTAACCTGTCCTTCCGTTGTCTCGTACGTCAGTCGTCGGTTACGCAGGTAATCCTCCACCACCCGGAGCAAGTAGGGTGGGACCCCGAAGGCGTTTCTGAGCGCCCACAGGATATCCACCCACCTGGCCGAATTGAAGGCATTCCTGACGTCTAATGTCGCCAGCAATACGATAGGTCGCGCTGCGTGGCAGAATCTGTCTGTGTCCCGAAAGGTGTCGACGACTTTCTGGATTGCTCCGATCGTCGATCGGCCCTTCCTGAAACCGAACTGCTGGTTCGAGAGGCCTCCTCCAGTCACTATCGCGTCTGTCAGTCTCGGTCTGAGTAGTTGTTCGTACAGTTTACCTGTCGTGTCCAGTAAGCTCAGCGGCCGGTAGGCCGAAGGCGTACTGGGGTCGCCCTTACCCTTGGGGATAAGGACCAGCCTCGCCTCTTTCCACCGATCGCTGAAAGTCCCTGTCTGTAGGCACGCGTTGTACAGGTCGAGGAGTATGTCCGGCCTCAGTTTGACCATCAGCCGGATAACCTCTCCCGGTACCCCGTCGGGCCCTGGCGCTTTGCCAGCCTTCACCGCGTTGGCTGCTCTGCTGAGTTCCTCCGCAGTGAAGGGGGTTATTGCCTCCGTCCCGTCGGCGTCTGTTGCGTCCGTTCGCGTCGTGTGTGTCGGAAAAAGTCCGTCCACAATGCGTCGCGTGGTTTCCGCATCTTTGAGTTCCGGCGATACGCGGGCCCCTAGTTTACCGGTTACAATCTTGTAGCCGGTACCCCAGGGGTCGTGGTCCACCTCCTCGCAGAGCGTCTTCCAGCACTTCGCCTTGCTGTCCCGTATTGCGTTCGTCAGTCGCTTTCGTTCCGTAGTGTATATGGCCTGTAGGGCTTCCCTTTCGGGTCTGCCTCTGGCCCTTGTCATTCGTCTTCGTGTTGCGAGGCATCCTTTCCGCAGTTCGGCTATCTCGTCGGTCCACCAGTATTGTGACGGTCTGTCGCGTCTGTAGTGTTTTTTCGGCATTGTGCTGTTGCACAGCCGCTCCGTCAGCTTGGCCGTCCGTCCGCTAGTCTTTCCGCCCGGGGCCGGCCAGTCAGCCCTGGGGGAACGTTGGTAATCGGAGCCGGCGCTAGCGCCAGTTCTTCCGAGAACCTTCGTACGTCGAGTTTGTTCGTGTTCCACCGCGGGCGGTGTCGAGTCCTATTCCGTGTCGTTACTGTCTGTCCCGCAATCTCGAAGGCAATGTACTGGTGGTCGCTGGCCGTATAGTCTTCGACCACCCGCCACCGACCCACCTGCGGAAATAGTCTGTCCGAGGTCATCGTTACATCTGGAATAGAGTCTCCGTATCCCGGTCGTCTGTACGTCGGCGTATTTCCTGTATTTGCTACCACTAAGTCTAGCCTTGCTGCCATCTCCAGCAGCAGCCGTCCCCGTTTGTTCGTCACTGTCATGCCCCAGTCGACCGCTCTCGCGTTGAGGTCCCCCGCAACCACAACGTCCCCGGGCAGCTCTCTTATCCCATCCTCGAGGGTCGCGACCTTTCTCTCGAACTCCGCTACGGCGCAGTTCGGGGTCAGGTAGACACTGACATAAGTGACAGGGCCCACTCTGACCCAGACGTAGTCCTCCCCCACGCCGCGATCGGTTATCCGAGATCGGGCAGCGCCCCTCACCCAGATAGCGACCGTCTCAGCGTCGTTCGTGATCCAGTACTGTGTCTGCCGTCTCCTGTACGGTTCGCACAGTATAACTATGTCGGCGTCGTGTTCGTCTACTATCTGTGGTAGTAGCATGTCTGCTGTCCTACTTCGGTTCAGGTTTCCCTGGATTATTCGGTCCGTCGTCCCGCTTGTCTCCTGCACTCCCCCAGCGCAGCCCGGAACTCAGCGCACCTCCCGGAACCCGCGAGGTGCCCCACGTTCTCGTGCCCCGCCTCGCTGCACAGGGGACAAGTCGGCTTGTTTTTGCAGTCTGTCGCGTGATGTCCCGTTTCGCCGCATTTTCTGCAGTTCTGTGTGCGGTCCTGACCTTTGCAGTTTGCTTTAGTGTGTCCGTAACCTAGGCACCTGTAGCATCTCGTCACTGTCAGTCGTTTTCGGACGCGGCATCGCACCCATCCAATGGCGATCCGACCCCGGCCAAGCAGCGCCTCCGCTTCCTGCGGCTCTAAGTCGCATACGGCCATGTACTGCTCGGCCCGGTTCGGGCCGAAAATATGGACTCCGAAGTTAGCGTTTCGTCCTGTCTCTCGTTGCAGTGCCTGTCTGACGTCGTCTTCGGTCGCCACGCAGTCCAGGTCCATGATCTCCAATTGTATCTTGGAGGTCGCAGCCCTGACGCTGCCCGCGTCTCCGATCGCGTCTTGTAGTTCGCGTCTGAAGTCCTCTCGTCCGTCCGCGTTGGTCTGTATCTTTAAAAGACACAGTCCGTTCTTTGTCTTCCTCAGAGTTGTCACCTGTACGTGACTCTTCGTCGGGTCGACCGTCGCTCTTATTTTGCGTACTATGTCGGAGTACGATTTGTCCTTCTCTGGCTTGACTAGGACAGCCGTCCCCCGGTGTTTGGGGGCCGGTCTGCGCCTGTCTTCCTGAGCGTCAGCGTCCGTTTCGTTTGTTCTCTTTTTCTGTTCTGTCTTTTTTGTCCTCTTGTTCGTGACCGTTTGTCAGGAGGCAGCCGGTTCCGCAGTCGGAGCCCTCTTCTGTGAGGTCTCCGGAGTGGTCCCGGTCGTCTCCCGTTTACGTTTCGTCCGTGGCGTTTCCTGTCTTTTCGTCTCCATTTCAGTCTCCGTGTCTGTCGTGCATCCGCTCGGGGCAGTATTGCTACGCTTATTCAGCGCAACGTCTGCTGCCTCGAGGATGGTTTTGATGCCGTTTTTCACCGTCATATTCATATTTTTCTGTATGGCCGCTGCCTCGGCCATTTTTGTCGCCGTCCGCTGTATCAGCTTCAGTAGCTCTGTTACGTCCATTTCGTCTCGTTTCAGTGTGGTGTTGTGTGGTTTTGTATTTTCCGTCTGTCCTGTTTGCGGTGCCCGGTTTGGGTAGTCGCTCTCGATGGCGGAGGAGTAGCTTGCCGCGCTCCCCACGCTCGATTCGCTGTCCGCCCTGTCGCGTCTCATCAGGCTCAGTATTGTCCTGTCCGTGTTTTTTGTCTTTGTCCTTGTTTTGTCCTGGTCGTGGGCCAGGGTGGATGGCCCCGGTGGCGGGGTTTCCGTCCTATTCGGGGCCAGTCCAGTTTTCTGTCCTGACCGCCCGTCCGTTGTCTGGTCCCTTCGTGGTGGGGTTGGGAGCCCCGTGGTCGCCGATGCGTTTGACCGTTTTTCATTACTTGTACTTTTCATTTTTTTTTCGTTTCCTCCTACTCCTTTTCTTTGTGAGTGTGAGCGTGTTGTTTGGGTGTGGGTTGCTAGGGCTCCACCGCCGCTTTGCCTCCTCCGCCGACTGCCCCTCCGCTGGCACCAGTGGCCTCACCGAGGCCCCCCCGCTACTGCTGCAGGGCCCTTTCCGGGCGCCACCCGGCACTACTACAGTATGGGGATTTTTCGCTGGTTGATAGGGCAGCTAGGTCCACCCGGCTAAGGGGACCCGGGCCCCTGTACTATCCAGCGGCCCAGGAGCATCAGGCCTGGTTTACTCGGGGTACCCTCTAGCGCTTCGCGTTGGGGCTGCCAGCGGCAGAGAGCGGCGGGAGAGTTCCAGCACCATCACCTAGTGTTGCGTGTGCGTGATCTGAGTGCCCGTTGCAGTGGCTTTGCCAGTCCATTCACTCCGGGAGAGCCCGTTTATAGGGATCCCGCGCTTTCGCTTTTCGGGAGTCCCCGTTAATAGAGAACCCCGAGCATTCGTTCCCCCAGGGTGACCCGTTTATAGGGTCCCTGTACATTTGCATCACTGGCATGTCACTCGGGCTTGTTTGTGTTAGTGTTTGCGTCTGTGTGTGAGTGTGTGTAGCCTGGTTTTGGTCCACCCCGATTGTTTTCGGTACCATCCATCACTGGAAGGCGTCCCCCTATCCGCCACCTGGGGAGGCGCCCGATGCGGGACCGGCAACCCGACACGGGATTATTATTATTATTATTATTATTATTATTATTATTATTATTATTATTATTTTTTTTTTTTTTTTTTTTTTTTTTTTTTTTTTTTTTTTTTCCTTTACGGTACCCTTGCGGGTACCGTAAAGGAAAACAGAAGTTGCGGAATCCAGGTTACGGATTCCACCAGCCCAGCTGGTGGATATGTGGGACTCCCGTAGCCTACCCACTAAACCGCCTTCTCCTTTCGATACCCCCCCAACCAGGAACTATGTTAATATTACTTCTGGTTGGGGGAACTGTCTGTGTACGTCTGTTCGTTCTGTTTATCCGTTTCGTCTCACGTCAGTCCGTCTGCTCTGTCATTCGAGGCAGCCGTCTGCGTTTTTTCGTCTCAGTATCGTCTCTGTGTAGGTGGCGACTAGCTGCCACCACTCTGTTGTGTGGAGCATCACCTCGACAATATTGTCTGCAGTGATGTGACCAACGGTCGTCTCCAGTCTCCGTCTAAGTGCTGACCAGCGGTCACATTCGAAGAATGTGTGTTCCGCGTCGTCCTGTTCGTGTCCGCAGTATTTGCAGTCCGGCGTCTGTACTTTGTTCATCCTGTAAAGGTACCGTCTAAAGTAACCGTGCCCTGTTAGGAGCTGGGTGACGTAAAAGTTTACGTCCCCGAACTCCCTTTCAAGCCACGGTCTCAGGTCCTTTATCAGACGTCTCGTCCAGTTGCCTGTAGCTCCTTCTGTCCAGCGTTGTTGCCAAGCCTGTATTGTCCTGTTTCTTTCAGTGGTTGCCGCATCCTGCCGTCTCGTGTCCGCGCTCCTCCCGTGTATCCTCCTGCGCTCAAACGCCAGAAGGTCCACGGGAATTACGCCCGCCACCACCAGGACAGCCTGTGCAGAGACAGTCCGGTAGGAGCAGGCGATCCTCAGCGCACCCTGTCTCTGTACTGTCGTCATCGCGTGGCAGTACTTCTTAGTCTTCAGGGCGTCTGCCCAGATCTCCGCGCCGTATAGCAGGATCGAGTGGGCCGTCGACATTAGTAGTCGTCGTTTCCCCGGTCTCGGTCCCGTCGTGTTTGCCATCAAGCGGCTTAAGGATGCTATCCTCTCGGCCGCCTTCCGGGCTGTCCTTTGTATATGGGGCCAGAAGGTCAGTTTCGTATCTAGGGTCACCCCCAGATACTTGACTTCTCCTTTGGTCCCGATTTCGTCTGTCCCAACCCTCATGGGTAGTGTCGTCTGTATCCGTTTCCTTGTAAGGAAAATCAGTTGTCTTTTCTGTTGCGAGTTGCAGTCCGTGGTCAGTCATCCATCGGTCGATGCGTCTCATTGTTTGGTTCAGCTTAAGCTGCGCCAGGTCTGGAGTCCGCTCAACGATCACTGCCGCCACGTCATCAGCGTAAGCGACGAGTAGAACGCCGAGCGGGAGCTCCAGTCTGAGCAGGCTGTCGTACACTCCGTTCCAGAAGTCTGGTCCGAGTATAGATCCCTGCGCGACCCCCGCAGTGATTTGTCTCGTAACCTGTCCTTCCGTTGTTTCGTACGTGATACGTCGGTCTCTCAGGTAATCCTCCACCACCCGGACCAAGTACGGTGGAATCCCGAAGCCGCCTCTCAGCGCCTCCAGAATGTCCACCCACCTAGCCGAGTTGAAGGCGTTCCTGATGTCTAGCGTCGCCATGAGCACGATTGGTCGCGCCGCGTGGCAATGTCTGTCCGTGTCCCTGAAGGTATCAACCACTTTTTGGATCGCTCCAATCGTTGATCGACCCCTTCTGAAGCCGAATTGATGGTCCGAGAGGCCACCTCCGGCTTGTATCGCGTCTGTGAGTCTGGGTCTCAGTAGTCGTTCGTAAAGTTTCCCTGTCGTGTCGAGTAAGCTCAGCGGCCGGTAGGCCGACGGCGTGCCAGGGTCGCCTTTACCCTTGGGGATAAGTACCAGCCTCGCCACCTTCCACCGGTCACTGAAAGTTCCCGTTGTCAAGCACGCGTTGTACAGGTCGAGAAATATCTCGGGCCTCAGGTTGACCATCAGCCGGATAATCTCGCCCGGTACTCCGTCCGGCCCCGGTGCCTTTCTAGTCTTCATCGAGTTGGTTGCTCTAGTGAGCTCCTCCGCGGTGAAGATAGGGGCTGCCGGTGCCTCCGTGCCGTCAGTGTCGTCCGTACGTATCGGGTGTGTCGGGAATAGTCCGTCGACGATCCGTCGTGCGGTTTCAGCGTCTTTGAGTTCTGGCGGGGCTCGTGCTCCTAGTTTGCCGGTCACAATCTTGTAACCAGTTCCCCAGGGGTCGCGGTCCACCTCCTCGCAGAGTTTCTTCCAGCATCGCGTCTTGCTGTCCCTGATAGCCTTCGTCAGTAACTTCCGCGCTGTCTTGTAAGCGGCTTGGAGGTTTTCCCTTTCGGGTCTTCCGCCAGCCCTTGTGACAAGTCGTCTGTTTGCCAAGCAGATTCTGCGGAGTTCGGCTATCTCGTCCGTCCACCAGTACTGTGCCTGTCTGTTTTGTCCGTTTCGTCGTTTTGGCATAGTGCTATTACATAGCCGTTCTGTAAGTTTGGCCGTCTCGTCCGCCAGTCTTTCCGCCCTTTGCCGGCCAATCAGCTCCGGGGGAATTTGTGTTATCGGGGCTGGTGCTGCCACCAATTCCTCCGAAAACTTCCGTACGTCGAGTTTGTTTAAGTTCCACCGCGGGGGACGCTGGATCCTAGTCCGTGTCGTTGTTGTCGAACCTGCCACTTCGAAAGCTATGTACTGGTGATCGCTGGCCGTATAGTCATCGATCACCCGCCATCGCCTCACCTGTGACAGGACTCTGTCCGATGTCATTGTTACGTCAGGAATGGAGTCTCCAAACCCTGGCCGTCTGTACGTCGGTACGTTTCCTGTGTTTGCTACGACCAGATCTAGCCTCGCAGCCATTTCCAGTAGCAGCCGTCCTCGTTTGTTTGTTGCTGTCATTCCCCACTCGATCGCCCTCGCGTTGAGGTCCCCCGCAACCACGACGTCTCCGGGCAGATCCCTGATTCCGTCCTCGAGGAGTTCCACCTTTCTCTCGAACTCCGCCGCGGTGCAGTTGGGGGTCAGGTAGACGCTGACGTAAGTGATAGCGCCGACCTTAGCCCAGACGTAATCGTCGCCCACACCGCGGTTAGTCATCCGAGATCGGGCAGCGCCCCTCACCCAGATAGCTGTTGTCTCGGTCTCGTTCGTTATCCATGTCTGTGCTGTCCTTCCTCTGTAAGGTTCGCACAGTATCAGGATGTCCGCGTCGTGTTCGTCGGCTATCTGAGGCAGTAGCATGTCTGCTGTCCTGCTACGGTTCAGGTTTCCCTGGATTACCCTGTCCGTCGTCCTGCCTGTCTCCTGCACTCCTCCAGCGCAGCCCGAAACACCCCACACTTCCCGGATCCCGCGATGTGCGCCGCGTCCTCGTGCCCCGCCTCAGTGCACAGGGGGCAGGCTGGTCTATTTGTGCAGTCCGTTGCGTAATGTCCCGTCTCGCCGCATTTCCTGCAGCTTTTGGTCCGGTCCGTGTTCGTGCAGTTTGCCCTTTTGTGTCCGTACCCCAGACACCTGAAGCATTTCTGCACTGTCACTCGTTCTCGGATGCGGCAACGCACCCATCCGATCCCGATCCGACCCCGGCCGAGGAGCACCGCGGCCTCGTGCAGTTCGAGCTCGCACACCGCCATGTACTCCTCGTACCGGTTCGGACCGAAGATGTGGACGCCGAAGTCCGCGTCTCGTCCTGTTTCTCGTCCTAGTGTTCGTCTTATATCGTCCTCAGTCGTGACGCAGTCGAGGTCCATGATCTCCAGTTGAGTCCTGGAGGTCGTGGTTCTCACGCTGCCCGTGTCCCCGACCGCTTCCTGCAGAGCGCGCTGGAAGTTTTCCCGTCCGTCCTTATTGGTCTGAATCTTTAGCAGACACCGACCGTCTTTGGTTTTCCTCAGAGTCGTCACCTGCACGTGACTCTTCGTCGGATCCACCGTCGTCCGTATTTTCCGTACTATGTCGGAGTATGTGCGGTCTTTCGCCGGCTTGACAAACACAGCCGCCCCCCGTTGTTTGGGTGCCGGCTTGCGTTTTTTGGCCTTGGCGTTTGTCGCGTTTATCGCGTTTGTCGCGTTTA
Organism: Buathra laborator; assembly: GCA_934046635.1. Classification (NCBI taxonomy): domain Eukaryota; kingdom Metazoa; phylum Arthropoda; class Insecta; order Hymenoptera; family Ichneumonidae; genus Buathra; species Buathra laborator. Next base: position 20,048 of record OW203896.1, read on the forward strand.
TCGCGTTTGTCGCGTTTGTCGTTTTCGTCGCTTTCGTCGCTTTCGTCGCGTTCGTCGCGTTCGTCGCGTTCGTCGCGTTCGTTGCGTTCGTTCTGTTTCTTCGGTCCGTTTTCTTTGCCGTGACTGTCGTCCACGTTTCGGCCGCTTCCACTCTCGGAGGTCGCTTCTGAGAAGTCTCCGGTGGGGTCGCGTTCGCCGAACGTTTCCGTTTCGTCCGTGCCGTGTCCCGTTCTTTCGTCTCCGTTTCCGTGTCCGTCAGTTCGTATTCGGTAACACGGCTTCTTGGGGTAGCCTTCGTGAGCTTATGCAGCGCCACGTCAGCCGCCTCAAGAATCGTTTTGATTCCGTTCTTCACCGTCATGTTCATGTTCTTTTGAACAGCGGCTGCCTTTGCCATTTTCGTCGTCGTTTCCCGTATGAGCATCAGTTGCTCCGTAATGTCCGGGTCGTTCCGTATCGTCTCATTAGCCGGTTCCGTCTGAACGAGTGTCTCGCTGAGAGCGGAGGTAGCCGAAGAGAAGCTTGCTCCGCTGCCCGCGCTCGACACGCTAGACGTCCTTTCCCTGCCAAGCACGTTCCGATTTATCCTGTCTGTACTGTTTTTCGTGTCCGTTTTCCTCATCGTTGTCTTCGTCGTCGAGTCCTTGCACATTCTGCGCCCCTCAAAATCCATGCCGCTGCCCTGGGCCACCGGAGCTTTCATCCGATCGGAACCCGGGGTGGATTCCCCCTGTTTTGGGGTTACCACTTGAGGTATTTTCTCGTTTTGTTTGTGCATGTCCATGTGTTGTGTTCCTGTCTGCTAAGGGTCTCTCGGGGGCGCGACTCCCCGTACCGTGCCGGAACGGAGCACGGTCCCTGAGATCCCCATCCCTCTGTGTAGTGTCCCCCGGTGTGTAGTGTGCGTGCGCGTGAGTGCCCGTGCCAATGGCGAACAGCCGGTACGTTCATCCGTCGTCGGGAGAGCCCGTTTATAGGGTTCCCGGCCATACGCTTTTCGGTGGGCCCCGTTTATAGGGATCCACCGAGCATTCACTTTTTCAGGATGACCCGTTTGTAGGGTAACCTGAACATTCGCATCACCGGTATGTTACTCGGGCGTGTTTGTGTAGGTGTTTGTGTATGTGTATGTGTAGCATGGTTTTGGTCCACCCCGAGCAATTCGGTACCCTCCATGTCTGGAAGACATCCCCCTATCCGCCACCTGGGGAGGCGCCCGATGCGGGACCAGCAACCCGACACGGGATTATTATTATTATTATTATTATTATTATTATTATTATTATTATTGTTATGGGGTAATTCTTATTACTATATTGGTTGTTCATAGTTTATTCAAGGTAAGGGTAACGCGCTATGTTTTTCTTCGACTTATATCCTTTACGTCTTTTCTTCGTTTACAACTCTGGGATAGTGCCAGGGGCGATAAGTGTCAGCCCGTGTCTATACTCATGGTCGATGGAAAATTCCACTCCGTAATCGATGTTGGTTCCGCACGTGTAACATTGCTTTATTTGTTTCGCGCTATCAGTGCAAACGGTGGCATGATAACAGGGCAAAGCCATTGTTCCTATGCTCTTCATGCGGCAACGGTGACATAGGTTATTATTGACCAATTTGCTCAAAGTCCCGATGTTGAGAATTTTTGGTTCACTTAAATTTTGTGGAGTGGACGGATGTTTAGGTTCAGTTGGTTTCTGCGGTTGCAACGTGTCTGTTGATGGGTCAACGTTATCCCTTTCATCCTCCTCGAGGATCGTGGCCTCCTGTTGCTTTTCCCTGTTTACTGCCTCGCTCATTGTTGGTGCCTGTTTACCTGACTTGCTATGTTCCTTATTTCCTACTTCCCCAATGAATTTATTTATCTCTGTTGTATATTTTCGGAGATTCGTTAAACATGCGGCCCATTTGACTGTAGTTTCGGCCTCCTTTAGTTCGACTGATTCCTCTGGCAACTTTGATAATTCGTAATTGTGGCTATTACTGGGTTGGATTCCGGATCTCCGTTGAGCACGTAGGTATTTACATTTTGAGAACCATTTCGCGTGTTGGCCCATAGCCGTATCGGTAGGCTGCCACTTGCTCAGTCCTCCTCCGCAATAATAACATATTGTTTGATCCTCCTTTCCCGCATAGAAAAAACCTGCTGAGGCAAGGCTTTCCTTTGACTGTGATGACGATGTTGGCCAACTTGCGAAACTTCTCAGGCGCTTGTTGTAACTCGCATACGTGGGGTAAGAAGGTCCTTTTTCGGAAAATCCTGCCATAGCGTTATTAGCCTTGCGTGATTCCGGGCTCTTGGTGTCATAAGGTCCTTTGGGTGGGCGTGCGGCAGGTATAACGGAAGGGTGCACTCCCAGGGGTACGTTACCACAGGGTATTCTTCGCACAAAACGACACTTATCTTGCCATCTTTGATGTTCTAGTATAGGTCTGTCGTCAGCTTCCCACTCGCCTATAGTGAGTTTGCACTCAAAACAGGTAGTTTTGTCTTCTTGTCCAGTATAGTAAAATCCTGCTGCTGCTAATTCCTCAGGGGATACGTTGGGTTTAGGCCAAAGTACAAAACTGAGCAATCTTGTTTCTTCCAGATGATAGTTTGGCCCAATTGGTTGTTGACCTGTCATTGCGGTGTCACAAATCCGTATATAAGAAAAATATATAATATATATTTCTTTTGTTTCTGCTCGTTTCTTTGATTGTGGTTTTCTTCTTCTTTCTGATTCGTTGAGGGAAATCCGTTGATGATATATATATATTTTTTTTTTGGTTGTTGCTTACGCCTTCTGGATTTGAGCCTCCTTTAAGCAGAAATACCGAATTGAAACTATAGTGTTTGATAACGGTGTGTGAAGATGCTGAGTTATTTCCTAATTAATTGATTTTGCTTGTTATCGCGTATAATTTCTAGAAAAGGTCATGCCTATTACTCATTGTGCAACAGCGTATACATTATATCTTTTTCCTCTCTTCCTTTTCTTTCCGTTTCTTTTACTTGTTTGAGCGTCTTTCGAGAGAGAGAAACATCTGTCTTCTCTCGGCGCACGGTGTGTGAACGGGAATCCTTTTTATTTTCTCGAGGGTAGGGTATATTCTTGTTGCCGTTTCATTACCCGCTGCTGATTCCCTGTTAATAGTAACCTCGGGCTCCGGGGAGGATTCTACCTGCGCCCGTATTACTGACCCTTGCATTTTCTTTTCCGGATACGTGGGTTCCGGGGGCGTTGATTCCTGTGGAATGCACTCACGCGGCTTTGCTCTGGGTATTGTCGCAAAAGGAGGTATCGATACCGGTGAAAATGACGCTAATTCCTTTGTTTCCATTCCCTGTTCCAACAAACTCATCTTAAGTGGACTGCGGAAAGGTCGGGGGGTTTTGTAATGTTCGCCTTCTTCCGCTTGTTCATTACTTCTTCCCCCCTTCCCACGTGGCAAAGTTGTAGTTTCCGGACTAAAATACGACGGTAATGTAGTGCCCTGATGTGTAGTCACAGGTATGTGATAATGGTGGCTCGGTGCCTCGGTGTTTAGAGTCTGTTGGAGGTCGCGAATTCTCGGGTCAAACCCGAAATGAAAAGGTTCTAAGTTAAAGGTAGTCGTGGGTCTCTCGTTTTCAGCATAGTAACTGGGCGGCTTGGGTTGTAATGGGGATTTAGGGGTAGGCTCTTCATTGATATTGCCATCTTCCCCGTTCTCCTTGGGAGGTTTCTTTCCCAGATGCAGCAATAGGCTCGTTACCGAATCCCAGATGGCTCCAATGAGGTATAGAGACCAACCGTATACAGTGTGTAAAGCGTATCCGTGGATTACAGTATCAATTATTAATTTTATTCCTCTACACAACATGACAATGCCAATTAGCCCTGCGCTAAACGTACCAAAGGTGGAAAAATATCCCCACGATTTTTCCCAAGAACTTTCGATTATTTTATTTATCGCTTGTTCATCGATTAAATTCGCAATTGTTCCTCCCTGAGTAATGGTGGGTTGTCCCGCTATACCTCTCGCTACGGAGTTTAAAATAGCGGGGCGCTCGGCAGCAAACATTATGTGTTCTCGTAATTCGTCTAGATCCTTTTGCGTATATATGCCGCTGGTGGCGAGTGCTTGCGGATTTCGGTATGTCCATGTATGATCAGAAAGAGGTTTAAGTACAGTTGGTGGCGTCGCATGAATAGGTCGGGGTTCGAGCGAATACCATTCCCCTCCGACGCGATACATAGACGGCACAAGGGTGTTGCGAGTGACCTGAGTCCCAGTTCTCTTGAGTATGTGTGTCCGAGGTGTGAGATGGTAGGAGTGGTTCCCTACCTCGACGGGTAACTGTGTGTAACACTCCCGTGTTTCTCTGATTTTTACCTCTATTGGAATGCATTTTACTATATGGGCTACTTCTCCGGATAATGCGGCCATATAGCCTGGTCCCTTCATGATATTATAAGCGAATTCGTCCGGTGATTGTTTTGCAAGACCGATGGTGTTTTCCAAAACTCTTCTTTCGAGATTGCATCTTTGAGTAAGTATATCCACATACATTTGTTTCATCTGGGTGCGTATGTATTTTTCTACGTATACAAATTTTGAGTTTACATATGCGAAAAGATCGAGATTGTTTACTGACAAAGGTTCCTTTTTTATGAATGGATCTCCCTTACGGATTTCTACAATTAACAACTTCGGGTGTTCCGTTCGAACCAGCGTATATCCGCATAAGTTTGTTTGACCCTTGGCAGTTAATGCAAAGATTACGTCTCCCTCTGTTAGTGAGTACATTGTTTGCTTGTATGTAGTGTCGGTGTCAGTTGTGCGTTTAGCAGGGCCCTCGTAAAGCACACCATACCGTTTGGAGTGACAGCTGTCCTCGGGGAAAGGTTCCCAAAAGGGATCGCCCCCCGTCGATGTCAACGCAATGACCCTCGCTAAGCTCACATCGCATACCTGATTTTAAATGAATTTTATTGGTGTCTACATCGACGTCTGCAGAATAGTCACGTAGCGAGATTTTAACTGCGCCCTTTACGTATACTTTATCCCAATTTCCATATGGGTCCGAGTAATATACCCCCTCGCATGATGCGTCTTGATTTACCGTGCCGGCTATTGAAATGGGTCGCATTATCGTGCCGTTATCTATCGCTCCGTATATTTCGGTTTGCCCGATTTTAATCTTTCCTGTTTTATGCAAGTCGGAACAAATATCGCGTGAAACGGTATCGATATACGAATATTCTCCGTTGGGTACGTCCATTCCGTGCGACCACATGCCGCATCACGGATTACCCGGTATATTTCAACTTTACGTTGGTGTACTTGTATAGAAGAGTATTGGTTTAATTTTAATAGTTGAATATGGACAGCGGTTTCGTTCACTTCCTGTGTAGGAATGTCGCATTCGCCGATCTCGAGGAGTGACACGGTTGTAATATTCAATGTGGCGCCCGTGCAATCGTATCCGATTATTCCTTCCACCGGGGGTGGGGAATATAGCAGAAGTAAGAACGCTATTCCCAGGGCGAGTAACGCCTTTTCCATCTGTAACGTCAGTGATTTTATATGTAAATTTTGGGCGCGGCAACGCTCTTAGGGTCGACAGAGAAAAGGAAATAAAACGGAATGCGTGGCACCGATTGGTGAAGTATAGAATAACTCCGTTGGTCCCTGGACCGTATGAAGTTAATGCGTGGGTAGGATGGGGGGCGAGATCTCCCGTATCCCGTAGAGATGTTTAAAAACCACGTGTATTCCGAGATTTCTTTTATTCTCTTGACTCTGTCTGTATTGAAAGGGACTTTATTATTTTCATCGGACGATTTTCTTTCTGAAGCGATTTAATTATGCCGCGAGTGAATGAGCCTATGACTCCATCACTGCAGAGGTTGCTTGATAGTAATCCTCATGTACCGGGTACGATCTCGATAAAAGTGCAAAAAGGAGTTCGGCGTATACGTTTTCTTCGGAGAATGTTGAACGAGGCAAGGTAAGTGATTTTTCGTGTAATTTTCCGGGCGGTTTGCTTTCTCTTTTTTTTATCGGTACCCCTTTTTTCTAGCTGGGATTTGTCGTACGAAGATATCTTTGGTCTTCGCCTACCTTTCTCGACGGAAACAGCGGCGCCTCCGAGCCGTCTCGAGGGGTTCGTTGCGGGGCGACAGGTTGTGCGACGGTGTCTCTATCGGCATCTTTGTTGGTTTGTCTCTTTCTTTTTCCTTTTCGAGGGATCATTTCTTTCTTGAATTTGTTTTTATTTATTTTTTTTTCCTTTTTTTTCAGCGTTGTGCGTTGTGTTTTTAATTAATTGTTGATTATCATATTCCGGAAAATTTATTTCCTTTGTGTTTCTTTTGGTAATAATAAAAAAAAAATGATTGTAATAACCCTTATTTCGTGCATTTTGTGTGTTTGTTTTTTTTTGTTTTGAATATTTTTTTTGTTCTAGTTTTGCTTCCTTTTCGTTGCCCTACATTTGTTTTCCATATATGTGTAATTTAACTAAAGTTGGAATTATATATTTTCCGTGATGGTCAAGGGAAAATTCCTATTTCACGAGGGTTGGGTCGGTCATCCTTTCTCACTTGCTTAACAGGTTTCTCGCTTCCAGCCTCCTTTTAATTGGGCCTTCTCTTTTTGTGGCGTCTGGTTCCTTGCCTGTTACCTATTGGCTGTTCATCCCCGTTTTTCCAAATTTCCACGGGGTAAACTCCCTCGGCCTGGATATAAAAGGTCGGGGTTCTATCGTTTCTTCATCAGTTTATTCTTTCCTTCGGTTGAATACACCACGAAATTCTTTTCCGAAATGGTTTTTTACGGAGAATTCTTCTCTAACAAGGAGCTCGACTTTTTCGAGGTTGACGAGGTCCTTCGGACCGTTTATCCGGCAGCGGGAACGAGGTGCCTGCGAGGAAAGGCTTTTGAAGAGTTGGTGGCCAGGACTCGGGCCACACGTCGGGCATCTAACCCGTAAGTATTTATTTTATTATTTTATACCCCTCTTTTTTTTTCATTATTTTTAATTTTGTTTGTGTTTTTTTTTTCAGATGGAGATTTGAGAGGGAGGATAGATTCTCCCTTCGAATCCTTTTCGGAATCTGCCCGTACCAGGCGGATTTCGAAGATTGGAACCTAGAGGCCCCAATTCTTTTGGCGAGGGAGACCTCCATTTACGAGGATGAGGGGGCGCGATACGCGCATTATTACGCGGAGATGCGTAGTCGTAAGGTGTGGATGCCGTCGCCCTTGCCGCCCGTTGCTTGGGAGCCGGAAACCCCCGAGGTGGCCATCGTTTTTGAACGGCTGCTGCATGTGGCCCCTCCACCGAGTCCGGCGAGTCCTCCACCAGCCGACCAGGGGGTTCCGGGGGGCCTTGTCGTCCCGAGGCCACGGCGGCCTTCCTTACTGGAGGAGTTGGGGAGAATTTTCCCCAATCTGGGCCGTGGGCTATTGCGGAGGCGGGATCGCTCCCCGCCATCGAGGGGTCATCTCCGACGCCGATTGGTGAGTTTTTTTTCTTTTTTTTTTTTTTCAAAAAAAAATGTTCCTATTTAAATTTTACTTATATGTTTTTTCCTCTTTTTTTTTGTTCCAGGGCTAGGAGTTTCGACGGCGGCTGTTCATCGCCCTTCCTTCCCCCTTTAGTTTTAAAATATTTTTTTTTGTGTAGTTTTTATTTTATTTTATAATTTATCTTAGGAGTTATATATATATGTATATTTTTTTGTATTGTTTTTTTTCATTTTTTTTTTTATTAGTGGTTTATTCCACCTAAGTTTAAGATTTCTGTTTGTATTGTGCGATTTGGGTTGTGTTTTTTTTTTAAATATACGTCCCGAACGGGACATTTTAAATTTAACAAAATTTTTATGATTCGGCGTCGTCCGACTATTCCTGTCCCTTCTTTTTCCCTTTTATCTTCTTCGTTTGTTCCGTTTTCATCCGTCTTCGTTTCGTCTTTGTTTCTTCGTTGTGACTTCGTTGGTTGTCGTCGTCGTTTCGTTTTTATTCGTTTGCGTCGTCATTTCGTCTTCGTTGATTATCGTTGTCGTCTTGTTTTTATTCGTCTGCGTCGTCATTTCGTCTTCGTTGGTTATCGTTGTCGTCTTGTTTTTATTCGTCTGCGTCGTCATTTCGTCTTCGTTGGTTATCGTTGTCGTCTTGTCTTTATTCGTCTGCGTCGTCATTTCGTCTTCGTTGGTTATCGTTGTCGTCTTGTCCGTTTTGTTCCATTTGAGGGGTTTTTTTTTCTGCGTTTTCCGTTATTTATTATCTTTTTTTTTCATAAATTTTTTTCTTCCTTTTTTTTTTTTTTTTTTTTTTTTTTTAGCTACTTGGTTATTTATTTCATATGTATATTTCCGTACCCCCCCCTTTTTTTTTCATTGTGTTTTATTATTGTATATGTTGTACGTTGTTTTTTTTCAATAAATGCCCTGCAAGGGCAGTTTAACTTGATTTTTTTGTCTTTTTATTTATTTTATTATGATTATTATTATTATTATTATTATTATTATTATTACTACGATTATTATTCTCTTTTTTTTTATTGCGTATATTTTATATGATCCCTTTAATCTGTATGTTTTTGTATTGTGGGATTTTGTGTTTGTTTTTTTTTTCTAATAAATGCTCCGTGGGAGCAGTTACACTGATTTCTCTGTTTTGCGGGTTTTTATTATTATTGTTATTATTATGTTAATTTTATTATTCTTCTCTTTCTCTATTTATTAATATTAGTACCCCTTTTTTTTTCCTCTTTTCTCTTAAAAAAAAAGAATTTATTATTATTATTATTATTATTATTACTTTGCTATATATATATTTTTTTTATATATATATTTTTTTTTTCTTCTCTTTTTTTTTTATTACATTTTCTTCTTTTTCTTCCTCTCTTTTTTTTTTATATTTTATTATTATATAATACATTTAAAAAAAAAAAAAAAAAATGGGTTATATGTTTCTTTCCTTAGCTTACTCCCTTTTTTTTCGTACACCCGTTTCCTTATTTTGTTCAGGTACAGTAGTTTGCTTCTTTCCTTTTCTTTTGGGGGGTATCCCGTTTTCCAAAAGTTTAGAATGTCATCATTTTTTTCTTAAAACTTTTACCCGGCTATCACCTCCCTTTTTTTTTCAAACTTCTTATTTTAATCTATGGGGTTATCAGTATCTATCTAGTCGTAATGTTGATTATTTCTGTCTTATACTATGCATTTTTTTCTTTTTATATTCGTTGTCTCCTTTTCTTTGTTGTCGGTTTATTTTCTCTCTTCCTATTCGTGATTTTCCGGCTCTCCTTTTCTATCCCCTGCAGAGGGCCTGGAGAATTCGTATGGTGCTTTTAGCTAAATCGTGAGCTTCCTGTACCATTGCAGGACTTATCTCTTTGTCATAATCGCTATAAACGCGATCAGGAAGGCTTACCATGTGTCGTACACTAATTATGTCCTCCTGGCAAAGGTCGCATTGGTTCGAAGCCATGGCGCACTCGTAACAAGCTACCGCGTGTGCACAGGGAATGTAAATTCCCGACACCCGATTTCTTCCACAATAACGGCAGAGATTTTCGAAAACGATATCGTCTAGTCTTAGTCCCGGTGCAATGAATCCACTGGGTCTACGAGAACGTTTTTCTCATGCTCATGCAGCGGCGCTTTTTCTGCGGTGCTTGGCTTAATTTTCTTCTGGCAAAACGTTCTATAATGCTCCATCACCTCGGCCACGGTTGGCCCGGTGTCTCCCTGTCTACGCGCTTCCTTGATATACTCGTGTCCTTTTCTCTCCAGCAGGTATGAGCAGTTCCTGTGCCTACGGGCATGTTCCTTCCATGGATCGTCGCTGGGAATCCACCGGTGTAACTCGATTCCGCATGAGAAACACTTTACTCGATCTCCCTTCTGGAGATAGAAGAATCCCGCATCGGCCATTCTTTCGGGGGTCTGTTCCAATGCCATGGGCCAGTCTTCATAGGTTTTAAGCCGTTGTTCATATGTGGAATGCTCTAAAGGATTTGTTGGCTCAATGTTGATTATTTGACTATATCTAGGTTTTTCCAAAAATCCTTGGACAATCCTCGGTGCTTCGGGCGTGGGTTTTGCCTCGTTAGTCACTCCAGGGGGTACGATTTTGTCGTTGGTAGTCGCGGATTTTTGCGCAAAGTGCGGGGGCACTGGAGCTCTCATTTTCCATGGCTGGTGTGTTGCTGGTTGTATTGGTTCTTCCCCACTTCTAGTTGATTCGGACGTGCCGGAGGTGCTCCTTGTCTTCCTCTTACTGCTTGGCAGAGTATCTCCTTTGTTTCCCACTACCGTTGTCCTTTGTCCGCTCGGAGCTTCCTTGTCGGGTGACCGCAGGCTCCCTTCGGCTGGCCCGAGGCCCGAGAGAGAGAAACTGCTGTTTTCTCTAGCTTTACTTGTTTCCTGATTTCCGGGGATAATTTCGCTCCTTTTCCCACAATCCATCGGTAGTTCAGGGGTATTGGGAGGACCGGGAGGGCTTAGGGGAGGCGGGGGCAATTCTGGGGTGTTTGGGAAGGTTGGTGGAGTCGGAAGGATTATTGCTCCGGATGCTGTTAAACGCACATAGTGTTCAACCGGTGGATCCTCCGGACATGTGGGCGAATTGTTTTGCATCCACGAGGGGACCTTTCCTCTCCTTCCATCCTCTCCTACTCGTATATTGCCGCAGGGAAGTCCACGTGCAAAACGGCATTCCGTTGATTCTAATTTATGCTCCCTGAGAGGATCCTCGCCGATTTTCCAATCATGTAATATTATTCCGCATTCAAAACAAATGACATCGTCGCCTAATCCTTCGTAATAAAATCCGGCGGCAGCGAGTGCCTGGGGTTTCAGGTAGGGACGTGGCCATCGAGCGAAACTTTTTACTCTCTCGGACTCACGCCGATATCGGTGGTATTGAGGTTGCTTTCTTTTCGGTTCCTGAGCCGTGTTTTCCGAAGGCCCTGTCGGCTCCCCCTCGTCACCTGTTCCCATCATTTTTGTGTAGGTATGTGTGACTTCTTTACTCGTTCAGGGTGAACGACACACGTTCTTCCTTTGAGTTGGAGGCGCAAATTTCCTTTTTCCAAAATGTCCAATATCTCGAAAGGTCCTGTATATTGATCTCCTAATTTCCCTGGCTTTGGCCCTTTAAGCAGAAAGACGGGTTCGCCAACCTTGAACGCAACTGGGTTGATGCGGCGGTCTCTATATATCTTGGCTTTTTCCTTGGACGCTATGAGGTTTATTCTTCCTATATTTTGAATCTCATGTATTTGTGTAACTAGTCTCGTTAAATAATCGTCGTACGTCGCGAGTTTGTCGAGGTCATCGAGAGGGAAACTCGAGGGGGTTCTCGCGATTTGTCCGAATACCATTTCATAGGGGGTGTGTCTCGTACTTTCATGAACGTTTGTATTGTAATTGAAAATAGCTAATTCAACCCAATCGTCCCAGTTATTTTCCTGGTTTGTATATTGCTTGAGATATTCGCCCAGAGCGTGATGCGATCTTTCTAACGAACCGTTTGATTGTGGGTGAAACGCGGTAGTTTTGATTTTCTTGATTTTGAACAATTTCGAAATTTGTTTCATAAAATTGCTCAGAAAGTTCGTGCCTTGGTCAGTTAGTACGGCTCGTGGAGAACCGAAGTTGCAAATAAATCTCTTGACAAATGACTCGGCTATGGTTACTGCCTTGGCGTTCGGTAGAGCTACCGCGATCGAGAATTTTGTTAACTGATCCTGTATAGTGAGTATATATTCGTTTTGTTTATGAGTCTTTGGCAGCGGTCCCACGATATCCATTGCAATTTTTTCGAAAGCCGTGGGAGGCGTGTCGGTAATTACCATCGGTTGTTTTGTCTTGACCCTAACTAATTTTTTCAGCTGACAATTTAAGCATCTTTTTATAAAATCCTGTACGTCTTGCTTGAGATGTTTCCAATAATAATCGTGTCGAATGCGATTGTATGTTTTGCGTACACCTCGGTGTCCGCCGACGGCCGAGCAATATTTTTCCGTTATTATTGCCTCTCGCTCTTCTTCTTTTGGTTCTTCGATAATCCCTAAGCAGACTATTATTTTAATATCCGTTTCTTGAAACAATTGACGAATTTGGATTATAATAACTTCCCAGCGTACATTGCAAATAGCGTAAGATTTTGCCACACTAATTGATCGTAGGGTTAACTCTTCTGTGAGGTTTCGGCAGCTTTTTAAACTTTCGACGATGTTTTCAAGGATTAGTGTTGGTCCATCCCGTATTTCTGCCCGGATAGGCAAGGCAATAAAATATTTATTATTCCTCTTGGACAAAACTTTTGCCTCTCGTAATTTTAACTTTCTTAAATTGGGCATTTCTTCTCGGTCCACTAATGATTGCGCCCCCTTATCCATCGGTAGTCCCCTAGTGTCTACGAAAAACATCATGCTATCTTTACGACTGTAGAAAAGATCCCGAGACTGCTGAATAGTTTTAGAATTTTCCCGTCTACTTTGGTTGTTCGTTAAATTGCCTTCGGTTCCTCTGCATTCGCTGTCGCGGGTACGGTGAGGGGCGTTTTCGTCGTCGGAATTCTCCGAGTCGCTGTAGACCAACGGTTGGTGAGCAACTTTTTTTCTTATAGGATTGTCCTCCATATCGCTATCTTTATCTGATGGTTCGGTGTCATTCTCAATACTCTCACAATTTTCGGGCGCCGCTGGAGGTACGCCGTTTTCGTGCATCCTGCTGTAGCTTATCCTAGTATCGGTCTCTTCGTTAACTTATCGGCTGGAGCTTTCTTTAAGTGTTCCCAGGTCTTCCTGTCCCGGCGTAGGCCCCTTTCTTCCTTTTAGATTTTTACGACTTTTTGATGGTCCGGCTGAGTGGACTTTCTCGTAGTCCCCGTCGCGAAAATCATCCTCGCTATCCTTTGACATGTAACCTTCCTGCGCTCCGTCGGTTGGTCCAAGGATGCCGCTTGCCGAAGGTTCACACATATCCTCGTGGTCTGGAGGTTCCCATGGCTCCTCGTCGGCTTCTAATAAAACATCGTCTGGATCTATGGTTTCGTCTACGTCCTCGTCGCTGTTTAAAGCTAGATACTCGGCGATTTCTTCGTCAGTTAATCCTCGAGCTGGTTTATGACGCGTCTTAGTCGCGGGGTTGGTGCGAATTATAAAGATTCCATCGGGATTACTGGGTTCACAGACGGGATTCCGAGAGAGAGCGTCAGCGTTTACATTTGTTTTTCCTGCTTTGTATACCACATCATATTCATATTCGGCTAGTTTCAGACGTCATTTTAAAATTTTCGAGTTGCCGTCTGTGGCCCGGCGGAACCATAACAGTGGTTTATGATCCGTTACGACGGTGAATTTGCGTCCGTACAAGTAAGGACGGTAATGAAGGATGCAATATACTATCGCAAGGGCTTCCTTTTCGTAGGTATCGTATCGCTCCTCGGTTTTGTTCAGCGCACGGGAAGCATAAGCGCACGGATGGTCATGGTTAATTTCCCCCTGAGAAAGGATGCCGCCGATAGCTATCCCGGAGGCATCAGTCGTTAAAATGAAAGGCTTCGTGAAATCTGGGTACCGTAACACAGGTGCTGTGCATAATTTCTCCTTTAAAATTTCGAAAGCCCCTTGTTCCTCCTTATCCCATTCGAAAGGTATTTCTTTCCGAAGAAGCAGAGTGAGTGGCTTTGATATTTTTGCGTAACTTCCGATAAATCGTCGGTAATAGCCCGTTAGTCCTAAGAATTGTCGAATATTTTTAACGTTTTTGGGCTGAGGAAATTCGCGAACTGCCTCGAGTTTCCTAGGATCGGGCATAACGCCGTCGTTGCCGATGACATGTCCTATATAAGCGACTTCTCTTTTTAAAAATTCGCATTTATCCGGTTTTAGCTTTAAAGTTGCTGCCTCAAGTCTCTTCATTAACTCTCTATAGATGGTATCATGCTCCTCTAATCTTCGCGAATAAATAACGATGTCATCTAAGTATACGAATATTCCTTTTCCCAGTAATCCGCTGAGAGCGAGATCCATAGTTCTTTGGAAAGTGGGCGGAGCGTTCCGAAGTCCGAACGGCATTCGTACGAACTCGAAATGGCCCCTCGGCGTCGTAAATGCGGTCTTATGTCGGTCCAGGGGACTGACTTCTATTTGATGAAATCCTGATGCTAAGTCGAACCCGGAAAAATACTTCGCACCACCTAATTGGTCCAGTATCTCGGTGATGTTAGGGATGGGATAAGCATCGGCAATTGTTTTTTCATTAAGGGCCCGATAGTCAAATACCACCCTCCATTTCTTGTTTCCTTTTGAGTCGTTCTTTTTCGGTACTACCCACACAGGGCAATTGTAAGGAGAGGTCGATGGTATTATCACTCCATTCTTTAGCATATCGTCTACTTGTTTTTCTATTTCGTCCTTTGTACATTCCGGCCAACGATATCCTCTTGTATTAATGGGAAGATCATCCGTCGTGGGAATTCGATGTTGCAATATCGTCGTGTATGTTAATGCTTCTCCCGGCAAGTGATAAAGATGGACGCTGCGTCTCAATAAAGATTCGATGCTAGTTTTCTCTTCTATATTTAACTCATTCAGCCGAAGGAGAGATTTTATCTTTTCGAAACGTTCCCCTGAATCCGAGATTGTGAGCTTAAAACAGAAACTTTCTCTCAAGAAGGGTTGAAGGCAACGGGAGGCACTAATGGAACGTAGTGTCTCCGCAAGTTTGAGATTTACAACGGTATAGCTTTTACGGTCTTTCGAAAGGGTTTCGTTATTGTATATTCTTCCCTGGTTACAAGGTTTCTTCTTCGTCGAGTATTCCACATATCGCATGGCCATACTATCTTCTCCGTAATTCGTTGACAAAGTTCCCATTTCCTTGAGATTGGTTTCATTCTCCTCATGGGTTTGTGCGTTTGGCTTCGTAATTTCGTGATTATTCGTGCTACATTCTTTTTCCTTTTCTTGTCTCTCCGCCTCACTCAAGCGGCTATAAATTTCGTCGACCTCCGACTCTTGGATCTGACCACTGTAAACTCCTTCGGTCATACTTAGACTCCTGGTAGTACCTGGGCTCACGTCACAGTCCGTGGCGACAACAGAATTATTTTCTACATATTCCTAATTAACTCTAACTTCTTTCTTCTCTTGCATCGGTGTTAAAACGAAATCATCACGAAATCCCTGGGCCTCACTTGGTACCCCTGTGGATTCGTGTAACGACATATTTATGGATTCACTCGATATTTCTTTAGATACACAATTGTCTTTGTTACTCCTTTCAGAAAACACCGGCGTTTGTCCGGTCACAATAGTTACATTATTTGGTTCGACTGTTATTTCTATTTCCTTGGTTTTATTAGCGGTATCTTCGTTCGTCTTTCCTGTATACATCCTGCTCTCCTTGGGTTTATTGACCAGGGGTCCCTCGGGCTCCGATTTCACCGAGGGCGCAGCGTCTGCGGGACTTCCAATGTCTTTTTTATTACTCCTTTTTCCTTTTTCTATGCTTGTTTCTGGTTCCGTTATTAATTCTAACACTGATACTTGCTGCTTGATCGTATGTGGATTATTATTTGTTACGTAAATGTACGCTTTTCCATTCTCGTTGGTCACTAATCCAGTTTCTATTTTGACTCCCCCCCCAGCTTCTAAGGTGGGCAAATATCCCTTGCGGACTTCCAGGTTTCTTATTCGAACAAAACAGAGTTTTCGTGTTTGCCCCGGAATTACTATAGTTTCTTGAGTAGCGAAAGGAATTTTTAGTTCTTGCATTTTTAATCGTCGTTTTTCGTAATCAATTACCACTCTGTTTCCATCCAAATATTCTGATCCCAGTATTCCTCCTTCATTGATGGGGAAATTATTTTCTACTACATGAAACGTGGCGAGTCGTCCGAAAACTTCGAGCGTCACACGTCCGAGAGTGTATATTGATATAGTGGTAATTCCGTTCAGTTGTAAAATTTCGGTATTATCGATTGGCGTTGTTGAATTTACAAATTCCCTTTTAATGATGTTTGGCCCAGCTCCGGTGTCAACCATCATTATTATAGATGTTGTTAAATTTTCACTTGTTAATTCTATCGTGGGGACGCTACTCTCTCGGTGTAATTTTATCGACCGAGATCACATGTATTGGGTGCGTGATCTGGGTGGTCCCCGCTGCACCCGTCGTCGGGAGACCGTTGGAGTTTCCCAGAGACGTATTATACCGCGATTCGTTCGCCTTTTTCGCCGGGCACTCCCGAATGAAGTGACCGGGTTGCTTGCAGTAGTGACAAGTGCTCGTTGTTTTTGGATCGCCTTTGACGGTGTCTGCGAAAGTTTGTTGCTGAGAAGCGGCGCATTGAGCTTGATTGTGGCGATACGGGCATAGATAAGCACCGTGCCCATTCTTTTTGCATATTTGACATACGATGTTGGCAGTCTGCGCGAACTGCAAACCCTGCGGCACGGGGTTATTACGAGCATTTTGATTGCTCGTTATTTTTTTAGCGTGATTCGGCAGCAAATGAAAATCTTGCACCGTGTGTCCTTGATTTTTACATAATTGACAAATGGTAGATGACTTCTCTTGATTCGATGGAGGGAATAATTTGTAGCATCGGTCTGCGGTATGACCTCTTTTGTCACAATGCTGGCATACGGTGATTGCAGGAGTATTAGGCGAAGGATTATTGTTTTTCTTCGCAGGGAATAGCTGAAAGCATTTGCTCGCCACGTGCCCCTTTTTGTCACAGTTCTGGCAGGTAGGTATTACCTTTTCCTGGCTACCTGAGTCCTTTAACTCTGCTGCCTTGTTTCCAGGTTTCTCTGGACAGTTCACAGCTATGTGTCCTGTTTTGCTGCAAAGCTGACACTCTGGTGTCTCGCTGATAATTGCCCGGATAGATCGTTTACCCTCGACTCTCGCATCCTTTGTATTTTCTGAACTCCTGATACCTTCTCGCAGCGCGGTTCGGGCTATTAATTGTTTTTCGATTTTTACAGCCTTTTTTACTATCTCGTCGATCGTGCCTTCGGTTGTCATTCGTGCCTCGATTTCGGGTTTTAGCCCTTGTATGAAACACGGCGGGAGGCTGGCGGCAGTATTATCCCTGAAAGCTTTATCCGCGGGTTCGTTATTTTCGGAATCATAGGTTTCCAGAATTTGGAAACCCAAATCGCGGATTCTGTTTGCGTATGCTACTACAGTTTCTTCAGGTCGCTGGTATATAGAACCGAGTTCTCCCTGCAATTGGTATATATTCCTTGCAGGTGCGTAGATGCATTTTAAGAATTTATGTAATTCTTTCATGCTTCCGAATGTTTGTTGCGCTATGGATCGTCGTGGTTCCCCGACGATTTTGATTCTGACTGCCTTAACTAGTTGCTCCTCGCTGGAAGCATCTAGCATTTCCAATGCTTCCTCGCAGCATTGAATAAACAAATTCAAAGATGTATTAATGCCATCATATGTAGGGATGACGCCCAAAGCGTCTTTGAGAGACACCTTTAATCCGGAATTAGCCATGTCGTTCTTTCTTTCTGTCCGTGCAGGTGGGTCCCGTGGAGTATCTTTGATGTGACCTCCTGTGTTCTTTGCTTCGGGTGTTTCGGTTTTACCCGTGATAGTTTTGTCGAGATCGGTAAGAGATTGTCTTTGCTCCACAGGGTTATTTAGTTTTGTTTTCGGCTTGGTACCGGTATTTTAATTTTTTTCGTTAAGTTGATTCGCGCCTTCTCCTATAATAGGATACAGGTTACGCTTAACTATGTCAAGTTGTGAGAGAGAGGTTCTTGGCACAATGAGTTCGCCTTCTGGTGTATAAAATTCCTCCTCGCTCGTATCAAATTCAGCGAGGCTTTTATAAATCGTCTCGTCAAACAAAGATAGGTATGTTTTTGACCCTATGTCCTTTTCAGAGAAATTGTCAATGATAGTTTGTGTGCTCTCGTCGTCGGATTCGTTGGTTGTTTCGAAGAAATGGGGAACAGGGGTATCAGGTCTTCGCGATGGGTCAACGGGCGCTCCAAAGACCTTCCGCTCGGTTAGTCCGTATCCCTCGGTTCTCAATTTTTCGTCAGCCAAAGTCAGGGCCTGAGCTCTAACGCTTAATAGTTCGTATTGTTCCTCTAGGTATTTTTGATCCGCTGTATCCTTGTCTGTTTCTTTTTCCTTGGTTACTTCTTCCGTTATCTGTATTGGAATTTCTTCTTTCGTGGTTTGTATCTCTTCCTCAATGTCTACCTCTTCTTCCTCCTTTAGGGGTTCGGTTATTTCTAATATCTTTTTATGAGCGGTGTTTTCCGCAGCGTGCACTGATTTGTTACCTCTGCCACTTCTTCGTTCGTTTACGTACGTGTGCACTATATGATCAGGGATAGTGGTGTTGGATCGGGTTGAACGGGTGGGACGAGACAGTGGTTCGCTTCCTTTTTCGGGGTTAGTAGAACTCATTTAGATTTCCGAGAGGGAATGAAGGAGAATTATTACGTTGGTTTCCTCGCAATTTGTTGTTTTATCGTTTTCTTTTATTTATTTTTTTCTGATTTGTCTGCTCTTACTCTTATGGGAGCGTGTTTTAATGAACGATATTTTGTGTTTCGTGATAAATTTTACCTTAGGGTAGCGGTTGGATATGAATAAATGGCAATAATGCCTAATCAATTTTCTCAGAATCTTCAGAATGGATTTGGCTACCATGTAGAAAATTAATTGTTTCTCTTCTCCCTTTTTTTCGATAACTGGAATAATTAATAATGTACCGGAATTCAAAGTTATTGGAACCAATTCTCGGGGACAACAAATGTTTCTGATGGTTTTATAGGCGCGATTATTAGTTGCACTTTTTCAATTTTAACTATTCGTGGTTTATCCTCAGATGTCTGGGTAAAAGTTTTTTCCGCGAGGGGTTCCCTCCAAATTTCACAAACTATTGTCTCATCAGGAGTCAAATACAGAAAATCTAGTTCTATCGTTTTTCCCGTTGATCTATCTTCTAGTGGTGTCGGGTCAGGTTTTTCTTCGCCCGAGGGTTTCTGTAGGCTACCGTGAAGTTCGTTTTTAATTCCCTGTTCTAGTAATGCACGTAGGGCTGTTGCCAGCCCCCTCGTTTTGGCATAGATTCTTTTCTTTTCCCCCCTTTTTTTTTTTTTTTTTTTTATTTATACACAAGGTAGGATGTTCTGGTACTGTTATTTTCAAGAGAGGTATTAGTGTATGTTTTTAGGAGAAATGTTTGCGTATGTTTGTGAAAATGTTTGCGTGTGTTTGTGTTTTCATCAATTTGTACTCCTCCAAGAGGCGTTTGAACAAATGATGGCTTATTACTAGGTTGTGTTACTTCATCAACTTGTACTCCTCCAAGAGGCGTTTGAACAAATGATGGCTTATTACTAGGTTGTGTTACTTCATCAACTTGTACTCCTCCAAGAGGCGTTTGAACAAGTGATGGCTTATTCTAGATTGTGTTACTTCATCAACTTGTACTCCTCCAAGAGGCGTTTGAACAAGTGATGGTTTAGGTAGGAAAGGAGGAAGTGCAAGGAACGTGTATAGTTATATTTTTTTTATAAAATTATCTCCCCTTTTTTTTTATAATAAATTCTTTCAGACAAGCACTCTAATGATCCCGGACGAGCCCCCAAAATTCTGTTACGACCAAACTAGCGTTCTTTTAATTATCCTAGTTTGCGTTGTAACAGTTGCCTCTTGTTACTATCGCACGCGCTGGTCAGGAGGGTGTTGAACCGACTTTTACCACTCCCGGTGTCGATAAAGAGAACAACGTTGCTCCTTTTTAAAGCCTAACCTTGCGGAAAATTGCTTGGGATGGAGCCCTTAAGAATGCTTGTCGTATCCGTGTCTTAGGGTGTCAACTAATTAGTAGTGGTTTCGGCGTCTTTGTGACAAAGAGAGAGATAGAGCGGAAATCTTCAGTGGGACGGCGGCTACCTGCCGGCTTCTGGCCAGGTATCGGAACGCGGGGTACAGTAAAAGGAAAATCTCGAAGAAACTTTATAAATTACTGAGTCACGAGAATGGAAATAAAATCATGCGTGATTAATAATTTGGTAGAAATGTACTTAGGGTTGTAAACGATGAGTTGCAGGTGCTTGTTGACTTTGTTCTCGTGGTTTGAGTACGTAAATGAGTAGAAAAGGTGAATAAAATGTGTTACATCCCCGTAACGTCACCACGCAGCGCCTAGGTACAAGCAACCCTCCTAGCATGCACGCAGGGTTCAAGCGTGGGCCTTGGGGCAGCAGCTAAGGGAAGGGGGATGTTTGGGCCTCGGCTATGCATAAGAGATAAGGAATATCCTCCCCATCCTTCCGGAAAAGTAGGAAGTGGAAGACGGGAAGTTCAGGGCCAATAGGCTACAAGGAAACTTGCCCTCTCCAACCCCTACGCATAGACAAAGATAGTGTGCATATTAGTATATAAGACCGAATTTTACACTTAAAAATCACTTCTTGTAACATCTTCAAACTCTCTGGTTCGAGTTCAGTATTGTACAGCTCTTTCAGAATTCACCACAAAATCTAGTAAAAGTAAGTTCAACGAAATCTTCGAATTCTTATTGAGTTGCGCGGACCACCGCGAACTCCTCATCATATCCTTCGAACTCAAGAGTTGCGCGGACCACCGCGAACTCTTCATCAAATCCTTCCAACTCAGTGAGTTGCGCGGACCACCGCGAACTCACATATCCTTCGACAAATCCATCAAGCTGCGCGGACCACCGCGAGCTCAACGGATATTCTTTCCTTCTCTCAAACTCAATGAGTTGCGCGGACCACCGCGAACTCTTATCCTCCTAAAAAACATAGTTTGTTGCGCGGACCACCGCGAACTCACTATTCTTCTAAATCCTGGGGTTCGCGTAGTCTGAACAATTAGATTCATTCAATATTTTAAATTCTCGTTTATTCTTATAGTGGGAAAACGTAAATCGGGTGGCCGAAAGAATTACCTCCGGAAGATTACCGCCGAGTATAGCGGCTATTCAAGAAACCACAAACACGGCTATTTCACAGAAGAATTTATTCAAAATCTTTTCTGTGATAAACCCGAGAATAAATCTAAATATCATTTGATCAAGATCGATTTAGTAATTAAATTCTTACATCCATCGAGGATCCCCGAAAGTGATCCTCGACGAAACATTTACGAGAAGAGACTCGCTTTATGTAGTAACAAATAAACAAACAAATATTTCATTTATAAAATATTATTATTTAAACCAGTCAAACTCCGTTAGCCCGTTTCCCAGACTAATTAGCCTTTGCTAAGGTCAAAAATAGGGCAATTCACTAATGTTACTCGGACGTAACAAATGTTTCACGAAAATACGAGGAAAATTAACACTGGTTTTTAATGCCGAAAAAAATTATTTGGGTGATACAATTGATAAAAGGTTCAATGAAAATTGTACTGTACGAAGTTCCTGATTTTTATCGAAACTTAAAAATTAACCTCGGTGGTTTTTTCTCGTCGTTTTATATAGTCTAAATCGGTTTCTTTAAAACGATACTTTGAAATGAATATTTCTAACGTCGGTGATTTTAAATGGTATTACGGAGAGAATCTAAATAACTGGTATCTGGTTATAGGGTATATGGTCCCGAGCGCACAATTTCCGGGGTTTTTATACCATTTTCTTGGTGACAAAATAGAGGGGATTTTGTTATAGGAGTGTCTTTTTATATCTATTCCGTATAGAATTTTGGTACAGTAACGAGAAGATGAGGTGATGCTTCGGATCTCTTACGTGATTGGCCCGTGATCTTAAGTCCTTCTTTCAGGCATAATTTCGTTTATCAGGCCCGCGCCGTAGGTGACGGGGTGGGGTATCGAAAAGAAAAAGGGCGCGGACGAGATCACGTAGGCATCGGTCCCCTCTCTTCTTGTTTCCGGTTTCCTGGAAGTCATTACCAGAGAGCCTTTTGGTGTCTCATTGCCGCTTTATAGGTAAATACTTTATATGCAAGAAATCAGAAGAGTGGTGTTCCAATCCGACTATTAAACGAATCTCATCGGTGTCTAGACAAAGAAAACCGGTATCGTCGAATGGAAATACGCTCTCCTATGTCTACTGAGTTTTAGGTGTTATGTAAGAAAAAAAAATGGTGTCTTCTTAAAGTGATTTCCTACCCGAGTCTCATTTAACCTTTTGAAAAAAAATGAATTTTGCCATGAGCCGTGTTTTAACGTGAACTCATTATTCGACTTTTGACTAGCTGCACTCGTTTGCTCTGGTTTATACGAGTATAAATGTGAAAATAAAAACATTTAATTTTACTCTTAATTTAATTTCTTTTCCGCGTTTAAATTCACCTAGTGGCGTGTCGCGGGAAAGAACTTCCTCGGCAAATTCCTTACAGTTTATGCCTGTAATTATTTTGTTTAGACAAATGGCATCTAAATTAATTACTGCCAAGAATTTCTCAAGGGTTAAACTATACTGGTCTAATATCGAATGTGAAATATGACAATTATGGTTGGAGAGCGCATGGCCCGTTCTTCTACCTGAAACAAAGAGGGCCTCTTTTCGTTACCCGGGTTCTCTGCACCAGAGGCTGTCGAGCGGAGATTATTTCGTACAGTTTCAATGAAGCAAGGCCCTTTTTGCTTTTACGGTGCCATTGCTCTCCTTATTATTAATTAACGATTCGTGTTTCATGAACACTGTAAGAATAAACACAGGCGTTCAAGAGAGCAAATCCTGTATATTTATTGTATCTTTTATTATCTTTCTTAACGAAATCCATTCTCAGCCTCACTTCTCTATTTGCCGTTATTTATTTTGATTGTAGAAAAACAGCAACTATTATTCTTTTAAATGTTTGTTACTAATAGTCGGGGTTTGTGCTTTTATTAAAGAATAATCATTTTTCCCTTTGCTGAGATCACAATCGAAAGCCCCCTCTCTTTTATTTTAACTGGTGGAGTTTGGCTCAACTAGAACATCGTCTTTAAATTGTCACCTTTAACGAAGATAATTTGTCGACCCGCCTGTATCTCTAGGAACCGAAAGTTCTGACCGGCTGACCGTAGATCCCTCTCAAAATGTTTTAGCTACGGTAAAGTAGGTTCATTGAGTTGAGGATCCACGCGACAGTAGTCGATATGGATAATAGCAGATCCCTACGGTAACCATTAGTGGGCCCACTTTCTTTTAGTTTCTTTTTGGGACTATAGGAGAGTGCTCGGAGGAGGGGCCAGAGACCGCCTTTCTCGGCCTCCGCTTGTGGGGCCCGGATCTGTTTTATCTAGATCGGTCGGTGTCGACTCGTTAAGGTAGGACCCAATGTTTGTTGGAATTTAGGCTAATTTGATTTTGATCTAGCAGTAGGTAAAATAAATATCGGTAGAGCGGGGTTTTCACCCGATTTTCTTCCTTTCCTATTTTCTTAAAGTTTGAGTGGCGATTTTTATTAGTGGTGGCAAGGGAAAAAATAGAGCGTTACGCTGGACGTAACAGTAAAATAACAAATAACATCCTTCGATTCCCACTGAAAACCTCTTTGTTCTTAGTTCGCTCGTAAATTAAAAATCATAATTAAATATTCCGACTCTCACACTATCCGCACTCACACACAAATATTACTTTTATAAAATCACGAATTTCAACATAAGTTCGAGGGTGATCTTCACCTTCGCTCAGAATAACATGAAGTTATTGCGACACGATTCTTTTTGCAGTACAATAATATGAACCATACGTATCTTTTTCCTTTCGTCGTCGTTCGATGGCTCTTTGCATATTCCCTGGGGCTCGCAGTGGAATATATGGTGATACTCTCGACTGGTGGTTGTCTCCACGATGAGGTAGATTTCGCCGCGGCTGGCCAAACCGGGCAATCGAACGTGAGACGCACGAGGCTCGTTCGATATGCATAGATGTGAGATCACCAGGAATTATCGGAAGCGTCCTTCTCTCTCGATGTCCCCAGAGGCAAAGAGGCAGGGTCTTGATCGGGAGCGAGCTCCAAATTTCGAGACCGTGCGCATGTTTCTCTCGCACCACATACGCACGCGCGTGCTTTCGATCTCATCGACTCTCGATCTCGCGTATCGATTATTCCTTTAAATTAAGAGATCCCTTACAAATTTCCGGCCACAGTGACCTCTGGAGGCGCGATATTTTCCGCGAAATCCGGATTTCCGTACTCAGAATTCTGATTGATAGTCATTTATGCGTGCGAGTTAATTGCCTAAGGGTTTCCTGGTCACGCGAATTTATCTGAATGGAAAACTCTTTGTACGTCGGTTTCTGTTTCGCGAATCGAATACTATTTAAATTGAACAATGTTTAGAGAAGGAGAACAGAGAGAAAGGTCTTACGTACAACCACTACCCAGCACACATGCATGCACACATAGAGCGTTTCGATCTAAAGAAATAAATACAGAACCTTATCCCACCGCTGCCACCAATTTGTTACGTGCCGAGCAAAGACGAGAAGCGTCTGCTTATGTAACAAATCCCTGTCGAAACCGACAGAGTTTGAATTTTTATTTTACGTGGGCGTTGCCGTTCTGTCCCATACAGGCCCGGTCTCTTCAAACGAAATAAAGGTTTAGTCGAAACATGTGCTTTTGTTGCATGCCAACAAGAGTTTATTGAAAATTCCCAAAACCCCAAAAGAAATACAGATAACAATATAATTTTGCGCGCTATGTGCGCGATGAAGTGTGCGGGTAAGGGAATCTGAGTGGGATGACTCCCTCTTATACACTTACAATTCGCTCCCTGCTGCGGTACGCTGCACACACTACACACACTCCTCACAGTACAATGATTCCAATTCTTAAGGTAATCCTATCTCTAACAAAATAACAATGAAGAACTAAAATTGTCAAAATACACTTATCAAACGACACTTATTTATCTACAACTATCAATGTCCACGGGGACTCACGAGAGACGTACGCGTACTCACGGAAACGATAACTCGACCGGTCTTAGTCGTCGGTCGATTGATTTTACGCGAGATTTTAGATCGGTATTCTTGCTCTGCACCAGCGCGGAGCTTCCTTCGGAGCGAACGTTACAATTGTCGAAAGAAGACTAACTCTTCAATCCGCTGTTCCCGCCGTTGAGCGAAATATTCGCTCTCCGGAGGGTCAGGGGAGAATCCGTCTTATTCGCAATTTTTGTCACAACAGTTTTTTTGAAACTCTCCCGCATGATGTTTCACCGTTTCGCTGACTCCCCGTCTTACCTTTCCGTAGGCGACAAAGTCGACTTCGGCGAGGTGAGAGGGGAAGTATCGCGGTATTAATTTTTATTTACTAGCGCGAGGGTTTCGGATAACCCGCGCGTGTCGAATCTCGCGACGTTGTTCGTGTCCTGTTGCTAGGAGGCCCGTTGACGTTCCAACTCGGAAATTTTTCCGAGTCTCGGCCGAACGTAACACGGAATCGCGAAACGTAAGTTTTTTTAAAGAGTAACCGATGAGAAACTTACGTCGATGGAAGATATGTACGAGTCCAGGTCCGCGACGAATTTCTTTCGCATATGGTGTGCCTTATTCGAAACTACATTTTTATAAGTGTTGAGTGAATCGTAATTGAGCTTTATGTCGGTCTGGAAATTCGCCAACAGAATACCGCTTCGCTCGTTTAACTCGTCGGCCAATTTCAAATTCTGCGAACGCAATCTCTCCATACTCTCGTTGTCGACAAGCTGTTTTATATTCGACGAGAATTGTTCCAATGATTTTAATAAATTCGTCTTCCGATTATCCGACATACACTTCATCTCCTTCACTTCTTCTTTTGTCCACTGTCTGTAGTTATCGTACTGCAACAACGGGAAACCGTTTCGGTTGACAATCAATCGACAACAGAACCGAACAGAACAGAGGAGAGAGTCAAACTTACCGACTCACTGATCATTTTCTTCAATGATTCACACTCGTCGCATACATTTTCCGCGAGATTATTCGACGTTTTTACTAACGACTTCGTCACCGCCAACTCGTTTTCTGTTAACGCCAACCGAGCTTTTGTCCGTTCTAATTCGGCACTTCGTTCATCTATAGTCCTTTGTAGTTCTATAAAACGTGCCTGCAATACGACACAGCGATCGAATAAGAAATTTTTCGAACGCTCGATAAAAATTGTTGCCGCTCGGTTAACGATCGTAATCTTGTTATTGCTCACCTCTTTGTCGAGAATATTCTTCTTTAATATATGCATTTCTTCTGTATCCAGTCGGTGACTTTGCATTAACGATTTCTGAGGCTTCTTTACCTCAGGTTTGTTCGTTATTTTTTTGGCTTGGATCGCGTAATCCAGCGTGGAAATCGTCTCTTCGTAATTGATACTCGCGGGCGATACTGTCGCGATTATCGAAGTTTTGCTTGTGCCACCCAAAGACACTCGTAGAAGCCAGGTTAGCTTCGAATCACTTGAAAAACAAATAAATGAATAACAAAAAATAAGAAAAAAAATGTATTTTTAATCTCATTTTGTCGTATCTAATCTGTCGTGTCTAATCTCAAATGTATTTTTAATCTCATTAAGATAAATAAATCAAACGATTAAATAAATAATTAAATAAATGTATTACCGATACGGTATATGAGACGCGTTATTTACGAGAGCTTTGATGACTCGTCCGAGCGATAGCAACGACTGGTTGATATTTCCACTGTCTCGAACCCGAAGATGGGCGGTACCGGACTTTTCTATATTTTCGCTTCCAGCTAAATCTACCAAATGCAGCTTTCCATTTCTGCCTAATATTTGACCGTCGTCGCTGGTCTCGTTCGCCGCAATAGTTATTGTTAAAATGGTATGCGATCTACTCGAGTTGAAGTTCATCTATGTTTCGGCGGTTCGTCGCTTCGCGGAACCTTTCTCGAGAATGTGATACACGTCATTTGTATCATGCACAATGATTTCTTCTAACTTTTTGGTACCTTCCTTATGCTTCACATTGTCGCAGCTACTTTTCAAACAAAAAATAAATCCCATTATAATTATTATAAACATTTCGCGAAAATTTTGCGTGAAAAAGAAAAATGGACATTTAAACAATAACGGGAGAGTTACCCAATTTTTGTTGTTTCATCCATTGGCGAGAGAAGGTCAAAGAGCTCTTCATTATATAACTCGAGGTATGTTACTCGTACTGTATACGCGTTAGTACCTAACGTGTTTAGCTCGTTGAAGAGATGGCTCAGAAAGCGCGGTATCATCCCTATTTCTGTGCTCTGCGCAAATTAAAATATCTCCATCGGCGCTAATTCAAACGAAAATTTTAAATAAATTGCTATCTTACGCTCTCCCATTGACAGGAAGGAAGGTGGCGCGTGCCTTCCATCGTGAATGTTTTTCCGGACGCTGTCTGCCCATAAGCTAATACAGTACAGTTATATCCGACGAGAACTTCGGCGAGTAACGGACAGATAACCGCTTCGTACACCTCGAGCTACAAAGACGATAGGCAAAACATTGATTTATATATACTGTGATCGAAATTTCCAAGGAGTGGCACCCTCACACTCATAAAATAAAATTTCAAGAAAAATTAATAAAACAAAACCAGTACCCCGCTAGCCACAAAAATTCGTCTCGATCGCTTACTTATTTTTACGGGCGCCAGCCGAGCATCGAGCTCGACGCGATCGGATTTTCCAAAGTTTATCAAATAACGAAAATTGATATCAGCCGACTAGCTGCAGCTCACAAGGGCACAGGGGCGGCTCGTTAACTTGGCGATTTAGAAAAGGGGTACAATCACGAACAATTAAAACAATTAACAATCAGCAAAATTTAGGAAAACTCCAATAAATAAATTTATTCCAAGAATATATAAAATCACACGTAATTTTTCTCCGGGGTGGTACCCGGGGTGACTCGACACACCAATAAGAATTTCCCTACTAAAATTCTCACCGGTTACTCAGTTCGCCGGCTTGAATTTTCTCGACGAAAAATTAATAACAATTACAGAAATAATAGTCCCTACTAATTCGCGGCTCGACGTACATCTCGAATCCGACGGCACCGAAAGACGTGTCGGAAAAAGACTAAAACCCCACTATGCCGCGTGATCACTCGGCGCGAAGCGGGCAGGTGATTCGTTTAATTTTTCGAGTTCGCACCGCGAGATCGAACAGCCAAAGCCGTCGAAGCTCGCATGCGATTAACTCCCGCACGTTCGAGTACCTGTGAACCGCTCGCCACACTTATTCGAATGCGTCTCTCGCGTAAATTAAATTTCTACTAGCTACGTTACTTTACCAAACGATCTCAAAGCTCAAAATTAGTTATGACAAAATAATAAAGTAAACAAGAACAATACCAGAAAATACGAGACGGGCCGTCCTACTATCGCAGGCCAACTTCCCTCTTGACGAATCCCACGCGTCCCAGAGAGAAGCTTTTCCAATTTGCCTGGGACGAGAACCGTCATCGCGTAGAGTGCGCGCGGACACTCGAAAATAATAAATCGACAACAAAAATACAAAATAACGCGTCCGAGGAAAAAGACGGCAGCCTTACTGGCGAGAGACAGATGTTCGATAAGGAATTATCGAGTACCGAGGTGATACACCCTTTCGCGCGGAGTCGTCCCTTTGGCCATCTCGATCGCTCGAGCACACGTCTTCGCACCACAAAAGATACGACGAGAGTCCTCGAGTGATCTACGCTAATTCGTATCGCGGTCTCGCTCTCACCTCCCTTTGCTAATATTTTCGGTATCCCGGTACCTGGCGACGCCCTACGATTATCGCGAACTATCGCTCGTGCGAAATTAATATTCGAACGAAGACGGCGCTGACGTCCCGTTCGAACTATCGCACGACGTGTCGCTTGAAGAATCTTCGTATACGTCGGTGCCGGGGTGCAGACATCATTGAAACGATGCTGACATCGCTAAGCTACGACTTCTCCGTTGTCGGTGCGCCCAGAGCGATGATTTTCTGTGTTTTTGAAGGATGAGAGAAGATGCGATGACCTCATAGCGGTACCGTTAGCCAAAATGATACTTCTGTTCAATTCGCCTCGTAAATAATGGCGCGAAATCGTAGATCTCTCGTCGATGAAGCTCGCCTCGTTATTATCGTGAAAAATACAAAAATAAAAGAACAAAGAAATTCATAATTTTATTCGCTAGCCTAAATTTCGAACCCTTGAGATCGCTTGGGGACTCTGTCGGTGGGAACAACGTGTGCCCGACGGGACCAGATCCACCGATGACGCAATTCTTGTAACGCGCCAAAAAAAAAACGCGTTACAATACATAGGAATATACCTATATGTACGCGTACAGTACATTTTGAAGACATTTCCAACTAAACATTGACTATTTCGGTGACATCTGGTTGTTTTGAGGACTTTCCTCATAATTTTATATACTGTGACGTGAATTTCCAATTCCCGTACACAAGTCTGGCCCCAATCACCCAACATGCTCTCACCGCCAAGGCAATAGGAACCGCGAACCCACGACGAGATAGAGTCTCAATACTCGGGGCACCCTGGGCGCCAGGTACTAAGTACCGCCGATCAGAAATCGACTTTCAATTTGGGTACCCCGAATGGACGAGGGAGTGGAGTGGGAGTGGACGAGGGTAGTAACGCAATTCCTCAATAAATTTAAACAACGTTTATTGCAAGAAAGTTAAGATAGGCCCCGGACAGACATTCGGGGGTAACAGAATAAGTAAGTCAAACAACAAAATATTCCGCTAGGAAAAATCGCCTCGCTAAGTGGTAATCAAGAATCCCTGTATCCGGTAAAGCCGGTGTAGTTAATTAAGTCGCCGATGTTAGATAGCGGTAATTCTCGTATGAAGCGCGAGATTATAGCAGTGACCGAGTATGCCGCCGTCGTAAAGTAGAACGGCAGCAGCGGCGACGTATAAACAAGTTCAAATGAAATTAATCAATTTTACAGCGCTAGATAACAATAGATAATCTCCGTTCGACGCGCGAGATTGTGGCAATAACCGGGTAAGGCATCTGTCGTAAGATAGAACGCCACAGAAAACGAAAAATAATCCAATGCAAATAAAATTAACCGATGACACAATGTTAGATAACATTAGATAATTTTTGTATGATGCGCGCAATCGTAGCGGTAACCGGGTAGGCAACTGTCGTAAGGTAGAACGGCAATGACGGCGAGAAATAATCAAACTCGAATGAAATTAGTCAATTTGACAGCGTTAGATAACAATAGATAATTTCGATTCGACGCGCTAGATCGAAGTAATGACCGGGTAGGCATATGTCGTAATGTAGGACGACAATGGCGGCGAGAATTAATCGAATTCAATTGAAATTAATCAATCTGACAGTGTTAGATAACACTAGATAATTTCGGTTCGACGCGCGAGTTCGTAGTAATAACCGGATAGGCATCTGTCGTAAGGTAGAACGACAATGGCGGCGAGAAATAGTCAAACACAAACGAATTTAAGCCATTCAGCGACAGTAGATAACTTCAAATAATCTGCGGTATCAGCTTAACTATAAACAATTTTATAGGAAACTTGAAACTTGTATAATCACGCAATAATAATACGACTCCCAGTCGAATAGTAATAAGAAAAAGTTACTCACGAAATAGTTGAAGCAGCAAATTAATAGATAATCCCGACACGAAAATATCGACCAGGGGTGAGCCAATCACAGCACTTAATGCACCGACAGATAATTATTACTGTCATAATTAATTAAATTAACCCTCGTAGGTCACTAGCGGCGAACCGATTCGCAAAAGACAAAATAATTATTGACGCGGAATGAACAACACTGCATTGAAGAACGTTAACTATACTCTAGATAATCCGCGAAACAGTGATCGGCTACTGCACAGGGGTATGTGAGATAACGGGCCCACCTGTCTATACCGAGTCGGTAATACTCGGAGGACCTCTCGCTACGGCGGTCAATCCAGAACTGAAGATCGATGTTCATCGATCGCTTATATACTGTCCTGGATTGACGGCACGGTTCTATGACTCGTGCGTCAATCTATTCCTAGAAATGACGCACGACTTCGCTATCTCTCTCACTCTACCGGGCTGGAGTTCTCTCACTCTAACATATGGGATTTCGATACCCTTTTCGCTACAAGATCCCTTCCCGTGCCGTTTACCCTGTTTTAAGGGTGTTTTTACCATCTAGCCGCCATATCCCTTGACCGGAGGTGTATTCCTTAACCCTTCTGGTTTATTAATTACAACAACAGCATTAAAATGAAAATTAGTTGCAAAAACCCCTTCCTCTAAGGAGCCCGGAACGAAAGATTACAACGGAGGGAGACCTCCCTCGCGAAGGGGAAGCGTCCTACGCCCTCGCGGTGGGTCCACTGGGATACTTTAACTACACCCCGATGCATCTACCCGTCCGCACCGCCACTAGTGAGGCGCCGCTTCGCGGGCCGTGAAATTCAGCAACTAATAAGGGATGGTGCAGCCTTTGCTGCCAAGACATGGGGAAATGGGCGACTCGTTGTCTCGGCCATTGTACCACGTTTCCCCAGTCATCCGATCCGCAAATTCGGTTATTAAAATTTGCTTGTTGTATAATAGTTAATTGATAATTGAATCCCCTTGGACTTAAGCTTTAAAATTATAGATTTCACCCGCCGACTCGAGATTCGGCGGTGATACCACTGATCGGAATTTACCAAATGATTGACGACGATACTCTTAATTAATTATCGAATGGCAGCGTGCACATTTTGAGTATTATTATAAGAAATTAATTAATTAGCGGGCGATTTTAAACTACGATTTTATTTTTAATTACTGGTTCGTTGAGTTCTGGACGACCGGCTCGACGTGCAGCGTAGAATGGGTCGTAAGTCCGACCCACTGCCCATTACCTCCCCGTGCAGGTGGCGGGATGGGCTTGTCACGTCACAATACATAACGTTATTACCGATACGGTTTGTGAGGCGCGTTATTGACGAGAGCTTTAATCACTCGTCCGAGCGATAGCAACGAATGGTTGATGTTTCCAGTATCTCGAATTCGAAGATTAACGGAACCGGATCTTCCGACGTTTTCGCTTCCAGCCAAATCTACCAAATGCAGCTTTCCAATTTTGCCTGATATTTGGCCGTCGTCACTGGTTTCGTTCGCCGCAATAATTATCGTCAAAACGGTATGCAATCTACTAGAGTTGAGGTTCATCAATGTTTCAGCGGTTCGTCGCTTCGCGGAACCTTTCTCGAGAATATGATACACGTCATTTGTATCATGCAAAATGGTTTCTTCTAACTTTTTGGTACCTTCCTTATGCTTCACATTGTCGCAGCTACTTTTCAAACAAAAAATAAATCTCATTATAATTTTTATAAACATTTCGCGAAAATTTTGCGTGAAAAAGAAAAATGGAAATGTAAACAATAGCGGGAGAGTTACCCAATTTTTTTTGTGTCGTCCATTGGCGACAGAAGGTCAAAGAGCTCTTCATTATATATCTCTAGGTATGTTACTCGTACTGTATACGCGTTAGTACCTAACGTGTTTAGCTCGTTGAAGAGATGGCTCAGAAAGCGCAGTATCATCCCTATTTCTGTGCTCTGCGCAAATAAAAATATCTCCATCAGCGCTAATTCAAACGAAAATTTTAAATAAATTGCTATCTTACGTTTTCCAACTGACAGGAAGGAAGGTGACGCGTGCCTTACATCGTGAATGTTTTTTCGGACCCTGTCTGCCCATAGGCTAATACAGTACAGTTATATCCGGCGAGAACTTCGGCGAGTAACGGACAGATAACCGCTTCGTACACCTCGAGCTGCAAAGACGATAGGCAAAACATTGATTTATATATACATAGGTATATACTTATATGTACGCGTACAGTACATTGTGAAGACATTTCCAACTAAACATTGACTATTTCGGGGACATCTGTCTGTTTTGAGGACTGTCCTCATAATTTTATATACATAACGTTATTACCGATACGGTATATGAGACGCGTTATTCACGAGAGCTTTGATCACTCGTCCGAGCGATAGCAAAATTGTCCCCATACAACAATGTATTTACACCTTTCAGACGTTTTGGAATCGATCTAGGTAGTCAAAAAATGGCATTTTTCTTTGGAATTTTTTGGATGGAAAAACAATTGAAAAAGAAAACAATTCTAATTAATCCATACTCTGACGTAAATCATCGAGATAAAATGAATTAAAGTAATCCCATAATTCTAAAAATCTATTATCAATAAAAAAAATCTCTGTAACGTCTAAAGTACACAAACTAGGAATTTAAAACTAGTGTCAATCGAATCATCTCGACGAATTACTACGAGTTACACTAATAGGTCCCTAAACGAACTGTCGAGTAAAACGGCACGGAAAAGCACAAAAATACACGGAAAGATACGGAATGACACAGAAATACATGGAAAGGCACGAAATGGCACAGAAATACACGAAAAGGGACAGGCTTGGAATGGAATGGAATGTCATACAATGTCACAGTCAGGCACAGTCAGGGGTACAAGTGGCAGCAGTTCATCCCGGTTTTCACCGACTTCCCGGTTCCCGTAACTCTCAGCCTGCAAGTCTAACAGTTCGGCAAGTACTGCATTAACGTCTCTTCATTTATTCCGGTGAAAGACGTTTTCCCTAAATATTCTATCATATTCCTGACAAAATCTTGTCATTCAGATAAACAGCGAAAATGTCTATTAATCGCGATAACCTCATCAATATCGATAAGCCAATCCCCAGGAGGTTATCGACCTCGAGGCACGAAATAGCACAGAAAGGCACGGAATGGCACGGAGAAGCATGGGAAGGGTACGAAACGGGTAGAGGAATGCGGGATATACGGGGGAACACGGGCACACACGAGGACATACGGAATACACGGAAAGGCACAGAAATGACCGGAAAGTCACAGAATGGCGCGGAATGGTACAGAAATTCATGGACAGCCACGGAAAGGCTACGAAACGGGAAAACGAAAGCGGGGTTGGGGGAGGGGCGGGAGGGTTTTAAGTTCTTTGCAAATCGAAAGAAAAAAACGGGTTTGGTGCGATAATGGATTTACGCGTTTCGAAAGATTTGCAATCGATGTAGTTTGTCTAAAAATTACGTTTAAGTTTCGAAATTTTTTAAGGGAAAAAAACTCGGAAAAAAAGTCGAGAAAAACAGGGTTCGGTACAACGGTGGAATTACGCGTTTCGGAAGATTTGCAATCAATGTAGCTAGTCTAGAAATGACTTTTATGTTTCGAAATTTTTAAAGGAAAAAAAACTTGGAAAAAAAAGTGGAGAAAAAAAGGGTCCGTTACGACTGTGGAATTACGCGTTGTGGAAGATTTGCAATCGATATAGCTAGTCTAGAAATTACATTTTTTTCGAAATTTTTAAAGGAAAAAAACGAAAAAAAAGGGACAAAAAAAAGGGTTCGGTACGACTGTGGAATTACGCGTTTCGGAAGATTTGCAATCGATATAGCTAGTCTAGAAATTACATTTTTTTCGTAAAATTTTTAAAGTAAAAAAATGTGGAAAAAAATCCTGAAAAATGCCCAATAAAGGGGATCTAAAAATGACCATACGGGACTTTTAAGACAAAATAAACAAGATGAAACCGGTCCTATACCTTGGCCAAAGGTATTTAAAAACGTTAACCTGAAACGAAATAAAAAAACGGCCAAAACTCGAAAAAAAACATATAATAAAGGGGGTCTGAAAATTGGCATGGAAAACTTTTGAACAAAAACAAATAACATGGCAATGGTCCGATAGCTTAAATAATAATGTAAAGGTACGTTTACCTGAAAACAAAACGAAAAAACGCTTTAAACTTGCTAAAATGCATAATCAAGGGGGCCTGAAAAATGACGTAAATGACTTGTAAACGCCGATAAATAACATGATGCTAGTCCCATATCTTAAATAATACCGTAAGTGCGAAAATGGAAAACTAACTTTTAAACGGAAACACATACGTTCGTGAGAGTATCAAAAAACTCATTTTCAACCAAAATTACTTCGAATTGCAACATTTCAAAAAGATTATGCCCCTATAGAGGAAGAGGAAGAGGAAGAGGAAGAGGAAGAGGGAGAGGGAGAGGGAGAGGGAGAGGGAGAGGGAGAGGGAGAGGGAGAGGGAGAGGGAGAGGGAGAGGGATTGATTGATGTTTATTAATGCCCTAGTATCCTATGGGGCAATTTTACAAAGTGTTGTGAACATTTATTGGTTTTGTATATAATAAATTCTTAGTGAGTACGACTTACTATTCTAGTTGTTCCACGATTCGGAATCTTACACTAACGATATCGAAGGAAAAATAAAAATAAAAATAGTGATAATATCAAATAAAAAGAAAAAAAACAAAATAATAGAATCTACAGCTCCTTACTCAGACTGCTTAGCTACTATCGTTCGATCATCGTTCGATTACTCCTCAGCCAGTTCAAGCGCGAACAAGTGCTGGAATAAAGTGCGTTTGAATGAAGCGAAAGAGGGTACAGATGTTACCGATTCAGGGAGCGAATGCCAAAAGTATACAGCCGAGAGGTGGAAGGAGTTGCGAAGACAAGCCGTACGATGAAGCGGGACATGAAAGCAAGACGCTGAGGAATGCCTAGCCGAACTTCTGACTCCCGGGTCTTTTCTAGGGAATAGTTCATGAATATACTGAATGGCTTCGTCGTGATAGATGCGATAGACATAGGTACCAAGAAAGTACAATCTCCTGTTTTTCACGGATAGCCACCTGAGTTGATGTCTATACGGAGTTATGTGCTCGTCACGCGTAAGATCGAAAATAAATCTAATGGAGCAATTGACCAGCACTTGTAGTTTGGAATTTAACTCGCTCGTAAGATCATGATAAACTAGACAGCAGTAATCGATGAGAGGAAATATTAGCGTGAGAACCAGTTTAGAACGTAGTTGCCTAGAGAGAGAGTGCCTATGGAATTTAAGTTTATGCAGCGTATGATGTACTCTTTGTGAGATTTGCGAAATGTGACTGTTCCACGAGAGATTAGCCGTCATGATTACTCCGAGATTACGCGCTTCCCTTACAAATGGCAGTATCGTATCGTTTATCAAGATAGGCGGAAGACTGTCAACATCCAAGGAGCGTATGTATGCATCACTACCTAACAGCATAACCTTAGACTTTGCTAGATTCAATTTGAGGCCATTCGAGTTCGCGAAGTCAAATATAGCAGACGCATCACTACTGATTTTCGCTAGACCCTCCTCTAGTAATGACGGATAACAGTGCAGATAAATCTGCGTGTCATCCGCAAAAATCATGTGATTAGAATGCCTTAGAGAAGATCCGATGTCGTTTATGAAAAGCGAAAAAAGGAGAGGTCCTAAAACAGAGCCCTGAGGCACGCAGGCGGTCACGAATTGCCATTGAGAAGGGTTGTTGTCCTCATCTATTACAGCTTGTGATCTGCCAGTTAGGTATGAGTAAAACCATTTCAGAGTCGACTCGGAGAAACCAAAGGTTTTGAGTTTGCATAGAAGGTGTGTGTGAGAAATAGTGTCAAAAGCTTTGCTGAAATCGAATAGAATCAGCAGTGTTATTTTCCTCTGATCAACAGCTCTTCTTATATCCTCGCCGACCCTTAGAAGGGCTGTTTGAGTGCTGTATCCAGATCGATAGCCTGATTGTCGGGGATCGAGTAAGTTATTTTCCTCTATGAACGTCGTGATTTGTTCATGAATGATTCTTTCAAAGGTCTTAGATAATTCCGAGAGGTTGGCAATCGGGCGCGTGTCAGATGGAGTGAGCGGTGTGCAGATTTTGGATAAAGGCCTTATGTAAGCTTTTTTCCACTCCGTGGGAAAGTGAGAAAGACGAATCGAAGTATTAAAAGTTTTTAACAGCGCCGCGGCAATTTCCGGGAGAGCATGACTTATGCAATACGGTGAGATACCATCCGGACCTGACGCAAGGGAATTCTTCGACAAGACCTTGATCACTTTGACGAGATCGAGGTGATTAACCTCTTTGAAAGAGAAATGGTGCAGCGCTTCCGGTACACGAGATAATGCCAAGGAGCATTCAGCAGAAGTTGCAGCCGGTAGAGTATTTGTGATTGAAATGTAATAATTGTTAAGTTCATCGGCCGTGAAAAACCGTAGTGGAGAGACGAGCGTCGTTTTGACGAGACCAAGTCGTTCGAGTTCTTTCCACATTTTTTTCGAGTCAACAACGCCTACTAAAGTATTATAGTGATAGTCCCGTTTAGCTTGTTTTATATCCTCGTTGAGTTCGTTTCTAATGTGTCTGTACATCTCGTAGCTTAAAATATCATTTCGCCGCTTCGCAAGTTTAAACAGGGAATTTCGATTATTAATTCGACTTTTTAATTCGCGCGTGAGCCAAGGCACCGCTGGTTTTTTTGTAACGAAAGAACACATTGGTGCGTGCTTGTCGAATGCATTCCTAATAATTTCCATTAACGTGCACGTCCACTGATCCATCTCGTTAAACGACGAGATAATATCATTTGAAGCAAGTTTATTTCCCAATGCACTAAGGGAGCTTTGAAATTCCGATGGAACGAAGTGTTTGAGGTTACGTCTCGTGATCCGTTTCTGCTCGATAGGTGCAACATCGTACTTATAAGTTAATTCTAATAAATCATGGCCGGCTATAAATGGACCATCCGACTTAGAGAAGAAATGCATCTTCTCCGGACTGTCAATGATTATCACATCCAGACACGAGTCTGAGCTCGCCGTGTGAAAAGTCGCCTCCGAGTTAACTAGGTGAAAAGACAAGGTAAAAATCCATTCTCTTAGATATTTGGCTTCGAAAATATCTTTTAATAAGTCGCAATTTAGGTCTCCGGTAATGACAATATTCTGATAAGCATGAGAAAAGCGAGAAAGTGAGTCAGAAAAATCATGCAACAGGAGACCTTTTGGACGCCGGTATACAGAGGCAAGTAATAGAGGCGCACTACTACCGAAAAGCAAATCAATAAGTAAATACTCGGGCGAATTAGTGAAGGTGTTTGGAGAAGAAGCTACAACTTTCGCTTTAAGTGACTCATGAATATAGCACGCAACACCTCCGCCTTCTTTTCCCTCACGATCGTTTCGTATAATATAATAATTTTTTATAGCAATTAGGTCACTAGAGACGTGCGCATGGAGCC
This sequence comes from Buathra laborator, assembly GCA_934046635.1. Lineage (NCBI taxonomy): Eukaryota > Metazoa > Arthropoda > Insecta > Hymenoptera > Ichneumonidae > Buathra > Buathra laborator. The sequence goes on from OW203896.1 coordinate 58,163, forward strand.
AAGTTTCCGAAATAGAAATAACGTGAAAAAAATGAGATGTGAAGAAGAGGCGGATAAAGTCGATGTGACCGAGCAACGAATTCGCGTTAAAATAAGCTATTTTTAAGAGTGAACCGTCATTGGCACTCGCTTCTCGAATTCTCATCGACGGAAGTCAGATAAGAAGTGCTAAGTCTGCATCTCCATTGATGTGTATAATCGCCGAGCCATCACTGCGCCTCACTAAAATGCGTCCGGATCTCACCCAGACATACTTGTAACCGTTAGCTTTAGCTTTATCTTTCGTGCAACGCAGTAGGTTGTATTTCTGTGTTGGTAACAACTCATTGACGTACACGTTTCCGTCTCGTTGGATGGCGAAAACATCTCTAATTGCAAGATCACGCTTGCTTCGCTTTTTGCTAATAATAAAGTCACGGATTTGCGGTGATTTAAGTGATACGACGAGAGACTGCGATTGAGGGATAAGAACTGATGCCGACGATTGCTGACTAGTCTCCGGTGACACTTTACGTGTCATTACGCGCACACCCAACACATCGGTTAATAAATTGCTAACTCCAAGTGCTGTGAATACCTTAGAGGTTATTTGATGCGGATTATCGGAAATTTCCCGTGGAATACCCGCGAGCACAAGTTCTGTCGTGTTGGGCTCCGATTGACTAGAGCTACCGGAGGATCTTAGCGATTCAATTTCACGCCGCAAACTGAGGTTTTGATCGGCTAACTGTTTTAGCAACACATCGTGTTCTTCTACTTTTTTTACCAGATTCGGAATACTATTGACTTTCTCTGCAATTTCTCTGTTTGTAACTAGCTGTTCTTTGATAAAACTATCCATTTTCATCTCAGACGAATTCAGTTTAGCAAGAATTTCGTGCAATAGACTGTCTGTGGTGCCGGCACCTCTAGATACCGCAGGAGATACACTCATTATGGGAGCTGATGTCGTATCGTCGATCAATATATAACTAAGTTCCCTTTTACAACAATCGCTGGCCGTTTTATACTTTAAATACGTTTTGCAGCAGCCCGGATGAAAGTACTTAAAGCAAACCGAGCATGATAAACTATCGCCGGTAATGTTTTTACTGCACTTATGACACCTCGAAGTCGGCATGCAGAGCTCTAGACTAGACACGAGGTGATGCGAGAAGCAGATATTCACTTTATCGATAGTCAGTATCTCAAGCAGGCTAAGTGATTCGCAGTCGGGCCGTTGAGAGGACGATGGCACTATTGATTGTGAAGATCAGATCGATGCTCCAATGGTCGATGAGAATCCGGAGAAGACGTGAGCGCATGCGCAGAGCAGAGAGGCCGATGTCGTGCTAAGTAGTATGAAGTACCCTGTTGAGCCGTCACGTGGATGATGGCGCAGCTGATTATCGAGATCTCAATCGATGAACCAATGATAGATGCGAGTTGAAAGAAAGACAGGAGCGCATGCGCCAAAACCCAGAGTACGGCGATGAAGCTTTTCAAGGCCAAATCGTGAGAAGTGAGGTTAGAAAATGTAGTCACTTCACATCCCAATTTCGACAAAATGCCAGCAGAGATCAAGCAATTGATATCATCAAGATGTAAGGCAACTTTAAGCTTGCAACTACCCTGAAAGAAGACTGCCCGAGGGCAAATAGCGGCAGAGTAAAGTTCTAGGATAGAGTGGTAAGAAAACACGCGTCAGTCATACTCACGAGAGAGAGAGAGAGATTGATTGATTGGTCTTTATTTAGCTCGTGGCTACTATTTTCCAATATAACATTTTTTACAAACAAATAAAAGTACATATCTTTACTTATTTCTAATATTTTAAACTCTACATATTTTCCTCTTTTTTTACATATTCGGTTAACTTTCTCTTAAATTCTTTCAGGCTTTGCGTCGCTTTGACGCTGATTGGCAATTTATTGTACATTTCAAATCCCGTATACGTCAGGCATTTTTGCCCCGCATTTGTTTTACAAAATTTAATGTCTATATTGTTCCTTTGTCTCGTATTATATTCATGTCTTTCTCCTACAATTTTCATTTCCTCACGCAAATAACTCGGCAACATTCCATTTTTAATCTTGAACACAAACACACACACATTATACATCATTCTTTGCCTTATACTTAAAAAACCCAATACTTCCAACATGTCTCTAATTCTTGTATATCTATTACACCTTAAGATTGCACGCATCGCTCTGTTTTGTGTTTTTTGTAGCACATCCATCCATTCTTTGTTTACATTTAATAACAGCGTACTGCAATATTCAAAATGCGGCGCTATTATAGCTTTATATATCGTCACCAGCGTATTTGCCGACACGTACTTATTTATGCGATACATGAAATTTATTTTCTTTGCTACCTTTTTAACGATGTACGCAGCCAGTTTATCAAAACGTAGGTTTTTGTCAATTATTACGCCCAAGTACTTATATTCCACCACTTCTTCTATTTTGATTCCTTTTATTTTTATATCACAACTATTAACTTCGTACGGTTTTCTTTGGTCATGTAACATCATAAATTTCGATTTTGTTGTATTCAGTCTCAAGGCATTATTGTCTAACCATTTCACAATATTATTTAAGTCATAATTTAGTTTACGTTCCACTACACATATATCTTTGTCACTTACATATATTACTGTGTCATCTGCGAACATTTTACATGAACAGTGTGTTAATTGATTTACAATATCGTTTATATATAATACAAATAGCAACGGGCCCAGAACAGAACCTTGTGGTACGCCATGCACCGTATACCTCTTTGTTGATATGTAATTGCCATATTTCGTTTGTTGTTCTCTATTTGTCAGGTACGATTTGATCCATTTATGCACTTTCCCCTTCATTCCATACATCTCTATTTTCTTCAGCAGAACTTTCCTACTAACTGTCTCGAATGCTCTTTTAAAATCTAAAAATACTACCCCTACTACTTCACTTACGTCTATACTTTTTCGCCAAGCAATTATCGTATTTTGCAACGCGGTTTCGCAAGAGAAATTTTTCCGGAATCCTGATTGTTCCTTTCCCAAAATACTGTTTTCTTCGACATATTCAACTATTTGTTCCTTTGCTGCTAGTTCCAGTATTTTTTCGTACATCGGCAGCATATTAATCGGTCTGTGTTCTTCAGCCTTCTTACTTCCTGCAACTTTTGCTATCGGTATAACTGTCGATGTCTTCCAGTTTTCCGGAAAAATTCCTTCTTGCATTGATTTATTTATTAAAATTAACATTACTTTTCCGATAGTATTCCACGCTATTTTTATGAATTTTGTACTTATTCCCTCCTCTGTACCTTTTTTATTCTCTAAGTTCCTTACTATTTTGTCTATTTCATTTTTTTCTATCACCTTAAAATTTTCCATTTTTACATCTGCGTGAAATTCTATTTTTATCTGCTCTATATTTTCTTCTTTATCGGATTTTACAATTTCCTCTACGCTCTGTATGAAAAAGTCATTAAATTTATTCGCTATTTGTATCATTTCAGTGTGTACTTCACCTTCGAAACTTATGTCTCCTGGGTCTGTTTTCTTTTTATTTCCTATTAATTCTTTTATTGTATTCCACATTTTCTTTGGATTCGATTTCACTTCATCAATACTTTGGTCGTAATATTTGCTTTTACTTTTTCGAATCTGTGTTACCACTATGTTTCTTCTTCTTTTGTATTCCTCCCATTCATCTTGCCTATTTGTTTGAACGGCCCGTTTGTAGGACCAGTCTCTCCGCTTACTTGCTTCCCTAACCTCATTTGTAATCCACGGTTTGCTTTGCCATTTCATCTGTATTCTTTTCACTCTGTTTGGAGCTTCTGTATTTATTGTCCGTGTCATGCATTCTATTATGCTATCGGCTAAAATATTTACGCTATCATTCACGTCACATTTTTCTTGTATCATAACCGTCAATAATTCTTTAAATCGTTCTTCGTTAAAATGTGTATAGTCCCGTGCATAAAATTCCGTCCATTTATTATTTGATTCGTTGCTTGTTAAAGAGAGAGAGAGAGAGAGAGAGAGAGAGAGAGAGAGAGAGAGAGAGAGAGAGAGGGAGAGGAAGAGGAAGAGGAAGAGGGAGAGGGAGAGGGAGAGGGAGAGGGAGAGGGAGAGGGAGAGGGAGAGGGAGAGGGAGAGGGAGAGGGAGAGGGAGAGGGAGAGGGAGAGGGAGAGGGAGAGGGAGAGGGAGAGGGAGAGGGAGAGGGAGAGGGAGAGGGAGAGGGAGAGGGAGAGGGAGAGGGAGAGGGAGAGGGAGAGGGAGAGGGAGAGGGAGAGGGAGAGGGAGAGGGAGAGGGAGAGGGAGAGGGAGAGGGAGAGGGAGAGGGAGAGGGAGAGGATTTCGGGTTTCAACGGGTTCACGTGGGTTCACGTGGGTTCAAGAGGGTTCCAGAGGGTTTCATGGAGTTTAAAGAGGTTTCAAGGGGGTTTCAGAGAGTTTCAGGGGGTTTAACAGGGTTTAAGGGGGTTTAACAGGGTTTAAAAAAAGTTTAAGGAGGTTTAAAGGGGTTCAAGGAGGTTAGGGAGGTTATGGGGATGGAATTAAGGATTCTAAAGTGCCCGAGCTAAAAAATTTAAAAAACTGTCCATCGAATTATCTCAACGAATTACTATGAACTACATTACAAAATCGTAGGTACCTAAACGAACAACTATGTGCTGAAAAGGAAGTAGAAGAGAAAGACATATTCGACAACGTCTTCAAAGTGAACAAAGACGGCAAAGTCGACAAAGTCAACAAAGACAGCTTGGACGAAGAGAGTACACAGCGTCAATTTCATAGAAGCGAAAACACAACCGCAACAAACATGGGGAAGCATCTTACCAAAAGAAATAAAAATCGAAATGCGACCCACTTGCGGCGATTAGAGAAAAGGAAAATGGAACGAGAAAATTCGGTTTCGGAGGAACCAGATCTGATTTTTAAACCGACGCCAATACTACTCAGCAACGTGCATCTTCCACCACTACGCACGTTAAGCGTGCATCGCGAAATTTTAAAAGCGTTAGCGGCAGAGGCAACGCCAAAAGAGGAAGACGAAGAAAATCTTGAGGAGTATATAAGCCGCAAACCTACGACGCCGTCACTTCCATATACACAAAAACGAAAAACTGAAAAATAGAAAAAAAAAACATCAAACGGCCCTTTTTAGGGCCAAGGGACACGAATGCAGACGACCTCCACGTGGTGTGTCCTGGGTAACGCTAACTGTCTGCAAAATTTTGAGAAATTTCAAAAAATTTCAAAACTGAAAACAATGCTAAATTGCTTGACTTCTAACTAGTCTCAATCGCTTCATCTCGGCCAAAAACTGAGAACCAAATTATAAAAATTCATTTAAAAAATCAGCGAGACATTCAAATTAAATGTCTCCGTAGGAACGCATGCTGAAAACTTCTAAGTAGTCTCAAATGCTTTATCTCCACGAGAAAACAAAAAAAGTAAGTCCCACTCTAAAGTTAAAGAAAAAACACGAAAAAACAACACAAAAAAACACGAGAAGATCGAGGAACTGTAAGAATTGTCATCAGTGGATGCCAACGACCAGGAGATCGAGGAACAGTAAGGAATGTCATTAGTGGAGGCCAACGACGGAAAACGGTAAGTCTGTTACGTCACGCACTTTTTGAGAACTCTTATTCGCGAACTTGCGCTGCTCTTCGATCGCACCGAGAGAAGCTGCACGCGTACACTCGCGAGGAAACAGAAAGACTGAGGAAAATAAAGGGAAAAGGGAGAGGATTGCTGTGCGTGGGAATCGCAGACAGAGAACCGTTGACCAGAGACTATTTAATAAACTTTCGAAAGCGACTTCGTCGAGACGAAGTCGTAAAATATTTCTGTCAACGGAGACACGAAAAAAATCAACATCTTCAATGGGACTCGAGTTACTCGAGAATTCCAAAGGCATAACACCACGGCTCGATCACCCAAGATGAGCACGTGGGCCCCCGACAGCACGCTGTGAAGAAAAGTCACTAACACCAGCAAGAAACGCCGGCTCATGTACCTGGGCCAGCCGCCATCGAAGGGATTTGCCTGTTGCTAAGCCGGCAGGTCTCTGTTGCCGAAACCTACCAACACCACTAAGCATCGAGGCTCATAGACACAAGCGCTCGATGTAGCCGAAATACACCAACACCATGACGCATCGAGACTCACGGATACGAGCTCTCGGTGACTCCGAACCTCACCAACACTACGATCCAGCGAGGCTCATAGACACGAGCGCTCTATGACTCCGAAGACGACCAACACCTCGAGCGACGATACCGACAGCTTCCCTCTAACCACTATGCATAGGGCCCAGTGGGTTAGAAAAACTTCCGATTTCCTCCAACGAGTGCAGCACCTCTCGGGCATCGTTCACAGCCACCCCCGCGAACAATTCACGCATGCATATGAATATTGGGTCAGGTCGTCATCAATATTAAAGTCTTGTAATAACATATTTTTTATGTATTTTTCACGTATTTCCCCGGCTATACTTTATAGCTAGGGGTAGGTCAGGTATTTGCGCGTTACTCAGGTAACCATCATAAACCCTTCTGGTCTTTTCCCATCATAAAAAGTAAATCCGTAAAAATAACGAGTTAAAATATTTCTGCCTTCAGCAATATTTGTCATTGCTCAGAGACTAAACATTTAAGCGAAAATTATCTTGCAAATTGATATTGCCTCAAAGATAAACAGTTCAATTTACGATCTTTACCAGCGACGAAAGAAGAATATTGGGTTACATAGGAAATGTTTTTTTTTTTTTAACAACTACCTCCAAACAGTTTCTTCTAAACATTTGGTTGAAATAAATAAAGATAAGTGGTGCTCGTTCGAAGAAGCAATTCTATTCAGCTCGCCGATTTGTCACGGTTCCTAGAAAGAAAAAAAAGGGGAAGACTCCGTGCTGGGAGAGAACAGAGGATTGCACGTTGTTGCTATGTCGCCACGACGGAGAAAGCCTCTGTACCAGCATACTCTTTAGGTAGGATAGAAGGAGAAGCGACCACGTGAGCGTGGCTGGTACGAACAAGGGAAGTCAGGAGCCACCCCAAAGGGGAGGTAGCGCTGTTGGCTAGCTCGCGGGCCAGCTACGGTACACGTGATCGTACCGAGAGAGTAGGGGAAGGGTGAGCCACCCGCGCAATGTATAGAACGTACGAGAAGGCCCACCACTCATCGATAGCCGAACTTTTCTCAACCAATAGGAAGAGAGCAATAAAAATCAAGAGACAAATGAAATTCTTAGCCAAGAGTAGGGATGAAGAAAGAGAAAATAACCAAATAATAATTATTAACAATCGTTAATAATAATCATTTTTTCCATATTTTACAATAGCCAAATGTTACAATTATCGTAAAAGTTTAACCCGAAATTTGTTAATTTGACAAATGGAAAGGTTAAACAAATTAATTAATTAAGTTAATAAATTCAACATTTTATATTGAAAGCCGACGAAAAACCATTAAGAATGAATACCAGAACACCCTGGTAGTTATGAAATTTATATCAAATTTAAATTCAATTTAATTACATCTGTCAAATCGATATCGATCGATATTTCACATATTATAGTAAAAACCGAATGAGAACGCATGTAATAGAGCGAAGAATGAGAGCGAAATATCAATAGAGTTCAATTTTTAATATTTTTGGATTTGATAATTAATTAATTCTTTATCAAGAAAATTTTCCCTTTTTACAAGTATTAAAATCCGTAATTTTCCACCTAAAAAGGTGATTCAAATTCGAGACACTTCCAAAATAAATAAAAAGAATAAATTGTTAATTAGCAAATCCAAAATCAATCTGGAAATAGTTAATTAGAATAATTATCAATAATTGACAGCCGATAGAAAGAGAACAAGGGGGGCGTGGAAAATCACGCCTCGACCGAAAAGTTGCCCCTTCCACCACGGTCTATGTCAAGCCTATTTAAACTGTGCCCTTTACGGAGGGCCAGTGCTCATTGCTCATTACCTCTCCGAAAATCAACGTCGTTACTCTGTTCGCGACAGTTTGTATTTTTGAAATCTTTGTTAAAAAGACTTTGGAAATTTCCAAGTTTTTTCCTTCGTTTGTGTTTCGTGTGTGATTGTACCAAGTTTCGTTTTATTATTAACTTCAATTGAAGTTAATAAAATAAAAAACTCAGTGCTTGAATTTTGTGTTTTGTTCGTGAAAAATCCCTCGACCGCTCGGCATTTACTTGAAGCCGAGGGTATCGACCAGCGATCAACCACCGACAACCACCAGCAGCAACCTCTTCCTCGTTTATTCTCGCCGGATACTTTTGTTCTTCGGTAAGTCTTATTTTTTCCTAATTTGGTGATTTTTTCCCCGTAACCCGTTCCTCTACAGTGTCGCGATCAACAATGTACGTATCCCAGATTGCTATCGCCCTTCTGGCAATTATAGTAATTGTTTTAATTTTTATTCTCTTGTGCGGAATCTCCGTGAAGATTACCGTAAATATTCGTGAGTCTAGAATCAACCGTGAAACCCCTATAGTACACTCGGGTGTACGAATATATCCATCGTCTGTTCCTCGCCGAGTCTGTATCAATAATCCGTCAGCTTTGTAAATTTCTTTATGTTCATTTCGCGAATGTACTCTAGCCTCTTCCCGAGCAATTTTCCGCGAGGTTAGGCTCAAAACGAGGCACCCGCGAATCGTAGCCGCTTCGATAACGTGTAAATTGATTTAGTTCATTGACCGAGATGAGGCCGGCTCCTCACGTAAATTCACGATTCGCGACGTAACAAGTCTAACTCTAGAATTACAAAAAAATCGCGAAAAAAGTAGTAACGAGACCAGGAAGTCGAGGAAGTCAAAGGATTTGTTACGTCCCGACGAGCTCAAGAGAGTTCGTTCAGAACATGCGTAACGTCGGTCTCTCTTTCGAGTCAAGGCGTTGGCCCTTTACTCAGGGACGGAGACCTCGCCGTACACTGTCCGTCGATAGGAGATTACGCTAGGAGGATGGTTGAGACGATAGCCTCGTAGCACGATAGTTGAGCATGCAGAAATAATATTCGAAGACGGCTTATTATGCTGTACTCACTAAATACTTGTTTATTTCCGATGTTCCGTGCGAATACAATTTTCCGTTTACAAACACTTAGTTGAACTTATTTTACCGGAGACTTAGCCGCAGGCGGGCTTTTCGTAGTTAGTCTCGTGGTGCAGAGCCTTGCTCGCTCTGTGCAGTTTCGCTGGTAAACGGGTGATGATGCTCGGAGATTAATCGAAGAACTACTGATTTTTGGTAAAGATGCTTGATCTTATATACTAGTTTTAGTCCTATACTACTAGTGCAAAAATATTATGCGGTGGTGGGGCTAATGAGATCGCGACCCTTTATTTGAAGTAACCGTCGCGATGAGTTCCGATGGTCTAATTAACTGTTGATAGAAAGAGTTTCGGCGAAAAGATTCGGCGAAAAAGATTCGACTAAAAATTATAAGAGAAATAGACTCGACGTTTTAATAGCCGTAATAAAATTCAGTGGCGGTGTCCAGTGAGTTGATAACTGAACGCGGATATAGAGCGCTTGTGTGTGCTCGCAAAGGCCATCCGACGTATCGTTTCTTGGTAGTGTGCGGCGGAGAAGATAGGCGCGTGCCTGAGTGCGAGAGCGCGTGGCTGACTTGTACGCGAGACTCTAATGTTTTATCTTGAGGAAGATGCTTTATTTTTTATATTTTTGGATTCGTGGTAACTGCTATGTAGAAAGGTTACGTAGGACGTAACACCTCCCCCCTTAAGACGAATGTTAGCAGTGCAACGCACTAACATGAGAATGGTAGTATATACTTCTTCTGAATATAACAAAAATCGTTTCGCGGAATATATGAAAAAGCGCGAGTATAATAATATTTAGTGACGCATATAGGTCTCTTAGGTTAATATTGTTTTAAGTAGATATATATGAGTATAATTAATGGTTAACTATACGTGGTTAGTAGATTCTCGATTTGATTTTTATATAAGGCACATATATATATATATAGGGTTGGTAAGTTTTTTTTTCGGTGATTTTCCTTACGTAGTGTTGATGAATTCCAGCAGAGGATTGACATACTCGTCCATGAACTGTTCGTCCTTCATTTCTTCCAGGATGGTATCCAGCCAAGTTGGTTTCGCGGGTGGTTGTTTTCGCGTCTGCGAGCCTTCTATGTCCTCGAAGTATTCTCCGACCATCTGGCTGTTGGCAGTGGCAGCCAGAGCCTTCTCGGTCAGGACGTTGTCGAGCAGCACCCACTCCTCGGATACGTGGAAGATATCTCTTCCCTCGCTCTCTGCCAACAGGATCATTTCGATAATTTTTCGATCGAATTCGTCCATTCCGCGGTAGACGGGTGTCCTGGGTCGTTTCTCTGGGTTGTCGTACGTTATTCGTTGCAAGTTCCATGGTGCCTTTCCTGGTCGGTCGGTGGTTGTTGAGTCGGCGGTGTGTCGTGACTCTGTGATCTGCGTTACTTCTTCGTCCTCTTGGCTTCTTGGTTGATCAATTTGGAGCCGTGTAACTAATTTTGCGTATGACTTCTCAATCCATCTAGTGTGGTCCATCCTCATTTTTTTGGCGGTGGCACTGTCGAACACTTGTTGTTCGAGCAACACTAGTTGTTGCGCTGTCAAGACTTTATTGAGATAAGTCTTGACTCTGTGCGCGTTTCGGATCACCCACTCGTCCGTGAAGGCTAATTCAGCCATTATAAATATATATTTTTTCCTTTAATATTCCACCACAATGTCTATTGTTTCCCCGGCGAGAATCGCGTCTTTATTATCGATGTATGCGTTCAAACACTTGATGCAGCGTCCAGCAGTCCGGATGAGTAAATAGGGTTTCTTGCAGTTGCGGCACGGCAGAGTCAATGGTAGTGGTGAATATAATAAGCTGTGATGTACAACCGGCCGAAGTTCCAATTCAACTCCCAGTGGTCCGTCGAAGCACTCACCACAATATAGATATGGATTTTGGTCAGTGACACACGATTTTCCGATGATGCACACGCAATCCCATAGTTCGTTGTAATATTCGGAATTCGGTAGTACTCCGTCGAGTAGTGGTCGCAGTTGAACTGGAGGTTTCATCGAAGACCTTATGATGATGTTGCCGCTACCGGGACTCTTTTAAAAATGAGATGATATAGTGAGAATCGCCTCTTTATAGGGATGGTTTTTTAATTAATAGACGGTTTAGGAGATGCATAATGGACAGTAGGCCCTTCAAAAGTGAGTTTGTGGGAGTGTTCGAGTGTAGGATACAAAGGAGTAGTGGACGTTGCTTCTGATAGTGGTCTTGATCTGTCATCAGCTTGAGTTTCATTATTTGTCTCCCTTTCCTGCTTTTGACCGAGGTGTATCAGTAAATGAGTGACAGAACTCCAAATAGCTCCCAAGAGATGTAATGACCATCCATAAATTGAATGAAGCGCGTATCCGTGGATGACTGTATCAGCGATAAGCTTCACTCCACGAATTATGAGTATTATGCCTAAGACTCCTGCACTCGCAGTTCCGAAAGTCATGAAAGAGCCCCATATTCTCTCCCATGCGTTACGAGATATTATTTCGAGCGCCTCTTCGTCCAATAGATGCAATAAAGAGGTGCCTTGATGCTGCGTAGGATGTCCCGTGATGCCCCGAGCTATCGTATTTAGTATGGCTGTTCGTTCGGCTGGGAACATAATATGATCTCTCATATTGTCGAGATCTGCTTGTGTATAGATTCCGCTTATCGCCAAGTTTCCTGGATTCGAGTATTTCCATGTAGGCTTAGTGAGAGGCTTTATTTGTGGAGGTGCCGGTGATTCCACTGGAGCTGGCGTTAATTTGTACCATGATCCCTGGAGCTGGTACATTGCTGGTACCATAGGGTTGCAAGAAATCTGCGTTCCAGCTTGAAATAGTATATGTGTTCGAGGAGAGATGTACAGGGTTTCGTTTCCTCTGGATACTGGCAGATGATGATAACAGTACTGTGTGTGACGAACCCTGACCTCCACTGGAATGCATTTTATTATATGCACTACTTCGCCTGCTACGACGGCCATATGGCCCGGTCCCTTCATTAATTGATAAGCGAACTCATCGGGTGCCTGTGTAGCCAATGTGAGTGTGCTTTTTAGTACTTGCCGTTCGAGATTACAATTCTGTTTTAAAATATCGTAATACAAAGTGTTGAGCTCGGATCGAATGTGTTTCTCGAGGTAAACGAATTTGGTGTTGATATAAGTAAACATATCCAAACTTTCACTTGAAACTTTTCTGCGTGCATTTTGCATTGCTCCTCTCATAGATTCGAGCACGAACAATTTTGGATGCTCGGTACGATATAATATGTGTCCACATACATGAAGTTCTTGTTTCCGTGTCAATGCGAACGTTATTTCGCCCTTGGTTACGGCATATACTATCTGAGCCCTTCCATCGATGGTGCTTGAGAGTCTGTTTGAAAGTCCTTCGTACAAGACTTCATATTTGCTGAAACGACATTTGTCATCTGGTAGTTCATTCCAGTAGGTGTGTCCGCCCTCCACATCAACGCACTCTGTATCGGATAACGGGCAAGTTATACCAGAGCGTAGTGAGACCTGATTTGTATTGAGGTTCACCGTTGTAAAGTAATCTTGTAACGTTACACGCACTTCGCCTTGAACTATAACGTCGTCCCACGTGCCGTAAGGGTCCGAGTAGTGACTACCCGTGCAGGATCCGTCATTTCTTATCGTCCCAGCTAGAGTGACGCTGCGTGTGGTTGTAGTATTGGGCTTTATACCAAGAAATACCGAGAAAGGTGAAAGTCGTAATATGCCGTTAATCTGCAGATGTCTGCAAGCTTCGAATCCAATGTCGTGTATATATTCCATAACTCCTTGGGCTACCACTGAGTTGTGCGAGTGCATTCCGCAGTGGTAGACTGTGCGTCTTATAGAGATTTTGCACTGTATAACGGCAGTTTTTGCGAATTCACTGATTTGCATAAGCTGTATATATTTGGATGTTACGTTTGGTTCGACTTTTGGTATATCGCAATGTTCGACGTCCAATAGGGATAAAGTAGTGATGTTCAGTCGGGATGATCCGCAGTCGTATCCTATGAGAGCCTCTGCGCGACCAGCTATCCCGAAAGTCAACAATGCCATAAACATTCCCAGTAGTCTATTGCTTCCCGCTTTCTTTTTCCTGGGTGGTTTTACAGGTGCGGTTGGTTTTGGTGCAGTTTCAGTCTCCAATTTCCTTATTTTGCTCCGGAATACCTCTTCGTGCACTTCTGGAGCAATCAGGGTCTCGGTGCTATCGGTAATTGAACGAGATTCTTCCTTGATAGGAGTTAATGTTTGCAAGTTGTCGTGGATAGTCTGTACATGTTTCATAAGAAATTCACGAATTCTCATGGCGTGATTAAGAGCGCAGCAGCGAGTCCTTTGCAATATTATGCCATGTTGTAGACAAAAAGCGTGTTGTCCCGGAAGTGATTTGATTGGCGGTGCCATTCTTGTAATATTTATAACTTCACAGGCAACGAAATCGCTGAGAAATTTTGCTATGTCGCTCCCGTGTACGTAGATCCGTTTAGCGTTTTGAGTCACCTTGGCGATTCGTTCGAACAGCCAAGAATACGGCACATCTCCGATTTCCCATTCCAAGCCGTGGCCTGTATTGGTCATGTACTTGTTTATAGCTTGCGCGTGGCGATTCAAGGTGTTGTGCCAGTAAGGGGGTTCCAATATCCAGTGATCAGCGTATCCATAGAAGAGAGAGACTATTGCAATTTCCTTGGGTATGAGATTGTCTCCGTTGTCGATGAATCCCTCTATGTCGACGACGTAAACTTCGGTTTTGTCCATGTTCTCACTGTAGAAAGGATGTGAGCATGAATTTCGTGCGTACTATTATTTCTTATAATATTACTCATCGTCACTACTATTTTCTACATCTATGTGTGAGTAGCGGAGACGGTTGGGATGTACGATACGAGTCTCGTGCCCGATTTTTATCCTTATGTTTCCGTCCCGCATTATCTCCTCGATTTTATGAGGTCCAGTGTAGTGATCACCAAATTTCCCTTGTTTCTTCCCACGCTGTAAATAAACGTAGTCACCGAGATTGTACTCTTGAGGACTCATTTTACGGTCGTAATATTTTTTTGATCGTTCTTTGGAGGCAACTAGATGATTCCTCGCTATCTCTTGAACGTTATGGAGTTTTGTGGCAAGCTCGGCGAGATAATCGCTATATGTTCTTGTCGGCTCGACGTCAACGGCGGGCTCGTAAGAAGGTTGCCGCGCTAGTTTTCCAAACACAAGCTCGTAGGGCGTGTGCTTTGTCCCCTCGTGTACGCTTGTATTGTAGGAGAAGGTAGCGAGTTCCAACCATTCGTCCCATTCTTCGTCTCTAGTTACGTACTGTTTCAGGTATTCAACTAGAGAGTGATGCGACCTCTCCAAGGACCCATTTGATTGAGGGTGGAATGCCGTTGTGCGACACTGTTTGATTTTAAATTTCTTTGCAACGCCTTTCATTACAGCGCTCAAGAAATTTGCCCCTTGGTCGGTAAGAATAGTTTTGGGAGCTCCGAAGACGCATATAAAGTGCTTCACTAGTGCATCGGCGATGTTGGCTGATGTGGCCCTGGGTAGCGCTACCGCCAACGAGTACTTAGTTAACAGGTCTTGCATCGTGAGGATGTACTCGTTACCGACGCTTGTTCGAGGTAGTGGTCCCACAATATCCATAGAAATTTTGTCGAACGATGCATCTGGTGTATCAGTAATGACCATTGGTTGACGAGTCTTGACACGTACCAATTTTTTTAGATGACACGGTAGACAGTGTTGAATGTACTCTTGAATGGTGGTCTTCATGTCTTCCCAGTACCATCGTTGTCGTATGCGATTGTACGTCTTCGTGACGCCCTTGTGTCCTCCTAGTGCCGAGGCGTGCGCTTCGCGTATGATTTCTTTACGCTCGGCCTGCCCTGGATATCTTATCGTCCCTAGGCAAGTGATAAGACGAGTCGGAACGTCGGTGAAGGCTTTTTTAACGTTACTCAGTATGTATTCCCATGACATTCCGTTGATCGTTTTTGTCTTTGCAATGCTTATCGACCGTAGCTCTAAGCCCTTCAGGATTTTTTTGAGTTCCATTATCATGGAGGTAAAAGTGTGTTGGTCGATAAGCCTACCGTTCCTTGCTGTGATGATCATGGCGATGTGATGTTTAGAGTTTTGTTTCATTGCGACCACGCTACCAACGCTCAGGTTGCGAAATTTTGGTAGTGAGCGTCGTGCTGCCAAATTTTTAGATCCTTCGTCGCACGGTTCTCCTACTTCCGAGAGAAAGTAAAGATAGTTATCTTTCCTCATAAACAATTGCTCGTTACTGGTAATCTGTGGACTGTATGTTTTCCTCGTTGGTTCTTCTATCGCTTCTGGTTGGTGAAACGATTCCAACGTATCGCTATCGGATCGATCGAATATGTATTCGTCTGAAGCTCCAGATATACTAAAAGTTTCATCTTCGTCGAGATTAGCGAAGGTCGAGGATTGATTTTGCGTATTAGGATATATCGGAATGTCTTCTTCCATGCTAATCACAACAGGTGACTCCTGTCTTTTCCCCTTTCGTTGTTTGACTACGGGTTTTGTCTTCACTATTTGAGATGCAGTTGGAGTTTGTCTGTTATCGCGACTCCGCAGTCTTGATGATACTGGTCCGGCGCCAGATGGTCCAGGCGTTATGACGGTTGATGATTTTTTCTGACCTACTGTGGCTTGTGGAGGCCTTGGTCGTAGTCGTCTCGCTACCGGTCCTTCTTCTCCGTCAGCAGGCTCCTCATCTATGCCTGCTGCCTTTGGTTGTTTCCTTATCGGATACGCGTGCTCCGCTGTAGATGCGTGCTCGTTATCTTTTGAAGTATCCTCGCAGGGATTTCGTGATAGGGCGTCAGCATTGACATTTGTCTTCCCTGCCTTGTGGACTACTTCGTACTCGTATTCCTCAAGACGTAGACGCCAGCGGGTGAGGCGCGATGTCGGGTCTTTTGAAGTGTGTATCCAAACTAACGGCTTGTGGTCGGTAACTAATTTAAACAGCCGTCCATAGAGATATGGTCGGAACTGCGATACGGAGTGAAGTATTGCTACGGCCTCCTTCTCGTACGTGCTGTATTTTTGTTCTGCATCATTCAACACTCGTGAGGTGTACGCGATCGGACGATCTTTGCCCAGCGGTCCTTGACTGAGTATCCCACCAACTGCTGTCCCTGACGCATCCGTGGTCACGATAAATTGTTGAGTGAAGTCCGGATACTGTAGCACAGGTTCTTCACACAGTTTATCGCGCAATGTTTCGAATGCTGCTTGTTGTTCATTTCGCCAGCTAAAGGTGGCGTCTTTCTTTAGTAGGATTGTTAGTGGTCTTGCGATCTCGGAAAATTTGTCAATGAACCGTCTGTAGTAACCTGCAAGTCCCAAGAATTGTCGTATGTTCTTCACGTTCTTGGGCCTCGGAAAGTTTTTCACTGCTGATACCTTAGCTGGATCGGGTTTTACTCCGTCTTTCCCGATAATATGTCCCAGGTAAGCAACTTCTCTGCGTAGAAACTCACATTTATCCGGTTGAAGCTTGAGGTGTGCTGCCTTCAATCGTTTCATAAGTCTCTCCAATTTCAATTCGTGCTCCTCCAGGGAGGAAGCATAAATGACGATATCGTCCAGGTACACGAAAGCGTCGGAGCCTTGAACTCCAGTGAGTACCTCATTCATGAGTCGCTGGAACGTAGCCGGAGCATTTTTCAGTCCGAACGGCATTCGTGCGAACTCGTAATGACCATATGGTGTGGAGAAGGCGGTTTTGTGCCTGTCCTCTGGGTGCATTTCGATTTGATGGAAGCCAGATGCAAGATCGAACGTTGAGAAGTAAACTGCTCCTCCTAGTTGATCTAAAATTTCGTTTATTAATGGTAGCGGGTATGCGTCGCTTATAGTTTTTTCATTTAGGGCGCGGTAGTCTAGTACCATTCGCCATCTCTTATTGCCTCGGGAGTCGGCCTTCTTGGGAACGATCCATATTGGCGAGTTATACGGAGATTTGGAGGGCTCTATTATGCCTCCGTCGAGTAGGTCGTTGACTTGACGATTTATTTCTTCTTTAAGAGTCGGCGGATATCTGTATTGCCGAAAGTTAATGGGGACCTCGTCGGTCGTGATTATGCGATGCTTTAATACGTTCGTTGTCTTGAGTTTTTCGCCAGGTAGATAATACCTGTCAGCGAACTCTTCGAGGTGCATTTGTATGCTTTCTCGTTCTTCTGGATTCAGATGATCCAAGCGTAACAGGCTTTTGATTTTTGCAACTCGGTCGTCTGTATGTATGACGTACGCCGTTGCAGTTTTGCCTTGAATTGTTGCTTCATGCGTATTCTCGGATGGAATCACGCATAATCCTGTATCCTGGTAATTTATGTGTGTCGGCACGTTGTGGGCTTTGCACTGTGCGCGAGGCGGCTGTGTCTCATAGTCGACAGGCTGAAGCGGACTTTGTCCGACTGCAGCTTGGAAAGGAGCTGGCGAGGCCTCTGTAGTAGCATCGTTATCAAGATTTAATTCCAAAATCTCTTCGTATGGCTCTATTTTGAGCACTGGCACGGCGACTTCTATTTCTTCGTCCGTGGTATTAATGAGGTAGAGATGGGCCTTACCATCGTTATTTGTGACGAGTGCTTCGCCAAGGAAGACTCCTTCTGAAATTATTTGCCGGGGTAGATAGCCAAACTTTACTTCTGGATTGGCAACCCGTACGTAAAAATGTCCCTTCGTCCGTGCTGGGACGACGATTGTTTCGAGCTTCATGAAAGGTACAGAGTTTGTACCCCATCGTAGACATCGATCGGAGTATGATACATCTGCGTGATACGTGCGGAAGAATGCGGTTCCGATAAGACCGTCGTCTTCAATTGGAAAGTCGTTGTTTACGAGGTGAAAGGTGACATCGGAATCGAGTATACGTATCGCTGTTCTTCCGAGTGTCCGGACGTAATCCTTAGTTATTCCGCTGATCTTTACGATGTCCGATTTGTCAACGTATACACTTGGTGCGATTTGCTTACTTTTAATAAGGTTTAATGAGGAACCTGTATCGATCATCAACATTGTTGGTTGTACGAGGTCTTTCGAGGTTACCTTGACAACAGGTACATTACTCGTGCGATTCAACAGGGCTGTAGCGACTCTTGCTGCCGGAGTATTTTCTTCTTGCAGATGCCGCACAGGTCGTTGTGGATTCTCCTGAGTTTCGCTTCGCTGATTTTGGGTTGATGCACCGGAGGTAGTACCTGAATTTTTCTGTGTAATCCACCATTGTAATTTCCGACACTCTTCGAGCGTGTGCCCGAGATTCTTGCAGAAACTACATTTAGGCAATCGTTTCCTTGGTGACGATTCCACTGCGTTGTACTGGCTTTTCCCAGCATTTGGGGACCCTTGATATTTTCGTCTGAACTGCTGTTGTGGCGATTTGTTTCCTTCTTGACGCGAGTCCGTAGGTTGGGACGTTCGTTGCCAGCACGAAGCTGCTAAATGTCCAACCTTACCGCAAGTATGGCAAGTTGGCTTTTCCTTGATGTAATGTATCTTCTCCTTTCGCTGATTGTGGTCTGATGGATGTTGGTTTGACCTCGGACTTCGTGGATTTCGTAGGACGTTCTTCGCGTGTTCTTGTCTTTCAATATCTATCGCTTCCTTCATGGTGTTGCTGAACGTTGCTCCCTTCGTTATTTTATTTTCGATTTCCGATTTGAGTCCTCTGTTGAAGCATTCGACCGGATCGACGTCGAGGCTTCTTTTGAATGCGTCGTCAACTACTCCGTTGTGACTTTGTTTGTAAGCGTCACTAATTCTATTACCGAGATCTTTAACTCGGTTGGAGTATGCGAGAACTGATTCGTTGTCGAGCTGGAATACTCTTCCCAATTCTCCTTGTAGTTGATAGACCGATTTTGCTGGCATATAAAGCGTTTTAAGGAAATCCATAAATGCTTGCACCGTGTTTAGTGCGACCCCGTGTACTGCGCGACGTGCCTCTCCTCGTAGTTTGTTTCGGAGGATGAGCGCAAGGTTTGCCTGTGCCTCTTGAGGAAGCATCTGTGTTGCCTCTTCGCATCCTTCAATGAAATGTGACAGTGGAATGTTGTAACCGTCGAAGATGGGTACCGCTTCTAGCGCGTATTTAACTGATACTGGAGGTACAGGTGGAGCAGCCATGACGTTTGCGAGAATATTGTCGATACTGCCTTGTAGCTGGTTAATTTGCTGTACTGCCAATTCGCCAAGACCTGCGTGAACCGTTTGTTCCGTTGGTGGTCGTACGGTTGGGCCTGTTGGTAGTTGACCCGTCGATTGAGTAGTCTCGTTATCTCCTTGAAAACCAGTGCTTGTATGCGCACTGCTCATGCGAGGATTCTGTGTAGATGGTATTTGATCCTCTGGTGTTTTAGTTGGTGTTCTTCCAAGCGTCATTCTTCATTCTCAAGACAGTGAGGGCGTTCAATATCCCACTTCTGACACCAAATTTTATTTTGTGTTACGTCCCGACGAGCTCAAGAGAGTTCGTTCAGAACATGCGTAACGTCGGTCTCTCTTTCGAGTCAAGGCGTTGGCCCTTTACTCAGGGACGGAGACCTCGCCGTACACTGTCCGTCGATAGGAGATTACGCTAGGAGGATGGTTGAGACGATAGCCTCGTAGCACGATAGTTGAGCATGCAGAAATAATAATCGAAGACGGCTTATTATGCTGTACTCACTAAATACTTGTTTATTTCCGATGTTCCGTGCGAATACAATTTTCCGTTTACAAACACTTAGTTGAACTTATTTTACCGGAGACTTAGCCGCAGGCGGGCTTTTCGTAGTTAGTCTCGTGGTGCAGAGCCTTGCTCGCTCTGTGCAGTTTCGCTGGTAAACGGGTGATGATGCTCGGAGATTAATCGAAGAACTACTGATTTTTGGTAAAGATGCTTGATCTTATATACTAGTTTTAGTCCTATACTACTAGTGCAAAAATATTATGCGGTGGTGGGGCTAATGAGATCGCGACCCTTTATTTGAAGTAACCGTCGCGATGAGTTCCGATAGTCTAATTAACTGTTGATAGAAAGAGTTTCGGCGAAAAGATTCGGCGAAAAAGATTCGACTAAAAATTATAAGAGAAATAGACTCGACGTTTTAATAGCCGTAATAAAATTCAGTGGCGGTGTCCAGTGAGTTGATAACTGAACGCGGATATAGAGCGCTTGTGTGTGCTCGCAAAGGCCATCTGACGTATCGTTTCTTGGTAGTGTGCGGCGGAGAAGATAGGCGCGTGCCTGAGTGCGAGAGCGCGTGGCTGACTTGTACGCGAGACTCTAATGTTTTATCTTGAGGAAGATGCTTTATTTTCTATATTTTTGGATTCGTGGTAACTGCTATGTAGAAAGGTTACGTAGGACGTAACAGATTGTCATCAGTGAAGGCCAACGGCGGAAAACGGTAAGTCTATCTCTAGAATTTAAAAAAATCGCGAAAAAAATAATAACGAGACCAGGAGATCGAGGAACAGTAAGGAATGTGATTAGTGGAGGCCAACGACGGAAAACGGTAAGTCTAACTCTAGAATTAAAAAAAATCGCGAAAAAAAAAAAAAAGACCAGGAGATCGAGGAACAGTATGAAATGTCATTAGTGGAGGCCAACAGCGAGAAACGGTAAGTCCAACTGTAGAATTACAAAAAACACGAAAAAAAAAAAAAACAAGACCTGGAGGTCAAGGAACACTAAGAATTGTCATTAGTGGAGGCCAACGGCAGAAAACGGTAAGTCCAACTCTATAATAAAAAAAAATCGAAAAAAAGGAACGAAACCAGAAAGTCGAGGAACTTAAAGGAATTCAATCAGTGGAGGGCCACAGCAGAAAAAGGTAAATCGCACTTTGAAATTAAAAATAAATAATACGTCCAGGAAGTCGTGAAACACAAAGAAATACAATCAGAGAACAACTGCGGAATAAGATAAGTAACTAAATTATAAGATAGATAGATAATAAAATATCGTACAGTTATTTTTTATGTACTTACGTTTCTTCCTTAATTGTTGTTGCAGGAACGGCAGGACAAGGAAATAGCAGCTCACGATGCATTTCAACAACGAGTTGTGCGAAACCGAGTTCGAGCAACACTTTAAAAAAATATTCGATGACGTCGATGACACGGTATTTAAAAGAACATACCCGAACGAAGATGGAATAAGAGATCCATCGTATAAGGAAGACGATGAAATTCATCGCAGCAGAGTGGCCGCGCAATTCATCGGTAACGGTAAACGTCGTACGGCATTTTCTTTGTTGATGACACATCGTTCGGTGCACCGCGAGCTATCGTCAAGAGCTTTAGGTTATTCAACACCGATCTTCGACGCATTGTACGGAAAGCTTATTCTTTCACCAACGGAAAGGACAATGTGAAACAAACGAAGACCGACAACAGTAGACTCAGTACCTATACGGATTTCAAGATGGCGGCGATTTTTGGGCGGTGGTGGGGATGGTCATTATACGGATTCAAGATGGCGGCGGTGGTGGGGGTCAGTGGAGGGGATGGTCAGTATACGGATTTCCAAGATGGCGCGTACTGACGGTCACGGGAGCGCTCGGTGCCCCCTCGCTCTCTGCTGCTCGGTACCCCTCTCTCTCTCTAGCGTTCGACGCTCCCCTCCCCAGCCCAGCGCTTGGGCCTCGCTGCTGTCTCGTGGAGCGCGTGACGCGCCAAACTCGTGTAGCGGCATGTCTAGCGTATTAACGTTCGCGTGAAACGTCATCGATAGTGCGGAGCGCGTAAAAACGCAACGCGCCGCAGGCCGCCGGCCGAAGGCCGGCGAATTCTCGCTGGCCGAAGGCCAGTGTTGGTGCCGCTGACAAGCGGCCCTGTGTAGCACGACGAAGGCCGAAGGCCAACGTTGTGCAACACAACAACCCTTGCGCAAGACCTTGTGCAAGCCATGCTGGCCCAAGGGACTAGGGCGACGAACATGAGTATCGTTTTCCATGACAGGAAGCATGGGTTCAAACCCACGCATGAGCAATATTTTTTCCAGGATTTCAGCAAGAAAAAAAATTCTAAAATTGTTTCAACACGAAAAAAAATTAATTTTTAAAAATAGATAAAAAAAATTCAATAAATAGCTCAAGAGATGAAGGTAGGTGGAAAAATAATTTTGGTACACATTTTTTTTTTTGACAATTATAATTTCGCTTTATTCTTAAATCTAGGTATACATATTTTCTCTAGCACAGCAATGTTGAACATATTTTCTAACATAGATTCCCCGGCCTGTTAGTGATTTTTCAGAAAATTTATTAACACTTTTCAATTGAGATGGCAACTGAGCCATCAACCGTTTGTAAAAATCAGAGGCGATGCGATCGTTTCGCTTGAGATCGGAGGAGAAAAGATCCCCGAATCGTAGTAGAGATCCCCCGCGAGACATATGATAAAGAAACATAACAGAAAACTGGCCACACATATTTGAAGACAGGCCCTGAATTTGCTTCGTATTCCATCTATAGAGGGTGCAGTTCTTACGCAGTCGTCGGATATGGTTTGATATAAACGGTGGAAGCCCGTAGCTGTCAAAGTACGATCCACGTCCTCGTCCATCGATATAGATTGCGACCCAGTGGGTTCCGGGGCGCGTGTGATCATCGGTGTTAACAACAAGTGCTGTCGGTCTCGTCAATAGAGTTGGGATCTGATCCGCTGCGTGAACACCTCGAGACACTGTCGAGTGTAAACCCTGCAATGCCTGGCCAATCTGGGTCGTATTCATCACTTGACACGGCTGGTGAGTAAAAGTTGGATGGTTTGGTCTGATCGGCTAGTTTAGGTGAGAGGCGTAGCGGTGATGTTCGTGTTGCTGTTGGAGGCACGTCGCGAAGGATCCACTCCTTCAGTCGTGCTGCGTTATGTAGAGCGCAAGATAGTTCAGGTCTTTTCAAGAGCCCGTGATGAAGACAGACTTCTACCGAGGACTGAAGATCGTTGAATGAAGGACAATCGGTCTCCTCAAGGTTTTTTATATCACGAGTTGTAATACGTTGTAGATAATTCGCTTTTACACCACCGGGAGTATATATGATGCCGGCTGTCCGCGCGATTTGTCTAAGGTTTGCATGCAGTGTTCTCAGGGGCACATCACCCTCGAACCACTCTAGTCCATGATGGTAGCGAGTCGTCCAATTATTTTTTGCTCGCACTAGTTTTGGAAGATCCGTAAAAATGTATGATGGTGATGTTATCCAATGCGCTATGTAGGGCTTATCGAGGGCAATCACAGCTACTTCTTTAGCAATGAACGAGTCGTCCTTATCGTGGAAGCCTTGAATGTCAATGACGTAGTCCATGTTTGTTTGTCGTTTTTTATAGCAAACCGAAAAAAGCACTTGCGACTCAGTTGAACGCTTTTGCTGTACTACAGGTTACCAATGACGAGCTACCCTTCGTTTGAACTATGTGTATCCCGAAGGTAGTGGGGGGTGGGTAAAAGGGTCCGGCCTCTTGTCACGCCTACTAAACTACCGGGGTCTGAGTCGCATGAATCACCGTGCCAGCACTTGTCACTGTGCTAGTTGCAAAAGAATTCGTGAAACGGCTGTAGCCAAAAATGGAGAGTTTTACGAAGGACGGCTGTTCGTGTACTGTGACGGATTTTCCTTGATCTCGTAAACGCAACACTAATTTGACAAAAAACTCAAAACTCAAAAAGATGAGCGAGATCGAAACTCAAAAAAAAAACACGAACTCGAAAACTCACGTCACCTTCGGCCGTCCACCTTCGCGGATGCATCGGCGTCCCGGTGGGCGCCAGTTAATTTTGTTTCACCGGTATTAACAACCGGACTAAACTGGAGGCCGGTGGAACGGCAACCTCCGCAGGGTTAATTTTTGTTTCGCCGGAATTACCAAACCGGACTAATCTGGAGGTCGGTGGAACGACGACCTCCGCAGGGACAAAACGAACGACACAACAAAACGGAAACTAAAACGGAACGAGAACTAACGTCGATGCATTCGCGGGAGCGAACGGTTGCGGAAATGCACGGTTGCTCAGGATGCGGGTTGTGGTAGAAGGGTCGCGATCCGAGGTCAATAGAATAGCTCACTGGAAACGGAGATCAGAATCTCAACGTTATCGAAATCGGGAACGACAATTAATAATTTTGGCTGAGAAGCCACGAGATCGCACGCCCGCAAGTCGCGAGTACTCAGCTGATCGAGAGATCGAAGCGAGACAAGGGACCACGAGCGCGACACGGGAACGATAACTTCGATAAATAAAAAAAAACTCACCGAAGCGCGTAATTTATCCAAAAAGGACCGGGAACTGCATCTGACGATGCCACGAGAACTCACACACATGCACTCCAACCCGAGAGCGTTAATTGTAACGCATCGATCGAATTATCGACTCGGAAAAGAATTCCTCTCGGAATCCTACCGAGGATAGCACACGCGAAACACACGAATCGACGAACGAACGCGCGAACACGAGAACGAGAGCGACAGCGGGATCCACGGTAACGCGAGCGAGACACAGCGATCACACGATGCCTCGATGGCTCGAGCGCGAGAACAATAGGCCGAAGCCTACGGTAGCGGGAGCGCGAGAGAGACCCGAGTTGCCTCGAGGGCAGCTCTCCGTCGACTGTCTTTTCCTACGAAAATTCGTAATGAATTATTGTTATTATTTGCGGGATCTGGATCGATAACTACTGCCCTCTCAACCATCTCATGACTTTATCGAATCGAGAGCCGATATTATAACGCGGTAACTTGAACGAATCTTCGCAATCGCTTCCCTTAGTCAATGCGTGAGATACAAGGCTCTACTCAACTATAACGCAGCGCAAGGGGTTCCACCACCCTTGCCTGGACCAAACGATACCTCCGCCTGATCTCAACGCATTGCACTTTTCTATAGGGTGCCGGGTTTGCACCGGACTTTAACGTAGTTGCAAGACACTTCGTCGAGTCTCTCCTTCACTTGGGCCTTTTATTTGCTAACTTTGTCCCACCAAGTGAATTCGAGAATCTCGACCAAAACTGAACTAAAACTGGAATAAAACTAAATCTGAGAGCAGTACTGAACTAAATATGAAACTTGAATTTAAACTGAAATAATGAACGTTATTAAAAGAATTCGTAATAATTACAAAAACATAGAAGGTAAACTGCAAAAATCTCGATCGATATCTTAGCGAGAGCTTGACGGTATCTTAAGTCGCTGGGAGAGGCAGTAACGCGAAACTTCAGCATTAAAAATCGGTATTTTTATGCGAGTTGCGGTTGTTTTGGTTTTTGTGACGCTGATTCAAAAAAATCACGTCACAGTACATATGATTTGGATAATCGTTCAGAGAGCACGCGTAGAAAATTTGTAAAGCGTAATACGAAAGTTGTGTCCTGGCGAAGGAGTCCGAGGACACGTCCAAATGCTAACATCAGAATATGGCATATACGTCGACGGCAGTATCGAACTCGTGAGAAACGACGGCAGCAGAACACCAAGGTATATTCAAATATATTTTTTAATAAACTTACATGGGGTTTTAAACAATTCGTTAATTATGCCGTTAATTGTGCAGCAAACCGGCGAGAATTCTAGACATGACTGTTGTAAAAACTTTAAAGAAGAAGAAAAGAGCAGTGAGAAAGCAACGGTTGGGATGGTGAGCGCTGAAGAAATAAAACATATGCAAGATAATATTAGTGATGATCCGGTGATGATGGTATTAGAGGAGGCTTTTAAGCGGCTTATGATAGAATAAAAAATAATAAAAACAGATATAATTTTGTGTTGACACATTTTATTTTACTTATACCACCTTATCATATATTTGACGAAAAACGAAGTCAGGTTTATCCCGAAAAGTCTACCACGACTTGTCGTGAAGAGTCAATCTCTATTACATTGTCAAATTCTGAGTAAACTATACAATTCAACGTATTTCTTAAAGCAGTAGTAAATCGTACTTCCAGGCGCACACTACCGTGACGTACAAGATTCCAATGTCCGGCTCGACCAGCAGACATGTCCGGTGTCAAATCAAAGCAGTACAAGCAATTACCATATGGGTACGACTCGCGGGTTATACCGCAACTATCGTCATCCCAGAGTATTCCTGTACCAGATATCAGGGTGTGATACGATTGCGTGTACAAATTATGGTGATAATCAGGCTGCAATGGTTTACTAGGAACCTGTACACCATCCACGTAAATCGACAAGAAATTCACGTCAGAGTGATAGAAATTGAATGGGTTCAAGGTTCTATCGCCATTGAATGCCCGATTGTCGACAAAGCCAATAACCATACGCTTAGGCAATTGGCCGAGAATAACATTGTCTAGCGTTTCACCGTGAACACCCGCATGAATCGTAAATGGTTTTACCTCCACACGTGTAAATGGATATTTGGCCGTCCCCTTGCTTAAAGCCTTAGCATGGGCTACTAAAACACCAGGAGTAATTTTCACGCGTCGAACAATGAGACTCGCGTCGGTAATATGCAGACTATAATATTTTCCTGAGACATCCATTAGGCAAAACGCATCTCGCGAACGTACAAGACGAAGGCGTAGCTCAACACCATTAAGTAAAAACTTCTCCTGGTTGAATATATCGGAATGTAAATATCCAATAAGGTTGACCGACTTGCCGTTTGCCATCAATGCTTGTCGTGCCGATAGACCCTTATTCTTTTGCACGGGTGCATCAGCTCCGGCAGCCGCCGGGGCGGTGGAAACAGGCGTGGCGTCGAATTCTGGAGATGTATCGTCAATCCACATGCTGGCGGCTAGTTGGTTTGCCTTCGTTGAAGATTTGTAGTTTAGCAGTGTTTCTATATATGCTCGATATGCGTACGCGTTGTTCGACGGTGATACAAGTTTTTGATTGAATGAGACGTCTAACTGGTTGAATAATGAGTGTAACAAATTGTTCACGGGTGCTACCCTGTCGTGCTCTCCCACTTCACCACTCCTGGGCTGTAGCTTAACACGCAAACTAAGCATAGTATGTGCTAGATCAATGTATTCATCGCCATGGCCTGGTACAACAAATTCAATGGGCGCTTCATCAGTAAGCAATGATATAGGTTTGTAATGAAGACCTTGCGAGGCTTCTATACTTGTCTGAGTTGGCGGTAGAACGAATAAATCCAGTCCTGACTTTAGACATTCGCAGGAGTGTGCATGTAGGAACGACATTTTACAATTTGTTAATAATTATCCAAATATGTCGGTAACCGTGCGTTTTTTACGCTTCGCAATTTTTCGATTTTTAGTCTTGCTGCCCGATTTTTTCTTCGATTTTTTTCCTTTTTTATTGCGTTTGGCAGGCAAAATTTTCCTCTTCTTTTTTTTCGTAGATTTTTTAGCCTTACGGGTCTTAGTATATTTCAAAGCTTTGAAAGCGGAAGGAGCGATGTGCGAGCCGGGGTGACCAAACAACGAATGATGCTGTGAAGAACGATCGTTTATTTTATATCCCGAGCCCTTCATGAGATTTTCAAATGTTTCTTCAGCCTTTCGCTTAAGATTCCTCCCACTTTCAGTTATACGCGTTCTAAACGAATCTTTGAATGGCGTATTATGCGCAACATCATCCAATATATTCCAGCCGGTATGTAAAGCCTCTTTTCCAACGGCACGAGCCCCACGAGTCAGTAACGGTAGCGCACGTCGAAATAAGCCACTCAAAAAGCTTCCTAGACCATGACCTCTCTGATAAGGAGCACCGATGAACACTCGATCCACCCCACCGCCAACCTGACTTGAGTAGTGATCGATATATCGATCCATAGCGATATATGTCTTTATCGTACACGCTTAAAATGTAATGTAACCGTCAGCGTTCCACGCTGAAATGGTACTGGCTTGCCTGTGTCGGTCCTTATATCTATCTCGATCGTACTGAATTCTGTGCGTAATAAGGGTATGTAGAGTGGTGGCGCGAATGTTTTTGTCTGGGTAGAGCCATAAGCATAATTTGTGTTATCCACAGGTACGATACGTAGCAGAGGCGTCTGGACATCTCCTATTATATAGCTTTCGCAGATATCTGTATATACTGTGACGTGCTTTTCCCCGGCTTCGGAATACCGGGGATCGGCTAACCCGTCCAAATATAATGACGCCTCTTTCCACTGTACTTTTTATTCCCCTACTATCGCGTTGGGCGCCAGCACACCGAATCAACCCCGATGTGCGAGGGTTTCCTTACTCTTTCTTATTTACCAATAATATTACGGCTAGCAGGAGGGGTGCAGTTCGGGAACAATAAAAATAATGTAATCTTTCATTTATAAAAATCACAACAATATTCGATTTATTCGACAACAAAAATGCTTTACTACAATTGACTGCTGTCTGACTTCTCGATAAGACTCGCGAGATTCGGTATCAACTTTCTTACAACAGAATATTTTCTTCTCTCGCCGCTGCGAGCGGGAATCACCCGAGAAATTGCTCGGAAACACCGGGCACGAGCGAGAAAGCCACGGCAACACGTGGACGGCACAATAAAGAACCGAAGATGGTCTGCACTGCGTGCACCTACCTTGATTTCCCTGTCCGTTTTCCTACACGGGTCGTCCTCGTGTCTTTCCTCGAGCTACGAGCCGATAACCTTTGTTCCCTCAGATAATTCCTCGGCCGTCGTCACGGCGGTTAATCCTCACAATAATTAATTCCTCGGCCGTTGACACGGTATACAATAATTCCTCTCACTCCCGTGGCTCGCACGGCGTAAAATAACTGTCACAGACTATTCTTTGTACTCTAACTTTTGACTATCGAATCTCTATCGCGCGTTACGCTAATCGATCTCCTTAGTTCCACGCGTCGCGCGAGAGTGCCTCTCGCTCGTGCTCGGTTACGCGTCTCGGTAATCGGTGGGAGGGGGAACGAGCCCTTTGTCGCCGAAATCGCCTGATCTTGGAATATTCGCGACGTCTCTCCTCGTGTTGTTCCCCTCTCGTGTCTCCCACTGGCCGTCACCGCGTAGTTGGACACCTGTAAAGTATAATATGTGCGCCGGCAGTCTCCCGAATACTATAGGATATTTATTCCTCGGGTATCGTTGGGGGACGACTCTGTATGCGCGCTTATTCTACGACTCTCGCGCGTACCTAATCTCTAGCGTGCTTGCGAGCGCGTTGTAACGCCTCGTCACAATACAAATAATTTGTCGGGGAGACTCATGGATAGGTTTGCCGGATAGTTGGCAATGTACATGTATTTATGTATGTCCCAGAGCTCTTCGACGTATTTAAAACCTAAAGCTTTGGAGAGCTTAGCGTCGAAATGTAACAAATGAGGCAATTCACACTCCTCAATAGCGCAGCTATCGGGGATCACGCTTATACGTGCTAGTCCACCAATATTCTCATCGTACTCAATACGAATATGATTTTTAAATACTTCCGTATTGTTAATAGTATCGACTAGGGTCTTGACGGACGTGTAAACTCCGGAGGGAATTTCGACCTTATGAGCCTTTTGCGGCTTAACGGATACTTGTTTGTTTCCACCGTCACCAATGGCCTGCCTCGCTACCCGTTTGTTGTTTTTATTGGTGGTACTAGCCACTGCAACTGTTGATGATTTAGGCTGATCTATTTTATGAGTAGTATAGGCTGTAATGGGAGTAGCCATACGGTGTTGTCCTTCAGCCGGATCTATATGAAGAAATGTGCGAGGAAATTGAATTTCCGTCAGGGCCACGACCCATTCTCCAGACATTTTCAGCGGACTTGGTAACTGTGTAATGTAGTGAGTCACTGTATTCTCGGGGTAGTACTTCATACTACTATTACTAGGCAAGACGAGATAGAACTGATCTCTCATTTTTTATTCACTATATTCGCGGCGGCGATCCAAGAGTTGAATTTTTCTGGATACCCTCTCCAGCTAACAAAGTGTTGTTTATTACGGCCTCGGCCTTTAGTTTTGAGAATTTTTTCGATTACAAACTCTTCAGCATCGGTCTTCTTTACGACGATACTCAATTCTTCTTCGTAGAAGAACCCGTCAATTTCTTCGCCTTGTAGATCAACCAACTCATAAATTGGTGGCTGTCTATTTGTGAGAACCTTGTGAATCTTAAATATTTCTTCGGTCCAGCGGGATTCGTAACCTTTCTCGAACGCTGCTTTCGCTTTACTGATGCGTACAAACTCTCCGACCTTGTATTTAACCTCTTTGTAATATGATTTGTAGCGATTTTCCATATTTGCGTGCGCTAACGCTGCATTGTAGCGAGTTACTGCGGCCGGAGGCATCTTGATCGTAGAGTGTTTTGTATCATTATAGCCCTGTACTATAGATTGTAATATATCGATATAACGTCGTGTATTTTTATGTGTAAAATATCGCCACATTCGCTCCTTCAGTGTTCTGTTGAAACGTTCTACGATAGCAGCTTTGATATCGGGATTTCGAGCGACACGAAATCGTATTCCACGACTCTTTAGAAATCTTTGTAAAATGCTACCGACAAACTCTTTGCCTCGATCTGTCTGCACCCATACAGGAACCCTACCACCACTCCTTGACAGTATTTTCTTAAACCCTTCTGTAGTTTCAGCACACGTTTTATCACGTAGTAGTTCAACCCACGCATATTTACTAAGGACATCGATGACTACCAAAAGATAAACATTGCCATCGTTATCATCTTTGAGAGCTCGTAGATCTACGAGATCAGCTTCCCATACATCATCAATATTATCCACTGCATAATGACGCCGCGGGAATCGTCGACGTATCGGGCGGTGTAGCGTATAAGCATCCTGAGCTCTCAGCCAGTTAATAGCATCGTCTCGAGGAATTTTTTCTTTATCGGCTGTGTACAACAAATTTGGTGCACCGGAATATCCCGCAGGGTGCGTCGGGTCATAATAAAAAAATTTCAATAAAGCCATTATATCTTCAATTTTTTCCACGATCTATTTAATAACACACTAGTAGGCGTACGATGCCGTCCACTGCTACCGGAAGAATTTAAACTCGTGTTAGGCGTGTGATTAATATGTGACGATGTAGACGCGTCGAGCCCGCTCAGGTTAGAGTTTATCGCCGCGTCCAATGAAAGATTCTCATACAATAGGCTTGAATTGCCGATGATTTCACGAGGGATACCCATTCGTCGGAGCTCAGCGCCAAACTGATCACGACCGTTTGCACGCACTGTTTTTCTATTGCGCGTAGCCTCATTCACGAGATCTATTATACTGGAGTCTTTTATCGGTTCATTGTTGATACGAACCAATCCTGTTTTATCCCAAGTTATCCTGCTACTGGTACTCGAGTGAAGATGTTTTAACAATTGCTCCGCCTGTTTCTTGTATGTTTTAGGTACATTCGATAAAATAGTTTTATCGCTGACTGCTTCATCTTCTCCAGTTACTTGTACTGTTTCACCAGCTGCTTGAGATGTTTCTCCAATGCGTTGGAGTTCAGCTTTTTCGTTACTCGTAGGAGCTGTAATAGTTTTGGGATGTCGTTCCTCGTCGCAGAAGAACTGATAACGTTGTAATACCTGCTGATACAGCTTCCATTTCTCGCGTTGATTGGAAGGTGTCACTGAGCGAAGTATATCATCCATTTCTGCATCAAGTCTACTGAGTGTGGTACCAGGCGTTTGCACAGATCGCGTCTGTTCTAGTTGCTCACGCGTAGAAGTTAACGGTACTCTGTCAATAGCTTCTTGAGGCACAAGAATCATTTTCTTTGCATGCTGCATTTTGTTAATTACTCGCAAAAACGCTGGATAGCACAGTGCCTATGATGGGTAGAAGAAGCGGTAGTAAAAACCCACTACCCTTTTGAACAATCACACGTTTCTTTGATTTCCAGCAGCGTGTTTTATTTACAAGATGGCGCAGGATTTGTTTATGTTTTGACAGGCGTAAGCGTTCCTTTTTTTTCAAGGGAACAGTACCGTTTAATGTATTCAGTGCGCATTCACAAATGGATCTAACCCCGTTTTTATCTATTGCCCGTAGTAGCGCTGCACGTTGTTCTTTATCCAGATGACATAAAGCGTGGAGCAGAATAATATTTTTCTTCCCAATATAAGCTCGAGGTGTTGTTGATGGAGCCATAGCACAATGCCTAATGAATGTTCACGTACTCGATGACGAATATTTATACTGGAATTACCGAGCACCATTACCACGCTTCGGCACGTATACGAAATTATAAGGATCGTCCGGAAAAATATTCGTACGAAATCGACAATTATCGGGTGTAGACTGCTTAAGGTCTAGAAGTTGTCGAGCTAGATGCGAAATTTGTGCACGATCTCGGGGATTTTTGAATGCTACGATATAATTTGTGTTTAAAGAAATATCACGCTGACCGCGACCCTGGTGAAAAATGTTTTGCGTTATAAAAATTACGCTAATATTTTTGTGATGGCTGCCCTTTGTGAATAAATCTACAATTTCGCCATTCGAAGATTCACGCATTAAATCATCAATAATTAAGAGTTTCGGGCGCAGGTCTCCAACAATGTCGGAATTCTGAGGTAAACCTTCTAAAAATTCTATATTCTTCCCATAATCTTGATAACCACTCTGCCATTCAGAGTAGTAGAATATTATTCGTGCAAATTTTACATCGGCCATTGTAGAAATATATTTTAAAAACTTTTTTACAAAACAGGTTTTTCCGCATCCTGTAGGCCCGGCAATAATTGATGTCCACGGATGTTTCCATCGTGGATCCATATTGAGGAATGAGGAATATCGGGAAAATGCTGGTATTAATATACAGATCTGCGTTGAAAAAAATTTTTTTTTGTTTATTTGTAAAAACTTGTATTTAGATATGTACAATATACATCGGCCCCCCGTAAGGGGAGCCATAAAAATTACGCTGCACAAAAAAAAAAGAAAAAACTTCTTATTTCCTATGTATCCATCTACATTTTTCTCTCTCTCTCTCTCTCTCTCTCTCTCTCTCTCTCTTTCTCTCTCTCTCTCTCTACCAAGGGTCTGTCATATAGCCAGACTCTCGTAGACTGACATATAAAGCTTCAGCAACACTTTCGTTCAGCAGCAAGGAGACATTGAGACCTGAAAAATAAAAATGAAAAATTATTTCGCATCTTCGTAAAGTGCTCATAACAGCCGCCGCCGCCGCCGCTCGCCCCCGCCGCGCGCGACTACATACAATAAGCTCATCTGTATGTAGCACCGGTCTATCACTGTGGATGAGCTAATCTCCACAGTGTACCGCGGTTATACATACGCCGAGAAGCTCATTGAGGCGTATGATAGGGTAGGAAGTCAGAGAATAGGAAAAATAAGAAGAAAAAAACAGTGATTTGCGAATAAAACTTATTTATTATTAATAATATCGTTCCATACTACGTTAATATCTGACTCTATAAATCCCACGAATGGGGCTGTCCAAAAATCCGGGTACAAATCATACATACAGCCAGCGCCTACAATTAAACAAAAAAAAAAAAAGAAAACGTTACTTATTTACAAAAATATTTACAAAACTTATTCTATGTAACCGTATGGAAGGGAGTCGTATTGACCCCATCGTCGACGCTTTACGAGGACGGGTTTACACGTTTTAGACTCCCGTCGTGTAACTACCTGGTGGAACGCGTCTCGACGAATAGCACTAAATTGTATGGATATGTTAGTGCCTGGCTCTCTGATCAACTTACAAATCGATTCAAAGTTGATCTTCTCCGAATTTTTATAATTTAGACCTATTCCTTTGACCTTGCATGTAGCGATTTCACTACCATCGGCCTTTTGCACCACATATCCATAAAATTTAGGCCCACCAGAAACAAAACGGTTGATAAAACTATCTGGACCATAGTCCTTCAGTTCGTTGGTCATATTGCCAAGGAGATTCCCGAGAGGCGGCTTATACTCTCCTGCAAGACCGGTACTTAAATAAATACACGAGTCTGTATCGTAATACAGAACGCGTTTGTTGAGCTGTTCGAGATACGAATATAACTTAAGTCTAGCCTGCGCGGTGGTATAGGCTGCGATCACGACGTTCACGTGGGGGTTTATCTCGGAGCTTTCGGTTGTTTTCTGCCAACAAACATACATTATGCTTTCGCTCACCGGTATGAGCTTGGTAACCTCGCACGTGTGATCGGTTAAAAGCTCCAAAAGTCTTTGTCGCGTCGTTACAACCTCTGTCTTTGGGAGATTCTCGCGCTGTCCGAACTTACCCCAGAATGAATTTAGGCACAGTTTTGCCACCGATCTTAAACCCGGGTTCGACTCGATGTTCTCACAATCTAACGCTACGCCCTCGGCTTCGCGAAAACTATTGAGATAGGCTATTTTACCTGTCTCGGTCGTACACTCCGATGGCCAGTCACTAGCCTCCTGCTTAATTTTGAGCCATAAATTAATATACTCGCCAAAGAGCCCTGCAACCTGACCGTTTGCAGTATACTGCTCGACCTCGTACTGCCAAATCTCGTAAACTGTCAAGACTCTGTAACCTTTCTCGATAGCCTTGAGGAGCTCGCACGATACCCAGGTACCTTCAAAAGCTCGATCATCTTCTATATCGTGATTGCAATTATCATCGCGCATCTCCTCGCAGCATTTTCGGCACAATGCAAACATCAGCCGATTATGCATGCGAAGGGGGAGTACCGGATGGTACAAATTACGCGGCGGTAATACCTTGCATCGTACGAGCCCTTCAACGCCTGACAAGTCTAAACGCGGACCGATTATCTCGTGACACGTATCGGCTGTATATATTTTCGGATGCCCGACTGGAAAGCGACCGTATTTGCAAATATAAGGGTACAACGAGCATATGTCAATGTAATTAATTTTCTCGGCACCACGAGCTTCACAGTAGCTTCGCGTGTTTCCCGTCCGACCTCCGAAAAACGCATCTCGAGGATTGAGCGGTTGATTCGTCAACAGCGGATGATTATCTACGGCGTTACCGATCTCCGATAGTCTAGCTTTTAATCGGTTATACTCACACTCCCATATCTCGTGGAGATTATACCCGAGAGCTTTTATACGCTCGGAGATGAGTAGTGTTCGATTCATCCGATCGTTGAATGTGGTTCCGCACCACTCCTCGTCGCGTTTCCCCTTGTCACTGTAGCACGTGTCGCATCCGTGAAAAAAACACCCGTGAAACTGTAAAACATGCTCGACCCCGTCATCCGTCTTAACGTATCCGTCTACGCGTGTACCGTCTCGTAATTTGAATTCGCGTCCGCGTCCTGCGTGTTCGATCGGTTTACCAAACACCGACTCCTGCCAAAGAAGCCACTCTATCGCGATTGCTGATTGCTTATCACCCCGTCGGTACCCGCTTCGAGGCAGCACCGAGATCGTGTTCTCGCGCAAAAATTTTCGACGGAAAACTTTGTTGCATGCTGATGCAATGGTAACTGCCTCGCTAAATGGACAGACTTCCCCGCACTGCATAAAAATTTTTCTGAACGCGGCGCACGCTTTTCGGAGAATCGTCACGTCAGTCTTGCAATACGCTACGATTTCCTTCTGGAAATCAAACACGTAATTTGCACGTTTCGTCTCGTTGTACCATGTAATTAGTTTTTGTCTCTCGGTCGCTGTCATTGTGTCTGGTGAATAATCTTCGAGAGGAGGTAGCGGTCCTATATACTGCTGATTAGCGATTTTGTTGAAAAGATGGGGAAACGCACCCTTACTCATATCTTCTCCTAAGCCAAAGGCTTTTGGGAGCTTACCGAGGGGCATGTGAAAATAGTTCAAGCTATCGATAAACTTGACTTTACCAATTCGCATCTCCATTATACTCGTTCCGTTCGTTATGAGTTTAGGCGCTTCTTCTGTCTCGACAATATATCTAAGAATGAATTGAGCATCGAACCCTTTCGCATTATGCGCAATACAGATGACACGACCCACATTAACTCTTTCCTGCAAAGCGTATGCTGTGAATTCAGCAATTGGATTTTCTCTGAAAATTTTTTCCCTATCCGCCTCGCATAGATTACACGCCCACGTATCGTCTGTTCTGTCTATACATGCTGTGCATCGCTGCTGACTTACGCAAAGATTTGGCTCATGTACGTACGTACCGGGTACGCCATTGACCTCGCGCTCCTGACGGGTTTCGAAATCGTAGAATATAAATATATCCGGATTCACCGATGCTTTAGCTGGCCGTAACGGAGCCATAAAGCATTGATGATTATCCGGACACTTTTTTCTACACGTCCTACAGTAGAATTGGCCACACTCGTGCTTTGTAGCGTCTTTACTGTAAACTTGTCGTAAACACGTTTTACAAGTCTTCAGCATGTCACACAGTCGTGTTTGTGCACCGTGCGAGCCGATCGCCTTATGATTCGCAAAGCATCCGTTACCGCGAAAAAAACGCCAGCAATCAGCACAGCGAATTTTTTCGGCATCTTTGCTACAAGGCGGACTGGTCATGCAGTATGGACATTTCTGTCGACACTGATGAGCAGTAATTCTACTGTACGCTACACCGCATGGAGCGCAGAAAAACGAAGCCCCGGCGGCCGCAGCGAGATTCAACACGAGACCGTAATGTCGTTCCTCGCTATCGTGAAGTAAATAAATATTATGCTTAACGGCATCGACTGTTTCAAGCACGGTATTTGTGCCGTTAAAAATGGCTGGCTCGCTACTCCCAAAAGAATTAAAACCGAACATTATTAATGCGACACCGTCGATAGCTAGGACTCGCTGAAACGCTTGTATCTCGTGGATTCCGCAGCCGGCTTCGGGAACCTGAACACCGGCAAGCCTCACTAGTTCTTCAGCTAGCTCTGTCTGACGTGATGATCGCGACCTGTGCACATTATCCCACAGCTTATGTAGCACCCCCTCGCGAATATGCCCCCGTTCGACGTGAACTTTACCGACGACTATACTCCGCGGAAGACAGAGGTTGTCCGTGTTCTCGAAACGAATAACGGACTTTTTCTTCCAAAACTCGGCGCGTTTTACTATTTTTTTAGGCCTTCCTGAACCGACAGGCATTGAAACGATATTACTAATAATAATGAATGAATCGTCGATGTTAAAACCGGTAGCACTTTGCGAGACACTATTAATGGCCTCGAACAATTGATCAAAATAAAAATTTGCTACCGGCCTATACGATATACCCGCGGGACCCCGCGTGAACGCATTTGACCGAAACTCTACGCCTACCATATCGGTCGGCTCGCTACCACTCACGATGAGAGTATGCAACTCGCGTATTGCATCTTCAAGATACTCTACTAAATTATCGCTGGCGGATGGCTCACGAATTTTCACTGTCATAACGGTACCTGATGCCTTAAACCTATTGAACCAGCGTCTGGTTTCCACACGATGAATCATTTTTTTCAACTCACCCGAATGCTCTCGAGGGTCCACATCCTCCTCCGCCTCCTCTTGATGCTGTTGTTGCTGATGCTGCTGCTCCATCGGCGGCTGGCCTGCCGGTTCCGCTCGCCGACTACCGGCTATCGGTTGCGACGACGGTATAAAATTCGTCTCGTCGTCGTCGTCTTCTTCGTCCTCATCTCCACCGTCTCCGATGACTTGTACAATTGCACCGCCACCAATTTGCACCGGAGGATGCGAGCTTGGCCCGAGATCCGCCTCGTCACCACTCTCCACGAGACGTGACGACGCCGCACACGGTCGCGACGGAAAAACAAAGTCATCGTCGTCGTCGTCGCTATCCGGCACTAACACGCGAGCCGATGACGCAAGGACTTGAGACGCTGGTCCTTGCTCCATCTCCATCTCCTCCATCACCCACAACACCCTGCACTTTACGCGAACCATCCTGTTCATCGTCGTCACTTTCTGGCACAATCACAACTCGCGATGGTCCTGCTACGGGTTGAGAGGACGGTACGAAGTCCTCGCCGGTATAGGATTCCTCGTCGTTTTCCTGATGGCTCACTTCCATCAACGAAAAATCAGCCGTGACATCGAGGATGGTGTTGACATCTTCACCGCTGTCTGCAGCACCATCACCACGTTCTGGAATTAAAAAAAAATTATTTTACCTATTCTAGAAAAATTTTGAAAAATTTCGGAATAATATTTATTATTGCTGCCCACTCTTACCTTGTGTAACAGCTTCGACGACCATCGGCACGTTCGATGATCCTTCGACGCTCGGTGCGCCGAACGAATCATCCCAGGTGGTGGCCTCCACAGCTCTCGCGGCCTCGCTTCGGTCCCGTTCCTCTTCATTTTCTGGAAATAATAAAAAATAAAAAAAAAACAATTAATTTAGATACGCCTGTCACACATCTGTAAAATTATTGATATATATATATTTTTTTCATACTGATGTACTCACCAATTCGTTTAATTTCATCGCGGAGGGCTACGGCGTCACGGGTCTCACGCAACGAAGACTTTTGTAATAGCCCCGACACTATTTTCAACACCACCGCACTGGTATTAAATGTACCGTCTCTATAAAGCTTCACGATAACCTTTAACGGCATATACGTGAGCAGACGGTTCAATCTTTTGATCAATGCATCACGATGCATCCGCCGTATCACTCTATCACTACTCGCGGCCAATAAATTCTCAATTCCTGGTGACGCATAATCACCAAGAACGCGGGCCACTTCACCAACAATGCGTCGCAGAACTATATCGGCCATTTCAACACTTCGAAATTTTTTCACTAAAATGACACAAAATAACAGCACTAGATAAACTGTAGAGTAACTCCGTGTCGTTCGAGTGTCTCGACAAGATAAATAGCTCTTCGGTGAAAAGTCTCAAACTTATAGATTTTCTTCCCACCCCTGCATACGCATTGTCTCGAGGTCACCGATTGGTCAGTTAAATTTACCCGTTACCTTTTTTTAACATTTACCTACAGATGTACTCTTTCGGTCAGTGTAGGGAAAAATAGTTCCCCACCCCCCATTTACTACCGAAGGTAAGAGACAATAAACCATCACTCGTTTTTACGCGGAAAAACCCCTTCGAGTAATCCGCCGTGCTCTATCACCGTCCGTGCAATTTTTATTGCTATAAGCCTTAGACCGTCGCAGCTGCCGCCGGAAATGTTGCAAACAGCCGTTAAATACTCTCGCGTCTTCGATTATTTTACGAGAATAGGAACATTTTCTTTACCGTGGACTGTCGATGTCAAAACAGAAAATTACAAAAGATGCATACATTTTTTCTGAAAAAAGTAGTTACGTGGTTACTGGAGTTAGTTATAGGTGACGTCATCACCGTGAAATTTTACCCCCGAAATAATTACAACGTGGGTGGTCTACAAGACTCGTAGGACCCAATCCGCAACATCCACCCCCATCACTTCGGGCTCGTAACCGTGAGGCGTGTCTTAGCCCTTTTCCCCCTCTCCAAAATTGCGTAGGCTCTACGGAGACTATCCGCTACGTTTGAAGTTATTACGTCTCTGCATTGTGACGAGTGAACTCTCTCTCCCCAGTACTCTCAACAACTTTGTGAAAATGGAAAATGTTTCCAGTGATGTGAACAAAGTATCGACCGCGAAGCGAGCTCGCGATGACGATAATAAGTCCGCCGGATTCATCGCGTGTCGACCATTCAGCAAGGCCCTATTATTAGCCACGACGTACAACCTCAATACATCGTTTACTAAAATGGTTACAATCGGTCTTGAGCTAGTGAACGGCCAAGACTTCGAGGTGGCAATAAAGTTTTCGGGCCGCCACTCCACTGGGATTTCGATGACCGTACCTGAATGGCGCGAACTGTGCTCAAGGCATACCTTAATTACCCAATGGTTCAGCGATCAACAGGCAAACGTGACTGAGTCTTCACCACCACCCTTACAATCACTTGGTCGTCAAAGTCTACGTTTTACAACTGCTTACAACGCGCGAGCTATTGTATTGTCAGCTAAAGAAACGGTCGATCGTGCTGTCTTGAAAAAAATTAAGAAAGAGTTTTCACTCGATATAGTCATGCAGCAAAAAACATATGAGGGTTTACAAGCTCTCATACCCTGCATCAAGAACAGGATTGACCAACTCCATGAAGATACTGATCTTGTCAAGCGGCTTAAAGACATACTTGTAGAGAAAATCAGTACTGCGACTGTCATGAGCAATTCCGACGAACTCATGAAGGACCAAATCAGTGCTACGGGTCTCGAAATACTCCGTGATGAATATGTGAGTGATACACAGGCTCGTGATAATGTACGTCCTTTCTACGAGCCGAGAGATAATGATGAAACAAACGATAGACGTCGCTTAATCGGCGTAGAGTTAATGTGTCTACATCATGAGTATATTTTTCGCAATGTAACGACCCGTGTTGAAGAGATGCGCAAATGACTAGTATATTTATATATACATAAGAATTTAAGTATAAAGACAATATGTATACCTAGATTTAAGAATAAAGCGAAATTATAATTGTCAAAAAAAAAAATGTGTACCAAAATTATTTTTCCACCTACCTTCATCTCTTGAGCTATTTATTGAATTTTTTTTATCTATTTTTAAAAATTAATTTTTTTTCGTGTTGAAACAATTTTAGAATTTTTTTTCTTGCTGAAATCCTGGAAAAAATATTGCTCATGCGTGGGTTTGAACCCATGCTTCCTGTTATGGAAAACGATACTCATGTTCGTCGCCCTAGTCCCTTGGGCCAGCATGGCTTGCACAAGGTCTTGCGCAAGGGTTGTTGTGTTGCACAACGTTGGCCTTCGGCCTTCGTCGTGCTCCACAGGGCCGCTTGCCAGCGGCACCAACACTGGCCTTCGGCCAGCGAGAATTCGCCGGCCTTCGGCCGGCGGCCTGCGGCGCGTTGCGATTTTACGCGCTCCGCACTATCGATGACGTTTCACGCGAACGTTAATACGCTAGCCATGCCGCTACACGAGTTTGGCGCGTCACGCGCTCCACGAGACAGCAGCGAGGCCCAAGCGCTGGGCTGGGGAGGGGAGCGTCGAACGCTAGAGAGAGAGAGGGGTACCGAGCAGCAGAGAGCGAGGGGGCACCGAGCGCTCCCGTGACCGTCAGTACGCGCCATCTTGGAAATCCGTATACTGACCATCCCCTCCACTGACCCCTACCACCGCCGCCATCTTGAATCCGTATAATGACCATCCCCACCACCGCCCAAAAATCGCCGCCATCTTGAAATCCGTATAGGTACAGAGTCTACTGACAACAATTAGATTGTTTTGTCGAAGATTTCGATCGAGGTAAGATGTATACGATGCTAGCGAGGCAAGAAGGCCGCATCAAAAGCGAAATAATCGGAAGAAAGGCGATAAAATACGAATGGACACTATCTCCAGAAAGGGAACGAAATAGTGATTCGGAACGGGAACCCTGGCCATCGACAAGTGAATCGGAGAATGATGGAAATGAGTAGAAGATTGGCGAAATGGACGTGTGTAGCACATAAGGGAGGGAATTGAGTCGTTAAATCGCGGGTGTGACGGCCCGCAATCCTAATCCCGCTACACACGTACAAAAAACGGCCCTTTTTAGGGCCAGGGACACTAAGGCAGACAACCTCCGCGCGGTGTGTCCTGGGTAATGCTAATGGTCTGCCATACAATTTCACATTGTGAGTCATGCAATGATTTTTTGAATTTTGATGTCAACATTTTAAATTGATTCCGTAGTTTGTCATCGAGAAAGAGCGATCTAGACAACTTGGAATTGTCTATCATCTATACTTTCAAAGTTGTTGACATATACAGTTTTTTCGTTTTCATTTTGCACTTTTATAAATTATTTCGGTGGTTTTCATGGAAATAAACCGTTCTGGATTAGTCAGAACCCTCTAAACCGTATATATTTCAAGTTAGAGTAAGTTAATGCCTTCCTGACTTTTATCGTGAACTTTTGTAATTTATTCCGTAGTATCACGTCGAGATAAGTTGATTGAGATGAGTTAGAATCTCCTTGTTTCCTTTTGAAGTTACAATCCTCTTTCGTTTATTACAATTTTTATTAGAAAATTTGGTAATTAAATTTTAATATGACTTTTTATAATTTATCCGTTACTATCTCGTCGAGATAAATCCGTTGAGACTAGTTTGAATCATCTAGCTTGTTTACTGTGGAAGTTACAACCATCTCGTGTTTAATACATTATAAATTTGGTAATTTAATTTTAATGTCATCTTTTATAATTTATTCCGTAGTATCATGTCAAGACAAATTGATTGAGATGAGTTAGAATCTCCTAGCTTGTTTCCTTTTGATGTTACAACCCGCTTTCGATTATTACAATTTTAATTAGAAAATTTGGTAATTAAATTTTAATATGACTTTTTATAATTTATCGGTTACTATCTCGTCGAGATAAATCCGTTGAGACTAGTTTGAATCATCTAGCTTGTTTACTGCGAAAGTTACAACCATCTTGTTTTTATTACGACTTTAATTAATTTTTTCAGATTCATCGTAGTCGAAGCCAACCTCGTCGTGGTCATCGTCGTCGTCGTTGAAGGCCAACTACGGAAAACGGTAAGTCCAACTCTAGAATTACAAAAAACACGAAAAAAAGGAAAAATCAAGACCAGGCGGTCGAGGAACACGATTCGATTCGATTGTCATCGGTCTAGGCCAAGAGCGGAAAAAGGTAAGACCAATTCTAAAATTACAAAAAAACACAAAAAAACTAAAAGACAAGACCAGGAGGTCGAGGAACTCAAAGAAGTTCAATCGATGGATGACAACGAAGGAAAAAGGTATGTAACTAAATTATAAAAAAGACAAATAATTAAATATTGCACTGTTATTTCTTTTAATGTACATACGTTTCTTTCTCGATCGCCGTTGAATAAATGGCGTGACTTGAAGAAAAGTATAAAAAAAGATTGAATATAGGACCTTATAGGTGAAAATGCGAAATCAATTGTCTCATAAAAAACATAAGCAAGACTAATCTAGAAGAGCCAGGGACGTCGCTAGGACGCGGACTGGTTTTTAGTTTTAAGTAGGGAGTAACATTTATTTATTTTCAGCATTTTTTTTCAATATAAATTATAGATGCCAGGGACGTCGCTAGGACGCGTACTGGTGTTTAGATTTAAGTAGGGACTAAGTTTTTTTATTTTCAGGATTACTAATAATCACTAGAAATATGGGTGGAGGAAATAATGCACTATTATTTCATTTAATGCACTTATGTTTCTTTCTCGATCACCATTGAATAAATGGCGTGACTTTGAGAAAAGTGTAGATGAAGATATCGCGTATAAGTTAGGGTTTCTGAGTAACATGTACGAATGAATGGATGAGTACGTATAAGAAGGTAATAGAGTGAATGCAAGTGTGAATATGTATGCGAGAGGTTATGAGTCGGTGCGAATTAACGAGAGTAAATATTCATTTATAACAAATTTCTAATTTTTTTTTTCAGATTTATCATTGTCATCATCGTCGTCGTCCGCGTCTTCGTCGTCGAGTCCATTGGTGAAATGTAAGTGAAAAATAATTATAATTAAGTTTAATTAGTTTGTAAGTGCCAGGGACGTCACTAAGACGCGCACTGGTTTTTTAGGCACTCACTATAACAATAGGCAAAGAGTGCCTATTAAAATGACCATCGAGGCTTCTTCACACAGCTTTCGATGGGGATTCCCCGCAGCGTATGCTCCA
This sequence comes from Buathra laborator, assembly GCA_934046635.1. NCBI lineage: Eukaryota > Metazoa > Arthropoda > Insecta > Hymenoptera > Ichneumonidae > Buathra > Buathra laborator. Next base: position 101,904 of record OW203896.1, read on the forward strand.
AAAAAATTAGTTTTTCAGAATTTACTTCGGTGTACCTCCAACTTCATGCGCAGTTAATTTGAAGTGACTCCGATGACTGGAAATATTTTTTTTAGCCTGCGGTTGAATAAAAATAGCTATTTCACTGAATTTATCTTCTCGGACGTCCGTATCACAGTGTAACTTTGGATGGTGCGAACCAATTTTGTTCTCCTTCGCAGGAGTGTTTTATCACATCATGACTATTGTGCACAAACATTTTGAAACTACTGCGAAGCCTTTAATGAGTTGTTCCAAAATAAAAATTCAATTTTGTTCCGCTAAATGTCCGTACGGTGCTCCAATTATGAAGTCTACGAACCAAATTTTTTCTTTTTCGCAGCATTATTTTATTTTATCGAAAGCACTATGCACAGCAAATTTAAAGATATTCCGACGTCTCTGAACATTTTTTCCAGGCATTTTCCATTTAAAAACCCATTTTCTCCTGTCAAAGGTCCGTACGGCGCTGCAATTTTGAAACCTACGAACGAATTTTTTTCTAATTTTCAGCAATATTTCATTGCATCGAAAACACTATGCACAGCAAATTTGAAGACATTCTAACATTTCTTAATATTTTTATTCTACAATTATTTCTAGTGAGGAATTATTTTAAAGGTTATGTTACTTTAATTTTCCAAAAAACAATTTTTCATCATGTCAGAAAAGAAAATTTGGTTGCGAAAAATAAAACACGAAATATCACACATTGATTTACAAATATTAGCCCTTTTTATTTCGAAAATAATATATTTTGAACGAAACCATTCACAATATTTTACAATACGTCATTCACATTCGTAATAAAAATCATAAATTTCACGGGTGCACTGAAAAACTTGGTTATAATTTCACAAAGAAGAATCATCGAATATCCAAAATTATTGCAATTTGCCAAATAAAATTGAAAACAATCGCGACTATTTATTTTTTTTCCGCTCATTCTATCTGTCAAACTTTGGAAGCCGACGACAATTCCATAGCAGACGTGATAAAGTTCGCACACGCCGCGACGTTGATATTCTGTGGCGGGATGATTTGAAATGAAAAAAAAAAAAATCTCAACTTTTTTTTCATTTTTAATGTAAATTACTTTAAATATTGGGAAACTGCAATTTAATTTTTTCAAATCTCTTTAAAATTTTTTCGAAACAAAAAAAAAATTCAAATTTTATCTCGAATTTTTCCAACCACCCTTCTACTTTCTTTTCAATTGTTTCAATATTTCTATCTTAAAACACACAGGAGGTTCAGGTGAAACGCGCAGCGCGACGTGTACCCCCGTGAGTGCCTTAAAAAATGTCCCCTCGGGATACTTTTCGGGGGGTTTGGGGGGCGGAGCCCACCAACAAGGGCCTCTGCGCCCGCAGGGCGCTGAGGCGCTTGTATACTTTCGACTTGGATTCCTTGCTCGAATCCCTTGGACCAGACGCACAGTTTCAGGAGTCAACCGGACCCCTTGTTTCACGAGTCATTCCAGACTGTCTGATGCTCGCGCTCGTATCGATATATACGGAGCGAGCGTGTCAACATAATTTTAAAGACGACGCATTATTGCGATAATCGGTAATATTGCGACCACCGGATATATTGCGACAATCTCCGCTTTTCGATGCCCGTTGTTTACTATTTGACGCTCCAGATTCTGTTCGAGAATGTGGAGGCTCCGCATTATACTAACTGCTGACGCGCTGCATTACTTGACCGCGATTGAGAGTCACGCGCTCGATGCGTCGATTGCTCAATCGTTCGCGAGGCGTTCGGTTTCGGCGATCGCGCCTCACGTGTCGCCTGCATACTTCTATTATTGCACAATACACTTTCGGTATTGCCCGCGATATTCGGGGTACAACAACCGTGAGCTCGCGCCCACATTTTACCGAGCGTAAAGTGGAGCGTTCGACTCAGCGGATTCCTTTGATGATGGGCATCGTCTCGATGCTCTCATTTCATCATCTTTTGTTTAATATCCTTTACCCCAATCTCGGTATGAATTCAGAGATCCGAGTTACCTTGATTTGCGTACAGCCGACTCAGGTGTTTGACGAGTTTCGCAATCGGACGCTCGCCGAGGAGGCCTCGCTCGCGAAACTGCTGACTATGCGTTTGGTGCGACGATGGCACGCTCAGGCGCGTGCCACTCGAATTCCTTGTATCTCGCCAGTATATATGTAGTACACATGTCGCAAGGAATTCGATACTATACTTATATTCCATATTCCTCTTTATATTTCCCATCTATGCTTTTACTGTTACTAACTACTATTACTAACTCCCGTGTACCGAGTACAGGGGTTCCGCGGTACAACAAAAACAATGACTGAAGATAAAAAAAGTAACAAATAAAAAAAAAATAAGCGAAATTAATGAAAAAGTAAGTTAAAAAATTAAAAAAAAAAAAATACAAATCTTTAAAAGAGTAGCTAGAAAACTTGCTTAAGGGGGCTGGGTCACCTAAATTTTCAAAAAAATCGATTTTTTTTTAATTTTTCTGATAGTACATACTGTATACTACCTACACACCAAATTTCAGACCGAAATTCCAAAAATTACCAAAGTTAGACGCATTTTAGTAAGATAACAAATAATTATTGCTTGTATTATTGAAAAATGATGGTTTCTCGATGGTATAAAAATCTGAAAAAAATCATGCATATTGAAGGTACTGAAAAGATTAATTTTGCACAATAATAATTGCAAAATGTTATTAACAAATTAATGAAAAAAAAAAATAGTTCAACAAATTTGCTGGCAATCCAAATTTTATTTTTTTATGAAAATGATTCGTGCATTTTTTTGAATACGTATGAATTTTTCAAATTTTTAAATTTACTTTGATTTTTATAGTTTTCCACAATTTTTTTCAAACAAAAAAAAATCAAACTCAATTTAGAAATCCGAAAGAATTCATACGCATTCAGAAAAATAAACGGATCATTTTCATAAAAAAAAAAAGTTGGTTTTCCGGGAAATTTGTTGTGTTTTATAAAAATGCGTTTGGCCGGTAACGATATACCGACCCTGCGGTCGTTACTTCCAATGGATGCGAGTTAGATCACCGCCGCTACCGTGCTCCGTCGAGTCTACGCTGCACCGGCGTCCTCCGGCAGCCATGATTTTTTTACTCGATGTGTCAAACGCGTAAAAAACCGGCATTCGGAAAATTGCAATTATTCATGTGCGCAGTGGTTATAGTTTTTGTGAATGGATGTCATAGATACTATATTTTTCCGTGAAATAGTGAAAATAATATTTGTGCCGTGACAGTGTCGAGAAATACCAAATTTTGAATCAATAACCTATTTTGGAAACGTCAATGACGCGACAGTATTTTTTTCCGAATTTCACGATGTTTTTATTCCGTAATAAAAACATGTACGTGCGTATGAGATAAACAAGTAACATTTTTTCTTCAAGTATTTTTATGTACTTTTTTTGACAGTGCAAGAGTTGTGAAAAATCGCGGTCGATTCGCGGATCGCGGATTTTTTCATTGAACGTCATGCGCCTCGACAGTTTTTTTTACTATTTTTTTTACGAATTTTTTTCGCGATAAAACAATTTTTTGGTGAAATAAATAATTTTTTTTTTCATAAACAATTTTTTTTGTGTCAATGAAAAGAAAAGTTTAGTTTTTCATGCGCCATACATTTTTTTTTTTTTTTGAGTCACCAAACTTGATTACCTTCACCAAACTATGAAATTCATTTCTCAACAAGTATATATATGTCTCTTCGCTTGTCGCATGTTTCAGATCCAACGACTGCACCGATTTGAGCTCTCGACGTTTCATTTTCTTCCTAACGGACCATGTTCCGGAACGAGTGCGCGGATTTTTTATGCGAAGAAAAATAAATTTATGGCGCGCTATTGTATACCTGGTAACGAGTGAAAATGTGGAAAAAGGGAATTTTTTAAGACATTTTGTTCGATAACTCCACCGGGGAAGCTCCAAAAAAAAATCCCCGCACTCGTTCCGGAACAAACTCTCCAACGAACAAAATAAGACCTCGTAAGCGAAGATTCGTGGTTTCGTTCGGTCTGAAACATGCGACAAGTGAAAAAAGTTTCTCGGCCTCCCTTTCAGGAAAAATGCAGGCGGCGGCAGGCTAGCGAGGTGTAATCGAGGATCGGCAGTATTAATGAGGATATGAGAATACATTTAACCGATGTTGTTAGAGAGTGTCCGTTAATTCTTAGCTGATACACTGTTCGTGTTATTTTTTTGCATATGTTTGTCACGTGCTCTTTCCAGCGCAGCGCGGGAGTAATAAGTATTCCAAGGTCTCTCACTTCGCGCGAGTAGGGCACAGGGATGTTGTCAACCGTGATGCTCGGGGTTATTTTCAGATCGATTTTTCTTATATGTTGCGCCCAGCCCAATATAATAGCTTTCGTTTTATCTGAATTCAACCTTAAGGGGGCTGTCACCTAAAAATTAATTTTTTTTTTGTTTTTTAATTTTTTTTCTGAAAGTACTACGTACACACCAAATTCCAGATCGAAAAAAAAAAATTACCCAAGTTAGAAGCATTTTAGTACGACTAGAAATAATTATTGCGTGAAAAAAAAAAAAGAAAAGGCCGAAAAGCAATAAAAACAATGCCGCAATGCAACAATGTATTAGAAGAAAATAAAAACATAGAGAGAGGAATAGAAAAAAAACAATCGATGTCGAAACTGCGTTCGGTAGGTAACAATTTACCGACCAAATGGTCGTTACGTCTAATCGATGCGACTCAGATTACCGCCGCTACCGCGCTTCGTTTTGAGTCTACGATTCACCGGCGTAATGTAGCAGGGATGATTTTTACTCGATGTGTCAATCGCGTAAAAAACTGCGCTTGTACACTCGATGTATTTACTTCTGTGTCAGTGTTTACAGTTTATCGGAATGAACGCAATATATATTGTATTTTTGCCCGAAGTAGTGTAAAAATTATTTTCACAGTGACCGTGTCGCAAAGTGGAAACGATCGCAAAATTAACCTCTTCGTTTTAAACGTCACATTTGACGTAAGAGTATTTTTTTTTGAGAAATTCATTTTTTGCCACTTATATTATTCTTCGCTTGGCGCAGGTTTCAGAGAGAAAGGCTACACCAATTTTGAATTGCGACGGATCATTTTCTTCGTAACAGTCAATGTTACGGAACGAGTGCGGGGATTTTTCATGCGATCAAGAATGGAGTTATCGCAAGCCATTATATGAGTGGTTACAAGAAAAAAAGTGGATTTTTTGTTAGATTTTAACTCATAGCTTCGCCAGCGAAGCTTAAAAAAATCCCCGCACTCGTTCCGCAATAAACTCTCTAACGAAGAAAATAAGAGGTCGCAAGCAAAGATTGATGCTTTCGTTCAGTCCGAAAGCTGCGGCAAAGGAAAAATGTTTCACCATTGCCCATAACACTGGAATACACCGTAGGTCTCCAAAAAAATTTACAGCGGTAGTCTAACATGTATATATTATGGAGGTAAAATGAAATTTTTCATTAAACTTATATATACTGTTACGTCCTCTGAATTAGTACATATATATGGTAACAAATAATCAGCTAATGCAGTATTCATCCTTTTTTTTACGTTATTGCAACAATTAATTTTCTATTTAAATATCCTTGAGAGAACATATAGTTCCTCAGATATAATTTAATAAACATTTAAATTATTAAAATATTGAGATCTGGAGGGGCAATGCATGCACCTCTCAGATAATAATTAGCGAGCCGTGTGCAAAAGCTGAGCGAAGTCATTACTCAGTTATTGGCATCTTAACGTTTAGCCACCAAAATTCGAGCTATGTCTCGGATATACAGTATTTCCGGTGAGGACACCTGAGGAAAATCCGAAGAGAATTCCGATGATAAAAGTCGAGCCATATAGGCAATTTGAATCCTTCATTAACACGTGATCGGCGGGAGGTTTCTTATCGCTCTAACACTGCGAGCGATGCACCTCACGCACGTACACTACCGCGCAGCCAGAGAATCGGTGAGTCTGTCTCGAAGGGACCGATGCACGGCTTGACCGTCATCGCGTTCGAGTGCAGCACCTCTCGGCGCATAAATTATAATATTTCAATAATCTATAAAATAAGTTAATAATTCATCAAACTATTCCAATAATAGGAAAAAATATTGCATTGGCTGAATAATAACCATTTACGGAAGTATCAATAGACTCACGCAGGAAAATACGTTAAAACCAATAATAAACAATAAAAACAGTGATAAAGATTGAGGAAACAAGATGAAGTTGAGAGAAGTAATTAAATAAATAAAAATTAAGTTAAACAATCAATATAAAACAATAATAATTACTCGAGATAACTCATAAATTTATGATTTGACAAGTTAAAAGTTATTAAAATTCACGGAAGTAAATATCGAATAAAAGGTTTAAACATTTTAAAAATCACCAAATTAATTTTAGATAAAATTTCGATAACATCAAAAATAACTTTTGATACAAAAAACATAGAAACTTCATTCAAATTTGTAAAATATTGTTATTTAAAATCTTGATTTTTGAAATAATCCTTTAAACATTTTAAATATTGTAAATGCGTTAAATAAAAAAAAATCATAAAAAATGAATCGATTGCACAGGTGACACTTGATCGATGTTAACGGTGGAGGGAGGCTCGCGAGCGGCGGCAGCTCGAGACCGTTCGCAGGTGAGGAGGTCCCCCGCGTAAATTAATAAAATCAGGGCCCGCGGCGTAAGGAGCTCATTACCGATATTTTACGGACATCCTACGATAACTATTGTCACTACGAGTTTCAACGCAACCATTGTCTTCAAAAATCATCGAAGCTCAATATTAAATTTTTTATCAGCGAATAAAACAAAGTCGCAAATACGTGTGCGGAAACGTGTAAACCCCTAATACAGTTCGAAACGGGGAATTGTCAGAACTTTAATCGACACTTATGACATTTCTTTTCGGGACTTTAAAAATTTATAACGGAAATTAAATTGTGAAACACAATCAACAGAATTATCGAGTGTAAACTGAAAAGTGTATTTGTGAGAATCGAAATTCAAATAAATCTCAACGATAAATTGAAATATTTGCCAAGTGTTAAATAACTTATTCCGAATTAAGTGAATTCGGTTGTTATCAATCTCATCGATAATTCTTCATCGTCAACATTCGGCATCACCAATTGGAAATCCTGTAGGAGGGAAGGAAGGACGAATCCACGTAATTTTCCACTACATACATCAACCGACTCCGAGAACCTTCACTCATTATTTAAATTTCATATCATTCTTCACTCATCAACGTAAGTTTTTCCCATCAAAACGCATAAATTATTTTGATAAATAATTCCGCACAATTAAAACCATAAATCAGTGCATCGATGGTATAAAAACAGAAGGATGTACCTTCTTTAAGACTTAAAGAGTGTTAGCCTTCGAGTTATATCCTCTGCCTTTGGTAACGAGTACCAAGGTAGCAAAGGGGGTGTATCGGGCCGCGATAGTCGCGAGCGCTGGTCAGCGACTTCGCCCGGATTGAATTACACTACGAGACGCATCGAGCGTACGGCGTCTTATCAGAGGAATTCCATAGTAAACACCTCTGTCATATGGTTACTACGCGTTTACTATATGCGTACTACGAGTCGATGACTCTTTCCACGTGCAATATTCTTTCTTTCGGTTCGGGGATTTAAATCTTTAACACGGCGCACTCTGTACCCTATCCTGAGTAACTCTCCGAAAGGTCAGACTCAAAAAGGGAATAAGTCGGATAAAGCGCCTCAATGGTACAAAACGTGTAAAAGGGAATTTTATTCCTTGACCGTAATTACCGAGGAAATGCTGATTTGGACGTAACAAAAATTGGGGGCTCGTCCGGGATCTCAAAACAGAGTTTGCGCTAAATATATTACAAATTATTTTCTTTGATCTCAAAACAGAGTTTGCGCAAAAACATATAAATCAACGTAATAATTCATTTTTCTTCAATTTTTAAATAAAGTGCGCGATAAATAAATCCAAATAATAATAAAAATTTAAATCAAATTCCAAATAAATCGGTCATAATAACGTCGACATTTTTACATCAAGTAAACATCTAAATAAATAAATAAACAATTAACTTCACTAATTTAAATCGGGAATTTAGTCAAACCATTTGATCTCTTACGACCTTGTATTTGCATTGCTATTTTTTTTTGAAATAAATTCATCAGTCTAATGATGAAAACAAGGATATTTTAAATGCCTTCGACTAGATCCCAGGGTAAACTTTCAGATAAAATCATTCATGATTATCCTGAAGAGAGGAAAAAGAGAACAAAATTGACAGTTAATCCGGAAGTGCCAGTTAACATTGAAAAACAATCGAAATCCACGGGAACCGAATTTACGGAAACAGATATTTCAGAGACTGAGGGAATAATTACAGGAGAAGTGATAAATAGTACAGCGATACCTCCGGTAGAAATCGAAAAGGAGCAAAATATTGTAACACAAGTTGAAATAAATCCCGTAGGTGGAATAGGAGACGATACACTCAGGTCAGTTGAGAGGAGTTTGAGAGATATCACACGATCATTAAGGGAAACATTAGAGTCTCACCTTGATAGTGACGACGAGGGAAGTGAGGATTTAAATCTACAGCGTGAGTCAGAAAATCAAATTCAGGTATTGGAACAGGGAATAATAGAGGAAATTAGTAGAACACCAAGTGACAGCTTTGAGGATTCTCCGTCGTTTTCGTCAGCTAGAGGTAATTTTACACCGGGTGTTCGATTTGGCATAGGGGCAATATCTTCGTCAACTCGTCTTTTGGGATCGTGTATATTGGAAAACACATTAGCAAATCGGCGACCATTGATAAAATCGTGTGTAAAAACAGTGCAACCACGAACAAAAAGTGCTCCGGGAAGATATAAAACAAACTTTGAAACGGGAAATACAATTTTTGGAATATTCGCAAATAAAAATAATTCTTCGAGTCAATCAAGTGGGACAACTGTGTCCAACAATAACTTCACCATAGGTAACGAACTTGATAAATCTCCTGAAGTAGGGGAAGAAATAGATCCGGTTAAAATCACGACAGCAATAAAAAAATTTCCCTCGGTACATTCTTCAATTGTACGAAATAAAATATCATCAGTTTACGGAAAACATAATAGTCACAAGTCAAGTCGAAAATCAATAAAAATTGTGTCAAATAAAGCTGTTAAAAATCTTTTTGGGAAAATGGGACCGATAAAACGAAATATGGATAAACCAAGTAAAATAAACTATCGAGACAATGAAAAGAGACGAGATGACGAGAGTAATGGTGGAAACGGTAGTGGGGACGAAGGTACTCCGCGACGTCAGCCAAGTCCGTTGCGTAGATCGAGAAGATCTTCAGGTATTACAAAGGAGGCAATGGGAATTATTCGTGAAGCGGTAAAGTTAATACCGGATTTCGATGGAAAAAGACATTCTTTGAGTAAATATATGAATGGTTTGGAAACTGCTTTGGATATGGTGGGGGATGATTTTCAATTTCAGCTATTACAACTAGCAAAAACAAAATTGAGTGGTGCTGTATTTGATAAAGTGGCTAAAAATGATTTTAAAGATATATACGATTATATGGATTATCTTAGAGTAATATATGATCCACCACGGGATATTTTTCAGTTACAGGGAGAATTAGGGAGTAGCGCTCAGTTAGATGAGGATACAGTTGACCAATACGCATATAGAATTCAAACATTAGTTGCAAAAATGAGAGAGGCTCAACAGTATAAAACCGGATTTTTAAGTGAAGGTGATAGAGAAGCTATAGATAATATGGCAGTGAGTTGTTTTAAGAGAGGATTAAAACCAGAAATTCTTGATAAAATTGGCAATATGGGAGATTCACTACGAGAAATTATTGTTTCGGCTCAAGCCATTGAAAGAGATCTTACTGAACGAAATACTTTGAGAAATGCAGCAAAATCTAAATTAACTCCAACAAAGGAAATTGAAAAAGGGATAAAAAAAGTTAGCATAAAATTTGTAGAGCCTGCTGAGGAGGAACCAGAGGAGGTAACTATGGCACCATTTGAGGGAGGACAAGTGGGATCAAATGTTTGTCAAATTTGCAATACTATGGGACATACTGCTTTAATGTGTAGTCTTAGAAGAGAAGCGACAGCATCTGGGATAGTAAAATGTCAAATATGTGGAACAGAAGGGCACGTTAGTAATCAATGTACTATGCAAAAAAATAATATCGCAATCTCAAATTGTCAATATTGCCAGGAGAAAGGTCACGATGCTAGAAATTGTCCAAAAATAGCTAAAAAAAAGAATAATACAGGGGGAATAGATATCTGCCAGTATTGTAATAAAAGGGGACATGTAGCTGCAAATTGTTACTCTATACCATGTACAAAATGTGGTAAAAAGTTTCACAATGCTAGCAATTGTATTTCTCGTACACCGATAATGGGAATGGGAGATCAAGTGGTTGATGTTTATGGAGGAGTACCTCCAAATGTTCCAAATAATCAGCAGAATAATCAAAATAATCATTCAAATAATTATCCAAATAATCATTTCAATCACAATAATCGACCGAATTTTAATCAAAATTCAAATTTTACTCAAAATCGTAATTATCAGAATGGAAATTTTAACCAAAATCGGAATTTTAATCAAAATAACAATTATAATTCGAATGGAAATTACAACCGAAATAACAACTATAATCACAATAATAATTACAATAAAAATCGCAACTATAATAATAACGGAAATAATAACCACAATAATAACTATAATCAAAATAATAACTTCAATCCAAATTATAATCGAAATAATAGTCATCAAAGTCAAAATCAACATAATAATCATCATAACTATAACCAAAATGGTAATAATCATCAACGTTTTGGCAATGGACAAATGTCAAACGAAGAAGGACCCAAAACATACGCACAGGCCGCCGATCCAAATTCACTGTCTTATAAGGAGCATATTATTTGCTTTTATTGTGGACAGAGAGGTCACGTACAGCACGAGTGTCAGAAAAGAAAACAAGATGCGAATGCAATGGCGCAGGGAAACAGGGATGGCCAGGCAGCAATGGGTGCGCCGGCTCAGGCCAATTTACAGTCGCACCCGGTTTTGACAGTGAATGCTATGCGCCCGATTATTCCAATTGCCGAATAGTAGATATTTTTCTAATAATGCCAGAAAAAGATGTAATTCCACCTACCATAAGATTGAAGAGTCGTGATCTTCCAGAGGAAGTTATTATGTTATTAGATACAGGTGCTAGTAGAAGCGTGATAAAAGTGGGATGTTTGGGTAAAAATATGAAAATTTATAGAGATGAAATTTTGAGACTCAGTGGAATAACGGATAGTGTTGTTTTAACTTTGGGATATGTGATTATTGAAATTTTGGATAGAGAAACGGTGTTTCATATTGTACCCAATTGTTTTCCTACAAAGCAGGATGGAATTTTATCCACTGAATATTTTCGGGATAATTTGGCAAAAATTGACTATGAGATGAGTCAGCTGGAGGTTCGGAATCGGAAGATAGAATTTTTTACTAAAGAAAGTATGATTTTTCCAGCAAAAACGACAAAGTTATTTTACGTAAGAACAAAAGACGATACAATTTCAGAGGGATATTTGCCTCCAGTATATGTGGGAGAGGGAATAATTTTTGAACAAGGGTTGGTAAAGAATATTTGTGGAAAAAGTTATGTCAATGTTACTAATAATCGAGATGAGCAAGTAGAAATACAAATTCCAATTTTGGAATTAATGTCGAGTCCGCCAAGTGTTGGGGAAAATTTGGAGTCAATAAATAATGAGGAAAAAGAGATACAAAATATAGGAGAAAAAGACAGTACAGAACAGACAATCGAAGATAAAAATTTGGAAATTCTTGAAGAAATAAATAAAGATAATGAGGATTACGAATTGGAGGAACCGATAAATGAGTTAAAAGAATCAGTAACTAATGTTATGGATAAACAATTGGAAATAATAGCAACATCGGAGGAACAAAATACGGAAATGATTATTGGGAATAAAGAAAAATTCAATGATAAAATGGAAGACACGATTATTCAAAATTTTGAGGGAAAAATGGAATTACAAACAACAGAAAAATTTCCATCGTATGAATTCGCGGATTCATTAGTGGCAACACGGTTCTTTTCAAACGAGAAAATGTTTAATATAACTTCTAAGATGGAAGATGAAACGCGATACCCAAAGGTATTGGAGTTATTACGACTAACAGATTTGGAGGAAGAGGAAATAAAAGCTGTAAAAGACATAATTAAATACGGGGCTGATAGATTTCACATACCAGGAGAACGCAAGGAGGTTGTAACGCATAGAATACCAACTACTGATGATTTGCCAGTAAATTCAAAACAATATAGGTATCCAGAAGTTCATAAAGAAGAGATACGTAAACAAATTGCAGATTTTTTGGAAAAAGGATATATTAGAGAGTCAACATCGCCGTATAATACACCTGTGTGGGTAGTTCCTAAGAAATTAGATTCACAGGGAAACAAAAAGTGGAGAGTCGTTTTAGATTTGCGACAGTTGAATGAAAAAACTATTGGGGATGGATATCCTTTGCCAAATATCGTAGATATTTTAGATCAACTGGGTGGAGCTCAATACTTTTCGGTTTTCGATTTAGCTTCGGGATTTTATCAGATAAATATGCATCCGGATGATTGTCATAAAACAGCGTTTACAACTCCGTATGGTCATTATGAGTATGTTCGAATGCCTATGGGATTAAAGAACGCACCTCCGACTTTTCAACGCGCAATGGATATGGTTTTAATGGGTTTACAGGGTCAGGAATTATTTGTTTATTTAGATGATATAGTAGTTTATGCGAAAACATTGGAGGAACATGGGCAAAAATGTAAAAGATTATTTGACCGATTGAGAAAGGCAAATTTAACTTTGCAACCAGATAAATGTGAATTTTTAAAAAGGGAAGTAGGATATTTGGGACATGTAACCAGTCGCGATGGGTTAAAACTAGATCCAAGGAAAGTGGAGGCAGTAAGAAATTTATCAAGGCCAACTAAAGTGAGACAGATTCGTGAGGTTACGGGGTTGTCAGGATACTATCGTAGATTTATCGAAGGATATGCGAGAATAGCAAAACCATTAACCAATCTTTTGAAAGGTGACGTACCATTTGTTTGGGGAGAAAGTCAAGAGAAGGCATTTCAAACACTCAAGGAGAAACTTTGTACTGAACCCGTTTTAATTTTTCCGGATTTCTCAAAACCATTTATTGTAACTACAGACGCCTCGGGTTATGCAATCGGCGGTATTTTATCACAAGGTCCAATAGGGAAAGATAAACCAATAGCATACGCTTCACGTACATTGAATGAAGCTGAAACTCGTTATGATACTTATGAAAAAGACGCTCTGGCCATTGTTTATAGTGTATTACATTTTAGACCATATGTATATGGGAAAGTTTTTACATTAGTCACCGATCACAAGCCTTTGGTATGGTTTAAGAGTTGCAAAGATGGAAATGCTCGTGTACTTCGATGGAGATTAAAATTAGCTGAATATGAGTACGATGTTGTATATAAAAGTGGGAAAACAAACGTAAATGCCGATGCGTTATCACGAAATCCAGTAGATATTGAAGGGGAAACATTGGAGGAAATATTTATAACGAGAGTACGGGGACGTCAAGAATTAACAGAGGAAGAAATAGAATTGTTGCTTCAGGATAATGATAATGAGAATGATGGAGAAAGTGACGAAGAGATAATAATAGAGGAAGAAGACCCAGAAAAATTGTGGAGAAATTCATTACAGATGATGCAATTAGATGAAATAGATTACGATAATCCTATACCAGGTACTTTAGGTCAAAATCCTTCAGAGGAAGAATTACCAATAAATAATGACGGTGACAAAGAACAAGAGACAGAAAATAATACAGAAAAACAAACAAAAATCAAACCTTTACCAATCAGACACGGGATGGTAACTAGACAACAAGTGAAAAATAAAAATAATTCTTTGAAGGACAATGATAAAAACAAAACCAGTAAACAACAATCAGATACTGACGATGAACAGAGTAAAGTTGAAAAACCAAGGAGAAAATGTCGGAAAAAACGGAAACAGTCTCAAAAACAATTAAAAGATAATCAATTAATAGATTCAAACGAAGACAAATCATTAATAAATTCAGACTCAGATGCAGACAGTTCAGATAAAGAAGATGACGAAGACAAGGACGAAGACAGTGACTCTAGCCAACAATCTGAAATTAATGCTGAGTATATCACATGCCAAAATATTATTCCGTCTAGGGAGCTTTTATTTACTCGAAAGGATTCACTTGCATATTTTTTAGACATTGAAGGAGAACCACTTGATACAGGGTCGCGAAAATTGCTTAGCAGAAAGGAATTACCAAAATATTTAAATCTTGAAATAGGAAAAGTTAGTACAGTGAAAAAAGGAAATAGATATCATATTGCACTTCCTATAAAAGAAGATTCGGGGGAAGGAGCCACATTAATATTTGGGCACATTAAAGACGTAATAACTAGTTTGAGAGAATTTATGGAGGAAAAAGGAATTCAGAGTGTGAGTATAGCCAAAACAGATTTTATAGAGAACGTTCCGTGGGAAAGAATTGTAGGGGAACTGAGATTGGAATTTTTGAATAGTACAGCAAAGGTTATAATCTGTCATGAAATTATTCGATATCCAAGTAAGGGAGAACGGGAGGAAATAATGCGAGAGGCACATAGTTCCGCTGTAGGGGGACATAGAGGAATTACAAAAACGTTTAATAGAATTAGACATCGGTATTATTGGGAAAAAATGAAAATAAATATTGAGCAATATATACAACAATGTTTGCCGTGTCAGTTAAAAAAATGTGTGAGAATAAAAACAAAACAGCCAATGGTTATTACCGATACGCCGGCCACAGCTTTCGACAAAGTAGCAATGGATATAGTTGGGCCACTACCTCGAACGAAAAAAGGCAATGAATATATTCTTACTGTTCAGGATCAACTTTCAAAATTTTGTCTTGCTTTTCCTATTCCTAATGCAACATCTATTACCATCGCTGACACATTGGTAAAATATTATATTTGCACATTTGGAGCACCAAAGTATGTATTAACTGATCAAGGAAGAAACTTTTTGAGTGGATTAATTAAACGACTTGCTAAACGATTTCGAATTAAAAAACTTCGTACTACGGCCTTTCATCCACAATCAAATGGTTCATTAGAACGTTCCCACCATGCATTAGGAGAATATTTGAAATTATATAGAGACAGTGAGTTTGGATGGGACGAATGGGTTGAGTTGGCTACTTTCAACTATAATACCAGTGTACACGAAGGAACAAAACATACTCCATATGAACTTATTTTCGGAAAAATGGCACGATTACCATCAAGTGATCCTATCCAAGAGGAGGATAAATTACCTACTTTCGATAATTATATTGTCAATCTCGTGACTAAATTACACGGGAGTCGAAAAATAGCGAGAGAAAACTTAATAAAAGCAAAGGAAAAATCCAAGGAAAGATACGATCAAAAACTCAATGAACAAGATTTTAAAGTCGGAGATTACGTATTTCTGAAAAATGGACCAAAACCCAAGAAATTGGAAGATCATCATCAAGGACCTTTTGAAATAATCGAAGTGAAAAATAATCAAAACGTCAAATTAAAAGTTAAAAATAAACCGGTGATAGTTCATGCTAATCGATTGAGACGTTCGCATATCAAACCAAAAATAAAACAAAATAAACGCGGAACAATATTAACTATTAAAACAAACCAATAAATAACCATATAAATCAACAGATAAAAATAATCAAATTTAACAGGAAAAAGGGTAGATAATCAACAAGGAAAACATCATGAATCGCTATTCTGCATCACGTGGAAACGGAAAAAAAATGGTGAAGTCAAGACAGCCAGCATCAAGGTCAAAGGTGGTAGGAAACCCAGGGGAACGTCCGAATTCTCCTCCTCAATGTATGAAGGATGCAATGTCTGAACTGGGATCGGATTATTTCCCACATCCATGGATGGAAGATAGGATTGCTGAAGAGGATGCAGAGCTCGTTAAAGAGCGGATGATAAACATTTACAGCGGAATTATCAAAAAATTGTGTGATAAGGAAGTAGCATGGAAAACGACGGCTATTAGACTGGGAGTAGATCATCTTACGAGCATTGGCGAAAATATCTTTGGAATAGAGGGAGACGTAGATGAATATTATTCATTGATCTATTACGATAATATTCGCACTATTTTGCGGGAATTCAACATCGAAGTTCATAGTGAACATTTCGAGGGAGAACACGAGAAAGGGGTGGCATACGTTGTGAAATTTGTGGACACTGCTCCGTCTATAATCATGGAATTTGGGGAAAACAAAATTTTGATCCGTGTAAAGGGTTTGGGGGCAGTAATTGCTAAGGCAAAGGACTATCTGAAAAAAATAAAAAAAAAAAACGGGGGGAAAATTTTACACACATAAAAATAAATACTAAAATAAATTGGTTCAGCTTGCAAAATCAGATAATTAAAATATTAATAACAACAACGATAATAGACATCAAAATTTAAATTCAAGGTATTATTACAGAAAATCGAGATGGCAGCGAAAGCGAAAGCCACGGAGCAATTGGCACGATGGGTTGCCAACCGAAGGGATTTAACCGAGCCAATAGCGCAATATTATGATGTACCGATAACACGAAATACGCCGCAAGGGGTATTCAAAATACAGATAGTATTCGGACGATGGATGGATGTGGGTGTTGGAGCAGATCGGGAAGAGGCGATTGAAAACGCGGCAGAGGCCGTAATAGATCGAATGTGCGAAGCAAAGACTCCTAAGATCGACTGGGAGAAAGATATTCGAAAACAAAAAGAATTGTTGGAAAAACGCGTTTTCAACTTAGCCATTGAAATGAAACAACTTGGAATCGAGTCAATTATTAATTTGTTGGGAAAAATCGAGGGTAACGAGACTCAAATCGGGGGTTTTGACGCGATGGATTTGTTTAATGAAACGGAAGAGCTCCTCGTGAGATTTGGGATAAAATTAACATCAAACGGTTTCGATGGGGGTCGAGTAAATGCTACGGGTTTGACCGCGGTGTGTGAAGAATATCCACCAATCACGATTGTAGAATTTGGGGCGGAGGAAACGGAAAATCAAGTCCGAGCGTTAGCCCAGGTGCTAAGCACCGTAAAATATAGACTCGAGGGAGAGGTACGAAACATGTTGGCGCAAAGGAAGTCGGAAAAGGAAGTTAAGAGATTGAACGCTGCGAGTGCGCGCAGGAAGAGCCGCGAGCAAAGAAATCGACGGCGTTAAAAAAAAAAAAAAAAAAAAATTTCAGTAAATAATCACTTAAAAATTGGGAAGTGTGTACTATATACAACACACATTTTGGGATTAAAATTTTAACATTATATAAAATACAATAATAAATAAATAATCACGTAAAAATCGGGCAGTGTGAAGTATATAAAACGCACATTTTGGGGTTAGATTTAAGGTGAAGCATATGTAATCTACTATTGTTAACAACAGGCGATATTGAATTTCATCGGAAAAATAACTATATATATATACATACTCATTTCTAAAAGTTAAAAATAAAAATTCAAATATTCAAATTTAAACTTTTCTTGCAGCATAAAAAAAAAAAAAAAAAATGTTGATCCTCTTTTAGGCCTATGACGATGGGTCATGCCACATGTGCCACATTGTATGTGTGCCGTTTAGTGGAATACTTTCCGAGGCCATTATATTCTTTGCTTAATAATGTCTCGCTGTGACCGCGGACAAAACTAAAAAAAAAAAAAAAATGCAACCTAAATCCTATACCCTCGTCCTACCTAAATAAATAAATAAACAAATTTTAAAAATATTTCAATCGCCTGTTGTATAAATATTCATTTAAAATTTTTATAAAATACTAAGTAAATAATCATAAATTAATATTCACATTTTTTATACGCAGATACGGAAATCATAAAAAAAAAAAATAAAAAAAAAAAATAAAAATTTTTTACATGTACTATAATCCATATATGTATCTTCAAGTATTGTTGTGAAACATAATCAATAAATAATCGAATATTTCACTAATTCAGTTTTGTTTTGTTAAAACAGATGCAATATACGGTGTTGTCATTAGCGGTGCTATGGGTATGTCTTCTACCTGCACCTTCCTCAGGGATGATCGGGTTTGAATGTGGATTACCAACATCAAACATTACTACATTATCACTTCTGGAGGTGGACGAGTGTGACATACCCTCACCATCTTTAAACATCTCAACGGTTCAAATTCAATTGCTACAAATCAATGAATATGGATCTGTGCACGTTCATCAGTGCAAAATAGAGGTCGATAGAAGTGTTCGTAGATGTGGAATGTTTTCACATACTAGTGACGTTATAAATGGAAAAGCTTCATATGTGCTCGAAGTTACTCGAGACACTTGCATGCGAATGCACGAGCTTGGGTCTTTTAAAATGGATGGGACTGTGATAATGGGAATTAAAAGTAATCATACTTTGAATTACCCTGTATTGTTGGCTGGACAATTAGGAGTGGATGGTACGTGTAGTGGTTCTTCCTACACGGATCCATTTGGAAGTTGGAATGAGGTGGTGGTTCTGTCCACGTTAAAAATCTGTTTAAGAGATTATCATCCTTCGATAGCATTAAAAACAAATAAAGTATATCTGATATCAGGAGTGAGGTGTGCTTTAGATAAGGGACAATGCATGGATATGGAAGGGGGATATACTTATTGGAATCCAATTCCAATGGACAAATGTGGTGGGAATGAGTATGGAGTTTTGTATGTTGGAATGGCAGAAAAAGGGGTAGATAAAGATGCAGAGACGTTATACACTGTGACAACATCAGATATTATTTTTGCTCTTGTGACACATTCTTCTCTTATAATTTGTGGACAAACTATAATTCGAACGGAGCATCCTAGACTCCTTATTCATGAAGTGAAAAATGGACGAATGTTTTTACCGAAACGACGAATGGACACAGTAAATATGGACATATACGCTTATGTAAATTCAAAATTCGTATACATTGAAAGACGTATACATACACAGACACAACAAGTTTATTTGGATCTTTTGACGCATAAATGTGAGTTGGAGCGAGAAATGTTGAAAAATCGTTTGGCTATTGCTACTCAAGCACCCGATGAGTTTGCATTTCATTTAATGAAGGGACCGGGATACATGGCAGTAATATCGGGAGAAGTTGTACATATTGTAAAATGCGTGCCAACGGAAGTAAAAGTCAGACATGTGAATGAATGTTATACGCATTTACCAGTAACAAGAGGGAATGAAAGTTATTTTTTGACGCCGAGAACGCATATATTAATGAGAACGGGATTGCAAACTACGTGTAACCGATTGGTTCCACCAATGTATTTCATCGATGAAGAATGGTACGGAATGATGCCGGGTCCAACACTGGTCTACCCTCCTGGAACGATGAAGCCCAACACCAAACCAACGTGGAAATACAGCAAGTCAAAAACATTAGCCACCAGTGGCATATATACAACTTTGGAATTAGAACAATTAAGAGAATTTGTTATGTTTCCGGCAGAACGACCAGCAATGTTAAATTCAGTAGTGAGAGGTATGATGGGAAAACCAATTGCTGCGCAGGGGGGATCTTTTGTTAAATTACTGGAAGGACCGGAATTAGAAAAATTGATGGTATCAACCTGGAAAAAAATGTGGGAAAATTTGATTGCATTTGGACATATTAGCGCAGGATTAATTGGAATAATAATGATAGCTCGAGTTATCAAACTTATCATAGACACAATTGTACATGGATATGCATTACATACAGTTTATGGTTGGTCACTGTTTTTGATTGGTGCAGTATGGGATTCAGTAACAGGATTGTTATTACATCTAAAAAAGGGAACAGAAGTATCATCCAAACCGGAAACGAAAAGTGAAACAGAAGTAGGAAAAGATATAGAGGTAGGAGAGAGAGAGGTATCAAGAGAAACTGAGAGAAAGGAAGAGAGAGACGAAGAAGAGATCGAATCTAAAGAAAGAAATGATAGGTCCGTTCAAACAGAAAAGGGAACTGCGAATGCTTTGTATCCGCGTTTAAAATAAGTTGAAAGTTAAAGAGAGGAAAATTGAAAAAAAAAATTTTGAAAAAAAAAAAATATTTTAATTATTATTAAATATTGAATAAATTTATAATTAATTATAACAAAAATTACATCTCCAACTACTTAGAAAAGCATAAACTCAAAGTTAATAAACAATAAGGCTCGATAAATTAATAAAAGGTTGATGGAAACGTTAATAAGAGAGTCGGTAAAGGAGAAAAGAGTTAAAATGGTAAAAATAACGAAGGGTATACGTAGCATATAGGAAAAGCATATACGAGTATAGCATGTAACGGGGTAGAAAAGAAATACACGGGAAGATCGGGATAAAGAGGAGAGGCCGACGAATAGCCGCACAAAGCGGAGCAGCCGAGGATAGGCACTGCATGAGTATCACGGTAGCGAACGCGCTACCCTCGGAGAGTCGAACCTCCGCGGGAGTTAGAAAAGGATGGTTGCAGCATAGGCGCCGCCACAACCAGTGGAATAGGATCAACTAACCTTCTGAGAGAGTTAGTTTTAAGGAAATAGCGTATAGATGATATAGAATCATAAAACATCGGGCCTTCCGCCACAGATATATTTCTAAATTCTATAAATATAATAACTATTTTTTTTTTTAAAGGCATACAGCCACTTATTTAAAATCTTTTTTTTTACGAGGATTTGAATACCTCGGAATATTTTCTTAGAAACTACAAGTTAAAATAAATTAAAAAAAAAAAAAAAAAATGAGGAAAGAGGAAAGGAAAAACATATAAAATTAACAAAAATATCGGGTAAAATCAGTTTATTTATACAAGTGCAAGTGCATTATTTATACAAGTGCACTTGTATTTATCAAGTAAAATATACATTTATTAGATTAAAATATTTGTGTTTATTAGGTTATTATATGTTTTATATTAAGATATTATATAAGAATAATAGATAATAATAAGCTAAGATTAAGTATAAAATAGATAATGTTTTTTTTTCGCTCATAAATTAGCCATAATTAACCGTAGGGTTACCATCGCAACGGCACTATTCAATAAACTCCCAACATGCATCACGGGATGGGGGAGGGACCCATTCGTGAGGGCGCATAATGCGCGCAAATCGCGGATCTTCGTGAGGGAGATGTTCTATATTTGGGTCCGGACGGAACCATGTCCAGTGCGAATACGCAGGTATGGGGGGGCCGAAGAGCGGAACGGTCCGACGAGAACGTTTTCTAGGTGGAGACGCGTTGACGCACGAACAACTCCTTAAAAGGAGTTGGCAGTCCGAGCACCTCTCGGTTAAGTCCCATTCAGAGATGGGGATGATCTTTTTCAACAAACGTAAATGCCGGGGAAGGGGTAATTGCGGGTCCCAGAGGACGGGTGACCGAGGATAAGGCTCGTTGCCAGAGCGCCGCGCTTCAAAAATTTCCTTCGCCTCGCGGATCCTTCGAATTCCCATTCTGGAAAAAAAAAAAAAAAAAAAAAAAAATTTTTAGGATTAGTATCATTAGATTAATAAGGGTTTTACAGGATTAAAAAAAAAAAAAAAAAAAACAGGAGAGAATTAGTATTAAGATGGGAATTAGATATTAGGATTAGAACGATATTACGTACAGTAATACTTACATTAATGATGAATCACGGAAGTCGATTGACGATGACGTTGTTCGTGTGGACGTTAATTGCAGAGTGAATGAATTGCTGAGAGTTTCACGCTTTTAAAGCACGAGATTTGCTTTGAATAATCGCTATCACTTTGGTCAGATGACAGTCGAGGTATGATTCTTCGTAGTCGTTAAAAGGAACACACAGGAGTTCACTGAATAATTATAAGTTATTCTTTTGCACCTTAGCGTAAGACCGATTGTCTTCGGTAGCACGATATTACTGATAACGTGCGTAGCCATAACATCGGAAAGGGGCACCCGTGCAACACGGTTCAGTGGCCGAGAATGAAAGGATAGAGCGATTTAGTTAGAGAATGGAATAAAACTTAGAAATTTAATTGTTTATAGATGGAATAATAACGTGTAAAGCTTCATTTTGTTTCTTTGAATCTATATCTCTACCGAGATCGAGTGCCGTTCTTCGCACTCGTGTCCTTCGTACTCTCGTACTTTGAAGCGACACTCGTTTAGGGGGGGAGGTGTTACGTCCTCTGAATTCGTACATATATATGGTAACAAATAATCAGCTAATGCAGTATTCATCCTTTTTTTTACGTTATTGCAACAATTAATTTTCTATTTAAATATCCTTGAGAGAACATATAGTTCCTCAGATATAATTTAATAAACATTTAAATTATTAAAATATTGAGATCTGGAGGGGCAATGCATGCACCTCTCAGATAATAATTAGCGAGCCGTGTGCAAAAGCTGAGCGAAGTCATTACTCAGTTATTGGCATCTTAACGTTTAGCCACCAAAATTCGAGCTATGTCTCGGATATACAGTATTTCCGGTGAGGACACCTGAGGAAAATCCGAAGAGAATACCGATGATAAAAGTCGAGCCATATAGGCAATTTGAATCCTTCATTAACACGTGATCGGCGGGAGGTTTCTTATCGCTCTAACACTGCGAGCGATGCACCTCACGCACGTACACTACCGTGCAGCCAGAGAATCGGTGAGTCTGTCTCGAAGGGACCGATGCACGGCTTGACCGTCATCGCGTTCGAGTGCAGCACCTCTCGGCGCATAAATTATAATATTTCAATAATCTTTAAAATAAGTTAATAATTCATCAAACTATTCCAATAATAGGAAAAAACATTGCATTGGCTGAATAATAACCATTTACGGAAGTATCAATAGACTCACACAGGAAAATACGTTAAAACCAATAATAAACAATAAAAACAGTGATAAAGATTGAGGAAACAAGATGAAGTTGAGAGAAGTAATTAAATAAATAAAAATTAAGTTAAACAATCAATATAAAACAATAATAATTACTCGAGATAACTCATAAATTTATGATTTGACAAGTTAAAAGTTATTAAAATTCACGGAAGTAAATATCGAATAAAAGGTTTAAACATTTTAAAAATCACCAAATTAATTTTAGATAAAATTTCGATAACATCAAAAATAACTTTTGATACAAAAAACATAGAAACTTCATTCAAATTTGTAAAATATTGTTATTTAAAATCTTGATTTTTGAAATAATCCTTTAAGGGGGCTGAGTCACCTAAAAATGATTTTTTTATTTTTTTTTTAAAATTTTTTTTCTGAATGTATATACGGTGTACTACATACACACCAAATTTTAGATCGAAATTAAAAAAATTACCGACGTTAGAAGCATTTTAGTAATATTATAAATATTAGAAATAAATAATGTGTGAAAAAAAAAAAATGCCGAAATGCAATACAAACAATGCCGGAATACCGCATCTCCGCACGTTTCTTTTTCTTCTAATAAGAAGAACAAGGAACATCGAGAAAGGAACAGAAAAAACAATCGATGCCGAAACTGCGTTCGGTAGGTAACGATTTACCGACCAAAGGGTCGTTACGTCTAATCGATGCGACTCAGATTATCGCCGCTACCGCGCTTTGTTTTGAGTCTGCGATACACCGGCGTAATGTAGCAGCGATGATTTTTACTTGATTGTGTCAATCGGCTAAAAAACTGCGCTTGTAAACTCCGTGTAATTAGTTAATCGTCAGTGTTTACAGTTTTTCCGAATGAACGGAATGTATTCTGTATTTTTGCCCGCAATGGTGCAAAAATGATTTTCACAGTGACAGTGTCGCAACGCGAAAAGTCTCGCAGAATTAACCTCATTTTTAAACGTCACATTTGACGTAAGAGTATTTTTTTTAATTTTTTAAACATTTTTTTTGCATTTACGAGATTTGTAAAATAAAAAAAAGAAAAAAAAGAAAAAAAAATTCTAAGTTTTATGTGATAGAAAAAAAAGTGTACATTTTTGTGACAAAAAAAATATAAAAATAATTTTTTTTTATTGTGAATCACCCAAGTTGGTTATTTTCATTAATCTGTGAAATTCATTTTTTGACACTTATATTTTTCTTCGCTTGCCGCAGGTTTCAGGGAGAATGGGCCCACCAATTTTGGATTGCGACGGCTCATTTTCTTCGTAACAGTCAGTGTTACGGAACGAGTGCGGGGATTTTTCATGCGATCAAAAATGGATTTATCGCAAGCCATTATGTGAGTGGTTACGAGACAAAAAGTGGAAAAAGTGAATTTTTTGGTAGTTTTTAACTCATATCTTCGCCAGCGAAGCTTAAAAAAAAAATCCCCGCACTCGTTCCGCAATAAACTCTCCAACGAAGAAAATAAGAGGTCGCAAGCAAAGATTGATGCTTTCGTTCAGTCCGAAAGCTGCGGCAAAGGAAAAATGTTTGACCATTGCCCATAACACTGGAATACACCGTAGGTCTCCAAAAAAATTTACAGCGGTAGTCTAACATATATATATTATGGAGGTAAAATTAAATTTTTCATTAAACCTATATATACTGGAAAAAAAATTTTTTACTTTTCGATTTTTTAGGTGACTCAGTCCCCTTAAACATTTTAAATATTGTAAATGCGTTAAATAAAAAAAAATCATAAAAAATGAATCGATTGCACAGGTGACACTTGATCGATGTTAACGGTGGAGGGAGGCTCGCGAGCAGCGGCGGCTCGAGACCGTTCGCCGGTGAGGAGGTCCCCCGCGTAAATTAATAAAATCAGGGCCCGCGGCGTCAGGAGCTCATTACCGATATTTTACGGACATCCTACGATAACTATTGTCACTACGAGTTTCAACGCAACCATTGTCTTCAAAAATCATCGAAGCTCAATATTAATTTTTTTATCAGCGAATAAAACAAAGTCGCAAATACGTGTGCGGAAACGTGTAAATCCCTAATACAGTTCGAAACGGGGAATTGTCAGAACTTTAATCGACACTTATGACATTTCTTTTCGGGACTTTAAAAATGTATAACGGAAATTAAATTGTGAAACACAATCAACAGAATTATCGAGTGTAAACTGAAAAGTGTATTTGTGAGAATCGAAATTCAAATAAATCTCAACGATAAATTGAAATATTTGCCAAGTGTTAAATAACTTATTCCGAATTAAGTGAATTCGGTTGTTATCAATCTCATCGATAATTCTTCATCGTCAACATTCGGCATCACCAATTGGAAATCCTGTAGGAGGGAAGGAAGGACGAACCCACGTAATTTTCCACTACATACATCAACCGACTCCGAGAACCTTCACTCATTATTTAAATTTCATATCATTCTTCACTCATCAACGTAAGTTTTTCCCATCAAAACGCATAAATTATTTTGATAAATAATTCCGCACAATTAAAACCATAAATCAGTGCATCGATGGTATAAAAACAGAAGGATGTACCTTCTTTAAGACTTAAAGAGTGTTAGCCTTCGAGTTATATCCTCTGCCTTTGGTAACGAGTACCAAGGTAGCAAAGGGGGTGTATCGGGCCGCGATAGTCGCGAGCGCTGGTCAGCGACTTCGCCCGGATTGAATTACACTACGAGACGCATCGAGCGTACGGCGTCTTATCAGGAATTCCATAGTAAACACCTCTGTCATATGGTTTGTGAGGGGATTTTTCCCTTCACACTTCGGTCGTTCTCCGTCGGCCGAACTAACTCTAGATAACCACAAAACGAAGGTTGGGCGCCAGCCATCCTTTTTCACCGGGGATGACGAACCGGTCAATAACGCAAACAAAATTCTCAATACTCAAAAACATACAAAATTTCCTAATCGCGGAAAATCCGGAAATACGGCACACCTAAATACTAACGACGGAGACGCGAGCGGTATACCAGGGTCGCTCATTATGCTAGGTTTGGTAGAGAGAGTCGGAGTCGTAGGAAAGAAAGAAAAGGAATACTCAATAAAAAAACAAAATTTATCCTTACGTGTTCCACTATTGATAAAAACTCAATTACATAAGGCAAGAAAATTCAGAAAAAACACGAGATAATAGCCAAAGGAGAAGATAAGACAATCCGTATATCGGAGTTTTGGTAATTAACAAATTTTGTGACGTAGCGAAGGCACATACAGTTCAGCGGTTAGCGACGAGGCGAAGGCTGGACAATTCTCGATAAAAGACGGCTATGCCGCACTTACCGATGACGATGACGACGAAAATCACTCACTCACCGTTCGCAGCTTTCACTACCGAGATCGGAGCGAGTTGTTCACCGCGCCCACGTAGTGAGGGGTTCGACTCGAGCTCGAAACTTTTTATTCTTCGGTATCTCGCAACGCTCGCGGAGCTTCTTCTCGTGACGAGAGGACTCAACGCGCTAGCTTTTTCCCAACGGAATAAATACGATGAAAAATCGAACTCAATCGAAAGAACGAGAATCCCAGATTTTTATCGAACGGGATCGCAATAAAGCGGCAAAATAATCCAGGGGAAATAATGCATCGCCTACTTGCTCACTTACTTAACACGTCGGAGGTGCGTCTCCACGAGGCACTCACGGTAAGGCTACCGGAGACTCCCTCGGAGATCCTCTCTCGACGACGGCTCGTACCAGAAGACCCGTACCCTCAAGACTTCTCGAGAGCTCACGCAAATCGAATTTTGGAAACTCGCGTAGAGAGAGTCGGGTGCGAGATCTCACACACACACCCGCATTCGTCACTTTCATCCCCACTCATCGGGTTACTCCTCGGGCGGCTGTTAGACCCGATACTTCCCACCCACCGTCCTCTCGTTCTATGAGGTTGGGAGGGATATCCCCGCGGTCACACACACAGAGGCGAGCTCGGGACCCCTACCCTATTGGACCTGGCAATCCTTGCCGACAGGGTGGTCCAATCCCCGCCGACAAGGCCTTCCATACGCGACATACGCAAATCTCAAAAACGCCGACCTTTGCTCGCCCCTCTATCAACTGTGCGCCGGTTTTTCAGCCGGACTTGATGATCCGCGGGAAATCTCATAGGGTTGGGGTGATCGAGTGGTGGGTAGCACGAATTGTCGGCTCCTTTCCACGCCACCCTTTCACCCCTCCTCCTCCAACTAACGAATATGGTCCCCGAATCGTCTCAGTCATACTCTCACTCGTACTAGACATTCAAACTCAACTTAAAACTCAACTCAACTCAAAACAAACGCAAAACTCAAATCAAACTCAAATCATACTCTCAGTCAGTCTAAAAAATTCACACTAGCTTCGTAACCGGCCTCTGCTACGCGACATACTCAGTCAACTACGGTATCGATTATTTTTAGGTGCCAAAAATGTATTTTGTTATATTATAAATTTTGATTAGCTAATGCGGGATCAATTATTTTTTTTCGGGGCAAGTTCCTCGTCTCATTGTCGTTCGAAGCGGGTTTCGTTGTATTTATCCCTTATTTCTGCCTATAATTCTTCGCCTCGTCACTAACCTGGCCGCGCGGCGCGCGTGTGACGCTCGTCGCGAAAAACGGCGTCACAGGTTACTACGCGCTTACTATATGCGTACTACGAGTCGATGACTCTTTCCACGTGCAATATTCTTTCTTTCGGTTCGGGGATTTAAATCTTTAACACGGCGCACTCTGTACCCTATCCTGAGTAACTCTCCGAAAGGTCAGACTCAAAAAGGGAATAAGTCGGATAAAGCGCCTCAATGGTACAAAACGTGTAAAAGGGAATTTTATTCCTTGACCGTAATTACCGAGGAAATGCTGATTTGGACGTAACAATACTGGAAAATTTTTTTTTTCTTTTCGATTTTTTAGGTGACTCAGTCCCCTTAAACGGAATCTCATAAGCATAACCCAAAAGTTTATCGCTTGTAACCCGTAACTTGTGTTCGTAGACACTTATTTTTCCCGGCAACTTCCGAAAAACTCGACGGTACTTCCATAAGATGTCACCCAGTTGACTCTTTTGTTCCGGTGTCAGTTGAGTCGCTTCTTCTATTTTCTCCATAATTTCCTCCTGCGTTATTGCATCTTCCACCTCCTCTTTAATTATCATTGATATATCCCGAGGAAACTTATCGGGCCTTGCTTCTTCACGGGGGATGACTGAACTGCGCAATGCGTCGCTCGAGGCACTATCCTCCGTGATTTGTTATACAGACGTCTCGGGTTGATTGGCAGTGGCCTGCCTCGGTTCAGCTGACCTAATCAATACGACCTCAGATCGTCGACCATTTTGGATTTTTATTGTTCCATTTTCGAGATCGACAACACTTTTTATTGCCGTCAGACAGTCCACCCCGAGAATACTGTCCCTTATAAGTCCCGGAATAATCAAGTATTTAATTTGTATTAATGACGCTCCTATCTCAGTAGACGCCATTAACTGTTTATTCACCCTAACGGGTCTTCCTCGAAGCGCTCCCGTCACACGTACTCCTGTTACCGGTAAAGTTGGACAATGATGTAATGCGTCCAGGTTCCGCAGATAAAACTCTTCGGAAATCGCAGTTATCTTACTGCCGAGATCTGTCAATGCAGTTGTTTATATCCCTTCTGTCACAGTGTCAATCTCTGGATATTCTATAAGTCGAACTTCTTCTCCGTTTATCTCTTCGCCCAAAAGATATTCTCGAATGTCCGTGAAAATCGTGTTAATATCTGCAGTTTTATTTAAGTTTTTCCTCCTCTTCCTTTTTTGTTTTACCGTTGTATCCGATACTCCGTCTTCATTGGACGAGGATACAATCATACTTACTTTCCTTGCTCTGATGTGGACGGTACAGGCGCATTGGCGTTTTCCACCTGGATCGCCTGTACCGTATGATTTTTAAAAAAATAAAAAAACATTTTTTTGCAAAAAATGTAAAAAATGGCGCCAAGTAGTTTAAATAGTTTTGTGAAAATAAAAAAACTCGTAAAATAGTCAAAAATCATCTGAGCCAAGTGAAAATAAAAAAAAAAACTTTGCTCGTCCTTACTTTCGATGCAACTACATTTATTTGTATTCTAAGGACTCGCCAAGTTTTTTTTTTTTATTTTCACTTGGCTCAGATGATTTTTGACTATTTTACGAGTTTTTTTATTTTCACAAAACTATTTAAACTACTTGGCGACATTTTTTGCAAAAAAATGTTTTTTTATTTTTTATTTCAATCGTTTTTTTAAATTTATTATTCTATTATTATTTATTAAAAAAAAATGTTTTATTACTTGATAACGTTAAGAATCCGCATGACACGATTTTTCTTGTATCACACGCACAATATTTATCAATTGAAATGACCTCTCGTCCGCGATTATTTGAACAATTTTATGAGACGAACGACGCATTTTGTTAACCGCACGAGAGGGTCCTTTTTTTTTTACTAATTTTCGCGAAGAAATGAAATTATAAATAACCTCTACTTAATCTTCTTTTCGATCACTCAGTGTGATATTACTAGTTGCTGTATTCACGAACTGACACTTAGAAATTGATAACAGCTGATCGTTCGTTCCGCTTATACCGTTGTGTATGCACGGCACACGCATGGACGCACGAACACAACACGCAGGTCATGGGACATCGGACAAACAGCTGACAGTCGAAAAAATCTCTGAAGAATTTTTTTATAATGAAAGTGAGGATTTTTCGGGCGAGATCGCGATATCTCATCATTTCGGGCACCAATCGGTCTGATTCCAGGCGCATTTTAAAGCTTGTATTCGATTTATATCATGAAAGTGTCTTTAGAATTTAGATCCGATGTCTCGTTTCCGAGAAAAAAAATGTCAAAGTTTAGGGGGCTCAATATTGGCGTATAAGGACACGGTAGCGCTCGACGCGCGCGGTTTCACCGCGCGGACATTTAACTTTAAACTACTTGGCGTCGAGACGCTACCGCGTCTCTTGATTAGCCTGTGTCGGTTGCTTTTGTTGCTGCTTTTGCTGCCCCTGTTGTTGCTGTTGTTGACCCGTATTCCACGATTTTTGTGATTTATTAGGATTATTTCCCGATTGATCACCCGTTTGATCCGTTGTTCTATTTGATTTATTATTATTAAACTTGTTTGATTCATTTCTCGGAGGATTCGCTCGACGGGAATTTATTGGTCCGGCGTGATCAAACTTCTCAAGGAGAAGGATTAGCTTCGCCAATGAGTCGATTCCCCTTGCTATTACTGGAGCATGAATTTCCTCCGAGAAATGTCGCGAAATCGCATTTATGATTTCCCTATCGCTCGGAGTGGGGGTCAAATCTCTCGCGGTTCCAAAAAGTCGCGTGGCATATTCTGCTCGAGTATTTTGCGTTCCCTCGCTGAAATGCCCGAATTCTAGCGCCTTTCTCGCCTTGAATTGGATCTTCTCACTCCAATATCTCGCTCGGAAACTGCGTTCCAGTTCATCTATATCGTTTATCTCCTGTTCGACAAGCATCCACCATTCCTTTGCCGTTTTCTCAAAACATTGGCCCATCAAATAGTGGAATTCTGCAGTGGTTGGCCTTGTTGCCTCGCAATACTGTCTGAATTCCCGAATGAATTTCATTGGTCGCTGTTTACCCGATGCGTCAAATTTCCGAGATTGTTGTCCGAGACAATATTCCGCTGTACGAACTGCACCCCTGCGCTAGTCCGGAGAATACACAGGTGCAGTACAGTCCCTGGTGGCGGGGGAATAATTCAACACCTGGCGCGCAGCAATAGAAGAATCGCGATAAAGGTGTCGCATTGGGAAAATAGGGGAAAACAATTAAGAACAAGCGCCTCAGCGCCCTGCGGGTGCAGAGGCTCTTGTTGGTGGGCTCCGCCCCCAAACCCCCCGAAAAATGTCCCTTCGGGACATTTTTTAAGGCACTCACAGGGATACACATCGCGCTACGCGCTCCATTTTAAACTTATACGCACGTCGCGCTACGCGCTCCGTATAGAGTAAGATTACACTTTGCGGTATGCGCTACGTATCGAATATGCTTATATGTCGTGCTGCGCGTTTCATCTCGGAAGAACGTATAGGGAAAAATCATTTATCAATTACGTAAATTGATTCATAGTTTACATAGTTTACATAGTTAACCTTCATCGAATATAAACATTTCGTTTTTATACAAATTCATTATTATTATTCACAACTGATATTTCCTTTTTGTTTTACGATCAATTGTCAAAAATGCAGACACGAGATAAATATAACGAATTGCAACGCGTAGAACTTGATCAAATTAATGTAACGAATCAAATCATATATAGTAAAGGTCGTTTTATTGGCTTAACACTTATGACCAGATTAAATGAGTATAAAACAAACACACAAAATATTTACCAACACGAACACCATTACCATTTACCATTCGGGTCTAATGTCCCCTTTAAATGAATCTCTTTAAATATTTTTCCTTCCCTATAATACATGGAATCACTTTATTATTACCTCTGGACAGGAGCCGAAGTATTGGAGCCGAATATTCAAAAAATTTGCTTTTTGTTACGATTTTCAATGAAATTAACTCGATATTAATCGTTGTAGCAAAAAATGATATCTCGAGAACGAACATAGATGTCGTCTTGGTTCTTATCGTGTATTGAATAGGAAGTAGTACGTTGCTCAAATAAAAAGTTGTAGTGTCTTGGATGCGTCCAAAATTAAAAAAATAAAAATTCAATTTTTTGATGAATTCGACTGCGAGGGCTCTTCGTTTGTCGATGTAGAAGAGAATTCGGTTATAACACTTTAAGCATTTTTTCTCTTCCTCATAATAGACAGAATCAATTCTTTATTGTCACTGTCCGAGAGAAATTCGAGAAATTATATTTTTTATCGTTTTATTTTGTTTTGAGATAGGTATATTGAAACAATTGAAAAAAAATAGGAGGGTGGTTCGAAAAATACGAGGTAAAATTTGAATTTTTTTTTGTTTCGAAAAATTGTTAGAGATTTGAAAAGATTGACTTGCAGTTTCCCAATATTTAAAGTAATATACATTAAAAAATGAAAAAAAAAAAATGAGATTTTTCTTTTCGATTCAAATCATCCCGCCACAGAATACCAACGTCGCGGCGTATGCGAACTTTATCACGTCTGCTATGAAATTATCGTCGGCTTCCAAGTTTGACAGACAGAATGAATGGAAAAAAAAAATTGTCGCGATTGTTTTCAATTTTATTTGACAAATTTCAATAATTTTGGATATTCGATGATTCTTCTTTGTGAAATTATAACCAAGTTTTCAGTGCACCCGCGAAATTTTTGATTTTTATTATGAATGTGAATAACGTATAGTAAAATATTGTGAATGATATTCGTTCAAAATATATTATTTTCGAAATAAAAAGGACTAATATTTGTTAATCAATGTGTGATATTTCGTATTTTATTTTTCGCAACAAAATTTTCTTTTTTGACATGATAAAAAATTGTTTTTTGGAAAATTAAAATAACATAACCTTTAAAATAATTCCTCACTAAAAATAATTGTAGAATAAAAATATTAAGAAATGTCAGAATGTCTTCAAATTTGCTGTGCATAGTGTTTTCGATGCAATGAAATATTGCTGAAAATTAGACAAAAATTCGTTCGTAGGTTCCATAATTGCAGCACCGTACGGACATTTGACGGCAGAAAATCGATTTTTAAATGGAAAATGCCTGGAAAAAATGTTCAGAGACGTCGGAATGTCTTCAATTTGCTGTGCATAGTGCTTTTGATAAAATAAAATAATGCTGCGAAAAAGAAAAAATTTGGTTCGTAGACTTCATAATTGGAGCACCGTACGGACATTTAGCGGAACAAAATTGAATTTTTATTTTGGAACAACTTATTAAAGGCTTCGCAGTAGTTTCAAAATGATTGTGCACAATGGTGATGATATGATACATCATCCCTGCGAAGAAGAGAAAAATTGCTTCGCACAGTTCAAAGTTACAGCACCGTACGGACACTTGTCGAAGCAAAAATGGATTTTTTTTATTAAGTAAATATTCAAATGTTTCGCAGGGGCTTCAAAATGTATGTGCACAATGGTGATGATATGATACATCATCCCTGCGAAGAAGAGAAAAATTGCTTCGCACAGTCCAAAATTACAGCAGCGTACAAACACTTGTCGAAGCAAAAATGGATTTTTTTTTTAAAGTAAATATTCAAATGCTTCGTGGGGGCTTCAAAATGTATGTGCACAATGGTGATGATATGATACATCATCCCTGCGAAGAAGAGAAAAATTGCTTCGCACAGTCCAAAATTACAGCAGCGTACAAACACTTGTCAAAGCAAAAATGGATTTTTTTTTAAAGTAAATATTCAAATGCTTCGCAGGGGCTTCAAAATGTATGTGCACAATGGTGATGATATTATACATTATTCCTGCGAAGAAGAGAAAAATTGGTTCGCACAGTCCAAAGTTACAGCACCGTACGGACACTTTTCAAAGCAAAAATTGATTTTTTTTGTTAATCAAATATTCAAATGCTTCGCAGGAGCTTCAAAATGTATGTGCACAATGGTGATCATATGATACATCATTCTTGCGAAGAAGAAAAAAATAGCTTCGCACAGTCCAAAGTTACACTGTGATACGGACGTCTAAGATAAATTCAGTAATAAAGGTATTTTTATTCAACCGCAGGCGAAAAAAAATATTTCCAGTCATTGGAGTCACTTTAAATTAACTACACATAATGTTGGAGGTACACCGAAGGAAATGCTGAAAAACTACATTTTTTGGAGCATACGCTGGTCATTTTAATAGGCACTCTTTGCCTATTGTTATAGTGAGTGCCTAAAAAGGGAGCGTCATTATATTTGGTCGGTGGCGACTGAGACGCGAGTGCGTCGCGTTAAAGTGGCCCGTCACAATAATCAATGATCACGTAAACACTGATATGCCTTACGTTTAGTTCAAAAATGTATGCTCGGCATGCTGGGTCGATAAGTATGGATTTATTATGATTGACAAGGATAGTGATGTTGATCGTGGTAGATATAGGAACGGGTTTGACTGTTTCGCGTGCATCGATAAGTAATACTGTTATGAAGGAATTGAGCGGATCGGAGGAAGGTTCTTAGGGGAAATAGCTTTTGTGACACTTAGTTAACGGCGACAAAACTCTGTATTTATTAACTCAACAATAATAATTAAGGTAACGAAATAATAAAAGGAATATATGTATATGCCGACGCGGCTATGAGAGCGAGAGCGAGAGCGAGGGCTGGCGAAGTTAAACCGTCGCGAACTCGTAAGCTACTACCTCTTTTTCTCGCGGGATCGAAAAGCAGAAGCCTTGCGAGATGGACAGTGTTTATGTCCTCCGAGTTCACGCGAATCGAAGAACACCAGGTCAGTGCCCCGAGCGACGCCGGGAGTCCCGAAAAATAGAATTCGCCGAATATTAAAGGCTAGGGATCACCTGGCGTCGCCCCATGGGTCAGAGCGAGACGGCCCCGAACGGCGACAGAGAGCGCACGCTCGATGCCTTCGACTCGTGTTGACATCGCGCGAGAACAATAGCGTAGCCGAGAAACGCGGAAGGTGCGATTCTTCCATAGGTCGGTGATCGATAATTCGGATGGCTCGAGGGAGATGTTGTCAACAGCTTCGATGTATCGAAACGGTGACACGCACCGAGTCGCGAAAAGACTCTCGCCTTTTCAATGCTCGCGATCAGCCGCTGCTATCCCGAACAAATACATATTCTATTACTAGCCAATCTTGAAACAGTAGTATCCGCGACTCAGCTGCGGCAACATGAAGAGTGAAAATATTTCTAGAGAACAAGACGTTTTGCGTAAAATCGTCAAAGCCAGCGATGCAATTCGACGAAAACATAAAATGTTGAAAACTGGCCGCGAGGCCAATGAACAGGCGATGCAAGAAGTCTTCAAACCACTCGTTTTCCATTCGAAAAATTAGTGAATGCGTCCCACACAAGTAAAAATCACGATACGGGACTAGTGAAGAAAGAAATTATGGATGCGGAAATTAAGAATGAAATTAAGGATGAAAATAAAGATAAATTTAAGGATGAAATAAATTATGACAACATTGTTGAAAGAGCTGGAACGAGTGGAATAGTGAAACGTGAATATAGCAACGACGACGATGACAGTGAGCAAGATATTTCTTTTAAGTCAGCATATGGCGGCGATACTGAACACATTAATAGCGACGATGATGATGATGATGATGATGATGATGATGATAATGGAATCGTACAGACAAACGCTGAGGTAGATGAATTAATAAATGAATATCTCACATGGTTACGATCAGATAAAACGACCGATTTAGACATTTCGTATGGGGTGAGAAATCTAGCTAATGATAGGCTAATGATTGGAGACTCACCGATAAATTTTAACGCTACTTCTATTTAAATAGGAGATGTAAGCTATGGAAAAATTATCGGACTTATCGAACTGTTGTTTAAAAAAAAGCCCAATGTTGCTCATATTAGCGTCGATGATATGAAAAATTATAAGGATATAATTATCAGAACAAATGCGCATAAGAAGTATTACAAGAATAGGGAAGCGATCCGTGTGAATAAAACTTTCAAATTCATCAATAATATTGCAAAAATTTTAAACGATGTTGAATACACCGGAAAAGGTATATGTCAATATAAAGTTACGCAAAAAGATGTTAAGATGGATTATGTTTATTGGTATGATCCAAACGAGCTAGTGAATCGGCTTCGTCTACTCTTGGCATCGCAAGCAGCTGGCAACTCCTCGCATGGAAACGAAATTATGTCAATTATAGAGGAACTACGGAAGGCTCAGATAATATATTAACTCGTCACCTATCGAGATTCTAAACATTTCCAAGATGAGTGTCGATGTGTTTGGACGACAGCTCGATAAGAGCGCAGGTGTAAAAAATGGCGGCCTTCCTGGTCGCCCCGGCGTTCCCGGTAATCCAGGTATTAGATTTAAATTAACCGAAGACGGTCATTATGATTTGGAGAACAAAAGACTCCGCAACGTTGCCGCACCTGAACAACAAGACGATGCTGCAACCTTAAACATCTTACATCGCAAAGTACATACTACCGTGAAGATTTTACGAAAAGAAATGAATGACAGTAATCTACTATTGGTTCAGGGGCTTGAGACGACAATGCAAGATATCATAAGAACTGTAAATATCAACCTCGAAACAGTACAAGACTTAGCTACTCGAAACTCAAAGGCCATTGCCGACGTGGACGTTGGACTACACGTTCTCGAGGATGAGCGCGCACAAAGAAGCGCTAGTGGAGGAGTTACATAAATCCGCCCGACGGAACTATCCTCGCCGCCATGTTGATATTCGAGGCCTCGATGAGACTTGGCAAGCCGACCTAGTCGATATGTCAGCTTACGCCGTTCAAAACAACCAATACAGATATCTACTTACCGTCATCGATATATTCTCAAAATTCGCTTGGGCCGTACCGATGAACAGGAAGACGGGTAAAGATACAACTGCCGCAATGAGAAAAATACTTATCAAAGGACGCACACCATCAAAATTACACGTCGATAATGGCAAAGATTTTTACAATTCAAATTTTCAATCTCTTATGGGGCAATATAAAATTCATTTGTACTCAACATTTAGCAATTTGAAGGCATCGATTTGCGAACGTTTCAATCGAACAATAAAAAATAAAATGTGGAAACAGTTTAGTCTTCGCGGAAGTTATAAGTGGATTGATATTATAGAGAAGTTGCTTTTCGAATACAACGCCACAATACATCGTACTATTAGGATGAAGCCAAAAGATGTATGCGCTAAACATGAGAAAAATCTTCTGCATACTGTGTACGATCAACCACAAATTAAATAAATATAAAAATATTTTTGCGAAAGGTTATACACGCAACTGGACGACTGAAATATTTACGATATCTCGAATAATGAATACTTTGCCTGTAACATACAGACTTCTATGAGCAAGAGCTACTCGCTGTCAAACACCCCGATATTTATCTAGTTGAAAAAGTATTGAAAAAACGACTCGACAAACTTTATGTAAAATGGCTCGGATTTGATAGCTCGCACAATAGTTGGATTAATACATTAGACTTGTAAAAATAATAAGGCATTACAATTATATTGTACCCTATGAATGTGAAAGTGAGAGAGAGAGCGAGAATGAGCCCATCTTTTCGAGCTCAGGTCGATGCACATGACCTATGCACCGGCTCTGGAAGCATTTTTTCCACGCACCCGTAAAGATTTTGGATGACCTCTACGCCCCAGAAAAAGAGAGACCCTTTCTCATGGGAATAATGCTATAGACCCTTTCTTATGAAATTCTGATGGTGTGCACATGGCTTGCGCACTGCCTGTTCAAACATTGTTTTCTCGCTCTCACTTTTAAACATGTGTCACTCCTCGCAGAGTGAAAATTGCGCATCATTGAAAACCTCATAGTTTTTCACTCACATTCTCCCACTCTTTGGAAAAAATTTTTGGGGCTTAGTTTTTCGAAAAGCAGTAGCAGAGCTCAGTTTTTTTTCACCCGCGTAAGAGCAACTATTGAATTACAATGACTCTGGGCAGCCTTAGTTTTGCGAGTGTGTACGCGCTTTTGATGTTCCTCATACGGAGGAATAGTCTTCTGAATCGTCGATGGCCGGAAGAAAAACTGCCCATGTTGTTCTATATGTCGCGAGATGCAGTGTTACGTATACTCGAACGAGTTTTTTTCCTGTCAACGATTTCTCAAATTCGTGAGGCATATAATAATGGTTACGTGTGTAACGACATGCGTGATGCGGCTGTGAGTGCATTGAGGGCCCGCAAGTCAACAGTGGGCCAATATATTGTAACGTTCACCCTCCTAGCCGATGCCACGCACTCGGTTAGAGAGATCACGTTAGGGGTTCGGGGCGAACTAAAAGTCGTGAGACGTTGTCGATTCGGTGATATGATTTTCTTTATTCAAACATATTACAAAGTATTCAAAATGTGATACATAGAAATCTGTATTCTCGACGCTTACCTTTCTCACCTGTTTTATTTATTTAACATTTCGTGAAACACACTCGAGTTATCGGTGAGCTGTAATGATCAATTGCTGTATGGTACAAAGTTCGTTAATTGCTTTATACGCAGATGGCGCTGAAGAAACAAAAAATGTTTCGAGTCATGCGAAATTCTCTTTCAAAACCTCGAACAATAACGATTTTATTGAGTTTATTCTTCGAGTCGCGATTTTACTCGAAAAGTAAGACAGAAAAGCGATTTATCGACCGGATGTCGGTAAACCGTGAAAATTAATTCTACTCAGTTTTCCCCTTTATTCTACCATTCCTTTTCGTTGAAATACTTTACACGTAACGAGTCAAAGGCTCGATACGAGAGACGATACATTTTGCAATCGATACTGTTGTATCGACGGAGCTTTCTTCGTTGACATGGATCTTTACAAGTTGCATTATTTAAGTTTTCATTTTAAATTAGGGAGTAAACTATTATTACAACGTGAATTTTAATGTCGTTTCTACTCTGCCGTGCCTACGGAGTATCCCACAGGAATATCGTGCGAACCTGTCGACACGATTTTCCGATACCCGCAGAACAGGGCCCTCGTCGGAGAGTTCGGCTTCCACGAGATCGTGAACCAACCGTGTCGCCACTTGGTCGATCCGCGACTCCCTTCCGACTCACTCCCGTTCGGGTTACCTACCTATCGCGGCCCTAATAGCGGTGACTTGGTAACAGGAATGCCCACTACTTCGTCACCAAAGATGTGTGCACCCTGGTTCGGGAGATTGAGTACACGTGGAGCCAACGTCACCGAAGGCTCCTCGGACCCGGAGGTATTCAGGGGAAATTTACCTATTCTTCCTGTTGCCGGTAGAACTTGGTGAGAATTCGACTCGCGCTCGCTCTTTTACGCGCGCGTCGTCGCTTATCCGTTCGCGAGAAAATGCGGAATCTACCGGCCGCCTTGCCGACTACCGGCGCGTACTATACCTTTTGAGGGAATCGGGGCCCACGCGGGCTCTCGCGCTATACTCTGTGAACTTACCTATAGCATGCGCCTATGAGATACGTCTCAATATATATTACAAGGACGATAGTGATAACGAAACCGACTCTGCCGCTGCTTCTACCTCCGCCGCCGCCGCCGATTCTGATACCGCCTCGGATACCAGGGGGTGGATATACCCATCCACGGGTGAGCGGCAAAGAAGACGGCCGCGCGTAAACAGTGCGAATGGGTCGCCGCTCACCGCCAACCCCACTGCTGCTGCCTCCACCTCAACCGCTGCCTCCATCTCCACCACCGCCAGCACCTCCACCGCTGTCGCCACCGCCGCCGGTACCTCCACCGCCCCCGCTACCGCTTCCTACATGCGAAACCTGCCACCGCATGTAGACGAGGAATTGGCGGAACTATTCTACACGCAAGAGCAGTGGCATCGTTTAAATGAGCTAGCACGTGCGAGAATGCTCGAGGATTCAAGTTCCGATTCAGATTCGAGCTAGATAAGATGAAATGAAATGAAATGATGGGAGGAGAAGAAGAGGAAGAAGAACAAGAAGAAGAAGAAGATTATAGTGACGATGATAATGATGGTGACGATGAGGAGGAATATTAAATTGATGAAGAGGAAGTCGATATGGAGGTGGAAGAATAAAAAATGAAGTGATGTTTGGTGATATATAATTTTTACAATAAAAACACTGGAACTTTATTTTTTTATGAGAATATGATATACATTTTAATCGCTAATGTATCTTTTATAATACGATATATACATTGTTATGCACTAAATATATTTCCTATT
The DNA here is from genome assembly GCA_934046635.1 of Buathra laborator. Taxonomy (NCBI): domain Eukaryota; kingdom Metazoa; phylum Arthropoda; class Insecta; order Hymenoptera; family Ichneumonidae; genus Buathra; species Buathra laborator. The sequence goes on from OW203896.1 coordinate 141,842, forward strand.
GTCTATAACCCCAAGGTAGCGTATCGGTGGAATCATGTTGCAGCATTCTTTTATCGTCGTTCCAACTTAAAGCTAGCTTATTCTGCTTAAGGGGACTGAGTCACCTAAAAAAACGAAAAGTAACATTTTTTTCCAGTACATATACGTGTAATGGAAAATTCTACTTTACCTTCTTAATACATATACATTGGACTATCTCCGTAAATTTTTTTGGAGACCTACAGTGTATTCCTGTATTATGCGTAACGGTCAAAGATTTTTCATTTGCCGCAGCTTTCGGACTGAACGAAAGCATCAATCTTTGCTTGCGAGCTCTTATTTTCTTCGTTACAGAGTTTATTGCGGAACGAGTGCGGGGATTTTTTTTAAGCTTCGCTGGCGAAGCTATGCGTTATAATCTATCAAAAAATCCACTTTTGCCACTTTTTGTCTCGTAACCACTCACATAATGGCTTGCGATATCTCTATTCTTGATCGCATGAAAAATCCCCGCACTCGTTCCGTAACACTGACTGTTACGAAGAAAATGAGCCGTCGCAATCCAAAATTGGTGTAGCCATTCGCTCTAAAACCTGCGGCAAGCGAAGAAAAATGTAAGTCTCAAAAAATGAATTTCACAGATTGATGAAAATAACCAACTTGGGTGATTTACAAAAAAAAAATTATTTTTGACTTTTTTTTGTCATAAAAATGTACACTTTTTTTCCATCACATAAAAATGTACACTTTTTTTTTTCATCTCACAAATCTCGTAAATACAAAAAAATGTTAAAAATTTTTTTAAAAGTACTCTTACGTCAAATGTGACGTTTAAAAATGAGGTTAATTCTGCGATCCTTTCCGCTCTGCGACACTGTCACTGTGAAAATAATTTTTGCACTATTTCGGGCAAAAATACAGTATATATTGTGTTCATTCGGAAAAACTGTCTGACACATAACTACTTACACCGAGTTTACAAGTGCAGTTTTTTTACCCGATTGACACAATCGAGTAAAAATCATCGCTGCTACATTACGCCGGTGTATCGTAGACTCAAAACAAAGCGCGGTACCGGCAGTACCGCGGTACCGGCAGTAATCTGAGTCGCATCGATTAGACGTAACGACCATTTAGTCGGTAAATCGTTACCTACCGAACGCAGTTTCGACATCGATTGTTTTTTTTTATGTTCCTTTCTCGATGTTCTTTTTTCTTCTAATACCGGCATTGTTTTTGTTGCATTGCGGCATTTTTTTTTCTTTTTTTTTCACGCAATACTTATTTCTAATTTTATTAAAATGCTTCTAACGTCGGTACTTTTTTAAATTTCGATCTCAAATTTGGTGTGTACGTAATACACCGTATATACATTCAGAATTTTTTTTTTTTTAATTTGAGAAAAATTAATTTTTAGGTGACTCAATCCCCTTAATTGTCTCGACTTCATGTTTTCGGCTACGAATTAGACATTGTCTCTTTATCAAATTTTTTCAATGTTTTCAATGTCGACGCTTTGACGCCCTTTGCGCGTTTTTTATCCTGTTCATCACCCTGAACCTTGTACGAGTACAATTTCGCTCTCAAATCCACGAATTCTGTCATAATTTTCCCATTATTCTCGTCTTTCATGAGACCTACTACTTTCTTATTCACTAACGGGATTCTATACTCACTGTTTTCCAGATAGTCAGAAGTGTCAAATTTATGGATATCGATCTTTATAGTTTCAAAGATATCCGGAGTTGTAACGTGATAAATGGGGCTGTCGGTATCGGTGTACAATAGTTTAGCGCTGTTATCGAATTTATTTTTCATATATTTATAGTGAAAATCGTAAATGTATATCTTCGATAGATCCAAAATCGTAAATCCGGCATAAATCGGTTTGTGAAATTTTACGGACGGCTTATCCAACTCTATAATCAGCATATCATTATCAAATACGGTACAGCTATGAAACGTAGGCTTTGCTATAAGCGACCGCGCGCCATACCTTCCAGTCCACCTGGTAACAAGTTTAACTTCACGATGTTTTCTCGGATTTTCCATCGTTTTTCCGAAGACAGAATTGTTCATTAACTTGAAAATTTTTTTTGCAAAGTCATCGGTAGCTTTTTGACGCAGCTCCGTATTCAACTCAATGTACTTCTTCAGCCATGGCGATTGTTTGAATTTTAACACTCTATGCATTTTTTTTAGCTGTAAACCCAAAGCGATGCACTGCTTGAGATTGCGATAGTGAATTATATATCTTGTCTTCGACAATAACGTCGTCATGAGTTTCGAATTCTTACATCCTGGCACAGGCGGCGTGAAATGTTCGGCGCACAACGGTAAGTCTTTGTGTCTTACGTGTAACTCTGTAGGATAATCGAAATCAGCCTCTAAAATATAGCCGATCGAAGCATCATCCGCGATATTTCCTATGTCGAGACTTTCAAAATCTTCGACCCACTCGAAAGACCCATAGGGTAGTGATTCGCTCATTGCTGCACCGTATAAATTATTTACATCATAGTACATGATGTACGATTCATCCAAGTGTGGATTAAAATCATTTTTCATGTATCGGTTGTTCGCTTTCGCGTATCTATTCGAACACTGTGCAACGCCCCCACGGATACCTTTCTCGATAAATAAAAGAATCTCTACATCGGTTAGCAGCTCGAGCTCAACGTTTGTACACTTTAGCATCGCATCGAACGCCAATCCGGGCGCAGATATGTGACGCGTTTTTCCTAAGAGGCACGTCACAGGTCGTTCCGACCGCCTATCCCCGCGTTATCGTTAGTTAATAACAGTTATGTACGCTCCGTCTTATTCCGGTTACGTTTCCGGTTTGAGTCGAACATGGTTAGGTGTGGAGAGTAGCGTGGATCAGGGCCAAAATAACGTGCCACCCGTTATATCTCTACCTATGAGTCGTTGCTAGAGGGAGCGCAAAGGTTCGAGTGTAATTCTCCGCGTTTCACTCATGGGATTTTGGGGCAGATCTCGCTATCGTACGGTTCACGCCACCCTCAAGGTGAGTTAAGGGTATTTACGTTTACGTTTACGTTTGGAAGGGCGTTGGCGTCGGGACCCGCGATCATCCAGCCGCCACGGATCGCCGGATCGTTAGCTATCGTTCAGTTGTAATTTGAAATCCCACTATCCCCGAAAAGTGCCCCTCAGTGATAGACATAAATGGATAGGATAGAGGAAGATAGTTAGCTTCCCCGCGCTACTATTGGTCAAGTCGTTCCTGTGATTGGTCGGAATAAGCTTTGTATTCTGGCCCCCCCATCGATTCAGACTCTCGTTTCGGTTCTCGAGGCGAGAGGAGCTCATCGGCGCTCTCTTTCGAGGAGTTACCGTTCAGCTACCGTACCGAGAGGATCTCCCTCCAGAGTGCCTTCGGGCCTCTGTGTTGAGAGAAGCCTCTCGCGCTCTCGCTACGTTATCGTTGTCACGAAATACGTCCTCCCGTTACCGCTTGGCGTTACGTATGCTACCGAATAAAATATTTATTTCCACAGCTATCGAGTTCCGTACGTTCCCACTCTTAGGTCTGTCAATTTTCTGGAATTTACAATTAATTCAGGGGACGACGGTGGTAAGTGCCGGATGAAGTTCTCGCTCATTTCCGCCTTCGCGCAATGTTCTTGATTCTTACTCACTTTCTTACGGCGTTCTCGAGAATAAGCTGTCGTTAGAGTTCTCGTTATGGTGTTCTCGAGTCTGTCATCGTTTTTTTGTTTCAGTTAGGATTATCGTGCTATCGTTATCGTTGTTAAGTTTTCGGACACCGGCGTTATCGATATCTCATGTTATCGACTGCGACTGTATAATCTCTATATTCCACTCTGTACAATCAAAAAAGTATTTATTTAATTCAATGAAAATTTATTTGAACCGAAAAAAAATTCCTTGAATTCTGCAAATAATTTTGTAATGAAGAAAAAAAGAATAAAAAAAATGTATCACACGAAATATGGGAGGCTTAGATTTTTCGAATGAATGATTCAATCATGAATCAATTATGATTCATGATGAATCAATCATTGCTGCCATAATATATAAATTTAATTCAAATTTCTATCGCAGCAGTGAACGGTCTGGATTATTATTCATTCACTCTCTCCGATATAAGTTCAGAGTTATATCGAAGAAATCAGTTTCAAAAAACTGTAATCAAAGGCACATCACTTCAGCTATGAACTTATTAACGTAATCACGAAGTTCAACTGCACGCCAAGAGCTCCTTAAAATTCGGGGCATTAAGGGGACTGAGTCACCTAAAAAATCGCAAAGTAAACAAATTTTTTTCCAGTATATATAAGTTTAATGAAAAATTTAATTTTACCTCCATAATATATATATGTTAGACTACCGCTGTTCCGTCGCGGAAAGAATTTTTAGTCATATAGTATATCTACGTGAATGCACTATTGTAAGCCAGGGTTTTTCCATACACAATAAAAAATATTAAATTCGCTGTAACGGCGATTGGGTCGAACAGTAAAACATTTGCAGACCAGACACTAAAATCAAGAAAGTCGCTTAATCCATCAATTCACTGGAAAGAGCACGTAAAGGATTATCTCGAAAAAAGCAAGACGCGTCTTTAATTGTTTTATGACGGTCAGGTTCGGCAAAGCGAAGGGATTAACGGGCCGCGACAAGGGCCTCGGACCCGCATGCATTTTTTCTAACGCCACTAAGGTACCAGCGCACCTCCGCGTGCAAATTACAACCAATCAAAATCAAGAATTTCGACACAAGCGACGTTACACCCCACTCCTTACAAGTCTTTACTAATTTTCGAGACTTCTCGAAAAGTCAGTCGTCTTCGATCCTTCAACGCAAACAGACACTCCGAGAGTCTGATCGTCAGTACAACGCTACGCTGATTCTCGTATTGCACTTTAAAATAACAGTTTCACCATTCTTACGCCAATATCCACAAACAAACTTTTCACTGTAAATTACTGTATATATTATATTACAAGTGTTAAATAAATTTTCTATTTTCTTTAAACTCAAAATAAACACCTGCGTCATCTTAGTTGATCGCGTGGGAGTTCGGTATTCGCGGTTCAATCGGTATTGAGATTCGGACTTACAATCCGCGTCGGCTCGAGTCAACGGAGCCAACCGCAAGACCGTACAACCGCTGTAAATTTTTTTGGAGACCTACGGTTTATTCCAGTGTTATGGGCAATGGTCAAACATTTTTCCTTTGCCGCAGCTTTCGGACTGAACGAAAGCATCAATCTTTGCTTGCGACCTCTTATTTTCTTCGTTAGAGAGTTTATTGCGGAACGAGTGCGGGGATTTTTTTTTTGAAGCTTCGCTGGCGAAGCTATGAGTTAACAAGCGCCTCAGCGCCCTGTGGGCGCAGAGGCCCTTGTTGGTGGGCTCCGCCCCCCAAACCCCCCGAAAAATGTCCCGAGGGGACATTTTTTAAGGCACTCACGGGGGTACACGTCGCGCTACGCGCTCCGTACCAAGTGTGATTATACTTCGCGTTATGCGCTACGTATCGAATATGTTTTGTGACGTGATTTTTTGGAATCAGCGTCACAAAAAACCAAAACAACCGTAACTCGCATAAAAATACTGATTTTTAATGCTGAAGTTTCGCGTTACTGCCTCTCCCAGCGACTTAAGATACCGTCAAGCTCTCGCTAAGATATCGATCGAGATTTTTGCAGTTTACCTTCTATGTTTTTTTTGTTTTTCCTTTTGCTTTGAGATTTAGTTTACTTCAGTTTTAGTTCAGTTTTGGTCGGGATTCTCGAATTCGCTTGGTGGGACAAAGTTAGCAAATAAAAGGCCCAAGTGAAGGAGAGACTCGACGAAGTGTCTTGCAACTACGTTAAAGTCCGGTGCAAACCCGGCACCCTATAGAAAAGTGCAATGCGTTGAGATCAGGCGGAGGTATCGTTTGGTCCAGGCAAGGGTGGTGGAACCCCTTGCGCTGCGTTATAGTTGAGTAGAGCCTTGTATCTCACGCATTGACTAAGGGAAGCGATTGCGAAGATTCGTTCAAGTTACCGCGTTATAGTATCGGCTCTCGATTCGATAAAGTCATGAGATGGTTGAGAGGGCAGTAGTTATCGATCAAGATCCCGCAAATAATAACGATAATTCATTACGAATTTTCGTAGGCAAAGACAGTCGACGGAGAGCTGCCCTCGAGGCAACTCGGGTCTCTCTCGCGCTCCCGCTGCCGTAGGCTTCGGCCTATTGTTCTCGCGCTCGAGCCATCGTGTGATCGCTGTGTCTCGCTCTCGCTCTCGTGTTCGCGCGGTCGTTCGTCGATTCGTGTGTTTCGCGTGTGCTATCCTCGGTCGGATTCCGAAAGGAATTCTTTCCGAGTCGATAATTCGATCGATGCGTTACAATTAACGCTCTCGAGTTGAAGTGCATGTGTGTGAGTTCTCGTGGCATCGTCAGATGCAGTTCTCGGTCCTTTTGGATAATTTACACGCTTCGGTGAGTTTTTTTGATTTATCGAAGTTATCGTTCCCGTGTCGCGCCCGTCGTCGCTTGTCTCGCTTCGATCTCTCGATCGGCTGAGTACTCGCGATGCACGTGCGTGGGATCCCGTGGCTTCTAGCCAAAATATTAATTTTCGCTCCCGATTAAAGTAACGTTGAGGTCTCGATTTCCGTTCCTTGTGTGCTATTCTATTGACCTCGGATCGCGACCCTCTACCCTAACCTGCATCCTGAGCAACCGTGCATTTCCGCAACCGTTCGCTCTCGCGAATGCATCGACGTTAGTTCTCGTTCCGTTTTAGTTTCTGTTTTGTTGTGTCGTTCGTTTTGTCCCTGCGGAGGTCGTTGTTCCACCGACCTCCAGGTTAGTCCGGTTTGGTAATTCCGGCGAAACAAAAATTAACCCTGCGGAGGTGGCCGTTCCACCGGTCTCCAGTTTAGTCCGGTTGTTAATACCGGTGAAACAAAATTAACTGGCGCCCACCGGGACGCCGATGCATCCGCGAGGGTGGACGGCCGAAGGTGACGTCAGTTTTCGAGTTCGTGTTTTTTTTTGAGTTTCGATCTCGCTCATCTTTTTGAGTTTTGAGTTTTTGTAAAATTAGTGTTGCGTTCTCGAGATCAAGGAAAATCCGTCACAAATGGCGCCCAACGTGGGGCCACGCCAATAGAATAGCCGTTCCCGTTAATCTCGATTTTGCTCTCGATTTTATTGCTTCGATTTCGATCTAGAGGCAATAAAGTAAAATATTTTTCTCGCTCTCGCGTTATTAATTTAACGCTTTCTCGTCGTGGATGTTCGCACGAACCCACTCGTTCTCGATGACAGTTACGCACATTAAACATTTTTTTTAAATGTTTTGTGTGTCGTTTGTCAGCTCTCGGATGTTCGAAAAATTTGTTAAAAATTTTTTTCGGTGATACATCAGGCTCCCGATATGCCATGAAGGCATATTTTCGGCAATTTTCGTCATTTTTCGAATTTTCGAAAATGATGAATTTTTCTCACTCCCGAGCTCGCGCGTCGCACGCGCTGGGGTGGGGGGAGATACCGTTAGCCGAGTCCCGGCTGCGATCGGAAGATACTCGAAATTGTGAAAAACAATTTTTTGAGTTTCGAGGACTCCGCTCCTCGCTCTTCGCTCTCGATCGCCGATCTCGGAGATTCCTCGATCACTTCGTCGGGGACACTTGCCGTGAACAGTCGAGAGCTCCCGTTCTTCGGAGATGCTCTCGATTACGAAGACTCTTCGCACACGCTCGTGACAGCTCGTTCTCGTGCGAATTACTTTGCGCATTCGAATTAATTTTCGATGCCGAGGTAATTCTTGCTCTCGCAATATTTCTCGATTTCGAATTAATTTTCGATTTCGATGAGATTTTCGCTCCCGCAATATTTCTCGAATTCGAATTAATTTTCGATTTCGATGAGATTTTCGCTCTCGGAATATATCTCGATTTCGAATTAATTTTCGATTTCGATGAGATTTTCGCTCTCGGAATATTTCTCGATTTCAAATTAATTTTCGATTTCGATGAGACTTTCATTTTCGGAATATTTCTCGAGTTCGAATTAAATTTCGATTTCGATGAGATCCTCACTCCCGGGATATTTCTCGATTTTCGATCTCGATGAAATTCTTGCTCTCGTTTTCGAACGCGAATTAAATTTCGCTGTTCGAAAAATTATTCCCGCTTTTCGAACGCGAATTAAATTTCGCTGTTCGAAAAAAAATATTCCCGCTTTTCGAACGCGAATTAAATTTCGCTGTTCGAAGAATTATTTTCGCTTTTCGAACGCGCATGGAACAACGCTGTTCGAAAAACAAAAAAAAAAAAAAATATTCCCGCTTTTCGAACGCGAATTAATTTTCGCCGTTCGAAGATTTGCTCTCGCTTCTCGAACGCGAATTAAACTTCGCTGTTCGAAGAATTATTTACGCTTTTCGAACGCGCATGGAACAACGCTGTTCGAAAAACAAAAAAAAAATATTCCCGCTTTTCGAACGCGAATTAAATTTCGCTGTTCGAAGAATTATTTTCGCTTTTCGAACGCGCATGGAACAACGCTGTTCGAAAAACAAAAAAAAAAAAAATATTCCCGCTTTTCGAACGCGAATTAATTTTCGCCGTTCGAAGATTTGCTCTCGCTTCTCGAACGCGAATTAAACTTCGCTGTTCGAAGAATTATTTACGCTTTTCGAACGCGCATGGAACAACGCTGTTCGAAAAACAAAAAAAAAATATTCCCGCTTTTCGAACGCGAATTAATATTCGCCGTTCGAAGATTTGCTCTCGCTTCTCGATTGCGAATTAATTTTTGCAGTTCGAGAATTCGCTCTCGCTTCTCGATCGCGAATTAATTTTTGCAGTTCGAAGATTTGCTCTCGCTTCTCGAACGCGAATTAATGTTCGCAGTTCGAGAATTCGTTCTCGCTTCTCAAACGTGAATTAACTTTCGCTATCCGAGAATTATTTCAATTTTTGAAGGCGGATTAATTTTCGCAGTTCGAAATTTTGCTCTCGCTTTCGAACACGAATTAAATTTTGCTGTTCGAATATCCGCTCTCGCTCCTTGAACGCGAATTAATTCTCGGGGTTCGAGAATTATTTTGTTCTTCGAACGCGAACTAAATCTCGCAGTTCGAAATTTTGTTCTCGCCTCCGAACACGAATTAAATTTCGTTGTTCGCATACTCGCTCTCGCTTTTCGAACGCGAATCAAATTTCGCTGTTCGAGAATCACGATATTTCCGAACGCGGATTCATTTCGCAGTTCGAAATCTCGCTCTCGCTTTCGAACACGAATTAAATTTCGTCGTCGAACCTTCGTTCTCGTTTCTCGAACGCGAATCAAATTTCGCTGTTTGAGGATTACTTCATATTTCGAGTGCGGATTCAATTTCGTAGCTCGACATTTCGTTCTCGCCTTCGAACGTGAATTAAATTTCGTCGTTCGAACCCTCGCTCCCGCTTTTCAAACGCGGATCACTTTTCGCTGTTCGAATTCGCTCCCGCCTTCCTGGACTCGAATTCATTTTCGATGTTCGGAAGTTATTTTCGTTTTCGAATGCGGGGTAATTTTCATCGTTTGGATTTACCCTCGCATTTTCCAAACTCGAATTCACATTCGATGTTCGAACTTGTGTTCGTTCCCTGAACTCGAATTAATATTTGATGTTCGGGACGTATTATCGCCCTCGAGCGCGAATTAAGTTTTGCTGTTCGAGGTCGTTCTCGTTTTGCTGAACTCGAACGAATTTTCGAAGTTCGCAATTGGGTCTCGTATCTCTGAACGCGGATTGATATTCGCCGTTCGGGATTTATTCCCGGTTCTCGAACCCGAATTAATTTTCGGAGTTCGGAATTTATTACGCTTCGAACGCAAAGAAAATGTTGCAGTTCGAACCCGTTCTCGTTTTCCGAACGCGAATTAACTCGAATTAATTTTCGACGTTCGAAGTTTCTTCTCGTTTTTCGAACTCGAATTAATTTTCGATGTTCGGAATTTATTCTCGTTTCTCGAACTCGAATTAAATTTCGAAGTTCAGAATTTATTCCCGATTTCGAACTCGAATTATTTTCGACGTTCGAAATAATTCCCGCTATCGAACTCGAATTATTTTCGACGTTCGAACTAGTTCTCGCTACCGAACTCGAATTTATTTTCGACGCTCAGTTCCCGAACTCGAATTGACTTTTGAGGGGACTCATCCCCGCTCAATTCAGGTTGGTTCTCGGATTGATCGTGAATCCTTTTCCACTCCGATCTTACGACCGTTCTCGGATGGATTGTTGGAGAGAATTCTCTCCACTCCTATTTTCCTGAGACTCCCGAAGAACCCTCCGTTACGATCGGAGTAATTTCAACCAGGCGATCGTGTCGGGATACGACGGATTCCCGACTCGCCAAAAAGGGTTTATTTCGGCTGTAGCTCCCGTATAGGACCCCTAGGAGGTCCTGATCCCACCGTTCTCGCCTTGTAGGCCCTCGGCCTCAGCGATCGAGCAGTTGGAGGTCAAGTTCTCGTACTCGACTTCGGTCGCAGTTCCCGTTATGAGCCTTCGGGTTCGGATCTCGATAAATGGACGGAAACGTCCAGGTTCCCGCATATGGCATCGACCATAGTTCTCGTTAAAAAAAAAGAGTTTCAGGGAATCGGATCCCGCTGCGCTATCGTCGCCGCGCCCGAAACAACGAGCAGGGAAGGAATGATAGCGCAAACATTTCATTGACTACTCATGTCGTCCTTGAAATCATTATTTCTTTTTATTTTTTATTTTTTTTTGACGCAAATACCTTCCCGTACCGCGGTTGAGGCATAGTCTCTCGCGAGGTTCCCGTCTCTCTCACAAATGAAAAAAGCTCCCGACAAGTAACAGTGAGTGAGAGAAAAGATCGCGGCGACCGAAATACGGGCCGTGATCCGATAATAGTTCCCGTACCGAGAGGCACAACCCTCTCGTGCTGCTGTTCCGCGAAGGTGATCGCGAGTTCTCGCTGATCCCCGCGAAGGAAGTCAGTTGTTCCCGTCACCTGCTACGCAGGGTAAAGATCTCGGAAAGTTCTCGTAACCCCCTTGGATGAAATTCAGGAAAGAGTGCTTGAGTTCATTCTCGCACCCTTCGCGTCCTCTACTGTTTCGAACTCTAGTTCGAAACCCTCCCCAGGGGTGAGGAGTTGTGACGTGATTTTTTTGAATCAGCGTCACAAAAACCAAAACAACCGTAACTCGCATAAAAATACCGATTTTTAATGCTGAAGTTTCGCGTTACTGCCTCTCCCAGCGACTTAAGATACCGTCAAGCTCTCGCTAAGATATCGATCGAGATTTTTGCAGTTTACCTTCTATGTTTTTTTGTTTTCCTTTTGCTTTGAGATTTAGTTTACTTCAGTTTTAGTTCAGTTTTGGTCGGGATTCTCGAATTCACTTGGTGGGACAAAGTTAGCAAATAAAAGGCCCAAGTGAAGGAGAGACTCGACGAAGTGTCTTGCAACTACGTTAAAGTCCGGTGCAAACCCGGCACCCTATAGAAAAGTGCAATGTGTTGAGATCAGGCGGAGGTATCGTTTGGTCCAGGCAAGGGTGGTGGAACCCCTTGCGCTGCGTTATAGTTGAGTAGAGCCTTGTATCTCACGCATTGACTAAGGGAAGCGATTGCGAAGATTCGTTCAAGTTACCGCGTTATAGTATCGGCTCTCGATTCGATAAAGTCAGGAGATGGTTGAGAGGGCAGTAGTTATCGATCAAGATCCCGCAAATAATAACGATAATTCATTACGAATTTTCGTAGGCAAAGACAGTCGACGGAGAGCTGCCCTCGAGGCAACTCGGGTCTCTCTCGCGCTCCCGCTGCCGTAGGCTTCGGCCTATTGTTCTCGCGCTCGAGCCATCGTGTGATCGCTGTGTCTCGCTCTCGCTCTCGTGTTCGCGCGGTCGTTCGTCGATTCGTGTGTTTCGCGTGTGCTATCCTCGGTCGGATTCCGAAAGGAATTCTTTCCGAGTCGATAATTCGATCGATGCGTTACAATTAACGCTCTCGAGTTGAAGTGCATGTGTGTGAGTTCTCGTGGCATCGTCAGATGCAGTTCTCGGTCCTTTTGGATAATTTACGCGCTTCGGTGAGTTTTTTTGATTTATCGAAGTTATCGTTCCCGTGTCGCGCCCGTCGTCGCTTGTCTCGCTTCGATCTCTCGATCGGCTGAGTACTCGCGATGCACGTGCGTGGGATCCCGTGGCTTCTAGCCAAAATATTAATTTTCGCTCCCGATTAAAGTAACGTTGAGGTCTCGATTTCCGTTCCTTGTGTGCTATTCTATTGACCTCGGATCGCGACCCTCTACCCTAACCTGCATCCTGAGCAACCGTGCATTTCCGCAACCGTTCGCTCTCGCGAATGCATCGACGTTAGTTCTCGTTCCGTTTTAGTTTCTGTTTTGTTGTGTCGTTCGTTTTGTCCCTGCGGAGGTCGTTGTTCCACCGACCTCCAGGTTAGTCCGGTTTGGTAATTCCGGCGAAACAAAAATTAACCCTGCGGAGGTGGCCGTTCCACCGGTCTCCAGTTTAGTCCGGTTGTTAATACCGGTGAAACAAAATTAACTGGCGCCCACCGGGACGCCGATGCATCCGCGAGGGTGGACGGCCGAAGGTGACGTAAGTTTTCGAGTTCGTGTTTTTTTTTGAGTTTCGATCTCGCTCATCTTTTTGAGTTTTGAGTTTTTGTAAAATTAGTGTTGCGTTCTCGAGATCAAGGAAAATCCGTCACAATATATAAGATGTAACATAACATCGGGAAGTGGGGATAAACGCGGTAGTTTACGAAATGTACGGAGCGAGCAGCACACGAGAAATATCGCAGCGCTCTGGCCACAGTACGCGAGTCAAACCAAATAATAAAGATTTCTTTTTTACCGTCCGGCTAAAATACGGCTAAATTTTAGCCGGCTAAAAATCCTAGCCGATTAACCATCTTACCCAGCTTAGCCGGCCAAACATTATCTGCATTAGCCGGATAAGATAGCTCAACTGTACAGCCCTATTATCTAATGCGAGTCGCCCTTTTCACATATATGATCTAGAGAATATATTAGAAGACAACGAAGTGATGACCGACATAACATCCTGACTATCATGCTGAAGTTTTTTTTCCATAATATCGTGTCTTGTATCAAGAGACAAGAACATCCTAGAGTAAATGATGGAACTTGCCGTCAATATCGTTTATCATTTAACCCTTTAAATATGGGATCTTTGCGTTCTGAACCGAACGATGGATACTGCGAGCCAATATGGGTAAATTTGCACAAGTTCTAAAAATAGATGTGGAACTTTTTTTCTGCTGCCTTTTCTCCGTTGGCTTTTTTTTTCACGCCCTATATTGTGCAAACCAACATTTACCTGATTTAGAGGGCTAATCTTCCGGGACCAATTTTCCAGAGGCTCGTTTCTCCAAATCCATATATCAAAGTTTGTTGGTTTGTTATTCGAGAAGTCGATATTATCAAATAATCGGTATTTTGCCATTCTCTCCTACAATTTTTCACATCGGCTACTCAATGAATAATAATTTGACTATCGCGCCGCGACATCTGGCCGTCGAGATAAGATCTGTATGGGTAATTCAGTGCATCCATCGTGCTTGAGGGGTTAAACTAAATTTAGCGGCGACAAATTGCAAAATGTACAAAAAAATTAGATAGAGCACACAAGAATATGTAGTGAATATGGCGGTCCAGTTAAATATGGTGAACCTTTCTGAAATTAGAAGTCCACATTCAATACTTTTTCTCAATATTGATTACCAGTGACAAGCCGCATTTTTTTTTAATTCGATATACATTTTCTCAATGAAGATACGTGACCGATTGCGAATCCACTTGCAGCTGGAACCTTTTAATAATAGTAAGTATAAGTGTGGTGGTCTTGTCTTTTACGGGTTATCAAGTAGGTAATCAATTAACCCTCTTTGTGTTCTTTTTCTTTTGTGTAATTTTATTGACTTTGTGCAGACAGTTTCCAAATCTACTCCAAAGGAAGACGATATAAGAATGGGAGCATTTACCTTCGCACAAACATATTATCTTTTTTGCATCAGCTTACCTAGTCATTGGTTATCGTCCGAAAGTTCTCTTATGCCACCCTCTGCGTACGTACTCTCAATCCGTTAATGGCTCGGCTACTAAAAAATCAATGAATCCTAATTCTTTTTATCGATATATCGAAATGCAAGTTCATGATCGTGATCAATTTTAGTCGGGTCTCAAATATGTGAGGAAGTATCACAAATAATTAATTCGTTATGTCATATAGATTGTGACGTATTTTTCTCCTATCGTGACGCGAAACTCGGAATCGACTCGGAACAGCAAAAAAACGAAACTCGAAAACTCAAAGCCACGGGACTTTGAGCGCGAAAGCGAAAACGTCATCTTCGGCCGCCCACCCTCGCGGATGCATCGGCGTCCCGGTGGGCGCCAGTTAATTTTGTTTCGCCGGTGTTAACAACCCGACCTCCGTAAGGACGAAAACGAACGATAAAACACTAACTAAATCAAACGCCGATATCCCGCGAGAGCGAACGGTAGCGGGTGCTCGGTGCTCAGGATGCGGGTTGTGGTAGAAGTGTCGCGATCCGTCGCCAATAAAATAGCGCGCGAAAAATAATTATGATTGGCATGGAGCCACGGGATCCCACGCACGTGCATCGCGAGTACTCAGCTGATCGAGGGATCGAAGCGAGACAAGCGACGACGAGCGCGACACGAGATCGATAATTCCAATAAAATCAAAAGACTCACCGAAAGCGCGTAAATTATCCAAAAGGATCGAGAACTGCATCCACGGATGCACGGGAACTTAACACAGATGCACCAGAACTCGAGAGCGTCCAACACGACGCATCAATCGAATAATCGACTCGAAGAATTCCTTTCGGAAAACTTCGAGGATAGCACACACTGGATAGCACGAAACACACGAGACTCGATCGCACTGACAGGTAGCGAGAACCCGTGAGAGCGAGCGAGACACCGATACTTCGCCGAGAGCGAACGATAGGCCGGCGTACGCGAAGCGCGACTCGAGAGAGACGCACTATACAACGGCCGACGCCTAGCGTGACGGGAGCGCGAGAGAGAGCCCGAGTCGCCTCGAGGGCTGCTCGCGGTAGACTGATTTGCCTACGATAACGTACCGAAATCGTTATCATTATTATTACGGGAGCCTTGACCGAGAGCTACTGCCCTCTCAACCATTACGATACTTATCCGAATCGAGGCAATACTTGAGCGGTAATTTGAAGTGTCTTCGCGATCGCTACCCATAGTCAATGCGTGAGATACAAGGCTCTTCTCACTCTACTGCAGCGCGAGGTATTCCGTCCTCGCCTGTAACTCAACCCTCCGCCTGATCTCAACGCATTGCACTTTGCTGTAGGGTGCCGGGTTTGCACCGGACTTTAACGTGTTCGCGAGACACTTCGTCGAGTCTCTCTTTCCCTTGGGCCTTTATTTTGCTAACTTTTCCCCACCAAGGGAGTTCGAGACTTCGACTAACGGAACGAAGCTAAAACGGTAACGAGATCTATATCAAAAGGTTTAATTACTATTGTATTGTGAACTTTAAAGATGTATGAACGGCAATACCAAATCGGAAAGGAACGAAATGACTCAATCGATATCTCACGAGAGTCTAACGGTATCTCTAAGTCGCTGGGAGGGGCGAAAAACGGGAACGAAAGCGTTATGTATCGGGATTTCCTTAGAAAATACGATGCTTTTTTACTGTGTGACGGTGATTCCGAAAAATCACGTCACAACTCCTCACCCCTTGGGGGAGGTTTCGAACTAGAGTTCGAAACGGTAGTGGATGCGAAGGGTGCGAGAATGAACTCAAGCACCTTCTTTCTTGAGTTTAACCCAATGGGGTTGCGGGAGCTTTACGAGATCTTTACCTGGCGTAGCAGGTAACGGGAGCCACTGACTTCCTTCGCGGGGATCAGCGAGAGTTCGCGATCGCCTTCACGGAAAAGCAGTACGAGAGGGTTGCGCCTCTCGGTACGGGAACTAAGATCGGATCGCGGCTTGTCTGTCGGTCGCCGCGATCTCTTCTCTCACTCACTGTTACATGTCGGTAGCCTTTTTCGTTTGTGAGTGAGACGGGAAGCTCGCGAGAGCTGGTGCCTCAGTCGCGGCACGAGAAAGTAGTTTTTTCAGTCAAAAAAAAATATAAAAAAAAAATAAAAAAAATAAAAAAAAATGTTGTACAATTCCATGGACGACACAAGTAGTCAACGAAATTGTCTACGTTACCATTCGTTCCCTGTTCGTTGTTTCCGGCGGTGGACGGTGTCGTAGCGGGATCCAATCCCCGAGAGCTGGAGGTGATTCCTCCGACGAGATCCAAGGCCCTTCCGGCCTTTTAACGAGAGTTATGGCGGCTGCCATTTGCGGGAGCCTGGACGTTTCCGTCCATTGATCGAGATCCGAGCCTGAAGGCTCATAACGGGAGCTACTGTTACGTCCGAGTAACATTAGTGAATTGCCCTATTTTTGACCTTAGCAAAGGCTAATTAGTCTGGGAAACGGGCTAACGGAGTTTGACTGGTTTAAATAATAATATTTTATAAATGAAATATTTGTTTGTTTATTTGTTACTACATAAAGCGAGTCTCTTCTCGTAAATGTTTCGTCGAGGATCACTTTCGGGGATCCTCGATGGATGTAAAAATTTAATTACTAAATCGATCTTGATCAAATGATATTTAGATTTATTCTCGGGTTTATCACAGAAAAGATTTTGAATAAATTCTTCTGTGAAATAGCCGTGTTTGTGGTTCCTTGAATAGCCGCTATACTCGGCGGTAATCTTCCGGAGGTAATTCTTTCGACCACCCGATTTACGTTTTCCCACTACAAGAATAAAAGAGAATTTAAAATATTGAATGAATCTAATTGTTCAGACTACGCGAACCCCAGGATTTAGAAGAATAGTGAGTTCGCGGTGGTCCGCGCAACAAACTATGTTTTTTAGGAGGATAAGAGTTCGCGGTGGTCCGCGCAACTCATTGAGGTTGAGTGAAGGAAAGAATATCCGTTGAGCTCGCGGTGGTCCGCGCAACTTGATGGATTTGTCGAAGGATATGTGAGTTCGCGGTGGTCCGCGCAACTCACTGAGTTGGAAGGATTTGATGAAGAGTTCGCGGTGGTCCGCGCAACTCTTGAGTTCGAAGGATATGATGAGGAGTTCGCGGTGGTCCGCGCAACTCAATAAGAATTCGAAGATTTCGTTGAACTTACTTTTACTAGATTTTGTGGTGAATTCTGGAAGAGCTGTACAATACTGAACTCGAACCAGAGAGTTTGAAGATGTTACAAGAAGTGGTTTTTAAGTGTAAAATTCGGTCTTATATACTAATATGTACACTATCTTTGTCTATGCGTAGGGGTTGGAGAGGGCAAGTTTCCTTGTAGCCTATTGGCCCTGAACTTCCCGTCTTCCACTTCCTACTTTTCCGGAAGGATGGGGAGGATATTCCTTATCTCTTATGCATAGCTGAGGCCCAAACATCCCCCTTCCCTTAGTTGCTGCCCCAAGGCCCACGCTTGAACCCTGCGTGCATGCTAGGAGGGTTGCTTGTACCTAGGCGCTGCGTGGTGACGTTACGGGGATGTAACACTACGACCGAAGTCGTGTGCGAGAGCTTGACCTCCAGCTGCTCGATCGCCGAGGCCAAGGGCCTACAAGGCGAGAACGGCGAGGTCCGGACACCTTGGGGGTCCTATGCGGGAGCCTGACGTCCCGGTTTGGCCTTCGACTTGCCTCGCCTCGTGCGTCGACGCCGGGTGCCGGTTTGGTCGGCAGGGAGCGCGGGAACCGGCAACGCAGTAGGTTCCCTAGGGCGTGGGACGTCGAGGTGACCTGACGTTGGAGGCGGCCGCCTTAGCGGCTGCGCCTCCAGCACCACGTCCCAGGGGACGTTCCTGCCCACTCGCGGGACATACGGTCCCTCCCGCTCCCAACGACGACTGCAGAACGGGCAGGTTCGCAAGGTTTTACCCTTGCGTCCGCACCGCCGGCAGAACGTCCTTGTAGGCGGTCCGAGCGGGCACTGCGTATACCGGTGCCCCTCTCCTCCGCAACCCCAGCACGCCTGTGCCAACACCCGAGGCAGGGGGGCAACCGGCCTGGCCGGTTGACGTTCCCTCTGCGCCGCTGGGCGAGTCCGCGAACGAATCGGTCCGACCGTTCGTCGCGTGTCCTCTAGCCCTGCGCTTGGAGCGCTTGGAGCTTGGAGTTTTCCATGGTGGACCTGTAAGGGGAAACGGGTTAGACCGGTACCTCCGGTGGTCGATAGCGTTTCAAGTCCTTCACCGCAGATTTCCCCATTGATCGCCCATCGAGATCAGTAAGTTCGTATACTACGCGGGATATCTTTTTCGAGATCATGAACGGCCCTTCGAAGGGGGCGTTCAACGCTGCCGAGATGTGTCGGGTTGCGTTCGAGAGCGTGTGGGGTCTTCGTAAAACGAGATCTCCTACTTCGAACGTACGATCCCGGTGACGGAGATTGTACTGTTCGGCTTGTCTTCGGAAGGCTTCATCGAGAGCGTGGGTGAACGCCGTCCTCAGGGTGTCCAGACGGGCCATGCGCCTCATCCATTCCCCGGGAGGACGCGGCACTACCTCGAGATCTCCTTCAACCGCCCGTCGTAACGAGGTAGCGGATGGAGGCTCGCGACCAAAGTTCGCAAATGCCGGGGTGGCTTGCAGGGAACTATGGAACGCGGTATTATACGCGAACCGGAACTCATGCAGATGGTGATCCCATTCGCGATGATTTCCCTCGAGAAATGCGCGGATCATTGTCTTAACGACTCTGTTCACGCGCTCGGTAGGGTTGGCTTGTGGGTGATACGGCGGTGTCGTGTCGTGCCGTATACCCACTCGCTCGGTCAGTTGACGAATGTCCCGGTTAACGAATTCCGTTCCATTGTCCGTGAGCAATACTCGGGGTGCGCCCCAGCGAGTCACGATTGCCTCGTCGAGAACCTTCGAGATAGATTTTCCATTGGCCCTCCGAAGAGGGTAGACCTCAATCCACTTCGTGAAGAGGTCTTGGATCACGAGAACATACGTATGTCCCGTGGACGCTGGCGTTAGCGGTCCCATGATGTCCGCTGCGATCGTGGTCCAAAGACCGTCGACCACGCGATGACCCATGAGGCCCGCGGGAGCTTGTTGCTCTACCTTGCAACGTTGGCAGGTTTCACACTGCCGAACGTAAGCAACAACGTCCTTAAACATACCAGGCCAGTAGTACGTGGTGGCTAGACGTCGGTACGTCTTCTCAACGCCTAAGTGGCCAGCCTGCGGGAGTGCATGACACTCTTGGAGAGCGACATGTCTTGACTCGCGGGGAAGCACTAGCTTCCACGCGTCGAGATCCTCGAATTCGAGATCCGCGAGATCCGATGGTCGATGGAAATATAGTCGATTGTCGACTATCTTCCAATCCGGGAACTTATCGGGTCTTCGGGTGACGTCGCGAAAGCGCCGTCGATACCACATATCCTGAGTGTCGCGAGCGCACCTGGCAGCTTCAGCTTGACCCTCAGGGATCCTTGAGAGCGCGTCGGGAACATGGTGCAACGCGCCTTTGCGATGTACTATGTTGAAATCGTATTCCAACAGTTCCAAAGCCCATCTGGCGAGTCGACCAGTGGGGTTCTTTAAATTGTGCAGCCATCGAAGACTGCTGTGGTCTGTAACCACGGTGAAAGAATACCCCTCGAGATAGCAACGGAACTTTCGTATCGACCATAGGACGGCCAGACACTCCTGTTCCGTTACGGAATACTTCCTTTCGGGATCCGTCAGAGCACGGCTCGCATAGGCGATAACCCGCTCATGACCTTCAATCACTTGCGTAAGGACGGCACCTATGCCGACCCCGCTAGCGTCGGTTTGTAGCGTGAACGGTAGCGCGAAGTCTGGGCAGGCGAGCGTCGGGGTGCTCGTTAGCCTCAACTTCAGCGTATCGAGAGCTTCCTGTTGGGCCGGACCCCACTCCCAGGCTTGGGCTTTTTTGGTCAACCGCGTCAAGGGTTCTGCGGTTGTCGCGAACTCCGGTATGAAGCGGCGATACCACGACGCCATGCCGAGAAAGCGGCGTAGCTGTCGGATATTCTGTGGGGTCGGGAAGTCGAGAACAGGTGCAACCTTTGCGGGATCAATCTTGAGTCCCTCGTTATTCACAAGGAACCCGAGATACTGAACTTCCGAGCGACAAAATTCGCTCTTTTCGCGATTAATCGCGAGTCCAGCTATCGAGATCTTCTCGAGAACCTTCCGAAGCCACACCAAGTGTTCTTCGAAGGTTCGAGTAACGATAATGATGTCGTCTAAACAGACGAACACGTGCGGATACATTTCCGCACCGAGAAGACGATCCAGCATCCGCTGAAACGTTGCGGGAGCGTTCGTGAGACCATACGGCATTCGCTTGAAGTGGAAGAGGCCTCGGCCTGGGACCACGAAAGCGGTGATCTCACGAGAGGCGGGATCCATTGGGACTTGCCAATAAGCTTGGCTCAAGTCCAATGTCGAGATGTAATTGGCTTGCCGCAACTCATCGAGAATACCCGTCATATTAGGGATAGGATAAGCATCCTTCTTCGTGAGTGCGTTAACCTTTCTGTAGTCAATACAGAAACGATACTTGCCATTTGGTTTCTTAACCATTACCACGGGACTCGCCCAGTCACTGCTGGAGGGCTCGATAATGTCGGTAGCCAACATCCGGTCTACCTCCGCCCACATGGCGTCACGGATGACCGGAGTTACGGGATACGGCTTCTGCTTGACTGGGGTACTGTCGCCTACATCTATGTGGTGAGCCACGAGAGAGGTGACTGCCGAGTCAGCAGGGATATCCGGTACGTGAGCATCGAGAAACTCGCGTAAGCGAGTTGCCTCGTCGGGATCTGGAGTCCGTAGGCCGCAGCACATGGCTACGCGCGGTACATCGTCCTCGGGAACAAAGGTGTGACGTATCTCAGGGGTCTCACGGAAGTGCCATGATTCCCCGAAGAAGTCAACAACCATTCTGGCGGAACGCAGGTAATCCAACCCAAGAATCAGCTCTTCGGAGAGCGACGGTAGGTGGAGTGCGAGGACGTCGGTACGGCGATCCTCTAGGATAGCCGGTACCTCGGAAGCCGCCTCTATAGTCTCCATTTGACTATTGGCGGTCATTACTGACCGGGGCGGAATCCTTCGGGCTGTTAGGCCGAGACTGGCGAGGAACGCAATCAAGTTCGCGCCGAGAAACGTCCTGGTCGCGCCAGAATCTACGAGAGCTCTTACGGTACGACCGTAAATGATAACGTCAACCCGAAACGCGATCACACGACTGTGAGCAGCCGCGTTCACGAGTTCGGGGGCTGCCTCTGTCTTTTCTTACGAACGGGAGCATGGCGACAGGGCTTCGATACACGGGAGCTTGGCGGGAAAATAGCTTTTGGGGCGAGGCTTTCGGGTCCAGGAGGCGCGGGCGGATTGCTCACACGCCTCACTGGGCGTTTCCCCGGTTGCATGAAGTGCAACGGGCCGACGTCACCCCAGAAAGGCCGCATCGGTAGCAGAAGAGTCGACGTGACTCCTTGCAATCCCGGTGGCGGTGACCCGGCTGGTCGCAGTTCCAGCACTGGGTGTTTGCGGGAGCTCTAGGGGCCTTAGCTCCCTGGGTAGGGGTTGGCGATGCCCCAGCGGTAGCTTCCCGTTGCGGCGGGGTGCCGCGCGGTGGTTGCGGGACTTGCGGTTTCTTCGCAACCGCCCGGGAAGCGGGAGGTTTGTTCCTCCCTTCGGGAGCTCGCCTCCGCTGGTTGCGGGATGGGACGAGAGCCTCGAGGAAGTCGAAGGGTCCCTCGACCTCCTCCGCTGGGGGCGGACTCTCAGCCTCCACCTCGCGTTCCTGAGCTGCACTTACTCGTGCGCGTCGAGGAGCTGGCGGTAGCGATTGGCGGGGTTCGCGGTACGCGAATCCGGGGCAGCGCGACGCTTCTGGTTTCGGAGGTGGACGACGAGAGTCCAGACTCCGGATCACCTGTTCACGGCGACCTGCCTCCCGCTCGAGATCTTTCATCGACAACCGGTCGTGAAACGAGATCATTATCTTGAACGGGGGTAGCATATTTCGGTATGCATACCGCACCCGTTCCTGCTCGGTCCAGGGTGGACTGAGGCGCGAGAACAGTCCGTTCATGCAGCTCAAATACGCGCGAACGGACTCGTGAGCACCCTGGGTACGGAAGGCTATCTCTTCGCGTAGGGCGATCTGATAGTCGGGGTCGGAGAAGCGCTCTCGGAATGCGGCTTTCGCTGCCTCCCAACTCATTAAGAGGCGGCGGTCCTCCCGATACCACATCCGGGCTATACCCGTCAGGCAGAACGAGATCGTCTTCAGGAGATCTTCGTCCTGAATCGGGATTAAGGCACGGCCCTCCTCGATGAGGGAAAGGAAGTCTTCCACATCCTCATGGGGTTGGCCCGAGAACGATACTCCCCAGCGTCGGACCTCTTGGAGGACGCGCTGAGGCGAGAGCCAGCGTCTGCGAGTCCTCGGTGCCTCCGAGTCCTCGAGTTCTGCGAGATCCGTGGGATCCAACGTTAGCCGCCGTCGGATCCCGTCGGTAGGTGGACGTCCGCGGCTCCCTCGATCCCCTATGGGGTCGGCAGGAGCGCCAACGTGTCCCTCCGGGTCTACAGGAACGTCCGCGTGGGCCTGCGGAGCGGCGGGAAGGCCTGCTGGGGCCGGCGGGGCGACAGGGGGTACAGCCCCCACAGGCGGAGCCTGGAATACACCAGCTCGACGCCTGAGTCGCGCCTCACGCGCGGGATCGTCGGCTTGCAGCCGACCTCGGTACCTTCGCGGGGGGTTTCGAGACCGATCGTGTCGCTCCCTTCCATCCGAATCTTCGGAGAGGGATGACGCGGCGTCGTCGGTTTTCCTCCCCCGCGTGTCGTCGGGAGTCTCCTCCCGGTCGTTCTCCCGGTCGGTTCCTCCTCTCGCACCGTCCTGGGACATGGTGCGGGGGTGCTACGACCGGAGCTTTTCGGGAGTGTCGCTACGGGAGCTATCTAGCAGGCCAGGAACCCGAAGGGCTCCCGTAACCTCGCCTACTCGAGATTACTCCGATCCGTGAGGGGCCGGAGTGCGAGAGCTGATCGGTAGTGGCCTTCGACGGTGAGCAGGGGGTTTGTCGTACCCCTGCGAGGTCACCGGAGTCCTTGTCGTACCTTTCAGCGAGCCGGGAATCCGTCGTATCCCGGCACGATCGCCTACTTATCGGTGTATAGGGGTTCCGAACAGCGAGAATCGATTCGCGTCCGAAGGCCGAGCCTTCAACCAGCGAAGACTACGTCGCGTTCTGGAACTTAATCCTCGAACAGCGGAGCTAATCCGTGTTCGGGAAGCGAGAGCAATTCTTCGAACAACGGAGGTTACTTCGTGTTCTGAAGGCGGGATAATTCCTCGACCCACGAAGGTGATTCGCGTTCGGGAAGCGGGAGCAACTCTTCGAACAACGAAACTTAATTCGTGTTCGGAAGATGAAATAAATCCTTGAACAGCGACGAGAAGTCGCGCTCGAGGAACGGGAACACTTCTCCGAACAACGAAAGTTAATTCGTGTTCCGAAGACGAGACAATCCTCGAACCGCGAGGGTGATTCGCGTTCGAGGGGCGAGAACGAGAAGTCGAACAACGAAATCCGATTCGTGTTCGACAACGAGAGCGATATCTCGAGCGGCGCAAATTAATTCGCGCTCGAAAATAAAATAATTCTCGAACAGCGGAAGTTAATTCGCTTTCGAAAAACGAGAGCGAAAAGTCGAACAACGAAATTAAATTCGGGTTCGACGGCGAGAACGATATTTCGAGCGGCGACTTAATTCGCGCTCGAAAACGAAATAATTCTCGAACAGCGAAATTTAATTTGCGTTCGAGAAGCGAGAACGAAAAGTCGAACAACGAAATTAAATTCGCGTTCGACGGCGGGAACGATATTCCGAGCGGCGAAAATTAATTCGCGCTCGAAAACGAAATAATTCTCGAACAGCGGAAGTTAATTCGCGTTCGAGAAGCGAGAACGGAAAGTCGAACGACGGAATGAACTTCGTGTTCG
The DNA here is from genome assembly GCA_934046635.1 of Buathra laborator. Classification (NCBI taxonomy): domain Eukaryota; kingdom Metazoa; phylum Arthropoda; class Insecta; order Hymenoptera; family Ichneumonidae; genus Buathra; species Buathra laborator. The sequence continues at coordinate 165,995 of OW203896.1, forward strand.
ACGACGAGAACGATATTTCGAGCGGCGAAAATTAATTCGCGCTCGAAAACGAAATAATTCTCGAACAGCGGAAGTTAATTCGCGTTCGAGAAGCGAGAACGATATTTCGAGCGGCGAAAATTAATTCGCGCTCGAAAACGAAATAATTCTCGAACGGCGAAACTTAATCCGCGTTCGAGAAGCGAGAACGATATTTCGAGCGGCGAAAATTAATTCGTGCTCGAAAACGAAATAATTCTCGAACAGCGAAATTTAATTCGCGTTCGAGAAGCGAGAACGATATTTCGAGCGGCGAAAATTAATTCGCGCTCGAAAACGAAATAATTCTCGAACGGCGAAACTTAATCCGCGTTCGAGAAGCGAGAACGATATTTCGAGCGGCGAAAATTAATTCGCGCTCGAAAACGAAATAATTCTCGAACAGCGAAACTTAATTCGCGTTCGAGAAGCGAGAACGATATCTCGAGCGGCGAAAATTAATTCGCGCTCGAAAACGAAATAATTCTCGAACAGCGAAATTTAATTCGCGTTCGAGAAGCGAGAACGATATTTCGAGCGGCGAAAATTAATTCGCGCTCGAAAACGAAATAATTCTCGAACAGCGAAATTTAATTCGCGTTCGAGAAGCGAGAACGATATTTCGAGCGGCGAAAATTAATTCGCGCTCGAAAACGAAATAATTCTCGAACAGCGAAATTTAATTCGCGTTCGAGAAGCGAGAACGATATTTCGAGCGGCGAAAATTAATTCTCGCTCGAAAACGAAATAATTCTCGAACAGCGAAATTTAATTCGCGTTCGAGAAGCGAGAACGATATTTCGAGCGGCGAAAATTAATTCGCACTCGAAAACGAAATAATTCTCGAACGGCGAAATTTAATTCGCGTTCGAGAAACGAGAACGAAAAGTCGAACAACGAAATTAACTTCGTGTTCGACGGCGAGAACGATATTTCGAGCGGCGAAATTTAATTCGCGCTCGAAAACGATATAATTCTCGAACAGCGAAATTTAATTCGCGTTCGAGAAACGAGAATGAAAAGTCGAACGACGAAATTAAATTCGCGTTCGACAGCGAGAGCAATATTTCGAGCAACGAAATTTAATTCGCGTTCGAAAATAGAATAATTCTCGAACAGCGAAATTTAATTCGCGTTCGAGGAACGAGAACAAACGTCGAACGACGAAATCAAATTCGTGTTCGACAGCGAGAGCGATGTTTCGAGCGGCGAAAATTAATTCGCGCTCGAAAATGAAATAATTCTCGACCAGCGAACTTTAATTCGCGTTCGAGAAACGAGAACAAAAAGTCGAACAACGAAATTAAATTCGTGTTCGACAGCGGGAGCGATATTTCGAGCGGCGAAAATTAATTCGCGCTCGAAAATGAAATAATTCTCGAACAGCGAAATTTAATTCGCGTTCGAGAAACGAGAACAAGAAGTCGAACAACGAAATTAAATTCGTGTTCGACAGCGAGAGCGATATTTCGAGCGGCGAAAATTAATTCGCGCTCGAAAATAAAATAATTCTCGAACAGCGAAATTTAATTCGCGTTCGAGAAACGAGAACAAAAATTTTATAACGCGGCGGGAGAAACGAAAAAAAAATATATGTGTATAAAATAAACAAAATTATTCTCCGCGAAAGTTTAAAATTTTCGAGAACTCGCGAGGGTAAATTATCTCGCGGCGGGATCGATGGGCGATCGAGGGTAGTCCCCAGTAAAAGCGTATCGGTACCTCGAAAGGAGGGTACTTACGTGAGTGAGCGTCGAAAATCGTCTAAGTCCCAAGATAATTTTGGTAGATTGCGAAATAATTGCGAGAGCACTGATCACTGTTCACGACAATTATTCACGATGAAATGATCGATGGATATTCGATTTCGGCGTCCGAGAGCGAAAAGGGCGAGGAGTAGGGATTCCTCAAACTCAAAAAAAATTGTTTGTCACAATTTTCGAGTGCCTACGTGATCCTCGCCGAGGCTCGGCAACGGCCTCTCCCCCCACCCCAGCACGCGAGGCGCGCGAGCGTCGAGGGCGAGAGTCGGCCGCTAATTTTCGAAAATTCGAAAATTCGCGAAAAACACCGATGCCGTGCCGTCAAGGCGTCTCGGGAATTTTTCGGGAGTCGACCAGACGAACGAGCAGGAAAGGGAAAGGAAAAGGAAAAAAAAAAAAAAATTCCCAAAAAAAAATTTTGTTAAAAAAAAAGGAAAAAAAAAATTCTTTTTGAAGAGAAAAAAAAAAAAGGTTCTGCCGTTCGTCGATGGTTCTCGGGAGCGCGTGGGTTCGTGCGAACACCCCCAGCGAGAGCGCGTTCGCCGGTAGCGCGGGAGCAGCGACGAAAAAAAAGGAAAAGAAAAGAAAATAAGATAATGTGTGAAATTTTTGTCGATCGAGATCGATATCTGTTAGCTCCCTTTCGGCGAGAAATTGGGAATTTTCTCAAGCCGAAAAAGCAATTTAAAAAAAAATTTTTAATAAAAAAATTAAAAAAAATATCAATAACGAAATATCACGAGAGCCAAAAAAAAAAAATTATTCCTCAACGAACGCGACTACTTTATTGGCGTGGCCCCACGTTGGGCGCCATTTGTGACGTATTTTTCTCCTATCGTGACGCGAAACTCGGAATCGACTCGGAACAGCAAAAAAACGAAACTCGAAAACTCAAAGCCACGGGACTTTGAGCGCGAAAGCGAAAACGTCACCTTCGGCCGCCCACCCTCGCGGAGGCATCGGCGTCCCGGTGGGCACCAGTTCATTTTGACCTCCGTAAGGACGAAAACGAACGATAAAACACTAACTAAATCAAACGCCGATATCCCGTGAGAGCGAACGGTAGCGGGTGCTCGGTGCTCAGGATGCGGGTTGTGGTAGAAGTGTCGCGATCCGTCGCCAATAAAATAGCGCGCGAAAAATAATTATGATTGGCATGGAGCCACGGGATCCCACGCACGTGCATCGCGAGTACTCAGCTGATCGAGGGATCGAAGCGAGACAAGCGACGACGAGCGCGACACGAGATCGATAATTCCAATAAAATCAAAAGACTCACCGAAAGCGCGTAAATTATCCAAAAGGATCGAGAACTGCATCCACGGATGCACGGGAACTTAACACAGATGCACCAGAACTCGAGAGCGTCCAACACGACGCATCAATCGAATAATCGACTCGAAGAATTCCTTTCGGAAAACTCCGAGGATAGCACACACTGGATAGCACGAAACACACGAGACTCGATCGCACTGACAGGTAGCGAGAACCCGTGAGAGCGAGCGAGACACCGATACTTCGCCGAGAGCGAACGATAGGCCGGCGTACGCGAAGCGCGACTCGAGAGAGACGCACTATACGACGGCCGACGCCTAGCGTGACGGGAGCGCGAGAGAGAGCCCGAGTCGCCTCGAGGGCTGCTCGCGGTAGACTGATTTGCCTACGATAACGTACCGAAATCGTTATCATTATTATTACGGAAGCCTTGACCGAGAGCTACTGCCCTCTCAACCATTACGATACTTATCCGAATCGAGGCAATACTTGAGCGGTAATTTGAAGTGTCTTCGCGATCGCTACCCATAGTCAATGCGTGAGATACAAGGCTCTTCTCACTCTACTGCAGCGCGAGGTGTTCCGTCCTCGCCTGTAACTCAACCCTCCGCCTGATCTCAACGCATTGCACTTTGCTGTAGGGTGCCGGGTTTGCACCGGACTTTAACGTGTTCGCGAGACACTTCGTCGAGTCTCTCTTTCCCTTGGGCCTTTATTTTGCTAACTTTTCCCCACCAAGGGAGTTCGAGACTTCGACTAACGGAACGAAGCTAAAACGGTAACGGGATCTATATCAAAAGGTTTAATTACTATTGTATTGTGAACTTTAAAGATGTATGAACGGCAATACCAAATCGGAAAGGAACGAAATGACTCAATTGATATCTCACGAGAGTCTAACGGTATCTCTAAGTCGCTGGGAGGGGCGAAAAACGGGAACGAAAGCGTTATGTATCGGGATTTCCTTAGAAAATACGATGCTTTTTTACTGTGTGACGGTGATTCCGAAAAATCACGTCACAAGATACAGTTGCAAATGGTACGTGACGTCGGTGCGTTCAAGAAAATTGATTCTTCTGCTTCTAAGAGCGACTCTTGAACCTTGCAAAATAACTGCTGGAAAAATATATGTTATGTCACTTGAAAACTTTTGCGGCGTGAGTTACACAATTGATGCAGACTTTTATTTTTCATTTGAATAATCCAAATTTGTTCGAACGAGTAGTTGAATTTATTTTAGGTTTTACAAATGTCCATGTCGTATTTGGCTATGTTAAACTTCACTCCAGTGATTAGTGTGAATTTAATAAATAGTGTCCTGATTATCGGTATTCCCAGAAAGAGTTAAGAGTTCAATATTGAATATGTGCACCATGAGACAAGTTTCCTAAAGCGGGAACGAGAGCGAGAACGAGTTCTCCGCCGCTCGCGGTTTGTTTTTTTTTTTTTTCATTTTTTAGGCACTAATTATAACAATAGGCAAAGAGTGCCTATTAAAATTATCTCTGCGAGGCCTCTTCACACAGCTTTTGATGGGGTTACTTCGCAGCGTATGCGCCGAAAAATTTAGTTTTTCAGCATTTACTTCGGTGTACCTCCAACATCATGCATAGTTAATTTGAAGTGACTCCGATAACTGGAAATATTTTTTTTTAGCCTGCGGTTGAATAAAAATAGCTTTTTCACTGAATTTTTCTTCTCGAACGTCCGTATCACACTATAACTTCGGATGGTGCAAACCAATTTTACTCTTCTTCGCTGGATTTTTGTATCATATATCACAATTATGCATATCACTTTTAACACCAATCTGAGACCTTTAAGTATTTTTTTTTAATTTTTGCTCAAAATGTTCCATTTTTCCAACAAATGTCCGTACGGTGCCATCATAATGAACTCTACGAACCAATTTTTTTCTCCTTCGCAACATCATTTTGTTTCATCAAAAACACTATGCACACCAAATTTGGATTTTGTTGTTATTTTTTTATTTTTATTTAGAAAGGTCCCTCTAAGGGGGACTTAGAATATTTTTCTCTCCCCTTGGATGACTACACTCCAAAACTACAACAAAAAAAATAATATAGTGGCGAAGAACAGTGTCTTCTAAAATCTAAGGGTAAGACCTAAGGGGCCTAAAGGGATTTTACAAGTATTGACGCTTCCAGTAACTAGTCGTTGCGACGACGATGAGGCATTGTTCTAATGTCGATAATAGGAACGCGAGCGCGCGAAGAGCGCGAGCCCGGGGAACCTCTAGTATATATAAGATATAGATATAGATGGGCAATAAGAAGAGTCACCTTAGAGGTACCGCCTGTAAGAACATCTTTCAGCGAGAGAACAGCAATACCGAGGATAACGAGCACGGCAAATAGGCTGGGAGACCTTTTGAACTTCGGTGACGACGCAATAACGAGTTTCAAAAGCACAGTTGGAATTCGATACTTTGCTATCTCTAACGAAAGGATGGCAATACGTCGGCGACATATAATAAAAAAAAAGAACATATAAATAAAAATAAAAACAAAATTTATCTTATTTTGAATTATTTTTTCAGATTATATATGATGTAAATGAATTTAAACTTGTAAACGGGCTGGTTCCCGTTAATAAAACAATAAAAAATCCTTAAATATTCTTCAAATTATTTTTTCCATAATTGCATGTTGGTTTTTCGAATTTATTCATGTAAATTCATTAAATGAACGATGTTCACAATATTTTTTTTTATTCGATAACATTTTTTTAAATTCCTTTGAATGGCATATTTACAATCGGGGCTAAGGTAGCGAAAAACGGTATGTCTATTCTTCTTCTTCTTCTTCTATTAATTTAACTGGTCCCCCGTCTTTGTGAAGACCAGTCTGGCCACTGGGAAAATTCTCGCGCCGGCCAACTCACACAGATTTCACGGAATTTAACGTTTTGGACGGATAGTTTAACCGTAAATGTATGTACGTAATGCGATTTTAAACTCTCAGGGACAGAACTAGACAGCACAAGGAAAGGACAAGATAGGACAGGAAGGGAAAAAACACCCAGAGGCTTTCGTCGGGAATCGAACCCGCGCCAACGGGTCTACACTCTAGCACGCTAGCCAGCAGACCACCGTTGCCCCCCCCCGGTATGTCTATTCAATGACTGATTTACCTTGGTGCGCGTATGACGTATTCTGACGACGGTGGTGGTGATGCACGGTGCCATCCTGCTGTAATCAATTTCGACCGTAATAGTTCTAACGACTACAAATATTCGACTCAATTTTTCGCATAAAACGCCTCGTTGCCTCGTTGCCTTATCATTCATACCGTTTTGCCCTCCAATATTCGACTCAATTTTTCGCATAATACGCCTCGTTGCCTCGTTGTCTTATCATTCATACCGTTTTGCCCTCCAAAAGCTTTTTCATTGACGTTTTACCTCCCCCTCGATGCTAGCTGTGTCGAGTCATCATTACTTATGCAAAGTAAATGTTACCTTCATCTCGGCGTTTAGAGACACGCAGAGGTAAATTCGTTCACGAGCCGCGTCAATCGCGTAATCGATGCACATACATCGGTGCATCATTTCGTAGGGTCCCTCAGACTGTTCTCTGCCATACGCGAATTCGAGGTGTACAGAAATATTGCAAGCTAGCAAAGAAAGAGAACATTTTCGAATACCTTTTCTACGTATCTGGTGATTTTGGTAACCCATTAATTTTCGGTGATTTCGAAACTTCGCTACACGCGCATGTCAGATATCTCTGTACACCTTTTAGGGTTGAAGGTGCTCCGCGTAACACTGCTGACTGTATCCTCCAGTGTGTGTACTTGACGCGTTAGAACGGCACGACAGAAAACGTCGGCGACGACGGCTAATTTTGCGTTTACGGTGACGAATCTGGCCACTTTATTAAAACATTGTAAATTTACACATTGTAAAAAGGTGCACGCTACCGATCTAGTAGTATAACATATATCTGGAACGACGTTCTCTCACAATATTTTTATTTCAGCGAAAGTACGGTCGATTATGCGTTTCTGAGAAGCCCGAACCTCACCATATAGAGTCGTATAACTTTGAAAGTATGTATTGTAACTACTAACCCAAAGTACCAGAATGAAAAACGATATAGAAACAGTGAATCAACAAACCAATAATGATGTATGGTCGGGTGACATCTTCGATGGGCCGTACTACATTATTAATAAACGACTTCTTAGTTTTATCGGCCAGTGGCCGTATCAAGTGCGTAGGGAAAGAATAACAAAGTTTTGGTTTATACTGCTTGTAGGGTGTAGTGGTTTGGGACCACAGGTCAGCATAATGAAATTTTATAATAACAATATTATTTTTTTTAATTGTTACCAATATTACATATAATATAATAACATTGTGTTCGTGTTATTTTGTCCCGTCTAATTGTTGTGTTATAGATATTTGTTTACTGTGTGTCTTACTTTTCTCTGTATCTTAACGTATCAACTCATTGTATTTAGATACGGGCGCTGATCATTGGATGGGGTGAATTGGATCTATTTGTCGCATCCATCGCTCCACTGATGGCGAATGCAGGTTGTCTCATGATGCTAATCAATTCTCAGTTTTATATACCGCAAGTGAGATAAAAAAAAAAACGGAAATGGTGCTACTTTATCAGCATATAAAACTATTGAAATTGAAAATGTTTTATCTTATATCGTGTATCGCGTATCGTGTATTGTGGTTTGTATTTTGTATCTTGTATCTTGAAGATGAAAAAAATTCTGGATCAGACGAGAATGAACTGGGAACGGTTAAGAACATCGCCGAACCTTAAAATTCTTCAAAAGCACGGAGAGACAGGGAGACTGTATACACAAATGTATACCAGTTAGTTGTACAAATGATATTTCCTGATTGTGCTTCAGTTAATGATCTAATGAAAATTTGTAAATTACGCATGTCATTATAGTAGAGTCCGCCTTGGTTGTGACCGGTTGGATACTGACGCCATTAGCGCCGAAAATTCTGGAAGTAGTAGCGCCATTGAATCACTCACGAAAAAGAATAGATATGTTTCCGGCGGACTACGGGATCGATCCGGACAAGTACTTCTGGGTGATATTCTTTCATCTCGGTCCGGGTCTTATTATTGTCCTATCAGTTCTCGTGGCCATTGATGGTTTTTACATGAGTATTGCACAACATGCTTGCGGCATGTTTGAAGTATTAAGGTGATAGATACTTTAAACATTTTTCGTAACAGTGTAGAAGCATAAGCTAATATCGCAATCCAAACCAGGAAAAATGAGGGTTGATTTTCACCACCTTTATTCTATTCGGCGCGTCCTACCAAAAGAACGCTTAAAGCATGTGACAGTTTTCATCGTCTGAAAGCATGTAACAGCTTTATGCGTTCTTTCTGAGATTGGCCTGGTTATGGTCAGTGTTAAAATGCCAGATACTTAAAGTTCATATCTCAAATACCTACCAAATGAAATTGAGCATCTATTCCGTAAAGTAGTTGTCGATGCGCGATGGAAATATTAGATTTTACTCTTTAATTATTCATTTTTGGTGGACTTCTTCTACAGATATGATCTGGAAGACATGCTACAACAGAATAATGCCGCAAATGACGAAGTTATACTCCATCCTGAATATCATGCAGATGTTTTTTTCCATAATATTGTGTCTTGTATCAAGCGACACAAGAATCTCCTGGAGTAAGTGATAAAATCATTCGTCAATATTGTTCATCGTTTAACCCTTTGAATAAGACAGCTTTACGTTACTTCGTAAGCTACCTCCGAGGCCGGGACACGAGAAAACTTAATTTCCAGACAGAATGTTATGCAATTATAGAAGATAACGGGGCAATCCCGGTCACTCAAAATGTGACAATTCTATGTTAGCGAATACTGTATATTGAGTGGAGGTAACAAAGCCATATTATATCATTATTTAGTACCAAAAACCCCCTAACAATATCTTTGCGAGCAAAATTCCTCGACCAAAACTTTTTGTTCGAATACAACGTACACACGGACCTACACGCAAACCCAGATACAGTACAGTTTACCGGTATGGGTGTGGATACAATTCTCCACGTGAAGTATTTCAAAACAATATGTAGCCGTCACTGGAGGGGGAGGGGGTGATAACAATATTATTGTTATTACCTCGTTGTCGTTGTCGCTACCACGCAGCCTTAACGACTTTTTTTCATCAAAGTATGCAAAGATATATGTTGCGAATATGGCGATCCGATTTATTGTGGTAAAACCCTGAAAAATTAGTGGTCGATCACTCCATCATAATTCATGATTCATTACTTATCTTTATATTAATGGCAGGTGACAATTAATTTGATAGTGGAATTTTGTATATATTTTTTCCTTAATAAAGGTATGTCCGCGATATTCAGTCAACGTGCCAGTGGATGCTTTTTCTGATAGTTGCTGTGAGCGTCGTGCTTTTGTCTTTTACGGGTTATCAAGTATGTAATCAATCAACGCTATTTGCGTCATTTTTTTTCGTGCAATTTCCTTGACATCGTGCAGACCGTTGCTAAAAGCACTCCAAGAGAAGACGTTGTGAGAATGGGAATGTTTACCTTCGCCCAAACATTTCATCTGTTTTGCATCAGTTTGCCTGGTCATTGGATATCGTCTGAAAGTTCACTTTTTCCGGATTCTGTGTACGTACAATCTATCATCCCATCGCTCAGGCGAAACTTAAGAAGCTAAATAGTTGAACGGTCGTAATTTTTTTTTTCGCAATATCGAAATGTATGCTTATCATACCAATATTTTTACCACATATCTGTGAAATACTAAATATCATGAAACTTGTTCACGTCTCCTTTTTTTACAGAAGATTTCCCCAATAATGCTCGGTGTCCCCCATGAATACGAAGCTTTCTGTGCGAGAAAGCAAAATAAGCAAATCATGTCTTATGTTATATAGATACAGCTGTAAATGGTACCTGATGTCTGTGCGATCAAGAAAATTGATAATTCTGCTTATAAGAGCGAGTATCCACCCTTGCGGCATAACTGCTGGAAAAATATACGTCATGTCACTTGAGAACTTTTGCGGCGTGGGTTACACAATCAATGCGGATTTATATTTTTCCTTTAAATAATTTAAATTTGTCTGAACACGTTATTAAATTTATTTCAGGTTCTACAAATGTCAATGTCCTATTTGACGATGCTGACGTCATTCCAGTGATTACTGCAAATTTGATACACTGAACCCCAAATATACTGTATCCCAGTCATCGCTATTCCTAGACTGGCAACGGTAACATAGTCTAACTAGCATGATAGAGATGTTAAAATACTGGGTTTCTTATTTCCGGTAAAATTATGATTAAAATGTTGTATTTTGATGTCATTTTCGATGTGAAAATGTTGGTCGGGAATTTTTACTTTACCATCGCATATGATGTATCTAAACGAGAAAGTATTATGATTATGTGAAAAAAAAAGATCTTTCAAATTATGATCTAAATATTTATTCGAAAGGTCGCGTAATTAAAGAAAAAGAAAACATTTTCTCACTTAATAGAACGGGGCACATTTTTTCTTTCTCATAGTCAGAAACAGAACCATAGGTTCATGTTGGTGACGCAATCTGTCAGGGTGATATGCCTGAATATGATTAAAAAAAGAATTCGCCGTTTCCGTTTGTCTGCTGTGTGAGCACAAAAAAATCGATGTACATACATGCACGTATGTACCCTAATAGACAAACGATACGAAACGCAGTATATTACACAATCATTACGACACACGTGCCGCAAATATTGCTTCATGTGCTGCGTTTTGTGGCTCATTGCCTATTACGGTACTTGTGTTTTTTTACACATTTTTTCCATATAAAAAAAAAATTCAAAGCAAATTGAAAAATCTAAAAAAATGCATACGTATTCAAAATACACGTAGCGACAGAACTACCTTATGTAGTCTCAAAATACGTTTATTTCAATAGTCTAAGTTTTTGTAGTACAACCTCTCGCCTCAAGTGTCAGCGACGTACTGCCAGCGTACAGCGTCCCCACCGCTTGGGTGGACGTGCCGGTTACGAACTAACCTATATGTATATCGAACATCGCGCAGGCGCCCACTTAAAACTATATAAAGAAGGGATTCAGTACGTTAGAAATAGAGCAAAGCCATTTTTGTCGTCGATCTTTTCGAGGGCCTCGCATGTGGTCACCAGACACGAAAAACCGGTAAATACCGGTCGAGGACTTCAACATTGAATATATTGTTCATTGTTGTGGTTAAAAAACATTGTTATTCGGCGTTAATATTTAAGCGTTCGTCGTGCGGCCTAATACATTTTGTCGTATACTATTTATGCGAAATCTTAAAGCTAAATTCGTTACTGTCTAGTCTTTATTATCGCTAGAGTCACCACATAGTGTTAGATCTCGATCCTCTCAGAGTATTCATGCATCGAATCCGATAAAATCTCGCAGTCATATTATCATTCTTACCAATTTCCGCAACTTAAGGGGACTGGTCACCTAAAAAATCGCAAAGTAAAAAAATTTTTTTCCAGTATATATAAGTTTAATGAAAAATTTAATTTTACCTCCATAATATATATATGTTAGACTACCGCTGTAAATTTTTTTGGAGACCTACGGTGTATTCCAGTGTTATGGGCAATGGTCAAACATTTTTCCTTTGCCGCAGCTTTCGGACTGAACGAAAGCATCAATGTTTGCTTGCGACCTCTTATTTTCTTCGTTAGAGAGTTTATTGCGGAATGAGTGCGGGGATTTTTTTTTTAAGCTTCGCTGGCGAAGCTATGAGTTAAAAACTACCAAAAAATTCACTTTTTCCACTTTTTGTCTCGTAACCACTCACATAATGGCTTGCGATAAATCCATTTTTGATCGTATGAAAAATCTCCGCACTCGTTCCGTAACACTGACTGTTACGAAGAAAATGAGCCGTCGCAATCCAAAATTGGTGGGCCCATTCTCCCTGAAACCTGCGGCAAGCGAAGAAAAATATAAGTGTCAAAAAATGAATTTCACAGATTAATGAAAATAACCAACTTGGGTGATTCACAATAAAAAAAAATTATTTTTATATTTTTTTTGTCACAAAAATGTATACTTTTTTTTCTATCACATAAAACGGAATTTTTTTTTTCTTTTTTTTATTTCACAAATCTCGTAAATGCAAAAAAAATGTATAAAAATAAAATAAAAATACTCTTACATTAAATGTGACGTTTAAAAATGAGGTTAATTCTGCGAGACTTTTCGCGCTGCGACACTGTCACTGTGAAAATCATTTTTGCACTATTGCGGGCAAAAATACAGAATATATTCCGTTCATTCGGAAAAACTGTAAACACTGACGATGAGCTAATTACACCGAGTTTACAAGCGCAGTTTTTTACCCGACTGACACAATCGAGTAAAAATCATCGTTGCTACATTACGCCGGTGTATCGCAGACTCAAAACGAAGCGCGCTAGCGGCGATAATCTGAGTCGCATCGATTAGACGTAACGACCCTTTGGTCGGTAAATCGTTACCTACCGAACGCAGTTTCGGCATCGATTGTTTTTTTTATGTTCCTTTCTCCATGTTCCTTGTTCTTCTTATTAGAAGAAAAAGAAACGTGCGGAGATGCGGTATTCCGGCATTGTTTGTATTGCATTTCGGCATTTTTTTTTTCACACATTATTTATTTCTAATATTTCTAATATTACTAAAATGCTTCTAACTTCGGTAATTTTTTAAATTTCGATCTAAAATTTGGTATGTATGTAGTACACCGTATATACATTCAGAAAAAAAATTTTAAAAAAATAAATAAAAAAATAATTTTTAGGTGACTCAGCCCCCTTAAGGCCAACTCATTGTTCGATGGACCTCAAGGCCGTGTACCTACTAATTATAACTCTAGATCGTGCGAGACCAACATTGTCTTTTATGATTTAAGCTGCGTATACTTGGTTAGAATATGGAATTTGTAAGTTAAAATATATAATTTGGAAATCAGAATATGTAACGCTATATTATACTCAAATTGTTAATACTTTGTAATTTGGCTCACCCTTGTCACGGGGATACTACCCCACAAGGCAATAAAACTCTATCTATCTATCTATCTTATCAATTAATTCACGATTAATTTCATTTTTATCTTAATAAATGATAAAAATTCGTATGTTTTTGAATTTGTGGTTCATTATTAATTAATTACATTTTTTGCGTTTTTTTGTATCAGATGTATCCGGACACTATTTTCAAAGATTTTGGTACTTCTGTCCTCATGATCGGAGTCGTTGATTCTCACGTTCACGTGAACGATCCTGGAAAGACCGAGTGGGAAGGATTTTGGACTGCCACAAGGGCAGCTGTTGCTGGAGGTGTAACTACTATCGTCGATATGCCTCTGTCAGTATATTCTCGTTATGCAGCTTAATTTTTATTTTATTTTTTCGAGTTATTAACATTTATTATAATAATTATTTTTTCATTAATTATTCATTTTTATTTTTATGATTTCATTTTTCGATAATTTTCATATTTATAATTTTCTCAATTAGTCTTTACAGAAATTCTACACCACCGACAACGACCCTATCGAATCTTGAAGAAAAAGTCAAAATAGCAAGAAAAAATGCATTCGTCGACGTTGCATTTTGGGGAGGCGTTGTACCCGGAAACAAAGTTCGTTCAGTTCTTCGCTATATCGTAAAAAAAAAACAAAAATAGGCCAAAGGGCAAATAAGTTCAATCGTATGTATAAACATAAATCGAAACGCCCTTTCGACTCCAATACGGCGATTAAATATTCTCTTCTACGTTTACGAAAAAAAAAATTCAAACCATTTCTCATCTCATTTTCGTCGTATTGCAGAAGGAACTAAAACCGCTGATAAAAGCCGGACTTGTAGGTTTCAAGTGTTCTTTACGTTTACGTTTGAGAACGTAGAAGAGGCTCTGGAGGAATGGAAATCAACGGGCTCCGTTCTCGCTGTTAGAAAAATTTATCTCATTTACGTGATTTTTTAAAAATCAATTTCGGTCACTCGTCAAAGTATTTCAATTTTTTTTTGATTATCTTTTATTTTTATAGTTTCATGCGGAGTGCGAGTTGGAAGAAGAATTGAAAACGGATAACACAAAAAATGGTGAGTCACTCATTATATTTTGTTCGTACGCCGCATCGTCGATTAACTTAATCATTTTTTTTTTGAGATCCTGCTCTGTACGAAAGTTTTCTCGTCTCACGGCCACCCAGCATGGAAGTTCGTGCTACAGAAAAAATCATCAGGGTACGCAAAAAGCCTCCCCTTCGCACCCGGTCGATAACAAAAACTCCATTTTTTTTTCCATTATCTCGACGAATTCGAGATAAATTCAGATCATTGACATCTTCGTCTGACAATTACGCTGATAATTTAATTTTTTTGGTAAAAGTTTAGCAACATGAAAAAAAAATTAATTACGGTTTTTGTTGCCGACCAGAGTCGAACAGAGCGAAAGAGAGGAGGAGTAGTAGTGTACAGCTATAGGGAGACAGGATTTACCCCCTCCACGCGGCCACTGGCGCCAACCCCCACCACCACCGTCTACCCCCACCCTCTCCCCCCACCCCACTGTCTGGCCCCCACTCCTTCCCCCACCACCTGTGGTCCCCTCCCCGCCCCCCTAGGGCCCCTTAAGCCACGCCCCTTGAGTTATAGGGAGCCAATGAGAGAGAGGCTGGGAAAATCTCTGGACCGTGATTGGTCGTCTCATTTTCCCCGAGCCGTGATTGGCCGACTGGAAATTCCCCGAGCTCTTATTGGTCGACTGATTTTCCATGGCGCCCTCTATAAATTTCCATCGTCTTTTATGTACTAGTATTAATCCAATCATTCGCTTTATAATGATTGGACGTCCGATTTTTCCGATATTCTGGTTGGTCGAAGAATTTTTCCAAGGCGCCCTCTAAGAGTTGCCGACTTCTTTTCAATACTAAAATATTCTGTAGTCGGTAAAATGGGGTTCAGCCGGATCCTTATGATGGTAATTCGAAGCAGGTAAAAATAAATCGGCGTTTTAAGTATATCGAATTATTATTCAGTAGCTTAGACGTTCTGTATAATCCATCCCCTCCCATGTCTCATCCTCCCAGACTAACGAAAGTTTACAATGTACGGTTAACGAAACATAAAATACTTATTCATACATGATTATCATATAAGTAAGGGCAAGTGACGCAAAGTGAAGACCGACGAGAAATAATCTTAAATCTACTTATAATAATGAATACAATGAGAAACAATATAATTAATAATACTGGATCGACGTAATTGACTACCAATCGGTAGAGTTACTGCTAAATACGCATGGTCTGATGTCTGTTGATAGCATATCCATATCAGCAAAAGGATATGTATACGATTACGCGACTATTGATTCGCACTTTTCTTATTCTTCATGAGGTATTTTTTCATCTCGTTCACGATGAAAGGGATACCCAGTACCGTCAGTTCAAGGAATACGATGCCAAACGTGAGCTCGATAAACGACGGGTCCAATCGGCGTTTAACAGCTTCTTTCAATAACTTGAAATTATTCTTTATCAAATCTTTGATACGTGAACTGTCTATCTTTTCCGGCGTCTCCATCGGCGGTATATACATCAGTAATTCGGCACAAAGTACGTCGAGACACTTCTGAACATGTGTGACGTTTCGCTGTAGACGTGTGAAACGTTCGTCCGTGCATACCATTAAGCCGATAAGTCCGTCAAACGATGTTTTTTGCATCACAACGGCCGGCGAATACTTTCTTCGCTTCTTTGTCGGTGATCCCAATCCCTCGTCGTCGTCCGTCTCCGCGGGGTTTTCTTGAACGCGCCGATCAAACGCGACAGATTTTGAACCGAAACTTGTTGTAAACACGATTTCACCGTCGCCGACACGTATGGATGATGGGGTGCGCCAACCCGATCCCCAGGCGATCTTTTGACTACCGTCAAAGTACTTCGAAATGGTCGGTAGATGAGTTTGCAGCAAGTTCCAAGCTTCCGATTCAAAGACAATACCACCGGCCGTGCTATTGTTCTGAAGTTTTACGATAGGCTGTATACTACCGTCGGCGCGTAGTTGTAGTCCAATGCTCACTTTTTTTGTCTCGGACTGGTTGAGAGTATATGTTGTACCGAGAATCAGTGGCGATTCGAGACGCTTTTTGTCGTCTTCCGTGAATCCGAGTTCCATGGCTGAAGGTTGTAAATCACTGTTTCGAAGATCTTCAACACTACTAGCTTGACTCATCTTAAACAATGGTCCACGAATACACTGAGACTAGCAAAAAATTAACGAGAAGAAACTCGAAAGCTTAAACTCAAATCTCTTTAATGACCTCACGGGCCGGACTGCCGCTGTTTGGTGTATCGCGTCGGTTATATGCGATCCTGGGGCGCCACGGCGCTAGTATCTCTGAAGATTTCACATGCTCTAGGAGAGGGGAGAACCGGTTGTAAGATCATGACGCATATACCGTAAAGAAAACACCTGCATATGGGAAAGAAAAGCCGATATACATAAAGAAAAGATATCGATCTTTGAGTACAAACAAACACCGGAGCTATAAATCTGGTATCCCGGAGATCGACGATATCGATCGCTGGACCTCACAGTTGGAGATCCGCGGCCCGTGAAAAGTCATAAAAATAAGAAGAGTTGACGGTCACAACGAGGAATACATGTTGACCTTACACTTGAAATTTATGGATTTTTGTAGCGTTCTGTCATGGTCGTAAAACCAATCTAGATCAGCCGTTAAAATTTCTAAGTCGTAAAATAAAAAAAAAATGAAAAAAAAAATGTGCAGCGTCTTTGAGATGAGGCGGTATTTGTCTCGGGTTTCCGTATTGTTTAGTTTGATGAAAAGGAGTTTAGCTTCGAAGATCGTGTCCAACTGTTACCTCGATATTGTTTTGACAGTGAGATACAATGGACGCGAGCTCTGTGTATTGCAATGGTCTATAGATCCAGATCTATTTCAAAAGGGTGTCGGTGGTAAACGGCTATCTGTAGATCGGTATTTTTATGACTGTTAGGTTCTTGCACAACCCTTCGAGCGGAATTTCGAGGAACAGAATTTTTTTCGTTTTAGTACTCATAGTGTCGGCGAAAACAATCCGAAGCGTCCTCGAGGCTGCTATTCAATGGCTTTTCGGCGGTGCGACAAGTTGCAGCTAGTATTGTTTTTATGTATACGATGTTAGCCGTATTTTCGGCGGTGCGGTAGGTTACAGGTAGTAACGTTTTTATGTATAAGATGAGCGTCGTATTTCGGCGCAAGGATGCGCGCAAAGTCAATAGAATAAGCTACGCCGCGGGTAGCCTATATTTTCACCATCGGTGCGCAATGTCTTGAGACAACGAAAAGAGGTGAAAAAAATAAGCCGACTTAAGGCAATGAGAACAATGTCCACCAAAATCGTAGTAATGTTTACCAGAGACGGTGTTTCGTCTTCTGTTTTTCCGCATTTTCATAGGCCGGAAATTGTGGTGGGGTGTAGGCGAAAAACTATAAAAGCTTCGGAAAGACAAAACTTTGACAATTCTTTGTCGAGAAGTCATTCGTGAAGCTTCAAACTTTTCGTGTTACGTGACGTGCCTTTACATACGTTTCTCACGGTGTTAAGGTTTTATATATATATATATATACATACATTCTGTGCTGCAGTGTGTGAAAATCTTGTGTTGTGGAATCTCGTGATTCATTGTGCATTTTAATTTTTCAACGAACTAAAAAAATTAAAAAAAAATGCAATCGTACCGTGCTCGTGTTCTCGTCAAGGCTGTGCATAAAGCCGTTGGTTTTGCGAGATTCAGGAGTGCCGTGATTGCGAGACGTTGTGGGGCACCTTGGGCTAAGCGGCTCAACTGTATGACCCTTCAACAGGTTCAGCGAGAGTTTCGCTGTATCCTGAGGCAATTGCCTGTGAGGGTCATTGGGCGGCTGCACAGCTATCAAGCGTTTAGCGATTCGCTCGACGCTATCGTCATTGCGGTGAGCGTCGTGGAAGAACGCAACAGTGGCCATTTGTATGTTGTCCGCGACCTCGTCAATAGCCGTGAGAACGCTCAATGCGGTCTCGATATGTTGGCGTCGGATACCGAAAGCGACGACGACGACGACGACGACGACGACGACGACGGGACCAGCGATGAGAGCGTTAACGCCGAGGACAACGACGATAGCGACGGCGGTCGCAACGGGGACGACGAAGACGATGGCGAGGACAACGAGGACGACGAAGACGATAACGAGGACGACGAGGACGGTGAAGAGGATAGCGAGGACGACGAAGACGACGGGGAGGACAGCGCGGAAGAGGAGAATAAAGACGAGACGAACTCTACCGCCGAGACGCTTATCCTCGCATCGCCGGATGAGCGCGACGACACCGATGCCGAGGCCTACGGTGTCAGCGAGGATGACGACGACAGCGATAGTGAGGGCTCTACCGACGGCGGCGATTACGACAGCGAACGTCTCGATACGCTGTCAACCGCCGAAACCCTCATCGTTACAGCATCGGATGCAATGGATCCTTGCGATGAACCGATGGACATTCGTGACGAAGAAGCTGCAGCGACGAGGAACCTCGACATGGAGGTTGGCGCGATAATGGACTGTCAATCAGCCGCGACAATGGGTAAGTCAATGTTTATTTTAAAAAAAGGCAATGTAATGTATACACATATATACATATGTGCATATAAACGTACAAATACATGTATATATACTTACATTGTTTATATATATATATATATACACGCATATCCTTTAATGCGTAGAGCCCCTTCAAATTGGTTTAACTTTATTTGTTAAACCACAGGTGTGCACGGATGGTTATTGCGCGCTGCTGAACCGTGCGACGCGCACGGCGACTGGTGCCTGGGCGGTCATGCCTTTTTAGAATATCCTCGTGTGACCCAGAGACCCGATCCTGCCCTTGTAAATAGCCCGGTCTCCTCGCGTCATTATGACCCTGCGTCGAATGATGATTCGGATTCAGATTCATCATTGTCGATTAGCGATCCGGAATCTGAATCACCCTCGTCGTACGATGCGGATCACTCCGACGCCGACGCCGTTCGCGCGATACCGAACCACTTGCTGCAAGCACCGTGGCACCATTCGCGCGGGTGATGGGTTTAGGATCCGATTCGTACGACGAGGATGATGATCTAATCATCATTCGAATTATCGAATCGTCCCGACGTTTCCCAGAACCGTAATTATTTGTCACACCTTATCCTATTTCCTTCCACAGACCGTTCAGGAGCATCCTCGTCGAGCTCGGCACGGTCATCGTCATCGTCATCGTCATCGTCATCGTCATCGTCATCGTCATCGTCATCGTCATCGTCATCGTCATCGTCATCGTCATCGTCATCGTCATCGTCATCGTCATCGTCATCGTCATCGTCATCGTCATCGTCATCGTCATCGTCATCGTCATCGTCATCGTCATCGTCATCGTCATCGTCATCGTCATCGTCATCGTCATCGTCATCGTCATCGTCATCGTCATCGTCATCGTCATCGTCATCGTCATCGTCATCGTCATCGTCATCGTCATCGTCATCGTCATCGTCATCGTCATCGTCATCGTCATCGTCATCGTCATCGTCATCGTCATCGTCATCGTCATCGTCATCGTCATCGTCATCGTCATCGTCATCGTCATCGTCATCGTCATCGTCATCGTCATCGTCATCGTCATCGTCATCGTCATCGTCATCGTCATCGTCCTCGTCATCGTCATCGTCATCGTCATCGTCATCGTCATCGTCATCGTCATCGTCATCGTCATCGTCATCGTCATCGTCATCGTCATCGTCATCGTCATCGTCATCGTCATCGTCATCGTCATCGTCATCGTCATCGTCATCGTCATCGTCATCGTCATCGTCATCGTCATCGTCATCGTCATCGTCATCGTCATCGTCATCGTCATCGTCATCGTCATCGTCATCGTCATCGTCATCGTCATCGTCATCGTCATCGTCATCGTCATCGTCATCGTCATCGTCATCGTCATCGTCATCGTCATCGTCATCGTCATCGTCATCGTCATCGTCATCGTCATCGTCATCGTCATCGTCATCGTCATCGTCATCGTCATCGTCATCGTCATGTTCCTTCTTTATATTTTTTTCTTCCTTTTTTACATTCCCTTCTTCCTGTTTCACAGCTATTTCTTGTTTCATCGATTGATCTACTGGTTTAAATACTTCGCTGAATTCTTTCTCGGCCGTCATTTTCCCCAATTTCAACATTTTGTGCTTGCGTCGAATCGCATCGCTTGCGTTCGTGATTTGACGCGGCGCTTCTTTTTCCTTATTAAGACGATCACGTTGTATGTTGATATCTCAGTGTTTAGACGTTGACTGCAATTATTTCGTTGGTGATTTCAAATTTATAAAACAATCGAAACCTTTCCTATATCTGCGTTCATTCAATGCATTATCCTTGTCAATCACAACGAAACCATATTTATCGTTGTTCCAGCAAGCAAAACACAAATCCTTAAATGATCGTTATAAATATGTTTTAAATTCATTTCATCTTGTCGAAACAGTATTAATAGATTGGCGTTATCGCGCACAAGGTGTTTAGGGATACGAGAGTATGTCTGACAGAGATTGAAGCAATCGACATCTCGATGCCCTCCCATGCAAAAGAAGGCACGAATATTGTCTTGCTTCTCGCATGCTACATCATCGAAAATCATGATCGAATTAGGTCGTGCTTCCCCCGGTTGAATGACTTCTTCGTGCTCGTTAAAAGGGAAATAGCTCACACCACGTACAGGTTTGACTAATTGCCGGAGAAACTGATATTTTGGTTGATTGAGCGATTTTGAGTAAACATAAATATTTTCAAATCTCAGACCGTGTGGATGTGTGATAAGAGCGAGAAGAGCATTCGTTTTTCCGCAATTGGATGGACCACAAATAATTGCACGCACGGTGTTTGGCAATAGGTCTCCATGACGTTTCCCTTTTTTCTCTAGATCTCGTTGTGCGAGCTTATCGAAGTTCACAACAGGTAATTTAATTGGATGTTGCTTGAAATTCATATTATCCAATATTTACCCACGGTGCCTCTTAACCGTCTTAATGCCTGTCACCTTAATGTGCCATGGACGTTAACTCGACGGTGACAGTAGATATATAAGGCGGGTTCTAACTCAAGGGATCTGCACCGGCATTTACCGACGCTTCTTAGCTGAGAATCGAACCGTTGGTGGGTGGTAGGTAAGTCTCAGGTGCGTGATGGGTGGGTGGTGGGTGGTGGGTATTGCAGAATCGGTATTTACCGATATCTTAGCTGAGACTCAAACCACCTGTCAGGTTGAATGAGATTTTCTTGAGAATCGGCGAGTGGCATGCAGTGGGTGGTGAGGAGGTGGGAGGTGGGAGGTGGGTGGTGGGTGGGTGGGTGAATTTTTTTTTTTTTTTTTTTTTCGCGTGAATCGGCGAGTGGCATGCAGTGGGTGGTGAGGAGGTGGGAGGTGGGGGCGGGTGGTGGGTGGGTGGGTGAAATTTTTTTTTTTTTTTTTTCGCGTGAATCGGCGAGTGGCATGCAGTGGGTGGTGAGGAGGTGGGAGGTGGGTGGTGGGTGGGTGGTTGAAATTTTTTTCTTGGAATTTATCGTTGGCACTCCAAGACCTGTCAATTATCATCGAGTGGTTGGTTAGGCGATAATATATACAAACACTTCAAGTCCCTTACACCACTTGTCACTCTTGAAAATTTATGACTGCGATAAACATTTATAAACAAATGTTGAATAGAACAGTCATACCTAATGAATGCACCATGAGTCAGACCCTTGTTCTTTACGCACCCTACACCCCCTTGTCGCTCTTTAATTTTTATGACTGCGATAAGAATTTATAAACAAAACATAGAAAGAAATACATGCATGCCATGGCGTGAAAATCGAATGCTATTTCTCGGTCTAATATTCGAGACTTTTACGACGGGGCGCTAACTCGCTGGTGGGCCCGTTCAAGGGCGCGTGTCGTGTGTCAGCGTCCGGCATCTCGATGGATATTTTTTCGATTCTTTAAACAGGGAAAATTTTACGACGTCGTCGTCGCGGGTCTCGAGAGTACAGAGCGCTTAACATCTCGAAGAATATATATTTTTTAAGTGTGTTACACGTTCGATGTTTTCTCTCCAAGGGTTGTCGCTGTTTCCGCGAGTATGGAGCTTGTTTTTCTCTCGTTCAGGCACTTGTCGATGACATCGTTGAAAATTTAGTTCATCCCCCGATAGGAAATCGGCTCTGATTGGCTAACGTTGAGATGCATTGGGAGAGTTGAAACTAACATCTTTGACTTCGGTGCAATCATTAGTCAGTCTTGATTTTCCTCTTGTATAGAACGTGCTAAAATAACTGCTGACCGTTTGAGGTAATGCGTATATTATTTTCTCGTGCACGTCTACAAAGTGAAAATGGTGTCAAAAAAGTGCAAAAAGCTTGTCGCTCTTATGGAAAGTGCATATAAAACTCTCGAAGAGAAATCTTCACGTTCCGAGATTGATAAGTGGATGAGATTCGGTCGTGATAATGTTAATCTCTTGCGTAAAATGTTACGAGAGAGTGCGGAGACAGTGGGTGAGAAAATTAGCATCCAAACGGCGATTGTGCAATTGCGATCGATGATTGCACGCCTCGAAAAACGTGGTGCAGGTGCGATCATGAGCAGAGTGCAATGGGTGGAACTCGATACTGCCTTCAAGAGCAGAATACGAACGGGTATGGTAATAAATCTTCAGCATAAAGATTTATCAGAGTTCTTGGACGATTCTAAACAGCTAATCGCGAGCCGACTGAAAAGAATGCTCAATGGGACTCGAAAGAAGAAAAAACGTCGTTCTCTCAAAGTCAACACGATTTTGACGTGTAAATTTAGGCTTGCGAAAAGTGATAGTATTGTGGAAGAATCGAAAACATTCGGCACGAGCAATGAAATAATCCTTCGAACTACTGATATCGATCAGTGGTATAGAGAACATGTGAAGGAAAATTTATTATCGAAAGTGGAAGAGTTCGAGGAGAAGGATTCGGGCTGGTCATTGATAGAAGTGACAAATATTCAGTTCAACATGAACAAATATGTGCCGCTAAAAGGAGGATTATCGACATTTGTCAGCATCCCGAAGGATCTGCAAAAGAAGCGTGCGATCGTTAATATTATTAACAACGATCCCTATTGTTTTCTATGGTCTGTTACCGCGGCGCTTTCCCCGGAAGTGACAAAAAATAGTGAGCGTAAGGGTTCCTATTTGCATTTTAGCGAGATGCTGAATTATAAGGACTTTAATTATCCGATGAAAGTGCGAAATATACCACGATTCAAACAATTAAACGAATTATCGATTAATGTGTACTGTGCGGAGCGTACGAAGGGTAAATCGGACATTGTACCGATATATCTTAGCAAACGCAAATCACCGCACCCCACGATGCACTTGCTCATGCTTGAGACAGAACTCGATCTCGACGAGAAGAATGTTCCGATTCATCATTTCGCGTGGATTAAAAATATGTCGCGACTCATCAGTTCGCAAATCGGTGGACATAAAGGTGCAACGTGGCTTTGCGATCGATGTCTGTGCCATTTTCAAACGAAAAAAGTGCTCGATAAGCACACAATCGAATGCTTCGATATTAACGATGGCTGCAAAGTCATTCTCCCCGAAGAAGGGACAACATTAAAGTTTAAAAATTTTAAACACAAAGAGGATGTACCCTTCGCGATTTATGCCGATCTGGAGTGCCTTCTCGAGCCAACTCAAGATGCAACAAGTCAGAGTTACCAGAAGCACGTGGCGCATAGCATAGGATTTTATGTACATTGTGCATATTCAACGGCAATTTGTCAATACAAGTCATATCGAGGACAAGATTGTATTGAATGGTTTACGCGGGAGTTGTGCAAATACGCGGATTTCTTTCATTAGAAATTCCTTCACGTTGTGCCTATGGATAATCTCACCGCTGCTCAGGAACAACAATTTAAAGACGCTACAGTGTGCCATGTGTGTGAACAAAAATTCAACGATAGTGGCGATGAGATAAAGGTTCGTGACCATTGCCATTTTACTGGTAAATATCGAGGTGCGGCACACAATAGATGTAATTTAAATTATAAGAAGCCCAACTTTGTACCTGTAATATTTCATAACTTGTCGGGTTATGACGCACATTTTTTAATTCGAGCATTGGCAACAGAGTTCGAGGGTATGATTCAACTGCTTCCGATCAACAAAGAGAAATATATTTCATTCACGAAGCAAGTAAAAAATACCGTTGTGAATAGATTTGTCGACTCGTTTAAATTTATGCCGAGTAGTATCGAACGGTTAGCTGCGTATCTGAATGAAGGAGAAAAATCCATCACGCGGCAAAATTGTAAAAGTGTGGAAGAATTCGAGTTACTCAGCCGAAAGGGTGTTTTCCCGTATGACTATGTTAGTAGTTGGAGCAAACTCGATGAGACTGCGTTACCGAGCAAAAAAGATTTCTTCTCGAAACTATATAACGAAGAAATTAGTGACGCTGAATATGCGCACGCTCAAAATGTCTGGCAATTGTTTAAAATCAAAACGTTAGGCGAATATTCGGATCTATACCTGAAGACAGATGTACTTTTGCTAGTTGACATCTTCGAAAATTTTCGCAGCAATTGCAGAGCAACGTACAATTTAGATCCGTTGCATTATTATACAGCGCCGGGGCTTTCTTTCGATGCGATGCTCAAGCATACCAATGTAGAGCTTGAATTGTTTACCGACGTGGAAATGTTGCTTTTCGTTGAGAAGGGTATTCGCGGAGGTGTCGCTCAGTGCTCCAATAGATATGCCAAAGCGAATAATAGATACGTGGATGCAAAAGATTTCGATTCGAGTCGGAAGAATCGTACGGGGGGGAATCGTACATTATGTACTACGATGTGAACAATCTGTACGGTGCTGCTATGAGTCAATCGTTACCTTTCGGCTCATTCGAATGGGTAGATGATTTCGAAAGTCTTGATATAATGAGTGTAAAAGATGATGCTACCACGGGGTATATACTAGAGGTCGATTTTGATTATCCCCGGGAGCTCCACGAATTGCACAAAGATCTTCCATTGTGTGCAGAACACTTCACGCCGCCGGGATGTAATAAACCAAAACTCATGACAACGTTATTGGCAAAGAAAAAATACATTATTCACTATCGTAATTTGAAGCAATATCTTGACTTGGGTTTAACTTTGATAAAAATTCATCGGGTGTTGAAATTCGAGCAAAAACCATGGCTGAAGGGATACATCGATTTGAATACCGCGATGCGTAAAAAAGCTACGAATCAATTTGCAAAAAATTTCTTTAAATTGATGAACAATTCGGTCTTTGGGAAAACAATGGAGAACCCGAGAAAACATCGTAACGTCAAGCTTGTCACGAAGTGGGATGGAAGGTATGGAGCTAGATCGCTCATAGCGAAGCCCACGTTTCATAGTTGCATCGTATTCGATGATGATATGGTGATTATAGAAATGAACAGATCTTCAGTGAAATTTTATAAGCCGATTTACGCGGGGTTCAGTATTTTAGATTTATCAAAGATTTACATCTATGAATTCCATTACAATTACATAAAGAATAAGTTCGGTGAAAATTCAAAATTACTGTACACTGACACTGACAGCCTCATTTACCACATTACAGTCCCCGATATCTATAAGACGATAAAAGATGATTTGCATCGATTTGACACCTCCGATTATCCTCCTAACAATGCGTATGACATACCGTTGGCAAACAAAAAAGTTCTCGGGTTAATGAAGGACGAGAATAATGGAAAGATTATGAGCGAGTTCGTAGGATTAAGAGCAAAATTGTACGCTTACAGAGTTATCGAGGACGAGAAAGAGAGTAAGACGAAAAAACGAGCAAAGGGAGTGAAAGCGTCAACCTTAGCAACGATAACGTTCAACGATTACAAGAAGTGTCTGCTCCAGCATGAAAATGTAAAAAAATCGCAGTGTTTGATACGTAGCCGTAAGCACATCGTGGAGACGATCAAGCAGCAGAAATTAGCATTAAGCTGGAACGATGATAAGCGGATGTTGTTGCATGGTTCCACGAATACTCTGCCGTGGGGTTATCATAGACAATAAAATATAATTAAGAAAATTAATTGGATGAACTCAAGACGGCATTTCTTTTTTTTTATATTGTATTATAAAGAGATACATTGGTGATTAAAATACATATATATCATATTTTTATAAAAAAAAAAAAAAAAAATTCCACTGTTTTTATTCTATTATAAAGAGATACATTGATGATTAAAATATATATATCATATTCTTATAAAAAAAAGTTCCACTGTTTTTATTGTAATAATAAAAAAAAACAATGTTTTGAAAATGATCAATGGTCGAACATCACTTCATTTTTATTCTTCATACTCCATAACAACTTCCTCTTCAATTTCATATTCCTCCTCCTCCTCCTCCTCTTCATCTTGTTCTTGTTCTTGTACTTGTACTTGTTCTTCTTCTCCAATCATCTCATCTAGGAGTTCATCTATCTCCATCTCTTCAACCGCTCTCCGGGAAGCCGCTTCGATTCGCTCGCGCTCCTCCGGCGTTGTCGATGCAAAGCTCGAATCTGAATCCGAACTTGACTCGAGCATTCTTTCCCGTGCTTGCTGATTCAAGCGATGCCACTGCGCCGGCGTATAAAATAATTCAGCCAATTCCTCTTCCACGGACGGTAAGCGTGACATATTTGCAGCGGTGGCAGCGGCGGCGGAGGTAGAGGCAGCGGCCGTGGGGTTGGCGGTGAGCAGCAATCCATTCTCGCTGTTTACGCGCGGTCCTCTCCTTTGCCGCTCACCTGTGGATGGGTATATCCACCCTCTGGTATCGGAGTCGGTATCAGAGTTGGTCTCACTGTCGGTGGTGGTGAGCAGCGACCCATTCTCACCGTCCTTGGTATCAGAGTTGGTCGCACTATCACTCTCATCCTCATAATATATATATTCGCCCACTGTTAACTTGCGGGCCCTCAATGCACTCACAGCCGCATCACGCATGTCGTTACACATATAGCCATTTTTATATGCCTCACGAATTTGAGAAATCGTTGCCAAGAAAAAAACTTTTCGTAGTATACGGAGAACTGCATCTTGCGAAAAATACTCCAACATGCGCACTTGTTCTTCCGGCCATCGACGATTCAGAAGAGCATTCCTCTGTATGAGGAACATCAAAAGCGCGTACACAGTCGAAAAGCTAAGGCTGCCCAGAGTCATGGTAAATTGAATAGTTGCTCTTTACGTGGGTGAGAAAGAACTGAGCTCTGCTACTTTTCGAAAAACTAAGCCTCAAAAGATTTTTTTAAAGAGTGGGAGAATGTGAGTGAAACTATGGGGTTTTCAATGATGCACCATTTTCACTCTGCGAGGAGTGACACATGTTTAAAAGTGAGAGCGAGAATTATGCGAGAAAACAATGCTTCCACGGACAGTACGCAGGCCATGTGCACACCGTCAGAATTTCGTAAGAAAGGGTCTATCGCATTTTTCACACGAGAAGGGGTCTTTCTCTTTCTGGGACATAGAGTACGCAGGGGGTCATCCAAAATCTTTACGGTGCGTGGAAAAAAATGTTTCCAGAGCCGGTGCATAGGCCATGTGCATCGACCTGAGCTCGAAAAGATAGGATTGTTCTCGCTCTCTCACTTTCACATTCGGAGAGTACAATATAATTATAATACATTATTATTTTCACAAGTCCGATTTATTAATCCAACTATTGTGCGAGTTATCAAATCCGAGCCATTTTACATAAAGTTTGTCGAGTCGTTTTTTCAACACTTTTTCAACTAAATAAATATCGGGGTGTTTGACCGCGAGTAGCTCTTGCTCATAGAAACCGACGGCAATCGGTTTATTCTCATAGTCTCTCAGTCTGTACGTCACGGGCAAAGTATTCATTATTCGAGATATCGTAAATATTTCCGTTGTCCAGTTGGGTGTATAGCCTTTTGCAAAAATATTTTTATATTTACTAATTCGAACTTTTTCGCCGACTTGAAACTTTGGCTTTCTGGTATATTTAATTTGTGGTTGATCGTACACAGTATGCAGGAGATTTTTCTCATGTTTAGCACATACGTCTTTTGGCTTCCTTCTAATAGTACGATGTATTGTGGCGTTGTATTCGAAAAGCAACTTGTCTATAATATCAATCCACTTATAACTTCCGCGAAGACTAAACTGTTTCCACATTTTATTTTTTATTGTTCGATTGAAACGTTTGCAAATCGATGCCTTCATATTGCTAAATGTTGAGTACAAATGAATTTTATATTGCTCCATAAGAGATTGAAAATTTGAATTGTAAAACTCTTTGCCATTATCGACGTGTAATTTTGATGGTGTGCGTCCTTTGATAAGTATTTTTCTCATTGCGGCAGTTGTATCTTTACCCGTCTTGCTCTTCATCGGTACGGCCCAAGCGAATTTTGAAAATATATCGATGATGGTAAGTAGATATTTGTATTGGTTGTTTTGACCGGCGTAAGCTGACATATCGACGAGGTCGGCTTGCCAAGTCTCATCGAGGCCTCGAATATCAACATGGCGGCGAGGATAGTTCCGTCGGGCGGATTTATGTAACTCCTCCACTAGCGCTTCTTTGTGCGCGCTCATTCTCGAGACCGTGTAGTCTAACGTCCACGTCGGCAATGGCGTTTGAGTTTCGAGTAGCTAAGTCTTGTACTGTTTCGAGGTTGATATTTACAGTTCTTATGATATCTTGCATTGTCGTCTCAAGCCCCTGAACCAATAGTAGATTACTGTCATTCATTTCTTTTCGTAAAATCTTCACTGTAGTATGTACTTTGCGATGTAAGACGTTTAAGGTTGCAGCATCGTCTTGTTGTTCAGGGGCAGCAACGTTGCGGAGTCTTTTGTTCTCCAAATCATAATGACCGTCTTCGGTTAATTTAAATCCAATACCAGGATTACCGGGAACGCCAGGGCGGCCGGGAAGGCCGCGATTTTTTACACCTGCGCTCTTATCGAGCTGTCGTCCAAACACATCGACACTCATCTTGCAAATGTTTAGAATCTCAATAGGTGACGAGTTAATATATTATCTGAGCCTCCCGTAGTTCCTCTATAATTGACATAATTTTGTTTCTATGAGAGGAGTTGCCAGCTGTTTGTGATGCCAAGAGTAGACGAAGCCGATTCACTAGCTCGTTTGGATCATCCCAATAAACATAATCCACCTTAACATCTTTTTGCGTAACTTTATATTGAGATATACCTTTTCCGGTGTATTCAACATCGTTTAAAATTTTTGCAATATAATTGATGAATTTGAAAGTTTTATTCACACGGATCGCTTCCCTATTCTTGTAATACTTCTTATGCGCATTTGTTCTGATAATTATATCCTTATAATTTTTCATATCATCGACGCTAATATGAGCAACATTGGGTTTTTTTTTAAACAACAGTTCGATAAGTCCGATAGTTTTTCCATAGCTTACATCTCCTATTTGAATAGAAGTAGCGTTAAAATTTATTGGTGAGTCTCCAATCATTAGCCTATCATTAGCAAGATTTCTCACCCCATAAGAAATGTCTAAATCGGTCGTTCTATTTGATCGCAACAATGCGAGATATTCATTTATTAATTCATCTACTTCAGCGTTTGTCTGTACAATTCCATTATCATCATCATCATCATCATCATTATCATTATCATCGTCGCTATTAACGTGTTCAGTATCGCCGCCATATGCCGACTTAAAAGAAATATCTTGCTCACTGTCATCGTCGACGTCGTCGTTGCTAGATTTACGTTTCACTATTCCACTCGTTCCGGCTCTTTCAACAATGTTGTCATAATTTATTTCATCCTTAATTTCATTCTTAATTTCCCCCTCCTTAATTTCTTTCTTCACTAGTGCCGTATCGTGATTTTTACTTGTGTGGGATGCATTCACTAATTTTTCCAATGGATTCACGAGTGGTTTGAAGACTTCTTGCATCGTCTGTTCATTGGCCTCGGGCCAGTTTTCAACATTTTATGTTTCCGTCGAATTGCATCGCTGGCTTTGACGATTTTACGCAAAACGTCTTGTTCTCTAGAAATATTTTCACTCTTCATGTTGCCGCAGCTGAGTCGCGGACACTACTGTTTCAAGATTGACTAGTAATAGAATATTTATTACTTATCGATGCACGCGAAACAGTCAAACCCTTTCCTATATCTACCTCGATCAACATCACTATCCTTGTCAATCATAATAAATCCATACTTATCGACCCAGCATGCCGAGCATAAATTTTTGAACTCAACGTAAGGCATATCAGTGTTTACGTGATCATTGTATATATGCTTGAGATTCATTTCATCTTGCTTAAATAGTACTAGGAGATTAGCATTATCGCGCACGAGATGCTTCGGAATACGTGCATATGTTTGACAAAGATAGAATGAATCAACATGCTCGTGTCTACCCATTGAAAAATATGCTCGAATATTATCCTGTTTCTCACATGCTACATCATCGAAAATAAATATTGAGTTCGGTCGAGCCTCGCTTGGTGGCACCACTTGTTCATTCTCGTTGAAGGGAAAATATTCAACACCGTCTACAGACTCAAGCAGTTTTTCTAATAACTTATACTTTGGCTGCTTAAGAGATTTCGAGTATATATAAATATTTTCAAATCGTAATCCATTGGGATGAGTGATGAGTGTAAGCAACGCATTAGTTTTGCCGCAGTTTGATGGACCGCAGAACACTGCACGAACGGTATTTGGCAATAAATTACCATGTCGCTTCGCGATCTTTTCATTCTGCGCAAACTGATCGAAATCGATCACAGGTAAATTGGTGGATTGTGTCTTGAACTTCATCCCGATGCAGACTAACGAGAAAACTTATAAATAATCGTTTATATATAAAAATTTCCTCAGTGACTCATGAGTCTTCTGATGGATAAGATCGTGAAGAAACGTGCTAAAAAGCGTGGTAAAGGCTTGGTTAACAGTCTCATCAATAATCTCCCTGTTGAATTACATCTGCCCGGTTATCAGTACTGCGGACCAGGAACAAAGCTAGCGAAACGTCTCGCACGGGGCGATCCGGGAATTAATCCGCTCGACGAAGCCTGTAAGGAGCACGATATCGCTTATTCGAAAAATCGGGAAAATCTTGCTGCTCGAAGCGCTGCGGACACGGTATTGGCTGAGCGCGCTTGGAAACGCGTGCGCGCCGCTGACGCTAGTGTAGGTGAGAAAACAGCCGCGTGGGCCGTTACCAACATAATGAAAGCTAAAAGAAAATTTGGTATGGGTTCGAAGAAAATTAACAACGTTGGACTTGGAAAGATAATTGGAGCTGCTAAGAAAGCGATGATTCAAAGTAATGATTCACGCGTTGTCATTAAAACGGCTCTTAAGGGTGCTCGCAAAGCTCTGAAAAAAGCCGGCGGCAAATGTAAAGTACTCACACCCCGAGTACTACCTGTGCCAAATAAAATAGGTGGTTTTCTGCCATTTCTCGTGCCCATTTTCGCGGGACTTAGTGCCGCTGGGGCATTGACCGGTGGTGCGGCCAGTATAGCTAAAGCTGTTACCGCCACTCAAGCGGCAAAACGAGAATTGGAGGAGAATAAGCGACATAATCAAACGATGGAGGCTATTGCGTTGGGTAAAGGCTTGCATTTGAAGTCCTACAAAAAAGGTTTCGGACTTCATATTGCATCAAAAAACGGAAAGTGACGCTACCACACCGAGCACTAACTGACACCGACCTATTAAAGTATGCAAAAATTATGGAAATTCCACACTTTCGTGGAGTTTTTATGCGAAATGGTTTGCCGACGAATGGTCCATTCAAACGGGAGTCTGCAATTATCAATCTGGACGATAAGAATGGAGCTGGTACACACTGGGTCGCATACAAAAAGTTTGATAACAAAGTTATATACTTTGATAGTTTCGGTGATCTTCAACCACCGGTAGAATTTGTCAGTTATGTACGTGTCGGTAGCGTAAAATATAACTATAAACAATATCAGGCATATCATACAGTAGAATGCGGTCATTTATGTCTTAAATTTCTTTGTAATCAACTGAATCGTAAGGAAAAATATTCTCTATATAAACACTAACCATGGTGCTTCACACTCAGTTCTATATCAGTCAGCATCATGAATGATACTCTTACATTGACTATATCTGGAACTTCTTCCATTCTCGAAGCTCAATATTTTCCGCCTATTGAACTTTCCACAGATAAAGACTATGCTCTAGGCCTGGTTGAATTACTAACCTTCAACTCAATTCCCAATATAGACGTTGATAATAATAAACTTCACATTGGCGGAGAAGTAATAAGTATTCCGACTGGTAGCTATGAAATTGGGGATATTGAAAATTATGTGAAACCCATCCTGATCGGTAAGAATATTACTACCGATATTAAACCAAATAATAATACTCTACGCAGTGAAATAAGGTGTGATCATGATATAGATTTCACACCTAAAGATTCTATTGGTCGGTTATTAGGATTCACACAACGCATCTTGACGGCTAATAAAAACCACGAGTCTGATCTTCCTGTAGCCATTCTCAAAGTGAACGCTTTAAGAGTTGAATGTAGTCTCACAACCGGTGCTTATATCAACGAGCGAAAAGTACATACTATTCACGAATTCTTCCCATTTGTCCCACCGGGATATAAAATTATCGAAGTACCATCACAAGTCATTTATCTCCCTATTCTCCACAAGATTATTGATTATATTCAACTGCGAATAGTAGATCAGGACGGGAATTTAGTTAATTTCCGCGGGGAAGAGATAACGATTCGGTTGCATATTAAATCTCAATAATAATAATGGCTATAGTTTTTAACCGGAAGCCTAGCAATTATAATAAGCCATCATGGTCACGGCAGATCAGTCATCGACTAGCTCCCAAGGTGCTAACACATCAGAACGTGCAACTTCTGAAAAAACTCGGCCTCAAGGTCAAGCAAAGCGGAAAAAAATTGTAAAGCGATATTTATTCCGAGTATTTTGTATCTGCTGCTGGCGAACGCGATGGACGAGGAAATAGTCAATATTCAGACACCCATCGTCTTTGATGAATCCATAACACACTGTGAGATTCATGCTCATCAGCCTTACGCGTCATCATCTTTCAACAACAGTGATGAGATACGTATTGCAGTTCAACATCAAGATCTTAGCTTGCTCCCCAGCAAGAGTTCGCTTCACATATGTGGAAAGCTCATCAAAGCTGACGGATCCGCAGCTGCTGCTTCTACAACTCTCGTGAACAATGCAATTTGTCATTTGTTCGAGGAAGCTCGATATGAACTGAATGGTATCGAGATTGATCGAAACAAAAATGTCGGTCTTACGAGTCTCATGAAAGGATTTGCATCTCTCCGTCGCAGTCAAACTTCAGTAATGGAAAATACTGGTTGGCTTGATGTTGAAGAAAGGAAATCACTAACTAATTCGGGTTACTTCGATGTGTGCATACCGCTCAGCTTGATATTTGGCTTCGCTGAAGATTACCATAAGATTGTCGTCAATGCCAAACACGAGTTGATTCTCGCTCGATCAAAAAATGATCTCAATGCAGTTATTCAAACGGCAGCGGAAGAATTTAAAATTGCTCTTCATAAAGTCGAATGGCTTATACCATATGTCTCAATTTCCGACCAGCGGAAAATACGACTACTAAATTTTATAGCTAAAGATGCCCCGATCCCCATGAGTTTTCGTACATGGGAATTATACGAGTATCCCCTACTCCCCACCACTACGAAGCATGTATGGACCGTTAAGACATCTTCTCAGTTGGAAAAGCCTCGATATGTAATTCTAGGCTTTCAAACGAAGAGAAAAAATAGTACTAACAAAAATGTTAGTAATTTCGATCATTGTA
Organism: Buathra laborator; assembly: GCA_934046635.1. Taxonomy (NCBI): domain Eukaryota; kingdom Metazoa; phylum Arthropoda; class Insecta; order Hymenoptera; family Ichneumonidae; genus Buathra; species Buathra laborator. The sequence goes on from OW203896.1 coordinate 200,082, forward strand.
ACATCAGCGACGTGAAATTATACTTGAATTCACAATGTTATCCCTATTGCAGCCTGAATCTCGATATTAATCAAAATCAGTATGCTTTGCTATATGAGATGTACGCGAATTTCCAAACTAGTTATTACGGTAAAGAAGCTGAACCATTGCTAAACAAGGAAGAGTTTTTGAATTATGCTCCACTCATTGTAATTGATTGTTCAAAGCAGAACGATACTCTCAAGTCCAGACCTGTTGATATTCGTCTCGAATTTGAAGCTAAGAATAATTTTCCCGCCGGAACATCAGCACACTGTCTAATATTGCACGATCGAATCGTCGAGTACAATCCAATCAGCGGCGGGGTAAAAAAATTGGTATAAAAGCCACTTCCATATGGGAAATCAAGTTAGTATTAATCAACATGGACTTCATCGTCGACGTTCAGGGCTTCAAGAAACCGATTGACGAGTTCGTGTTGAAGGAAATATCCATCCTTGAACTTGCTCAAGACATGGCAGCTGATCCTATAACGTTGCTCGTTAAACCGCCATGCTCATGGGCCGACCTACCAGCGAAATACAAGTGTATGAATTCGTGGCTACAATGCAATTTCCATGGAATGTCCTGGGAGTCTGGAGAAATGTCTTACGAGGGGGCTATAAGTTTCGTTCGCGCTATCTTGACGCTTGGAACAACCGTTTTTGTAAAGGGCTTGGAGAAAAAAAGATGGCTGGATCGCATCATGATCGGTATATCGGTGGCCGTCGTCGATTTGGAAACACTGGAGTGCCCATCGTTGCGTAAACTATCAACCGCAATACCCGCCATAAGATGTCCGCATCATCCCAATCTCTTACTAAAATATAACTGTTCCGATGGGAATGTGAAATCCTTGAAGACTTGGATAATGCATATAAGGCGCAATGTAGACGAATGAGGGTGTTTTGTAAAGAAATAAAACAGATTTACATATATGAGTTTTTATTTTTTTTTTACGTAGAAAACCTTTACAATCCAAAATCAAAACTTATGTTATTAATACTGTATTATACAATGATATATGAAAACTCTTATTCTACATAAAGTTCGATTTGGCTGTCACAAAAACACAAACACGACTGGAATTTTCATACGACTTGGAATGTGACACTGTTGTATTTTCCACCATGATATGTCATGCGAAGATGATTCTTCTGCGACGATTCAACCATCTGCATGAACAGCGCCTGGTCGTCCTCGAAAACTCTTGCAAGTCGCGCCGGTAGGAAGACAGCGTATTCTCCGTTGAGCTCAGCGACCACTCTTTTTCCAAATTTCGTCGCCACGAATTTTAGATTGCTGACCGGATGTTCTTGCTGAATTTCCAGCTCGATCAGCTTTTTCGTTGGAAGGAATTCCGCCATCTTGCCCACCTTGTTGATAGCTGATAGATCCATTTTCGAGGATTTGAATGTTGTCGAATGTCTTCAATATGAAGCGCAAGTCTGATCTCGTACGAATCAGATTTTGTACTTCTTTGATATTCTTCAAGAGTAGTTCGGTGCGTAGTTTTAGCTCACGACGATTGCTTTGCATACAGTCTTTGCTCTGCATCACGTCTTTGAATGGTACAATTCAAGCTGCAGCATCAGATTTTGTATCATTGCACTGTAGCACCCCCTCCACCCAATCTTGCTCATCGACTCCGCCTTTTTCCTCTCTAACCCTATCAGCAACGAAAATGTGATACTAACGAATCACGCATTTTGTTATTGTTTCTTCATGACTCACTGGACGTATGAATCATCGCTTTAGAACGACACTTTTCACACTGCAATCGGCGAGGTGCTGGTCCATCAACATGAGTTCTCATATCTGGTGTATTCCAATGCTCCATGCATGGTAGGTATAATGCTACTTCGGGATCAGCACGGAGATGTGCGGGTAATCGATCCCACAAGAGATGAATTTGCGTTCCCCAATACTTGAGAAGTTTAGACTTTGAAATAGTCTTCAGCTCCGCCTTAGATAAATCCCACGGATTTTTAATATTACGAATCACGGGTGTAGCGTTCATTGTATTCATCTTGCCGTTCAATTGCAGACTGAACTATAAGCGTTGTCCCTCGAGAATAGTTTGCTTTGAATATTCGGTGAAATGCACGCACGGTGTTTTGTTTATTTAAGATCCCCCCCCCCCTATAATAAATTCTGAGAACAAGGATCCGATTCATTGCTCATGCTTTAGATGTGGATGTTTTGTTTATAAATTCTTATCGCAGTCATAAAAATTAAAGAGCGACAAGGGGGTGTAGGGTGCGTAAAGAACAAGGGTCTGACTCATGGTGCATTCATTAGGTATGACTGTTCTATTCAACATTTGTTTATAAATGTTTATCGCAGTCATAAATTTTCAAGAGTGACAAGTGGTGTAAGGGACTTGAAGTGTTTGTATATATTATCGCCTAACCAACCACTCGATGATAATTGACAGGTCTTGGAGTGCCAACGATAAATTCCAAGAAAAAAATTTCAACCACCCCCCCCCCCCTCCCACCCACCCACCTCCCACCTCCTCACCACCCACTGCATGCCACTCGCCGATTCACGCAAAAAAAAAAAAAAAAAAATGTCACCCCCCCCCCCCCCACCCACCCACCACCCACCTCCCACCTCCCACCTCCTCACCACCCACTGCATGCCACTCGCCGATTCTCAAGAAAATCTCATTCAACCTGACAGGTGGTTTGAGTCTCAGCTAAGATATCGGTAAATACCGATTCTGCAATACCCACCACCCACCACCCACCCATCACGCACCTGAGACTTACCTACCACCCACCAACCCAACACCCCCTCCCAACCACCCACCACCCACCCACCTCCCAACCACCCACCAACGGTTCGATTCTCAGCTAAGAAGCGTCGGTAAATGTCGGTGCAGATCCCTTGAGTTAGAACCCGCCTTATATATCTACTGGTGACTAAACGAATAAATATAAATACGGTCTTTTTAAAGGCCATGTCTCAGTTCAAAGGTGTCCTTCGTTCTGTACACAACGAAAATAAATTTAATCATGAGCAAGCGAGAAGATTCGAGAAATGAAATATCTCAAAGTTTGAAGAATTTTGCAAAAGAACAAGAGTTCCATCGACAGTTTCCATCCATCAACGAATCAACGAGCCAAAGTGATAGGATCAGAGGAAGTAAGCCTTTCGATGGAAGATGCGATTCTGGACGATACGAAACGATTGCTCTGGGTAAAGGGCTTTATTTGAGGCCGTACAAACGAGGTATGGGTTTGCATCTGGGGCCCCCAAAAAACCTCTAAAGCTACCACACCGAGCACTCACCGATATTGATCTAATTAAATATGCTAAACCCATGAAAATTCCATACGTTCGAGGAGTTTTCATGAGAAATGAAATGCCTAAAAGTGGTCCTCGCGAGAATGAATCAGCGATAGTAAATCTCGGTGATAAAGATCGACCGGGCACTCATTGGGTTGCATATAAAAAGCGAAATAATGACGTTATGTATTTCGACAGTTTTGGCAATCTTCAGCCACCGCGATATTTAATGAAATATTTCGGTGTTAGTAGCAATGTAAAATATAATCATGAAAATTATCAGGATTATGATACAGTTATATGTGGTCATTTATGTCACAAATTTCTCCAAGGGTATCTATAAATAGGAATGTGCCCGAGCTCGATCGAACCCGCTCGAAACATGACTATGAAGCTCGGAACTTGTTCGAGCTTTGTATCGAGCTCGTCGGGCGACTCGAGTTATTCGAGCTGCTCGAATCCGCCGACCTCGAAAGCCCGTTCGAGTTGCTCGAGTTATTCCAGCTACCCAAGCTGTTCGAGCCGTCCCTGGCGATAGATTCCTTCGAGCCGTTCGAGCCGCTCGGACTACTCGAGTCGTTCGAACGGCTCGGAGTACTCGAGTCGCTCGAGCCCCTCGGTCTACTCGAGTCGTTCGAACCGCTCGGACTACTCGATCCCCTCGGACTACTCAAGTCGCTCGACCGCGTTCGCCTGGCTTTACCCGTTCGATCTTACTATATTATTCGGGCTATTAAAGAATTTTGCTCGATAATTTTTTCGATAAAAATCTTTAGGAACAACTTTTTTCTTAATTATAAAAATAATATAATCAGATTAGGTACCTGTGTTTGTACCACGAATGGTGGTATGGATGTCTTGTGAATAAATGTGTAAATAAATGTTGTGACCGAAATTTCCTCGGAGTGGCACCCTCTCACTCCGAAAATAAAATTTAAGAAGAATTGATCGATAAAAATTATCGGTACCCCGTTGGCCACAAAAATCGTCTCGATCGCTTATTTATTTTAATGGGCGCTAGCCGAGCACTGCGCTCGACGCGATCGGATATTTTCCAAAACCATAAAAAGAACGAAATATTCCGACTAGCGGCAGCTCGTAAGGGTAGAGGGGCGATCCGAATTTCTTTGTGATAAATAAATTTCGAGGTACACTTTCGTTAATTTCACAAGAGTAAGATGATTTATTCGTCGTAGCAACAATTATTATTTTCACAGTTAAAGATCGTAGCGGGGAGTCGGTACCCCTTTGACTCGACACAAAAAAAAAACACAGTCCCTGCTAAATTCTCCCCGGCTACTCAGTTCACCGGTTCGAATTTCTACTCCAAATAAAGAAAGATATTGAAATTTAGAAGAATAAGTGACAGTCTCGACGATAAAATTTCCCTGCTAATATTCTTCGCTCGACGAACAGTTCGCGCACACCGGTACCGAAAACGTGTCGGAAAACAGTACAAAATAAATAATACTATGCCGCGTGATTACTCGGCGCGAAGCGGGCACTTGATTCGTTTAATTTTTGAGAGTTCGCGATGCGAGAGCGAAAAGCCGAGGCCGTCGCTCGCACCTATGATTACTCACACACGTCCGAACCCGTAAACCGCTCGCCACTGTTATCTGTAGTGGATCTCTCGAATTTTATTATAAAAGAAAAAAAACATTGACAGGCAATCTCAAGACAAGAAAATTGAAAGAAACGGAAGCTACTGAGTTTACGATCGCGAGGCCGTCCAACTACGACAGGCCAACCTCTCCCCTGACGGAACCCCAAAAAAACACTTCCCCACAATTTAACGCGCCAAAGAAGAAGCTTTTCTAATTTGCCTGGGACGATACCCAACGATCTTCCGAGCCGCGTGTAGCTCGGCAATAGTTACAAAAATTTATACCGCACGTGTCCACGAGTAGGAGGCAAAAGCCTTACCGTCTTTCAGGATGTTTTACTCCTCGGAAAAATTATTCTCGATCTCCTTCCTTCCTTCCGTCCGCGAAAATCGAGAAATCCTCCTCGGTAACGGTACCGCGAACAAATCCTTTCTCGGGAATACACGAGAGAGAGAGAGCGGAGCACACGTGCTTTCGGCACCACAAATATTTCGAGAGTCCTCGAGAAAATTTCGTTACTCGAGCGCGAGGCCTCTCTCTCTCTCCCCACCCCTCGCAATTTCGTCTAAGGTGTCCGGTACCTGGCGCCTCGTTATCTCTCGCTACACTACCCGCAACTATTCGCAAGCGCAAGGATTCGAATAAAGATGCCAAATAAATCGTTGCGCGCTCCAGAATTATTCCGAGCTGTCGTGAAGAGGCCCATGGATACCGGTACCGGATGATGCAATTGTCCAGCTGCGACTTACTATCCTGCGCCCAGAACAATGCCGAAGAAGAAATTCGGTACAACCCGCCGAGCTGCGACTTACTATCCTGCGCCCAGGGCGGTCGGTACCGTTAACCGTTCGTCAGTGACTCTCCTCTCGCCCTCGGCTCAGCTTTCCCTCGTTCCTCGTGACCAAAAAAAAATAAAGAAAAACCCTAGAAATTAATAAAAATTCGTCTCTCTCAAAAATTGTCCTCGAAATTGCCTGGGACTCCCGAATCGGCGAAGCACGTCGCTCCGACAACCCTCTCGTGCCATCCTTTTGCGACGCCAAAAAAAAAACGCGTCACAATGTATATAAAATATAAACGAGAAGATAATTTTTTGTGTTACGATTATTATTAAACGAAGAACGGAATATTTACAAGGAACTTGGGGAATCGAATTATGCCACCGACAATATGTGGATGACATTACACGTAGTTTTCGTGCAAAAACGCGATTTGTTCAACGTGTCTAGAAAGCAATTGAGCTTGGTTCGGGGTAACAATGTTTCCAGCCGTCGAAAAGAGTCTTTCGCTTGTGGTTTGAGCGGCAGGAATGTTTAAGTATTGTCGCGCCGCATGTGCTAGTATCGGGAAACGATTACGATATCTCTGCCACCAATCGTACACGGAAACTTTTCGAGACTGCACTTTGTCGTCTAAATAAAGTTTCAACTCCGCGTCAATGTCACTTTCATGGTCGTCATCGTCGGAGTCAAGAAACATATCAAATAACTTTCGTAATTTGGACTTGGGCTCGCCTAGAAATGATAACAAAAATAAAAGATAACTCTTAAAATTAGGCCCTGTGGAATCGTCTCGGGAGCGCTGGTGCGAGGAAAACGAATTTTAGTAACGGGCCGAAATTCTGCCACGTTACAACTCTCCCCCCCTTAAAACACGACCGCCCCGGTCGGAAAGACTCTAACGTCCCCCTGGACTCGGTAGCAAAACAAACAAAAGAAAATCTAATAAACACGCGGAAAAATCGCAGCAGCGGCTTAAACTCGGCAATTCCACAGTCCCTTTGGAAAAATAGATAAATGACGATAATAATAATAAATTAAAGAAGCGGAACAAGACATACTCAACTCGCGATTCCCCGCGGAATCGATTCTCAACGGAATTCGCCCGAGATAAACGACAACAAACATATCATGCAACACGGTCACAGATTCACAGCGGTGACACTCACCCCGAACGCAACAATACTTCCAAATACGAGAACATAAAATAAATAAAACAGAACAGAAAAATAAATAGGACGAACGATGATAACTCTTCGCTCAAAACCATGACTAAACGGAAACTGACTAGAGCGCTCAAAAATTGCACTCAAATCCTTCGGAAACCATAATGGCTCCCGAGATGCCCACGAGGACACCCCCCCAAACATCTCCCTGCCAGAGCCGTACCGTAAACGATAAATCGGTAGCCTACGCGCGAGCAATGTAAACGGGTTAACCAGCCCTCCACAATGCCCAATGGCACGATAGCCTTCGTAATTTTCGCGAAAACAGCGGGAACCCAAAATCCATGAGCTATAGATGAGGCAGGAGAGTTTCCCGTGATGACGAAGTGAAAATAATCGCATCCCGCGGAAAGAACCTCACTTCTATGCCCACGAAAATTCCGATCCGAAACTCACGATCAGATATTACAACCGACACACCCTCTGAAAGAAAACGTCGAGAACTTAACCTCCGCCATGACACTCCGGGAGCCTTAAGTCTCCAAAAGAAAACGCAATACCTGATGTTCGAACCGGTTCTCTCGATAGCAATTTCCCTTTCTTTTTCCCCATTAAATTTCCCAACATTATGTATTGCAATTTTTTTTTTTTTTTTTTTTCTTAATTTTCAATGCAACGCTGTCAATTTTCAGTCTTATTGTTAATTATTATTCCCGTCCTTAACGACGTGATCCCGAACTCCTTCGTGCTCTTTTATACCCGGGATCCGATGATCGTCTCGGTAACACTCCCCCCCTTGGGATTACAGCCGGGGAATTATAAAAGTTTAGCCGAGCAGCTCGACGAAAGCAACCCATAGTTTGGTTCCAAAAATTATCCTTGGCCGGTAGAAAGCCTTCTCAAAAACCGATGCACAAGAGCAGTTAAGTCATCTAACAAGGGAGACAGCATGAGATCGAATTCGCTGTCAAACGACTAGTAACCGTCCCGGTATCCGAGAACAAGCAACAAAACCACCCGGTACGCTTGCACCGAAGCTCGGTAGCACGAAGCCACGGAAAGATACCCCCTAAGGAGTGGGAGAGTCGAACACCATCCGACAAAACGGCACATAAAATAGAACATGCAAAGAGCGATTAAATAATACCGGTGAAAGCGAAGAACAGAATTAAGAAAAATGAATGAAGATCAGGCGACAGGCGAGCAACTAAAAAAAACGGAACAATATTTCGTCAACGGAAAAGAAAAATCAGTCACAGTCCCGTCAGTCACGGTCAGCAGTCGAGTCAAGGAATAAATTAAATGAACAAAGTCAAATGAATCGAAATACCGCCAAGTGAACAATGAAGTCGAAGAAATAAACAAAAAAAATAAATAGTCGAGTGTAAAAGAAACAACTAGAACCGGTCATTAATCAAAACGTCAGAAAAATAATAAAAATAACGAGTCAAAGAATAAATGCCATAGTCAAAGAAAATTAAACGGTCAAAACCCAACAAACAAACGGAATCAATAAATAAATGTCAAAAGTCAAAACGTCCTGTCACAAAGGAAAAAGAACGGAATTGTCAAAGTCAAGTAAGTCATCAAAGTCTAAAATGTCCAAAAAGGTCAAACTGTCAAACTGCCAAAGTACCGGTCGGTAAAGTTAACTGTCACAAAGTAAAATCAGAGTCAAGTAAAGTCACGTATAGTAAAGTAAGTCAAGACAGAAAGTCGAAAGAAACTGAAAAGAAATAATAAAATTTGTCGAAAAATAAAAACAGAGTAAAGTAACTAAAAAAAAACCAAAAGAGTAAACAAAAATAAATTAACAAAGAAAATATGACAGAAACACCAAAGAAACGCACAGAAAATAACCGTTAAAATAAATTACGTCGCTCAGATAAAATCTGTCACCCGAAACAACGGAATAAAAGAAAGAAAAGATAATATTAAAAGACAAATGGGAGAAATTATCTCGAGCGCGAAAATGTCGAACACCGAATAAAATCTGTCAACCACGGTAGCAATGATAAAATTTTAACGCTCTTAACATCGGACGAAACGCGAGAAACTCGAAAACGACGTACACTGACAAACACACAAAAACAGTAAACACACTGGTGAGTCCCGAGCACGAACAATAGGCAAGGCCACAGGAACGGCGAGCGAACGACCACGCGTACGAAATAATATTCGAAGCAAATATCTCGCTGCCGAGAACGAAATTCAACGAATAGAAAAATTAATTTAGAGAAATAACTCTCGATAAAATCAATTAAATAAAAAAACACTCGAAGCAAAAAAAAAAGGAAAATCCGAAATGCCTCTCACGCCCCACGTTGGGCGCCAAAATTTGTAGCGTAAATTTCTCAACGCGAGAATTCACCCACGAGAACCCTCAACCTCGACGCTCTAATCGTCACCAAAGTTTCCCCTTTTTATTTTCCCTCGCGGGATGGGCGCCAGGCGCGCGTTCGCGCCGAGGAAAAATTCGACGAGGCTGTTTAGCTGCCGGCTAGCTGCAGCTTTCGAGAACCGGAGAGGGGCTGGGTTAGGTAGAGAACGTTTCAGACAATTTATTACAAAATTAATATTCGACAAAATTTCACGGGAACCAAAAGAAAAATATTTTATTCAATAAAAAAAAACTAATGAAGGAAAAACCGAAGTACTCGGAGGAAACCTTCGTCCCGTTTCAAAAAGAATCCAAGTAACAAGAATTAAATAATTCTCCCGACACTCGGGAACCCACTCAGCGCTCACGCACACACACACTAACAACTAACGCGAACGCTCGCTTCGCGGTGCGGCTAACGGTTTTCCCCGGGATCAGCTTCTCATTTCGGAAAACCCAATATTTCGCGTAAAAATGTATCCAAACTTCCATAAAAGTCTCCAGCACAACAATTTCTCACATTCAAAATTTACCCAATCTCGGTAACACGAAAATCGTCACAGCTACTACGTTCGCCGGCGACTCGGTAACCCACACGCACGCATCTTCACACACACACTGACCCGGTGGTAACCGCCCGCGATGACGACACGACAAATGGCATATTCCCGCGGAATCGACTCCCGGGAACAATAAAATAAAAGAAAAAAAACGCTAAATATCGACGGCAATATCTAACGGCCGTTACGCGACGGTCAATCGACGCTCGGGAGCTCGGTTGGCTCTCGATAATTTCCCACAAAATACACAATTTTCCTACGCCGACTCACGAGAGCGCGTTTTCCCTCGGAACCGCCGAGACGAAGCACGCCGACACAATCAAATTAACGAAAATATAAAATCACAGCAAAACAACGCAACACTAATGACTCGATACAGAATACTAAATTAACTCGGTCCAAGTGCACGGGACGAAAGAGCTCACCGACGTAACGAAGATTTTCGAGGAGAGACAAACGGCTCGATAACGCGATGCCTTCCTTCCTTCTCTAGCTGTTATCCGCGGGATCCTCGATCGACACGTGTTCCTCACACCAACTCTCGACGGGAATAGCCCCGAGTATCGACGTTCGATCACTCTCGTTAACGCGTCCCTACCCCCGCCCAATTGCGCGATCTATATTCGCAAATATTCGGCCCTTTTCGGGAATTCGGCAACGCTCTCGCGCTCTCGCGACGACGGTAGCGTGATTGCCTCGCGAGAGACACGGACGACTCAGCTCGCAGTGGCGCTCGATCTCCACTGATCGAGATCGATGTAATATTCCATGATGCACGATGGTGATGCAATCATGCAGCTCAGGCCTTCGGCTGCGGCCCTTCCGAAAGACGACCTCTTGCCACGGTTCTGAAGCGGCGGTAGCTTCCCGGATCTCTTCGGTAGCAATTTGGGTAGCGAGGGCAGGAGACTCGGTAGCGACGAACTCCTCGGCATGAGAGTCCCGGTCGATGAATCCCGGTAGCGAAGACTCTCGCAGTAAAATCCCTCGTTGTGCGACGAATAATCGGCGGTAACTTCTCCTCTCGCCGATTTACTCTCTCGCCCGCGACTCGGACGTACATGCAATAATTTCAAAAACGGGAAAAAACAAAAATAAATGATAACTCTTAAAATTAGGCCCTGTGGAATCGTCTCGGGAGCGCTGGTGCGAGGAAAACGAATTTTAGTAACGGGCCGAAATTCTGCCACGTTACAGGGCAAAGCACGGTATTCTAATCCACCCAGTGCCCATACGTATCGCTCCAACAATATTGGCCGCATTGTCCGTTACAAAGAAAACCGAGGAGATTGTTTCTTTGTCAAGCCCCCACTCGACAATTGTCATTTGCAAAATGTCGTGCAAGTTTTTCGAAGTGTGGCTTTCGGCTATATATGCCATTGCCAATGTAAACTTGCGAGGTTCGAAGTCTTTCGTGACGTAGTGTAGCGTCAACGAAATATAACTTTCGATTACTCGCGAAGTCCAACCATCGGTGGTAAATGATATTGTCGTGACCCCTTAAATCATATGCAATACACTGAAGACTAATGATGTACCATTAAATAGAATTGTATGAGAAACTATTATATTAAGAAAGAATCAATACATCCTGCAACCGGGATTGAGTTACCGATAATTTAAATTAAAGTACTTGTTGAAATTTATTGTTCGTTTTACCTTCTTCTATATCGCGATTAATTATCTGTCGAAGACGCTCCTTTTCTTGCGCGTAGAGATTCGGTATGATCTCTCGAGAAAAGGTCGTTCGTGATGGAATCACATATCGGGGTTCCAATGTTTTCATCAGATCTCGAAAACCTCGTCGATTTACCATATTATATGGCTCGAGATCCCAAATCATCATTTTGGCGATCGCGAGAGTGAGCTCTTTTGCGCGTGCCGAATTGGGCTCCAGAGATGCAACGACCGCCGGTGCACTTTTGTCGACTAGATGCAAACGATGTAAAGTTTAATATTTTACAAAATACTTTAAAAAAGCAACCATTTGACAAAGATGTATCGAATTTCGTTTTCTTTGGCCGAACGTCGTGAAAAAAATATAAAGATATAAAAAAAGCTTTCATTGTACGATAAAGAATGGCATGAAGAATGTTCTGTCAAAATTTCAGATAAATAGCTTAAAAACTCTTCATTCGAGAGTGTTCACCGTGTTGAAAAATGACGTTTCGAGAAAAACGCATTGAAACTTTCCAGATCTCACACAACTGCACGAATAATTTTTTTTTTCACGAAAGGCTGTAGCGACCGAAATTTAATAGCATGTTTATAACAGTTTATGTTATTCGATAATGCAAAAAAATCTGTATTTTTGAAAATTTTACGCTACGATGAGCCCTTAAGAAATATACGCCAATATCCGCTCTACTATACCTTGAGAGCCTGCGTGACTTCGCAAATGACGCCAAAGTGTTGTCGTCGAACTAGCTGCTAATTTTTAAATCTTTCCGCACGTGTTGCATCTCGCTTGCATTTGGTCAATCTTTGTAAACGATTGTCAAACTGTACTTCGCGCGGTATCTTGAATCGCAGTTGCCTTCCCAGTGCTGCTGGTACTCGGTCCGGCACTCGACTCGTCGCGAGAGTATCCATCACTCGAATTTTCCTCCATTTCGCGATAATTACAAAAAATGTTGCACTGCGCGAACTTTTCGTTTTCGAATGGCGTCTACCTGCTGAAGTCGGTCAGTGTTTGTACACTGCGCTAGTCATGGCGAGTCAAGCGCCGTCTATGGCGTACCACTATACCAGACGCGAACCCGACGGTACGCCAGCTGGCCGCAGAATCGGAAAACGCACACGTCAAGTCGTTTGATTTAAGAAAAAAAAGTATTGAAAAAAATAATATTGAAGGGCAACTGTTCGTAAAAATGAATTTGTTGAATTAATAACGAATCCGCTTGTTACGTCAATAAAATTGTTTCATTTCTTGTCAAAGTAATAAATTAACAAAAAAAGTTTGGCAAACTTCGAGATTTTCTTCATCTACACTTTCCTCATGCTTTCAACATAAAATATATGGCACGATTACGAATAAAAATCATTATGATAACAAGAGCTGCGAAGAATTACGGACTTTCACGTATGTAAAAATGACAATAAATTGTTTAAAAACGAACATACGAACTTTTTTAGCTGCATGTCGTTGTATTCACCGTTTTTTTGTACTTTTGCCTGAAAAACTAGTAACGGTTGATCGTTACATCTTTACAAGAGAAAAATTGTGGATCATCTTGAACAAAAATTTAATGTTGAACGTACGACATTTTTTTTACTGTGTAGATGCCGCGTTGACGTTTCAAATATACAAGATCCTATGAACCAAACTATAGAAAAAATATTTGACTTACTTTGTGCGAATTTTTATTAAATTTTTTAAAAATAAACAATATTTATTCTAGACGTTTCGCATGCTATTTCAGATAATAGTTGCTACATATATTTTCGAAAACAATTCCCGTCTCGAAAATGTAACCGCTCATATTTTCTCAACAGTGATTCGAGCGCGCAACAGATCGAATACTCTATTTGAAGCCTGCTGCTCGAACAACCCGAGTGGCTCGAGCGCTTCGAGAGGATCGAACGGTCCGAGCGGTCCGAACGGTTCGAACCTTCCGAACGGTTCGAACGCTCCGAACGGTTCAAACGATCCGAACGGTTCGAGAGACTCGAATAACTCGAACCTATTAATCATTCGAGTTTAGTTCGGCGCTCGACGTAGTACCGAAGCTACGTCGAGCGGACTCGAACAGGCTCGATCAGCGACGAACCCAGTCGAACAACGAGCTGCTCGATAAAGTCGAGCTTCCGCACATCCCTATCTATAAATAAGTATTTGGTAGCACTTGGAGTAGCAGTTGAACATAAACTATCATGGGTGAATCTTTGACGTTGACTTTGTCGGGGGTGGATTCTATATTGGAGGCTAATTATTTCCCTCCTATCGAACTTTCACTGTTAAAAAAGTATACTGTCGGACTCGTTGAATTATTTACCTTCAACTCGATTCCAAATATTGACGTGGGGAATAATAAATTTTACGCGGGGCACAAAGTAGTCACTATACCCACGGGAACTTATGAAATTGAGGATATTGAGATTTATTTGCAAAGTGCATTGTCCAGTAAAGATATCTCTATTAATCTGAAACCCAACAACAACACTCTACGTAGTGATATTAAATACAATCAATCTATTAATTTTATGCCCAATGACTCGATCGGTCGATTACTCGGTTTCACACCACGCGTTTTGCAAGCTGATGTCATGCACAAATCTGATTTGCCCATGGCTATTCTCAAGGTTAACTCTCTGCGAGTCGAGTGCAATATTACTACGGGTGCTTATATAAATGAGCAACGAGTGCACACTATTCATGAATTTTTCCCTGTGGTCCCATCGAGATATAAGATAATCGAAGTGCCATCGCACGTCATTTACCTTCCGATCGCCGTACAGTCAATAGATCATCTTCAAGTGAAACTTGTGGATCAGGATGGGGAATTGGTGAATTATCGAGGAGAAATTATCACGATAAGATTGCATATGAAACCGGCGTAATGGGCATTGTCTTTGACACGAAAGTAGGTCAGAGCTATAATAGTGAATCAACATGCCGCGAACCGATCAGTCGTCGAGCACCTCTGAAAGAGCTAACACGCCCGAATATTCAGTTTCTGAAGAATCTCGGTTTGAAAGTCGCACAAAGCCACGGAAAAAAAAGAAGAAAATAAAAATTCGCATCTGTTGTATCGCTTGCTTTGTACCATGGAAAAAATTCTAAACATACAAAAATCGATAGTTTTCGATGAGTCTATCGCGCATTACGAGACTCACGTGCACCAACCATTCGCATCGGCAACATTTAACAATAACGATGAGATCCGCATTGCCGTGCAGCATCAAGACTTGTGTTTGCTACCGAGTAAAAGTTCGCTGCGCGTACACGGTAAATTGACAAAAGTCAATGGAATTGCAGTCCAACATATGAAATTAGTGAACAATGCCATTTGCCACTTGTTTGAAGAAATTCGTTACGAGCTGAATGCCATTGAGATTGATCAAAGTAAAAATCTCGGTCTCACAACTCTAATGAAAAATTATATATCTCAGAGTCCGGGGCAAATATCGCTAATGGAAAATGCTGGTTGGCTCAACGGACACGATGATGATAATGTAAATTTGACGAATGAAAATGGTTATTTCGATCTATCGATTCCGCTCAGTTTTATATTGGGCTTCGCTTAGGATTATCATCGTATTATCGTTAATACGAAGCATGAGTTGATTCGCACAAGAACGAATACCGATGTGAATGCAATAGTACAAACGCCTCCTGAGGGGGTCGAGGCTGCGGAACAATTTAAAATTACACTAGTAAAAATCGAGAGGATAGTGCCATATATCAAAGTTTCGGATGCGCGAAAAATTCAATTACTCAATTTTATTGCTAAAGATCCATCGATAACAATTAGCTGCCGCACGTGGGAATTGTACGCGTATCCCCTGTTGCCAGCAACGCAGAAACACGTATGGGTCGTTAAATCATCGACTCAACTGGAAAAACCGGGATACGTCATCGTTAGTTTTCAGATTGGGCGAAAAAATAATGCAACTGCAAATGCGAGTCACTTTGATCATTGTAATATTCGTGATATCAAATTCTTCTTGAACTCGCAATGTTATCCCTATGGAAATTTGAATCTTGACATTTCTAATAATCAGTACGCTCTATTGTATGATATGTATGCAAATTTTCAGACTTCATATTATGGGAAAGAGCCTGAACCGTTGCTGAGCAAAGCTAACTTTATCAAGTATGCCCCGCTCGTTGTTATCGACTGTTCGAAACAAAACGAGTTCTTGAAATCCGGCCAAGTCGACATTCGTCTTGAATTTGAATCGACTGTTGCATTCCCACCTCTAACTTCGGCCTATTGCTTAATTTTGCATAATCGTATACTCGAATATAATCCAATAAGTGGTGGGGTAAAGAAATTAGTATAAAATATTATTGAGGAGCAAAATTTAGCTCAGTCGCTTCAGCCGTCTGGTTGAGGTTTGTTCGAAAGAAAAAAATCGTTCAGGCTCGACGTAGGAGTGTACATTTTTTTGTCAAGAAAAACGACTGTAAAAAGTAAAAATGGAGTGGGTTGTCGATCTTCAAGGATTCAAAAAACCCATCAATGAATTCGTTCTGAAGGAATTCGCTGTTGTTCCTGTGGACGAGAAGACGATGCAACGGCACATTTATATTTCTACCAGCCAAAACTCTACCAAAAAACATTTCTACCAGAAAATAAGCCTCTGCCTAAACTCTACCACAATACATCTCTACCAAAAAATATCTCTCGCGATTTAATATTCGCGCACAACTCTACCAGAATAAATCCCTACCACATCGAAAAAAAATATTATAAGTCTACCGCGTTACAACTCTACCAGAATTCAAGCTTCCGCGAATATCTCTACCATTTTATAGCTCTACCGTATCACAAGTCTACCAGAATACAACTCTCCGTCGATTCATCCGTCGGAGTATTCTGTTGTATCCACAAAATTAATCGCCGGAGAGTTGTATTCTGATAGACTTGTAGTCTGGTAGACTTGTGATACGGTAGAGCTATAAAATGGTAGAGATGTTCGCGGAAACTTGAATTCTGGTAGAGTTGTAACGCGGTAGACTTATAATATTTTTTTTCGATGTGGTAGGGATTTATGCTGGTAGAGTTGTGCGCGAATATTACATCGAGAGAGATATTTTTTGGTATAGATGTATTGTGGTAGAGTTTAGGCAGAGGCTTATTTTCTGGTAGAAATGTTTTTTGGTAGAGTTTTGGCTGGTAGAAATATAAATGTGCCGATGCAACCGCTGGCATTCATATTTAAACCGCCATGTTCCTGGGGTAGTCTACCTGTGAAATATCGCTGTAGCAATGCGTGGCTCACGCGTAACTTTCATGGACTACGCTGGGACTCGGGTGATATACCGTACGAAGCAGCGAAGGAAATTATCGGCAATATTCTCATGCACGCGCGGATAGTATACGTGAAGGGCACGGAGAAGAAAGAATGGCTGACTAATTTCTTCGGTGAATCAATACGTATTGTTAATCTGGAAGATCTTGATTGTCCGTCGTTGCTGAAACTGCGCGAAGGATCATCGTCATCTTTCATTAACACATACCCACACCATCACCACTCAACGGCAAATTGTGCGGGTAAATGTAAAATTGTTGAGAAATTGGGTACTCCAACCCGCCGATCGTATATTGTAATATAAATGTTTTTACCAAAGAAATGTTTCTTGAATAAAACTAAAAAAGAAAAAAATATCTACAGCAACTGATTGCGATTCTTTCGTTTGATCTGTATTCCCCCTCTCTCTCTCACACATCAATGAACGTGAATTTTCATGCACTGATGACGTGGACCTTTGACGCTCGAGGTCACTACGATTTTACTCCAACGTAAACATACGTTCGACGAGCGAACATCGTGTGAGTCATACGTCTCTCAGCCGTTCCATGCACGTGGTACTGACCTAACGCAATATATCGCTCGCAACTTGTCATTCATTCTTTTAATCAAAGAAGAAGGTGAAGAAGAAGAAAGCGAAAATTGATGAAGCCTATGAGTGTAGTTATATTACGCTGCATTAATCCATATAGACAAGTCTCGAGCTACGATACGCACGCGCACTCTTTTCTTTTAACATTGAGGAATTAAAGGATAGAACACTGATGATTCATATAATACACCAATTATCTTGTATTATTATTTACATTTTATGTACAAATATTATACAGTAAAACCCCACGGAACAGTATCAATCATATTTTCACGCAAGATTCTTTTATCGTCATTCCAACTTAATGCCAATTTGCTCTGTTTGACAGTCTCCACTTTGTGCTTTTTACTACGAATTAAATGTTGTGTTTGTTACGTCGCGAATCGTTGTTTGACGTGAGGAGCCGGCCTCATCTCGGTCAATGAATTTAATCACTCTATACATTATCGAAGCGGCTACGATTCGCGGGTGCCTTGTTTAGAGCTTAACCTTGCGGAAAATTGCTCGGGAAGAGGCTAGAGTTCATTCGCGAAATGGGAACAAAGAGGTATCTAAACGTTTTCATTAATAGGGTTGACATCGCGACAATACGGGCAAAAAAACAAAAAAAAAAAAAAAAAAAACGTATTCAAGGGGATCACTGGGTGCTGTAACGACTTCTTGCGGGGTAACGGAACGAAAAGCATGGAGATACAAAATTATCGCAACTATTGTGGAAACTACGAGAAAACACGCAAGGAAAATGACTACAATCACAGGAGAATTCATTTCGATATTGAATTTTAATTAAACTCGCGGATTAATTTGAGAGACTTGACGCGCGGTAGACACTGGATAAATTCGAACACCCGAGTGTACTACAGGCGTTTCACGTGTGACTCTCGAATCGCGGATATTAACGGTGATTTTAATGAAGATTCCACACAAAAGAATAAAAATTAACACGATCACTATAATTGCCAGAAGGGCGATAATAACTTGAGATACGTTCATCTATTAACTTTTCACTAAAGTGGAAGGGTTGAGGGGAAAAATCGCAAACTTAGGAAAAATAAGACTTACCGAAGAAAAATAGGATCCGGCGAACAGGAGTTATGAAGAGGTTGCTGCTGGTGGTCGTCGGTGGATCGCTGGTCGATACCCTCGGCTTCGAGTAAATGCCGAGCGGTCGAAGGATTTTTCACAAGTATGAACACAAAATTTAAGCACTGAGTTTTTATTTTATTAACTTCAATTGAAGTTAATAATGAAACAAAACTTGGTTCACATCACACACGAAACACGAATGAAGAATAAGAATTGGAAATTTTCCTAAGTCTTTTAACAAAGATTCAAAACACAAACTGTCGTGAACGGAGTAACGTCGTCGATTTTCGGAGTGGTAATGAGCATGGCCCTCCGTAAAGGGCACAGTTTAAATAGGCTTGACATAGACCGCGGTGGAAGGGGCAACTTTTTGGTCAAGGCGTGATTTTCCACGCCTCCCTTGTTCTCTTTCTATCGGCTGTCAATTATCGATAATTATTCTAATTAACTATTTCCAGATTGATTTTGGATTTGTTAATTAACAATTTATTCTTTTTATTTATTTTGGAAGTGTCTCAAATTTGAATCACCTTTTTAGGTGGAAAATTACGGATTTTAATACTTGATAAAAGGAAAATTTTCTTGATAAAGAATTAATTAATTATCAAATCCAAAAATGTTAAAAATGAACTCTATTGATATTTCGCTCTCATTCTTCACTCTATTACATGCATTCTCATTCGGTTTTTACTATAATATGTGAAATATCGATCGATATCGATTTGACAGATCTAATTAAATTGAATTTAAATTCGATATAAATTTCATAACTACCAGGGTGTTCTGGTAATCATTCTTAATGGTTTTTCGTCGGCTTTTAATATAAAATGATGAATTAATTAACTTAATTAATTAATTTGTTTAACCCTTCCATTTGTCAAATTAACAAATTTCGGGTTAAACTTTTACGATAATTGTAACATTTGGCTATTGTAAAACATGGAAAAATGATTGTTATTAACGATTGTTAATAATTATTATTTGGTTATTCTCTCTTTCTTCATCGCTACTTTTGGCTAAGAATTTCGTTTGTCTCTTGATTTTTATTGCTCTTTTCCTATTGGTTGAGAAAAGTTCAGCTATCGATGAGTGGTGGGCCTTCTCGTACGTTCTATGCATTGCGCGGGTGGCTCACCCTCCCCCTACTCTCTCGGTACGATCACGTGTACCGTAGCTGGCCCGCGAGCTAGCCAACAGCGCTACCTCCCCTTCGGGGTGGATCTTGACTTCTCTTGTTCGTACATACCAGCCATGCTCACGTGGTCGCTTCTCCTTATATCCTACCTAAAGAGTATGCTGGTACAGAGGCTTTCTCCGTCGTGGCGACATAGCAACAACGTGCAATCCTCTGTTCTCTCCCAGCACGGAGTCTTCTCCTTTTTTTTTCTTTCTAGGAACCGTGACAAATCGGCGAGCTGAATACAATCGTTTCTTCGAACGAGCACCACTTATCTTTATTTATTCCATCCAAATGTTTAGAAGAAACTTCTCGGAGGTAGTTGTTGAAAATAACATTTCCTATGTAACCCGATATTCTTCTTTCGTCGCTGCTAAAAATCGTAAATTGAACTATTTATCTTTGAAGCAATATCAGTTTGCACTTGTGTCTATGAGCCTCGATGCTTAGTGGTGTTGGTAGGTTTCGGCAAACAGAGACCTGCCGGCTTAGCAACAGGCCCTTCGATGGCGGCTGGCCCAGGTACATGAGCTGGCGTTTCTTGCTGGTGTTAGTGACTTTTCTTCACAGCGTGCTGTCGGGGGCCACGTGCTCATCTTGGGTGATCGAGCCGTGGTGTTATGCCTTTCGAATTCTCGAGTAACTCAAGTTCCATTGAAGATGTTGATTTTTTTCTCGTGTCTCCGATGACAGAATTATTTTACGACTTCGTCTCGACAAAATCGCTTTCGAAAGTTTGTTAAATAGTTTCTGGTCAACGGTTCTCTGTCTATGATTCTCACGCACAGCAATCCTCTCCTTTTTTCCTTTATTTTCCTCAGTCTTTCCGTTTCCTCGCGAGTGTACGCATGCAGCTTCTCTCGGTGCGATCGAAGAGCAGCGCAAGTTCGCGAATAAGAGTTCTCGAAAAGTGCGTGACGTAACACTGTTCTCACAACATTTTTTTGTCTCATCAAGCATCGTTTATAATCGTCAAACGTTATTGTTTTCAATGCTGCCGATTTCACACCTTTTGCTCGCTTTTTGTCAGTACCCTGGATTTTATAACAATACATCTTTGCTCGTAAACCTACGAATTCTTGCATGATTTGACCATTACTCTCATCCTTCATGAGTCCTAGAGCCTTTTTGTTAGCGAGCGGCATACCGTAGACATTATCGGGGGCATAATCAGACGTATCAAACTTATGAATATCGCGTTTCATAACCTCATATACATTTGGGTGAGCAATGTGATAGAGCAAACTGTCCGTGTCGGTGTACATTAGTTTTGCTCGATCGCCGAATGTATACTTCATGTAATTATAATGAAAATCGTAAATGTAAGTTTTCGATATATCGAGAATACACGAGCCTACGGATATTGGCTTGTTAAATCTAACTTTCGTGCGATTCATCTCGATTATTACTATGTCTTCGCCAAATATGGTGCAGCTATGGACATTTGGCTTTGCGATAAGTGCTCGAGCTCCGTATCTCCCATACCACTTTGTAATAAGCCTCACATCGCGATATTTTCTGACATTTTCCATTGTTTTACCGAAAACTGCATTATTCATGAGTTTGTAGAAATTATTCATGAGTTTGTGTCAAAGTCGTTAGTGGATTTTTTTCGTAGTTCCGTATTCAAATCAATGTATTTTTTGAGCCATGCCAATTGTTCGAATTTCAGTGCTCGATGAATTTTTCGTACGATCAAACCCAGATTCAAACACTGTTTCAAGTTTCGATAATGAATTACGTATCGCTCTTTTGCGAACAACGTTGTCATTAATTTCGGCTTATTACAACCTGGCATTGCAGGTTCGAAGGGCTCTGGGCACAATGGCAAGTCTTTGTGAAAATCCTGAAGCTCCTTTGGATAGTCGAGATCTACTTCGAAGATATATCCCTCGCGCGCATCATCGGGAATATTAAGAATATCTAGATTTTCCACGTTTGTCACCCATTCGAAAGAGCCGCTTGGCAAATGCTGACTCATAGCTGCACCGTACAGATTATTTACATCAAAATACATCAGATACGTTTCTTCTTCGCTTGGATTATAATTTTCTCCCATATAGTGATTATTAGCTCTTGCATATCTGTTTGAACACTGAGCGAGCCCACCACGAATACCTCTTTCTACGAACATTAGCATATCCACATTTGTGAGAAGCTCGAGCTCAATACCCGTATACTTGAGCATTGCGTCAAAAGCAAGTCCCGGAGCAGTGTAATAGTGTAGAGGATCCAGATTGTAGGCGACTGAACAACTTCGTCGGGAATTTTCAAATATGTCAGCCAAGAGGAGAACATCAGTTTTGAGATACAAGTCTGAATATTCGCCTAGCGTTTGTATGTGAAACGTTTGCCAAACATTGCACGCGTGCGAATGTTCAGACTCTTAAATGTCTTCATCATGCAATTGAGAGTGAAATTTTTATCTCGACGGTAGCTTAGTTTCGTCAAGTTTGCCCCAACTGTCTACGTAATCGTACGGAAAAACACCTTTCCTCGTCAATAGCTCGAATTCCCCGACACTGTTACAGTGTTTGCGTGTAATTTTTTTATCATCGTTTCCAAGATAAGAGGCCAGTTTTTCTATACTGCTCGGCATAAAGCGATACGAATCGATAAATCGAAAATCGATGACTGTGTCTTTGACATGCTTTGTGAACGAAATATATTTTTCCTTGTTTATCGGCAAGAGACTCATTTTTCCTGCAAAACTGGCCAATTCTTCGATCAAAAAGTGTGAGTCATACCCTGGCAAGTTATGGAAAATCACGGGGACTGTATGTGAATCCTTGTAATTCAAATTACATTCCTCGTGTCCTGGACCGCGGTACTTGCCAGTAAGGTGACAATGATCACGATGTTTGATATCTCCGGGCTCGAATGGTTTTTCACAAACACGACAAATTTCGGCTGATTGAAATTCGTGCATTTGTTGCTGGCTGAACGGAGTCATTCGTACGATCGATGTAAAGGACATATGCAATGATACGGCCAGTGTCTTCAATTCATTGATAAACCACTTTACGCAATCGACGCCACGATAAGTCTTGAAAGTTGAGATCGAGTCGTCGAAGGTACAATGAAGATAGTACGCGACACTATGTGGGATATGCTTTTGATAGGCGGCCATGTTTTTATCCTCAACCGTGACTGCTTCCAAGAGGCACGCGAAATCTGCATAAATTGTGAATGGAACACTCTCTTTGTACTTATAGTTTTTGAATGCCAACATTTTTTCGTGATTGTTTGGCATGATTACTTTATAATTATTCATCGTCTCACAATCGACTCTGTGTTTAAGCAATAAAGTTTCCGAGAAAAAATGACACAAACATCGATCACAGATCAACGTAGTATGTCCATGTGCGGAAATTTGTACTCCCACCAATCGAGACAAATTTCTGATCCAAGCAAAATGATACCCCGCAGTATCATCGTTGTCATCTGAATCGATATCTGTTTCTACCACGAGAATATGAATCGTTGGTGTATCCGATTTTTCGCGACTTATATAAACTGGCACTATCTCAATACCGGATCTTTGCATCTCAATACCGTACACATTGATTGTCAAATTATTGAGTTTTTCGAATCGCGCAATGTCTTTTATACTCATGGGGAAATCGATGTCCTCGTACCTGAGCACCGAACGAAAATGTGGATACGAACTTGTACGATTTGCATTAATTCCTACCGGATGAAGAGCTGCCGTGACGGACCATAGTAAACAGTATGGATCGTTGTTCTCGATGTTTACGACGGCCTTCTTGTCTTGTATTTCCTTCGGCAGCTCGACGTACGTTGACATGCCTCCGGAGTGGCACGTACTTGTTGATATTCACGGTCAAATTGATAATTTCCACCATTGTCCAGCCGGATTCTTTTTCCTGAAAATCCTCCACTTTGATCAACAATTTCCCGAGTACATTCCCGCTGAACCATTCACGTACATTCGTTGATCGCAAAATCACGGTGTTCCTCGTGTTGAAAAACTTGATGTCTTCAACCAATTTGTCACTCTTCGGTATGGCAAATTTGCATGCGAGTACGACGTTGACTTTCGGACCAGCTTCCATTTACAAAGAATTCTTCAATCTCTTGAAAATTAGTTTCTTCGAATCGCGCAAGAATCGTTCAAGATTTTTGTGTCGAAGATTTACTATTACCCCCGTGCGTATTCTCGATTCGAACACCGTCTCTGAATCGACTCATCATACTCTGTCACGTCGCTTCGCGACACCGCTACCGCTTTTTCGCAAGTTTTTGAATTTTCTCGCTTGGCAACGCAAAAATCCGATCGTTGCCAGAAATTTGTGCTTCTCGCCAATCGACTGAGCGGTTCTCAAAATTTTCTTGAAAAGCCGGATATTCTGATTGGTGATCTTAATCCACTCTTGAATTTTTGCGATTGATGGCTTTTTTTTACAATCTTATAGGCTCCTTCCAGGAGATGAAGTAATTTTTTACACTTCTTAGAGTCTATCGTTGCATACGTGTACGATAGCTCATCAATGCTCAAGTGATGCCCCCTTCTCCAACGAGCGACTTTATATAGAAAGACTTTCCGTCTTTCTCTAATTAACCTTGGATTTGTTCATTACCGAAGAGAGTATTGTTGCGTAATACTACGTAATATTATACGCATCAAATGCCCGAGTCGAATCATATTCTTTTCATTCATCCGCTCGACGCTAGACTCTAGCTTGTTTACGAGTAGAGAGAGTAAGCGAGACAGCATGCGTGACTAAGAAAGAGTTGACAAACGTGCGAGACTATCTCCATCTCGCTTACTCGTACGGCTTAGTCATTGTGAAATGATAAAAGTAATAAATATCTTTCCATATATTTTATTTATTTCTTTTCTTTTTACAATAAAAGAATTTTATTTACATTCAATTTTTTCCCCTCCCATAATTTTACAGCTCAATAAATTCCACTCGATTATATTTTTCACCTCCAAGATAACGCAGTGCTATACCATGTGTGTGAGATTTTTGTACCATTTTGTTGAACAAATTTTCATTCTCGAGCAAAACTTGGCTCGTTCTCGATGGAAGAAAAATACTAAAATCCTTCTCAATGTCGGCAGTCACTTGCTTTCCATACTTTGTGTTGACGAATCGCATATTGGTGATCTCATATATCTTCTGCGTGCCCAATTCAGAGATTTTTCTCGCGGGAAGAAAGTTCTCGCGACGACTGACTTCGTTGAGTCTTGCGAGATCCATGACGAGACGATCTTTGAAATTCTGCCAAGTTTCTGAATTTAATATGATTAATTATTAATAATTATTGAATACTCAATAATGCATTACAGCATATCATTTTTAAAATGATTTATTTGATACTCACTCTAAATGCCTCCTTTTTTCGTTTATGTCACACACGGAAATTATTGCAATAATTCGTACGAGTTGATCAAATCCACAGTTTGCAGATGAATGATTCTGCACACTTTCAGCAGCCCAATTTATAGGGCGCGCAATGCTCTGTCTTCGTCAGATGTAGTGTCTCCAGTAGCGTAATATTTGCGCATGAATAATATTATTTTTATTGCATAATATTGCATAATACGACACAGATCTTCGTTTGCTCTGAGCGAAAAGAAAATACATAATTCTCGAGCATAACATGCGCTCATCTTACTCGCATGACTCGCGCTACCTCCCGCCCCCCTTGTCATCCGCGCGAGCCTTGTGAAAATTATCCGCATTAACGACACATATTCCATCGGCATCTGTTTACTCGATGCACTGACGCATCGATGACATCACCGCCCTTCCCGAATCTCCCGAAACCTTCCGGAGATATATTAATCACTCATCCATCTTAACACGACCGCAGCGATATATCAACGCGAGTGTATTCGAGTTTTCAAAAATCGATCAAATTTTTTTCCATAAAACGAATACTTTATTTCAATGAAGTACACTTGCAACGTGTCCAAAATGCATAACTATCTAATTTTTCGATCAAATTTCAACGACTACCGATGAAAGTTAATGTGACAGAGCTACAAATTATGGAAAAATTAAAAATTGAAATAACCATTTTTTTATTGCAATGAAAAGCGTAAATAAAACATGTAAGGATATTTGTTTTTATCATTTCGTTATGACTAATACATGTGTGTGAGTAGGTGAAAAAAAAGATAGTCTCTCGCTTGCGTTTGTCATCTCTCTCTTAGTCGTGCACACTGTCTCATTTGTTCTCGCTATACGTAAACATGATAAAGTCGAGTGTCGAGCGGATGAACACAAAAATTCGACACAAATATTCTATACGACGGATATTCGATACAAATATTCCATACGATAGAAAATTATGGATATCGACTTTAAGCATTTTTTTTTTACTGTTACGCATATTTTCAACTTGTTGGTGGAAATCAAACACCTCGAAGAATGAAATAAGCGCTGTCACGCCAATTCTCGCGAACAAACCGGTATCCCGCAAGACCGAGAGGGTTCCTCTGGGCGCCAGTCTCGAGAGCTAAACTCTCGATACAAATTTTTATCGAGGAAACCCGAGAGCGAGATATTCGCTCGGCTAGCAAGCAGCCATGGGGAAATGGTAGAGGGGATGGTTCAGGTGGCAAACGCGACGGAATGACCAACACTCAAAATTCGGGAACCGAATGTTATACCCCCGAGTTTCGCGAGCATCACCGAGGTTACGCGTTGAGCAACAACCAAGGTATGCGAGCGTTGCGACAGCCGTCGCACAACGCACAGTATCGATACTTTGGAAATTCGGCACAGTATTGCCGCAATTAAAATACTTAAGGCATCTTTCGTAAAACATGCGAAAACAGGTGAATCGCTCGTTCCACTTTATCTTCTATAAAGTGCGAGTACGAGCGCGCAGCGACAGTTCAGAGGGTTATCCGATACTGTGCGGCTGCTTGTGACAAGAATACTTTCTACGGGACTCGTGCAAAGGGTCAGCCTAGTAGTATATCTTAGCTATAGTCGGACAATAGTCCGAGCTACTTTTACTGAACTCTGTAAGATTTGATAAGTGCATCTTCGCACAATAAATAAAGGGACATTATTACTTGCTACATCTCTCCTGTGTTTCCGATATTCGCTTGGGTTCCAACCCTTAACCGGTATTTCCTAAATTAATAAAGGGGGTTCTATTCCTCGCGTCGGGACTCGGCTTAGCTACCCGGGAATCGGCGGTATAACATTGGTGGCAGCGGTGGGATACCGGGAGTGAGTGAAAGGAACCAGAGTGTAGTGAAAAGTGGGTCACTGGCTGTACACCAATACAGACGTGAGAACCGTCACCAGGGGATCGACGGGACAATCAGCCGCGAGGAGGAACTGCAGGCCACCTCAAGATCGTCACCCAGCAGAGGGACGTGGAGCAGTATCGAAGAGGAAGCCGAGAGCATTTTGCACAATACAAAGGCGACCTGTAAAATGGCCATAGGCACACTGTAAGTGCAAGTTGAGAATTTCGTAAAACAAAACTAACACCTACGGGGGCAATATAAACCAGTAAGCGCGTTACTAACCCCGTAAGGGTGAAATAAGGGGCTAAAACCGAAGTAAAAGCGAAATGAGTGACGGGGAAGTTCCGAAGGATCAGCCGGCGGGGCCATCTGGGGAGGCACCACCCCCGCCGGATCCCTCAGCTTCGGTACAAGAGGATCAGCGGGTTGCGGAGGGCCTCGGGGCCGCGTTGCAAGAGATAACGTCGGTCGCGAGGGGCAACTTGGCAGCACGAGGCTCGGAGTCGCAGCAGGGGGCGCAATCTTCACCAAACCCCCTGTTCGGGGTGAATTTACACAGGGGGGCTGCGTTTGACGACCTCAGGGATATCGACCACAGTATATTCGAACCCAGGGGCACACCACCACCGGGGGTCGGTCTCACCCCCCGAGCAATAGAGGCGGAGATACAGCGCCTGAGGACGATATATCGCAACACGCTTGGCGAACGGCGAGGGGGATTTTTCGATTGGGACAGGGACCGAAACTGGACAACCACCTTCGGTGATGGCAGCAGGCTGTACCCTATGGGGGTGGAAATCCCAGGGGTGCGCCGAAATTTATTTGCTGACCTCCCTGCGGAGGGGGACGTCACCGCTGCAGCCGAGGCGCGCGTAGCGGAGCATCTTGAGAGGGGTGATCGCGAACTGGAGACGATACGAGCCGAATTGTCGGAGTACGTGGCTAACGAGGTCGAACGAAGGATGGCAGAGCGTACCAGGCAACAGCGAACCATTGCACCAGAGGACGGCGAGGATTCCCCGTATATTAGCCTGGATTTAGCGTTAAAAAATATCAAAACGTTCGACGGCAATGATCCAAACAGATTAGAGGAGTTTTTATCATCTTGCGAGGCCGTATGGGAGAGGGTGAAACCCCAGCAGAGGGGGACACTCTTGGCTCTCGTGCGAAGCGGAAAATTGGAGGATCGTGCGACGAGGGAACTCCGACACAAGGTGATACGGAATATATCGGAGCTTCGAAGCGAGCTCGAGGCATTGTACGGGAAGCGAAAATCGCTCGCTGCCCTCCAGTACGAATTTTGCTTGCTGAAGCAAGGTGCGAAAGAATCAGTAGCGGCATATGCCGCGCGTGTCGAGAGGCTTACGGGGGAGGTGTCGGAAAAACTGTGTGAGGACACAGCACCCCACGGGGCGAGATATGTCGAAGCCGCTGTGCGACGAAGTGCGCAGATGAACTTCGAGAATGGATTAAATCCCGAAATTCGGATGATTGTGCGCTCGCGTAATTACGGGAGTCTGCGGGACTCTGTAGTGGGCGCTGCAGAAGTAGAAAAAATGCTCGGAACTGGGAGCAGCAAGGGAACCTCAGGGGTGAGTCAACCTCGCAGTAGTACGGGTGGAGGGGGTGCAACACCCCGAAAATGTTACAATTGTGGTATCGCGGGGCACGTCGCACGTGATTGTACGAAAAAATCGGGTCGACACAGCCTCCCCGCGCCAGGACCGGGGCGGGAAGTGAATCAAGTGAAAGTGACGTGCAATTTCTGTGGAAAAGTCGGGCATCTTTGGAGAGAATGCCGAAAGCGTTTGCAGCAGGAGGGACAGAAGACGCAACAGTCAGGCAAGGGGAACAGTAATAATTCCCCTCCGAAGGCTCAAGGGGGCCAAAAAACTTTGAAGGATTTTCTGGGTAGTGAACAACAGAAATCCGAGGGAAAGGGACAACAACGGGAGGTGTACGTCGTGAACGCCACATCCGGAGGCGTTGCGAGTGACTTCCACATCAAATCACCTGTGTGCAAGGGGGGAGTATTAACGTTGAAAGCGGATACAGGAGCTCAGGTGAGCATCATAAGTGCGGAGGCCCTCAGCGAAGGAACCGAGGCTGAGAAAACGGGAGTGACAATCGTCGGGCTGGGAGGCTCACCCGTACAAGCGAGATGTGCAGTCAAGGTGCATCTCGAGACGCCGAGGGGTACCGCTGCACACTGGTTCCACGTTGTACCCCCCGGGGTGGCGCTAGGGGTGCACGGATTCCTCGGGATGGATTTTATAAGGGAACACAAGGTGGATATACTCCGGGGCAGAGAGATACGGATCTTCGGGCATCGAATGCCTTTGGTGGATGGACGATTAAAAATGCGTTTACCACCGCGTAGTGAAAGTTTTGCGTATGTTGCAACGAACAGTGGGGTAGTAGGTATCGTCGACAAAAAGGAGGTCGCCGAGGGTGTTGCACTCGGCGCCTGTGTAACCACACCGCGAGGCAACAGCTGTGCAGTGTGTGTAATAAACATGACTTCCGAAGAAGTGGAGATCGAGCGACCGACGGTGACACTCGAGCCGCTCGAGTCAGCAGAAAATTCGAGCGACAGCGAAGGCGCGTGCGAGGTAAACACGGCACGCGAGTTGAGCATTGACGAAGGGGGGAACGGCGGCACGCGACTCACGCGGTTGCGGGAGGCGATCGACGTGGGACATTTAAATGCCGAGGAGAAGAAAACATTGCTCGAGGTATGTGAAGATTTCGCGGAAATTTTCCACCTCGAGGGGGACTGGCTGCCGTGCACGACGGAGATCGAACACGAGATTCCCCTTCGTGAGGGCGTGAGACCAATCAAGGTGCAGCCCTATCGTTTACCTGAGGCGCATAAACGGGAGGTAGCGATACAAACGAAACAAATGTTAGAAGACGAAATAATACAGCCGAGTCGAAGTCAGTGGAATGCGCCGCTGCTCGTGGTGACGAAAAAACCTGACGCAGCAGGAAAGGTGAAACTACGAGTCGTCGTGGATTTTCGAAAATTAAACGAAGCGACTATCGGTGATTCATATCCGTTACCGAACATCACCGATATTCTGGACCAGCTGGGGAAGGCTCACTACTTCACAACCCTCGACTTGGCATCGGGATTCCATCAGATTCCCATGGCCGACAAGGATAAAGAAAAAACCGCGTTCTCCACACCCCAGGGGCACTTCGAATATACGCGAATGCCCTTCGGATTAAAAAATGCGCCGCCAACCTTTCAAAGGTTGATGAACACCGTATTAGCGGGACTGGATGGAATAAAGTGTTACGTATACCTCGATGATATCGTGATATTCGGGTCAACGCTGACGGAGCACAACGATCGGTTGCGCGAAGTATTTACACGCTTACGAGAAGCGAAGCTATCGTTGCAGCCGGGAAAATGTCGTTTCTTAAGGAAAGAAACACAGTATCTGGGACACGTCATCTCAGAGGAGGGGGTGCGACCGGATCCCTCGAAGATCGCCGCAGTGAAGGATTTTCCGGTACCACGTAATATGAAGGGAGTCCAGTCCTTCTTAGGGCTCGCGGGATATTACCGGAAATTTATACGGGATTTTTCGAGGATCGCGAAGCCACTCACGGAATTAACGAAGAAGGAAAATCCCTTCGTTTGGTCGGCGAAGCAGGAGCACGCGTTCGAAGAGTTGAAAAAAGCGCTGACGACGGCACCGGTATTACAGTATCCGGATTTCGAGAGGCCATTCGTCGTGACAACGGATGCCTCCGATAAAGCCATTGGCGCTATACTATCGCAGGGGGAAGTGGGCGACGATTTGCCGATTTGTTACGCAAGTCGCACGCTCAATAAGGCTGAACAAAATTATACAACGACGGAGAAAGAGTTAATCGCAATCGTATGGGGGGTGGCACAATTTCGCCCCTATATTTACGGAACTAAATTCACAGTGGTTACGGATCACAAGCCTTTAACGTGGTTATTTAACGTGAAAGATCCGGGATCGAGACTCATGCGATGGAAAATAAAATTATCGGAACATGAGTTTGATATAGTGTATAAAGCAGGGAAAAGGAATACGAACGCCGATGCGCTGAGTCGAGTGTATGTAACGACGCGCTCGCATGCACGGCAGACGGAGAGAGAGACAGTCGACAAAAGCAGTGCGCGCGAGGGAGAGCGCGACAGCAGCGAGCACGAGGGAACTCCATCGCTACGCAGCGAGGCAGAGAGAGAGACAGCGCGAGCCAGCAACGGTGACTCGAGCGCGACAGACGATGCGTCAGCCATCGTGCCAGGCGAAGCGGCAGCGGCCAGTGCGATAGAAAGAGACGGACGACGCGATAGCGATAGCCACTCGGACGACAGAGATAACGGCGGCCATGCGAGCTACGGAGATAAGAGCCGTAGCGATGGCGAGAGTCTTAGCAAAGAAGAGAGAAGGAAGATACTTTACGAGTACCACGACGCACCCTTGGGAGGACATCAGGGTGTTACGCGTATGCTAAAACGAATACAACTCGCGTACAGCTGGCCGGGTATGCGAAAGGAAGTAGAGGAGTATGTCGCGGCATGCGACAAGTGTCAACGAAATAAAGTACACACAACACCAAAAGCACCGATGGCGATCACCGATACGCCGTCACGGGCATTCGAAAAGGGCGCTATGGACATCGTAGGGCCTTTAACAGTGACGGAAACGGGGAATAAATACATTCTCACGTTCCAGGATTTATTGACGAAATTCAGTATCGCGATTCCACTCCCTTCGCAGTCCGCGAACGATGTCGCACGGGCTTTTACGGAGGAGATCGTATGCCGGTACGGGATACCGGAAGTCGTGCTCACGGATCAAGGGACGAATTTCCTGAGCGCGATATTTAAGGATGTATGCAAGCTGTTGCGAGTGGAAAAAGTGCAAACAACAGCATATCATCCGCAGTCGAATGGGGCATTGGAGCGTTCTCATCGAACGTTAGCGGAGTACCTGAAGAGCTATACAACCGAGGATCAGAGGGACTGGGATAAATGGCTACCGTACGCCATGTTCCAGTACAACACGACACCCCATACGGCTACAGGCTTCACCCCCTATAGCCTGATGTTCGGGAGAGAAGCGGAACTCCCTACCTCGCTAAAAAAACCCTCAAGTACGTTGTATGCGTACGACGATTATTCCCAGGAGTCGAAGGAACGGATGCGAGCATCATGGGCGATGGCACGAGCAAATCTGGAGACGGCAAAAAATCGTGCGAAGGAGTTTCACGATAAAAAGGCCAAGGAAAGGAAATTCGATATCGGGGAAAAAGTTTTGTTGCACGATGAAACGGTGCGACAAGGCAGATCGGCGAAACTCACCGCCAATTGGATTGGGCCGTTTGTCATCGAGGAGGTGCATCCGCCCCTCAATTACACTATTCGGAAGGGGCGGCGGCGTTTAAAGGTTCACGTGGATCGTCTCCGGGAGTACATCGAGAATTAGGAGCCGATTTTAAGGGGGGGGGGGAGAGCTAGGAGTAGCTGTTGGTTTTTGGGAATTGAAAAAAAAAAATTTTTTGTGTGAATATTTCTGGAAAAAAAAAAAAAAAAAAAATCTGTGTGAACTTTTGTCATGGAAAAAGGGAAAAAATATATTTGAGAGGTTATTGTTGGGAAAAATAAATTACGTAGAGTGACATTGTTGCAGGGTGTTGTTTTGTTGCCTGCCGATTATCGTCAACGGCGGGGCTGTTATAGAGGAATTTCGCAACGTGCCGGGAATTTATTTCGAGCACGTAGGCACGCTGTGTTTATACACGGACGTGTGGACATTAGCTGTGCACATGGATCTCTCGAATCTCATGGCGTTGGAGCAGTCTATTCAGTGGCATCTTGAAGGGTATCGGGACCGGTGCAGGGAGTCAGTGGGGTCCGGAGGACACTGTGCCGAGATGCTGATACACCTGGAGCGCCTCTCCGCAAGGGTAGCGGAGGAAATTGGCGTGGTACACGATCTCGTGGGGGGAGAGCACCTACGAGACAAGCGGGGACTGGTAGATGGACTAGGATCGGTCCTCAAAACCATCACGGGGAACCTCGATGCGGCGGATGGCGAGAGAATTGAGAACGAGTTATCGGCGGTTCGAGAGACACAGGAGACTATGAGGGACGGCATGCAGAAGCAGCTGCAAGTGGTCGAATCCTCGATCGATATGTTCAATCGTTCGTCGTACGCATCCGAGAGGAACCTCAATAAATTATACGCCATGCTGCGGGAGGTCAACGGCTACTTCCACAACAGTACCAGCCGTCTGGCTACGCGACAGCAGTTCGACGAGAGTCTGGGATTATTGGACTCTCATTTGGGGGCATTCCTCGGCGAAGTGAGGGGTATCGCCGACTTATTTATGGGAATCGCATCAGGAACGGTGAATCCGGCTATCATCTCGCCGGAGAAGCTCACCAAATATCTTACTGAGGCATTGCCGC
Source organism: Buathra laborator (assembly GCA_934046635.1). NCBI lineage: Eukaryota > Metazoa > Arthropoda > Insecta > Hymenoptera > Ichneumonidae > Buathra > Buathra laborator. The sequence goes on from OW203896.1 coordinate 233,419, forward strand.
ACGTGCCGAAGGGATACAGCTTCCCTCGGCCAGTGGCAAGGGAAAACGCAGCGGAATTACTGCGACTGGCAACCGCGAGGGCCTACCGAGTGGGAGAAAACGTAACGCTGCTCCTCGAGATACCACTCGTTGGGGCGGCAGAGTACAGTGTCAGTCGCACGTACCCCCTACCGAGGCGGGGGGAAAACGACACGTACTATTATCAGGAGACGTCGCCGGAATTGGTCATCGTGGATCGGGAAAATCGGAACTACATACGGATGACGGAACGGGAATTAGAGGAATGCAGGAGGGATGGAACGAGATTCTACTGCAACCCGTGGCATCCAGCGTTAGCGGTAAATGAAGCCGCGCCTTGCAACGTGCGAACGTACGTGGGGGGGTGCGGTAGGTCGGGAGCAGAACTGTCCGAAGCGTGTAGTGAAGTTGGCAAACACGCTCATCGTAAGTCTACGACAGCCGGGACGATGGCTGTACGCCGCACCACGACCTGAGCCGTTGACCGTCACCTGCGACGGTATGCCGACTCAGCAGTCTGTCTTGAGTGGAACGGGATCGTTGACACTCACCGGGCGATGCACAGCGACAGCGAAAAATTTTCGCGTAGAAACCGTGAGGCGAATAACACAGGCGGTAATCGACAACGACTTGGTGCCAACGTACAATCTCACACTCACACCACAGGAGGCGGAGTGCGTGCCGCAGGTGGCCGACCAATACGAGAATATTACCCTCGAGCACGTGGTGAGCACGCCACAGGAGTTGAACGACCTCGGGGTGCGAATACAGCAATTGCGAGACGGACTCGCAACTCGAGTAACGCGCAAGCAACGAATAATAAGCTTGATCGGCCAACATGCGATAGGCTCGATCTCCCTAGCAACGATGATAATCTTCGCCATCTTCTGGCTTATCAGAAGGCGATGCAGGACTCGGCAACCCACGGTGGAGGCCCCCTGTACGAAGGTGGCGAAACGAGGCAGCGAAGAGACGCCGATGGAGCGGCGAGACCAACGAAGGGCATCCCCATCGGATGAGAAAAGGGTGACGCGAGCAATGGGCGCACCGGCTTATAGGCCGAAGAAATAGCCGACGCAGCATCAATGGCTGGCCGTCCGGGTTGAACGACACCCGGATACGACAGCCACCACGCGAATAATTACAATATAAGCGGGATAATAAAATTGGGAATATTTTAACGCGGGATAGTTGTAATTTTCTCTTTCGGGAATACAGTGAAAAGAAATCCATCGATTTCTTTTCCCTTAAGGGGGGAGGGATGTTATACCCCCGAGTTTCGCGAGCATCACCGAGGTTACGCGTTGAGCAACAACCAAGGTATGCGAGCGTTGCGACAGCCGTCGCACAACGCACAGTATCGATACTTTGGAAATTCGGCACAGTATTGCCGCAATTAAAATACTTAAGGCATCTTTCGTAAAACATGCGAAAACAGGTGAATCGCTCGTTCCACTTTATCTTCTATAAAGTGCGAGTACGAGCGCGCAGCGACAGTTCAGAGGGTTATCCGATACTGTGCGGCTGCTTGTGACAAGAATACTTTCTACGGGACTCGTGCAAAGGGTCAGCCTAGTAGTATATCTTAGCTATAGTCGGACAATAGTCCGAGCTACTTTTACTGAACTCTGTAAGATTTGATAAGTGCATCTTCGCACAATAAATAAAGGGACATTATTACTTGCTACATCTCTCCTGTGTTTCCGATATTCGCTTGGGTTCCAACCCTTAACCGGTATTTCCTAAATTAATAAAGGGGGTTCTATTCCTCGCGTCGGGACTCGGCTTAGCTACCCGGGAATCGGCGGTATAACACGAATTTAACAATTTTTATTGTTTAACACAACTCTCGGTAGCAAAAACAAGCAATACAATAATTCTTTGACGTGTGAAAACAAATAAATCTTTGTTCTCGGTAGCGGTTGTCGTTGCACGGAGCGCGTTCGCGCAGCAAACAAGTAGAGGTCGATTCGACCTTTCCAACCGCGAGCTCTCGAGAGCGAAAATATCGAAGTTCGTTATAATCGAAGGAAAGACGCACGCCTCGCGTCCACAGATTGACAAAGAAAGATGGTCAGCCAAAAGAATAAAATTATACAAGTCACAGAATTAAAAAAAAGAATCGGATAACTAAAGTCACGCAAGAATATGAGGAAAAGTCAGGAAAGAGTTAAAAGAAAAATATAAGAGGCGCGTGCTTCGCGATTACGCCCAAATGGCGGATACAATTTGTACCCCGGTTCTCGAGAGCTTTGGCGATTTTTCCCGAATTACTAAATAACTTAAACTACGGACTCTCGCGCGTACGCAATTTTATGAAAAACGGAATAAATAACAGCTAATTGAATCCCTCTCGGCGATTCTTTAATTCAACAAATAAAATACAATAAAACTACGAGAACACCGGCGATGGCTTTTCGGATCGCGAATTTAACACAGAACCTTGAGTGCCATGCACGATAACGCACCGCCCGGCAATATCGCTCGGGATCTTTTTGGCCAAACTAAGATGATGCGAAACTGAAACAAAAGCCTGTCCGGAAACGAACGACGGTCTTACCGGTTTATTTATGCCGTAAACGAAGCCCCTCGGGAAATTCCTCGTCGAGTCTTCGAGATCGCGGGTGGTAGGCGTCGGTTCTCGCTGGACAGCACGGTCGGCAACGGTAACAACGTCCTGCTTCTTCGGTGTATCACGCTCGAGTCCTCGAGACGATTCGCGTTTTCGCGGAAACGGACACCGACCCCCATCCCTGCCTACTTTAACGCTTGGCCCCCTAGCCGAATTTTGAGACGCTCCGGTAGCGCATCGCGCGCAAATTAAATATCGAGAGCGTCCGATATCGATGAATTCGACGTACTCGCTGATAGGCGATACACGATGAGAGCGATGCTGTTGATGCTGGGGTCCAGATGAGGCCGACAATAATTCTTTCTCCGGAGAATGATGCTAAGCGATGCGATTCTTCTCCGGGAACGATGCTGTTGAAGTACAGCGAGGGGTGAGGCTTCGAGTCGATCCTCCGCCCGCTATCGCGAGATCGATATTCAGAGCAACGAGCCTCCGAGTTACTTTTGGAGCGCGCGGTAGCTCGGCGACGCGCTCTTCGTTGCTGCTGCGAAGCCGTAGCGCTGATACGGCTCTCGACTTTCTCGCCGACGACCACTGCTGTCCGCGAGAGCGTAGCTGGCGTGGACTTGCCGTTGCCTTTGCCAATGTCGAGGCGGCGATGACGCTCTCTCGCGCGTCGGTAACGAAGATTCCGGCGTTGACGATGTTCTCGATGAATACGCGATAAGGCTATCGCTCGTTTACCGGAAAGAAAAGTCAAAATAATCAAAATAAAATTCGAAAAGCCAGCTAATGCCCTGTTGAATTGCCGAGAGGGACTCTACCGAGAGCCAGAACGTTGGCCGTTGTGCCGTGCTGTCACTTAGGCCCGTATAATTCTCGGGCTTTGTGACGGGAGCGAAAAATCCACGTCACAACGCATAGATGGAAAATAAAATTATATCAATCATCTTTTACTATGCTCAAAACGGTGAGACTATGATGAAGTCTAATAGCATCGGTAAGCATCACGGATAAATTCTTTTCATCAATCCACTCGACCATAATATTATCTTATTTATGCGCCGATGTAAACATAAGGAAACAAACGATAACAGAGATTCAATACTATCACCATAGCAGGTATTAGATTTCATATAGTGATTGCAGCCAAATTTCTTTACACGAGGCCTCATCCAGCATCATCCAGCAGTCTAATTCATACTGTGACTTAAGTCGGATCACAGCGAGATTATTTTAAAAATACGAAATAGAGTGAAAGTTGAAGGTTTTTGAAGAAAAAAAGAAAAAAAATGAATGGAAACGGAGTGGCGCCTGGTGCACGTAACCGTCAAAGTAAGTGTTAAAACGCCAAAGTGTCGAGGACGTTATTAATAATCTAAAATGAGTAACTGTGAAGGGTCGTGATAAATTCAAAATATCCTTGAAACAAGATAGTATTCTTTAAGGGGGCTGAGTCACCTAAAATTTTTTTTTTTATTTATTTTTTTAATTTTTTTTTTTCTGAATGTATATACGGTGTACTACATACACACCAAATTTTAGATCGAAATTTAAAAAATTACCGAAGTTAGAAGCATTTTAGTAATATTAGAAATATTAGAAATAAATAATGTGTGAAAAAAAAAAAATGCCGAAATGCAATACAAACAATGCCGGAATACCGCATCTCCGCATGTTTCTTTTTCTTCTAATAAGAAGAACAAGGAACATCGAGAAAGGAACATAAAAAAAACAATCGAAGCCGAAACTGCGTTCGGTAGGTAACGATTTACCGACCAAAGGGTCGTTACGTCTAATCGATGCGACTCAGATTATCGCCGCTACCGCGCTTTGTTTTGAGTCTGCGATACTCCGGCGTAATGTAGCAGCGATGATTTTTACTCGATTGTGTCAATCGGGTAAAAAACTGCGCTTGTAAACTCCGTGTAATTAGTTAATCGTCAGTGTTTACAGTTTTTCCGAATGAACGGAATATATTCTGTATTTTTGCCCGCAATGGTGCAAAAATGATTTTCACAGTGACAGTGTCGCAACGCGAAAAGTCTCGCAGAATTAACCTCATTTTTAAACGTCACATTTGACGTAAGAGTATTTTTTTTTATTTTTTAAACATTTTTTTTGCATTTTCGAGATTTGTAAAATAAAAAAAAGAAAAAAAAAATTCTAAGTTTTATGTGATAGAAAAAAAAGTGTACATTTTTGTGACAAAAAAAATATAAAAATAATTTTTTTTTATTGTGAATCACCCAAGTTGGTTATTTTCATTAATCTGTGAAATTCATTTTTTGACACTTATATTTTTCTTCGCTTGCCGCAGGTTTCAGGGAGAATGGGCCCACCAATTTTGGATTGCGACGGCTCATTTTCTTCGTAACAGTCAGTGTTACAGAACGAGTGCGGGGATTTTTCATGCGATCAAAAATGGATTTATCGCAAGCCATTATGTGAGTGGTTACGAGACAAAAAGTGGAAAAAGTGAATTTTTTGGTAGTTTTTAACTCATAGCTTCGCCAGCGAAGCTTCAAAAAAAAAATCCCCGCACTCGTTCCGCAATAAACTCTCCAACGAAGAAAATAAGAGGTCGCAAGCAAAGATTGATGCTTTCGTTCAGTCCGAAAGCTGCGGCAAAGGAAAAATGTTTGACCATTGCCCATAACACTGGAATACACCGTAGGTCTCCAAAAAAATTTACAGCGGTAGTCTAACATATATATATTATGGAGGTAAAATTAAATTTTTCATTAAACTTATATATACTGGAAAAAAAATTTTTTACTTTTCGATTTTTTAGGTGACTCAGTCCCCTTAAATAAATTTTGTTAATGCAGGAGGTGCAGAGTTTGTCGATTTTTCGCCACGAATACGGGTTCCGGCGGAATGGATCCGGTCGATCGACATGGATGAATTAATCCGCGTCATTAACCTGGTTTTATCCACCGAGGCCCGGACCCTTCCATTTCATCAGGGCCAAGATTTCAAAATGTTCGTGGAAGTTGGCGGACAATCGGCGCGGGTTATCCGAGATGCCAACCGCCGACTGTATTCCACAACATTTAAAAAAAATAACAACAGCATCAACATAAAAAACAGCAACAACAATGTTTGACAATATTATGTTGATTAAAATATCTTATATATTATAAATAATAAAATATTTTATATATTTTATACACAAAATATTAGCTTTTTATATTACTAATAATATATATGATTCTGTGTCCGAATCTTCCTGAACCTTCTGGAAGCTTCGAGGTGCGTGTGTGTGCTGTCCGTGTGAGCCGTGTACGTGTAACACGCACACAAATGGATCCAGAATCGGCATAGTGTGTCTACTTATATCTGTTACAATTTTTCCCAAGTTTCCCTATATTCCATGTTCCCTGACGCAATCCACGGAATTCGCGTTTTCCCAAAATTCGGAAATATTGTAAAAGTCTCATATCCCCAAAAAATTCGATTATCTTGCAACACAGTAAAATTTCAATATTCAGCAAAGTTCGAAATAAAGAAATTCAACAATACTTTTCCCAGACTACCCCGGAATTTCCTGAATTCAAATGTTTAACAGATTATTAACAGATTTCAATAAAATGTAGATATTTTCGTAATTCTCGATTTCCCACTGAATTAAAATATCTATTCAGAATTGCGATGCAGAAATTACAACACGAAATTCGAAATCCAGGATTTGAACTATCAATAAGAAATTAGCGGATTTTACTGTCACGTTGTCCCGTTCGTGTCCTATAGTTTTCCTGTGATTAAACACACCCTTCCTCTGGCTCACGTTAACCCCCACGTGTATCCGACACGGCATCTCTTTGACCGAAAAATATCTAGCAAGATATTTGGAAGAAATCCCGAATTTCCCACGATAGCTTACGGGATTTCAATAACAATAACAATATCCGTTAGTGTTTCTATCCTAATGCCTGGAATCGCCTGCCATTATACTCTTATAATATTCCCCCCAATTAACAGACACTCACTTGCCTACATTTTGCCTGGTTCGTGGTTTCGTCACCACGGCGATCGTTGCTTTTGCCGTCCGTGTGGCCAACGTCATCCTCGACGTCACTTTTCTTGCTCTTGCTGCACCTCTGCTGTACTTCCTGTAGCGAGTGTACTCCCCTGCTATGAATATCCGCCCAGGCCCGAGGTCGAGTGTTGCGAGATTCCGAGCTCGTCCCCTCTGATCCTGAGCATCCGTTGTAATTGGCAATGGATATGAGCTACCGATTGTAGCCTCGTTCAGTTTGCGAAAGTCCATATTGACCCGCATCTTTATTCCTCCCGCTGTGTCGGGCTCCCTCGTTGCGACGAGCGTCAGAGCGTCCCATTGACTCCGGCTCGAACGCATTGCTCCTTCACCCAGCATCCCTGCAGTTTGCTCTTTCATCCCTTGGCCATGAGCTTCCGGCAACCTGCAGAGGTTTGTCTGTATTGTCTGCGTGTCTCCCTTTAGCGGTATTCCATCCCCGATGGCCCGCGTTTCCAGTAATGGGCGTCTGCCGGGGTGGGGCCTGTCCCGTAATCTCCGCGTACTTCCCGTAGCGAGTGTACTTCCTCGCTGTTGGGGTGCGAGGCTTCGACCTTGCCTTGCTGACTTCCACAGCTCGTGACGCAGTTTTTTCCGCTGACTGTATTTGCGTCGTGAGTCGGGCATACGGCCTCGCCTTCATCCTCGCTATGCGCTGACGCGAGGAGCTCTGGTGTCACCGTAGGTTGGTCAACCGCGTGCTCTCTGCTCGCTGTTTCCGCCGCTTTTTTTACACGGGGATTCCCACGCAGAGTGGTATAAGTCCCGTCTCTCACACATTCGGTAATACCGCTACATGCGAGCATCCCGATGTATTCGCCCATTGCAGGATGCATAGTGTTCTTACCCCGCGATGACGGTTCCATTTCCCATACATGTGCCCGTACATTCTAATGGTATTTCCACCAAGGATATCGACCTTATGTTTCCTCATGAAATCCATTCCCAAGAGTCCATGCACCCCTAGAGGCACGCTGTCGGGTACAACGTAAAAATCGTGCGCGATTGTTACCTGTGGGGTTTTAAGCTCGATGGTTGCCATGCAGATCGCTTTCACTCGTGCACCACCGACCCCCACGATTGTGACGTTTGTTGCTTCGCGTCTCATCCCCTCTTTCACCGCGTTCTCACTTATCAGACTAATCTGAGCGCCGGTGTCTACTGCCATCGTGAGAGTCCCTTTTTCCGACATGGGGGATTCTATGTGGAAGTTACTTGCTGCCCCGTCCGTCCCGTCGTCCACGATCGTTACGGTGTTCACGCGGAACGGCCGTTTGGCACGTTGTTCATTATTCGAACCCGCTTTCGGCTTTCCTCGATGCCGATTTTTATCCTGAACTTTTCCGTTATCCTCGTTCAGCTTAGCATGCTGACGCTGTTGCTGTGGGTTTGGTCTTTGTCGACGTAACCTCGTCTCACACCTCTTCCAAACGTGTCCGATCCTCCTGCAGTAATAGCAGGTAATACCCACCGCATCTACCTCACGTTTAACGTTCGGCATTGGTGAGCTCATTTTACCCGATTTTTTATTACCACTCGTTTTGTGATTATCGCGCGCGTCCTTCGGCTATCGCGTGTCACTCTCACTATCACTCGATTTTTGCCGACAACCTCGTGCGAGATGCCCCATGCCACCGCACGAGTAACACCGTGTCCCCCGAAGGTCTGCCGGCGTGGGGTGTCGGGCACCCCGTCTCCCCTCAGCATTTTCTCGACCACTGCTGCACCCACGGCGGTGTCGTAGAGGCTGTGATAGCGTCGAGGGCGTATGACTGCTCGAATTTCCCGATGCAGCCCGTTTACGAAGTTCTTCCGCGCGCCTTCCCGCAGTGCCTCTTCCACAGAACGTACTTCGTCCATCCCGAATCCCTCGCTGGACTTCGCGACTACCTTCGCGGTCAACCGGTCGGTCCGTGCTGCGTACGACGCCACGCTCTCTTCCCGCCCTTGTTTCAGTGCGCAGAACACGTTCCGCAATGCTGAGAGCGATTTCACCCTCCTGAAGAGAGCTTCTACATCTGTCTCCGTATCCCCGCGATCCCTGTATCCTTGACCGCGTGCGGTGATCCCGACATCCTCGTGATGTGGTTCCCCTGAACGTAGTCGCCTTGACGTACGCTCCGTGCGTTCTACCTCTTTGCCATCCATCACCTGGGGAGCATGCACCTCAGCTGGCTTCCCCACGTCGTCCCTGCGATCGAGGGGATTGTCATCCACCTCGTCGGGTTCGTCGCAGTCGGTGTCCCACCTTAGGTTCATCCCGAACTTCGGGCTCCGCCGTTCCGAATTTTCCCCCTTACCAGAACGTGGGCACGGCGCGTCGGGTGCCCTGGTGGTTTCTGTTACGTGATCCTTGAGCTCCTTTTCCCGACCGGACCTTCCTGCCTTCTGGCTCGCATGGTGCTGGTTTTCGGAATCATCCTTCTGTCGCGTTACATGCGACGGTTCTTCCGGTACCGCCGGAAGCTCTGTGTGGCCCTCACTGGCGATCATTTTCGCCCTTTCGCTTATGCCGTCTCCACGTTAGTATCGTACTTACCGGCTCCAGCGATTTTCCTTCCCCTTGGTGAGAGTACGAATTGTTTCTATAGCAGCCACTTACGGTGTACTGCCTGGCCACACGCTGGGATGCTTTCACATCCTCGGCGTTGAACTTCAATCGTTCCTGTGGCTCCCTGGTGAACTGTAAGTCATCACTCGTCTTCGTGACGTCCCGTAGGAGAATCTGCAGTTCCCCCCCCCCCCCCCGTTTGGTCCGTTGTTGGTCGCTCTCCTGACGACCCTGTCCCCCGGTACGCTACTTCCGGTTGCTGGAACGTGAACCACGACTCCGGATGTCGTATAATGGTTCCTCTTGTGCCTCAATCACTCTAAGAGCACTCACATTTACCTACACCTCTCGTAGGGTTTACACTTTTTATTTTCATTTTTCCCTGGTGACTCTAACGGTGTATTCGATTGTCTCCGGTGCCTCGGAAGGCGTTCTTACTCAGGTATCCCACCGCTGCCACCAATGTTATGCCGCCGAAGGCCAGTTAGCTACTCTGAGTCGGTGGTATCGGAGATATACTCCGATATTATGTAATAGGGATTACCAGCCAAGGGTTGGAACCCAAGTAAGAATTGAACCGAAGGTTAATTACAAAAGAATACTTTATTCGTTGAAAGTCTTACACGTAGATACAGTTTATATGTTCCAATATTCCCTTGGAACCGTTGTACAGTTTACACACGTTGTGTCCACACAGTTCACACAGTTCACACAGTTCACAAAGTTCACACCGTTCACACAGTTCACACAGTTCACACAGTTCACAAAGTTCACACAGTTCACACAGTTTTACGTGTATCAATTAACAAGATTAGTACCTTAGATCTTGCCGGACCAAACGTACAGTTCACGAGTCGATTAACAACTGTCTGACGCTCGATCTCTGTTCCCTTTATATGAACGGAGATCGATGTCAACTCGTATATTTTTGTTATTACTTATCATGAGCTCGCGCCACACTTTACCGAGCGTAAAGTGGAGCGTTCGACTCAGCGAATTCTCTTGATGATGGGCATCGTCCCGATGCTCTCATTTCACCATCTTTTGTTTAATATCTTTTACCCCAATTTCCGTATGAATTCAGGGATCGGAGTTACCTCGAATTGCGTAAAGCCGACTCAGGTGTTTGACGAGTTTCGCAATCGGACGCTCGCCGAGCAGGCCTCGCTCGCGAAAATGCTGACTGTGCGTTTGGTGCGACGATGGCACGTTTAGGCGTATGCCACTCGAATTCCTTGTATCTCGTCAGTGTGTATGTAGTACACATGTCGCAAGGAATTCGACATTGTACTTTTATTTGATATTCCTCGTATAGAGTTATATTCTCCTCTTATAGAATGATATTTCCCGTTTATGCCTTTACCAATTCTCATGTACCAAGTAAAGGGGTTCCGCGGTACAACACTCCCCCACACTCCTCTCTCTCACCTCCCAAAACCTATTTTTCGCATACGATTCATATTAGTGACGGTTTCTTTTTCCTCAATTCTTGTAACGAGCCGTGTATGAGAGCTAACACTGGGACGCCAAGGTCCCAGGGATTCTACCTTCGGCTCGGGGGGTCCCGGGGTCCTTCCTTATTGGGATCCTACGATCGAGTCCCCGAGTCGATTGACTCTCGAGAGCTCGCGAAACCTTTTTTCCCCACCCCGGCCTACACAGATCTGTCGCCCCTTACAATTATTGGTCGCGTTTCTCCGAATAATCGCCGCGATTCTCGGAACCGCCATGCGATAATTTGAACGAGCGAGCGGCGAGTCAAGAGCTTTCCAGCTCTCGCAGAAACGACGGACAGGCGATCCAGCGACGGACGGGAGCGCGGGGATTCCACTCTGTGTTTCGGCACAGGGTGGGGCCTCGCGATGCTTTTCTCCGGTGATAATCTTCGTTGTCGACGCGATCTCGACGATAGCAGAAGGGATCTGCTGCGCTGATGCAGTTTCCGCTGACGTTCGTTCCCCGAGTGCAAGAACGCCGTTTCCCGCGACAATCCGTGCACCAGTCGTTAACTATAATATTTTTGTGACGCGGCAGAAAAACCACGTCACAATATTAATGTTATATTTTTCCTTACAAATGTTCATTAACTTATCACGGAAATTAGAACACAGACTTATTACACAAACTTATTAGAAATTGGATCAAAATTATGAACCGATAAACCGAGATTCAGGTCCACATGAATGCATATTCAGCGCATGTCTCCGCGATTCCCTGGCAAACCATGTCCGACAACTAACACTGGGACGCCAAGGTTTTGAACTGGAATTTAAGCATCATTTTTCTTGATTTTTTAAAATAACCCTACTTTGGCTTTTTTTATTCAAACATTTTTTTAAACAAACCACATTCATGGTACTTGGCGGCGGCTTTTAATTTTTTTTCGCAAGAAAAATGTTTATGCACTTAGCGATTAGATGCATGCAAATACAAAACAGTAAAATGTTCGCTGAAACTTCGCGAATTAATCGACCTCTTAAAATACAACGCTCACCGAATAGTATCATCTTATATTTGCAGTTAAATAAGAAGTAAATTAGTCCGCACATCGCTTTGCTCCTACCGTCATGGCGGCGAAATAAACCTGGCAAAGCTGCATGTATCCGTGTATCCGCGCTCTATGTGTGGTGCAGTCCTATAATTCGCGCAAAACAAAAATGCGAAATAAGGACATTTTTTTTCCAAACTTTAAAAAAATGTATTCGCTTGTAATAAACTGTAACGGTTCACTTTTGGAGGTTTACAGATCTTTGCTCCACAAGTCTCGTTATTGTGAGTTTTTTGCTCACCTAAGTATGAGGGCAGGTGCTGTCAAAAAAATATCCGTTAGTTTATTCGAATTGTCAACAATAAATTGATTTTATTAAATCGTTGACGAGAATCTAATGTAAATTTTATCGTTTTCTAATTCATGATTTAATTTGGTTTTTAAACTTTTTGTGATTGAAATGCGAAACAGATCGAAGGAATATTTTATTGCGGATAAAGGAATTTTGATTCTACGTTAACCGCCGCTTATTAAATAATGATCTACGAAAGCAGTCGTCGCGGTCCCCCAAGGCAGTTGCCGGTGCTTGTTACAAATTGGCGAGTCGTTACAATAAAAAATGTCTCGATCAATTACTATAAAAAGATCGAAAACTTCACGAAAGCGGTCGCCAAGGTCCTCCAAGAGTTGCCGGCGCTAGGTTTTTGAGGATTAGGTAACACAAACGAAAGCGGTTGCCGGCGCTTGTGTGCGAATAGGAAAATTCAAAACTCAAAAGAGATCTCTTCGCTGAAAATAAATTTGATTAATTCGATGCTGCGCTGATAATGGTCAATGGCTGATGTAGAATCTTCCATCCGTGATTGGATCGTCGGTGAGAAATTTTATCCCCTTACACCCTTGCTTCTTCTTACCGTCGGAGCAACGCTCGTAGTAGAGCCACGCTCTACTCGAAAATCAAATAATTTGTACCTTCGACTATCGAGAATTATGAACTAGCGAAAGTTTCTTTGAAACTCAAGATCTAATGAGCCGTAGCCGCGCATGAGTTCTACTCCATTTGGAGTTTGTGACCGAAGTGATTTTTGTACTCACGAACGGCTCTTATATACCCGAGCGCGAAGATCCTTTTTTGCTTCGATTAACGCACGCTTGACGTCAAACTTCGCTGTCCTTCATTATCACTGACCGGGGTGTGCAAAAACGGCTTACGAAATTGATTGCGCGGTTGGAAATTTTACACCCTAATTTACCGAACGGTATGGTAAATGACCGATCATCGATTTGCCATTTACCACGAGAATTTTAATATCGATTTATTATGCTCTTATTATTTGTGTTTTTCTTTTTTTCTATTTTTCTATTCGGAAATACGTTGCGAAAGATAAGCAATGTATCCGCGAAGCTCTTTACGACCGACCGAAAATCTTCGAGAAGCCCGAACTTCTATACTTGATGCAATATTACCGGCGCATCGAACCTAACACAAATCATAATGACCGATGAAAAAAAATCGACAGTCATGTCGATTATATACGATGGAGATCCCGTGATGTACAATATCGGATCTACAAACCTCAAAAGTTATAGTTTTACTGTGTGACGTGCTCTTTTCGGCCCCGGACAGCGCCGTCAAGAGCCCCAACGCCCAATCTATAACGACGCCCAGTATTTCCGAATTTTTTACTTCTCACCTTTTCCTTCGCTATCGTTGACCACAGATGGGCGCCAGAGTATCTTTCTCCCGATATTCAGGAAACTTTCAATCAATCTCTCAATACTGAAAATTACAATAATAATAGTTTACACTGCTAGCGGGATAGGGAGTGCAGTTCAGGAAACAAGATAATTCTTTTTCGAGTATCCAATACTCGACTTACACGAATGTAAAATAATAACAATATTTCTCACATTTATTCAATCTTTTCACACATATTATTATCCAATTAACGATGTCCTTTCTTAATACAAAACTTTTGACTCGCGAGACTCGACGTGAATCTTTATTCTTTTCCAAACAATATCAGCGCGACGCTTCGAGCATTACTATGAGTTATCAAACGACTACTTACCGAGTACGAGCGAGAAAGCACTCTGCGATCCGCGTAACCCTCTTGTCAGAAATATTAACCAAAGATGGTGTGCACCTTGTTAATTTTACCGCAGCGATGCGAGCGGCCCTCGTGGCTTCCTTCTAGCTATCCTCGATTTCGTCGATTCCTCGGCCGTCCGCACGGTGTTTCTTTCCTCGATCGGAACGTGATATATTGCAGAATAATATAATACTTCATCACGGAGTTATTGAATGAGAATTCACGGAATCTCCTATCGTGTCTTACACCTGTCTGAATCTACGTCTAACTATCCAATTCTTTGTTACAACGGACTCGACAATTTCTCAAAACGTGTAATTACTATGACGCGGTGCACGAGAGTGATGCGCGCTCGTACGTACTTCGGCACGCTGGCCGGTGATTAGGGGAAGGGGGAAAACGAAGACTCTCCGCCGATTTTCGGCGATCGTAATTGGGTTTTCGCGCTGACTCTCCTCTCGCTCTTCCCTCACGCGCTGCCGAGTGACTATACTTGACGATGGAAACCGGTAAAATACAATATAGGTCTCCGGCAGACTCTCGTTCTATATATTATCGAGATCTCGGGTGCCGCGGGGTTCGACTCTGTACTCGCGCGCTTAACAAAGACTGTCGTGCGTGCCCTATCCTAGCGTGATCGCGAGTGCGTTTTATAACGCCTCGTCACAACTGTTATACGAATAATATTAATTTTCGGGAACCCACCTAAACCCGTTGTGAGCTGCGAGAATGACGCTATTTCCGGTGCCCCGTAAATAGGCAATGCAGTGTTTAAACGCTGTTAGTGACGGTATAGTGGCGGCTTGCTCGTCGTTCAAACACATTTCACCACCATGGACTTGAAGCCCCGTCACTGCCGCGGCCCAAGACGCGATGCCCCCCGAGGGAACTATATGTGCGAACGTTTCTCCTCGTATATAGCGGCTATCTAATCGTTTTAATAAATTGTGCGTCAATTTCTTATTCGGAGCTTGTCACAATAATATTGACGAACCCGGGCAATTTCGGCGGACTTCGACAAACCGGTTGTTTTCAAATCGTAAATCACTATTTTCAAATTTTGATGATCAGAAGAATCGGCTGGTAACATATATTTCTCGCATCCATATTACCGCAGGTAACACATGAATTCCAATAAGAAAAAAACGCGGCGGATACCTTGGTAAGAGCTGTCATCAATAGATACAGATACACTGTTTAATCCACTCTCGGTCTCGTATGTTTTTCCCTCTCGACGTGGTGCGGATGCCGTTTTACTCGATCGCTTTTTCTTATGGAATAGTTAATAGTCTTTCTTATGGAATAGTTAATAATCTTCGTCGTTTCCCTTCGACGGTCTGCAGATTCTGGATTTATTGTTTTCTCCTTCTTTTTTTCGAGTCTCGGAAATCCATTGCAGCTTTACCCGTTGACAAATTCAATTCTTCATAAACCTTAAATGTAATAGTAAAAAAAATGGTTTTCGGAATCGGCTGGATCTTTCGCAAATTGATTGATCAGTGTCACGCCAAAAAGTTACCTGTTTGATGCAGGTCACCCCAATATTTTTTTGACAAATTGAAGCAGCTATTCGATAATTGAGCGACTCGGATCCTGCGTATTATTTCGTTTTCGAAGCTTTGCTGGCAACCGAATTATTGAACGATTCGTTGCTTTGGCTTTAGCCACACGGTGCTAATTTGTCCGCGATATTCGCGAACCTCGTGAAAATAGAAGTAAGTGCACATTTCAGCTCTGGATCCGTCAAGGGTTTTCCATGAGAAAGGCCTTCGGGCCGATACTCGTGTAACAAACTAAAATAGCTAGACCACTCGCCGCGATTTTCATGGTCGCCAAACGCGAGGGATACAACATTTTTTAGCGCACATTTTACTGCTTGGGGATTGCCTTGATTTTTTTTTATCACACAGGTAAAGCATCGTGAAAAGTATTCGATGACTTTGGTTGGCAGCGTCACACCGTACATTAGTCATGGCCTTCGATACGTGGTTTAAATCAGACCACTTTTCTATACGCATAGTCGATTCGCGACGTACAGTTGCAATAGTTAATGAGTCGTCGTCGCTGATCTCGCGAATGCATCGACGTTAGTTCGCGTTTCCGTTTTAGTTTCCATTTTGTTGTGTCGTTCGTTTCGCCCTTGCGAAGGTTGCAGCTCCACTGGCCTTCAGTTTAGTCCGCTTGTTAATACCAGCGATACAAAATTAACTGGCGCCCACCGGGACGCCGATGCATCCGCGAGGGTGGACGGCCGAAGGTGACGTAAGTTTTCGAGTTCGCGTTTTTTTGAGTTTCGATTTGGTTTTTTTTTTTTTGAGTTTTGAATTTATTTGAGTAAAGTCTAGCGTTGCGCGCGAAATCAAGAAAAACTCGCCACAATTTTTATACTCGGAAATTATGAAATAAAAATATGAGAGAGCAGATATCGTTATACGTTAGTGAAATAGTACTATACCTTGATCAAAAAACGTATTCGCGTTCTTTATTTTCTCCAATCTTCGACGATTCTCCGTCTGAATAGCTCGTTCGGAAGTGAACCGCAATCCTTTGACGTATGAGGTAATTATTTATCGTGTTTTTTATTTTTATATCAGAAATCTGCGATCGTAGGTACTCGATTTTCCGAATGTGTTGGACGTTTTTTTTTTAACCTTTTCCTTTACTTTTCAACGTTTCGATCTCCCTATCGATCTTGTTCTCGATCGTTCTCCTTCGTTTGAGTTTTCCTTTGCCACCACCACCACCAACCACTGATACTGGTACTGGCATTTAATATATTCTCCAGCGACGCAATATCCGCCAAGTGCGATCTATGAGCGTGCGTGCGTTCCACGTGCGATTTTTCGACGCTTCGAACCATACCGAACTTTTCGATAATAATTTAGAAAAAAAAAATCAAAGATATGAACGAAAATGAGACTCTTCCGTTAGACTGTCGATGGGCGAATATTGCCGCGATTATTTCGAGTACACCTAAAAAGTACACCTAAAAGAAACCAATGTGCATTCAGACACGTATGTTTAATGTACCATAGTTACCGCGTTGAAGCTCCAATTTTTTTGTTTATGCTACCAACTTGCTCGAGTTGCGTCCCGAGTAGTCCTGGTCTCTTCTACGTGTACAGTCGACATGCACAACCGATAAGACACATTTCGGAGGATATTTTTGCAATCAGATATTGCCCGAGAAACATTTTTTTCCTTTGCTCGGAACACCGTTCGGAATTCAAATGAAAAGCTTTGTCGGTATTTTAAGAAATCTTATTGATGAAAAAATTATACGCACCGATCATTATTTTCAATATGCTTCCGCAAAACGTTGGAGTATCATTAATCTATGTACCTAACCGAATGCATTGTAAAGATTGACAAGCTTAATCGACATATTACAAAAGTTAAAAATTCTACGGAATATTCATTGCGAAAGATACACCATTTTTCGTGTAATGTACATACAAATACATCGTATTATCAAACAATAATCACTAAGCCATTGTGCGCAGCATAGATATGTAACCCATCGCGGTTTTGAGTATCTGCAAGAACGGTATTAACTTATAGTTTTATGTTTTGCAACATTTTTAACAAGGCGGCTTTGTTCTTACACCCATAAAGCCCGCTCTGTTGAAAATATAGAATCCACCACCAGTAACGCGAAGAGGATTGCTCGCTCCGATCATGCATATCACTAGTTGTTTTTTAAACGAGTTTGACAAATCGCACCAGTCACACTCGTAATACGAATTGTAAACGTTTGTACTCTGTGGATAGTATGGT
Organism: Buathra laborator; assembly: GCA_934046635.1. Lineage (NCBI taxonomy): Eukaryota > Metazoa > Arthropoda > Insecta > Hymenoptera > Ichneumonidae > Buathra > Buathra laborator. The sequence continues at coordinate 250,960 of OW203896.1, forward strand.
TTGCAAAATCATCGCTTTTTGTTGTTTTTTCCTCACCGAGCGTGAAGATTATTACGAGAAACGCCGATTGTTCCTACCTCGGTGACAAGATTTTCGCCGGCTATACAATAACCGTACAGCAAGAGAATAATTATCAAGGCGAACAGTAAAAACGAACAAGTATCCGACAATTCGCCAACGTCTGTATTCTGAAAAAAATGATTTTGTTATGGAAAAACGATAATTTCGCATAGAATGCACCGAAAATAATGAATCGTCTTTTTGAGCAACCGCATCGTTGGATATGCTATAATTGATTCGTCGCAGCGCATCCAACAATGCCCTCGCTCGAGCCAACTCATTTTTTTCTCCGTCCGCGTAATTACAATACCAGGAGAACACAGTATGCTGTCAGACCGAGAATGACTGTTGATATGCAAAGTTCTTCCAACAGTGGTAATTTAAAGACATTGTCGATATCGTGCGCTAAACTGGTTAATTCGTTCGGTCATAATTCTTTCATAAATATATATATTAAAATTAATATATATCGCGGTTTATTCGATTCGACAAAGCGCACCCGACAATATGCTGATGTTTTTCAACAATCTTCCGAAAAATGATTGCACGATCCTGAGGATTGTCTCGTCCTCTGACGTCGAGCTTTTTAATTCTGAATGCCAGAACTGACAATTGTCCGCATAGGTGAAGAACCAGAGAAAACTGGTGACATATAGTCGTCGCATGAATCATATTGACAAACATCACTGGACATTGATATATCCAGACCAACCAAAAAGTCAACGAGTCATTTATTTCAAAGAACATCCGAGTACGATACGCTATAACGTATGGCACGGTTTCATTCGTGAAAACTGCAAAAAAATCAACGAGGAAAATCACAAAATTTAGAAACAAATTACACGGAATATTGTGCAACGTTCACTTTATTGACCTACGAGCCCTCAAGCGAAATTCCAACGGACTCAAGTTATACCACACCGATGCGACCATCGCGGTTATCAGCCATATACGAGAGGTCGATTTGGCCATGCGATTGTAAACCAAATAAATTTCTCTCTCCTCGTCATTATCGAACTTCTTTACATCGATTTCCTTTAGTATTTCGATGATGACGCGGACCAATGTTTTTGAAAATCTTATCACCATAACTTTCGTGATTATCATGACCTCCAATGTTAATTCCGATAGACACATAACCATCAGGTCTAATCGTCCCCACTCATCATACAGATAGCGGCACTCCATGCTCATATGGACCAGTATATATATAACCCACAGAGAGAACCTTATATAGTTCCAATTAAGCGGCCACAATCCCCAAATAGAAAAAATTCTTTCTTGATATCTGTACAAATCTTTGGCCCGTTCGAAAGCATCCTATAACGATCGTACGATTGAATATAAATCGTAATATGCATCATGGTTTTGTATATATCCTCCAAGAAACTCACTTCCATTGCTGAAGCTGCGCGTTTGCTTTGCCGTGGTTCATAGGAGACTGAAGATAGAATACGATTTCCCCTGTGAACCGCGCAAGACGAGCTTTCAATGCAAGAAGAAACTTCAAGGTGCATCATATCGAAAAGTCATTATGCAATTATGCATGCGCTCGGAGAACGGTTCAACTGTTCTCTCCCCCCTCTGATATTACGTTACCGTTTACACTCGACATACGCGCACAGCGGTTTTGTTTTTCCGTACATTTATTTCCTATGTATACGAAGACACTGCGTTGTATTTATTCTTTTATGCACAAGTTACAGATTTGAATTGTTCAAGTACTATTAAATATAAATAAAAACTTTCAGATGCTCTATAATAACACAAATTATAGCTTCCGAATGGAATTATCGTAGGGGCGACAGACGGAAAATATATTTATATATTTTTTTATAATTTCTCCTGGGCTCGCTGATATTGAGCCAGCACTCATTCTTCATTCATTCAGCCAAAGCGTAATAGTAACAAAGGTGTATTCAAGGAAGCAACTAATATCGGTTCGAATAGAAGGAGGACAATAATCAAATTTGAAAGAACAATCTATTTGTGACCCATATGTTTCGACTGCGATGACATTTTCCATCTTCGAATCACTTAGTTGGGTCACGGTATGTATTTTCTTCTGTCGCGCATACAGCATCAGTGTTTCGTGGAATGAAAAATCAGTTTAACATATTTTACGCTCATTGGCATTGATGATTTCCCAAGGGGACCGCCGTGCGGTGAGGTAGGAAAGAACGGTTGGCGCGATTTCTTTGCATACTACCCTCCGTGCGAGCGACCCAATTCTGGATATTACCATGCGAAAGAGACAGCAACACATCGTTAAATGCATTTTTTTCGCAGAGAACGAGAGGAAGCGAACAATCAAGACGGCTCACCCGTACGCTCGGCGAGGGTGGCGAGGTGTCAGTTCATCGCATTGCCCTTAACGGTGTGTCCGTACAGGTATTGATCCGTCCTTAATGTCTCCCCGGATAAACGCTTCTTACTCGAGTCAAGAAAAATAGCCAAAACGTAAAATACGTTTATTATTTTTTTTTGTTTAAATAAATAAGTAAAAGGGCGCTAGATTATTAATTGATCAGTGTCGTTATAGGGGAAATCGGGGCTAGTAGAAAGTCGCGTAATGAAAACAGAATTCAACGTTCCACCCAGTATGACCCACTATGGAATTGGAGTGCATACTGTGGTAAGTATATAATTATTTAGAGCGCCATGAACACTGCGGGAAATCTACGTTTTTCAGCGGTATGCGATCCAAATTGCTCCGTGCACCGAACATTGTCCACTTTTGCATACCATCGTTGACAATGAACGAATACCGGAACTCGGTATGTACATTATGACGGCTTTCGTTACCGCCCAAATATAACGCAAGCTCCCCGCCCAAATATAACGACGCCCGATTTACCACTTTTTACCTTCCCGATCCTTGCTACCTTTTGCCGATGGGCGCCAGGTAATCGTACCAACCCCGATTACCACGGGTTTACACTTGCGATGATCCTTACCGTTTCTCTTCTTGCCGGCCAGCTACCAAGGGGTGATTCGGGGACACGCACAAAAAAATAACATACTCAAGAGTCCTCGAAATTGCGTAAAATCATAACCAATTCATTCGTCACTTTATTAAAGAAATCCAAACAAGCACAATTCTCTTTCCGATAATTCGTATGAGAGTCGCGTCGAGCAGAATAATTGCTCCTACAATTAGTACACGAAAAACGTTCAACACGACTCGAGTCTACACAAATCCGCGGGATAATAGAAAAACTCACTAATCGCTATCACGCGAGTAACTAATCACGGCGCGATTCTACTATTCTCCTTACGAATCCGCGCACGGATCGCGGGTCTACGACTTTCGTAACTTAATCGCCTTCCGCGGCTTATAACGATGTTTTCGGTTCGCTGCCTGGTGCGAGAGTCCTCCTCAAAAGGGCTGATATGCGTCTCTTCGACACCTCGAGGCTCTCTCGTTATTGCTCTCTCTCGCTGTACTCTATTTTTCTCGGATTGCGGCGAGGTACGATTCGGCGGCTCGCGCGACTATATCGCTCGCGGCTCGAACGTTCGCGACCCAAGACGTTGGTGCGAGAGCGTTACAGCGCCTCGTCACGACCTACATATATTGTAAAAACGACAACAAAAAATAGTCAATTTAATGGCCTAGTACTAGAGGATTTTATGCGCAAAATGGAATATTAGATTTAATGTACAACAGTCATGAAAAACGTATGTACTTTTACCGTGAAATTAAAGTAAATAAGTGGATTTAAAGTACTTTTGTAGTGAAATTGTAATAAATCATTACAATCGTATCGTATGGTATTATACGTTATCCGAAAGGGGGCAGTAATTTATTCACGTTTCGAGTAATGATTTACTATATTTATTAACATGAATAACACAGAGAAGAAAACAGCGATTCTTCGAGTCGTCGCGAGATTTCTCTTCGATTTACTTCAATAGCGAAGACTTTACACAAGTGTTCGCAGCATGGAAACATAAGCCATCGAGGATTTGAGTACCTGGAAGAAAAACAATCGTCTTCAATCAGTTTGGATAACGAAGAAAAATAATGATTTCACGACAAATCCCTTACGCTTGTGAAACCAGCCATGGAGAAGATGTAGAAATGTCCGCCGGTCAAGTACAACGGTTTGCTCGCACCGGCCATGCAAATTGTCAATGATTTTTTCAAACTATTCGACAAATCGTACCACTTACATTCATAATATGCATTGTACACGTTTATGCTCTACGCGGAAAATAATGAGTGCATTAAATTGCGAATTCATTGTTAGCACGATGTACGTAATAGAGATAATTAGATAGCGATTTACTTCGGTTATGAGATATTCACCGGCGACGCAGTAGCCGTAAACTATCATGAGCATCGTCGAGCCGTAAAGTAGAAACGAAAGAAATACCGTCATATCGGCAAGATCGGAATTCTGCAAAGACATTTAATCGATCACGGGACAACTAAAGATAAAAATATTATCAATTAATTGTACCACGAGAACGTTGTAGGCCGTCAGGCCAAGGATCACAGTCGTCGTAACGAGTTCCTCTAACAGCAAGACGCAAAACGTATCGTCGATCGCTTTTGCCATCCTATTCGTGGAAGAAATTTTTCAATTAATTATTTAAGTATGTGATTCGAACGAATTTTACTTCGGTAAAACATAATTCTATTCGCTACGCTATACAATTTACAGAAATAAATTTCTATGATAGTGCGCGTCGTTCGAAACGAACCATATGATTTCGAGATGTTTTTCCACGATATCGCGAAAGATATGTCTCGTGTTACGAGAGTCACCGCTTGAATTTACTTCGAGCTTTCGGATCCTGAACGCCAAAACTGACAATTGTCCGCATACGTGGAGTACAAATGAAAATAGAACACCGATCGTTATGGTGTGAAAAAGATGTATATAGATCATCGGTGATTGGTAAATCCAGACGAACCAGAACGTGAGCCAATCGTCGACGGTGAAAAAAAGTTGTGTACGATACGGCAGCACGAAGGGTATGCTCTCGTTACTGAGTACTGAATAAAAAACTATTTTATGTACAAAAAATATACGACAAAATAAAATAATGAAAAAAAAAAAAATGAACATTTATCAAAATTTATATATTACACCGACAGTATCAAAAATAGCAAGGAAAAAACCTGATGAAGAGATATTATCTTATCACCGCGTAACACTCGTAGACGAACTATTGCTTCTTTGACTTCGCAGAGTTACCGGCTCTTAGACGAAACTCCAGTGGCTTCATGTGATAAACGACCGATGTTGAGATTCCAGCGGTTAAACACGCTCTGAAGAATATCTTCGCCACCCTATTGTATCCCAGATAAATGTTTTTCTCTTCAGGTCCTTCGTAGAGCTCGGATTTAACACTATTGACAATTATGTTCAAGAGCTTTTTCAGCGTTTCGGAAAATCTCAGTACCATCAACTTCATTAATATCATTGTCTCCAGTGTACTTTCGGAAAGATTGAATATCATCAATTCCAAATCGCCGAACACGTTGTACAGGTCGACGAATTCCATACTCATGTGAATCACAAGATAAACAATCCAAAAACTAAATTTAAAGTAAGTAGCTTCGAGCGGCCATACACCGACAAGTGAGAGAACGTACTTGTCCCAAACATATAAATCTCTGGCTCGGTCAAAATCGTCCTGATGGAAGATCAAAGAATTGATACATTTTTTAACGAATTTGTGTTGTTCATAACAGATGCCGGCTACTCACTGCCATTTTGCGCGTGCTGTTGTCACTTCCGTGGTTTGTCGGAGACTGGGGTTAAACAAAAATGTAATCTTTTCTTCGATGTATCGATCGCGAACCAATGTTGAACGGAGTCATTGTATTTTCTTGGAAATTTATTATGCAATTATAGATATCCCCGAGTCATACGTTTCTCCTGGTATTCCCTATGTTATTACGCGACTGTGGGTAATTTTAGCCGGCAGTGTGGATTGCATTTCTTTTCTCGAACTGAACGCCGCACACACAGTCCATGACACTGTATTTATTTTCGTCTTCCGCGCGTACATTAATGATACGTTTGTAGTTCAATGGAGTACCAACGCTTCACCACAAATTACATCGATCTTTTAATATTAGAGAGCACAGAGATACAGTTACAGTGAGCGGATTTATTATTATAGACGCGAGAAATGGTCGATACTATTTATTTTGTTCGTTGCCGACGCGTTGACGCCTGGACAATGCTCGCTTTTACCTTTACAATGTGAAAACTAAATAGAGTTGAAACAGCGATGAAGACTCACATCGAAAGTACGGAAACTGAGGGCCCCGCGGTGATACACAAGACATCTTTGTAAATGGCTCTGGCGTCGAGTATTATGTAAAATATTGAGCGACGACTTATTATCAGTGTGGACAAAAATATGTACGATGAATAATCGTTTGTGAGCTATCCGCATATCATGTACACCACTAAATACTCATTGTCTACAATGATACGAGTGATACACATTATTAATTTCCCATTTGATTGAATTGTTTGTGTGTCCCATATTTGAATTGTTTAAGATGTCAGGAAAATAATGATTAATTTATTAGAAATCGGACGTATTTGACAAATTATCAATAATCAGCTTGCGCAAACGATCAAATTCATTTAAAATGAAAGGTAAAAGTAGCTGTAAGTATTCTAAATCTACGTAAGGTAGGTAAGTCGCGGAGATATTCGGGCAGGCAGTAAATACTCCCCGTAAATACCTGTAATGAATGGGTTCAATGATAAATAGTGAATATGAACGCAACAGGTGTTTTATCGAATTTTTACAGACGATCGAGTTTCGAGGACGGAGATAGTGTATAAAATATTTGAAAAATTGGTCGTCACGGGTGTTTGACGCCTTCAAGCATGATTGTTCCTCGTAAGCTAGAGTGAATGCCGTTTATTTACTCATTGATTTTATTCCTGCATGCTCTACAATTGTGCAACGAGACTACCAGTATTGAACATCCTCCCAATGTATCTGCTATCTACGGCATTGTAAAGGCGAGGTCTCCGTGTCTGATGTAAAGGGCCAACGCCTTGACTCGAAAGAGAGATCAACGTTACACATGTTCTGTACGAAATCGCGAGAGCTCGTCTAGACGTAAAGGTAGAGTACAAATTGTAGTGTGTTTATCGTAGAGACGCGATACGGTGCATATATTTATGTCGCATACGAGAATTTAATTTCCTGCTCCAGCTTCTACTAGGCACAAATCAACGTCAGCCTTGAGAAACAACGAAAAGCCACATAGAAGTTGCAAGTGTTAATTTTCAAAAATGAATTTATTAATTGATTCGTATTAAAAGATACAGGTATTTTTGTGTTATTATATAGAAAAGCAAGTTCTACATACGCGAAAAACGATGTTCAAATTATGGTTCGCAGCATAGATATATAACCCATAGCGGTTTTGAGTACCTGCAAGAATCATATCAATTTCATACGAGTTAATTTATAGTTTAATGTTTTGTAATAGCTTCATAAAGTCACTTGGAGACTTCATACACCGGTAAAGCTTGACATGCAGAAAATATAGAATCCACCCCCAGTTAGTTGAAGAGGCTTGCTCGCACCGATCATACATATAATAAGTTGTTTTTTGTACGTGTCCGACAGATCATACCACTGACACTGATAAAATGCATCGTAAACGTTCATACTCTGGCCAATGTAGAAATTAAATAATTTTCTTTATCCATCAAGATTCAACATAAAAACCATTACGGCAAATATTAATTGTGAGTACTTCGGTGATAAGATATTCTCCAGCAACGCAATAACCATAAATCAAGAGAATGACTGTCGCCCCGTACATTAAGAATGAAAGCAATGATGTCATGTCGCCCACGTCTGAATTCTGGAAAAAAAATGTTATCATGGAAGTTATTTCAAAGTTAAAAAAAAGGTAAGAGTGAGATAACGATACCACAAGAACGCTGTAAGCTGTAAGACCAAGAATGACGGTCGATATACAAAGTTCTTCCAAGAGAAGAAGATGAAAAACATGATCGATGTCTTTTGCTATACTAATTCATTCGGAACGTTATTAATTTTAGATCTACGTACGATCTACGTATACAAATCGGTATTAGAATTTATAAACATTTAATTTGATTTTATTCATTAAAGCGCACCTGACAATATAACGATGTCTTTCTACAATTCCACGATAGGTGATGTCAGGCCCTCGAGAATTGTCTTGGGTTTCGACACTGAGGTTTCTTATTCTAAACGCCAAAACGGCCAAAAGTCCACACACGTGAAGAACCAAAGAAAATAGAAAACCGATCGTCACCGTGTGAAACAAATTGATATATATCATTGGAGATTGATAAATCCAGACGAGCCAAAAAGTTGCCGAGTCATTGACTTCGAAGAAGAGTCGGGTACGATATGGCAGAACGAATGGCATTGTCTCATTGCCTAAAACTACACAACTTATCAAAGTTTATATAATTTTTTCGCTGATTTGGTGGGAGAACCGGGAAGCTGTATCATCGCATCAAATAAAGGAAAGATTGTAGGCAATTGAAGGTTTCGAAAAAATCTAAAAACGCAGGTGCGCAAATAGGCCGAAAAAAAAATATATAAAAAAATGGAAAATTGATTCAAATTAACATTTACTGTGTCATATCACCAGTGACGTTTGTAGACGGACTATCTTGCACCATTCACTTTGTGAAGTTACCAGCTCTTAGGCGAAGTTCCAACGGCTTCATATGATACATTACTGATGCGGTGCTACCCATCGTCAACCACACTCGAAAAAACGACTTGGCTATGCGATTGTAATTTAAATAAATCTCTCTTTCGTCGGCGCTGTTGAAGAGCTTTGCATCAATATCGTTCACTATTTTATGCATAACTTTTGGCAATATTCTCGAAAATCTCATAACAATCATTTTCACGATTATCATAGTCTCCAACGTGGATTCCGATAAATTTATAATCATAAGTTCCAAATTTCCAAATACATAAAATAAATCGGCGAATTCCATGGTCATATGAATCACTAGATAAGTTATACACAGAGTAAACGTTATGTAGGTCGATTTCAATGGCCAAACGCCCATAACAATGAAAATTGATTTGTTCCATTCGTACAATTCTTTGGCCCGTTCGAAATCATCCTAAAATGACCACAGGGTAGAATAAAAATGTCAATATGAAGCATTAACTGTTTCTAAGCGCTGGGAAAGTATGAGGTACTCACTGCCATCGCAAGAGTTGTATGTTACCTCTGTGGTAGTTCATGAGCGACTGGGAATAAAATACTATTTTTCTGTGTACCGCGCAAGACGAGTTTTTAATCGAAGAAGAAACAGTAAGCTGCATCATAGTGTAAAATCATTACGCAATTATACACGCTCTCGTGCAACGGCTGAAAACTTTTCCCGGTCTCCCCTCAGCTATTAACTTACCGTTGATACTCCACATGCGGGGATAGTGGATTTGATTTTTATTATTATTCACTACTGCAATGTACGGGGACACAGCGTTGCATTTAATTTTTAAAGCGCGAGTCACATATGGTCATTATTCGAATAACTAGTACCAAGTATAACTAAAAAATGGCAGATGCTCTATATAGGTAATAGTAATACCTATAAAGCTATTATAGCTTTTAAACGCAACTTTTGTAGAGCCGACGGCAAGAAAGATTCTTTTGCGCATCCGGTATGGTTTTGCCGATGTCGAGAAAATATTCGTTGTTCACTCATCTATTCGTAATGTAAAATACCAATAAAGAAAGCCACCGTACGAAGTAAAACGTCCAAAAAGTAGGCACGTTTAATCGACAACGACATAAAGGGTGATTTATTGTTGAATTCTTCGTAGGCCCAAAAACCCGTAGTGGGCATTTTTTCTGTAATTTTTTGTATTTCATATCGATAATTATACTAATGTTCGCAATATAGAAACATAGCTCATAGCAGTTTTGAGTACCTGCAAAAATAAAATCATTTTTAGCCGAGAAGCGATGAAAGAGCACCACAGCTTGGGCACACAGATCTTTTGCATACAAGTATGAGTGAACACGAATGCAATTCCAGAGTCGGCGGTAGAACTCCGGTCGGATAATGGGTAACGCAATTAAATTTTTTTTTAATACTCACACCTGTGAAACTCTGCAATGAGAAAATATAGAAACCACCTCCAATCAAATTAAGCGGCTTGCTCGCGCCTATCATACATATTATGAGCTGTTTTTTGTATGTGTCCGGTAAATCGTACCAATGACACTGGTAATATGCTTCGTAAACATTCATACTCTGTTAAAAATTTCATTTCAATAATTAATTATCATAGTAAAATCGAATTCGCGGATCATTAACGAAAAATGAGTTAGTCGTACCTCGGTAATAAGGTATTCACCAGCAACGCACGAACCGTAAATCAATGCAAGCATTATCACGGTATAGATTATATATGTAACCAAAGCGCTCAAGTCTGTGAAGTCCGAATTCTAAAATTTCTCCTTGATTACGAAATAATCTGTGGGTAGCTTAATAATTAAGTGAAACATTACCATAATAACGGTGTGACAAGTCAGTATAATCATGACAGTGGTCATGAAGAGCTCTTCGAAGAAAAGCATATGGAATACGTCGTTAATATCGTTCGCTATACTAGATCAATTTCGACAATAATAGAATTAGATATGGCGATACGTTCGTGAGACTTAGATGCCCACGCACCCTTTAATTGTCTGGTGTTTTTCCACTATTTGTCGAAAGATTATGTCAAGGCTCACTGCATTATCTCTAAGATCAACATGAATATTCCTTATTCGAAACGCCAAAGCGGACAGTTGTCCGCAGGTGTGAAAGACCAGAAAGACTTCAAAACCCAAAGTCGCCGGATGAATGGCATTTACAAATATCATAGGGATTTGATATATCCAGATGCAAACCAAAGTATAATAGTCGTTGACATTGAAGAAAAGATAGGTTCGAAATGGCAGGATAACAGGTACAGTATTATTGGGTTGTATCACTACAAAAGAATCCATTTGTCATGTTAAACATGTATAAAAATATCATATAAATGTGAACTGCTATTGCACAAAAACGACATTTTTTTGCACAACATAACTACATATGCTGAATATTATGTCAACGTGATTTGCAATAATATTATCGTGGTACATTTATTCTGTGTAGTTACCAGCTCGTAGAAGAGTTACGAACGGTCTCAAATAATGGGTGAATACACTGACAATTACTACTGGTGCCAGTATATTGAAGAATGATTTGGCCAATCGATTGTAAGCTAGATAATATTCCTTTTCTTCGGTACTCGCGAAGCCTTTGTCATTCATCTCATCGAATATTTGAATCAAGAGACGCGGCAGTTTTCGAGAATATCTCAAAACTATCAGCTTTGGAACTACGATAAAAACCCAAATCAATTCTCCGAGACACATAATCATGTCCAAATCGCGATTAGAGTGCAACACGTTGGAAAAATCCAGGACGACTTGTATTGAAGCGTAGATCGTCCACAAAGTGAATCGCAAGTAGGCTGATTGCAGCGGCCATACTCCGACAACGTTAAAGATACGTTTATACCAGTTGCATAATTCTTTGGCTTCATCGAAATCGTTCTGAAAGCCTAACTATGTTACAATGGACCTTGGGTTGAACCCTTACTTGATATTAATGAAAAATTGTTGACTCACGGACATCGTGGAAAGCTAGAAGCTTGTGCTTGGAAGGTCGGCGTAAGACTGCGAGCATAAAATCGCAGTAAGGTCTATCGCGCAAGACCGACGATTAATCCAGGAATAAACTTCTTGCTGTAATCCATTGGAAATTGATTTAACAATTATGCATGCGTGCCGACATCGAGTTTATATTTCTCCTGATATAGTTTCTGTCGGTATATCGCTACTTCGAGTTTTCCTCTCGACAGGGGAGATGTGGTTTTTCGTATAGTTGTACGCAGTCCTATGGCCATCGCAGTGTAAATTGTTTGCTCGATCCGAGGGAGTGCGTTTTACGGCGGTCGATGTATAATTAACTGTTAATAAAAAGTTTCTGACATTTAAAGACCTGGGCATGAAGTTATAGCGTTGATAACAATTATTTTCAAAATCATCAATGGAAAATAGTTTTTTTTTCTGATATTACACATTCTGCTGATATTGAGGCAACAACATGCCTCAATTTTTATTTCAGTCTAATTGTGAGATAAACCGAAGCTTTAGAAGCAATGTAGAAATAAAAAATTCTTGAATTCGCAGGAGAGTCCGTCCATTTCGTCATTCGTGAATTCCAAGGTATGTAAACAACATCGACCAATAAAAATAATTAATAAACCATTCCGATATATTATGTTGCATTGAATTCTATTTTATTTCATTCCATTCCACTCCAACCCATTTTTAACTCCCGACTTGCCCGCTAGGGCAAAAAAACGGGAGTTATGCGTTTCACTGTGTTGACCTACTTTCGCAACTTTTGAAATCGGCGAGTGTTTGTTAAAATGATAAAATATCACTTGACCAAATGTGGCACTTTGATTATATGAACGATGAGGAATGTTTCTGACTCTAAATCTCTGAGCTGCAGTGTAATGTCATGTTAAAATAATCATGCTCGGTAAACTGATTCATACCTCCCGGTGTCATATCGATGAGCGAATAAGTAAGGAAGCCGAAATACCGGGCTCGAGTCAGCCGCGCTTGATCTTCGTACAGTAATCTCAAAGAAAAAACATTTTTTGCAAAAAATGTAAAAAATGTCGCCAAGTAGTTTAAATAGTTTTGTGAAAATAAAAAACTCGTAAAATAATCAAACATCATCTGAGCCAAGTGAAAATAAAAAAAAAAAAAACTTTCCTCGTCCTTACTTTCGATGCAACTACATTTATTTGTATTCTTAGGACTCGCCAAGTTTTTTTTTTCACTTGGCTCATATGATTTTTTATTATTTTACGAGTTTTTTATTTTCACAAAACTATTTAAACTACTTGGCGACATTTTTTACATTTTTTGCAAAAAAATGTTTTTTTATTTTTTATTTAATTCTTTTTTTATTTATTATTTTATTATTATTTATTTAAAAAAAATGTTTTATTACTTGATAACGTTAAGAATCCGCATGACACGACTTTTCTTGTATCACACGCACAATATTTATCAATTAAAATGACCTCTCGCCCGCGATTATTTGAACAATTTTATCAGACGAACGACCCATTTTTTTAGCCGCACGAGAAGGTCTTTTTTTTTTTACTAATTTTCACGAAAAAATGAAATTATAAATAACCTTTAAATAACCTTCACGAACTGATACTTGGAAAATAGCAAACCGCGGATCGTTCGTTCCGCTTATACCGTTGTGTATGCACGGCACACGCATGGATGCACGAACGTAACACACAGGCATCGTGGGACATCGGACAAACAAGTGACAGTCGAAAAAATCTCTGAAGAATAATTTTTATAATAAAAGTGAGGATTTTTCGGGCGATATCGTGATATCTCATCATTTCGCGTACCGATCGAGCTGATTCAAGGCGCATTTTAAAACTTGTATTCGATTTATATGAAAGTGTCTTTAGAGTTTAGATCCGATGTCTCGTTTCCGAGAAAAAAAATGTCAAAGTTTAGGGGACACGACATTGGCGTATAAAGACACGGTAGCGCTCGACGCGCGCGGACGTACCGCGCGGACTTTTAACTTTTTAAACGACTTGGCGTCGAGACGCTACCGCGTCTCTTGATACTGGGGAACTATAATTCATTCAACAAATTTTTTTTTATAATGTTCAGTTTATAGCTAATGAAAAAAAAGATAGCAAAAAAGAACAAATGCCTATAATACAGTGAAAATTCGCACGTTCAGCGAAAGAAGTCCGACGAATGCTTGTGTACACGCGCGACAAAACTTTTCGTTATTGTGTCGGCTCCAAAAAATCAATATAAATAAAAGAGCAGTGGATGATAACGGAATAGAGTTTATTATTTAAAAAAAAATGTTGGTGCTCATCGCAGTGCCTGAATGTGAAATTTTGTTATTTGATAAACTGGCCATGACCATTACCGCAGTATCAAAAAATGAGAAATTTTCTTAATGCGCCGTACTGTGCGATGGTGAAAATGTGTTGTTATCCCCAATTTTTTATTTTTTCAACTCAGCGTCTCACATAAAAATTCATTTTTTAATGTAATAAGTAACGTAGTGGCCGATGGTAATAGTTTGTGGTCCGGTAAGCTGGTAATAGCATGCCGGATGACAAACTTTTACTATCAGTCACTATGTCGCTTACTTAGAATAGAAATTCCTCACGCGTCATTGCCATGACCAGTTTGCCGGATGAAAACATTTCACAAGCTTGCCGGATAACAAATGTTTGCCATACCACTATGTAGCGCACCGTAGAGATTTTAAATAAAAATACAGCACAACCCCTTATTGTATGCCGCCTATTGCAACGAACTTTTTTCCACTCGTTTGGTCTGCTGCGTATTTTAGAAGAACGCTAATTATAATAAATTTAATTATCTTTATATTTGCACTACGCAAAGCTATTGCGTAGCGCAATACCACACTCTTTTTCTATCGTAGCAACGGTGAGAGCTTGTTCAGCGACAACCCCCATTCGCTAACCATCGATTCAAACTTCGCGCCACGCGCCACGGGGATAGTTCTACTATCCACCGCTAGATGGCCATGTTCACGAGGAAGTTTCTTGCGAAAGAAAAGATGCCGAGACCTCCTTATAAACGGCCACTCAGCGCTCTTTCAGAAAGCACGGCGTCGATCCTAGTGGCACGGGGATCTCTCCGCCCCTTAAGACCTTCACGTTCTCGGCAACGACGGCCGTTCGCCATTCATTTTTGATTAGCTCCGCGAGCAATTTTACATAACTCCCCCGTCGATCTTGGTGGCATGAAGACTAGAGTAAAGGAGGCCGAACATAGTACTGTGGATATGGCGCACGAAACGACGGATAGTTATGTCATGTTGAATATCATGGTGGTGCAGTCGGCGCTTTAGTCGGGGAGAAAGACAGACAGAAAACAGAGAGAGGAAGCTATATTTTCCTAATGCAATTAAGCGGGAACTTCAAACGGAAATTAAAAAAATGTATACGTAATATTAATTGTTCTGGCAGATTTTAGAAACGACGAAGGGTTTTCACAAATGTCAGTAATGAATAAAAACGATACTATGCAATCAATAATTGTATACTTGGAATTCTTTCTGAATTTTCCTAAGCAAATGTTATACGTAGCCCACTTGCATTAACGCAGTTCGTTATTGTGATGATGACGATTCACCTTCCTCAAAATTAATTCTTTCTATTGTGACGTGACATTCCGTCTCGCCACCCGGAAGGAGTCGGCATCGGGTAGTGGGTCGGCTTTACGACCCCTTTGACGTCGCACATCGAGTCGGTCGTCCAGAACTCCAATCCCGTATCTTACTTATTTGTTTTTCTTACCTAATATTGTAACTACCTAGTATATACTACCGAACTAGCGTATACTATCTATTTAAAATATACTATCTACTTTAGCGTTACTATCTACCTCGCAAAAATATTGTTCAAAAATTCTCTCGACCAAATTGCCGAGTCGGAACTATTTATTTTTTTTTCTAACATCAGTCTCACAGTATTATTTACGACGCGCCGGAGCCCGCAGAATTGAGGGACACAGTTGGACGAGAAAGTTCGTATATTCGTTGATCGGTGCGGGGGTCGTCGCGGGTCGTGCGCGGTATAGTTACCGTTAGTTCAGGAGAATTTGAAAGGGAGTTTAGATTATTGTCAAGCGAATGCCGAACAACAGGATTCGTGGAATAATGGATGCCGGGGTGAATACGGTAGAATGACCGATGCACAGAGTCGCCGATTCAACCCCGACTTAACAGCCTGGGTTGTACCAACCCCGCGAGAAGTTCGGGATTCATAGCCCGCGTTAAACGGCGTCTCGCTATTGGGGTTCGAGTGGGAAAAGAGGCGACGGGGTGCAGAATACCTTATCGAGTGGACCCACCGTGAGGAGGAGGGACGCCTTTTCCTCGCGAGGGAGGTCTCCCCCGTTGCGATCACCCATGGTCGGATCCTTCGAGAAGGAGTCTCGAAAATGCTCGATAATTTTGTTGTGATTTGAGCCCTGACTGTACTTCGAGCGATCACGCGTTCGGCTCGTGTTGTCGTTATCCCTCGCACCATATTTCCCCTGCGCGCTTCGTTACATTTTCATACGCGCGCGGGAGAGCGCGCGAACAATAACAGTGATCTCAATGCCTTCGGCGAGTCGTGCGTCATCGACGAATTCTCGGAATTCCTCTATGGCTCGACTCGCTGAGATATCGCGTGGGAATTGGGGGAGGTAGGCGAAGGGTCGTATCTAGCAGCCGAGAGGTGTGAAGAATTAGTTCTGGACGTACCGGCGAATCGGCGACACATTGTCTCTTCGCGCTCTCGACTGTGGAAGTATTTTCTTTTCGTACTTTATTATTCTGGCAGTCGCAACAATTTTTGCGAATTACGATTCGCGTGGCTCATCGAATTTTCTTTTTCTTTGACTTCCTCTGTTAATTTACCTACGTCGTGCAACGGGGAATTATCTATAGCTTATTACGGCGCGTGCCTACCTAACTTGTTCTCTATCTCGAATGACATCGAATTAATAATTTTGCGAGGGATATTTTGACAATCCATTTCCATTATCTACGCCATGGCGCGTCTACGACGAAATTTCCGTGACAACTTACCTACTTTACTATCTACCCGGATTCGGAATCTCATATAATATTTTTCACAAATTATCTAGTTATCTTTATTTATCTTTCACGCTTACCTACCCGGTTTTCCGGATTCACGATGTTACAGTACTACCGAACATTACCTACCTACCAACTTTACTACCTATCCGGTTGCAGGATCTCGTATTCTATTTTTCACCAAATTATCTAGTTATCTTTATTTATTTTTCACGCTTACCTACCCGGTTTTCGGGATTCACGATGTTACAGTATTGTCGAATAGTATCTATCTGCCTACCTTACTACCTACCCGGTTTCGGGAACTCATAGTATATTTTTCACAGAGTTATCTGGTTATCATTCGTTATCTTTCGCACCTACCTACCCGGTTTTCGGAGTTCACGATGTTACCGTACTGTCGAATATTATCTATTTACCTACTTTTACTACCTCCTCGGTTACAGGGTTTCGTATCATATTTTTCACAGAGTTATCTAGTATCTTTAGTTATCTTTTGCGCCTACCTATCGCGGTTTCATGAATTGCCATGCCACCTTACCGCCGAACATTCTCTACCTACCTATGTTACTATCTACCCGGGTCCCGGGCACTACGTTATATGGTACAGTGACCTATCTAATTATCTTTATCTATCCATCACTTACCGGCCCGGTTTTCATGAGTTGCGGTGTTACATTCATGCCGAATATTTACCCGATTACCTATTCGTATTACTCTGTACTTCTTTTGATTGTTTATTCTCCGGTCTAATGACTTTACAATAAATTAAGCAGTGGAATTGTTTGTTTGAGTTTTCGTTACTCCCCCCGTCCACTCCCCTCTACTATTCTCCCAGGCGGGCTGGGCTAGCCGACTCTCATTGGCCGTATGCCGTGCTTCATCGTCGGGAACATCTTTTACCGCGCCTCGAGATACAAACAAAAACCGATCGTAAATCGGCGGTACGTAGTACCTGGTAGTACCGCCCGGGCCTCTCGAGGTACGAGATCGTTAGTTATCTCATCGTGGGTTCGAGTTTGAACCGCCCGGAGGTGAGGGTGGGGTTGTCGGGGCCACGGAGTGAAGAAGGCTGGAAAATCTCCTCACACTATATAGCTCCCACAAGACGGTTTTTCTTTTTTTTTTAAATTACATATGCGTGTGATTATTGTGTACACCGCGTACTCCATTTTTAAAAATCTCAATCACGCTTAAATTCACGTAAAATCCTTATTCATTGTAAGTGAAACCTCGTAGTAAAGTCGAGGCAAGATTTTTTAGCCAGCAAGCAATCTTAAACAAGCTGGGCAACTGCTTAAATATGACAAACCTTATTTTATTTCAAATGGAGAGCGTAGCGGAGGCGGTAGTGTTCTCGCTTGATGTCCCTTTTTTGTGGGTTCGATCCCGCGAGATAGTTTTTTTTTTAACAAGAATGAGATCAACGTGGCATTCAGGCAAGCACTGACTGATCGTCAACACGTTTTCTCTAGCAACGTTTCGTGTACAAATGGAGAATCGAAAGAAAAAGAAAAATTGGACACGAAGCAGTTGCTACTGGCGTTTAGCAACTCGTGACTTTCTCATCCGAGTTGTTGATGGCGTGACGTTAGTATTGTGTTGATATTTATGTCCTCATAATTGTAACTCAAATTTTGTTAAAATTTTGTTGATCGCTTACAATCAGCGTTTGCCGCTGAAATGTTTGAACATTATGTTACAAACCATAGGTGGCGAGTCGAACTTTTGGCGTCGATCACGCCTCTCGCGGTTGAAGATCGACCTATAGACGTTACCTCTAGAAATAGGAAAAGTTTGACAGTTCGCGATGTTTTTCCGTAATTTTTATTTTTCTTTATTAAGGGGACTGAGTCACCTAAAAAATCGAAAAGTAAAAAAAAAATTTTCCAGTATATATAAGTTTAATGTAAAATTTCATTTTACCTTCATAATATATATTTACTAGCGTTTCCCCGGGCTCGTTCGCTCGTCAATTGTATACTATTTTGAGTTAAGACCCATTTGGGGAATATTTTTGCTGCTTTCGAAATCCCCTTAGAGGAACTTAGAATATTTTTGCCTTCCTCTCCCACGCTCCTCCGCACCCCCCCCCCCCCCCCCCCCCAAAAATATTCTAAGTCCCTCTAAGGGGGACTTAGAATATTTTTGCTCGATGGGGTGCCCAAGGGGGAATCCCCTTTGAGGGACTTAGAATATTTTTGCCCTTCCCTCGATTCCTGACACGGCGGCGGCGGCGGCGGCGACAGCGGCGGTAACTTTATATATATAGAGAGATATTAGACTACCTCGGTAAATTTTTTTGGAGACCTATAGTGTATTCCTGTGTTATGCGTAACGGTCAAACGTTTTTCATTTGCCGCAGCTTTCGGACTGAACGAAAGCATCAATCTTTGCTTGCGAGCTCTTATCTTCTTCGTTAGAGAGTTTATTGCGGAACGAGTGCGGGGATTTTTTTAAGCTTCGCTGGCGAAGCTATGCGTTAAAATCTATCAAAAAATTCACTTTTGCCACTCTTTGCCTCGTAACCACTCACATAATGGCTTGCGACAACTCTATTCTTAATCGCATGCAAAATCCCCGAACTCGTTCCGTAACACTGACTGTTACGAAGAAAATGGGCCGTCGCAATCCAAAATTGGTGTAGCCATTCTCTCTGAAGCCTGCGGCAAGCGAAGAAAAATATGTCTCAAAAAATGAATTTCACAGATTGATGAAAATAACCAACTTGGGTGATTTACAAAAAAAAAATTATTTTTTACTTTTTTTTTGTCACATAAAAATGTACACTTTTTTTTCTATCACATAAAACTTAAATTTTTTTTTTCTTTCATCTCACAAATCTCGTAAATACAAAAAAATGTTTAAAAAATAAAAAAAAGTACTCTTACGTCAAATGTGACGTTTAAAACTGAGGTTAACTCTGCGAGCCTTTTCGCTCTGCGACACTGTGGCTGTGAAAATCATTTTTGCACTATTTCGGGCAAAAATACAGTATATATTGTGTTCATTCCGAAAAACTGTAAACACTGACACATAACTACTTACACCGAGTTTACAAGTGCAGTTTTTTTACCCGATTGACACAATCGAGTAAAAATCATCGCTGCTGCATTACGCCGGTGTATCGTAGACTCAAAACAAAGCGCGGTAGCGGCGGTAATCTGAGTCGCATCGATTAGACGTAACGACCATTTCGTCGGTAAATCGTTACCTACCGAACGCAGTTTCGACATCGATTGTTTTTTTTTATGGTCCTTTCTCGATGTTCTTTTTTCTTCTAATACCGGCATTGTTTTTGTTGCATTTCGGCATTTTTTTTTCCTTTTTTTTTTTCACGCAATACTTATTTCTAATCTTACTAAAATGCTTCTAACTTCGGTAATTTTTTAAATTTCGATCTGAAATTTGGTGTGTGTGTAATACACCTATATACATTGAGAACATTTTTTTTTTAAATTAATTTTTAGGTGACTCAACTCCCTTAAGGATATGCACGTATAACAAAAAGAGAGACTCAAAACAAATTTTATTAGACACATTCCTTTTTTTGGTTTTTTATTTCTTCTTTTTTAATAATTTTCTGCGGGTGATCAAATTTCTCAATAACAATAATAATTTTTTTCACTTTTGTTTTTTGACAAGAGTGAAGATAGTTTTTTTTTCATTTTTTCTACGAAGGGTAAGGGGTAAGAGTTCGAATATACATATACTTTCTAGGACGATTCGAGTGGGTTGTTGGTGAGGGGAAATTGATTTCCAAATATTAGTCACATGACACGAGAGCAACAACGGTGATGACGTTGTTGCCGCTGACGAGACACGGGATACTGGCTTCCGTCGTTACCGATTGTGACGCCGTTTTTGATCACCAACGTCACACGCGCGCCGCGCGGCCAGATTAGTGACTAGGCGAGTGGTAGCCACGAAAAATAAATGCAACGATAAGAAAACCCGCGAGAATTTGACGAAAAACCCGTTGATCCCGAAATAAATAAACAACAAGAAATCAAATTGCCAAAAACAAAGAAAATGATTTTACGCTTTAGGATTTATTTGACATTGCGTACGATTTATTTGGAAAACAAAGAATCGATCCCGTTGCGATTTTTGTTGAGAGATATCGACTCGAGTTAAGTATTATCGAGAGACGAAGTCGATCACTTAAATCCGGAAATATAGAAAATAATTGATACCGCATGAATATGTCGCGTAGTAGAGAATCGAACTTCGAAGCAGAGACGATTGAGTGAGTTTTGCGAGAGTGAATAAACGTACGGTTGGAGTTTGAGTTCAAATTCGAGTTTTGGGGTTATTTTGAGAAGAGAACGTGTGCATGAATGGGAAGGGGACGACAATTCGTTAGTTGGAGGAGGATGGGTCGAAAGGGTGGCGTGGAAAGGAGCTGGCATGCCGAGCTACCCGCCACCCGATCGCCCTCAATTCTTTGAGACTCCCCGCGGATCACCAAGTCCGGCTGAGAATCCGGCGCACAGGCGATAGAGGGGCGAGCAAAGGTCGGAGCTTTTTTTTTTTAGTACGTTTTTGCGAAAGTCGCGTATGGAAGGCCCTTTCGGCGGGACTTGGATCACCTCGTCGGGAGGGATTGCCAGATACACTTAGAGTAGGGGACCCGAGCTCGCCTCTGTGTGTGTGACCGCGGGGATATCCCGATTTGCGGAAAATTCGTCTAAAACAATTCATCTAAAACAATTCGTCTAATAGCAATTTGTCTAAAACAATTCGTCTAAAACAATTCGTCTAATAACAATTCGTCTAATAACAATTCGTCTAAAAACAATTCGTCTAATAACAATTCGTCTAAAACAACACATATAACTTTTATACTTTTGTCTGTACTTTTTATTTGTTAACTACAGCGGAAATGTTTATAGAGTTTTTCAAGTATTGCGGGAAACATGTGTAAAGTTTTTTTATCTATAGCGGGCAATATGTACAGTTTTTCTTAATATAGCGGAAATTATGTTAGGAGTTTGTCAACTATAGCGGAAATATCTGTAAAGTTTTTTTAATTATTGGGGGAAATATTTGTAGTTTTCAATAGCGGGAAGCAGAGCAGTTATACGCGATTTATATTCATACCCTAGAAACTTCGCGACACGCTGAACGACGAGTATTTTTATTTATTTTAAGATACAAAGTACGAAAAATGGTTGAGAAAATGAGTACTTGGATTGAGCTTATAAAAAAAATGAGTGGCTTTCGTTGCAAGACGTTATTGGCGACGCGAAAACGTGGCCAACGTTCATACGTCGCACATTTTGGGAACCCGATTTTAACGATCATAATCGGATGATTGTCGTTAATTTTGCAATCGTAAATGGGGTCTGTGAAGAGTTTCTTTCTGACGTTTTGACGTTTACCCTACGAAAGAGTTACACTCGCGATCGACAACAAAGAGTATCTGGCCGGTATAAATATTATAACGATCTGATGAGCGGAGAAGAACGACGAAGCCGAGCCTATTCGTTCGATTTATATCATCGTCAACTCGTAACGTTGAATGGCGACTTTTTTCAGAGATCGACTTTAAAATAACTTCAAACATTCGGGAATTTCAACTTTCTTTTCGTTCTCTGTTTCTCTCCGTCGAGTAACAAATTGCCGCGAGTGTTTAAAATACGCGTACGGTAACTTGTTTTCTTCAAAGGCTTGTACGCATTTTTGTACTATTAAACGCAAGTACAATTCTTCAAGTCGTTCGTAATAGTTCTTAAGACTGTTTTATAACTTTTGGTTCGTTAGTATTTATTATTGCTTTTACCTTCCATGCTTTCTAGCCTTTCTTATCGATCACTACATCTCGGTAATGAACAGAACGCTGTAGCATATCGTTTGACTATTTAATATTGTTTTTTATACATTGTAACGTTTCAATCGCGTTCATCGGTTTTACCATTTTTATTTCGGCGTAAAGTCGGCTATAGCAACGTAACTCGAGCATAACGATCCCGACTTAGTAAACTCGTCATAAGATCGCAATGGCTCTTCAATTTGTGTTAAGCGAGAAGGGAAAAAACCACCTGTTGAGGAATGGCTTCCTCTTTTATAATAACGGCGTAAATAAAGAAAATGGTAATACATACTAGAAGTGTGTCTACCAAGACAAAAAAACGAAACATTGTTTGGCGCGAGTAATAACTTCGCCGAATAATGATATACTGAAAGAAAGTGACCACAATCATGGCGGAGACGCTTCAAAGGTGGAGGCTATCAAAATCAAAAATGATTTGAAAGACGCTGCTCTGAACACTACTGAGAGTCCGCATGCTTTAATAGCTTCTGCATCGGCTGGTGTTCACGACAGCGTGGCAGCTCACCTGCGGTCAGTCAATTCGCTGAAGAGGACAGTTCGACATGTTCGAAATGAAGCACAAGAAGAACAAGGTCATCCGACCAATAGATCCGAAATAGAACTTCCTCCTCAATATCGCGTAACCGAAAAAAACCATGATTTTCTCATTTACGATAAAGGTGCCGTTGCTGATCGAATGATCCTCTTTGGAACCGTTGAAAATCTAAAGCTACTGGCGGGAGCAAAACATTGGCTAATGGATGGCACAATCGGCGCGTGTTCGTCGATATTCGCACAATTATACACCGTTCACGGTATTGTCGATGGAAAAGTCTTGCCTCTCGTGTACTCGCTATTGCCGGGAAAAAGCTCAGTTATCTATCGAGAGATGTTCGAAAAGCTGAAAAACGCTGAACCGGATCGGAATCCCGAAACCGTGATGCTTGATATGGAACAGGCAGTCGTAAGCGCTCTAATCGGCGTATTTCCGGCGGTCACGATTCGGTTCTGTAATTTTCATGTCAACCAAGCGCTCTATCGCAAAGTAGTCGCTCATAATTTCAAAACTCGTTACGACACGGATGTAGAATTTTCCCAAAAAGTTAAGTTCTTGGCAGCCCTCGCATACGTAAAACCCGACGAAGTCGCAGGCTTGTTCAATCGCATCGCCGACGAAGTTTTTTCTGAAGAAGATAACGCCGCAGATTTTCTATTTTCCTTCGAATCGGAATTCGTAGCGCGATACGACCGAAGGCGTATTCAAAAAGACGGACAATTTCCAATTAAATATTGGAACCAATATAACGCGTGTTTATCCGGTCTTCCTCGTACCAACAACAATGTTGAGGGTTGGCATCGCGGATTTAACGAAATCGTCCGCCAAAAGCACCCAACGCTATGGAATTTAATTAGATGTATGAAGGTTGAGCAATCGCGAAACGAATTAATAATTGGGGAAATTCGCAATTGAGTTGCTCAACCCTCGCAGTCAAAAAAATATCGCGATTTAAATGAAAGGCTCTGCAGCCTCGTTTTAAAATATGACGATCCGATGTACACCGACAGATTGACTTACGTTAAAGCGATTGCTAACAATTTGTCGTTGTAATAAAAAAAAATAAAGTAACGCGCGGCCTCAGTTGATATCTCAAGCTATTTATTCAATAGAAATAGAGAACGATGGAGGAACAACGATAAGCAAAGAAAGAAAGTGTTATCTTCGATATCGTAAATTATATAGATCGACATTTTCCCTCTCTCCTTCGGCGCTTTTATTTATTTTATTCTGCTTGCTTTTTCTCTCAGCTATTCACTACTTCGGCTCATTTTCTCTCAGCGGGATTTTTTTATTCTTACGTTACTTATTGTGTAACTTCGTTTGAGCCGCTAGGCCTCCACGACGCCTTACAACATTTATCGAGTTGTACATTGGTACTTCATTCCCTCGTATATATATTGCGACTATTGACATTGCCGCTTGGCTATTTGCTTGCAAAAGCTACAAATGTTAACTATGTCGGGTACATAGCGAATGTAAAGACACACGACGTTTATTTTTCTTCTTTTCTTTAATAACAAAAACAAAAAAATAAAATGAAAACAAAAAAAAAAAACGAAAAATACAAAAAAAATTAATAAAAACAAAAAATAGAAAAAAAAAAATGGAGTCAGGTAACCGCCACGTCCTCGATCGTTGACTCTGGGTTCGGCAAAGAGCGGCGATTTATCAAATCAAAGAATATTACAACTTATTTTTCAATAGACAGTTATTAGACGAATTGTTTTTAGACGAATTGTTATTAGACGAATTGTTTTAGACAAATTGTTTTAGACAAATTGCTATTAGACGAATTGTTTTTAGACGAATTGTTTTTTAGACGAATTGTTTTAGATGAATTGTTTTAGACGAATTGTTTTAGACGAATTTTCCGCAGACGCAAAGTTGCAGCTCGCGAGCTATTTCGAGTTAGCGAAGGAAAATCGTCGCATTGGTTCTCGAACGCGGGGACTGAGTACCGCGGAGACCACATCTTCTATCTCGCTCTCGCGCGTATATCAGCGCTACGACGTTGCGAGAGAGCGTGCGAAACATTTGAATTCCGAAAAGGGCCGAGCGTTCGCGAATTTTGGGATCGTCGCAATTAGATAGGGGGTAGGGGTGTTGCTAACGAGAGCGTGAGAGACACGTTACTCGGGGCGCTTCCCGTTGAGTTTCGGAGCGAGTTGGATCGTCGATCGATATTTCGGATACCGCGCGGAGGAGAATTTTGGCGAACCGAACACCTGAATCGCTCACGAAGGGATATCGAGAGACATCGGTGAGCTCTTTCGTCCGAGGGACTAGATAAGACCGGTAGTTCGCGTATTTTGTTTTTTTCGTATTGTTTGTCGTATTTATTTTCCGCGTCCGAGTTCCCAGCGTGAGAATAAAAATTATATTTTATCCGCGTGCTCCGAGTTCGACGGTTCTCAAGAAAACGTAGCCGTTTCAGCGGCCAAGAGGAAGAGCGGCCGGAACGAGAGGTTTTCTCCGAGATCTTCGGTTTTCCTTCTCTCAGCTGAGTTAATAATTTAAATAAAAATTAGTGAATTTTGGTTCCCAGATATTTCGCGTTTGAGTTGCACTTTATTTTGTTTTTTTTTTTTTTTGTGCCGTCCGAATGCCGACGTTAAAACACCCAGCCCCTCTCCGGTTCTCGAAAAGCTACATCTAGTCGTTGGCTAATCAACCTCGTCGAATTTTCTCTGGCGCGTTACGCGCCTGGCGCCCATCCCGCAGGGGAAAATTAAAAAGGAGAAAATTATTGTGACGTTTGTGGCTCGAGGTTGAGGGTTCTTGCGAGTAGGTAAATTCGGTGAAAGGAATTTACGCTACAGTATATATTTTTGCTCGTTCAAAAAAGTATCTATTATTATTAAAACTTAATAATTAAATGTACATGCCATTAATATTATTTTGTTGTAAATTGTTGGAGAATCACATTCATAGCCGGCTGAGACTTCGGCTTTCTCGCTAACGCTCGGCAGCACCGCCCGACCGTCATCGACCACCCAACGAATTCCTCACTCTCGCTCTTCCCGCGCCAGCGCGCTACGCGACACGAACGGTGAAGAAGCCTCGCGCGCGCTCTCTCTCACTACTTCTATCGATTAATGGCCGCGATCTAGTTCGTTCTCACGTGTTCGCTGTTCTCTTTTTGTTGTTCCCACCGGTCTATCTCTGCTTTTCGGTGCTTGGTGCTCAGGAGTTAGTACTCACGACTGGAAATCTCACGGTATATCTCAAGCAACGTCTCGACAAGTTCTCGACTGTGGAATTAATACAATTTCTCATCGGTACTCTCGGATCGTTCAACCGGCGTTCTTCTCACCTACTGTTGTGCGCGATTAATAATGTCGCGTCAATCGTCTCACTGCATTCGGTTGTGCTCACCAGTGTATATTGTTGACTATTTTTACTATTTTTCGGGACAAATAAAGACATTTGTTTCCACGAAATTCGTGCATCGCATCAGTTGTTTTACCATCAAATTCCAAATACCAGCATCGTAGACGACGCAACGCATTCTCAAACATAAATATTGTGACGTGATTTTTCGGAATCACCGTCACACAATAAAAAGAAACCGTATTTCTGACGAAATTTAAACACCTAACGCTTTCATTCCCGTTTTCTGCCTCTCCCAGCGACTTAAAGATACCGTTAAACTCTCGTGAGATATCGATCGAGTTATTTCTTTTCTTTCCGATTTAGTTCTCAAGTGTTGCCGTTTCATAAATCTTTAAATCTCTCAGTACAATAGTAATTTAACATCTTGATATAGATTCCGTTACCGTTTTAGCTTCGTTCTGTTAGTCGAAGTCTCGAACTCCCTTGGTGGGGTAAAGTTAGCAAATTAAAGGCCCAAGGGAAAGAGAGACTCGACGAAGTGTCTTGCGAACAAGTTAAAGTCCGGTGCAAACCCGGCACCCTATAGCAAAGTGCAATGCGTTGAGATCAGGCGGAGGGTTGAGTTACAGGCGCGGACGGAACACCTCGCGCTGCATTAGAGTGAGAAGAGCCTTGTATCTCACGTATTGACTATGGGTAGCGATCGCGAAGACACTTCAAACTACCGCTCTAGTGTCGCCTCAATTCGGGAAAGTATCGTAATGGTTGAGAGGGCAGTAGCTCTCGGTCAAGGCTCCCATAATAATAATGATAACGAGTTCGGTGCGTTATCGTAGGCAAATCAGTCTACCGCGAGCTGCCCTCGAGGCGACTCGGGCTCTCTCTCGCGCTCCCGCTACGCTAGGCGCCGGCCGTCGTATAGTGCGTCTCTCTCGAGTTCGCGCTTCGCGTACGCCGGCCTATCGTTCGCTCTCGGCGAAGTATCAGTGTATCTCGCTCACTCTCACGGGTTCTCGCTACCTATCAGTACGATCGAGTACCGTGGATTTTCGTGCCATACAGTGTGTGCTATCCTCGGAGTTTTCCGAAAGGGATTCTTCTCGAGTCGATTACTCGATCGATGCGTTGTGCTTGGCGCTCTCGAGTTGTGGTGCATCTGTGTTAGTTCTCGATCCTTGGATAAATTACGCGCTTTCGGTGAGTCTTTTGATTTATTGGAGTTATCGATCTCGTGTCGCGCCCGTCGTCGCTTGTCGCGTTTCGATCTCTCGATCATCTGAGTACTCGCGTTGCACGTGCGTGTGATCCCGTGGCGTCAAGCCAATAACGATTATATTTCGAGCGTTGTTTTATTGGCGACGGATCGCGACCCTTGTACCACAACCCGCATCCTGAGCAACCGAGCACTTCCGCAACCGTTCGCTCTCGCGGGTATATCGGTGTTTAATTTAGTTAATGTTTTATCGTTCGTTTTCGTCCTTACGGAGGTCGGGTTGTTCCACCGGCCTCCCGATTAGTCCGGTTGTTAACATCGACGAAACAAAATTAACTGGCGCCCACCGGGGCGCCGATGCATCCGCGAGGATGAACGGCCGAAGGTGACGTTTTCGATTTCGCGCTTAAAGCCCCGCGGCTTTGAGTTTTCGATTTTTGTTTTTTTGATGTTCCGATTCGATTTCGAGATTCGCGTAACGATGGATGAAAAATACGTCACAATATACATTGATTTTTGTCGCCAAAAGAGATTTTTCATTGTCAGACTTAAAAATCGTTTTTAGGCACTGACTGTAACAATAGGCAAAGAGTGCCTATTGAAATGATCTACGAGGCCTTTTCGCTCAGGTTTCGATGCGTTTACTCCACAGCGTATGCTCCAAAAAATTTAGTTTTTCACCATTTTCTTCGGTGTACCTCCAACATCATGTGTAGTTAATTTGAAGTGACTCCGATGACTAGAAATATTTTTTTTACCCTGCGGTTGAATAAAAATGGCTTATTCACTGAATTTTTCTTCTCGGACGTCCGTATCACACTGTAACTTTGGATGGTGCGAACCAATTTTGCTCTCCTTTGCAGGATTTTTTTATCATATTATCACAAGTATGCACATTACTTTTAAAACCAAACTGAGTCCTTTAAGTATTTTTTCTAAAAAATTATTGGTCAAAATTTGCCTTTGCCTTCCGTCAAATGTTCGTACGGTGCCATCATAATGAACTCTACGAACCAATTTTTTTTCTCCTTCGCAACATCATTTTGTTCCATCAAAAGTACTATGCACAGCAAATTTGGAGACAATCCTACATCTCTAACTATTTTTTCATCACAATTTTCCATAAAAAAATTATTTTCGCACATCTCATGTCCGTACGGTGCTCCAATTAAGAATCCTGGAACCCAATTCTTTTCTCTTTCGCAGCAATATTTCATTGCATCGAAAGCACTATCCAATTGAAATCCTGGACACCAATTCTTTTCTCTTTCGCAACAATATTTCATTGCATCGAAAGCACTATGCACAACAAATTTTTAGTCATTCCGACAAATC
This sequence comes from Buathra laborator, assembly GCA_934046635.1. NCBI lineage: Eukaryota > Metazoa > Arthropoda > Insecta > Hymenoptera > Ichneumonidae > Buathra > Buathra laborator. The sequence goes on from OW203896.1 coordinate 280,023, forward strand.
TACTTTTAATTATAAAATTTTTCAAAAAAAGTGGTTACAACTAGCTTTGCTTCAAAGGTCATGTTATTTAGATTTGCCAAAAAACAATTTTTCATCATGTTGAAAAAAAAACTTCGGTTGCGAAAAATAAAACACGAAATATCACACACAGATTCACAAATGTTTGCGCTTTTTATTTAAAAAATAATATATTTTCACCGAAAATCATTCACAATATTTTACGATACTTTATTCACATTCGTAATAAAAATGACAAATTTCACGTGTTCACTGAAAAAATTGGTTATAAACTCACAAAAAAGATTCATCGAATATCCAAAATAATTGCAATTTCCCAAATAGAACTAAAAACAAGCGCCTCAGCGCCCTGCGGGCGCAGAGGCTCTTGTTGTTGGGCTCCGCCCCCCAAACCCCCCGAAAAATGACCCGCGGGGACATTTTTTGAGGCACTCGCAGGGATACACGTCGCGCTACGCGCTCCGTATCAAGTATGATTATACTTTGCGTTATGCGCTACGTATCGAATATGTTTATACGTCGCGCTGCGCGTTTCATCTCGGAAGAACGTATGGGGGAAAAATATTTATCAATTATGTAAATCGATTGTCGAGGCTTTGTCTCGTCAGAGAAGGAGGAGAGGAAGGAATAATAATTGCGGCTTGAAATCACTTGTACACTTTTACTCCAATGCGATATGTAACGCAATATATTTATTTAGATAAATGTTCAAACAAAAAATTTCCGATACAAATGAGTAGTTTTTCTTCAGACTGTTTCGCACACAACGCGTGCTAATATCGCTGCTCGAATAAATCGACGTTTCACCAATACGTCAACGCGCTTCTGGGACTCTCTAACGACTAACGATTGATCACGATTTGCGCGTACGTCGCTAACGCTTCGAATGTTCTCGAGCCTTGTTAGTGTTACCATTAGACGCGACGACCTTTAGACTCGATAGTATCAACATCGATTCATAGTTTAACCTTCATGGAATAAAAACATTTTGTTTTTATACAAACTGATTATTATTATTCACAACTGTTATTTCCTTTTTGTGTGATGAAAAATTGACAAATATTCAGACACGAGACAAATATAACTCATTGCATCACGTAGCATTGATTCGTTACATTAATTTGTGATGCAAATTCATATCTAGGAAAGGTCGTTTTATTGGCTTAACACTTATGACCAGATTTAATGGGTATAAAACAAACACACAAAATATTTACCAACACCAACACCATTACCGTTTACCATTCGGGTTTAATGTCCCCTTGAAATCCATCCCTTTAATTGTTTTTTTCTGCCCTAAAATACATGGAATCACTTTGTTATTGTCCCTGGACAGAAGCCGAATATTCGAAAAATTTGCTTTTTGTTACGATTTTCAATGAAATTTAGTCGATATTAATCGTTGTAGCAAAGAAATTATATCTCGAGAACGAACATAGATATCATCTTGGTTCTTGTCGTGTATTGAAGAGAAAGTAGTACGTTACTCAAATACATAGTTGTAGTGTCTTGGATGCGTCCAAAATATTTTTAAAAAAAATTCATTTTCTCGATGAATTCGACTGCGAGGGTTTGTCGACTGTCGATATATAAGAGAATTCGGTTATAACACTTTAAGCGTTTTTTCTCTTCCCCATTGTTACGTCGCGAATCGTGTTTTTACGCAAGGAGCCAGGCTTCATCTCGGTCAATGAACTTAATCAATTTACGCGTTATCGAAGCGGATTACGATTCGCGGGTGCCTCGTTTTGAGCCTAACCTCGCGGAAAATTGCTCGGGAAGAGGCTAGAGTACATTCGCGAAATAAACACTAAAGATTTTTAGACAGAACTCGATCGTTACTTCGGACAAGTCGATGTGAAGTGAACAACGGGTTGAATTGTACTTCGGTATGTACCACAGTGGTTCCACGTTCAATATGAGTGAGACAGAAGGTTATGGGGATCTCAGGAGAGGATGGCAACTATAGCCACTATAATTGACAAAAGGGTCACAATGATGGGAGTTGAGTACATCTTTAACTCACACGAATGCCATAGACACACCATAGAACTGAATTCATGAAAATATTCGATGATGGATTTAGACAATTGGCGACTCGACATATGGAATGGCCGGACAAGTTATTTTCATAATAATCTTACTTATGAAATAGCTGGTTTTAACAGATAGTCTTTATTTTCACTGAGTGAATTAGCTTTGACCATGGTAAATCTATCAACTATATGTACTTGGTCATGCATGTGAAGATTTTATTATTTGTCCACTTTTTGCACGGTAGACACTATTTATATAAATGTACTTGTCTCAAGTTTTTTACACTACTTGTGGTGTTTTTTGGGGGATTTGTCCACTTTTTGCAAGGTAGACACAATTTATTTCCACTGTTCTTAAGTTTTTTTACACCCTCTTTGGTGTTTATTTACAGGATTTCATATCTTTCTGCAAAGATTAGGGAAAATTATTTTAATGTCGCCATTTCAATGGGAATGTATGTGTGCAAGGGGTTTTTAGAAATTTGGACATCAGTTTAAAATTTGCCTCTACGATATTTTTTTATGACGTTTCCAACCACTAACAGTGCAGCGAAACTTATTCCAATTTCCTACAACATAATATTTAGCGACAATTTATTACGAACAATGGTGTTCTTTTATCTGAATAAACACAATAATCAAGTTTGGTGCAAATTGGATCATATTGGAAGATTTATTGTTTAAATAATATTTAGCGACGATTTCTTATCGGTAATATTATTGCTTTGCCTATATATCAATAATGATCAAAATTGATATTAATCGGGTCATTTTGGAAGATTTATTCTTTAAACAATATTAAACAACAATTTCTTAGCGGCAATATTGTTATTTTGCTTAGATACCAATATTGATCAAATTTGATATTAACCGGTTTTTATTTGAACATTTATTCTTTAAACAATATTAAACAACAATTTCTTAGCAGCAATATTGTTATTTTACTTAGATACCAATATTGATCAAATTTGGTATTAACTGGTTTTGATTTGAACATTTATTGTTTAAACAATATTTAGCAACAATTTCTTAGCAACAATGTTGTTATTTTGCTTATATAACAGTATTGTTCAAATTTGGTATTAATCGGTTCGTATATGAACATTTATTGTTTAAACAATATTTCGCAACGATTTCTTAGCGGCAATATTGTTATTTTGCTTAAATAACAATATTGATTAAATTTGGTATTAATCCGTTCGTATTTGAAGATTTATTTTTAAAACAATATTTAGCAATAATTTCTTAGCGGCAATATTGTCATTTTCGTTAGATAACTATATTGTTCAAATTTGGTATTAATCGGTTCGTATTTAAACATTTATTATTTAAACAATATTTAGCAACAATTATTTACCGTCAACATTGCTGCTTTGCCTATATAACAATATTAAACAACTTTGGTACTAATCACCGCGGCTACCCATAAAAAAACACCGTAAACGCTATGCCGTATGCTTGAAACTATGCCAATGACTGTCCATCATTTGGGAGCACGAGGAACGTGTACGGTAAAGTTGGCAGGTGTGCGATGACATCAGAGTGAGCGAAAAATTCTGGTCGCCCACTGAATCACGTGGAAATAGCATATTGAAATAATAGAACGCCAATATCATGTGAACGGCTTGTCCTAGAGCATTCATTTTAATAGCACTCGAAAGCTGATTAAAAAATACATTCATTGCCCTGTCTAAAACATTTCTCGAAGGCAACAATTAATTATAATCTTTAGATTGCTTTCGACGCGACCCTTCTACCACAACCCGCAAGAGTGAGCGGTCGAAGGTGACGTGAGTTTTCGAGTTCCCGTTTTTTTGAGTTTCGATTTCGTTTTTTTGAGTTTTTGAATTTAGATCAAGGAAAACTCGTCACAGTTCATACAAGATTTTTTGTCCACCAGCGATAACTGCAAAATAGAGACCCTTATAAACTTTACGATTAAGAAACAAACCTGATATTGTTACATTTATTTCATAGTTTACTAATCACATCAGTTATGTCGTTATTAATCGAGTAATAGAACCTCGGTGTAAGCGTGGACGGACTTAGGTGAACGAAAACGATTCCGTTAACATTTCGACTCCACGCCCAACGCTGTCTCCACTGGCTTGCCTCAATTCGACGATTAATTTTTGGATGGAGTACGTATCCGCATTGTGTATCTCCTCATCAATGCTGCAGTCAAAGCGATTGATATCAGCATCATCGGAACTGATGTTCTCTCTCTCATAATGCATCAACTCCTCGTCACTGCTGTCGTAGTAACAGATGTCATCGGTATCATCAAAAGTTATGTCAGGTCTCGGTGGCGTACAATGATCGACAGGCTCAGATGTGTTAATCTCCGGACACCAACTTCCGTACCAACTTTGATTAATTCTTATATTCTTTTCATATTAGTGAAGAAAAGTGATAGCATGAAATGTGACTCACGCTTTCACGTCGTTGCCAAGTTCTAGATGCCGACGAAGTTTCAGCAATAGTATCCGTGTCGGTATTAAGCTGTTGAAAAATTGTAAAAGATTTTGGCACATTTCATCGAGAAAATGAAAGTGTTATCTGAATTTTTCTACTGCAGTAGAACGTCGATTATCCGAATCAATTGGGACCGGAGCTCGTTCGGATTAACGAAAATTCGGATAATAGAAATGTGAAGACGTGTTAAACGGTTTTGCGCGATATATATAAAAAACATTAGAGTGTGCATATATTTTTAGTAATTATGATATACATTTGAAAAATAACATGATACATATACTTTTATATCGAGACTTCCGTTTCCGGCGAGTGAGAGAGTGAAAGTGTGACAGAGTGGTGAGAAGGAGAAAAGGTAAGAAAGGGAGAAAAAAACGTGAGTAGAGTGAAGGGGAAGAAAGGGATAGAGAGAGGAGAGACGAGAGAAGAGAGGGAGAGATACAGAGCGAGTGGGAAAGGGCGGAGGAAAAAAGGGAGAAGGGAAAGAGAAGGGATTTGGAGGTTAAGGACGAGGAGAGGAAGAAGGGTAGTGACAGCAGAGGGGAGAGGAAAGAGGTGGAGAGAAAGACGTGGGTTCGGAGCAAGAGAGGTAGGTGGCAGCACGAAGCGAGGCAGCCGAGGATAAGGAAGAGAGAGAGCGGAGCGAGGTAAGGTAGGGAGTAAGAGGCGAGCAGAGCGGGCGGGGATAAGGAAGGAAAAGCTACGGAGTCGGTGAGATAGGAAACGAGAAGAGAGGATAAAGAAGGATATAGAGAAGAAGGTAAAAGAAAGGGGAAAGAAGTAGAGATGATAGGAGGAGGATTAGAAGATGAGAAGGGGGGAGGAAATGCGGAAGAGGCGAGGAAAAGGGGAAGGAAATCTAATTTAGAGAGACTGGAGAGGGAAAGGAGCGCGAGCACAGGAGATATGAGGGATCTAAAGGACATGTGGAAAAGAAAAAGGGGACAGCTGGAGGAGGAGGAGAGGGAAGGGAAAAGGGGGGAAGAAGAGGTGGAGCAAATTTTTAGGAGAAGCAGGATAACGGTGAGATCGCCGGAGAAAGGAAAGGGGGAAGGGGAGCTGATGAGAGAGATAAAGGAGATGATAAGGGAAATGAGAGAAGGGATGAGACAAGAGATAAGAGAGGTAAGAGCGGATGTGGTGAGCCAGGGGAGGAATGTGAGGGAAGAGGTGGCAAAGCTAAGAGAGGAGATGAGGAAGGGAGAAGCGAAGGCGAGAAAGGAAAAAGAGGAAATGGAGAGGAAAATGAGGGAACTGGAGGGAAGGGTGCAAGGGGCGGAGGAAGCAGAGAGGAAAATAGGAGAGTTAAGTAGGAGAATAGAGGAGATGGAGGAGGAAAGAAGGGGAAGAGGAGGGGGAACAGAGGGGAAGGGGGTAGGAGATAGGGTGAAAGAGATACAAGCAAAAATAGAGAAAGGGGAAAGAGAGAGAAGGAGAAGAAATGTGATAGTGAAGGGAGTGAAAAGGGAGGGCACGGCGTGGCAAACGACGCAGAGATTAATGGAGAGCATAGGGGTGCAGGCGAGGGTGGAAGCGGTGAGAGAAGTAGGGAGAATGAGAGACAGGGGTCAGCAGGGAGCGCAAGCGATACTGGAGGTGAGGATGGGAGACGTAGAGGGAAAAAAAGAGGTGATGAAGAGAAGATGGAATGTGAAGGAGAGGGAAGTGAGGATAGAAGATGACATGACATGGAAGGAAAGGAAAATGCAGTGGCGATTAAAGGAAATAGGATATAGGGAAGGGAGGAAGGGAAGAAGAACAAGGATAAGCTACGGAAAGATAGAAATAGAAGGGAAAATGTGGTGGTGGGATGAGGGAAGGGAGAAGCTGAGAAATTGGAGAGGAGAGGAATGGGAAGAGGAGGGGGAAGGGCAGCAGAGAAGGATAGATAGGAGGAAGGGAGGGGGGAACGAGGAACGAAACAGCAGCATGGAAGGTGCGGTAGGGGGGGAAGCAAAAAACGAATAGGGGGGCAAGGGAAAGGACAGGAGGAAAGAGATCGAGAGTGGAGAATAGCTTTTTGGAATGTGGCGGGGCTGGAAAACAAGGATAGGGAATTCTGGAAGGAACTGGAGGAATGGGAGGTAATAGTGATGATGGAGACATGGGTAGAAAAAAGAGGATGGGAAAGGATGAAGGAGAGGTTGCCAAAAGGATATAGGTGGACAGTACAAGGAGCGGAGAGAAAGAGCAAGAAGGGAAGAGCGATGGGGGGGATGATTGTGGGAGTGAGGGAGGAAATGGCATGCGAGGAACAGGGAGAGGAGGAGATGGAGCAAGGGATGATGGTGAGGAGAGTAAAGACAGAAAGAAGTAGCTGGACGGTGATAGGGGTGTACGTGAACGGGGACATAGAAAGAAAAGTGGAGAAACTAAGGGGGTGGGTAGAGAGACAAGGAGAGGGGGAGAGAATAATAATAGGAGGGGACTTTAAGGGGGGGAAGGGGGAGGAAGGGGGAGGAGTGGGCGGAAGCGAGGAGGAGGAGGGAGGGAGAAAATCGAAGGACAAGAAAATAAACAGGGAGGGAAGAAAGCTGATAGGGATGCTGGAAGAGGTGGGCTGGGAAATAATGAACGGGAGCATAAAAGGGGACGAGGAAGGAGAGTTCACATACACAGGGGGCAGGGGAGAGACAGTGATAGACTACGTACTGGGGGATCACAGGGTAAGGGAAGGAATCGAGAGGTTGGTAGTGGGGGAAAAGGTGGACTCGGACCATCACCCGCTGGTGGTTACGATGAAGGAGGGAAAGGGAAAGAGAAAGGAGAGAGAAAAGAGGGAAGGAAAAGGAGGGGGAGGTAAATGGACAGAGGAGATGAAAGCGAGGTATGAGAGGGAGATGGCAGGAGCAACGGGGAGGGGGGGAGAGCTACAAGAGATGGTGGAAGGGGTGACGAAGAGAATCATGGGGGCGATAAGGAAATGCACTGAGGAGGGGGGGGAAGAAAGGAGAAAGAGAAGGGAGGGATGGTGGGATGACGAATGCAGGGAAAAGAAGGGGGAGGTTAGAGGAGAATTAAGGAGGTGGAGGAAGGAAGGAGGCTCGAAGCAGGGATACAGAGACAGAAAGAAGGAGTATAAGGAGATGTGTGAGAGGAAGAAAAAGGAGGAACAGGAAAGGCTAATAAGAGAGGTGGCAGAAGCGAGATCAGAGAACGAGGTATGGGAAATTGTAAATAGAGGGAGGAAAAAGAGGAAGAAGGTGAATGAGAACATAGAAAAGGGGGAGTGGAAAGAATATTTTATGGGGTTGTTAGGGGGAGAGGAAAGAAGAGTGGTGAGAGGGTGTGAAAAGGGGGGAAGGGAGGGAGAAGAAGAGGAGTTAAGTAGAGAGGAGATAAAGAGAGCGGTAAGAAGGCTGAAGGAAGGAAAAGCGTGTGGGGGGGATGGGATACCAAACGAAGCGTGGAAGTTCGGGGGAGAGGAAACAGAGGAGATGGCATGGGAGGTATGTGGGAGAGTATGGAGGGGAGAAGGGTGGCCGCAGAGCTGGAAGGAGGGGATAATATCCCCAATAGTAAAGAAGGGGGAAGGAGGGAAAGTGCAGGATTATAGAGGAGTGACGTTGATGCCGACGCTGTACAAAGTGTACGCGTCGGTGCTGGCGAAAAGAATAGAGAGAGAAGTGGAGGAAAAGGGGATGATACCGGAGAATCAGACGGGTTTCAGGAAGGGAATGGGAACGGTAGACAACGTTTTTGCGTTAAACTACCTGGTGGGGCGACAGGTGAGTAGGGAGAGAGGAAAGTTGGTGGCCCTGTTCGTGGATCTAAAGGCAGCCTTTGATTCAGTGGACAGGGGGGTACTGGCAAGGGCAATGGAGAAGAGAGGGATGAGGAAGGGGTTGAGAGAGAGGGTAGAAGAGATATATAGGGAAACAATGAGCAGGGTAAAAGTGGGGGGAGAGGTGGGAGAGGCTTTTTGGACAGCAAGGGGGGTTAGGCAAGGGTGTCCGCTGAGCCCGATTATTTTCAATTTGGTGACGGCGGACATGGAGGAGGAACTGAGTAGAGCAGGGTGCGGGGGGGTTAAACTGGCGGGAAGAAAGGTCTACAGCTTGGCGTATGCAGACGATGTAGTGGTGATGGCGGAGACGGAGGAAGAAATGAAGGGGGCGATCAGAGTGTTGGAAGGGTATTTTGAAAAGAGAAGGCTAGAGGTGAACGTAGGGAAGACGAAGGTGATGAGGTTTAGGAAAGGAGGGGGAAGGAGCAAGAGAGTGAAATGGAGATGGAAAGGGAAAGAAATAGAAGAGGTAAGGGAGTTTAAGTATTTGGGGTATGTGTTCGGGAAGAATGGGGGGCAAGAAGGGCAGATAAGGGACAGAATAAGGAAAGCGGGAATGGTGATGAAGCAGGTGTGGGGGATAGGAAAGAGGAAATTCGGAAAAATCTGGAAAAGGAGAATGTGGTTGTTTGATACGCTAGTGTGGACGGTGATGGGATAAGGGGTGGAAATATGGGATTGGGAGGAGAGAAGTAAGGTGGAGGCGACACAGGAAAGGTACATAAGGTGGGTGTTAGGGCTAGACTGGAGGACGCCGGGGTATATGGTAAGGGAGGAAGCAAAAAGGGAGAAGATGAGAACAAGGGCGAGGAGGAGAGCATGGGCGTATGAGGAAAAACTAGAGAGGGGCGAAGGAAGTGGGATAGCGAGAGAATGCTTGATTGAGATCAAAAGGAGGGAGAGGAGGGGGGGCGTGAGGTTATCGAAATGGGAGGAGGGAAGAAAGGCGATTAGAGGCGCAGGAGAGGGGAGAGAAGAGGAGGGGGGCTACGAAAGAAAGGAAGAAGAAGATATAAAAGAGCAGGAGAGAGAAAGGGCGGAAAAAATAATAGAGTCGAGGTACAACAGGTGGTATAGAGAGGTGAGGGTGGAAGGGATACCGAAATATTTAGGGGAGGGGTGGCCGGAGGAGAGGTATGTTAGGATAGCGAGGTACAGATTAGGGAACGAGATGAGGGAAGGGAGATATTGGGAGGGAGAAGAGGAAAGGGCGTGTAGGGTGTGCGGGGAAGAGGTGGAGTCGTGGGAACATGTTCTGGACAGATGCGGGGGAGGGGAGCAGGGACAGGGAGGGATAGGGGAGAGAGTGAGGAAGATTCTAGAGGAGGGTGGAGGGGGGAAGCATGGATGAAGAACATGGACAAAGTGAGAAGGGAAAGGGAAGGAGGGAGGGAGGAAGAGGAGTGAAAGTGAGAAGAGTGAATGAAGCAAAGGAAACGGAAGTCGAGGATGGATCTGTGGACTCCGAAAGGATGCCACAGATCCAGCCGACATGGAAAGGAGAAAGGGCGGAAGAAGGTAGAGGAGAAAGAGGTGGAGAGGGGGGGGAGAGGAAAGGAGAAGGGGGAAGGAGAGGGAGGGGGGGAGGTCGAGTGGGGAAAGAGGAGAAGGAAAAGAATGAGAAAAGAGAGAGCGAGGCGAGAGAGGCGAGCGGAGCAGAAAAGAAAAATGGCAAGCGCGGCGAAAGAGAAAAGAGAGGCGGACAGGCGAGCGAGGCAAAAGAAACGAGCGAGACGATAGGGTAAATTAGGATAAGATTAGGATAAGAATTGTAAAGGTATGGGTTATGGAGGGATGAAGGTGAGAGAGAGAGAGAGAGAGGGGAGGAGAGCGAGTACGGAGGGATGAGAGAGAAAAAAAAAAAAAAAAAAAAAAAAAAAGAATGAGTAGAATAAGGAACGGAAAGTGTAATGGAGTGAGAGGGAGAGAGAGAATGCGAGTATGGAGGGATGAGTGTGAAAGAGAGAAGGAATGGAACGGAAAAGAGATTACGGTAAAAAAGAAAGAAAAAAAGGGAAGGAAAATGTAAAATATTGTAAAAAGAAGAGGGAGAAGGAAATGGAAGGACTTGTAACCCCGTAGGGGAAGCAATAAAACCTACATACATATACTTTTATATCATTCAACGTTCACTTTAAACCTTCTTTACCATAGTTTCGAAAGAATTTCTAACTTTTTTTCGACCGTAAGTACGTTATGCTTACGCTTTGAGGTGGAGGGACTGGACTTCGAAGTCATAACGCACTCAACTACAAGACTAGTAGATTAACGAAATCAAATTTTTAATACGTGTGTTTCTGTTTACTCGGCACGAGGAACTAATAAATACTGTGCAAATGACCGACGTGCAAGCCGGGATCGCGCTGTGCGAGACTACGTGAGCTCGAGCATGCTTGAGTCCGCTTGCTGTTTGCAACTTTGTAGCGCGCAACAATGTAAAGACAACAAAATTTTGCGCCATGGTTCGGATAGTAGGACGTTCATCCGAACCAAGCTGCGGTTCGGATAATAGAGGGTTCGGAAAATCGAGGTTCTACTGTATCACTTTTCGTTATGAATATAGACGGACATTTTCGGCGGGCAAAGGTGGGTCGACAATTTAGTCAGCGATTGGAACTGCATCTTTTTGAAGGATATACCGTTCACGTTCAATAGAAACTACCTCTCCGTTGGGACCCGTGCTTACGAAATGGGTGATAACATCGTTACCCCCGAAATGAAATCGACACACAAAATCTTTATGAGTCAATGGAGACGCTGTCTTGATTGCTGTTGTCCATGCGTTGGCAAGCTGCGGACTCTAAAGAATGGAAATACGTTATTATAAGATTCAGTTTCCTTATCAGTAACATATATATGTACTCTCGGTACACCGAATAATGCCCCTTGTTTTTCGTTCGCATTTTTTCTTCTCTTGACTTCTGCTGGGTCCCCTGTCGAACAGCCCGGAACCGCACACCGCTTGCCTATCTCAACGAATGTTCTGTTACATATAGATTTTAAACAAAACACATTCGTTATTTACCTACCGTCCCAGGAAAGTAATGCTCGAAATTGAAGAACCTACGTTTTCGAGTTAATGATTTTTAATGCAAACGCGATGACTCGTCCCTCGAAAAATTCCAACAGCATATCAACGTAGACACTAAAACGCGTGATCGCAAAAAATTTCATCGCGGAATTCGCGTACGCTGCGGAGGGACAGGAGCAGATTGGGCTTACCATCCAATGTTTTCGAGTTAATCATTTTTCATGTTCATTCGATAACGCGTCCCCGGAAAAATTCCAACAGCATATCAACGTAGACACTAAAACGCGTGACTGCTGAAAAATTCATCGCGGAATTCGTGTGCGTTGCCGAGGGAGAGGGGAATACTCATCTTACCGTCCAATGTGTGATGCCGTTTTTCGCCACGAACGTCACACGCGCGCCGCGCGGCCAGGTTAGTGACGAGGCGAGGCAATTTGCGGGCGAAATAAGGGAAAAACGCAAGAAAACCCGCGTTGAGCGATAGTGAGACGAGGAACTTGTGCCCGAAAAAAATAATTGATCTCGAATTAATGAATAAAATGTATAAAATAATAAAAAGTACAGTTTAACGATTTTTGGCACATAAATAATCGATACCGTATGAGACTGAATATTTCGCGTTGTAGAGGCCGGTTACGAAGATAATGGGAATTTTGTGAGATTGACTGAGTGTATGATTTGAGTTTTGGGGTTTGAGTTTGGAATTGAGTTTGAATTTCGAGTATGAGCGCGAGTTGTATGAGTTGAGTTTTGAGTGTCTGGGAGAGTATGAATGAGCAATGGAAAAAAATTCGTTAGTTGGAGGAGGAGGGGTTAAAAGGGTGGCGTGGACAGGAGCCGACAGTTCTTGCTACCCACCACCCGATTACCCCAACCCTATGAGACTTCCCGCGGATTATCGAGTCCGGATGTAAATCCGGCGCACAGTCGATAGAGGGGCGAGCGGAGGTCGGCGTTTTGAGTTTTGCGAATGTCGCGTATGGAAGGCCTTGTCGGCGGGGATTGGACCACCCCGTCGGCAAGGATTGCCGGGTCCATTTAGGATAGGGGTCCCGAGCTCGCCTCTATGTGTGTGACCGTGGAGATATCCCTCCCAACCTCGTAGAACGAGAAGACGGGGAGCGGGAAATATCGGGCCTAACACCAGCCCGATGCGTAACCCGGTAAGTGGGGATTGAAATGACGAATGTGTGTGTGTGTGAGAGAGAGATTTTGCACCCGGCTCTCTCTACACGAGTTTCGAAAATTCAGTTTGCGTGAGCTTTTGAGAATTCTTGAGTTTACGAGTCCTCTGGTACGAGCCGTCGTCGAGAGAGGATCTCCGAGAAAGACTCCGGTAGCCTTTACCGTGAGTGCCTCGTGGAGACGCACCTCCGACGTGTTAAGTAGGTGAGCAATTAAGCGGTTCATTATTTTCTTTGAATTATTTTGACGCTTCATTCCGATCCCGTTAGATTAAAATTTTGAATTCTCGTTCTTTCGATCGACTTCGATTTTTCATCGTACTTATTCCGTTGGGAAAATGAACGCGTTGAGTTTCCTCGTCACGAGACGAAACTCCGCGAGAATTTGCAAGATATCGAAAAATAAAAGTTTCGAGCTCGAGTCGAACCCGTCACTACGTGAGCGTGGTGAGACACTCGCTCCGATCTCGGTAGCGAAAGCTACGAACGGTGAGTGAATGATTTTTCGTCGTCATCGTTCTCGGTAAGTGCGGCATAGCCGTCTTTTGTCGAGAATTGTCCAGCCTTCGCCTCGTCGCTAACCGCGAAACTGTATGCGCCTTCGCCATGTCACAAAAATTGTTAATTACCAAAAACGCGATGTACGAATTGTCTTATCTTCTCCTATTGCTATTATCTCGTGTTTTTCTGAATTTTTCTTTGCCGTATGTATTTGAGTTTTTTTCAATAGTGGAACACGTAAGGATAAATTTTGCATTTTTATTGAGTATTCCTTTTTCTTTCTTTCCTACGACTCCGACCCTCTCTACCAAACCTAGCATAATGAGCGACCCTGGTATACCGCTCGTGCCTCCGTCGTCAGTATTTAGTGTGTCGTGTTTCCGGATTTTTCGCGATTAGGAAATTTTGTGTTTTATTGAGTATTGAGTTTGCGTTATTGACCGGTTCGTCATCTCCGGTGAAAAAAGATGGCTGGCGCCCAACATTTGTAATTTTCCGGTTTATTTAGAGTTAATTTGGCCGACGGAGAACGACCGAAGAGTGAAGGGAAAAATCCCCTCACAAATGTTATCGAGTTAATGATTTTTCATGCAAACTCGATGACGCATCCCCGGCAAAATTCTAACGGCATATCAACGTAGATACTAAAACGCGTGTCCGCTGAAAATATCACCTATCAATTTGCATGCCGTTCGGAGGGACAGTTATAAACGTACAAAAATCAATTAAGCATTGCAAGTAAAAATTATACTTCATATATTCTTATGCGCACATGCGCTCTACCATAACCATAAACATACATAATGGTCATAAATAAATTTTTATTTTTGTAAATTAAATAATGTTGATTTTTCATCTATTATTTCATAGGCATTTTTTATTCATAAAATTTGTATTACATGATCGAGAACGAGGGCGCGCGCGTAATTTGTATGCAGTCTAGAAAATACAGGTTACAGCACCATACGGCATCATCGAAAACGCTACTCTCTACGAATTTTGTTCCGTTCCTGTAACCCATAGTTTGGACTCCTCCTGTCTAGGCTCCAAGGGGCGAACATCGTGTCGGCGAAAGTCGGACCCTACCCACTCGATCCGTACGCTCCCTCTCTCATCGTTAATTTCTATTATCTTTGAAATCGCTTGAGTTAAAATAAATTTCCCATTTACGTGATATGTGGGTAGAGAATACATTTGATATATTTGTTTTACTTTATTTTTTTCACAGAACATCACCGATTGGATCGGCCGAGTGAAAGTGAAAGCTACTAAGATAAAGAAAAGCGCTTCAAAAACAGGCGGGGGATCGCCGTTAAATATTTTCCTAACCGATGCTGAAGAAAGAATTTTGGAACTTAAAGGGAACAGCTGTCACGACGGCGACGGACAAACGAAGGAAGCTAGTATATCTACCCACAACACAAAGCCGAGCAAACGCGCGTCTACGCCGAATTTGGGAGTTCATAAGAAACCGACCGCATGCACCGATCAAGAGTTTGTCGGAAAGAAAATATTAAAAAAGCCTTCTCTTGACCGGCCCGATAATTTCAGCTTCGTTGGTGCTTCTCACACTCTGCATAAGCACGCTACTGCTGTTTTGAAGGTACCCGATGACGGGGCGAAAAAAAAACGTTTACACAAATCGACATGCCGCAGACATCCATTTCCTCAATTTCAGAGTCGTTTATTAACGATTGCGAGCAAAGTGATATCGGCAACAACTCCAGCAAGAGGCAACAACTGTTCAAGAGGCAACAACTCCAGCGCCTCTCTAGCGAGGGCGTCCGCGTTTTCGTTGCCAGTAATTCCTTTATGGGCTGGAATCCAGACAAATTGAATATCTACTTTACGATTTTGAAGCTGGTATAATTTATCTCTAATTTCGAGCGTAACCGAATGTTCGTTTACATCTATATTTGAATTACTCAATTTTAATAAAGCACTTAACGAATCTGGGCAGATTACACTTTTTTTGAGCGCCAGTTTTTCTATGAAATGAAATGCCCGTAACAGGGCTATAGACCCCTCACTACAGATTGAAAAATTGTGGTGCAGACCAAACTTGAAATTTACACTGTAACGCTGACAGTGTACTGCGGCTGCGCATTTGTTTTGGTTCGGATCTTTAGAGCCATCCGTGTAAAAGATTACATGGCTAGGCCAATTTTTTTTATAAAACCAGCTAGTTTTTGCTCGGGATTTTTTAGTTTCATTAATTCCGCGCCTAGGCTTATATTAATAGAAATTTGTTGGTGGAAAGCCGTGAAAGGGATCTCGTAGCATTTTGGCAAATCGAAGTTACCATACCTTGCGGAGAATTTAGCATGCAAATTATCGACCGCATCATCCGTGCACACGGATTTCATAGTCTGTTCCGACACACCCCGGGCAGCGATAGTAAAGGACAGCGAAGTTTGACGTACTTCGTGCGTTATTCGACAGAAAAAAGGGCCTCGCGCTCGAGTATAAAAGAGCCGATCGCGAGCACAGAGGCACTTCTTCAATCCGAAACTTCGAACGGAGAGGAACTCATTCCGAGTCAAAATTTTCAAGCCTCCGTAAAACTTCCAAGCTCCCCTGCACGAATAATTACCCGTATAAATTAGAACCTCCGTAAAACCTCCAATGTGGCAGAAAGTGAACATTTGAACTCTGTGCAGAGTTCCGTAGGATGCACTTACGAAACCTCCTTTCGCTCCCTTCTCGACACGCCGTGAAACCTTCCAAGCTCTGCTTATAACCTATCCTGGAGCTGCTCCGGGGAACTCACAGACACTCCAGACCCGCTATTTAGGCGATGGAGAGTGTAAGCCGTAGGAATAAATATAAAACATTGAAAAAAATACTAAAAGAAGAAACAATTTTCTTTCTTTATTTATACCTGGCTTTATTTATTCGATTTAGCTTGGCACTTATAATTGAAAATATGTGACTTAACAATTATACGGATTGAAACATATTAAATAATCGCTGAAAAAACACATATAAACTTATTGCCTTTGGTGGGGTTTGAAACTGGGATCCTGTGACTGCTGCGTTGCGCCTTAGCTGACTCGGCTATTGGCATCTTGTAAAATATATTTTCTAATAGACTACTTCTAATATCCAGAAAGATTTAGACACATAATGACTTAATAGTTTCATGATTGTGACTAATTATGAAAAGTGAAAACACTTTCTGTTATTTTGAACGGAAATCGATTATTCTAATCGTGAATATCTGCACGGGTAATGGTTGTTAAGGTAGCCCTTTCGGTGGAAACTGGCTAATCGTGAGATTCAAAGAGAATATCAAACTATTCCCAATAGGATAAATATCTGAAAAATATCAGACATATGGAAGGTGTTGAATCGATTGATTTTGCATAATAATAATACAAAAATGTTTTTAAGAAAATCGTAAAAAAAAAATTATTCGACAAATTACTCGGCAACCTAACTTTTTGAATGAAAACCCGAGTCGAAATTTAGAGCCTCCTCAGAATGCTCACGGAGTCTATTTCTTTTGTGGAGCACAAGCCGCCACCCTCCGCAGTACCTATTACAGCCTCTTTGCGAAACTCACTAGCACTACAGACTCTCCTTGCGCCCTAGCGTAACCACCGGTTATCCTCCCAAAATTCTTTTTGACCTACTGCTCAGCCTCTCAAAATTCTTTTCGCCCTACTGTACACTTCATTCGTTCGGATAAACTTTTTTTCGCCCCAGTAGACTCTTTGGCACCCTCCCAGACTCCCCCGTTTGCCCTAATTAAGTCTCTGAAAATTCAATTCGATAGTCAGTTTCACAACAAAGCCTCTTAGACCCTCCGATTAATTACAAATTCATTCCCAATTGCAAAAAATTATTTTAATATCCAACAGAATAAAAAAATATCATGTCATGAGGAAGGCGATAACGACACGGCGAGCAGAAGGAAGGAGATGGCAGCGCGGAAGACGGCGAGAGACGGAAGGAGCAGCCGAGCGCAGACGGGAATAGCCGAAGACAGGTGAAACGTGACAAAGGACGGTACAGGTGGTCGAGAGCATGTGCGAGCAGAGCAGCCAGCGCACCGGTGAGTAGAACAACAGAATTGGAGAAAGCGGAAAGACAATGGGTCGGGAAGGAAAATGGATGAAGGAGCTGGTGAAAGTGGTGTGGGAGCTGACAGATGATGTAAGAGGAGTAAGAGAAGAGTTGAAAGGGATAAAGGATAAAGTGATGGGAAATAAGCGTAGAAAAGGAGGCAAGGAAAGCAGCGGGGATGAGGCGACAAGTGACACGTGCACGAGTGAGAGAGAGGAGGCGGAAAGTACGGAAACGGAAAAGGACAGCGATACGGAGGAGGACGACAGGGGCGACGAGGAAAGGACGAGGAAGGAGACACACATGAGAGGGAAGGCGAGAAGGAAACGGGGAAGGAAGGCAAGAGCAACGTAGGGGATGAAGGAAAGAGGGAAGAAAAAGAGAACGAAGAGCGTAAAGTAGAGGGAGCGAGTAAGCCGCGGGCAAAAGAGGAGGGGAAGACGAAGGACGAGAAGAAGCGGTGGCGTGAGAGAGTGAAGAAGAGGAAGAGAGGAGAAACCAGGGAAAGAGAGAGGAGGAGAGGAGGAAGACGGAGAAAGAGGAGGGAAGGGAAGGAGGTAAAGGATGGAAGATGGTGCCAAGAAAGCAGGAAGAGGAAAAACGGGAAAGAATGAAAGTTAACGAAGAAAGAGACAAGGAATAGCGGTGAAAAGAGGAACAAGAAGAGAGAAGGAGAAGAAGAAACAACGTGTGCATGAGAGGAGAAGCGGAGGCAGCAGAAATAGAGATAGAGGAAATAGAGGACGGAATAAGGAAGGGATTGGGGACGGAGATGAAGGTGAAGAAGATTGTGGAATAGAAACAAATGGGAACGGAAGTAATGGTGGTGGTAGAGATGAGGGAAGAGAAGGACAAAGGGTGAAGAGGCATGATGTAGCTGTATCTACTTTAACTATAAGTGAACGTTGGAATAGGAAGCTTTTTAACAGTTTAATCAAATATTTCGGGCAATGGAGTTTATAAAGTTTGTATAGCATCCCTGTATGCCATACACTATTGAAGGCCTTTGCTATATCGAGAAAAAGTGCTGTGGATTTTTTTTTTGGAAAGTTTATTTGCTTCGACGTTCGAGATTAATTCTGAGAGTGCATTCAGGGTGGACATACCGGCCTTAAATTCAAACTAATATGTCGGGATATCCCAGGCAGAAATTTCGGCACGGCCCCTGTATGGGCGTGATGGCGCTTCCCGGAGTGCCTTATCAGACAGTAGTAAGGCAACCTGACTGGGTCGTGAGCTGAAATGTAACGTGGTGGTTGATACGGCCGTGATCGGGATGCCTGTTCAGGACGTGTGGAGTCTAACGTGCTTTGCCCCTTACTATCCTAATACGGCCTCATCTGGTTTTTTTAAGGCAGTAGCAATATTAATAAATGAATTTGACGACGATATATATTCTTTTCTTTATTAATAAACTTTCATATTTGTCGAAACTGCAATAAAATATGAAAAATACAACAAATATACTATGTTATTGTGTGCAAACTTTTGAAAATACGTTGAATCACTTTCAACGCATACTTTCGTTTCATACTTTTTTAAATATTTTTCTTACGTGGAACATCATATCATATATGTATACTGTAACGTTTGCCTTTTCTACCGATGCCTCGCACTCGGTTTCAAGGATCGCGTTAGGAGTTCGGGGGGAGCGAAAAAACGTTAGACGTGATCGATTCGGTGAAAACAATAAATTTTATTCACAAACACATAGAAAATCTCCAATACAATGCTTAGATTTCCTAATTACCGACGCTTACCTTATTCATCGTCTTAAACGTACAGTGAAACACACTCAAGTTCCTGTCAAAACTGTAATTCTATCGAAATGCAAATATGATATCAATTAATTAGTTTTTCGCGGATGGCGCTGAAAGAACTAAGAATTTATCGCAAAATAGGAATTTCCCCCGTAATTTATTGATCAAACAGAATTTTAACTTTCAAATCTCGATTCTCCTGAAAAAAAATTGAAAGACACAAATTTACCGACGAAATGTCGGTAAATTGTGAAGAAGAAAGATTTAAAAAATATTTCCCCTTAATTCCTCATTCTTTTGATGCAGGAATTATTTAACAAATTTTCATCGAAAAACCGATGAAGAACGATGAATTTTGCTGTTTTATCTTCCGAGCCTTATTCTCGGTATCAACTACTCCAAAACGCGTTTATTTAAATTTTGTATGCATGATTTTGTAAACATGAATTTTATATTCGAAACTATTCTGCCGTGCGTACGGAGTATCCAACGGGAATAACGTGCGAACCTGTCGGCACGATTTTCCGATACCCGTACAACAGGGCCCTCGTCGGAGAGCTCGGCTTCCACGAGATCGTGAATCAACCGTGTTGCCACTTGGTCGATCCGCGACTCCCTTCTTACGTCCGGGTTACCTACCTATCGCGTCCCTCCTAGCTGTGACGAGGAACAGGAATGCTAACTACTTCGTCGCCGAAGATGTCGGCACCCTGGTTCGGGAAAGAGAGTACACGTAGAACCGACGTCACCGAAGGCTCTTTGGACCCGGAGGTTCAAAAAGGAAAAAATTACCTGTTCGCCGTCGCCGGTGGAACTGGTGGCGATTCTATTCGCGCTGGCCTTTTTACATGCATTCAGGTGCATATTCATTACCGAGAAAATATTCAAAATGCGGAATCTCGCGGCCACCTCGTCAATTAATCGCGGATGCTCCGTTTGCGGAAAAATATGAGGAAAATGCGAAATCTCACGGCTACTCTGCAAACTTACCATGAGTACTTGTGAGATACTGTCTCAATATTTATTATATTATAGAGCGTGTATCAGTTATTATTTATATAAAACTGATAATAGTTTCGAACGTTCTCCCTGTTATTCATAGTCACACAAAAATAAAAACTAGTGCACGCTATGATATCGTCAAGGGGAAAGAAATGCGATGAGTTGTGATGTGCATGAGAAACGAAAAACTTCAAAATCGACTATATATATCGAGAAAATAAACAGAATACCGAAAAAAAATCGTCAATCGAAACAAAACTGTATAAATGTAATAAAGACGTAAAACGTGAAGGCAAATATTGTAAATCGGCGTCTGTACAGTCACAGCGAAATAGAAAAACTGGAGTTTGAGAAATTTCTGCCTAATTAACTGATACCAACTACTACATTTTTATCAATATTTCGACGTTGTCGTATTTCCTTCCTTTTTTTCCATATTTATATTTTTTTCAATCTATTCGTGCGATGACCTTCCCAATCCTTCGAATTGTTCATGACTTTTGCCACCGTCTTTTTCACTAACCGTCAAAGTCTTTTTCACTGACTTCCGGTTTCTTCTTGTTTTCTTTATACTTAGCGACGATATAAACCCTAATAACGGACGTACGCGCATCACCGCGCAGATTACTATGGAAAGTACCTTGAACACAGGCATAGAATTTAGTCTTGCAAAGAACCTGTTTGTCGGTATCCTTCACTGTGGTAAAATGTTGAGTAAGATCTCGCGACATGTATTTCTTCAGGATACTTCGTACACTGTTGCTTACTGGCACGCCAGAGTCGGCTGATTGGTACATACTTCTTGCCTTAAAGCGATATAAAAAAACATTTAATAAAAAAAAAAAATCAATTCAGATCACAATTTATATCACAAAACCCTAGTCGATAAATAGCAATTAATAATATTATAATTCCTTTATATGATTGAGATATCGCAAATAACTAGAATTTACAACCAATGAACTTACGGCATCATCTCGAAATTCTTCATCGACTGACAATTTTTCATCAAATGACTGAAAATCATCGAGCGTTTTGATCGGAAGATCCAAATCCCACTTGTCAGAGAAACCTTCAGTGTTAATGCCGACGCTGTTTGTGCCGATGTTTGATTCTCTTATCAAAATACTCAATTCTTCTAACTGCGTTGATATTCTCGTTAGTTGTATATTCTGACTACGAAAGCCCTTCGTTACAAGAAGTTTTATCTCTGAAAAAATTAAAGTCACAAAGTAATTGTAAAACGATATGAAAATAAATAATCAAACACTTAAAATGTATTATGCATTAACCTTCCGACAATTCGACAGGTTTTATAACCGTTACCAAATCGTCGAATAACAATGTGCTAGTTTCGGAATTACTTATCGGCTTTTCCGTGCAAGGCTTTGAGTATGGAATTTTTTTTCTTAATGTTGAATTCAACGCTTCATCATCGTTTCGAAGCACATCACCGATTCTCTCTAGCGATAACGAAATAGTACTTGACTCTATTTCTGATATCGTTGTACATCTAGACGTCGCGACTGCTGTCGCCGTGCTGTTGTGTTTCTGCTGGGAAGTACAAGTATTATCCTATCACTCGGGCATTCTTGAAGGGTTGCTTTTTTCTGGCCTCTGGAGTGTCTCGCTAGTGGCAACGTATTTCCTGCACATGGACAAATTGATTGGATACCTTTTCTTATAGGCATAGATGAATAAACAATTACTTAAAAGCTCTTGGACATAAACCTTTACTCGAATGCCACGTATTTTTGGCAGTAGATTTTTCATTCGAAAGCGGGACAACAGCTTGGCGTTTTCTCGGCGACGGAGTTTTAATTGCTTCCATCTCCAGTGTGTTTGACGAATCATGACAGCCGTTGTAATTTTCATCTTTCTCAGTCCGTGAAATCTCGCCGTTTAGTTCTGTCTGAGAGTTAGAACCAGGTGAACGCATGTGGTTTTGAGGCGTTGTTTTCTTCTGGCCCTTGGAGATTCCTGATGACGGAAATATTTTCTCTGCAAAATATTGAAAATTTTCCTGTACACTGTACGACGTTTTTTTCGCGGGGCTTCATTCCCGAACGAAAATATGTTTTCAGACAGAAGTTTTTTGTTTTTGATTTAAATTAAAAAGTGAAAAAATATACGACCGATCGTATATAAAATCCGGCAAATTCATCTTGGTTTTATTTGAAAATATCGTAATGAAGTTGAATAATTCCAAAATGCACCTGTGTCCTTATTTACGCTATTTTTCTTCGTTGTTTTCATTCGTTTTTTATTCTTTCTTCCACTTGATTCCGAAGAAATATCGTTACTCACTGTTAAGTATAAAAATAAATAAAAACATTTTACTTTCATGCGACGATGTTTGAGTGACAGGAATGGATATGAAAAATGACAAAGTACAAAACAGCGATTAAACGAGCCTGTATACATCTCCTAGCGGATAGATACATATAATCGAAAGGAAAAAAAAACTGAAGAGCATTTAAATCTTTATCAATAGTTAATTTAGAGTTAATTCTATCTAGAATCGACAAAATAAATAGCGTTGGTCTCTACGAGTATCGGAAAGCACTGTACAAAAAGTACGCAGCAAAAAAAATACTTACATAAAACTTCGTCTTGGACTAAATCAGGAACTTCCCAAGAATCCTCGTCGCCTTCCACACGCTGTTGTTTTTTATATTCCTGCGTGGCAGCTATCGCTTTATCTTTTCCAGTCTACTCGGTGTCCGTTGAGTACGCATACTCTTTTTCTTCCAATCGTTTCAGTTTTTTTACAGCTTCTGCATAGGAACCTTAAAGCATTGAAGTTAGATTACGTTTCATCATAGTACATGTGCCATCGTTTCATAAAAATGAATGTACAATTATCTGTTGGTTATATAGGAGGGTCGATTAAATAATGTCAAATAATTGAGTTCAATATAATTACACGTTGTGACGAGGCGTTGGTACGCGTTCGCAGCAACGTGCTCGACACAAGCGAAAAGTAGTAGAATATTACTTCGCAGGGATCGCCGCTCGAGTCGATAGGTCGCACCTCAGTATAAGAAGGGCAAATTACTGCTGTAAGTGTACGTTTGCAGAGAGAGTATGGAGTCCACGGGAACCACGAGAGGGACGAGAGAGGGAACGAGGAGAGCATCGTCGCATGGAAACGATCCACGAATCAACGGCTCGAGCGATATTCGGCTGAGTCCCTCACCTCTCGGAGAGCCCGTGTGAAGAGTGAATTTTGGAAACGATTCGAGAGGAATCGTGGTCAGATTGTCGAGGGCGAGCGAGAAGAACAGAAGCCGCCGACGTCTGGCCGTATCGGCGGAACATCGCCGAGCGTTAGATAACGTGTCATGCGTAGCACGATTAGCTAGCGTAGCGAGTAGGGCAGTAAAGTATCGACACGGATTTCACGTAAGCAACGAATAAATAAAGTTCATTTTATATCTGATTTTACTCGAGACAATACGGTGTTATAGTTTATTTTATTGGTTGTTTGTAGTCACGTAGAGACGTTTCTCGAACCGCGCCCTGGCTAGTCGGTAGACAGTGGAAGCGAGATATGGTAAAGAGAATACCCATGGAAATCGGGGTTGATACGATTCCTGGCGCCCATCAGCAGATAAAGGAAGTAAGAAAGTAGAGAACGCGAGTTAGCGATTTAGTGGGCGTCGTTATATTTGGGCGGGGAGCTCGAGCGGCGGTTGTGCCGAAGTCCGACGCAAGGGCCCGTCACAACGTATATTAAGCAGGGTATCGATTACAATGAGTCTATTAGAGATACGTCCGGCACTGACGACGTGTGAACGAAGAAGAAGGGGACAAGGTCCTGGGTGATGAGCGATGACAAATTTCTCAGTGGGAGGGGATGTGTTCCCCAACTCTCCGAACATTCTCGTACGCGCGTATTGACCGAAATATGATTTGTCAAAATATAATTTCTTCAACATTATCTTTACTCACTCGCATCGCCTCGTGTTTCGATAGGAAACTCAGGCCAATCTTCGGGAGCCGGGGCTCGACATTCTATAAGAGACTGTAGTAAGGATAAATTTTCTCCATCGTACAGAGGTGGCATAAACTTTGTGACGAGACATCCGATGTCCACATCATACTTTATCCAACCGCGCGGACCGAAAACGACGCTTTTTCTTTTATGTCGAGATTCATTGGTAAATTCTATTAATTTATACGGAGCTGCCGCCATCTGCAATTATACATTTTCCAGTCAATATTAAATATTCAAGATTGTTCTAATGCCGTAAAAATGTTTTAACATACTTTGTATTACGTTAATAAAACAGACGCGCAGTTTTTCGTTCGATCGTTTCCCGTCGAGGTTATTTATTTATTTATTTTTTTTACGTGGCGGTCTTTTGACCACCATACCATTACATAGCTGTCTCCTATTCTTATTTTCCCTATCCTCTTGTTATATATTTGTGTTCAATTTATTTAAAAACTGTGCGATTATTTTTATCAACTTTAGATTCCTTTTCCCTTCCAGAGTTAGCACGTTATATGGCGGTTGCGTCCCGATTTTTCTTAGGCTGACTACTAACTCCTCCCTCTCTCGCTCGAATCTCCTACATTGCCAGAAAATATGCTCCGCGTCCTCGTCTGCTTCTCCACATGCGCACATCGGGTCATCCACAACTTTTATTTTTAATAGACTCTTTTTCGTTGAGTTATGCCCGCATCTAATCCTGTAATCATTACCGTCTCTCTTCTCCCCAGATGGGTTTCTTGATACCACGGATATTTTTTCTCTTCGAATATGCGCGTAAAGTATTCAACTCCCTTCTTTTTGCCCTCCTCTTTGACTCTCTCGAAGTGCCTCTTCCACATTTTTTGTTTCGTCGCTCTTTTGAAGTCCATCGCCGGTATTTTCTTCGTTGCACTCCGTCTTCCTTCCACCGCTGCTTTCGCCAACCCATCCGCAATTTCATTGTCCCTTATGCCTCTATGCGTCGGGATCCAGATTATTTCCACTTCAAATTCTTTAAGCTCTCGCGCGTGTATTTCTATTATCTGGTGCACGTAGTAATTATCCTGTACCCTCGTATTATAGTTTTTTATCGCCGCTACCGCGCTTAACGAGTCCGTGAATATCACACTTTTTGTCAAATCTCTTTCTTTAATGTATGCCAGCGCCTCGTATATCGCCATACACTCCGGCGTAAATATCGTTGCCTGATCATGTATTTTCTCTTCCACTGCCACCTCTTCGTTTTGGTGCCACATAGCATACCCTGTCCCCCGATCTTCGTCTTTTGATCCATCCATAAATATATAATTAATTTGCATCCCTGCCTGTGGAAATAGCTCGTTGAATTTTTTATCCGGCTCCGCGTGCCGTTCCGATTATCGCGCCCTTTTCCGTATCCGTAAGAATCGACTCAAATCTCTGTTCATATTCGCATTCAAATACCCACTCCTTCTCTTCTATAATTATTTTTTCTTTTATTTCTTCGATCTCGCGATAACTTTCGACGAGCATTGTCTTTTGTCTTACATTTTTTCTTTTACCTCTACTTATCGCTATACAGCTGTATTAGTTCGCTGTATTTAGTCTCTCTATCACAGCAGTGTTTTTCAGTCTTATTGCTTTCAAGATATACCTATCGCATAAGTATCTCGCTCTCACCTTCACGTGCGTCACTGTTCCTTCCGCTATGATCACGTTTGTCGGCGTGCTTTTCCTGTACCCTAAGGCACATCTAACGCTCTCCATCTGTGCTTTCTCGAGCTCCCAGCATTCCTTTCCGCTATTCGGGTACAACAAAAAGCATCCATAGTCCAGTCTCGCGCGTACCACCGACTTATATAACCGTAACATCATAAGTGGGTCGGATCCTCACCATGTGGCCCTAATACATTTCAGCATTTTGCCGGCCTGTCTGCACTTTCCGGTTACTTCGTCGATATGCTTTTTCCACGTCAGCTTATTGTCCATAACCATCCCCAGAAAGCGTGCATTTCCCACCATCCGTACCTCTTGCTCTCCGATCCTGATGCTAATATTTTCGCTCAGCGCCTTCCCCCTCTTGAAAACTACCAATTTACATTTTTCCGGCGCTACTTGTAATCCTCGCTCTCTTAGGAATATTCTCACCATGTTGACTCCCTCTTCCACTATCTTCAGGCTTTTGTGCATATTATTCTCCTTACAATACACGACAATATCATCAGCGTACTGCAGAATCTGTATCCCCTTTGGCAGACCTTTTTCCATCCCTCTCGTGTAGACGTTATACAGTGTCGGGCTGAGGACGCTGCCCTGCGGTAGCCCTTTAAAGGTGTATCTTGCTGCGCCTTCCGGCATCCCTGCGAATGTTAGGTGCATTTCTTCGATGCAGTTATAAATTGTGACCGAAATATCCTCGGAGTGGCACCCTCTCACTCCGAAAATAAAATTCAAGAAAAATTAATCCATAAAATTATCGGTACCCCGTTGGCCACAAAAATCGTCTCGATCGCTTATTTATTTTTATGGGCGCCAGCCGAGCACTGCGCTCGACGCGATCGGATTTTTCCAAAGCAATAAAAATAACGAAATCTTCCGACTAGCGGCAGAGGGGGGTAGAGGGGCGGTCCGAATTTCTTAGCGATAAATAAATTTCGAGGTACACTTTTGAGTTAATTTCACAAGAGAAAGATAATTTATTCGTCGTAGCAACAATGATTATTTTCACAATTAAAGATTTTAGCGGGGAGTCGGTACCCCTTTGACTCGACACAAAAAAAAACACAGTCCCTGCTAAAATTCTCTCCAGCTACTCAATTCACCGGTTCGAATTTCTACTCCAAATGAAAGATATTAAACTTTAGAAGAATTTATAAAAGCCTCGACAATAGAATTTCCCTACTAATATTCTTCGTTCGACGTACAGTTCGCGCACATCGGTACCGAAAACGTGTCGGAAAACAATACAAAATAAATAATACTATGCCGCGTGATTACTCGGCGCGAAGCGGGCACTTGATTCGTTTAATTTTTGAGAGTTCGCGATGCGAGAGCGAAAAGCCGAGGCCGTCGCACACTTACGATTACTCACACACGTCCGAACCCGTAAACCGCTCCCACCACACTCAACTGTAGTGGATCTCTCGAATTTTATTAGAAAAGAAAAAAGACATTGACAGGCAATCGCAAGACAAGAAAATTGAAAGAAACGGAAGCTACTGAATTTACTATCGCGAGGCCGTCCAACTACGACAGGCCAACTTCTCCCCTGACGGAACCCCAAAAAAACACTTCCCCACAATTTAACGCGCCAAAGAAGAAGCTTTTCTAATTTGCCTGGGACGGTACCCGACGATCTTCCGAGCCGCGTGTAGCTCGGCAATAATTACAAAAATTTATACCGCACGTGTCCACGAGTAGGAGGCAAAAGCCTTACCGTCTTTCAGGATGTTTAACTCCTCGGAAAAATTATTCTCGATCTCCTTCCTTCCTTCCTTCCACGAAAATCAAGAAATCCTCCTCGGTAACGGTACCGCGAACTATCCTTCCTCGGGAGTACACGAGAGAGAGCGGAGCACACGTGCTTTCGGCACCACAAATATTTCGAGAGTCCTCTAGAAAAATTCGTTACTCGAGCGCGAGGCTTCTCTCTCCCTCCCCACCCCTTACAATTTCGACTACGGTGTCCGGTACCTGGCGCCTCGTTATCTCTCGCTACACTACCCGCAACTATTCGCAAGCGCGAGGATTCGAATGAAGATGACAAATAAATCGTTGCGCGCTCCAGAATTATTCCGAGCTATCGTGAAGAGGCCCATGGACACCGGTACCGGATGATGCAATTGTCCAGCTGCGACTTACTATCCTGCGCCCAGAACAATGCCGAAGGAGAAATTCGGTACAACCTGCCAAGCTGCGACTTACTATCCTGCGCCCAGGGCGGTCGGCACCGTTAATCGTTCGTCAAAGACTCTTCACCCGCCTTCGGCTCAGCTTTCCCTCGTTCCTCGTGACCAAAAAAAAATAAAGAAAAATCCTAGAAATCAATAAAAGTTCGCTTCTCTCAAGAATTGTCCTCGAAATTGCCTGGGACTCCCGAATCGGCGAAGCACGTCGCTTCGACAACCCTCTCGTGCAATCCTTTCGTGACGCAAAAAAAAAACGCGTCACAGTATGCATCGTTCGCATCTCTGTGTAGTGTCTCGCAAAAGGCCCTGAATGCCTCCCGTTTCTTCCGCTTGAGGAGACGTGTCGTCTCCGCTTCCGCTCTTTTCAGTCTGTTCCAATTCTCCATCGAACCGTCCTGCAAGTATAGGCCTCTTGCCCTTTTCCTTTTCTCAACTTGCTCTTTGCATTCGGCATCCCACCATACACATGGTGCACGCGCCTTCCGGTCTTTCCCACGCCTCGTTTGCGCTTCCCCGATCTTCTTCCCGATCGTTGTATCGATCGCGCTCTCCATTCTCTCCTGCCATCTTTCGTACTTTGTACGTGCATCCGCGTTCCGGAATTCTTCCGTCTCGAAATATGCTTTATTCCCTCTCATTTTCTCTCTCAGTCGTTGGTAGTTTATTTTTCTGACGTTTCTCTCTCGGTACTCCTGCTCCGCTCCCAACGGCTCCGTCGCGTCTATTTTGACTATTATTGGATAGTGGTCACTTCCCCACGTATCGTTCGCCACTTCCCACGTGCTCCTTTGTATGATTCCCGGTGAACACCATGTCACGTCCAATGCTGCGTTGCCTCCGTTCTGTCCGCTCGTAAACGTACTCGTGCCGTCGTTCATGACATGGAATTTAGCGAAGTTTGTGTATTTCTCGATTATTCTACCCGTCCTGCAGCTGTTGCACCCTCCCCGCCGGGGGTTCCTCGCATTCAAATCCCCGCCAAATACATACTCATCCCAGTTGCCGATTCCGTCTAGCATACTCTCCCACTCCTCTTCTTCTAGTCTTTTATTCGGCGCTTTGTACATTCCTAAAATTAATATCTCTTTTTTATCGACCTCTACTTCTATCGCCAGCACTTCCAGTGCTATTTCTATTTCATTAAGGGGGCTGAGTCACCTAAAAATGATTTTTTTATTTATTTTTTTTTAATTTTTTTTCTGAATGTATATACGGTGTACTACATACACACCAAATTTTAGATCGAAATTAAAAAAATTACCGAAGTTAGAAGCATTTTAGTAATATTATAAATATTAGAAATAAATAATGTGTGAAAAAAAAAAAATGCCGAAATGCAATACAAACAATGCCGGAATACCGCATTTCCGCACGTTTCTTTTTCTTCTAATAAGAAGAACAAGGAACATCGAGAAAGGAACAGAAAAAACAATCGATGCCGAAACTGCGTTCGGTAGGTAACGATTTACCGACCAAAGGGTCGTTACGTCTAATCGATGCGACTCAGATTATCGCCGCTACCGCGCTTTGTTTTGAGTCTGCGATACACCGGCGTAATGTAGCAGCGATGATTTTTACTTGATTGTGTCAATCGGCTAAAAAACTGCGCTTGTAAACTCCGTGTAATTAGTTAATCGTCAGTGTTTACAGTTTTTCCGAATGAACGGAATATATTCTGTATTTTTGCCCGCAATGGTGCAAAAATGATTTTCACAGTGACAGTGTCGCAACGCGAAAAGTCTCGCAGAATTAACCTCATTTTTAAACGTCACATTTGACGTAAGAGTATTTTTTTAAATTTTTTAAACATTTTTTTTGCATTTACGAGATTTGTAAAATAAAAAAAAGAAAAAAAAAAAAAAATTCTAAGTTTTATGTGATAGAAAAAAAAGTGTACATTTTTGTGACAAAAAAAATATAAAAATAATTTTTTTTTATTGTGAATCACCCAAGTTGGTTATTTTCATTAATCTGTGAAATTCATTTTTTGACACTTATATTTTTCTTCGCTTGCCGCAGGTTTCAGGGAGAATGGGCCCACCAATTTTGGATTGCGACGGCTCATTTTCTTCGTAACAGTCAGTGTTACGGAACGAGTGCGGGGATTTTTCATGCGATCAAAAATGGATTTATCGCAAGCCATTATGTGAGTGGTTACGAGACAAAAAGTGGAAAAAGCGAATTTTTTGGTAGTTTTTAACTCATATCTTTGCCAGCGAAGCTTAAAAAAAAAATCCCCGCACTCGTTCCGCAATAAACTCTCCAACGAAGAAAATAAGAGGTCGCAAGCAAAGATTGATGCTTTCGTTCAGTCCGAAAGCTGCGGCAAAGGAAAAATGTTTGACCATTGCCCATAACACTGGAATACACCGTAGGTCTCCAAAAAAATTTACAGCGGTAGTCTAACATATATATATTATGGAGGTAAAATTAAATTTTTCATTAAACTTATATATACTGGAAAAAAAATTTTTTACTTTTCGATTTTTTAGGTGACTCAGTCCCCTTAAGGGGGCTGAGTCACCTAAAAATTATTTTTTAATTTTTTTTCTGAATGTATATACGGTGTACTACATACACACCAAATTTCAGATCGAAATTTAAAAAATTACCGAAATTAGAAGCATTTTAGTAATATTAGAAATAAATAATGCGTGAAAAAAAAAATGCCGAAATGCAACACAAACAATGCCGGAATACCGCATCTCCGCACGTTTTTTTTTCTTCTAATAAGAAGAACAAGGAACATCGAGAAACGAACATAAAAACAGCAATCGATGTCGAAACTGCGTTCGGTAGGTAACGATTTACCGACCAAAGGGTCGTTACGTCTAATCGATGCGACTCAGATTATCGCCGCTACCGCGCTTTGTTTTGAGTCTGCGATACACCGGCGTAATGTAGCAGCGATGATTTTTAATCGATTGTGTCAATCGGGTAAAAAACTGCGCTTGTAAACTCGGTGTAATTAGTTAATCGTCAGTGTTTACAGTTTTTCCGAATGAACGGAATATATTCTGTATTTCTGCCCGCAATAGTACAAAAATGATTTTCACAGTGACAGTGTCGCAACGCGAAAAGTCTCGCAGAATTAACCTCCTTTTTAAACGTCACATTTGACGTAAGAGTATTTTTTTTTATTTTATACACATTTTTTTTGCATTTACGAGATTTGTGAAATAAAAAAAAGAAAAAAAAAATTCTAAGTTTTATGTGATAGAAAAAAAAAGTGTACATTTTTATGTGACAAAAAAAATATAAAAATAATTTTTTTATTGTGAATCATCCAAGTTGGTTATTTTCATTAATCTGTGAAATTCATTTTTTGACACTTATATTTTTCTTCGCTTGCCGCAGGTTTCAGAGAGAATGGCCCCACCAATTTTGGATTGCGACGGCGCATTTTCTTCGTAACAGTCAGTGTTATGGAACGAGTGCGGGGATTTTTCATGCGATCAAGAATGGATTTATCGCAAGCCATTATGTGAGTGGTTACGAGACAAAAAGTGGAAAAAGTGAATTTTTTGGTAGTTTTTAACTCATAGCTTCGCCAGCGAAGCTTCAAAAAAAAGTCCCCGCACTCGTTCCGCAATAAACTCTCTAACGAAGAAAATAAGAGGTCGCAAGCAAAAATTGATGCTTTCGTTCAGTCCGAAAGCTGCGGCAAAGGAAAAATGTTTGACCATTGCCCATAACACTGGAATACACCGTAGGTCTCCAAAAAAATGTACAGCGGTAGTCTAACTTATATATATTATGGAGGTAAAATGACATTTTTCATTAAACTTATATATACTGGAAAAAAAAATTGTTACTTTTCGATTTTTTAGGTGACTCAGTCCCCCTAAACTCCCCTACAATTTTATACTTAATTCCTTTACGAATTAATATCCCTACCCCTCCATCATTTTCATTTATTCGATCGTTTCTTATCACGTTAAAGTTCCTCAACTGAAAATTCCACTCGGGTTTCAGCCATGTTTCTGATATCACCTTGATATCGTGTTCCTCACTGTTTTTTTCCCACTCCGCCGATCTCGCCCGTACACTTCTGCTGTTCTAAAAAACGATTCTCAGTTGCCCATCCTCGTTCTGTACCGCCATTGTTACTATCGTAGTATTCCGTTTCGTATTCCTTTCTACTGTACTCCTTCAAGATGTACTCTATTCCCGTGTCATTCAGCAAATCCCAGATTCCCATGGCATTCCACTTCTCAAGTGTTCTTCCTATCTGCTCCATTCCTATTTATTCATCTTGTACTTTTCTCCAATTCTCCATCCTTTGCGAGAATCTCGCTTCTTTTCTTTTTTCGGCCAACGCTTCTCTGTTTTCGGTTCTTGACCTTAGTCTCGTCCCCGGTCCTTCGCTATTACCTCCCGCTCTCGCCACCAGTCGTTGTCCGCTCACGTCTTTTTTCCCCTCCTCTACGTTCACGCGCCCGCGCGCCCTCGTCCGTTCGCTGTAGCTGTCCGCTACCCTCGTCTGTCGAGCTTTCTCTCCCGCCCTGCCCCTCTGATTTTTTTCTTTTACTCCTCTTTCTTCATTATTATTCCGATCTACTCTGTTCTCTCTTGTTCTCGTCGCCATTCGCTCATTACTCTCCCATCGCGGGAATTCTCGTGCATCGTCTGCGTCGACCATATCTCGTAGTCTCGAGAAACCCTCGAATTTCCTTCTCGCCTGTTTAAATGGTATATTTTCGGTAGCCATTATCTTCGTGATTTTCTCTTGTTCTTGCCATACACTGCATCTCCTGTCCGTTGCTGCGTGCTCTCCCTCGCAGTTTACACATCTTAGTCTGTTTATGCTACATTTTCCTCCTTCCGGGTATCTTGCTCCACCGCATTGCCTGCATATTTCACCGTTCGGACATTTCGAGCTCACGTGTCTGAATCCATAACATCTGTAGCATTGCATGTTCAGCGGCACCCATATTTTTACTCTGCATCCCAACCCGTATAAGAATACCTTGTCCGGGACTATCTGATCTCTAAATTCGATTTTTATATTTTCTGACGGTAATCGTTATCGTTTTCGTCATCCCCCACATGTTCGTAACCGGAATGTCCGATTGTAGATTCTTTTTTAATTCCTCTTCGCTAATATCCTGAGGTATACCCATTATTACTCCATTCCTCGACGTTCTTGAACTGGGTATGAAAGTGTCAATAATCATTCCTTTCCACTCCTCGCATTCGAGGACTTTATTCGCTGTCGCTGCGTTACGCGTTTCGATCTCAACTTCCCACGCCGAGGTGTTCTCCACTCTTACATACGCAATTCCGTTTTTTCCCAGTGTTCTCGCCACCAGGAATCTGTTTAGCGATACCCTGTCGCTCTGCGAAGCCTTCTGCTTTTTCGCTATAACAATATATGGTCCGCTGTTAAATCTATCGTAGGTATTTATTGTTCTCGTTCTCTTACCTTGGCGCTGTTGTTTGTCGTTATATGTGTTCATCGATTGTATACTTTGTACC
The DNA here is from genome assembly GCA_934046635.1 of Buathra laborator. NCBI lineage: Eukaryota > Metazoa > Arthropoda > Insecta > Hymenoptera > Ichneumonidae > Buathra > Buathra laborator. Next base: position 313,229 of record OW203896.1, read on the forward strand.
TGCTCTGTGCTTTCCTCTAAATCTCTTTTTCTCTTGTTTTTTTCTCCTACCTCCATCCTTGCAGCTCCTTCGTGTTCGCTGTTTACGTCGCTGCGTATTTCCTGCCACGTATTCATTTCTGCGGTGAGGCTTTCTTCTATCTGCGACATCACGCTCTCATCCAGACCTCCCCTGCCTGTGTCGTTCACCCTTCGTTCGCGACCCTTTGCTCTTATCACGCCCACCCCCCACAGGAGGGTGGGCCTCCTTGTCTCCCGGCTTCTCCGTATTGCCCACCCGGCAATTGAGGTTATAACCTGTCGCCCGTGCTAACCCTCTCCTCTATCCCTCTACTACAACCTCTTTTACAGAGGCTATAAAACCCGGTAAATGCAATCGCTTTAGTGTCAGCACGTATACTCTCTTTGAACAATCTATCAATTCCTCCGTCGAGGTTATGTCGTCATCACTTCTATCCAAACGAAATAAATAAACGACTGTAAAAACAATAAACCAAAACAATAGAATAAACAAACACGAAGCACCCGGTCTGCGAACCTCAATAAATGAATTATCTAATAACATCGAACATACGATAATTCTCTTCACACGTGTACGGTGTGATCGACGCGGTGGCTTAATATTTTTATTAAGACGCTTGTTGGGGTTGTAAATCCCAGTTATACTTTTATCAAGTACGTCGATACTATCTTCCGTAGCTGTTACGAACGGCGAGTGACCCGAAAGTAACGTGGAGGGAAGCGAGTGTTGAATGGAATTTACACTTTTCTTTAACACTCGCTATATATAAACTTTATTTAATTGAACTAAAAAACAATATTACACTTTTAACAATTTTACTATTTTTAATTATGGATCGATGTTCTGAATATTTCCTAAGTCCGAATCAGAGAGCAAGAAGATTCTTGTCCGTGTCGAGACTTTGGATATGAAGTGTAGAGTCCGGTGGTTGTTCTAAGACTAAAAATCATTTCTCCGTACAAGGAGAGGGTTGAAAATGAACTTGAGAGTTTTGTATCTCTCGTGTCCTTTGATTGGTAAATTATTCTAGTGGCCGGTCGTGTCCTGTCGCCAATCATGAAAGGACTACACTTTTTCATTGAAAAGTCGCAGAACGCGCACGTTTTTTCCCAAAACGGTAAATACATGACTAACTCTATGTGCGCGTAAGAAACCGGCGGTCAAGAGGTTCCAGCGTTTTATGGCAGGCGGGCTGTTTGGCTTTATTGCATGCGGGCCTCGCCTCGCGTATAGAACAAAAAAGTAACGCATTTCTATGTATACACAAAGTTTCAAAAGAGAAAATCTAAAGGGTTTTGACAATAGACGCGCATTCAGTTGAATCTTTTTTCGACGCATACATTTGGTCGCCAGACGTTGGAAACTCCATCGCGCGTTGGCACAACGGCTTATAATCCTTCTATCGTCCTCCAGGTAAGAGATAAATAGCTCTTACCTGCCGAACGCGTTCGAGTAATAACAATTATAAATATGGTAGATTTATTTTTTCTATATATATCGCGAGAAGTATAGCTAAGCGTGGATTGACACGCAACAACACGTGGTCACAAATTTGCGAGACGCAACCGGCATTAGTCCGCGCCTAAACCGATACTACTCCGCGTGAGTATGCGCTGACCGACACTAGTCCGCGTGCGCATGCGCTATCCGGCATTATAGCCAATCGCGCGCTGTTCGGCTTAACTCAAGTTCAAGGCCATAACGCGTGACTGTGAAAATGTATCCAAAGAGTTTACGAATCGTTCGATCATTTGCGTTGATTCGAAAAGATTAATTATAGAGAAAGAGGCGTACAATGGATACGTGAAAGAAGGGACGCAAACGGGCATACGAGAGAAAATAATCAATTCGTTAAGACAAAATGAAAATCAAATTCGAAAAAGAAAAAATATATATATTGTGACGGAACGACGCGAAGGTCCGACGCTCCTCCGTCACGAAGGGTCGCGTGGACAAGAAGTCGATTTACGCGACCCATTAGGAGACAAGAAAGCTCGAGGAGCTCGAAGCCAGTGGGCCAACGAGGCGCGGCCAAGGGAGTTGCGAAGCCCCGCCCACATGATCGTAGGTTCGCGGTCGATGAACCCCGCCCTCGTAAAGAGAAAGCGATCACGCGATAATACAGACCGATTGAAACTCACGGTCGATAAGATAGGAGGTCAAGGTAATCGAGGATACGGATTGCATGAACGCGATAAGAAATCAAAGGAACAACCCAATGGGTAACTCACCGAACATACAGAGCAAGAGTCCGAGAGCGAAAAACTCGAATTCGAGAGTTTAATTTTTTATCAATAATGAATGACCGGAGCGAATGAAAACAATGAACTTACGATGCAAATGAAGAGGAGATCACGAGGAACACCATGAATCCTTTCAACATCAAATTATCAATCGACCAAATAGAGATAACAAGCAACCTATGCCAAAAATCGTCGAAGTATCGAGAAGAATTATAGGCAACCGACGTACACGAGATTTCTCTGCTAAAACAATCACGAATTTTAACATAAAAAAATAAGATTCATATGCATCTCACGATGCACGACAACACAGGGGATTAAACAAGCATGAGATTAGCAACATTCCGTGAATAATCACGACGTTAGCAACAATCTCAAACAACACTGACAATAAATCTAAAACAATTACAAATCTCAGCGCAAAGAAGTAAAATCAAAACGCATCTCCTGATTAACAACGTTGCAGGGAATGAAATACGCATAAAATCAACAACATTTTATAAATAATCACGAGAATAACAATATTCTCGCACACGAGCGATTCAAAAACAAAAGCGTAGTCATCAATTGAACCGATACTGAAACGAATTAATTTTAAGATGAAAAACGTATAAAAAAACGCATTAATAACTAACCAAAAAACAAACGCAAAGGCATTATTTATAACAACAGAGAATCGAGGGCCCCATAACCCCTAGATACGATAGTGAGATCGCGTGATTCTTGCCCCACCACAAGCGATTTGATCCCCTCTCAACGGTCAGGGTTACGTAACGGCGTGACTCACCATCACGCCATATTTCCCCTTCCATCAGAGATTTCATCCCCACCAAAATCGAGGTGACGCAATCAAACCACGTGACATCGCGCGATCTTTCCCCTTCTCTAGCAGAATTCATCTCTACTTCGACAAATTATCACGTGATATGGGGTGACTTTTCCCCTTCTAACGCGAATTTCATCCCCAATGAGGCAAAGATAATGAAACATCACGCCACATGAATAAACTCCACCCCATTGAGAATGATATAAAAGAGAGACCCGAAAAGGCTGAAGCACTTCAGAAATTCATCAAGTTTACGACATAACGAGATCGTTAGTGACAACAGTTCAGCCCGTTACATCTTCGTGATAAAAGATTACTCTAGTCCGTTACATCTTCGTGATAAAAGATCACTCTAGTCCGTTACATCTTCGTGATAAAAGATCACTCAAGTCCGTTAGAACTTCGTGATAAAAGTTAGGAACGATCTCGAGCATTGGAACTCCGGGTTAACTGCGCCCGCGGTTCCATACTCTTGACGGAAAACCGTGAGCACTGGTCTGGACACCTCAGTCCATTTTACCAGTTTGCTGCCGCCGAGCAATCGAACCCTAAATTAACAGTTAATTTATTGATTGTGGGGACTGTCAGTCGCACACAAACGCGAGAAACGAAAACGATCGTGGAAATTCCTGATCTTCGATTCTCCGTGGAAAGCGATCCTCGCAGTCTGCTTTGGGGTTCCTCCTCGTTCCTCTTTAGATCAGGGAAACCGTGTCCGAAACACTTCTCACTGTTCGCAGACGAATACGAACAGCCGTATCACAGAATTAACCTTCTCATAAACGCAAGCGATCAGAAATAAGCGTGGGAGACAATTCCGAAATAGTTTGTTTGAACTTAGAATCTCATTAGGCAAAATTGAGTGTTAAGCTCCGCACGGTGGTAACACAACCATCGTGCGAATCTCCAAAATTCTTTAAAAATACCGAACTTTGAATTTCAGCCCTTCTAGCTGCGTGAACAAAGGGGTAAAAAGGCTCTAGCAGAGTCGAGAAAAATCGAACACATTAGAAATTGAGTGTTAAGCTCTACTCAGGTTACGTCCCGTAAACGAGTGAATCCTAAATTTGTAGAATCACTAAATATTGTATGTCAGCCCCTCTGGCTGTTTAAATTAGTGTAAGTAACATCAGGGGAATAGAAAATTTGCTTATTCATTTACAACACCCTATTGTCAGTGCGCCGATGATGAGAGGGTCGGACACTCGAGTAGCGCGAAATACTCATGAGTGACTAAAAGACTTCTGAGGCCACTACAAAAATAAAAAGATAAAAAAAGGAAAAAAGGGAAAAAGAATTGCAACTCAACTAAAAAAAAAAACCGCGCGTACAGGAATATCCAGCAACTCTTCGATAGTTTTTGAGTCGAGTCCAAGACTAAAACCTTGAGACACCGAGGTGTCGTACAAAATAATTAACAAAACGGCGAGTTATTCGCTGATAGTTCGATAGCGATCGAAGCGAACGCTATCAAGACAGCCCCCTAAACTCGTAACGTTTCAATATATATATAGAAAATTTGCAAAAAATTGACAAAATGTTATCTTATTTTTTCTCAAATTACGTGTCAATTTTTTCTAGACAATTTATCACTTTCCCTTATTTGCGTTACACTTTATCCCTTTATCATAAATGTATTTTTCTGATACACGTATGATAACGACCGATGGAACATCTTTTTCTCTGACCGATTAAAAATTGAAATATTTACATAGAAAGATTTTCTTTTTATTTAATCTCATCGATATTACATAACCAACAGATAAAATACTGTCGTCGATACTTTTATTGGTGAAGAAGCGGCATTACATAGATCTTTTTATCTCTTAATCCGTCGTCAATGCTACCGAGTTACAGCGATATTCGAAAACGGGCTTTTCCGTTTTTAAAATAATTCCAGAAATTTGTACGTTGTTCTCCGTTTCGTTGGGCTGCACGTACATGCTGTCGATGCGCATTAACAATCCATTTTCAAGCAATACGATATTGTCTGGTGAATTGCTTGTAAGAACCGCTTCCTTGTACCGTAGCCTTATGATAATTGTATTTTCGTCGCGATCTACACGTCTTTTGGATAAAATACTGACAGGTTTTGGTAGCGTTACCACTTCTGCGTTAGCTACAAAAGTCTCGTGAAATCTACGAGATAATTGCGATAAGGATCGATTACCGCTACGTAGTAATCGAAGAGGGAAGAGGGGAACTCACGTCTCGCCACGACGTTGTCCCTTTCCACCGCGGTATGTGTCATCTCGAGTCAAAGGTATATAACTGGGACCCTTTTCCAGAGGAGGTCAGATGTCAGACGTCAGTTCCTCAGTTCGCTAGTTCATTCATTCTAGTTCCGGACTTCATTAATATTCTTCGATCTGTACCGACACCGAATCTTTGCCAGTTTACTCCGCGGCCAGTTTTATTCTTTGACCGAGACTTAGAATTTATTTCAATCTTTTCATTTTTTTTGTGCGAAAGTTGTATCTTTAGAACAAATTTTATTTTGTCACTTCAGTTTCGGCAAATAATAATAAAGCCCAAAAGTTATTCATTTTTATGGTGTTTGCATCGATTTCTTTACGAGAAATTCTTCGACCGCTCGGCGATTTACTCGACACACCGAGGGTAGCATCGACCGACGATCCATCGACCAATCGCATTGACCACCTTCTCCGTTTTCTGTTCTCCGTATATTGTCATTTTTCGATAAGGTAATTTTCCTTCATTTTATGTGTTTCCTTTACCCCACTAACCCTTCCTTCATATAAAGTTGTGAGTTAAAGATGTACTCAACTCCCATCATTGTGACCCTTTTGTCAATTATAGTGGCTATAGTTGCCATCTCTCCTGAGATCCCCGGAACATTCTGTCTCACTCATATTGAACGTGGAACCACTGTGGTACATACCGAAGTACAATCCAACCCGTTGTTCACTTCTCATCGACTTGTCCGAAGTAACCCTCGAGTTCTGTCTAAAAATCTTTAGTGTTTATTTCGCGAATGTACTCTAGCCTCTTCCCGAGCAATTTTCCGCGAGTTTAGGCTCAAAACGAGGCACCCGCGAATCGTAAGCCGCTTCGATAACGCGTAAATTGATTAAGTTCATTGACCTGAGATGAGGCCTGGCTCCTTGCGTAAAAACACAATTCGCGACGTAACAAAAATACAAATGACTTTTGTCATTTGTATGAATTTCTATGAATTTGTATGAATTTTTCAAAATTGTGTCTAATTATTTCAAATTGCATTTTTTTTTTAGAGGAAAACAATGAATGAAAATGCAATTGTTACGTCCTGACGTAACGCTCTCTATTTCTTTTATTAATAATAATTTTCGCAACTTATATTTCTGCTTATTTTTTCATATAATTTGCAAACCTGTTCCTTCCAAAATAATTCCTACATTTCACAAAATTCAAACATTATTCATTATCATTAAACTCATAAAAGGAGTGATATTTCTTATCGATCGCTGAACGATATTCCAGGAATGGATCTCCTCTGGAAAATATTTCCAATGAGATCTCAAATACTCGTCGTGTGAATTAAAACTTACATGTGTAAAAGATGGAAATAGAATTATTTACCACACGAGATAGATGCGGACAGAGGTTTGAATCCCCCTCGACACACGCACTACCCTCGGTAAAACAGCGAACTCCGCTGCCGACGTCGATACGATCGACCGCAGCATCGACCCAAGGAGCATAGATCCAAGCTTTTACCCTGCGGCTAGACCGTTGGAGTTTTCCTAGCCGAATAAACTAATGGGCTTCCATCGTAAAAAGGGGAATCTACATTACCTTATGTATGGAAGTTAACCCTGCCCATCGACATAGTTTCGGTATTTTAACACCGAACAACGTCGCGTAATATTCCTGAATATGTGGGTCACGCGATTGAGAGTCAGAACATCCCTCGTACCATTTAATCATTCATCATCATAAAGAAATAATTTCTCCATCAACAATTCTAAAATACGTTTCATACTCCCACACGCTTTTTAATATTTAACGAAAAACGATAAAAAAGATCGATGAAATTTCGGCAGGTATTTAATATAAAAACTATAGTATGAATTGAATCAAAGATAATAAAATTATCCAGGATATTAGGGAAATTAATCAATACGATTTGTCGACAAACGCGATTAATAAATTCGAAATCGACAATATTCAAAATCATAGGAATAATATTCGGTATAGCTTAGTCATAAAATACAGTCAATACACCAAAAATAAATTATAACTAAACAGAGACCAGATCGTAAATTTGTGCGAAGCCATGGAATTTGATACGAATAAAGGGGCCACTAACTTCGTAAAGTGCGCTCTAGTTGCAGCTAATATAATATACGACTGTTGAAGAAAAATAAAAAATTGCCCGAAATTCAAAAGATAACAAACTAGTAAGACCGAAAAATCACGTTGCCAGGCTAAACATTTAAGGAAAGACGGTCGTAAAAATTTTACGACCCACCGAAACTGAATTGCGGTAGGACGTAGAATACATGACAAGTGTGCCTCAACGGTGACACATGAGGGACGAGCGGTTCGACCCCCCCGAAAGAGAAGATGCAGTCCACTTTAAGATACTAATGCACCGCGCGCAAAGAAATGGCTCCCTACGATAGGGAGAATAAAAAAATAACATTTTAATTACATCAACATTTTAAGGAAGATTTTCTCTATAAAATGTAATTATTATTTTTCCGATTATGCTTACCGTTAAAGCGGAAATTAAGAACAAAAATTTATTCCATGGATTGCGTTTTGTCGATTTATGGTAGGAAAATTACGAACCGATAATTATATCAAATTAATCAGGAATATTCCACGAATCTAACGCTGTTATTATTTTTCCGAAATTATATGCCGTTTGTGGGAAATTTATAAAACAAGTAGCACCAAAATATTTGGAGCGAAAAACGTACACCGCGTAAAGGAATTCGGTTTCCCCTCGATTTATAATGCAAAATATCAAACCGCGGTTTATACCAAAATGTTCGGAAATAATCCACCTTTAACATGGAATTATTACTTTTCCGATATCACTTAACGTATGATCAGGACACGTCGCGAAAGACAGAAATTATGCTAGAAAAGGCAGGCGTAAAGATAAAGGGGCCCGTGCAAAGGAACGAGTTGCGTAAGCCAAGTCGCATAATCTCAAGGCTAGTTCACGACGATAGGGGAAGATCATCAGGTACACCGAAAGAGGGGAATTTTACAGCTCGCCCGGGCAAACAGAACATTAGTTCCGGAATAATCCATATAAGGAAATAGGATGATCGGACGGCACTGTTACCAGGCACTTGCAATAGCTGGTGCACGGCTCCCAAAGAGGGGGGCAAAGCCCCAAGAAATCGGCCCGGTTATGCTACCAATACCTCGAAATATTATGAAACGTTTTGCCAAATAATAAAATAATTTGTACAAGAGCCGAGATATATTTTCAACTTTCAGGCATATAATATTTTGACACCCAATACTTGAATTATTATAATATTATAAAATGATTACTGATAAAATGATACACATTTCTCGACTCTTATTATCAGTTTACGGATACGTATACGTATAAGAGAAGCTTACGAACAGTAACAATATATCTTCTCCTATACGTTAACAATATCGTATATTAATTATATTAAATATTTAGTTATGAATCATTAATATTAAGTTTTACAAATAAGTCAGGCAAATAATTAGGCATAAGAAACTGAAATTCAATGGAAAATGGATAAATCCATAATTATTTAACAATAAGAGAAATCAGCAAATCCAAGAAATTCGAACAGGCCGAGAGGAGAGTAACGAGGAGCGAGATTACTCATCAGGGGAGTACGCTCCAGGCAAAGATTAGGGAGGGACTTCCTTCCCCCTCTGGATTCATTTCCTAGCATATAAGAAGCCGCGGAAAAGGGCGCGAGCAGTACAGAGCAGACCAGAAGTAGATTTTTAGTAGTCCGGCCCGTAAGCGACTAGACCAAGTAGAGAGAGACGGAGGCGCGTAAGAGCGAGCGCGGGATCGGTAAATCCAACAAGTAGGCTGATACTCCGGCTAGACGACGAGAGAGATAGAGTCAGAGACCGCGTTGTTCGTTATTCACCATACTAGAAAAAGATCGCGAGTCCGTTGTGCGACCACAAAGAAATAGACGAACTCTCCTATTGGAGGATTTTGTCGATAACCCTTTCCATCTCCAAAAATTGTATTCATTTTTTCATGCAACCAGAGTTTTCTTGGGTTAATTCAGTTCACCGAATTACCATTCTCAAGTCATCTCGTGGAACGAAACCATCCTTCGTTTCACCATCGAATTTTCTTTTACTCGATAGTTAAAAGACAATTTTGTACGAATTTTTATTCCAACGAATCATTTGTACTCTCCGAAAATCACATTCTTGTACTTTCGAATTTGCCTGAATTATTTCCTTTGAATAAATTTCGAATATCACGGCATATCGCGTGAAATTTGTGTTCAACCAATCCACTACATCGCGAGCAGCATCATCTCAACAAATAACGTAAGTACAATTTAATTCTATTTCCTTGATAAATCTACAGGTAAAAAGTGTGCAATATTCTCTATTATTCAAAGTCCTCGTTGATTCGCCCGGTCGTCGCCAGACATCATCAACACTACTCACCGAATATAACTCAATTATAAAATCATTTCTATAACGCAGTAAAATAAATTCAGCTAATTCAAATCATTTCTATATCGCGGTGAAACAAAATCCGTTTAAATCAAATTATCAACGATCGTTACTTTAATTACGCAACGGATAAAGAAATTTTATAATACCTCTAAGACAAGTCAACGAATAGCATTCCAAGCCCTATCCTTAGTAAATTTCCTCACGGTTAGACTAAAAAATGGGCAGTTGCGCCGATAATTGATGCCAGGAGTGGTAAAGGAGTGAGAAATCTCTCTTGACCAGCGCGTATTCAATCGTACTCGACGCAACCTCGCGTTAAAATTCAGGTGAAAGAGAAACACCCGCATTTTTGACGTGACACAATTTTAAACAATCAAACAGAATTATGAAAAGTCATTTGTATTCACAACAATTAAAAAATCATTTTCATAACAAACACGTTAGGTTGCTAAATGATTTATTGAACAATTTCTTTTAAGTATGTATGTATGTAATTTTATTGATTCCTCAATGGGGTTACAAGATTTTTTAATGAGGTTGTCTCCTCTACATCCTCCTTCCCCTCCTTTCTTTCCTTTTTACATATTTACATTTTCTTTCACTTTTCTCGTATCTTCTCTTCTACTCCCTCTATCTCCTGCTCTTGTGTTCTTTTCTTTCTTCTTTTCTCTCGTCTTTTTTTCCTTCTTTTCTTCCTTCTTCCCTTTCTTCCTCGTCTTCATCTCCGTCCGCTCCCATCTCTCTTCTCTCTCGTTCCATCTCCATCTTTTTCCTTCCACTATTATCCTTTTATCTTCTATCCACCATTTTCTACCCTTTCTTCTTTCTTCCGCTGCCCTCTCCGTCAACTTGTACCTCGTCCTTCTTTCCTACTGCGTCAAATCGCCCCTTACCACCACTCCCACTCTTTCCATCTCTCTTCTTCTCCCGATCAGCTCTTTTTTGTCCTTCTCTTCCCTCATCTCTACCACCACCATTACTTCCGTTCCCATTTGTTTCTTTTCCACAATCTTCTTCACCTTCATCTCCATCCCCAATCGCTTCCTTATTCCGTCCTCTATTTCCTCTATCTCTATTTCTGTTGCCTCCGCTTCTCCTCTCATGCACACGTTGTTTCTTCTTCTCCTTCTCTCTTCTTGTTCCACTTTCTACCTCTGTTCCTTGTCTCTTTCTTCTCTTACTTTTATTCTTTCCCGTTTCTCCTCTTCCTGCTTCCTTGGCACCATCTTCCATCCTTTACCTCCTTCCCTTCCCTCCTCTTTCTCCGTCTTCCTCGTCTCCTCCTCTCTCTTTCCCTGGTTTCTCCTCTTTTCCCCTTCTTCCACTATCTCACTCCACCGCTTCTGTTCATCAACGTGATTATGTTCAATGAAGTTTTTTTTTGCATTTCGAATACCACGTTGATGAACATTAGGTAAGAGCGAGTAAAATAAACATTTCGATATAATTTTATTTGTGTTCTCATTTTAATATCGTGAATTATAGCCGGCGCCGAACTGGAGATATAAATTTGTTAAATGCGTTGACCGATGTTATAAACTACGTAATTATCAAGGCACTTATCGAAAAATAATTACTTTGTTTATAGCGTCGAAAATGAAAAAAATTTCGCATTCGGCTCGAACTGCGAATTTCGAGGTGCAAAAAAATACGCCTCAAAACGCTCCGCCACCGCTTCTTGCGTAAATGTACATAGATAAAACTTCTTGAAAACTTGTGAACTCGCTTGCTGATCAAATTGTGTTTGCGATCGGCAAACGGTTTATATTCGATAAATGAATCAATTTTATGCCACTACGTATTGATTATATGGTTATTATGTATTGTAACGCGGTTTTTTTGGCGCGTTACAAGAATTGCGTCATCGGCGGATTTTGGTCCCGTCGAGCACACGTTTTCCCCACCGGCAGAGTCCCCAAGCGATCTCAAGGGTTCAAAATTAAGAAAGCGTATAAAATTATTAATTTCTTTGTTTTTATTTATTTCTTTTACACGATAATAACGAGGAGAACTTCATCGGCGAGAGATCTATGTTTACCGTCATTATTTTCGAGACGAATCGAACAAAAGTATCGTTTTGGTTAACGGTACCGCTACGAGGTCATCGCATCTTCTCTCATCCTTCAACAACACTGAGAATCATCGCTCTGGGCGCACCGACAACGGAGAAGTCGCAGCTTAGCGATGTCAGCATCGTCTCGATGATGTCTGCACCCCGGCACCGATGTATACGAAGATTCTTCAAGCGAAACGTCGTGCGATAGTTCGAACGGGACGTCAGCGCCGTCTTCGTTCGAATATTAATTTCGCCCGAGCGATAGTTCGCGATAATCGTAGGGCGTCGCCAGGTACCGGGGTACCGAAAATATTAGTAAAGGGAGGGGAGAGCGAGACCGCGAGACAAATTAGCGTAGATCACTCGGGGACTCTCGTCGTATCTTTTGTGGTGTGAAGACGTGTGCTCGAGTGATCGAGATGGCCAAAAGGGACGACTCCGCGCGAAAGGGTGTATCACCTCGGTACCAGACCAATCGCGGCCCAGGAATTAACGACGGGCCGGTGGGTTGGGCACAATTCCGCTAATTCCTTATCGAACATCTGTCTCTCGCCGGTAAGGCTGCCGTCCTTTCCTCGGACGCGTTATTTTATATTTTGTTGTCAATTTATTATTTTCGAGTGTCCGCGCGCACTCTTCGCGTTGATGGTTCTCGTCCCAGGCAATCAGAAAAGCTTCTCTCTGGGACGCGTGGGATTCGTCAAGGGGGAAGTTGGCCTGCGTTAGTTGGACGGCCCGTCTCGTATTTTATTGTTTTGTTCTTGTTTAGATTATTATTTTGTCGTAAATAATTTCGAGCTTTGAGATCGATTGTTTAACGTAGCTAGTAGAAATTTAACTTACGCGAGAGATCCATTCAGTTAAGTGTGGCGAGCGGATCAGGGACTCGGACGTGCGGGAGTTAATCGCAGGCGTGCTTCGACGGCTTTGGCTGTTCGATCTCGCGGTGCGAACTCGAAAAATTAAACGCGTCACCTGTCCGCCTCGCGCCGAGTGATCACGCGGCATAGTGGGGTTTTAGTTTTTTTTCCGACACGTCTTTCGGTACCGTCGGATGCGTGATGTACGTCGAGCCGCGAATTAGTAGGGACTATTATTTCTGTAATTGTTATTAATTTTTCGTCGAGAAAATTCAAGCCGGCGAACTGAGTAACCGGTGAGAATTTTAGTAGGGAAATTCTTATTCTTCTGTCGAGTCACCCCGGGTACTGTCCCGGATAAAAGTAACGAGTGAATTATATTTTCTTTGAATTAATTTATTTATTGGATTTTCCCTAAATTTTGCTGATTGTTAATTGTTTTATTTGTTTGTGATTGTACTCCTTTTATAAATCGCCAAGATAACGAACCGCCCCTCTACCCTTGTGAGCTGCAGCTAGTCGGCTGACATCAATTTTCGTTATTTGATAAACTCTGAAAAATCCGATCGCGTCGAGCTCGATGCTCGGCTGGCGCCCTTAAAAATAAATAAGCGATCGAGACGAATTTTTGTGACCAGCGGGGTACCGGTTTTATTTTATTAATATTTTTGAAATTTTATTTTATGAGTGTGAGGGTGCCACTCGCTGGAAATTTCGATCACAGTATAGTTTTATTGTTTTTAATATCTAGCTGGCTGACAGCCATTCATCGTTTGGGCATCATGGCGGCAGCGCGGCAAGGCGCGTGAGAGCGAGTGACACAGGAGATGGTATCGCTGTGTACGTTCACGCCGATACATCGCCCCGCGAACTACTGGCGGCAGCGGGAACTATTTTTTCTTTGCCAGAAGTTAACACGGGACCTGTGCTTCCATGTACTTCTATGTTCTCTGCCTGTACCGTCTTTTGCTGCGTTTCGCCTGTCTTCGGCTATTCCCGTCTGCGCTCGGCTGCTCCTTCCGTCTCTCGCCGTCTTCCGCGCTGCCATCTCCTTCCTTCTGCTCGCCGTGTGGTTATCGCCTTCCTCTCCATACCTCGGCTCCTATAGTTCCCTTGTTCGCCGTCGCTCCCTCATCCTCGTTTGCGTTTGCGCATCCCGCTCATGTCAACTCATCTTTTCCTCGTTCTAGTGCTTCGTTCCTTCCCTTCTTCGTCCGCCTCGCCCCCCGCCCACTTCTTGCACTCACTTTTCTGTCTTTGCTACTTGCATCTTTTCCACTTTCCTGCACCGCCACTTTTCTCTCTCCTTTCCCTCCATGTCTAACTTCCTCCTCATCGCTTTCTTTCCATTTCCTCCACACTTTTCCCACCCTTTTCTTTACTTTTTCCCGCTACTCTCTTGAACAATTTATTTTTCCATTAAATTTGTGACGTGATTTTTCGGAATCACCGTCACACAATAAAAAAGCATCGTATTTCTGAGGAAATTCCGATACCTAACGCTTTCGTTCCCGTTTTCTGCCTCTCCCAGCGACTTAAAGATACCGTTAAACTCTCGTGAGGTATCGATCGAGTATTTCGTCTCTTTCCGATTTAGTACTCTAGTATTGCAGTTCATAAATCTTCAAATCTTTCAGTACAATAGTAATTAAACATTTTGATATAGATTCCGTTACCGTTTTAGCTTCGTTCCGTTAGTCGAAGTCTCGAACTCCCTTGGTGGGGTAAAGTTAGCAAATTAAAGGCCCAAGGGAAAGAGAGACTCGACGAAGTGTCTCGCGAACACGTTAAAGTCCGGTGCAAACCCGGCACCCTACAGCAAAGTGCAATGCGTTGAGATCAGGCGGAGGGTTGAGTTACAGGCGAGGACGGAACACCTCGCGCTGCATTAGAGTGAGAAGAGCCTTGTATCTCACGCATTGACTATGGGCAGCGATCGCGAAGACACTTCAAACTACCGCTCTAGTATCGCCTCAATTCGGGAAAGTATCGTAATGGTTGAGAGGGCAGTAGCTCTCGGTCAAGGCTCCCGTAATAATAATGATAACGATTTCGGTACGTTATCGTAGGCAAATCAGTCTACCGCGAGCTGCCCTCGAGGCGACTCGGGCTCTCTCTCGCGCTCCCGCTACGCTAGGCGTCAGCCGTCGTATAGTGCGTCTCTCTCGAGTCGCGCTTCGCGTACGCCGGTCTATCGTTCGCTCTCGGCGAAGTATCGGTGTCTCGCTCGCTCTCACGGGTTCTCGCTACCTGTCAGTGCGATCGAGTGTCGTGTGTTTCGTGCCATCCAGTGTGTGCTATCCTCGGAGTTTTCCGAAAGGAATTCTTCGAGTCGATTACTCGATCGATGCGTAGTGTTTGACGCTCTCGAGTTCTGGTGCATCTGTGTCAGTTCCCGTGCATCCGTGGATGCAGTTCTCGGTCCTTTTGGATAATTTACGCGCTTTCGGTGAGTCTTTTGATTTATTGGGATTATCGATCTCGTGTCGCGCTCGTCGTCGCTTGTCTCGCTTCGATCACTCGATCAGCTGAGTACTCGCGATGCACGTGCGTGGGATCCCGTGGCTCCAAGCCAATACTAATTATTTTTCGCGCGCTATTTTGTTGGCGACGGATCGCGACCCTTCTACCATAACCCGCATCCTGAGCACCGGGCACTCCGCTACCGTTCGCTCTCGCGGGTGTACCGGTGTTAGATTTAGTTAGCGTTTTATCGTTCGTTTTCGTCCTTACGGAGGTCGGGTTGTTCCACCGGCCTCCCGATTAGTCCGGTTGTTAACACCGGCGAAACAAAATTAACTGGCGCCCACCGGGACGCCGATGCATCCGCGAGGGTGAATGGCCGAAGGTGACGTTTTCGATTTCGCGCTTAAAGCCCCGCGGCTTTGAGTTTTCGATTTTCGTTTTTTTTTGCTGTTCTGATTCGATTTCGAGTTTCGCGTACCGATAGATGTAAAATACGTCACAAATTATTAATAACATTTTTGTATTATTATTTTATTATTTTATTTAGGATTTATATTTATTTTATTATTTTATTTTATTTAGAAACTATGAAAAAATTAAAACTGACGGTGAATTGGACTCAATGAATAGAAATTTTCACACTTTTCACACACAAAAAAAGTTTATCCGAACGAATGAAGGGTACATTAGGGCGAAAACCATTTTGAGAGGCTGAACGGAGGCTACAGTAGGTCGAAAAGAATTGTGAGAGGACGAACGAAGAGCATAGTAGGCCGAAAAGAATTTTGGGAGGATGACCGGAGGTTATACTAGGACGCAAGGAGAGTCTGTAGTGCTAGTGAGTTTCGCAACGAGGCTGTAATAGGTTCTGCGGAAGGTGGCGGCTTGTGCTCCACAAAAGAAATAGACTCTGTGAGCATTCTAAAGAGCCTCTAAATTTCGACTCGGAAGTTTCTACTGTGTAGAATGTACTACATCGTTGAAAATTCTGCCGAAAGTACTGTCGTCTGTGAACAAAATTACAGATAATCAAGCATTTCTAAAAAATGAAGTGAAGGAATTGAGCGAAATAAAAATAAATATGGAAAATTTGGAGCAAACGATGGAGAGTGCGAGGGGAGAAATAAATAATCACCGGCGGGACTTCGAGTCAATTCAAATGTTAGCCTCGGCACATGCACAAACTCTGGAATCCGTAGTTGTATTGCGTAATGACATTGACATGCTTAGACATGAGATGAAGGAATTGCAGCAACGTGGGGTGCAAGAGGCGCCCGGGCAACAGATACATCAAGTGGAAAAGCTGTCATATGAGATCGGTGAAAGACAGAGACGAGCGAGAAATGTAATTCTATTCGATATGCCGGAGTCGGAAAACACGACAATGGACAACAATAAAGGCGACGATGCCAGAACTGTGAGCGAAATTCTAATCTCGATATGCGAAGTGAATGTGGATGGAATCGTGGTTAATAGAATTGGTAGAAGGGACGCCGGGAAGCCGTGACCCATAATAGCAACACTACAGTCGAATTCGGATGTGGTAAAAATGTTACGAAATAAGAAGCTATATAAAGGGGCGGTGCATATCCGGGCTGACTTAACGAAAGCTCAACAAGAGGAGTATAGGAAACTCTGGGCAGAGGTAAATGAAACGGCAAAGCAAGGGAGGAAAAAACGTGTTATCCACCGCAACGGGTCTCCAATGATAATTGATGTGTACCAAGAGATACGACCACGAAACACCCCAGAAGGCACAAGTACTCCAAAAAGCCAATAAACATCTAGCTCTTGAACATTTACTATCAAAACATGAGAGGTTTGAAGACCAAACTCGCGGAATTGAGAGAGGCGAATGAGCTGTCATCGATTTGCTATCTTCATTAGGGAATCCGAGACTCGGACCTTGGAATGGGAGCGTTCATTGTGTATAGGAGAGATAGGAGCGATCCGGCAAATCCATCGAAAAGGGGGGGAGGAGTGCTTGTAGCGGTTCACCGTTCATTGCCATCATCGCTGATTGTGTCGCCGGAAAATGGTGTGGAACAAATTTTTGTATCGGTGTCGTGTAGAAAGCAGAGTATAGTGATTGCTTCTATATATATTCAACCGAGCGCGAATGTGAGTGTGTATGAAGAACATGTGTCAGTATTAGAAGATATTGTTGACTCTCATAGAGACAGTTCGTTTCTCATTTTTGGTGACTTTAATCTTCCGGCTATAATAGTACTTTGCGATACTAGTACGTAAAATCGGACTTTTGGCGAAGGTTGGGAAGTGCCGAACGAGCCGGATCGAGTGCTATAACGACACGCTTTGAGTATTTATGCAACGCCTTCTCATAAAGTGCCACTTCATGTCACGGCCGGCCTATACATAATCTGGCACTTTTCATGCATCCGTTACATAAAGTGGATTAACGTGGAAGGGGCGATTACATGCTCAGGGAAAGTCGCGAATGGAAATATAAAGCAAGCAGGAAACAATATTGCGAAAATTTATGCGTACTTTGGATGCGTTCAAAGCAATGAAGTTGCTAATATTTGTGGATATCAATTAGATCTTATATTTACAAGCTGTCAAAATATTCAAGTAAATAGATCAATTGACCCTTTTGGTATAATTGATGTCTATCATCCACCTCTAAACATTATAATTCCCTGGTACGAAAGCCGCGTTCTTGCATTTACGAGTGAATCATTGGATTTAAAGAAATGTGATTACGTTGGCTTGAATCGAGTCCTCGATACGATAGACCGGAGTTTTATTGATCGAGAGAAAAGCGCGAATCTCGCAGTAAAGTCGTTTTACGATGTAATGAGACAGATTTTGCCACAAGTCGCACCCCGGAAAAGAATTTTAGGTAGTACATTCTCAAGATGATTCACACCGGAATTAAAAAAGTTGCTAAGTCAAAAACGCGAAGCTCATATGCGATTCAAGAGTTCAGGAAGAGTGGAAGATTAGGGGGAATTATCCATGTTTAAAGCGACATGTAAGTTGTTACAGAAAGAGTATTACACGAATTACGTAATCAATGTCGAAAAAAATATCAACACGGATCCGCATTGTTTTTGGAGCTTCGTAAGAAACCGCAAAGGCGATCAAGACCTACCGTGTGCAATGTCCCTTGACGGTAATCAAGCGGATGGAGATGACGGCATAGTGGATTCATTTACCATATTTTTCGAGTCGGTGTTGTGACCGAAATTTCCAACGAGTGGCACCCTCACACTCAGAAAATAAAATTTCAAAAACATTAATAAAAACAAAACCGGTACCCCGTTGGCCACAAAAAATTCGTCTCGAACGCTTCTTTATTTTTGAGGGCGCCACCCGAGCATCGCGCTCAACGCGATCGGATTTTCGATGTTACGTAAATTAACGAATTCGGTGTTAGCCGACTAGCTGCAGCTCACAAGGATAGAGGGGTGGTTCGTTAACTTGGCGATTTAGCAAAGGGGTACATTCACAGATAAATAACTCAATTAGCAATCAACAAAATTTAGAGGAAATCCATAGAACCAATTTATTCAACAAAAATATAATTCACACGAGATTTTTCTCCGGGACGGTACCCGGGGTGACTCGACACAATAAGAAGAATTTCCCTACTAAAATTCTCACCGGTTACTCAGTTCGCCGGCTCGAATTTCCACGAAGAAAATTTATAAGAATTACAAAAATAACAGTCCCTACTAAATTCGCCGCTCGACGTATATCTCGCACCCGCTGGTACCGAAAGACGCGTCGGAAAAAGAACAAAAAGCTAACTATGCCGCGTGACCAGTGGACGCGAAGCGGGCAGGTGGCTCTTCTTCTTCTTCTCAATTCTACCAAGCCTTCCCCGTACGAATAGGCGAAAGCTCGATATGGCCACCAGTATACACGTGTCGGCCAACGTTCAATGTATTCAGATGATTGTGATAGGCCTCGTCACGGCTAACTTCCACCAGATACTTCTTTCCATTCGCCATTCCGGCGTCGTTTATAGCGGCTCACCCGAAGGTGGCGTCGTTGGGCATAGGCACCAACATTTTATCTCAGAAGGTTGGTAAAAAACAAAAATACAAAAAAACCTTGGAAAAGCCTCGAATTAATTATTGAGTATATATGTACTGAACGCGACGTCATCCGAGGTACCGAGATTCGTCGAGAGTCGACGCTCAAACGTGAAAAAAGAATCGAACGAGAAGAAAGTTCTTAGCATCGGGACTTTGGCCCAATCGAAGAATGCGCGATTTCACGAAGCAGAAATCAACGGTACATTTTTGCGTGCGTACGTCGACGCCGGTAGCGAGTGTGTTACCTTACGCTGCTGGATATACGGCAAACAAACGAAGTCCTTCGAGGTTTTGGAGGGGGTATCGTACGACCGTTGGGCGTCGCTAAGGCTAACTTGAAGATTGACCTGGCCGAGGGTTCGGTCGATGTTTACGTGGTTCCCAACGAACTTCAGAACGTGGCGCTGATAGTCGGTCAGCCTTTCCTCGATTTACCCGGCATTACGACGGTGCAGCGAGATGGCAGTCTCCGGGTGTTCGAGAAATCTGTGGCAACTCTGCCAGACATGGAACAGCTACCACCGCAGAAGCTGGCCCTAGGGGCAACGGATACAACAATCATCCCGCCGGGTCATGCTGCAGACGTCAAGGTCGCGGTGAGAAACGATTATACAGGTGACTTATACGTAGAGCTCAGCGTACGAGGTGAGCCAGGTCGGGAGCATTGTGTTCCGAGATGCGTACTTAGTACGGCCTCAGGGTTATTGTCAATAGTAAACTTATCGGATAGGCCCTTGGTCATTTCTAATGCGAAGATCGTTGCTAGAGCAGTACTGGCTGAGGAGGAGACTCTGATTGATCGTAAAGTTCGAGCGATGTGCGCTCTTAATAAAACAACACTTGCAAAATTACCAAAGAATCAGATCAAAGTAGATTCAAGCATATCTCAGGCAGAAAAAGAAAAGTTATTTAATTTGTTAGACGAGTATCGAGACTGCTTTGCACTCGATGTAGCGGAGTTAGGAAAAACCGAGGCTGCGAAAATTCACATAGAATTAACTGGTGATACTGTTGTGACGTATCGACATTATCGTCTCTCGCATTCAGAACGTCACAAGATCCAAGAAATTATAGATGACCTAAAGAAAAATGAAATTATTCGCGATTCAAACTCTCCGTTTTCGAGTCCCATTTTATTAGTATGCAAAAAGACTGGCGAGACAAGAATGTGTGTAGATTATCGGGCTCTGAACGCGATTACAAAAAAGATAGGTATCCATTGCCGTTAATCGAGGATCAACTTAATAGTCTTCAGGGGAATGCGTGTTTTACGAGTTTAGATTAGGCATCGGGTTACTACCAAATTCCAGTAGACAAAGACTCGATCGAGAAAACGTCATTTGTCACGCCTGATGGACAATATGAGTTTCTCCGAATGCCTTTCGATCTCGCGAATGCTCCGGAAGTATTTCAGCGGATGATTAATCGCATCGTGAGTCCACTTGAAGGAAAAATTTCCGTATTCGCGTACATGGACGATATACTTTGTAACGTGGTGCTGTAATTATTAAAATTTCCAAAAAATAATTCCAGCGCCGACGCGCCACAAAATAATGACGCCCGCACTCTTCTTTTTCTTACACGGATGGGCGCCAGATACAGTATTCTGTCCGCTGTATATCGGGTGATTCGTTACCTTTTTTTTGCAATCTTACCCTATGGCTAGCTAGGGGGTGGTTCGGGGCGACAGGTGACAACATGCAATCGAAATAAAATCAAAACTCGAGACCATGTGTGTAAAATAAACAAGCGCCTCAGCGCCCTGCGGGCGCAGAGGCCCTTGTTGGTGGGCTCCGCCCCCCAAACCCCCCGAAAAGTGTCCCGAGGGGACATTTTTTAAGGCACTCACGGGGGTACACGTCGCGCTACGCGCTCCGTACCAAGTGTGATTACACTTCGCGTTATGCGCTACGTATCGAATATGTTTATACGTCGCGCTGCGCGTTTCACCTGAACCTCCTGTGTGTTTTAAGATAGAAATATTGAAACAATTGAAAAGAAAGTAGAAGGGTTGGAAAAATTCGAGATAAAATTTGAATTTTTTTTTTGCTTCGAAAAAATTTTAAAGAGATTTGAAAAAATTAAATTGCAGTTTCCCAATATTTAAAGTAATTTACATTAAAAATGAAAAAAAAGCTGACATTTTTTTTTTTTTCATTTCAAATCATCCCGCCACAGAATATCAACGTCGCGGCGTGTGCGAACTTTATCACGTCTGCTATGGAATTGTCGTCGGCTTCCAAAGTTTGACAGATAGAATGAACGGAAAAAAAATAAATAGTCGCGATTGTTTTCAATTTTATTTGGCAAATTGCAATAATTTTGGATATTCGATGATTCTTCTTTGTGAAATTATAACCAAGTTTTTCAGTGCACCCGTGAAATTTATGATTTTTATTATGAATGTGAATGATGTATTGTAAAATATTGTGAATGGTTTCGTTCAAAATATATTATTTTCGAAATAAAAAGGGCTAATATTTGTAAATCAATGTGTGATATTTCGTGTTTTATTTTTCGCAACCAAATTTTCTTTTCTGACATGATGAAAAATTGTTTTTTGGAAAATTAAAGTAACATAACCTTTAAAATAATTCCTCACTAGAAATAATTGTAGAATAAAAATATTAAGAAATGTTAGAATGTCTTCAAATTCGCTGTGCATAGTGTTTTCGATGCAATGAAATATTGCTGAAAATTAGAAAAAAATTCGTTCGTAGGTTTCAAAATTGCAGCGCCGTACGGACCTTTGACAGGAGAAAATGGATTTTTAAATGGAAAATGCCTGGAAAAAATGTTCAGAGACGTCGGAATGTCTTCAAATTTGCTGTGCATAGTGCTTTCGATAAAATAAAATAATGCTGCGAAAAAGAAAAAATTTGGTTCATAGACTTCATAATTGGAGCACCGTACGGACATTTAGCGGAACAAAATTGAATTTTTATTTTGGAACAACTCATTAAAGGCTTCGCAGTAGTTTCAAAATGTTTGTGCACAATAGTCATGATGTGATAAAACACTCCTGCGAAGGAGAACAAAATTGGTTCGCACCATCCAAAGTTACACTGGGATACGGACGTCCGAGAAGATAAATTCAGTGAAAAAGCTATTTTTATTCAACCGCAGGCTAAAAAAAATATTTCCAATCATCGGAGTCACTTCAAATTAACTGCGCATGAAGTTGGAGGTACACCGAAGTAAATTCTGAAAAACTAATTTTTTTGGAGCATACGCTGCGGGGAATCCCCATCGAAAGCTGTGTGAAGAAGCCTCGATGGTCATTTTAATAGGCACTCTTTGCCTATTGTTATAGTGAGTGCCTAAAAATGACCGAAACGTAGGTGTTTATTTAAATGTTTATGACAAAAGTAAAGAAATTCAATACCGTCGACTCGAGAGACGCTCGAGCGACGTCGCGACAGTTAATTCTGTATAATTCGTCGGAGACGGCGAGCAGACGGTCGACAACCACGTTTTACTCACGATAGAAAATAATATCGAGACCGCATCCACGTGCGCCTACCTCGTTTTTCCCCGTGATTAAATCCTCGAGATGATATGGCTCGTGCCTCCGCTCGTACGCTCCAATTTTCGCCCTTGCGACTCGTCGAGAGAACACTTTATTTCGCGTATCGAAATCTTTAATAAACTCAATAAATTCCTTAACCAGTCTGCCTATCACTACGGTCGGCGCGAGAGTGTCACTCTCGTGCGTCGAGCCTATCTTCCGCGTCCAAGGGGGGAAGGGCTTCGCTGTCTCTCTCGCTCGTCGACTCGTGCGAAATCCTTCTGCCTTGCGCTGTCTCTCTCGCTCGTCGACTCGAGCGAACTCCCGGACACCTCGCTTCTCTCTCTTATTTTCGCCAATCGTCTCGTCGGCGCGGTTGCCGCCTCGTACCGTTGCTTGTCACCTGTAACTCATTGTTTTCTCTCGGCAGTAATCGGCTACCTTTTGCCTATGATCTCGGTACGGCGGAGCGGCGTTGCGACGTTTACGTAATTTTCCTAATTCGACTCTCGCGCGTGCAATAACTTATGCGAGAAGCTCAAGCGCCTCGTCACAACTTATTCCATCAGAAGATGTAGAATCGGGAATAAGGGCATTAGAACTCGTTTTACAGGAGTTGAGAAACGCAAATCTAACTCTCAAGTTGAGTAAATGTACATTTTTAGAAAAGCAGATCGATTATCTCGGGTACGAGGTTACGTCGGAGGGAATCCGACCGGGCCAACATAAAATCGAAGCCGTTTCGAAATTTCAAGTTCCTTGGAATGTTCACACTTTAAGACAATTTATAGGGCTAGCTAGCTATTTCCGAAAATTCGTCTGGGACTTTGCTACAATAGCTAGACCTCTAACCCACTTGACAAAGAAGAGTGTCACATGGCATTGGGGAAAAGAACAACAGCGCGCGTTCGAAGCTATAAAGCAGGTATTAGTTTCGAGACCCGTGTTAGTTTTGTATACACAAGATGCCGAGACTGAATTGCCTACAGATGCAAGCAAACTCGGGTTGGGCGGGATAATATTACAGAGACAAACTGATAGTACGCTAAAGCCAATAGCCTATTTTAGTCGCCAGACTACAAAAGAAGAACAGAGGTACCATTAATACGAGCTGGAAACACTTGCAGTGGTGGCAAGTCTACAGAAATTCCAAGTTTATTTATTGGCAATCAGATTCAAAATTGTCAGCGATTGTAGCGCGTTGCGAGCCACCTTTGTTAAACGAGATTTGTTACCACGAGTGGCTCGATGGTGGATTCACCTACAAGAGTTTAATTGTTCTATTGAGTATCGGGCAGGTAAAAAGATGCCACATGTAGACGCGCTCAGCCGCAATCCGGAGCAGTCAGATAACGACGCAAATGAAATAAATGATGTAGGGCTGTTGCATATCGAATTGGGCGATTGGTTGCTTACTGCACAGTTACAGGATTCACGGTTAGCTTACACACATGAAGTACTAAATAGAGAGGCGAACGATAAAGAAGAGAAAGAGATAAAACGCGATTATGGCTTGAAAAAAAATCGTGTCTTTCGGAAAACGACCAATGGGTTGAGATGGGCTGTACCGCGATCCGCGAGAAGACAAATCGTTAAATTGTGTCACGACGAAATTGGACACTTCGGAATTGAAAAGACTTTGAATAAGTTGCAGGCCGATTATCGGTTCCCGTCGATGAGAAGTTATACCAAACGGTATATTTCGGCGTGCTTAGAGTGTTTATATAACAAAGAGCCGGCCGGCAAGAAACCAGGTCATTTTTATTCAATAGAAAAGATTGCGGAGCCGATGCATACCGTCCATATCGATCACTTGGGTCCGTTTGTTAAAAGTTCATTGGGTAACTCTTATCTTCATGTAATAATAGATGGATTTACAAAATTTGTGTTCGCTAAAGCGGTGAAGAATACGAAAACAATTTCCGTTGAAAGACACTTGACCACGATCAGTGAAACTTTTGGTTTTCCGAAACGCATTGTTAGCGATCGGGGTAGCGCGTTCACTAGCAAAAGTTTTAAAGAGTTTTGTCAAGCCAGGGGTATTCAACACGTGTTAACGGCATTGGCAACTCCACGGGCGAACGGTCAGGTGGAGCGTTATAATAGAACTATACTCAGTACGCTAGCGTCAAGTTTGACTGAGGAAAGAAAATGGGATCAATGCTTAGGAAACGTGGTTTGGGGTTTGAACAATACTACAAATAAATCAACAGGCAAGAGTCCATCAGAATTGTTACTCGGGTTTCGGCCTCGCAATGCAGTGGAGGCAAAGATTTTGCATAGCATAGGAGAATCGACATATGATGATGATCGTGAGAAAACTCGGGCGAGTGCTGAAGCGACGATTCAGCTTAGACAGAAAGAACAGGAAATTCGATACAATAAAAAGAGAGCTCCCGAAAAACAGTACAGTAGCGACGATGTAGTAGTGACCAAGCGCATGATTAATAGTAATGAGGGCTCTAGCAAGAAGTTGCTGCCAAAGTACGCTGGGCCGTATAAGGTCGCTAAGGTATTGGGTCGTGATCGGTATCTTATTGAAGACATCAAGGGTGCTCAAAGAACACAGAAGCCATATATCGCGTGGTGCCCAGCGAAAAGTTGAAGCGCTAGTACACGAGAGTCAGCGACACCGACTCTGATGATACCGAGGACGAGGGACCTCGTGTATCGAAAACACAGGGTACGCATTGGCGTAAAGGTATAAGCCGTTGGTTTGTGATTGGGTCAGGTGCGAGCGACATGCTGGGCGTTCGGCGCTGTGTTCTGGATGTGAGGGTTGTCAACAGTCGTGTGATCATTGGAAGCGATCGGGCGGTCTTGAGATGGCCGGACGACGACTGGCGCTAGAAGCGTGTTGTGTAGTAACCATGCGAAAAGGGCTGTGACGTCGTGGATTCGACGGTGCGCTGTATAGCGGCGGTCCGCATGGGTTGCAAAGCAATAAACACCTACATCCAGACTATAACAGTATAGTTCGCACGGGTGGTAGAAGCCACTGGACCTAGTCGTCAACAATGGGCATAGTAAACCAGTGACTACTGGTAGTGCATGGCATGAGCAATGGGCCCAGCTTAATATTTGTTAATGTGCATGAATATGTACCTGTATATCTATAAATAAATAACCTGAGTATGATACAAGAGTGAATGAAACTGGAAGAATGGATATAATTAAGCTCTGAAAATCAAGACTAACCAAGAAGCAGCATGGAATACAAGGGGATAATATTCTCGGTTTTCTTCAATGTTGCCTTTTGATTCACAGACGGTGATCGACGAGTAACACGGAGTATGACGCAACATCATGCTTCGTGATGCAGGTATACTGCCTTCACGAGGACGTGAATTTCATCAGGATGGACGACTGAACGCGACGTCATCCGAGGTACCGAGATTCGTCGAGAGTCGACGCTCACTTCTCAGTACCGCCGGATAAACAAACTGCCAAATATACAAATCTCGCGTTACCCGAGATCCCGACAAAGGTTGCTGGCTAAGACAAGGGCCCCTTGTCTGTGACAAAAGAGCTGGCGCAAGAGGGAGGTGATGGATCGCCATCGATCGGGACCAGCGGGCATTCCAAATCGGACACGCGATGCGAACAGATCTCAATACTCTTATATTTGAATTATAATGTACTTAGACTTAAAATACACGGAGAATATTTCTAACAGTACTCAAACCCTCGAATTGCGTAAAGATAGCAACATTTTATATGTACTTTTGTACCATTAATTACAAACTATCTCTATTTGAATAAATCTTCTTATCCTTGTAACAAATCACAGAACATGATGTTTATATCACACATCCTATTATCACAGGAAGTCACTACAGATTAATTATAAGTCAAGAGGCAAATGTACCTGATATCTTTGTCAAATTTTAATAATAAGTTCAAAATCTCCAGAGAGTTATTAAAAGAAAGACTCACTGCCTCCAGAGGAAGCTGCATTCCTAACTTAATTAAACTACTTATTAAAATGTCCGCAAATTCCTTCGTTTCTTCATAATCCAAAAAAACGTGATTTATAGATTGAATACCCTCTCCACAAGGGCAAGAAGGACTATCCACTATTCTTATTCTGAACAGGTGTTCGTTCGTACCAATATGACCAGCTCTAAGTCTGTTAATAAAGGAAATTAACTCTCTCGAAGAACTTGAAGAGGAAAACCATGGGCGATTTGCCTTATTATTCCTGAGAATGCCATAGAAACGTCCCTTCTGCTCGAAACTTGCATCCAAGCGTAAAGATTCATTATTTTTATATTCCACTAATATTATTTTCGCAACTGACTTCGCCAGAGCGCAAAAATCCCTTAATTCCCCTGATATCGCCCCCCTTACCGCGAAGCTATCGGCAATCTCATTACCGACGAATCCACAATGTGAAGGACATCATACAAAGTTCACTTTCCTTCCAGACAAATTTATTCTACTGACTAGAGATTTAATTTCTAATATAATCGGATGAACCTTAGCATTTACTTCTGCGAAACCCAATGCTGATACCACACTAAGTGAGTCTGAATACAACAGCACGTTCTTCCCCACACTGTATTTAATCAATTTTAAAGCTTCAACAATTGCTAAAGCTTCAGCTTCAAAAATACTGGCCAACGATATAATTTTAAATGATTTATACACTTTTAAATCTGGAATACAGAACGCAAAGCCCGCATAATATTTCCCTTCACTTTTCGAACCATTTGTATATATATAAAGCCAATCAGGCCACGACCTCCTAGTTTCCTCGCAAAAAAATTGATTGTCTTTTTCCTTATCACCGATTATCAAAGCACCCACTCTCGTGTTACAATTAATCGATGATAATTGAGGCTTCAACGGTGCCTGAAAGCACGGAATACTTTCTGATCTATAGACATCCACCAATTTATCGCTTAACTGAACCCAAATCGAATATAAAAAAGATTTACAATATCCAGGAATTCTCTTATATTTCCCGATTCTCTCAACGAGAAGTTTTAGCTTTGGAATTAACGGGTGAGTTTTACACGAATAAACTCTTGCCAAATATTTTACTGCTAAATGCTTCGCTCTGAACCATATCGACGGTTCTTTGGCCAAATCCAATATTATTGGGTTTGATCGAATTAAACCTTTATAAATAGCCATTGATGTATTCGGATGTGAGCCCCAAGACTTATGCGCCAACGTATTTAAGACGTTTAAGCAACTGAGCGCCGAAGCTTTTGAATTATTCACTTGTAACTTCCAATTCAGTTTGGAATCCAAAAAAACATCGAGGAATTTACACGAGAGCGATCTATTTATAACCTCATCACCGATTTTAACATTAATAATATCAGGAATTGAATTCCTCCTACTGAACAACATGAACTTAGATTTGGGAGTCGAAATATTCAACCCCAAACTCTTCAACCATGCAGACAAGTGTCGAACGCCTGATTCCAGATTTTTAATACACTTATTAATATTTTTGTCTCTTGAGCATAGGACAATGTCATCAGCGTACTGTAACGAGGAACAATTATTGCCAATAAAATTATTAATTTTACAAATATATATATTGAATAAACAAGGACTTAAAACCAAGTCCTGCGGTAAACCTCGAGTAATCTTCCGGTTAGAAATAAAAGACCCATCAACATAAAAGTTTGCATCTCGCTCTTTGATCAAGTTACATATTAATTTAATTATAAAACATGGGAGACGCATATCTTGTAGATTTTCAATTAACTTATGCGGAATAACGTTATCGTACGCTCCTTCCAAGTCCAAAAGTAAAGCTGCTACCACCTCCCCTTTAGCAAATGAATTCATTATGTCCGTCGATAAAATTGCTATATGTATTATCCACGCAAGAAGGTGATTTCCTGAAACCGAACTGTGAATGAGGCAAACAAAACTCCGTTTTCAGAAAGTAATCTAGCATATTCTTGATAAAACGTTCAAAAACCTTGAATAAACAAGACGCTAATGAGATTGGCCGCCAGCCTATGTTTCCGGGTTTTGGAATTAAACAAACCTCGTACTCCAACCAATCTAGAGGAACCATTCCATTGAACATAAGTTTATTAAAAATGGAAACCAGACATTCTACAACATTCCTAGGAATGTTTCTAATCACCCCATTCCCGATTAGATCCCTTCCTGTTGCAGACTCAGTTTTTAATCTCTGAATTATGCTTGTTAATTCATCGACTGAACAAGGAATCCAAATACTATTAACTCCTGTTCGATTAATCGAATTTAATGAGTTTGGTAAAAACTTGTTAATTAAAGGTGAAGGAGCAGCTAATTTATTGATTAAATCCAAAATTTTGGCCTCGGTCTGTGGAGTCGAAACTGAGTTAAACGAATTCCTCTTGCCACTAAAACTTTTAATTGTACTCCACACTTTCTTAATCGGCATATCCGGATTTATGCTATTCGCAAAACATTTAAAAGCAGCTGATTTTTCTTTTTTAAAAATAGCTTTTGCCTCTTCATCAGCTTGAATCCATTTATCTAAATTTTCGTTACTTTTAACTTGTTTAAATTGATAACATGCCTCCCTACGTTTTTTCAGAGCTTCATCACAAGTGTCATTCCATCAGGATTTCGCTACGCTCTTCCTCTTATGAGAAAGATTCGACTTTTCAATATACTTTGCTCCTGAATTAAATAAGGAGTTTTTGATTAAGTTCTTAACCGAACTATAAAGTTCCATCACATTATCGGGAGAAACCTTCTCAAAAGTACTACCGGTTTTTAAACTATCTGAAAACTGATCCCAAACTGATGGACTGCATGCATATTGAGCGAAGGACGAATATTCTTGCTAACCTCCATCGATTTATTAATAACAGTTTGGATTACAAAGTGATCGCTACCCAACATATCTTCGGTGATCCGCCAATCACAATGATCAACCAAAACTGCACTCACAAGAGAGACATCCAAAATGTTCTCAGAGCCACTGGCCGACAAGTAAGTAAAAGATCCATCGTTTAAAGGAACGATATTAAGATTATCTAAAACTTTACGCAAAGATTTACTAGACGAGTTACATCTTTTATTTCCCCATAACGTGGAGTACGCGTTCAAATCTCCACCAATGAAAATATAATTGTCCTGGGACAACCTCAGAATCTCCGTAAAAAAAGAGTTTCAAGAAACTGTGAGGGGATTTTTCCCTTCACACTTCGGTCGTTCTCCGTCGGCCGATGTAACTCTAAATAAACTCGAAAAATATGAAGGTTGGGCGCCAGCCATCCTTTTTCACCCGGGGATGACGAACCGGTCAATAACGCAAACAAAACTCTCAATACTCAAAAACACACAAAATTTCCTAATCGCGAAAAATCCGGAAACATGGCACAACTAAGTACTAACGACGGAGACGCGAGCGGTATACCAGGGTCGCTCATTATGCTAGGTTTGGTAGAGAGGGTCGGAGTCGTAGGAAAGAAAGAAAAGGAATACTCAATAAAAAATGCAAAATTTATCCTTACGTATTCCACTATTGATAAAAACTCAATTACATAAGGCAAAGAGAAATTCAGAAAAACGCGAGATAATAGCAAAAGGAGAAGATAAGATAATTCGTACATCGCGTTTTTGGGAATTAATCATTTTTGTGACATAGCGAAGGCGCAGATAGTTTCGCGGTTAGCGACGAGGCGAAGGCTGGACAATTCTCGACAGAAGACGACTATGCCGCACTTACCGATGACGATGACGACGAAAAATCACTCACTCACCGTTCGTAGCTTTCGCTATCGAGATCGGAGCGAGTTTCTCACCGCGCTCACGTAGTGAGGAGTTTGACTCGAGCTCGAAACTTTTAAATTTCGATATCTCGCAAATTCTCTCGGAGTTTCTTCTCGTGACGAGGGAACTCAACGCGCTCATTTTTCCAACGGAATTAAATACGATGAAAAATCGAACTCGATCGAAAGAATGAGAATTCAAGATTTTTATCGAACGGGATCGGAATAAAGCGTCAAAATAATCCAAAGAAAATAATGCATCGCTCACTTGCTCACTTACTTAACACGTCGGCGGTGCATCTCCACGAGGCACTCACGGTAAAGGCTACCGGAGACTCCCTCGGAGATCCTCTCTCGACGACGGCTCGTACCAGAAGACTCGTAAACTCAAGAATTCTCAAAAGCTCACGCCAATCGAATTTCCGAAATTCGCGTAGAGAGAGCCGTGTGCAAAACCTCACACACACACACATTCGTCGCTTCAATCCCCACTCACCGGGTTACGCATCGGGCTGGTGTTAGGCCCGATATTTCCCGCCCACCGTCCTCTCGTTGTACGAGGTTGGGAGGGATATCCCCGCGGTCACACACACAGAGGCAAGCTCGGGACCTCTACTCTAAATGGACCCGGCAATCCTTTCGCGACATTCGCAAAACTCAAAAATCTCGGAATTCTCATCGAGACACAACACACGAAAACATATAACTCCGACCTCCGCTTGCCTCTCTATCAACTGTGCGCCGGTTTTCCAGCCGGACTCGATAATCCGCGGGAAGTCTCATAGGATTGGGGTGATCGGGTGGTGGGCAGCACGAATTGTCGGCTCCTTTCCACGCCACCCTTTCACCCCTCCTCCTCCAACTAACGAATATTTTCCCCATTGTAATCTCATTCATACTCTCACATACAGTCAAAACTCCACTTATACAACTCGCGCTCATAATCGAAATTCACACTCAACTCAAAACTCAAACTCAACTCAATACTCAAACTCAACTCAAAACTCAAATTCCAGCACTCAAATCATACACTCAGTCAATCTCACTACATTCTCACAGACTTCATAATCGGCCCCTACTACGCGACATACTCATTCTCATACGGTATCGATATTTTATTGACCAAAAATCGTTATCTGTACTTTTGTTATTTTATAAATTGTATTAATTAATTCGGGATCAATTATTATTTTTTTTTGGGAACAAGTTCCTCGCCTCCTTATCGTTCAACGCGGGTTTTGTTGCGTTTGCCCTTTATCTCGCCTATATTTGCCTCGCCTCGTCACTAACCTGGCCGCGCGGCGCGCGTGTGACGTTCGTGGCGAAAAACGACGTCACAAAATATACGATACCGAAAAGTTCGGCGCTTTATATACACTACAAATTAACTTTTTTTTAGAGTTATTTAAATGTACTCCAACACCAACAGCCTCAATTTCTCTCCTATTCGAATTTGCCCCATTTAATTGAATTAGATAAAACGTGACCCCTGTTCTCACCGCAATTGCAACACCACCACCAGCCTCATCACCCGGCCTATCTCTTCTAATGAATTTGAAGTTAGGAAAGGAAAAAGTTTGGCCTTCCTGAAGCCATGTTTCTGATAAAAGAATAATATCCGCGTCTTTTGTTAAAATAGGAAATGACTCTTCTCAAGCAAACTCCGACAATTCCATTGCTTTATGCGAAGCTCTTCCATTGCACCTTAAAAAGCAAAGAAGGACAAGAAAAAGACTAAAGGTACCGAGCGAAATGCACGACTGACAGGAGTTTAAAACGCGAGACTCACAAACGAACACCCTAGCAATACTCAAGCTACAGATGTTCCATAGAATTGTTAATCGTTTTCTCGGACACCTCATCCAAAGCCATATATTCTCTTTCGATTGGAATTAGAACACGCTCCGCCGAGGGGAAACTTTCATTTAAGCTTTTTTGAGAGTTTGCCATGAACCTCAGAGATTCTTTGACGGTATGATTAATGGGAGATTTCTGTAAAGCAGAATCACGGATACCTGAGATCTTAGAGGTAGACGCGGGAGCAGAATCGAGAGATTTCTTCGATTCAAAAGCTTCTCCATCCTTTTTCCTCTCCGTTAGCTCCTCAGGAATTCCTTTCGAAGACTCGAACAGCACAACCGGAACCTTTTTCGGAATCTTTCGCCTCGTTGACAAGACATTTGAACTTTGTTTCTTTTTGTTAAAAATTGGAACAGGCGAGGAGCTGCGATTCGGAACTCCTTCCGGAGGAGCCGGAAAACCGTCACTCTACAAGTTCTCTAACTCTACTAATATTTTTTTCTTTGACAAAAGTCTCGCAATTAGGGTCAATCGCGAGATGGCCCCCTCCACAATTGATACAGACAGCACGATTCTACACGAATCACTGTCGTGATCACCACTACAGGTTACACACCGAGCTTTGACTCTGCGGTGTTTAGACAAATGTCCAAATCTCTGACATCGATTGCATCTCTTAATACGCGGTTGAAACGGACTTATTTTCACCATCATTTTATGGATTGCCACTCTATCCGGAAGCTCATTACCATCAAACCAAAATTTAACTGACCCCATAGGAACAAGATTACGTGGACCAGAACTATTTCGCGCCATCCTCATAATTCGCTCTACTCTGATTACCTTCATTGGGGGTCCAAACCAGTCGATACCCTCCAATATTTCCTCATCTGACAGCGAAGGCTCCACATTTTTCACTACCCCAACTCTACTTAATTTATTGTCTGGAATGTAAGCTCGCCAAGTATGAGGCAAACACTTTTCCTGGTTATTAACGAGATTGTTTGCACTTCGATAGGAGTTCGTAACAATCTCGACCAGATTTCGGCCCTTCCGCTTCGTTTCGACAATGTCGTTAGTAATACCTCTCAGGGGCTTCCCAATAATCATCGGATGAAGTTTGCCGATAGCCCCATTTCGAGGATTCCCATCGTCTTCTCCTAAATATGTTGAGATACAAAAACCACAAACGGAGCCGAGCTCTTCGCGTTATAACGGTTTTTCCGCTCTGGAAATTCAGACAACTTATTAATCGAGGGAGAAATCAAGGCACTCTCCGGGTTTTTCACAATTCGATTTTCTACAATACGAAGCTTTTGTTTACCCTTCGTATCTTCACCCTTGTCACCATCTGATTTCCTTTTTGCACCATGGTTTTCCCCCTCCTTATGACTCTGAGCCCCTAATATAATCTCTTTCACAATCTTTTCATTATATTGACTACAATCTATCTCTTGACTATTGTAATGTATTAACTCTAAGTTGGTATGAAAAAAAGAATTTAAATGTTGTTGAGTTGGTAACTCTGAGTAGCGTGGATAATCAGAGATACGCTTACGCTTTATCCCTTTTATTATTGATACATTA
The DNA here is from genome assembly GCA_934046635.1 of Buathra laborator. Taxonomy (NCBI): domain Eukaryota; kingdom Metazoa; phylum Arthropoda; class Insecta; order Hymenoptera; family Ichneumonidae; genus Buathra; species Buathra laborator. The sequence goes on from OW203896.1 coordinate 347,059, forward strand.
TATTTGGCGACGAGGATTGTGAATTGGGTACCGCGTGTAGAATGAGTTGATATTTTTGAGGCGCGAGATTTCGTAAGGAACGACATTTTTTTTTCTTTTTATATCGTCGAAAGAAGTATTCGAGCGATAAGGCAAAATGTCGAAGGCGCCACGAAGAAAGATATCGGGATCTCGCACGAACAATAGATGGAACAACAGAAGATTTTCGAGGACCGAGTGGTAAAATTGAAGGCAGCAGAGTCATCGTTGCATCGCCAACAAGCCGAATTAGCTGAAGCTCGGAGAGAGTTACAAGCGGAAAGGCAACGATTGTCGACGGTTCATCAGGGACAGCAAATGGAAAACAGCGGACTTTTAGCGTCAAGGACGTCAACACAAACACAGGTACCGAACGTAAACTTTTTTTCTACTATTGGTTCGTTGTCAGAATTTCGAGTTGGAGATGATTGGGATATTTACGAAGGGCGACTCAATCAATATTTTGCTGCGAATATTATTCCTGAGGAACGTCGAGTAGCTGTTCTTATAATGCTAGTCAGTCAAGAGGCTTATAAAATTTTAAAGGATCTTTGTGATCCATTGTTGCCATCAGCGAAATCGTCCACGGAACTCTGTACGATATTGAGAAAACAATTTGCACCGAGGGTAGCGGTCTTCAAAGAGAGGAGAAAGTTTTATAATTTGGCCCAAGGTGATTCGGAGTCCGTAAACGAGTGGTTTGCCCGTTTGAAGAGTCAAGCGATTAAGTGCAAATTTGGAGCTTTATTGGATGATAAAATTAAAGATGGATTTATTACTGGTCTTAGGAATGGTCCAATTTTGGATAAGGTTTTTGAACAAGAAGCGTCAGCGAGTCTGCAAGAAATCGTTGAACTGGCACGTAATAAAGAAGCATCGTTAGCGGTTTCGTCGAAGTCCAGAGCAACGGAGTTGCATAACGTCAAGAGCAATTCTCGAAGATTCGCGTCAAAGGGAAGTTCAGACAGTCAATCGTCGAGGGACAAGCGTTCGTCAGTTCAGTCTCGAGAGAAGAAAGAAGAAACTGCGTACGACTCGTCTGCTTCAACATCGGAACCACGTTGCGTTCACTGCGGAGGAGTGAAACATAATTTTACGAACTGTACGTTTAAAAATTATAAATGCAAAAGTTGCGGACGAATGGGTCATATCGTTAAAGTGTGTAAAAATAAAAAAAAAACGTTCGGATCACAATTTTATCGAAGTCGAGTCGGAAAATGATTCTTTTGAAGTGGCTAATATGTTTAAAGTCGCTTCAGGGTGCGATCCAGTTGAACCGGAATTAGTTGAATTATTGGTTGAAGGAAAACCGGTAAAATTTGAAATCGATACGGGAGCTGGTAAATCCGTTGTTCCGGAGAAAATTTACAGAAAATACTGGTCACATTGTACTCTCGAGAAGTCGTCAGTAAAATAAAAAATGTACGATGATAGCGTTTTAGTTCCTCTCGGCGAAATTCGGGTAAAACTGAAATATAAAAAAAATGAGACCGAGAGAAAATTAATTGTCGTAAAGAGCGGTTGTCGGCCGTTACCAGGCAAAGACTTGATGAAACCGTTCGGATTTTTTATCGCTTCTTTAAATTTGGTTGAAAAAGACAACGAAATAGAGAAAATTCGTCGTGAATTTGCGGATATTTTTGCGCCGGGTTTAGGAAAGTATAAGCACGAAAAAATTGATATCCGGTTGCAAGAAGATATTGCACCAAAAATTCGTCAAGGCGAGACCAGTGCCGTTAGCTCTTAAAAAAAATTGGATGAACAATTAATAGATCTCGAACAGAAAGGAGTAATTTCCTTGGTGAGTGCGAATCAATGGGGTACTCCGTTGGTTCCAATTTTAAAGCCACATGGCAGTGTTCGAGTTTGTGCCGATTATAAGGTAATGTTAAATCGTTTTATTGAGGATATTAAGTATCCGCTTCCGAGAATAGAGGAGATTTTTGCCGCTCTGTGCGGAGGAGAAAAATTTACTAAATTGGATTTGACTGCGGCGTATAATCAGTGGGAACTAACGGAGGAATCAAGAAAGATTTTAGCCTGGAGCACTCATCGCGGAATTTATATAATTAATCGATTGCCTTTTGGCATAAAGTCCGCGTGTTCGATTTTTCAAAAGACGATTGAAAAAGTTCCCCAGGGAGCGTCCGGTGTCACGTGCTTTTTAGATGATATTATTGTAACTGGAAAGGACAAAGAAGAGCACGTTAAAAATTTAAGAGAATTTTTCAAAAGATTATCGGAGGCTGGCTTACGTTTAAATATAGAAAAGTGTTCGTTCTTCCAGTCTGAAGTGAAGTATTTGGGTCACATTATTAGTCGAAATGGTTTTAAAAAAATCCGGAAAAGTAGCAGCTATCGTTAAAGCTGCAATTTTGGCTTCACTTTACAATTCTCTGAAGTCGCTTTTCAAGCGAAGAAGAAGCTTTTCAAAAAATTAAAACTGAAATGTCGGCTGAGCAATTTTTGATACATTTTGATCCGAAGTTGCCGATTAAACTGTCTTGCGATGCGTCAAATAACGGTATCGGAGCAGTTTTATCGCATAGTTTGCCTGATGGTTCGGAAAAACCGATCGCGTTTGCTTCACAGGTCCTGCGTAACGCCAAAAAAAAATATTCTGTTATTCATCGAGAAACATTAGCGATCTATTGGGCAGCTACGAAATTTTATCAGTATTTGGTCGGTAACGAGTTTATATTATGTTCGGATCGTAAGCCGCTTCAAGCGTTGTTCGGCGAGAACAAAGGTTTGCCACAAATGGCTGCCGGACGACTTCAGAGATGGGCGCTATTTTTGAGTTGACTTAATTTTAAATTCTAGTACATTAGAGGTAAAGATAACGGAGGGGCAGATGGTCTGTTGAGTTTGTCAATCGAGAGTAAGAAAACCGATGTAATAGTGGAAGATTATTTTCATTTTTTGGTGGAAGAGCGAATATGAGTATCTGCCGATCAGATAAAAAAAGAAATACGTAAAGATAAGATTTTAAGTAAAGTTTATTTGTATTCGCGAGAAGCGTGGCCGAAGTCGTTGGATGAAAAGTTTAGACCGTTTGCGAGTCGAGCACAAGAAATTAGTTCGGAGAATGGTGTATTGATGTGGGGATATAGGGTGTGACGGGCCGTTTTACCCCTTCGGGTGAGATAAAACCACCGCCGCCCAACAATAATGACGCCCTTGGGTTTCTTAATTTTCTCTCTCTTACCGTTGAGCGCCAGGTAATTGTTCCTACTCCCAACTACCAAGGAGTTACCTTTATCCTTCGTTTTTCCTTCCACTGTTCCACGTGACAGGGGTGCAGTTCGAAGAGCTGTTAAATATTGTCGAATATGCGAGCGAAAAGTAACGTACACACACAATTTATAAAATGTCCAAAATCACACAATATATTTCTCAGTAAATCATACAATTAAATAAAAGGAAATAAATGAAATATAAGATCTAACGGATCTAACGCGCCATTAATTGTGACGAATAAAAGAAAATCAATGGAGTACAAGATATAATGATTTTCCTCTCTAGGAAAATAATAACCGTTATCTTTTCGCGGTACTCGAATTATACGCCGATGAAGCCGGCACGGCCGAGGAAACGATAGCACGACTTTTACTACCCCGGGAGAGACACTTCTCGTCCACGGAAATATTATACAACCGAAACAATTCGGCTCTGCCTACCTTTTACAATATCTCGACGCTGGACCTCGCGTCAATCCTAATCCCGAGTGAGCTCGGCTCTCGCTATCCTCGACTGACCTCCAACGTCTCTGCGACTTCACCACGCTCGGCGATTAAGGGGACTGAGTCACCTAAAAAATCGAAAAGTAAAAAATTTTTTTTCCAGTATATATAAGTTTAATGAAAAATTTAATTTTACCTCCATAATATATATATGTTAGACTACTGCTGTAAATTTTTTTGGAGACCTACGGTGTATTCCAGTGTTATGGGCAATGGTCAAACATTTTTCCTTTGCCGCAGCTTTCGGACTGAACGAAAGCATCAATCTTTGCTTGCGACCTCTTATTTTCTTCGTTGGAGAGTTTATTGCGGAACGAGTGCGGGGATTTTTTTTTTAAGCTTCGCTGGCGAAGATATGAGTTAAAAACTACCAAAAAATTCACTTTTTCCACTTTTTGTCTCGTAACCACTCACATAATGGCTTGCGATAAATCCATTTTTGATCGCATGAAAAATCCTCGCACTCGTTCCGTAACACTGACTGTTACGAAGAAAATGAGCCGTCGCAATCCAAAATTGGTGGGCCCATTCTCCCTGAAACCTGCGGCAAGCGAAGAAAAATATAAGTGTCAAAAAATGAATTTCACAGATTAATGAAAATAACCAACTTGGGTGATTCACAATAAAAAAAAATTATTTTTATATTTTTTTTGTCACAAAAATGTACACTTTTTTTTCTATCACATAAAACTTAGAATTTTTTTTTTCTTTTTTTTATTTTACAAATCTCGTAAATGCAAAAAAAATGTTTAAAAAATTTAAAAAAATACTCTTACGTCAAATGTGACGTTTAAAAATGAGGTTAATTCTGCGAGACTTTTCGCGTTGCGACACTGTCACTGTGAAAATCATTTTTGCACCATTGCGGGCAAAAATACAGAATATATTCCGTTCATTCGGAAAAACTGTAAACACTGACGATTAACTAATTACACGGAGTTTACAAGCGCAGTTTTTTAGCCGATTGACACAATCAAGTAAAAATCATCGCTGCTACATTACGCCGGTGTATCGCAGACTCAAAACAAAGCGCGGTAGCGGCGATAATCTGAGTCGCATCGATTAGACGTAACGACCCTTTGGTCGGTAAATCGTTACCTACCGAACGCAGTTTCGGCATCGATTGTTTTTTCTGTTCCTTTCTCGATGTTCCTTGTTCTTCTTATTAGAAGAAAAAGAAACGTGCGGAGATGCGGTATTCCGGCATTGTTTGTATTGCATTTCGGCATTTTTTTTTTTTCACACATTATTTATTTCTAATATTTATAATATTACTAAAATGCTTCTAACTTCGGTAATTTTTTTAATTTCGATCTAAAATTTGGTGTGTATGTAGTACACCGTATATACATTCAGAAAAAAAATTAAAAAAAAATAAATAAAAAAATCATTTTTAGGTGACTCAGCCCCCTTAATCCTTTCCGCGTGAATACGGCACGGCCACCAATATTCACTACGCGATTTGTTTCTACTATCGATTCAGAACTCCAATGCAAAGCCTATCGAGTATTCCCGACGTTCACGCGGTCTATACTCTCTCTTTCTCTTACAAAACGCTTTTCCTACGCTCGGACTCTAACTCTACTCTACAATTGCCGAAGATCGTCTCTGCTGTTCTCTTCGCTAATTCGCTCATCGACCCTCGATGTGTCGTGTGCCGGTTAGGAGAGGGGGCAACGCTCTCGGATATCGAGCGTCGCTTCGCGTCGATCCTTCGTCTAATGCTTCTCACGCTGTCTCTCCTTGCATGGTTGTCGAATTTACCTGTAATCAATTCGAGTAAACGGCAGCGACGCGATCTTTGCTTTACAAGTGTCTATCGGCGCTCGACGGGAGCGACGATCCAGCGGCATATACTATCGCCTAACTTGCACGTTGCGACGACGGTGGCAACGCCTCGTCACAAGGGTTATTGTTCCCGAGAAATTGCGATCGTTCTTGTTAGACGAAATTCATAACTCTCATGTCGGAATAGTTAAAATGAAGGCTTTAGCACGTCAATATTTCTGGTGGCCAAATCTCGATAAAGAGATAGAAGAGTGCGTTAATAATTGTGAGGCGTGTAAAACGACGTCGAAGGCACCAGAAAGGGCGGCTTGAATCAAATTTCGCGAAGCAAATACGCCTTTCGAATGAGTGCATATCGATTTTTTAGGTCCGTTTCAAGCAAAAGTTTATTTATTATTAGTTGACCCGTTCTCGAAATGGCCCGAGATCTTTGAGATGGGTAAAGTAGATTCGTCAAGTACGATTGAAAAACTCCGAGAGTGCTTCGAGAGGTTTGGTTTGCCTCAGACGATTTTTTCTGATAATGGTAGACAATTTACATCGGAGGAGTTTGCAAGTTTTTGTGAAAAGAATGGTATTGTACACAGAACGTCGGCTCCGTATCATCCAGCGACGAACGGGTTAGCCGAAAATTCGGTTGGTACATTCAAACGTAGTATTATTCGAGCTTTAAAAAGCGAGAAAGAACAGAAAGTTAAGTTAACGGCGCTTATTAGCCGATTTTTGTTGATGTATAGAAATACCCTCATTGTACGACCGGGGAAACCCCCGCGAAATTGTTATTAGGTCGAGTAGTTAGAACGAGATTAAGTTTATTAAGTGTAACGACAGCGGCTAAAAAAATAGCAAAACAGATCGAGTATTTTCACGGAAACCGAGGAGTTGAGTTTAAGGTCGGCGAGATAGCGTATGGTCGGGATTATAAGAATCCGATGAAGCCGTCCTGGCAAAAGTTTCGGATCGAAGGGAAGTTGGGCGATCGAAATTATTTATGTAAACCGGAAAGTGAAAATGTAGTCTGGAAAAGACACATAGATCAGTTAATTAAAAGTGGAAAGGTTTATGACAAAGAATTGAGTGAATCGCGTGTTTCAGAGGAAGAGGAAGTTAAAAAAAGTATTATTGAAGTGAAAGATAAAAGCGATTTGAGTAAAGCATCTTTAAGTGATTCTCTGTGCGAAAAGTCTAATCATGAATCGGTGCCTACGAGCGTTCAGGCTACTAATAATACATGTGTTGCAAGCGAAGATTGTCAAATCGAGGAACCGTTAATTGTAAACGAAAGCGTTGAATGTACGAAGCCTATTCAAGGCACTAGTCGTAAAAGAATGGTAGAAAGAAAATCGTTTGTACCTGATGAGAATTCAAACGTAAATCAGAGAACTAAAGGATTATTAAACCGGTTATAAAGTTAAATTTATAAAGAATGATAACGATTGATAAGCGTTTAAGAAGTTAAATTTATAAAGATTGATAAAGACTGATAAGCGTTTAAGAAGTTCAATTTATAAAGAATGATAAAGACTGATAAGCGATTGAATAATAGATTTAATTGCGTCAATGTTTCCGATAGTGAATTGTAGACTTGTTAAAGTGCATCAAACTTGAGAGGGAGGACTGTAATGTATTAACTCTAAGTTGGTTTGAAGAAATGAATTTAAATGTTGTTGAGTTGGTAACTCTGAGTAGCGTGGATAATCAGAGATACGCTTACGCTGATCACTCGTTAGTCAACCGCCGAGTAACGTAGTCGTGTAATAACAAAGATCCATTTAATTAATCTCCATTTATCGCCTATTTCTGTGTACTCTTTTAACGCTTTTATTGTTGATACATTATAACTATCGTCCATATCACAGCTAGAGTTAATGTGGTTAACTCTAGCACGAGTGTCGTCATTTATAGGCACCGAAGCCGCCATCCTATATAACCTAGATTACACACTAAATAAAAGCAAAAATTCTGTACGCAACCTGAAGGATCGAGGTAAAAATAAAACAAGCGCCTCAGCGCCGTGTGCCGAGGGTGTGCTCCGCCCCCCCCCCCCCCCCCCAACCCTCCGAAAAATGTCCTTTCGGAACATTTTTTAAGGCACTCACAAGGGTACACGTCGCGCCACGCGCTCCGTATCGAGTGTATTTACACTTCGCGCTATGCGCTACGGATGGAGTATGTTTATACATCGCGCTCCGCGTTTCATTTCGAAAGTATGTATGAAGGAAAAACATTTATCAGTTATGTAAATTGATTCATAGTGTTGAACCTTCGTCGAATAAAAACATATCTTTTTTATACAAATTGATTATTATTATTCACGACGGATATTTCCTTTTTGTTTGACGATAAATTGTCAAATATTGAGACACGAGACAAATATAACGAATTGCATCGCGTAGAACTTGATCAAATTAATTTAACGAATCAAATCATGTCTAGTAAAGTCATTTTATTGGCTTAAAACTTATGACTAGATTTAATGAGTATAAAACAAAATCACAAAAAATGTACCAATACCAACACAATTACCATTTAGCATTCAGGTCAAATATTCCTTTTAAATCATTCCCCTTCAATGTTTTTTTTTCTTCCCCATAATAGATGGAATCAGTTCGTTATTGTCTCTGTAGAAGACCGAAGCATTGGAGAAGAGAAGTTCAAGAAATTTGCTATTCTTTGTGATTTTCAATGAAAATTTGTCGATATTTATGGATGCTGCAAAAAGAATGCTATCTCGAGAACGAAAAAATATATCGTCTTGTTTCCTGTCTTGTATTGAAGAGGAAGTAGTACGTTACTCAAATAAAAAAATTGTCGTCTTGGATGGCTCCGAAATATTTTTTTACAAATTGATGAAATTCTCGAAAAATTCGACTGCGAAGGCTCTTTGACAGTCCTCTTATAAAAAAATTAGTTTCTAACATTTGAGATGTATTTTTTTTCTTTCTCATAATACATGGAATCAGCTCGTTATTGTCTCTGTAGAATAGACAAGTATTGGAGACGAGAAGTTCGAGACATTCGATTTTTTTTTTTCGTTTTTCAATGAAATTTTATTGTTATTTATCGTCGCTTAAAAAAATCAAATTTAGCATCATATCATATTCATCATATCATATCATATTTTTTTAAATTTGATCTAATTACAAACAAGGATAAGTTGCTCGGTCCGGAAAAACTCGTAAAATCAACAAATTCAGTTTTTTTTCACTTTGTCGATAAATAATTGTTTAAAATTGTTCTTTAAGAGTACAATTGTTTTTTTTTTTCGCGAAAAAAAACGTTTCAAGATGTGAGAATATGAAAAAAAAATCGTTTTTCGACGAAAATTTGTAAAATTTGGAAAACGTTGGAAATACGTCGATAGAATAAACATTTGCAGTTTTTTTTTATCAGCTGTAAACAAATAAATCGAGTGAACAAAATTCTTCGACGGTCGAAGGATAGAAAATTCAATTTGTCAACATTGCACACTTTTTATCTGCGCAATTACACGTAGAGTCAGTTTGTAAATACGATTTCTATGAGAGGAAAGGTTTAGAGACGGCAAATTCAAGAAATTTGAAAAAACTATTCTTTTTTTGACGAAAATTCGTGAAATTAGTCTTTGCTTAAAAAAAATCATATCTCGGCAGCGAAAAAAGATATCGACTCATTTCTTGTCTTGTTTTAAAAAGGAGAAAATACGTTGCCAGAAAAAAATTTGCACTTTTTATTATTAACTCTAAACGAATAAATCGAGTGAACATAATTCACAAAAATTTCGACTGCGATGAATCTTCGACGGTGGAAGGACGGAAAATTCTTGTTTTTATGATTGCACACTTTTTATCTGCGCAATACCGCGTAGAATCAATTTGTATTTGGGTAAAATACGAACAAACATTGAAACGAGATGTCGATTTTTTTTTTAATTTGAAAATGATCCCGGCACAGAGTACGCGCGCCGCGACGTATGAGCATCTGTGTATCGTCTGCTATGAAATTGTTATCTGCTTCCAAAGTTTGACCAGAGAACATAGAAGTACATGGAAGCACAGGTCCCGTGTTAACTTTTGGCAAAGAAAAAATAGTTGCCGCCGCCGCCGCCAGTAGTTCGCGCGGCGATGTATCGGTTGTGACGTCTGCGGTTCCGCTACTCACCCGACGCCGTATTTCTAGACCGCGAAACACTTAGATAATACAAACGGATAAAGTAGATTCAATGAAAGTTGGACAAGTAGCAAAATAGGCGGTAAAGCAGAACGATATGGTTGACTATGCTGATATTTATAAATATAATAACCTTTAGATTTATCTCGGTTCTTCACTCTCGCCTTCGAACGCAATAAATAGTAACCCAAAACTCTAAGCATCTCTTAGAGTATACAAATTCGTGCATTCGGTAATTCGAGATCTTCAGAACGAACGCCTGGCAAGCCATATGTATCTTTGTTTATAAACGAATGGAGAAGGTTGTTCATTTCCAAAAGGGTCTTCGAAAACGAACGTGACTTTTCTTCGAACTATCGGATTAGTGCCATAAAAAGTAAGAATGTTAATGTCGAGTACCGGTAAATGTCAAGTGCCCTTCACTACAACTGCGGGCCCCGAGCTCATATAACGACCACTGGGCGTCGGGCCAGGGGGATGTTTGGTCTCGTGAACAATAGAAGGCCCTCGCGTGGGCCCCTGAAATATAGACGAGAGGGAAGATAGACTTAGACTTGTTAGTTAGACAACCGAGAGACTTAGATAGAGACAGTACCGTAAGGGAAAGGACGAAGAAGTGCTGGTTACAGAGAGCACTATATGAGAGCTTGAGAGTGGGGATGCTTCGGCGGAGACTTCGAAGCCTCCTCCGAGTAACAAGACGAGCAGTCTTGGAAGAAACACGAAATGTTTAGAGTCGCGAACTATCCGGATGTTTTACACGTCTTGTATAGATATAAGACTAAGAATACTTTTTCTATCGTATCTTATCTTTGTACATTTACTGATATAGTGTTTTACCGTTCAATACATCGTGTTTTAATGTCAATACATATATACATTAATTCCATGACTCGCGTTTCGAATCATTCAACGAACCACTCAAATTAAATCCTTCCCGGGACTTCAGGCGCGAATTTCTATTCGCCACAGCAACAACGAATCGTATCCAACAGTAGCAGCTCACGGAGAGCCAATCAACAATACTCTACAAAAGTCACGGCATTGGGGCGTAACACGGTGTGAACGTACACAGCGATACCATCTCCTGTCTCACTCGCTCTCACGCGCCTTGCCGCGCTGCCGCCATGATGTCCAAACGATGAATGGCTGTCAGCCAGCTAGATATTAAAAACAATAAAACTATACATAACAACCATATAATCAATACGTAGTGGCATAAAATTGATTCATTTATCGAATATAAACCGTTTGCCGATCGCAAACACAATTTGATCAGCAAGCGAGTTCACAACTTTTCAACAAGTTTTATCTATGTACATTTACGCATGAAGCGGTGGCGGAGCGTTTTGAGGCGTATTTTTTGCACCTTGAAATTCGCAGTTCGAGCCGAGTGCGAAATTTTTCTTTATTTTCGACGCTATAAACAACGTAGTTATTTTTCGATGAGTGCCTTGATAATTACGTAGTTTATAACATCGGTCAAGGCATTTAAAAAATGTATATCTCCAGTTCGGCGGCGGCTATAATTCACGATATTAAAATGAGATCACAAATAAAATTATATCGAAATGTTTATTTTACTCGCTCTTACCTAATGTTCATCAACGTGGTATTCGAAATGCAAAAAAAAACTTCATTGAACATATTTTTTTTTTTAGTACGAGGCGGGCCGAGGCGCTACCGCTTCTAAAACTACGCGAATATGCCGGAAGTGAAACTTTCAATCGATGTTTCTTGAAATTGAAATGGCCGATCGAATTTTCGGCAACACTTTTGTAATATAATTCCGCCACGATCTTTCGAATGCGCCTAGTTGCGAATAAATCGGTGTAGTTGATGCTGAGATATCGACATCGTGATCCGAAAGGGATCCGATCAGCGTTAGCTCAGCTGACGGGAGTGTGTAGATGAGAAACAGAAGAGCATCCTCTCTAATCATATAATGGGTTATTGCCATGGACATATGGCCGCCTGCTTCTCATCTACACGTGTAGATGAGAAATAGAAGGGCGTATATGATACTATTTAACCAGTAAAACGCTGTTACATGGGCCTTTATGTTCCTCATCTACATCGTCTCGGCTATATATTTCTGTAGATGAGAAACATAAGGGCGTATTCCAAAGCGTTCTACTTGTTAAATATATCAGATACGCCCTTCTATTTCTCATCTACACGTATAGATGAGAAATAGAAGGAAGCTAGTGGAAACAAAAACTTAAAAAAAATTAGTTCTTTCACATTACTAAAAAACGATTGTTTTTAACATTTTTGTTTTTTATTCTGTGTTTTATTCCCAGTGTAGTTTTTTGTGGAATAATAAGTTTGGTTGTGTCTGCAAGGTGCTACAAGATGACACTGTACGAATTAAAATTCTTCGGCAGGTTGGTTTTTTAGTCAAAAAATGTTTCATACTCTTGTCGAAAAGACAGTTTGTATGTCTTTTTCTTTGTCTTTTCGACAGAAGGACCCCGTTGTCATTCATGAGGGTTCATGACAAAACAACTCCTTCGGCTCATGCTTCGATGGTTTCGACCAGTGACTCCCACCATTTTCGTCTTCGCTTCTCTTGACGAAAGGACTTTTCCTTCGGTCCATTCGACGGAAGGACCCCGTTGTCTCATTCTTCGACCCTCATGACAAAACAACTCCTTCGGCTCATGCTTCGATGGTTTCGACCAGTGACTCTTACCATTTTTGTCTTCGCTTCTCTTGACGAAAGGATATTTCTATTTCTTTCTTTGATTCTCTGTAAAGAATGTTAAAAAGAAATGGGAGAATCCTTTTGTCAAGAGAAGCGAAGACAAAAATGGTAGGAGTCACTGGTCGTAGCCATCGAAGCATGAGCCGAAGGAGTTGTTTTGTCATGAGGGTCGAAGAATGAGACAACGGGGTCCTTCCGTCGAATGGACCGAAGGAAAAGCTACAAATACAGTTCTTGCGACAAAAGTATAAAAGATTTTCTGAGTAATATATAAACAACCTGACGAAAAATATTGAAAAAAGAAATAAGTAAGATGGAAAAGGGGGAAAAGTTTGCTGTACTATTTTATTCAATTATTTTTTTTCAATATACAATGATTAATGCAAAGAGATCTATCGTTTGATTGTGTCGAAAAGTTATAAATGGAAAAAAAAAATTGTGTACATTTGACGTATAAAATATTTGGCAGGACAAGGTTTGTAACGAGAAGAGATGTCGTGAATGGCAAATGAGAATAACAAAATAAAGAAAACAAAAAAGCAAGACAAGCGATTCTCTGTAATCAAATTCAGGAATAACATTGCGAGAACGAGCAAAAAATAGAAACACCATGTAGATTAATTATACTTTATTTATCGACCTATCGACAATTGTGGCTGCATTTCTCAAACTGAAACTTTCGATAATAACATTAAAAAATCATGTGACGTATGTGTAGTAGTATTCGAGACGTAAAAAAAAAGAAAGTCGCATAGACAAAGTCGTAATGCCTGTTCCCATCCACTATAGAAGTCGCGGAACTTTTGATCCCCCGAGCTCTCTTCAGAGTATATAATAATAATTATCCATCGGCATGAATGATGTGACAAAAGTCGATAGATTGTTCAACGTATGTAGCTTTCGAATAAAAATGATTTTCTTAAGTCATTTTCAATCATTTTTTTTCGAAATCAGTCCAAAACTACTTTTTTCGAGGTAAATAAAAAACGTGCATAAAAATAGATATCACAGCAATGTCCCTGAGAAAGAAAAGTGAAATCAGTTGAACCAAGTAACAAATATCGCACATAAAAAAAAAATACTTCACACGTCCTTGAAATTTAAATAAATTTACTTAATTGCTTTAAACATACGGACGTGTCAAGTATTTTGTTTGTTTACGATATCCATTTTGATCGCACAAAATGATTTCGTTTAGACGATCTCGACTATGAAGTGTTCCTCACGTAACGGAATACAAAATCGTTGAGTCCGATCTAATAAAAAACGGCGAGGAACAAGTAACTCACTCGTTGAACAAATACAAAAAAGCTAACTGCATAAACCCATGTCTCTAAATCAACTATACGGGTTTTTTTCCTCATAGACTCTACGTAAAAGGGCTACTATAATGCAGCCCGATGACTATTACGCGGCAACCTTCTAAAGGTTTCTATCCCCGGCGGCTGGGACAGGTCTTTGCGCGAGGGCTCGGTACGTGAACGGTTATTATTAAAAGAAACATAGCGGTAATAATTGAAAAAAATATTTATTTTTTATTCCATTTTTATTTATTTTTTTCATTGGTGTCGGTCCCGTACTACAACAAAAAAAAAACAAAATTCATTTAAAAAATTAATAGACCATGAAAATGTATCGAATTCGTATAGTATTTTATTTTACCTTCTTTTCAAACTTCTGCCCCATTTTCATGACGGTGGCCTCGACCGCGACCATCGTTGCCTCGTCCACGACCGCGGTTACGTCATATATATTGGCGATGATCGCGACGTTCTTCGTTCGCCGACACATACTCTAATAACTCCGCCATGATTTACCGGTGTCTCTTATTGCGTACCCGCCAGCCCGCGCGGGTTCCTCGACGACGCACTGTAAAATACAAAGAAAACAAACTTTTGGATTAAAATAGAAAGCGAAAAATACGATGGACAGAAAAACTTTGTCAAGACAATTCCGAAGAATACAAATATATGAAAAGATTTAAGGAATACAAATTATTGTTTTGAATAGAAATACTGTGACAGATTATTATTTTGAAAATTACTGTAGCGAATAAAAAACCACCGTAGAGAAAACATACATAGACAATTGGGCTGCACAGAAAATTGCACCCGAGAGGAAACTACGATGGATAGAAAACTTTATCGAAAGACAATTGCGAAGAACAAAAATATTTGTCATCATCAAAAGACAACTGCGATAGACAGAAATCCAAAACTGTGTCACATAGAAAATTGCAACCGATAGAATACTACGAAAGGTTATTATTTCGAAAAGTATTGTAGCGAATAAAAACTCACCGTAGAGAAAAACTATGATACTTAGAAAACTGTGACGCACAGAACATGGCCACCGAAAGGAATCTACGGTGGATAGAAAAAAGTTGTCGAAAGACGATTGCGAAGAATACAAAATATGTCAAAAGACAACTGCGATTGACAGAAATAAAAAACTGTGTGACATAGAAAATTGCAACCGGTACAATACTACGACAGATTATTATTTTGAAAAGGATTGTAGTGAATAGAAACCCACCGTAGCGAAACACTATGATACATAAAAAACTGTGCCACACAGAAAATTGCAACTGAAAGGAAACTACAATGGATAAAAAAACTTTCTCGAAAGACGATTCCGAAGAATATAATAATTGGGTGATAGTTGCGACACACAGAAAAATGTGTTGAATGAAAATGGTTATGGACGGAAAATTGTGTTTAATGACAATTGCAGCAGATAAATAGCAAAAACTGTATCGCATAGAAAATTGTAACCGGGAGACGACGGATAAAAAACTTGAATTTATTTCTTTCCGACCGTTAAAAATTAATAATTGCTTACCGTGATGTGGCTCGTCGTCGTTTTCGGCTCTCTTTCGGCGGCTATAATGACGGGTGCCCCGTCGTTCGGCTGTCCTGGAGGATCTGCATCTTCCACGAGATCCGGAATTTCTTCCATCATCCATTCGTCGTTCGCGATTTCCTCGTGATTGTTCATATTCTGAAAAAAATCATTACTTTTAATATCTCATGAGACCTTTGCACCCCAATAAATAAATAAACATATAAATAAATAATTACGAAAACAAATTTTATTATTAGTCACTAACAAGAAAAAACAATCAGTACTTCATCACAAACTAATAATATAATTTTTAGAAATGACAAAATTAACTCACGTCTTCTCTTCTCAACGTTCGCTCTTCTTTGTTAAACTTTGAATGTAATATTAAAGTTAACGTCTTCTTCTTGACTGTCGCCATCTATATTCTTGGTTGGCGCCATCTAGCAACGACGCACAAACTTAACAAAATGTATACTACGTTAGACACCTCTGTGGACACCGCAACTCATGCGCCGTCTCGGGGGTCATTCTTTAAATACATCGCTATTCTTGTGCTCTCTGCTGGCTGAACTTCGTTGAGTCGATCATTGGAATTGGACAGCAATCCGTTTTATCAACATTTCTATTCGACTTTTGACTTTGTGGGGTGACGACGCTATTAACGATTATATCATTTAATTAATTGTGTTGGATTTATCGTGTTTTTTGACGCAACGACATTTTTCACTCGGTTCATTGGGTGCGTTTGTTTCGTTGGATTGTCATTGTGTTTTGCGATTCTTCGATCGTTTCGCTGATTCGACGTTTGACATCGAGATTTGGCGGCTTTGTAGCTGTGCTAAGGATTGAGCATTTGGACTTGAAGCTATTTCAACGATTTTATCGATTCTCGTAAGTAATCCCTAATAGACAGTGACACGAAACGCAGCACATAATGCAATGCACGGCACGTGTTGTAATTATTGCGTCATGTACTGCGTTTCGTCCCGTTTGTCTATCAGGGAACTTTACCCTCGACATTACTATTCTTCGTTCGGCCGTGTCGTTTGTGACGGGTTTTCCTTGATCTCGAGAACGCAACACTAACTTTACAAAAAAAACTCAAAACTCAAAAAAATGAGCGATATCGAAACTCAAAAAAAAACACGAACTCGAAAACTCACGTCACCTTCGGCCGTCCACCCTCGCGGATGCATCGGCGTCCCGGTGGGCGCCAGTTAATTTTGTTTCACCGGTATTAACAACCGGACTAAACTGGAGGCCGGTGGAACGGCAACCTCCGCAGGGTTAATTTTTGTTTCGCCGGAATTACCAAACCGGACTAACCTGGAGGTCGGTGGAACGACGACCTCCGCAGGGACAAAACGAACGACACAACAAAACGGAAACTAAAACGGAACGAGAACTAACGTCGATGCATTCGCAAGAGCGAACGGATGCGGAAATGCTCGGTTGCTCAGGATGCGGGTTAGGGTAGAGGGTCGCGATCCGAGGTCAATAGAATAGCACACAAGAAACGGAGATCGAGACCTCAACGTTACTTTAATCGGGAGCGAAAAGTAATATTTTGGCTAAGAAGCCACGGGATCCCACGCACGTGCATCGCGAGTACTCAGCCGATCGAGAGATCGAAGCGAGACAAGCGACGACGGGCGCGACACGAGATCAATAACTTCGATAAATAAAAAAAAACTCACCGGAGCGCGTAAATTATCCAAAAGGACCGAGAACTGCATCTGCCGATGCCACGAGAACTCACACACATGCACTTCAACTCGAGAGCGTTAAGTGTAACGCATCGATCGAATTATCGACTCGGAAAGAATTCCTTTCGGAATCCTACCGAGGATAGCACACGCGAAACACACGAATCGACGGACGAACGCGCGAACACGAGAGCGAGAGCGATAGCGGGATCCACGGTAACGCGAGCGAGACACAGCGATCACCCGATGCCTCGATGGCTCGAGCGCGAGAACAATAGGCCGAAGCCTACGGTAGCGGGAGCGCGAGAGAGACCCGAGTTGCCTCGAGGGCAGCTCTCCGTCGACTGTCTTTGCCTACGAAAATTCGTAATGAATGATCGTTATTATTTGCGGGATCTGGATCGATAACTACTGCCCTCTCAACCATCTCATGACTTTATCGAATCGAGAGCCGATACTATAACGCGGTAACTTGAACGAATCTTCGCAATCGCTTCCCTTAGTCAATGCGTGAGATACAAGGCTCTACTCAACTATAACGCAGCGCAAGGGGTTCCACCACCCTTGCCTGGACCAAACGATACCTCCGCCTGATCTCAACGCATTGCACTTTTCTATAGGGTGCCGGGTTTGCACCGGACTTTAACGTAGTTGCAAGACACTTCGTCGAGTCTCTCCTTCACTTGGGCCTTTTATTTGCTAACTTTGTCCCACCAAGTGAATTCGAGAATCCCGACCAAAACTGAATTAAAACTGAAGTAAACTAAATCTCAAAGCAAAAAGGAAAAACAAAAAAAACATAGAAGGTAAACTGCAAAAATCTCGATCGATATCTTAGCGAGAGCTTGACGGTATCTTAAGTCGCTGGGAGAGGCAGTAACGCGAAACTTCAGCATTAAAAATCGGTATTTTTATGCGAGTTACGGTTGTTTTGGTTTTTGTGACGCTGATTCAAAAAAATCACGTCACACGTTATATTTAACGTTTGGTATTGCGTCATATTTATTGACAAGCCAAGCGAAGGGTCGATTTCCGATTTTAATCAAAGACTAAAAAATGGTGCTATACACTTAGATTATATCCAACGAGTCAGATTATAAATCGAACGATTTTTGAGAAATTTGAAAACTACGTAATATCTGGGATCTATGACACCGGTGCGTAATTGAGTGCCTCGAGTGTTTCGCTGCTAACGTCTTATTGGCGAAATATTGCTTTAATATCAACGAAAGGGTTAGGAATCATCGAAAACACATTTTGAGATTCCCCTGAGCAAATAAAATAAATAAATAAATAAGAAACAATTTATTTTTCCGGTATTTTCTTTTTACATGGTAAAATATTAATTAAGAGATACAGTAACGTCTCGACGTGTTGCCTGCCGCACTCTACAGCGCATTTCTTCTCCGCTTGTCCCTTCCACGTATTTGAAAAAAAAAAGGAAAAAACTTGATTATTACTGTAATCTAACTTCATTTCAAATATTGAATTTATTCTCACCTTATGAGTCTTCGACTTCGATGACAAACCCTCGATGTCCCTCGACGAGAATCCTCCGGCGTCGAATCCTACCATCGCCTTTCGACGCAGTCCCCGTTGCCCACATAGCAGCACCTACAACAAACAAAAAAAAAGGAAATTAATCCAAACGCACTTTAATCACAAATTCTTTAAATTCTATAAATTCCAGTCTTACCTGCGATACTTGTTGTCGCAGCCCCGGCATCCCTTGTCATCGATCCTCGTCATCGACCCTCGCCATCGAATTCCGTTGTTGCCTTTCAGCACAGTCCCTGTTACCCACGCAGCGGCACCTTTATCAAACAAAAAAAAAGGGGAATTGATCGAAGCGCATTAATCACAAATTCTGTATATTTAATTCTTACCTGCTATATTTGTTGTCGGAGCCCCGGCATCCTTCGTCGTCAATGCTGTGGCATCCTTCGCTACTGAGCTCTCGTTGTTGAGCCCTCGTCAACCTGAAAAAAAATGAGAAAAAATTAATTTAGTCTACTTATATACTACATCTAGTCGATTGAAATTACACTTACCTCATAACAGAGAGTCGCTGCACGATGCACTTCCGTCATTGCTCGCCTCGACGAACGCTTCGTCGTCTCTGCTGTATCAGAGAATCCAGCAACTCTGTGAAAAACAAAACTAATATTAATTAGTTATAAATAATCTTGTATCGGAGAATCGCAAGGTAAATCTGTGAACAGTCAAGGCCTTGCAAACTCTCTGATACAAGATCTTTCACTTAACTGAGATCAAGTTCCAACTTTTTTCTCGCTACGAAAAATTATCTCGTAGCGCGAATTCACAAAAATATTCTTAATATATATTGTAGCGTCAATTCTCAACGCGAGAATCCATCCACGAGAACCTCAACCTCGACGCTCTAATCGTCACCAAAATTTTCCGCTTTTTATTTTCCCTCGCGGGATGGGCGCCAGGCGCGCGTACGCGCCGAGGAAAATTCGACGAGGCTGATTAGCTGCTGGCTAGCTGCAGCTTTCGAGAACCGGAGAGGGGCTGGGTTAGGTAGAGAACGTTTCAGACAATTTACTACAAAATTAATATTCGGCAAAATTTCACGGGAACCAAAAGAAAAATATTTTATTCAATAAAAGGAAAAACTAATGAAGGAAAAACCGAAGTACTTGGAAGAAACCTTCGTTCCGTTTCAAAAAGAATCCAAATGACAAAAATTAAATAATTCCCCCGACACTCGGGAACTCACTCAACGCTCACGCATACACACACTAACAACTAACGCGAACGCTCGCTTCGCGGTGCGGCTAACGGTTTTCCCGGGATAAGTTTCTCATTAAAGAAAACCCATACTTCGCGTAACAATTTGTCCAAAACTCCACAAAAATCATTCTCAAAAATAATCGCCAGCACAACATTTCTCACGGCAAATACCACACTCTCTCGATAACGCGAAAATCGACACAGCTACTACGTTCGCCGGCGACTCGGTAACACACACGCACGCATTTTCACACATACACTGACCCGGTGGTAACCGCCCGCGAAGACGTCACGACAAATGGCATATTCCCGCGGAATCGACTCCCGAGACAAATAAAATAATCAAAGAAATATCTCTAAATATCGACGGCAGTATCGTACGGCCGTTTCGCGACGGTCAATCGACGCTCGGGAGCTCGGTTTCCTCTCGATAATTTCCCAAAAAAATCACCCAATTTTCCTACGCCGACTCACGAGAGCGCGTTTTCCCTCGGAACCGCCGAGACAAAGCACGCCGACACAATCAAATTAACGAAAATACGAAAAACAAAGCAAAATCAACGCAACACTAATACTGACTCGATATACATTAATTAATTAACTCGGTCCAAGTGCACGGGACGAAAGAGCTCACCGACGTAACGAAGATTTTCGAGGAGAGGCAAACGGCTCGATAACGCGATGCCTTCCTTCCTTCTCTAGCTGTTATCCGCGGGATCCTTAATCGACACGTGTTCCTCACACCAACCCTCGACGGGAATAGCCACGAGTATCGACGTTCGATCGCTCTCGTTAACGCGTCCCTACCCCCTCCTAATTGCGCGATCTATATTCGCAAATATTCGGCCCTTTTCGGGAATTCGACGGCGCTCTCGCGCTCTCGCGACGACGGTAGCGTGATTGCCTCACGAGAGACACGGACGACTCGGCTCGCAGTGGCGCTCGATCTCCACTGCCGAGATCGATGTAGTATTCCATGATGCACGATGGTGATGCAATCATGCAGCTCAGGCCCTTGGCTGCTGCCCTTCCAAAAGAATGACCTCTTGCAGAGACTTTGAAGCGACAGTAACTTCCCAGATCGCTCCGAAAGCGATTTGGATGGCAAGGGTAGGAGACTTGGTAGCGACGAACTCCTCGGCATGAGAGTCCCTGTCGATGAATCTCGGTAGCGAAGACTCTCGCAGCAAAATCCCTCGTTGTGCGACGAATAATCGGCGGTAACTTCTCCTCTCGCCGCTTTACTCTCTTGCCCGCGACTCGGACGTACATGAAATAATTTTTTAAAAACGAAGAAAAACCAAAAATAAAACATAACTCTTAAAAGCTTAGGCCCTGTGGAATCGTCTCGGGAGCGCTGATGCGAGGAAAACGAATTTTAGTAACGGGCTGAAATTTTGCCACGTTACAATATATTATATATTATTCTATTATTCACACCCACCTTCAATCCACGGCGAGAAAATTGTTCACGTAAATCACGAACAAACATTACATTCGCGAACTGACACTTGAATTATATTTTTTGCTCGCGAGGTTAAACACAGGTCCTCACGTATCTCGTGTACCGGTGCGAGCTTACGCCACTCGCCGCCAACCACGACGGATCGAGTAGTCCCGATTTTAACATCTTGCGTGTTAATTTACAATTGTCTTTCGGACTTTGCGCGTCGCGAGAAGAGATAAAATGTTAATCTTTTTTTTTAAAACAATGCCGTCTTTGGGGTTTATTATAACTCATTTTGTTTTTTATTAGTTATAGAATATTTGTTTAAATTGGCAGACTTCTAAGATAAGCTTTCGCGACAGGCATAGTTCTATCCAAAATTATGGCGCCCGTTTGCTAGCTTCAACGTCATAAAATATCATGAAACAGCATAAAAAAATCAACCTTATAGACGGTGCCAAGAACATTCATTTTACATAATAATAATGCCAAAATGTTATTATTTTAATACATTAGTTAAAAAAATAATAGTTCAACGGATAATCTGGAAGAGTAACTATTTTTTAGACGGTAATTAATTCGTTAAATTTTCCAAATACGAATTTTTTTAGAATCTTATTCTTGAAAATCTCGTTTTTAGAAAAATCTTTGATCGATATTTCCGAGTATATTCGATCTATTACCCGGAAACTGCTTAAGTGTAATGCAAAATGTGTATCGAAATTCGTAATCAAAAGTCGTGACTTTTCATCCATAAAAAAATCAACCTTTCGAAAAGTAGAAACAATTCTAAAACAGTTTATACGTATTAGGAAAAATGTACGGATGCATTTCTGCCAAAAAAAAAATGTATTACAAAATGATTCATTGAACATTTTTTTTTGTCAAATTAATCTTCTTAGGAGCTTCTGTACGGTTCATTTTTTTCAGATTCTTATTCCATTGGGAAATATTTGACATTTTCTCGGAATTTCACTTTTAGCTGGGACCGTAGCGATACACCCTCCTTAAACCCGGTCACATACTGTGACGTGATTTTTCGGAATCACCGTCACACAATAAAAAAGCATCGTATTTCTGAAGAAATTCCGATACCTAACGCTTTCGTTCCCGTTTTCTGCCTCTCCCAGCGACTTAAAGATACCGTTAAAACTCTTGTGAGATATCGATCGAGTATTTCGTCTCTTTCCGATTTAGTACTCTAGTAGTGCAGTTCATAAATCTTCAAATCTTCCAGTACAATAGTAATTAAACATTTTGATATAGATTCCGTTCCCGTTTTAGCTTCGCTCCGTTGGTCGAAGTCTCGAATTCCCTTGGTGGGGTAAAGTTAGCAAATTAAAGGCCCAAGGGAAAGAAAGACTCGACGAAGTGTCTTGCGAACACGTTAAAGTCCGGTGCAAACCCGGCACCCTACAGCAAAGTGCAATGCGTTGAGATCAGGCGGAGGGTTGAGTTACAGGCGAGGACGGAACACCTCGCGCTGCATTAGAGTGAGAAGAGCCTTGTATCTCACGCATTGACTATGGGTAGCGATCGCGTAGACACTTCAAATTACCGCTCTAGTATCGCCTCAATTCGGGAAAGTATCGTAATGGTTGAGACGGCAGTAGCTCTCGGTCAAGGCTCCCGTAATAATAATGATAACGATTTCGGTACGTTATCGTAGGCAAATCAGTCGACGGAGAGCTGCCCTCGAGGTAACTCGGGTCTCTCTCGCGCTCCCGCTACCGTAGGCTTCGGCGTATTGTTCTCGCGCTCGAGCCATTGAGGCATCGTGTGATCGCTGTGTCTCGCTCGCGTTGCCGTGGATCTCGCTATCGCTCTCGCTCTCGTGTTCGCGCGTTCGTTCGTCGATTCGTGTGTTTCGCGTGTGCTATCCTCGGGAGAATTCCGAAAGGAATTCTTTCCGAGTCGATAATTCGATCGATGCGTTACAATTAACGCTCTCGAATTGAGGTGCATGGATGTGAGTTCTCGTGTCATCGTCAGATGCAGTTCCCGGTCCTTTTTTTGGATAAATTACGCGTTTCGGTGAGTTTTTTTGATTTATCGAAGTTATCGTTCCCGTGTCGCGCCCGTCGTCGCTTGGCTCACTTCGATCTCTCGATCGGCTGAGTACTCGCGATGCACGTGCGTGGGATCCCGGGGCTTCTAGCCAAAATATTAATTTTCGCTCCCGATTAAAGTAACGTTGAGGTCTCGATTTCCGTTCCTGGTGTGCTATTCTATTGACCTCGGATCGCGACCCTCTACCCTAACCTGCATTTCCGCAACCGTTCGCTCTCGCGAATGCATCGACGTTAGTTCTCGTTCCGTTTTAGTTTCCGTTTTGTTGTGTCGTTCGTTTTGTTCCGGCGGAGGTCGTCGTTCCACCGACCTCCAGGTTAGTCCGGTTTGGTAATTCCGGCGAAACAAAAATTAACCCTGCGAAGGTTGCCGTTCCACCGGCCTCCAGTTTAGTCCAGTTGTTAATACCGGTGAAACAAAATTAACTGGCGCCCACCGGAACGCCGATGCATCCGCGAGGATGGACGGCCGAAGGTGACGTAAGTTTTCGAGTTCGTGTTTTTTTTGAGTTTCGATCTCGCTCATCTTTTGAGTTTTGAGTTTTTTTTGGTAAAGTTAGTGTTGCGTTCTCGAGATCAAGGAAAACCCGTCACAATACAAACCATGTATTTTTGTGTATATATTCCCGTATTTCTACAATAGGCACTTTTTTTTCGTACTCCTACAATAGACTCGTTTTTCCGATTCCAACATAATGTGATTTTTTATCAAACATGTGATTTTTTCGGTTTCGCGTAGTTTCGTAATAATATGGGTTATAAAAATGTCAAGATGTCCCCACCCTTTTTCGCATCACTTTTAGGTATCAAAGAGATACAGCACCGATGAGGCCAATTGAGTAAGTTTCATACCTCTGAACGTGGGAAATGAACACTGCGATACACGGACGCAAAGATGCGTGCGCGCTTTACGCGTGTTCAGCGTGTACTGCATTTTCTCGCGTTTAATCCACGATTCATCGGGCTCATCGGCCGTTTGGGTCTCTGCAAGATGTGATCTATTTCATACGTGACGATGGTGTCACCAAAAGTTTTCTGCGATTTACTTTTTATCTTCTAAAAATTTGTAAGACCTGTTCCTTACTATTTTTTTTCCATTGCAGGTTTCCGTATTTGTGGGAAGTTTCCGCAATTACGCTTCTTCTTTCTCTTCTCTTTTTCTTCGTTTCTTTCTTTTACTTCTATAACTCCTATATGCGCTACATATCTATCAATATTATACATGTAGCTGCTAGCGCTTTTATTAAGAGCCTGCTGCTACTATAGCAAAAAACTAATAGCATTAGCTATATACTGAAAAGCAAGTTTATTTTAGTGCTTGGAAGAAGCGTAGATCACTTTCGTTGATTTTACGCAAGTTATTTTCTAAGTTTGTTCCGCTTGAAAAATGTATGAACTTTACGAGTATCCCTTGAATATTCAGCCAGGATTAATCATCGACCGCGGACGTTGGCTCAATGATGACCATATTGATAATTTTGGAACGTTGTTGAATACTCTGTCTAATTCAACATTCCAACCACGGCCGCAGTACAATATTTACTGGCCTCACAAGATAACGCCTGTTCCTCAAGGCGAAAAACATATACAAATATTGTTCAGCTGTATCAAATTACATCCAAAAGGTCCCGATGCCCGCGCTCTTCCACTCCAATGTGGCCACTGGGTTTGTAGCTATTACGATGGGAACAAAATATATATTTATGATTCCCTGAATCAGAAACGGCTACATCGGCATCACGTACGGTTCTTGCGAGCATTGTATCCGTATTATAATTTCGATCAAAGTGAGTCCGTTCTGTTCCCCTTGGTCGATCAACAACCGAATTATAGCGATTGCGGAGTGTATTCCATAGCTTTCGCGATTTCACTGTTCTACGGGCTGAAACCGGAGAATGTAAGATACTGCAAATCAAAGATGCGTCTTCACTTGCTGAAGATTCACTCGGGAGTGATCGAACATTTTCCTCTTGAGCCGATCCAATCTATGGTCAGCGGCTCTCTTGAGCAAGTAAAAAAACATTGGAATGCTTTAATCTTGGACGTTGAACGGCAAATTGAGTATGCCAGACAACATCCTGCTGTGAAAAGTGTACTCTCAAGTTCAGACTCTGAACCAATACTAGTCGATTATTGGTCCACTTCCGCCAAAAAACAGACGTCAACAAGATTATGACGACAACGTCGAAGTCGAGTCGGCCGCGGTGGCTTCTCAGCGTGTAACTTTCGCTGATTACCTTCTAAACTGTAGTAGAGATAAAGATAGAAAGACGAATAAAATGAAATTCCGGAAAAAGTGTGTCAATCAGACCTCGCGAAAGGCGATTTCCATGACATTAAAAAACACTGGTGATAGTATACGTCTAATAACTATTCCAAATCTTCCCAAAGTTTATTCTGAAGAGGAGTTGAAAAAAAGACGCAATTGACAGTCAAGCAAAATTTAGAAAAAGAAAATCAGGAGCATCGACTAAAGAAATGCCGTTGTCAAGTTGTAAACAGTATCGAGAAACTGCAGTTTCTCAAACGAGGAAACCAAACAAGTCGAAAAAACTCAGCGATGATAGTATCCAATCGTTAGTCGTGAATGTTTCAACGAAAACTGATCTCCATATGAAGCCACAAATTCCCAACGCTAATCTAGCAGAACGTGGTAAAACTTCTTCTGAAAATATGTTGACAGAGCGACAAAAAACGACTGAAGTAAAAAAACTACAAGCAGCTGCTAATCAGATGCAGATTTCAAGTTCTGAAGAGAATAAAAAAACTACATGTTCTCAGGTAAGTGAATCGAATAAATTGAAAATAATTAGTGACAGTAGTATGGAGTCGTTGGTGGTAAAAGTTTCATCAAGAACTGATTGCAATACAGAGTCAATAATTTCCGCCACCAATCTGTCAAACGACAGTAAGACGATTTCACCTTGGGAAATTATGTCGAAATTACGACGTGCAGCGACCGAAAGCCAAGCAAAGTGGAGAAGAAATAAACGACGCAATTGTTGCAAAAACGTCACTTCTGAACAAGTGCCGGATAAGAAATTTGAAGAAATTGAAATAAGCCCGAATGTGCAACATAGGAAACGAAAACAAAGTTTCGACGATTCCATCGAGGTTTCTTTCGTAGACGACGATGATAAAAGAAACGTTGATGGTCTTGTAGGAAAACGGATAAAATGGTCTACACCTACTAGGTCACAAATAACGTTGACGAAAAAAAAATGTATTGAAAATGATAAGACTGCATATGACGATGAATTATATGCAAAAATAATAACCCAAGAGCACAAGAGGAAAGAAGAAATGAACACAAAAGTGTTCGGAACGTTGATTACTGACAAAACAAAATCGAAGAATCTGAAAATTAGTCAGCGTAATGACTGGCTGCAAACTCGATATACATTAGAACGGTATATTCGAAATGTATCGGGAAGTTTAGGAAACGTTTCGCCTGTTGCAAGCAGGTTGGAAGCCGAGCGTATTGTTAAATGGTGTTTTAATACTCGGAAAGCTTATATTATACGATTTAAGAACATACTAGCGAACTGTAAACGAAATGCTGAGGTATGTTTGACACGTTCAGCAGATGTTCTATCGTTGAGTTTAAGTGAACAAATTCAAACAATCTGCGGTCGATCACTGCATAATGCTTCATCGGAGGCTTATTATGCTGAAACTTCGTATCATACATTTCAGCAATCAGAAGCAATTATAATGGATGCTGAAGGTAAAGCCATTAATATCTTGCCTTTAATAAAAACAAAAAATAAATAAAAAAAATCATGGAATTGTGGATCTTCTTGTAAGACCAATGATAAGGAAGTTTTTATGAAGTTGAAATGATTTTGTCAACGATTAATGAGCTACTCACCAAGTGAGGTGAATAGCGTTTCATTTGTTGCGACTATAAACTAATAAACTAATAAAGTTAATCCTGACAAGCTTGGCCATTCATACGGTTGCTACATGAATGTCAGAGAATGTTTGTCGACTTTTTTATCAGTTGAAATTCTAGCCCCTCATTTTCCGATGATGCGGAATCTAAAGAGACGCGTTTATGATTTAATTCTATTTAGTACGAAGTTGCAGAATTTGGACGATGCTTTAAACAACAATGATACTGACACTCTCAAAAAAATTGCAACTGAGGCTCAGCAAAAAGCTGATTCGTGCAAAGGGAATATGGTCGAAATTAATTTAAATGAACGGGAGATAATGTCGAAATACAAATGGGCGTTTAGAGCCTTCACTAAACGATCAATTGATACACCACGTTTTTCGTGTGTTTCTTGTGAAAAACTAAGCACTGAAAGAGATATCCTTAAGATAGATTTTTCAACAATATCGAAATACGGCGACATTTGGAAAACTTTTAAAGATTGCCTCAACAGATTTAACCCAGATTTCGATCGAATTAATTATATCTGCCGATATTGTGATGGGAAATTCAGGACAAATAACATGCCGCCTAGATGTATCGCTAATGATCTGTATGTAAGACCAGTCCCACCGGTGTTGCAAAATCTTAATATTTATGAAAAAATATTAATTCAAAGAGCAAAAGCTTTTCAAGTAGTACAAAGATTAAACATTTTTCTTGCGAAAAATTGTAAAAAAACGCCGCCAAGTACCATGAATGTGGTTTGTTATAAAAAATGCTTAAATAAAAAAAGCCAAGTAGGATTATTTTAAAAAATCACGAAAAACTATGCCTAAATTCCAGTTCCAAAATCTTGGCGTCCTAGTGTTAGTTGTCGGACACGGTTTGTTAGGGAATCGCGGACGCGTAAGCTGTATGTGCATTAATGGGGATCTGAACCTTAATCGGTTGATAATTTGATACGTGTTCTAATTTCCGTGATAAGGGAATGAACATTGGTAAAGTAAAATATAACATTAATACATTCGGATAATTTTTTGTCGCAATCGACGCATAGGGGCACTTTTTAACCTACAATCCCCTGATTTAAATACCGTACCAACTTCGTTATCCCTAGAGTATCGGTACCCCCTTCGTCTCATAGTACCGTATCCACCACCTCCCGCACTCACCACCACGACTACCTTCACTTCTAATCACAAAGTACACTCCCCCATCCTTCTCTCTCTCACCTCCCAAAACCTATTTGTCGCATACGATTCAGATTCCTGACGGTTTCTTTCTCGTTAATTCTCCTAACGAGCCGTGTATGAGCTAACACTGGGACGCCAAGGTTTTGGAACTGGAATTTAAGCATAGTTTTTCGTGATTTTTTAAAATAATCCTACTTGGCTTTTTTTATTTAAACATTTTTTATAACAAACCACATGCATGGTACTGGGCGGCGTTTTTTTACAATTTTTCGCAAGAAAAATGGTTAAATTTTTTATGTCATTCTTTTTTTAAATGTGCGTGATTCTTGTTTTGATTTTTTGACTTTTTAAACTAATTTTGATTTTTTTAAACTAATCAGTATAGCATTTCTATTGTTTCAACAAATTATAAGTTTTAAAC
This sequence comes from Buathra laborator, assembly GCA_934046635.1. Lineage (NCBI taxonomy): Eukaryota > Metazoa > Arthropoda > Insecta > Hymenoptera > Ichneumonidae > Buathra > Buathra laborator. Next base: position 375,781 of record OW203896.1, read on the forward strand.
TAATCGGTAGGGGATTTCTATTGTTTAATAGTACATTATGCTACAAGGGAGGAAAGTGCGTGACTTTCACCGAATGTCAGGTGTAAATCACACCTCACACGAGGTGAAAATCGGTTCCTCCCGTGTGGCATACGATACTTTTTTTCCGACTCTGCTAAAAATTGACCATATGTTTATGCCTGCAACGGCCTGGCGGCACAAATTACCGATAAGAGAAACCAGGGCCGCGTCTCAGGAGCGGTCGATTGATGCGTATTGTGTATTTATTAATTAAAAAAAAAATTCAAAAGCAAATTTAAAAAAAAAAGTAAAAAAAAAAAAATTAATAAAAAAAATTAATGAATTAATTATTTATTTAATTTTATTCGCGGCTTCTTTTACTTTTACTTAGTCGTGAATGTTTATTATTTAAACTAATCAGTAGGGAATTTCTATTCTTTAAATACATTAGTCGTGAATTTCTATTATTTAAACTAATCAGTAGAGAATTTCTATTGTTTAAACAAATTAGTAGTGAATTGCTGTTGTGAACATGTTTATACATTCACGCTAGAGCGTCGTATAATGCTTCCACACATGCGTAGTGTTATACACATCTCGTCAAATCGGGCGGTCACCCATCCATGTACTGAACCATGAACCATGTACTTGTCGATTCGGGCGGTCACCCATCCAAGTACTGGATTGTCGAAGGGGTAGCTGTGACGTCATGTACACAGCTGACAATGAATCGGTGCTTACCGGCTAGCACGATCGATAATGTGTCTGTGGGCGTGACTCACGTACGAGCACACCGACACAACACAGCGGCAGTGGCCGTGACGTGTGCTCGTGACGTCAGAGGACAGAACATGGATAGTGGGACAGTCTGAAGAAAACATCGTAAAAGTGTGGATTTTTCGAGCCACACGATCAGATCTCGAGAACGCATGAACGAATAGAGTTGCTGAAAGGCTCGTCGATTTATATAATTAGACATGTTTTATTTTTTCTATTAACTTAGTCGTTCACGAGAACAAAACGTCGGAACATGAGGGTACCCAATATTGGCGTATAACTACTTGGTAGCGCTCGACCGATTTGCGGATTTTTATACTTTTTACTAGTACTTGGCGTCGAGACGCTACCGCGTCTCTTGATTAGCTCCTGTAATGAAAAAAAATCAACCACATAGGCACATGGTTCCCAAAGTGGTGGGAAGAACATTTCATTTACCGTTGCCGATGGATGAAACATTGAAAAAAGTTTGCCCCTCGTCTGATCCTATTAATGCTGAACATGAATTATACATATTGATCCGTAGTATTCCGACAAAGAGTAAAGTAATATGGGAACAATTGGTAGATTTGCGAAAAGTTTGGTTAACTCTTCAATGGCTACAGCAGAATAATCCATTGTACTTAGGAATAATGTTGCCAGAATCTCATGAAACATTGTTGCCCCATAATCTACGGGAGGTACAATATCAAGAGGAACCAGCTGACTCAGACGACATCAATTTGGACGACAGTTATGTTTCATACAATGATGACAAGAAAGCTGCTCTGTTAACTCAAATGTCACAATCGGATGAATATCATGACAAATTTATCATTTCTCCCATTCACGACAAGAGAATCAATAAATCCGCCACGGATCTTTCCCAATGCTGAAGGTTTTTGAGCGTGCTTTCGATTATAAAGAGCAACATTTGGATTTGAAGTGTTTTCCGGATCTATATCCATACGAAGAGAATGGTCAGCACGAACCGCGCCTCTACCGTATTACGGACTTTGAATTCATCAAATCGAGACTCATGTCAAAACATTGTCAGTTCCGAATGAATGAGCAATATCTCTTTTTTCTCTTGCATAATAATAACATGCGACAATTAAATGCGGGCATTTATCATAAGTTAAATATCACTAATCCCCGTTCAAAATATACAGTTGCAAGTTACTTAGATCAAATGTCCAAAGGATTGCTTGAATAAAATTTAAATACGATATTTTAAAGGCTGAGGAATACTGAACAATTCTGGGTAAAACCCAGAAGTCATTTACAGTGCATGATTCGAGCTTATGGACCCGCGACGTGGTTTTCAACATTTAGTCCTAGTGAATGGCTTTGGAGCGATCTGGTAGAATATCTTCGAGATGTAAATAACAGCTCGATAGAAAAAACGGTAAGTCCAATGCAGCTAATTGTCTCCGATCCCGTGTCAACTTCGAGATTTATGGACATTAAGTTTAAAGCAATGTTAGATTTCATATGCTCTCCAGACAATCCGATTGGCCAGGTTGAACATTACTTTTGGCGTCGAGAATACCAAACCAGGGGCGCACAACACTTTCATCTGTTGATTTGGATTAAGGACGCTCCCATCATTGGTAAGTCGTCAGAGGCAGAAATCGCCGAATTCATTTCGACATATATTACGTGCAGAATGCCAGATAGAACAGTTTCGCCCGAGTTATATCGACGAATCAATGCCCATCAGTTGCATTTTCATAATACATATTGTTTGCGGACTAAAAAAACGAAAACACGTTTTATACGGCATTGCAAATTTGGACATCCACGTCCATTGATCGAGACCATAAAACTTCGCGATGTTTCTGTGTCTATCGCTGGAAGAAAGCAATTAAAAACAAGGAGTAGGCTCTATGATTTACTGCGTAGTTCTTCAGAAGCTTCTGTAAATGAATATAATCCGGCTATACTTTGCGTTTGGGAAGGTAATATGGATTTACAATTCATTGGTGAATTATCTACTTTATTAACGCACTATGTTACCAAATACCTTAACAAAACAGAAAAAAGTAATACTGTTAATGCTCTTGATATAATTAATTCGACCAAAAGTGTTTCTAGTTGTCTTTATAACATTGCGATGCGGCAATTAAATAATCGAGAGTGTGGAGTCTTCGAAGCTGCTGACAGTCTTCTTGGAATTGGATTACATGGTACCGACTCGCAAACTACAATAAAATTAGTAGATGTTAATATTATTCGAAGCCGAAAAATAAAACCCCGTAAGGAAATCGAAGGGCTTCAACCAGATTGAACGGATATATTTTAGGCCTTTCTTGTTGATACATACTATCCAAACAGACCTAAACAATTAGAGACCACGAATCTTCATGATTTTGTTAAATGGTACGATATTACGCATACGAAGCCGAAAACCATTGATGAAGTCTACAAAATCGGTGAAAAGTACTTGAAGAGACGTTCGCGCGGCTGTCTGGTTAATTATAGGATGTATAATGTCAAAACTCAACCGGAGTTATATTATCATTCTATTTTGTTACTATTTCAACCATGGAGCGAAATCGACCAAATCAAAGGTACATGTGATACTTATGCCGAAACATTCGCGTCCTTGCAATCTCAACTTGTAGATGGTTGACGTTACCATGAAAAAATGTCAGAAATTCAACATGCTATAGATTTAGTCAACGAAGAGGTTGCGAAACACTTGCGTAGCTCCCAAAATGAAGATGAACTTTGTGATAATCAAATTTTAGAATGCGTTCCCATTGAAGTAGAAGGTGCAATGAAGGATTTCAAAGATGTTGGAGTTAAGCTTGATGACAATAATCTTTCGGAGATGATTAAAGAATTAAACGCAGATCAGAAACGGATTTTTGATACAGTTACAAATGCTTTGCAGTCTGACGATCAAATTCTGAGACACTATATAAGCGGAGAGGGTGGAACTGGAAAGAGTTTTTTAATAAAAATTCTGAGATTGTGGACGAAAAAAGTCCTTGATAAAGTGAGAGAGGCTTTCTTTTTGACGAATGAATTTTTATATTGACGAAACCTCACCCGGCGCGGCCTGGGTCAAGGGCTGCCGGTGCTCTATTTGACGGTTAATTATTTTAACAAATTGTTACCGGATGGGCGCCAGTTGATTTCCAAACAAATCAACAAAGTGTTTTCTGACTCAGCTGACTCAGAACAATAAATTTTGACGAGACGAACACAGGGGGGTATCATTGGGTGACCCATGTAATATTACAAAGTCAATTGAACAGCGAGAACATGTTCGAGCGAGAAATACGAATTTATTTAATTAATTGACTTACGTAAGTTTCCAAAATTCCGGAACACACAATTTCCACTTTATAATAAAGAATAACAATGGATATAATTTTGACGATCTAATTATCGTCGATTAATTCTAAACGATGATTGACAAAATATAGGCGACTCCTCGATGGCTGACCAGCCGTACCCCAAGACGGTCGACGGACAAGTGAATATTAATTTTGATCATTTCACGAGCACTCGGTAATTCGGCGCTCGCGTAGCGCGTCATAGGCCCTTCGTCAAATCCGCGAGTCGGGTAACACCGTTACGCGATCTCGCCTATGATTCGTCGATATTTTGTCTCGTACGATGTCGACGATCTGTGCTGTAGACAAACGTAATAATTATAATAATTTGGACAGCACAGAAGACAAGAAATACAATTAGTAATTTATGTCAAAATATGTCCCTGTTTAGCGCTCGAGGAGTAATATTGAGCGCAATGACGTCGAGGAATATTTTGAAAATTATTTTCCTGTCACAAAAGATACCGCAGTGGCTGCTCCGACTGGGATAGCAGCTTTTAATGTCACGGGTTTGACAATACATCGCCTGTTTCAATTGCCAGTCGAACATGGGCATACAGCTAAGTATCGACAACTGTCTGATGCCGTTCTTAAATTATTACGTAGTGAACTCCGAAACGTGGCTCTAATAATCATTGATGAAGTTTCTATGATATCCAATGTCACGTTAATGTACATTCATTTGTGATTTCCTGAAATTTTCAATACTGGCGATTCTGAAGACGGTTGTTTCGGTAAAAGACATATGATTCTTTTTGGCGACCTTTTACAACTCCCGCCTGTGCATGAGGAACCAACGTTTATTAAATTATCGACAAAGAGGATTTCTGAATTGATTGGTGCAATGGGTTCTATCGATTCTCTTTACTTATGACGAACTCACAATTAACATGCGCCAGAAGGGCGATCATTCTTACAAAGATATATTATCTAGGATTCGAATAGGAGTAGTGCTTGACTCCGACACAAAAGTGTCAAGGAAATTGCAATTTAACGCAATAGAAATTGAGAATCGATTGAGAGAAATATGAGATTACATGGAAAATTTGCCATTGGATACAGTTTGTTTACTTCCCACCTGTGCTCTTTGCGACTACTTAAATACGGCGATGTTGGCTCGAATTCCTTCATCAGAAATACAACTTCATCGCACAAGATACGGTCGGGTCTCGTAGACCCCGAGAGCGTATCCCCCGATAATTACCCCCCGAAAGATGTACCTCCCGAAACGCATAACCCCCGATAATTGAACCCCCGAAACGCATGACTCCCGACGATTTAAACCCCGAAACGCATATCCCCCGATGATTTAACCCCCGAAAAAGCGATTTTTCAATTGCATCATGTGCTGCCTAACGTGAGTGCATTCCATCGCAAGAATATGAAAGGCGGTGCTAGTGCAATTGATATTTGAATGAACTAGGCTAACGCTTGCCACAATATCAGATTCATCATCTTTTTTCGCCGCTCATCATTCCTAATAGTAAAAAACATTTACACTCGTTAATTTCTTCCGAGCTTAGACCGATTGAAAACGATTTCCAAACGATTCGACATTTGCAAAGAATAAAGAATGTGATTAATTCTATGTATTAATTTCTTGGCAGCATATGTTCCTGGCTTTTTCTTTTTTTCAAGTCGTTTTTGTTCCCATCGAATTATGGGAATTTTTTGACCGGATAAGGAGAAGGAATAAGGCGCTACGAATCGCTAAAATTTTACACAAGGTACAAGTGTCTTGTATAGACATTCGAATGTACCTAATTATTATAAAAATATAAAATAAAATAGTAAATAAAATATCAACAAAAATCAATAGCGGTTCAGAAGAACAAGAGAACGATTAGAGATAAATGATAAATGAGATGAGTGATAAATGAAATGATTTAGTTAAGACTAGACGAATCCCAATGATCGTATTAAGCGGAGCGTTTATTGACGAACAGTACTCATTTTACTCTTGTATTCGTATTTTTTATTATTGCAGAAAAATAAAGAACAAAGAACAAATCCTGTCGTCATTTCTATGAAGTATCGCGGTGAAAATTGAAAAATAAATAAATTATATTCTCCCGATAAATCGGTTTATTATCGGCGGATTGTTTCGGCTCATAGATAGCGATTTGCGTTTAAACATTGCAGGTAGCATTGCCTTTCTATTCTCTTTTTTTTTCTTCTCGGAAAGTTCTGGGTTCGCCATCGCACGCTGATATACTGAAAGTATTATTGACACAAAATATTTAAGTCAATTGCAGCAGGTTATACTTATGAACAGGCTAGTTGGCTTACGCAACGTCAACGATTTATCGAGCTGTTCATCTCGAATCTTCACGTCTGAAAGATATAAAGTAAATAATCAGAATGTTCGGTGCGTGTGAAAACAATAAGACGCTTCATCGAATAAATAATAGGTTTGTTTTTAAAGAATTCTGATTATGACGTAGTGACAAAATATGCAATTATTCCAATATTTGCGGCGCTCTAACTGAGTAGGTATTAGTACTATCGAGTTTGTGTGTACTATTTTATACTAACGTATAGTTTGTTTTTCATCGACGACGTGCTCTATCTCAGCTACATCTGCGTCAGTTTCTCTTTTTTTAGATTTTTCTTTATCGACTCTTTTGGGAATTACAACGGTTATATTTTGAGGCTTCCAGTAGACCCGATTCAATTTTTTTTCTTCTGCAATAATTATGCATAAATGGAAATACGTCAGATAGAGCAAATATAAATAAATAAATGTTCATGTCGTAACGACTTTAACAACTACCTCGACGTGCAACTTTTAAGCAGTTACCTGTTGTTATATCGAGCCCAATTGTATCACGTGGCAAAACTCTCGTTTTCTCGATACGCTTCTCCACTTCTACCGACTTATTTTTTTCTCCTTCCATCGTAACTTCCTTTTCGAGCTTTCCAGCTAATGAATGTATCAGGTAAATATCAGGTACACACTCATAAGTAAAGTCTTTATTTAAAAAGAAAATTAATTCATTAGTAAATTCTAAAAAAAGAATAAATGAAGTAAAACATCTATTTTTATACTAACATCTTACTTGCGTTCCACGTTCAGTAATCGAAGTTTTGAAGTGTTCAATCGGATTTTCGTCATCGACGGTACACGCTTCGATCTCCTTTGAACACGACGCTATATTTACATCATCTGTAGTTTGTAGAGAATTGTAAAGAATAACAACGGTAAATATGATAGGTTCGGGGATAAAAATTAGTCTAGAAATACGAAATATTGTAAAATGAATACTCGATAGTGAAGGTTGGTTAAAATAATTCGATATTTTGGACTCTTCCGAATCGTATCGAGGATAATTCGGAGTCGACCACCCATCCTCAACATATGCCGAAGCTGACGTTTCCTCGACTACATCAGCCGGCGCGTTCGCCACCACGTCAGCTTCTTCGGTTCCCGTAGCTTGTACTTCCTCGACTCCTTCTTTGGTACGTTTTCTTCGTTTTCTAGCTCGACGTTATCATTATCAGTTAAATTGCCCGGCCGCAAATGCACGAGCAATTGTTGCACTTTGGCCTTTCGTTGCAACACCGATAATTTCGATACATCGCTGAGTCGGTCCTATGCATCGGAGATTATCATGTCTTTCGATTCTTCATGACGGCTTTTTGGACGCTTCAGTTTAAAGTGATGCTCCAATGTAGCGTGCTGGAGATAAGCTAGTTCTTGGAGCTTCTTCAGTGCAACTATTTGTATAATGGATATATTATTATTATTTATGTACAGTGAATTTAAAAAGATGCCGTGGGTAACGAGATATTTCTTATTAATGAGTCTGAATGGTGACGTTACGCAAACTAAATTATTTTTATACTTATATAATTTCAAGGCTTCAAATTCCATGAGAAATAGAGAAATATACTTGTTAGAGTATTTTAAGCATGCTGACACGAAAAACGCGCTGCTTAAAAAAAAAAAAGCTTCCTCAACGAAAAACTAATGACATTAGAAATCTACATAGTATCATCGATTTTTTAACTTACTGATAAATTTGTAATCTCTGGATTTGTAATCTTCTAAATTTGTTGGCTCTGGATTCGTCGACATTGCATGCTTCAGGGATTGGTGGTACCGTTCGAGAACGTTATTCGTCCTGTGCGTTTGCCTATATACACTGTAAATCTTCGGGACCATCTTGTGTATCCAAAACTCGCTATAATATTTGAACAGTGGCTCCATTATTGTGTGAAGTGCATCGTTCGACTGTAGTCTTTCTTGCAGAGCTTTGAATGCCTGGGGTATACAATTCGCTGGCAAAAAAGCCAGGTTCATCAAATCACGCTCAATGATTTTTGCTTCCTTCGCCATACCGACGTTTTTTCGTACGCGCGTCATTACCGCTAATTGCTGCTTTTTTTTAAATATTGCCTGTAGTTAAAGAATAGTAAATTATCATACTAGAGCGATAAAACTTTCCGACGAGCGTGAGCTGCAGCACGAGCCGAAAGCGAGTGTCGCAATCACACGAGTACAGAAACTGTTTATCGCGCTAGTATTGTACAAAATTTTATTCTAGGTGGTGCGAAAATAGGGATTTTACGCATATTTACGTGCGTAAAATGCATATTCTCGCACCGCGTGCAATAAAAATATATACAATATAATATGCCATTGTATTATTTCCATGCAATAAATTGGTATTTATATGATTTATCCCACTAACATGGCAATGGTGGAAGAAACAGCCCTGCACGTCTGTTCCGGGAAATACCGCTTTGATAGCTTTATGTATTGCTGCTTCGAAATCCGTCACAACTGTAGCTGGAGATAAATTCAGAACTAGATTAACCGCCATGGCTCGAAAGACCGTTTCATAAGCCGTCGCAGTTTTTCGGCTCATTAACGCCCAAGCAAGAACTAAAATCTGCAAAAAAAGATTAATCTCAATTATTTTTTAATTTTTTTTTTACTGTTTCCTCATTCATTAGATAATTTGTCGTTCGTTCGTTCGTTCGTTCGTTCGTTCGTTCGTTCGTTTACCTCGCCTTCTTTTTCGGCCATCACTGTGAGGAATTGATAGGCCCCTTCGATATTTGGCACCACATCAAACGTCGCGTCAATGAAAACGGTACTCGCGCCTTCCAACAATAAGGCATACGTTTCTGTATCAAAGATAACGTGCGTGACACCATCGCGGTCCTCTACGGTCCACGTTTTCAATTCATGCGTCACAGTTTCGGTAGTTTTGTTCTTGTTGTCCGCGATCGTTACATTGGAGGTCAGAATTTCCTTCCATTGGTCAGATTTTAGAGCTTCGGTGAGATCCACAATATCTTTTGGGATTGGAGGCTGGCATTCGCTACGCCACTTTAAAAGTGTCGACCGAATCTCGGGGAAAGGGCAGTATTGCGCTGCTATTTGATGACTAAGAATAAATCCAGATAGGCATATCCTTTAATATTAACCAGATCTTTCATTTTTATCGTAAGAAAGGGATATTTTAAAGGCAATCTCTATAACTACTTCAGTGCAACCGTATCGTAGATATCCTTTGGCCCTCCGGGTGTAGAAAGGATCGCTTCGCGTAGGGCTTCTCTGAACTTTGGGTTTTCTATCGCAAAAGCTTCTTTGCAATCAGTATCGTGACCTCGCGTACGTCTAAACTTATTAGCGACAATTTCGCCTCTACCCATGCATCCCATCGACTCCTTGTACTTGCATTCCAGATAACTAATTAACGAAAGGATTGCGATGGGTTTTTTAATCGTCTGTGACATGCGTCCTATCTTACTGTCATCGTCACAGAAGCCGTGAAAGAATACGTTAGATAAAAGTACAGACGAATAACAGCTGGCAAATACAGGTAGGAAGTCATAATTCCAAAAAGTTCACGAGAAGAGCATTGCACCATCGCACTTGCGAGGCCGGTGGCAATAATGATTGGCCATCATACCACGTGTCAGCCGGAATAGAAAAAAAAATTACGAGTCTATAGTCAGCTAATATCAACGTAGGCAAACCGTAGTTGATAAAAAAAAAAAAAAAACGCTAAAAATTCGTTTATTCGCGGTGATGATCGCGTGATACTCGTATCATTCCGGAGTAACTCGATTTTCAACAGACTTTCAAGATTTACACTTACATTTTGGTTTCACCCTTTGTATTCGTATAGGGACTGTGGCGATGATAAATGTATCCGTCGTCAAATACAGTCGCCGGCATTTTTCGGGGCACTACCGTTTTCTCGGAAGATTTTTTCCTGATAGCAGGCGGTTTTTTGCCCGTCACTCGGCATTGCTTATTTCGACCTGTTATAGTTAACCGTCTTCCCATTTTTTCCGATTACACGTCCTCCATTGACGATTAATCCCTCGACAGTGAAAATCTAAGCTTATTTATACCTGAAATAGGACACTAACGAAAAACAAAAGATAGCTTTGTGAGGCAATGGCATTGGAGATATAACTCTGAAGTAATACTCGCACAAATACGACAGTTGACTGCGCCATCGACTCAGACCGTTGCGTTGCGAATTTTTTTTTTAATAAGCTCAGAATTTCGCCGTCGAAAGAATTCATTGTTAACGGAGAACCTTGCAATGGAAAGAATGCGGAGATATATGTCACAGATATACGCCGCGCGACCCTAAATGTAAATAGACATCTTTCTAATTCTTAAAAATATGCATCGTTTATCGATATTATCTACTATTACTTACCTTATAAGTTTTTATTTCAGCAATAGTTCGAGTTAAACTCCCCTCACTTCACTATACGAGAGAATTTATTTTTGCCGATTATTCCTTGTACTCCAATTCTCTATTTACTATATGTTATAATACCATTTATAGTTGAGCATAAAACATTGTTCAATTGATGTACCATGCGTGTCGTTTCACCTCACGGGATATCTGTATACAGCAGCGCTTTTTTCTCGATGCTGGCTTTATTCGATGAGCACAGTATCGTGGCAGTATTTTTTACTATTAGGAATGATGAGCGGCGAAAAAAGACGATGAATCTGATATTGTGGCAAGCGTTAGCCTAGTTCATTCAAATATCAATTGCACTAGCACCGCGTTTCATATTCTCGCGATGGAATGCACTCACGTTAGGCAGCACAAGATGCAATTGAAAAATTGCTTTTTCGGGGGATAAATCATCGGGGGTTATGCGTTTCGGGAGATACATCTTTCGGGGGGTAATTATCGGGGGATACGCTCTCGGGGGCTACGAGACCCGACCACAAGATACTATAGAGTGTGCACCGTACCTGAAAAAAAAAGTGTCTAAAATGTTATGCAGCGATGAGGAGGGTAATTCGCGAACAGCCGGGGTATCGTAAGTTATTACCGTCAAAGTTGAAGCGCGGATAATGATTAGAAGAAATATCGACGTAACACTAGGTCTCGTCAATGGCACAATAGCTAAAATTGTATCAGTACATCGAGCAGTCGATACTGGCGATATTGAATCAATCCTTATTTCGCTGCCGTCCGGAGTACAACATACATTAAACCGGGTAAGTGTTAAATTTGAAATAATGGATCGAGCGTTTGTTGTAAGACAACAATTTCCAATCTTTCCAAAGTTATGGTATGACGATCCATAAAAGTCAAGGTTTGAGCTTGCAGAACGCTCTCATCGACGCAGGCAATTCCATTTTTAGTGTTGCGCAAACTTACGTAGCACGTTCGCGCGTTACAAAATTAGAAGGCTTACACTTAATCAATTACGACCCAGGCTCCGTTAAAGCGAATGAATTTGCAATGATAGAGTATAATCGATTGCGAAAGAAATACAGGCCCGACCTTGACAGTTTAAGTTCTGTTGAAAGTCACGGTAAAAAAACATTTGATACTGTCTGGTCTATAGCCGCGCGGATATTAGATTGCCAACAAAAGCCGCAGAATTGTCTTCATGAGAATCTACTCAATGTAAGAGGTCTTGCAAATCGAGACAATGTGTCGTGTTACGCAATATCTACTATTCAGTGTACATTGCTCTCCCATAAGAAATGCGATTTTAATTCAGTCAGACTCGGAAGTTATCAGGTCATTTATTAAAGCTTATATCCGTTCCAACAAAGATGATTCTAATACAGTCGATATATTAAAAGTCCGTGACTTTCTTGGAGGGACCTTTGCAGAGATGATTCAACGAGATGCAGGGGAGTTTATTAATGCTCTTTGCGAACGAGTATGCAGCATCAAGAGACGCGGTAACGTCTCGACGCCAAGTAGTTTAAAGTTAAAAGTCCGCGCGGTGAAACCGCGCGCGTCGAGCGCTACCGTGTCCTTATACGCCAATATTGAGCCCCCTAAACTTTGACATTTTTTTTCTCGGAAACGAGACATCGGATCTAAATTCTAAAGACACTTTCATCATATAAATCGAATACAAGCTTTAAAATGCGCCTGGAATCAGACCGATCGGTGCGCGAAATGATGAGATATCGCGATCTCGCCCGAAAAATCCTCACTTTCATTATAAAAATAATTCTTCAGAGATTTTTTCGACTGTCAGCTGTTTGTCCGATGTCCCATGACCTGCGTGTTGTGTTCGTGCGTCCATGCGTGTGCCGTGCATACACAACGGTATAAGCGGAACGAACGATCAGCTGTTATCAATTTCTAAGTGTCAGTTCGTGAATACAGCAACTAGTAATATCCGTATCCGCGATCCGTAAAGAGTACGCTCACACTGAGTGATCGAAAAGAAGGTTAAGTAGTTGTTATTTATAATTTCATTTTTTCGCGAAAATTAGTAAAAAAAAAAAGGACCCTCTCGTGCGGTTAACAAACTGCGTCGTTCGTCTGATAAAATTGTTCAAATAATCGCGGACGAGAGGTCATTTCAATTGATAAATATTGTGCGTGTGATGCAAGAAAAATCGTCTCATGCGGATTCTTAACGTTATCAAGTAATAAAATTTTTTTTTTTAATAAATAATAATAGAATAATAAATTTAAAAAAAAGAATGAAATAAAAAATAAAAAAACATTTTTTTGCAAAAAATGTAAAAAATGTCGCCAAGTAGTTTAAATAGTTTTGTGAAAATAAAAAAACTCGTAAAATAATCAAAAATCATCTGAGCCAAGTGAAAATAAAAAAAAAAACTTGGCGAGTCCTTAGAATACAAATAAATGTAGTTGCATCGAAAGTAAGGACGAGGAAAGTTTTTTTTTTTTTTATTTTCACTTGGCTCAGATGATTTTTTATTATTTTACGAGTTTTTTTATTTTCACAAAACTATTTAAACTACTTGGCGACATTTTTTATATTTTTTGCAAAAAAATGTTTTTTTATTTTTTATTTCATTCTTTTTTTTAAATTTATTATTCTATTATTATTTATTAAAAAAAAAAATTTTATTACTTGATAACGTTAAGAATCCGCATGAGACGATTTTTCTTGTATCACACGCACAATATTTATCAATTGAAATGACCTCTCGTCCGCGATTATTTGAACAATTTTATCAGACGAACGACGCAGTTTGTTAACCGCACGAGAGGGTCCGTTTTTTTTACTAATTTTCGCGAAAAAATGAAATTATAAATAACAACTACTTAACCTTCTTTTCGATCACTCAGTGTGAGCGTACTCTTTACGGATCGCGGATACGGATATTACTAGTTGCTGTATTCACGAACTTACACTTAGAAATTGATAACAGCTGATCGTTCGTTCCGCTTATACCGTTGTGTATGCACGGCACACGCATGGACGCACGAACACAACACGCAGGTCATGGGACATCGGACAAACAGCTGACAGTCGAAAAAATCTCTGAAGAATTATTTTTATAATGAAAGTGAGGATTTTTCGGGCGAGATCGCGATTTCTCATCATTTCGCGCACCGATCGGTCTGATTCCAGGCGCATTTTAAAGCTTGTATTCGATTTACATTGAGACCGGCTTCTTTTTTGACGAGTAATAATTTTGATAATAAAGGAAGCCTCACCCGGCGCGGCCTGGGTCAAGGGCTGCCGGGGCTCTGTTTGACGAATTATTTTACCATAAATTACTTTTGGGCGCCAGCTGGTTTTCGGCGAACCAACGAACCTTGTCTATTTATTTCGGCTAGCGATTATTATAGCAGAGACAATCATAAGGCGGGTAGGATTGGAGGACCCGGTTATTGCGAAATCACAGCAGAAATAATCAAGCAAGAAATACGGTTTTATTTTATGGTTTGACTTACGTGAAATTATCACCAAAGATATCGAACACAAAACACACACAGTTTGACAGAATATTTCAAAATGACAATCTTCCTATTGTCTTATATTTCCTTTGTGAATGAGACAAAATATCGCGCGACTACTCGAGGGCTGACCTGCCGTACTCTAAGACGGTCGACGGACAAGTGATGATCGAGAGACGATAGTTCAGCGAGCGCTCGATATTTCGGCGCTCGCATAGGCGCGTCGCGAGGCCCTTTGTCAAACACGCGAATCGGGAAGCCGCGTCGTTTAATTGTACGCTGGACTCGTCGATATTTGGTCTCGAGACACCGATATTGGCGAGTTTTGCCGTTGAAGATTTCGGTTTTATAATAATTTGGACGACACGACAAACCAGAATTATAATTAATATAATATTATTTGTCAAGATGCTTTCCCTGCGCTAGCTCTCGAGGAGTTCGGCGAGCTAGATGACGTCGAGGAACGTCGGTTAATATTTTCCTGTCACAATATCATGAAAGTATCTTCAGAATTTAGATCCGATGTCTCGTTTCCGAGAAAAAAAATGTCAAAGTTTAGGGGGCACGATATTGGCGTATAAGGACACGGTAGCGCTCGACGCGCGCGGTCTCGCCGCGCGGACGTTTAACTTTTTAAACTACTTGGCGTCGAGACGCTACCGCATCTCTTGATTTATTAAATAAAAAATGTATCTCTTCTTTTATAATTCTCCTTTTTGTTCCCTGTGCTTGTTGGCCCCGGCTAATATGCCATATGGGCGTTTTACCCCGGGATCTCCTGTTAATTCGCGAGAACCTTTTTGATTGAAAATTCTATTCAATGTTAGCTATCTGCGGCGTAAAAAAATTGATACCGAGATGGAATGCCTGGGAAAGGGTGAAATATCGCACGAAGGAATCTTCACATGCACGAATGATCACGATGACGACTGTAAGGAATCTTTTACTCGCGAATGTACAGCTTTTCGGACAGAGCTCTATGCAACTGTCAAAGCATTACCGGGAAACCCGAAGGATCTCTATGATACAGTCGCGAAAAAGTATCTACAAACACTAGTCGTTCATCACGTTGTCACGTTGTCCATCACGTTATAATTTCATACTCATTATATAAATTCGATATCCTAGCCATCCGGTCGGAGAACAATTCTGTCCCTATCCGCAAATCGAAGGCACTTTGATAAAGTGGAGAAATGAAGATCAACCGACTTTGCCAACCGAGATAGCAGAAATAGCGGATATTTTGTTGTCTGACAAGTGGGTCGATAGAATGACGTATGAAATTACGTCTGCCGACAAGGATTCTGGGTTGATTGTGAAAACAACGCATCAGCTCAGAGCTTGGAGCGTTATCGATAAATATGGATTCTCACACGTAGTATTTGGGATGGTTACTTACGCATCGAATTTCGATAAAAGCGTACATTTCTTCGTCGATTGCACGTTCGACGTCGTGCCGAATATCAAGGGAGGATACCAATTTCTTACGGTGATGGCTGAGATAAAAGGCTAAGTGGGTTTAACATATCTTTTAGGATGCTTATCTTATCTTTAACGATGTTCTTACGACAGAACGGTTGGTGATCAATCCGATTTAAAAAAAATAGATGGATACCAAATACTATTTGTACGTTGCTTGCTTAGTCTATGTTTTCCACATCTTCACAAAACGTTCTAGCGACGAGCGTTAATCCATTTCTGGAGTGTGGGTGTCTACAATATTTGTAAAAAAAAAACGGTGCGGTGCAGTGCAAAACAGTCACGCGATGTAAAATGGGTACATAGAAAGAGAAATAATTAAACGAATATATGATCCAATTTGAAAAAAAAACCAAATCCTCACCAAAACAAATTAAAATTTTTTAAAATTAAATGAAATGAAATAAAAAAAATGTATTTAGGAATTGAAAAAATGTATATATAAAGTGAAAAAAATTGCTATAAAATATCATGATACAATTGAGACGATCGCCCTCAGCGATTTTCCCATGTTACCCTGGTAGCACCATGTGCCCGTTTTGACCCCGGGCTCGTTTGCCACATTCTTTCTCGCTCAAATTTTATACGAATGGACCAGCTTGCATTACAACGATTGCAAGTCAATGAAACCTATCGTTCTTATTTTATTGACGTTTAAGGTCTTACCCGTTGGTTGGGCTATTATAAGCAGGAAAACCGAAGCTGCATATTCAAGGTTAATCTGTTACATAACGTGTCACCGCTGAACATAATCACCGATTGCGAAAAAGCCTTGCACGGAAGCGTATCGACGATATTCCTCGACGCAGTGTTACAAGGGTGTTATTTTCACCACTGTCACGTTAGTTGTTGAGATGAATTATTTCGTTCACCCTTTCTCGTCCTCGTCAATGCTATCATTTGCTTCTTCTATCGTACTATTATAGGCTATACTAAAGAGACGCCAACGATTGGCCATAATGACGCATGCCCAGGCTATAAGTCCCGAAGTCCTTAAGAAAGCCAAACTTTTCGAACGGGATCTCATGTACCTTGCCTTCTTGCCGGCTGAAGTAATACACGATGCGTTTGAGACGCTCAACGATAATCTCGAGTCGAACACCGAACTGTTGCAAATTATGAAACCTCTTTTCGAGTATTACGATTCGTTTTGGTTAAAAAGAGTAGGTTCCGAAGGCTTCAGCGTATACAAACAGACGCGGCGAACAAACAATGTTCTTGAACGGTATCATAGAACTTTGAAGCATAAGATGTCTTCCAATCCCGAAATCTGCAAATTTTTAGGTGCACCTATTCTTTATGTATAATTCGATATTTCTATAATGTCTTAAATAATTTGGTCGAAATGCTTCGTTTCGTTTCAATTTAATATCGTCACTCTAGAGGTCAATTCATGAAGTTTGTTATTTTCGCGCGTTTAGTTTCAGGAATACTAATTTACTCATCCACTGATCTCACTTGTTTCACACATTTCTCGTATCACTTGTTTAACGAGCTCATAGTTGGTTAATTGTAGAAAAGGTTATTGACCCTTCGAGTGGAATCTGTAAGACAGATGAAATCATACTTCTCGGAAATTATGACGCAAATCTATATAGCAAAAATTGACTTTTTTTTTTAATTCGGCTTATATACAAATGCGTTGAAAGAACTTCAAGCGAAAGTGCACCTTAATTTGCTAGTCATGCAACATGATCTCAAGCGGACGCGTGGAAAAAGTCTTGAGTCTTGGATGAAAGACAAAAACATTCGCATTGCGTGGGAGACTTTAAAAAACATAGATGCGTTGCCTACGGCCCGGAGGAAAAGAGTTCATAGATAAGATGCGTGACAATACCGGGGCCTTTGTGAATGGTATTTCGACCGGTAATGTACACAAATTCTTACAATAAAATGTTCCATCCCTTCTAGAAAAAACCCTTTACATACGCGAGCCTTGCATCGAGCGTGAGTGTGTAGGCCAGAGGCTCCGCGAGCGTCTTGTTTCCTCTTCAGAGTTCCGTTATGAAAATCACATATATTTTATTGCATCCAATGTTCCAAAAATACGATTTAATGCTTATGTTGAAATGTGCTGTCTTGTTCCTTTATAAAGTATATGCATTTTTTTACGGATTTCAAGGCTAATCTTATCTTTATACATTCACTGATTACGCAAATCTTAACGTTCACTATGTAATGAAAGTGGAAAAAATGTGTCAAATATTTTGGAATTCAGCTAGCGCTATTCGGCAGATGCGATTTCTAGATACATCTCGGATTTTTTTTAGATTTTATCGAATAATATCTTCCGAATGGCGTAAAAAATGGCGAAAAAATGTGGTGCAATCTGATATATGACTATGCAATTCGAAGATCAATAGCGCTCCATATGTTAACGATACAAATATTATTTTACTAGAATATAATAGCAAGACTGTTACTCTTTAAAGAGTATTTTTCGGATTCTTGATATAATCCATATTTTTCAAATATTGCGATTTTCGTGGCGTGCGATGTAAGTCTTTGTTAAACAATATTCCCGGCTGAATCGTCCGGAATCAAGGTCTTCGCTAAGCGAGGAGCCCGTATGTAATGGGTTAACGGCACAGAAGCAGATTCAAACTCTCATAATACGACGAAAAATAATGTGTTCATTGCTTCCTATACAGCGATCGAGAAAAGCGTTTCGATCGCAACATCGAAAAGCACTGGCACAACGGGTAAGCGCGTGAGGGCAGCAAATTCCGAAAGAAGGCAAGACCGACGCGATCTATTGGATGACGCGGGGGAGTCGGTCGACGAAAATGTCAATAACGATATTAATCAAGACTCATTGACGAAGAACGCTCAGAAATCGTTTTCGAAAAACGCAGTCGAGCACAGACGGATAAGTGCATCGGAAGATATTCCCGAATCGGAGCATGAAACGTCGATTACGAAGTGAGCGCGGGGGACATCGTCGAAAGCGAAATCATGTACCCAGATTTTTCGGAAAATCACTTCGGTACCGCAGAGATCGACGGACGGGGTAAAAGATTACACTGTAAATATTTATTATTTATAAATTGTGACCTCGATTTCTGAGAGAACTACGGGACCCTCTGTTCGACCATTAATCAAGGTCATAGAAAATGTAATTCTTATTATTACGGAGTTATTATTCCCACGGTTTCTTATCCTTTCTTTTTGTCGGAACTCCATTATCAAAGTCAAGCATGTCGAAGGTGCTAGAAAAATTAATTTTGCATAATAATAATATCAAAAAATGATTAACAAATTCGAGAAAATAATCGCATACGGAATAAACCAGCAATCTAACTTTTTCTTTTACCAATAATTGATTCGTTAATTTCTGTGGATATGTTACGTCCCGTATCTTTTCGCGAATTTTCCGATGGAAAATTCCCGAAACGAAGCGAGACGCAACTCTTCTTAGCAACAGCGCATCGCTGAACTCATCTGGGGTGTGATTTCACACCGCAGCTGCGTTTATGCAATGCGTTGCAGAATTATATCCCTCAATATACTTTACTTGAATTACCGAAGATTCGCGAGGTATGAAGTTTCCGGCACGCTCCGCGATCACAAGATCCCTGCGCGTGGTGTGGACTCTTTACCTCAAAACTGCAGAATCGCAGATGCTGATCATGCGGGACTGTCTCCTCTCTCGCCCTTTCGACGATCACGAAGATCCTCGCAAGATCGAGAAGAGGCAGTCTCCTGACAGCAGCGAACAAAGTTAGTTCGGTCCCGAGATCTCCTCGATTGTATTGCATTAGGTCAATAAATCTCCGAATCGTCAATCCCGATTCCTGCTACAAAGATAGTAGTCATAGGATCGGGCAAGTAACCTCGCGAGTGTGTTCCGCCGCATTGTAAACCAATCGTGCCACTCATAAAGTGTAATTTCTTAATCCTAGTAAAGACTGTTAAAACGTTGGGGGAAATAATGGGGGAGGACAAGAGATTTATAAGGTGGAAAATAAAGAAACTTTAATAACGAAAAGCCCAATCGGGCGGTACAATAACGGTAGACTAATTATAAGCAAATTGCAAAGGACCCGAACAAATCCACACACACGGCTCAACCCAGCCGTTGACGAACGAGACCCCGGACCGACGCGTCGGGTCTACGCTCTCTCTCTCTCACTCGCTACTCGATCCGTCTGCCTCGACACACTAGCAACGATCGACTCTCGATCCTACACTCTATCGCATTCCTCGCATTCCTCGCTGTGCGTCAGGGTGCGCGCAATTCGCGGGGTGCGACGTGGCGCTCTCGCAGATCGTCGCGGCCTCTACGCCGCGCAATAGTGGCTTAGCGCAAAACTGACTTTAACAAGACTTAGTGCGATAGTGGAAGAAAGACTCTATAGAGACGTTAAAGAATCGAAGTTCGACGGCTCGTGTTCGAGCATTTTAGTGAAGTAACTAAGTGTAAGAGCTCCGCCGCTGGACAACGTTCTGTAAGTACGTTAGATGTGTGTGTGGTATGCGTGAAACGGATGAGAGTGGACCATAGTGTTAGCCGGATTAGCCAGTATGAACCTTATTGTTAGCGGCTTGTCTTTTCTTTTTCCCCTGTAAACTTTCTAAATTTATATATATACTAGCATTTCCCCGGGCTCGCGCGCTACGCGCGCTCGCTCGTCAATTGTAAACTATTTTGAGTTAAGACCCATTTGGGGAATATTTTTGCTTCTTTCTCCGCCGCCGACCACCGCTGCTGCCTCCTTCGAAATCCCCTTAGAGGAACTTAGAATATTTTGGCCTTCCTCTCCCCCCCCCCCCCCCCCTGTCGACCGAAAATATTCTAAGTCCCTCTAAGGGGATTCCCCCTTGGGCACCCCACCGACCAAAAATATTCTAAGTCCCTCTAAGGGGGACTTAGAATTTTTTTGCTCGATGGGCTCTAAGGGGTTTCCCCTTAGAGGGACTTAGAGTATTTTTGCCCTTCCCTCGATTTCTGAGACGGCGGCGGCGGCGGCGACAGCGGCGGTAACTTTATATATATAGAGAGAAAAGACTATCTTTTGTTTCCCTTAAAATCCGCATTCATTATCCGGTAGAATCTTCATTCCACTCATTTCAGCGAAACAGCGGTCCGGGCCCGTTTCAGGGACGGAGCAAAGCACCCACGAGAAAAAAAGAATACTCTGCGCTCTCGCGCGGGGATTGGTTACGGCGAGCAAGGAAACCTGCCTCGCCGCACGTAACAGATACATATAAATTACATTCGGATTTATTAAACTTTCGATTTTTTTATGGACCAAATGTCACAAAATTTGTATACATTTCTGCAAAAAGACTACGCATCTCACTCACGAAGTTTTCAGGTCCATTAAACGAAATATTTGTTACGGCACCTCTCACGCACGGGTGCTGTAAATATATGGCCGACATTTTTAACTTATCATTTTCTTCGAGTGGTTCGTTCATCAATAAAATATGGTGAAAAGATTCGTCAAAGAGCATTTATTCACGCAATTTCGCATTGTTCGTATGAGAAGAAGAAATTAACGTTGTAAGTAGCCAGGTGAATTCTTCTTCACGTAAAAAGTTAAACATTAAAAAAAAAACGAAATTTTCGAAAATTAAGACGAAAAAAAAAGAAGAAAAATATGACAACTTTTTGGAATTAGTGTTATAGAAAAGTAATGTTCTTAGCACCTTCACATGGATGACATGGATAACACTTTATATAGATAACATTTTTCAAGTTTTTATCCCATTGGGAAGTATTTGAAATTCGCTCCGAATTTAATCTTTGGCTGGCAACGTAACACTGTACCGTCCTTAACGTATTATCTCACTATCTTTGTTTTTAAACTATGCCAGCACGTGCATCCAGCGTTCGCATTTCGAACGCAAACCGCCTAGGAATTCCGAGTGGCAGCAAGGAGCCACAAAACTCGACAAATCTTTCTATACCTATCGAGAAAAATCCTCCCGCTCAGAAAAGTTTGACGCAAACCGGTGGCGACAAGATTTTATTTTTGATGCGTCATCCAGAACTAATAACAAAAAGTATATAGTATTCTTATAGTATAGTTCTGACTGTAATTGATCGACACTGTACATTTGAAATTTATGTAGTTTACGCGAAATCTCTGATGGATTCAACACTAAGTGCAGAGGCGAAGCAACGGATCAAGAATCTATATGAAAAGTCGACCGCCTCTCAAGGTCCATCGTAAGGCGTTATGTTTTGATCGCGTAAGATAATCCATGTAGTGTGATAGTTTTTTTGTAATTGTATTACGTTAATTATTGTTGTTTGTCCACTCTTTCCCGACGACTTTACTATTTTACACCGTTCGATTTTCTACTTTTCTAAAACGTATTATTTATGTTTGTCTCTGTCGCCACGTGTGATGTTTCGTTCGACTAAACGCTATTTTTGTTCGATATGCGATTTCTACACATGTTGTTGTTTGGCCTTGCATGAGGGTGAAAATAAAAATGTTATCCCCCTAAAAAACTAAACCCATCGTGAGATTTGGAAACTGAAGATCGCTTTTGTACGGACTTCTTTACCCATCTGACTGATAAAAAAAATTATTTAAGTAAAACAATATCCTATGTGATGCCATAGAAAAAATGTCCACATAATAATTCAAGATGATCAGTTCCGCCGATTTCAAGATATTTAGACATCGGATATCGAAAACCCCGGTTCAAGGTAATTACATCCAAAGTGTGACGAAGAGCAGATACGCTCGAACGTTCGACCGCTTTAATGTTGTTTGACTGTGTCAATTTTACAATTCCAATTTTTGAAAAAAAGAAAATTTTGCCCAATATTTACAAGTCGCAGTTTAAACATATAAAAAAGCTTATTTAGTTGCATCGTCTAAAAGCAAAGCGCGGTCACTGAGCCTCCTTGTCGCAAGGTATGGCGTAATTGAATATTCGTGTTTGACGTTCCGAGCTTCCGTAAAATTGTTCTTAACTCCTCGAAAAGAGGGGAAGGGCGCACGACTGCACGATAAGGGAGTTCATTGAATAATTTTCCCGGAAAAAAAACAGAAATGATAGGAAATTAAATGAAAACAAATCGGTTTAAAATTATTTTTTTCACTCTAATGGCGACAGTTGTCTCGCGTCAGTTTCGAAGAACGCTAGCGTCGTCCTCTCTCTTCAACGTCATCATCGAAGAGTTTTATTTATAAGAAGACAAACTACACAGCATACGTAAACGATGAGTAGACGTGAATTCTGTGATTTCGAATATATTATGGATGGCGCTTAAAAACATAATCGGTATCTATATCGATCCTTTTGGAAAGATATTGAGACAGTGATCGATTAATCGAATCGATATGAATCGAGAAATCGATTTTTCCAATTCTCGCCTCTCATCGAGTATTATACCGTTTCTAATTTCCTCCTCCTTTTGTTTAATCAACTGGCGCTCTTCCAGCGCTCCGTATATGTATGTGTCGCTTCCATACCTATGGAACCGTTCATATCAAGAGACACGGTAGCGTCTCGGCGCCAAGTACTGAAAAAAAAAAATTCGTGGCGAGACGCGCTACAGTGTGTATCCTACAGCAATATACCGGAAGTGCATAGTGCGTGCAACTTTCGATCGATATATCTTAGGAATGCTACAACGAATCGAATTTTAATGGACACTTTTATAATGTAATTTGGGGTCAATCTTTTAAACGCGCCTAGTTACTACTAAATTGGTTCAGCCGATTATGAGATATCGGGACAGAAAATTTCACAGGGTCCAAACGATTATAAATGTCCCAAATCTATATGTCATCCGTTTACATCAGTCAGTTCTTCGAATCGAAGAATTTGCATGCTGGCGTGCTCATCGCCACAGCTAACTCAGCTGTCAGTTGTTATCGTCAGCACGTATTTTTACCGCGTGAACATTTTTTTGAGTGTTTCCGAATATAATAATTATGTATTGCGTATCGTGGTTTAATGTCTCGAAGCGAAGTAAAAAAAAAATTACGTGTTACGTGTTATACGTGTGATTTTATATCGATTATAACTTTTCTTTGCGATCTCGAACAAGTAACCGGCAATCATTAAGGGAATATGCGACGTGCCGTTCGCCCGGTTTTGTATATAGAATAAAAAATAAAAAAACATTTTTTTGCAAAAAATGTAAAAAATGTCGCCAAGTAGTTTAAATAGTTTTGTGAAAATAAAAAAAATCGTAAAATAGTCAAAAATCATCTGAGCCAAGTGAAAATAAAAAAAAAAACTTTGCTCGTCCTTACTTTCGATGCAACTACATTTATTTGTATTCTAAGGACTCGCCAAGTTTTTTTTTTTTATTTTCACTTGGCTCAGATGATTTTTGACTATTTTACGATTTTTTTTATTTTCACAAAACTATTTAAACTACTTGGCGACATTTTTTACATTTTTTGCAAAAAAATGTTTTTTTATTTTTTATTTCAATCGTTTTTTTAAATTTATTATTCTATTATTATTTATTAAAAAAAAATGTTTTATTACTTGATAACGTTAAGAATCCGCATGACACGATTTTTCTTGTATCACACGCACAATATTTATCAATTGAAATGATCTCTCGTCCGCGATTATTTGAACAATTTTATCGGACGAACGACGCATTTTGATAACCGCACGAGAGGGTCTTTTTTTTTTTTTACTAATTTTCGCGAAAAAATGAAATTATAAATAACCTCTACTTAACCTTCTTTTCGATCACTCAGTGTGATATTACTAGTTGCTGTATTCACGAACTGACACTTAGAAATTGATAACAGCTGATCGTTCGTTCCGCTTATACCGTTGTGTATGCACGGCACACGCATGGACGCACGAACACAACACGCAGGTCATGGGACATCGGACAAACAGCTGACAGTCGAAAAAATCTCTGAAGAATTTTTTTTATAATGAAAGTGAGGATTTTTCGGGCGAGATCGCGATATCTCATCATTTCGGGCACCGATCGGTCTGCTTCCAGGCGCATTTTAAAGCTTGTATTCGATTTATATCATGAAAGTGTGTTTAGAATTTAGATCCGATGTCTCGTTTCCGAGAAAAAAAATGTCAAAGTTTAGGGGGCTCAATATTGGCGTATAAGGACACGGTAGCGCTCGACGCGCGCGGTTTCACCACGCGGACTTTTAACTTTAAACTACTTGGCGTCGAGACGCTACCGCGTCTCTTGATTAATTTTGTTTGATCTAAATTATCCGATCCTTCGAAATTAATTATAATGATAAAATTATAAAAACAAAAATTCATTATAAACAATAAAAATGTTTTATGTGAAATGAAATTCTTGCATTTTCCGTTTCGCAGTACGGCTGTCATTTGCCGTATTTCGACCATCACGACCGTCTCCTTCGAAGTTTTACTTGAGATATCGAGTAAACTCCTCCACTAAAAATATACACATCAACACAATACTAACTTCACGCGAACAAAAATTGGAATGAGAAACTCACGAGTTGCAACACGCCAGTAGTAACTGCCACGTGCCCATATTTTTTCTATTTCGAAATGGTATTGCGTACACATTGAGCACTGTATATGGTGCAAGTATAAGGCACTACCGTATACAGAATTGTAGATGCATAATACCAGTTTTTTCTGTACAAGTTTTCGTGTTTATCAAGAGCATCGATCCTAGGGGTTCACTCGTTCGCTTCGCGCTTCATTGTATTTTCATTTTCCATGTTCTCGCAATCTACAATTTTCAGAAATGAACGAAGACGATTAGAATTAGTAATCATTAAATTATCCCCCGCGCTCTATTTTTTTTTCGCACAATTCATTTTGAGATCGAAATAAAGTTCAAACGTATTATATTGTGTACATTTCATTTAAAAGCCAATGATACCATCTGTTTTCGCATGTCGATAAAAAAAAACGAACTACACATTCGTGTTGCATGTTAGAAGCATTAATACATATGCCAATATGATAGATTGCATGCGAGGGAAAAAGTTACACTTACAAAGCTACACTCAGGAGAATTAACGGTGTTGATAAAATATCAAAAGGAACAAGTTGTCTGCCTGACGCACAGCGCATAATGTGTCACCGTGATCACTCAAAGTCGGAAATGCGATCGAAAATGTTCACTTTTTAATTGCTATCCATTCTTATGTATCTATTTCGCGAGGGTTTTCTTTAATGATTAAAGATTGAAAACTTGCCGTCATGAGACTCTACTCTATTGTATTTCTGGGTTCAATGATTACCATTTTTATGGTATCGGCTAGAGAAAGTGATATTTTGATGAATTCCACGGTGGATGAGTCGTGGATTTCGAGCGATGATTTCGCATCTGTGATCAGTGCTTCGTTCCAGATACCTCAGTGTGTCAACATTTTAATGTGCGGCAAGTAAATTAATTATTACGTAATAGTAATATGTAATGTACGGTACGTGTTACCGGTTGTAATTACGTTGTAATTTACAACACAACTGAGCGTTTTATACATTTTTGGCACATGATGCGTCATAGCATGAAAATGATAATAGGGGACTAAACACATTATTAATATTTGTCCCTATTAGATCAAGACGTGGGCACTGAGAGGCTTTTTAAGGAATTTATAAGCATTTACCCATACGTATACATCTTGGGCGGCGCGTACTCACGACGCATACGGAACCGGAACGGCGCATATGATCTTCGTCAAATATTCAGTTATTGTGATAGCTACCCTAGCAAGTCGTACCAACCAAGTTTTTACCCAGTTTCCAACCGAGTAGGATTTAGTCACTTGTCCTACCAAATATTCTTAACCAGTATCCTACGATGGTGCAAGCACCGGCGTGGGTTTTAACCATAGTAGGACAGAATTTGATTTTACTCATCGGTCTTACTCAGTGTCCTACCCACAAACGCTTCCAGACTCGGTTTGTTCGTACTTTTTCTAGTCGAGAAACTTACGCAGCGTACCGTTTTCTACCATAATCGGTTGGATCGTGGCCCATCTAACTGAACATCCAATCCAGTGTGCTACCCATCTTTTGTCTCAATACTCGATTGGATTGTGTTTCATCCAACAGAATATCCTACCCACTGTACTACTCGCCTAGCGCTCCCGTATTCGGTTGCATCGTGGTCAATCCAATCGAATATCCTACCTAGTGTACTACTTGCTTAGCTACTGTATTACTCCAATTAAATACCCTGCCTAATGCTCTATCCATAATTTGAATTGCGATTCTGTTGAAGCCTACTGCATTGCGAAGTATATATCTACACATATTTACTTTGTAAATTATGTATATGTATATTTTATTCGCAATGTAACTTGGGCCTTGTTACGAACCGTCATTCCTAAATACATACATTTATAATTTCCAAATGATAATGGTGATAATGATAATTATTGTGTGTGCATATATTTATTTTGGGATTTTCTCTGCATCTTTTGCGGGTGTACAAGTATCGCGCGACTACACAATTTCAATGATATAATTAGTATTTATCTTTAGATATGATTATATGATTATTCGTACGATCTAACTACTAATATACATTAACGAAACCTTGTTTTTATTGAATTTTCAAAAAGTGTTTTTTTTTTTTTAATTCTGTCCGGAATACTTTCCGAATGTTTATACAAATATATATACTTGTGCACTGTAAAAAAAGAACTCTGAAATGTGAATTTTTGGTCTCTGCGATAATAGGTGTATATAAAACTACGTTAATGATTTAAAAAAGTTAAACCTATTTCTTTTTTCATTTACTGAATAATCTCTTGCGATTGAGTGTGCTATTACTGTAATTCGAATAGGCGATTGTTGTTGTTATTCTGTTGTGCTCAGTTCATGCCTTGTTTACATTTGTTGACGGTTACAGCAGTGCAATATAGAGCAGTGTCGTTTAGTGTATTCAATTCTTCGGTAAGTATTTCAGTGTCAACTATTACCTCAAACACAAATAATAAATATAAACATTATTTTAAGCTGTAAAAAAATATTGATTTTTTTGTATTGTAATAACAGTTACATTTTACCCGTACAGATGAGAGGAAAATCATTCCATTGATTTTCTGATATATATCTTGTAACCGTTTACCCCGATAGCTCGCTACGATTACAAAAATTGCAACGAGCGTCGTATCGTAAGGGCGCCAGCTGCGAGAACCCGGAATTCTCGCGACAAATTTATTTCAACGATACGACAGTTTCCTCGATTTGGCGCTCGGCTAGCTACAGCCCGGGAAGATGGTAGAGGGGAGTGGTTCGAGTCGCTCTCGCGAGCGGAAGAATAGAGTAAATCTCGGAATACCGATAACAATTATTTTATTCATCCAAATAATCTCGGGAGCGGAGTCGTGAAGCGACAAATATTTCCCCTCCCGCCAATGACTGTTACAATCCTCGTGCTCTCTGCACTGTCTCGAGAGCGTTAATTCTTGTCCCGATTATTACAGACGATGGAATACAAAACTAATTTACGCCCGTTCCCGTACGTCCAATCGCACGCCAAAAGATCACCGAGATCTCGCGTAATATCGCTCGACTCGCGTCGAGAGCCCCGGCAGCGCGCGGACGCGACGTGAGAGCGTCGCGTCGCGAAGATCGGAGGTCGAACCGCCCTTGCGATTGACCGTTACGCGAGAACTTAAACTAACGGACTCTCTCGCGGATTTTGAAACAAACTGAAGAAATAAAAGAGAAAAGAACTCAACCGAAGAAAATACACAAAATCGAAGGAAGTCAAGATAATCAAATTACGGTAGTCAGAACATAAAAGAGTCGAAAATACAGCACAAAAGTCAAGAGATCAAATCCTAGAAAACCCTTCAAGACTTCTATCGTGAACTAACGGTTGCGCAAACGAATTTTCCCCGAACAAATTGGAACGCGAGCCCCGCACGCAAAGCGCGCCGTACCCCCGATAGCGAGTTCAATCTGCCCCTTTGAATCTCTGGTCTCAAACCGAACACGCACGACGCTCTTACCGCTTGGAACGTTGCCGTAGTGGAAATCCCGCGAATTTCTCCGAACCGGGATCCCAAATCGCGAATCAGGGAGAAGTCGATATTCTTGAGGTGACGATGTGCACGGATCTATCCGAGAGCCACGTCATTCCTTGTCGGGATCCTACGATCGAGTCCTCAAGTCGATTGACTCTCGAGTGCTCGCGAACCCTTTTCTCCCCACCCCGGCCTACACAAATCCCTCGCCCCTTACGATTATTGGTCGCGATTTCCCCGAATAACGTTGCGATTCTCGGAAGCGCCGCGCGACAGTTCAAATGCGCAACGGCGAGTCGAGAGCTTCTCAAGCTCTCGCGGGGACAATGTATCGACGATCCAGCGACGGACGAGAACGCAGAGATTTCCTTCTGTGCTTCGGCAGAGGGTGAGGCCTCGGGAGGTGTTTTCCTATAATCTTCGATAGCGATAATCTTCGCTGTCGACGAGATCCCGACGATAGTAAAAGGGAGTCTGCTGCGCTGATGCAGCCTCCGCTGGCGTTGGTACTCGAGATCTCGGAAGACGCGTCGACGCTGTTATCGCCGCGTGTATTTGCTCGCACGACGCGATGGTGATGGTCGTAACGATCGTCGTGCGCTCGGGAGCAATATCCATGAAGTAAAATAAATCGGGGAAAATTAATTATGCGCTCTAATATTCCTAATCTACCTCTGTCCGAATGCCTTGAAGGTACTCTCCCCGAGAGTAAGAACGTCGCGTCTCGCGACGACCCGTGCACCAGTCGATAATCATGCCATTTTTGGTGACGCGGCAGAAAAGCCACGTCACAATATACAGTGTGACCAGTGTAAGGTGGCCATCCATTTTTAAGCGCATTTGCGTAATGTATTCGGCTGGTGTGAGGGGTGGTTCTTCAAGGATATTTCAAGCCCTTTTCGATGGCGCAAATGGTTTTTCGATTAGACTTATAGTTTTTAAGGAGGAAATTATTTTTGCTCGAAATTTTTGTGAAATCAATTATTTATATTTTTTTCATAAAGACGATCAAAAACTGAATTTAGAACACTCGGGAGTCGATTTAATTGCAGCAATTTTAATAACGAAACTTAATTTCAAAGTTGCTGCTTTTAGCAGATGACGCGCGGCCGGAACACGGACCGGCCGAATCGGACCGGCGGTTCGAGCGCGTCACTGTTTCGAGCCTCGTGAATCGGCTGAGCTCCCGGCTGTCGAAAATTGAAGTTAAAGCGCGCGGGAAAAAATGAAACGTCAAAGGCTAACCTGTTTATTAAATGACTTGTAAAGTCGAGCGAATGTCATAACGTCATGTATTGACGATGTATTTCGAAATAACGTTAGCTTTCTGCCTCGAAGAAATTTCGGAGAAAGTTGGCGCGAATCCAGACGTAATGGAATTGTTGGTAAAAGAGAGAGGTTCGGGCTGACATGCCGACCGAGTTCGGTTTCTAGTTGTTAATTCGACGAACCGAGTACCGCTTTTCCCCCGGTCAGCTTGTCGCTTGACCTACATCCGTATATGTGTGTCTCTCTCTTCCGTTTGCGAGATCGCCACGAGTGCAACCGACGCTATCATCTCTTCTTAATAAATCGACACGTTTTCTAATCTGCGTTTTTATTACTCGCTCCTGCAACATCCCGCTACGAAACCAAATACAACAACAGGTTATGGGCCCAGGAGTGCGTTGCGAGTAATATTTTTCGTACAAAGAACTCAATCGTGTTCGCGTGTTGAAAATCGCGAGTGTCCGTGTGGTCAGCCAGCCGAGTGCAAAGGTGCGATATGATCATGCCGGACAACGAACTCACGAAAGTCGAAAAACTAGTCGGACTAGAAAATTGGTCATTATGGAAATTCGAAGTGAGAGTGCTCATCGCAGCCAGCGGAGCATTGGAAATCGTCAACGGAGGATTCGAGAAACCGGAGCGATCGGAGGTTATGAACGCCGAATCTTCCGCAGCCTTCGACAAGAGACTCGAAAAATGGAGCAAACTGGACAGCGCAGCACAGAAAATTATAGTTCAGACGGTAAGTCGCCCTTGCATGCTTCACATCATCAACTGCACGTCCGCCAAAGATATGTGGAGCAAATTACATGCAATCTATGAAAATAAAAGCGAAACTGCTAAGCACCTCTTGCAACAACAGTGGTTTTCGCTTGGCAAGGATACAAGCGACGACATAAGCATGCACATCGCTAAAATTAATGATCTCGCATGCAGGTTACAAATGCTCGGAGAAAATATGACCAATAGCATGATAATGACGAAAATAATAATTACACTGCCGTCCCCCTACCAGCACTTTGCAACAGCGTGGGAGTCGACGAGCGCACAGGAGCGCACCTTATCCAATCTAACGTCACGTCTCGCGATGGAAGAGCTTCGCATCAACGCTAACGACAGCAAAGGTAACAACGCTTTCTCAACGAAAACTAGTCGAGGCGGGATGAGCAAAGGCAAGCCGCCCGGGACTTGTTTCAACTGCGGGAAGCGTGGCCACTGGAAAAATGACTGTCGCAAGAAAAAGAAACCTTCGCAACAAGGATCGTCGAGCGCAGGACAAGAGATCAAGGGAACCGCGTTCATCGGAGGTATGATAAAGGCAAAAGCTATTACTTCCGTAACATCCTCAAGTAATTGGTTCTTGGACTCCGGCGCGAGTCAACATATGTCGCCAATGCGCGACTGGTTCGTAAATTATGTAATACTTGAAGAGAAAATCCGCGTAACAGTGGGTAACGGCGAAATTATTTTTGCGGAAGGAAAGGGAGAAATTCACGTTCAATCGCATAACGGGAAAGAGTGGGAGAACCACTACTTGACTCCTGTACTTTTCGTTCCAAAATTAAAATACAATCTTCTCTCGGTATCTTCTGCACTGGATAAAGGGCTGAAACTCGAGTCCGACAGCAAGCAAAGTCGTCTTATCGATGGAGGAAAAATCGTTGCCGTGGGAGATCGTCACGAGGATCTATATAAAATGAGATTCCGGATAAAAGGCGATACTTCGGAGAAAACGCGAGTGAACGTTGCAAAGGGCGACTCACTCGACATTTGGCATCAGCGACTCGCGCATCAGAACATACCGCACGTACGAAACGTGCTTAAGCAGTGGAACATCGAAACAAAGCCGATAAAATCCTGGAGCTGCGACGGATGTGCTCAAGGAAAAATGAGCAGGAAACCGTTTCCGCAAAGTAAATCGCGAAGCAAAAAACCAGGTGAGTTAATACACGCCGATCTCTGCGGGCCTATGGAACATGAGTCAGTCGGAAGATCGAAGTATTTTCTCCTTCTAAAGGATGACTTCTCACATTACAAATTTGTGTTTTTTCTAACCCACAAATCAGAAGTTAAAACTCATCTTGAAGGACTCATCAAGAGACTCGACACGCATCTCGGCAGAAAAATTAAAACGCTGAGAACAGATAACGGTTTGGAATTCATCAACGGCGCGATACGCGAAATAACGCAGAAACACGGGATAAAACACGAGACGAGCACCGCCTACACACCCGAGCAGAATGGTGCGATAGAACGCGAGAATCGAACCATCGTCGAGGCAGCGAGAAGCATGCTACATGCGAAGAAAATAAATCTCAAGCTGTGGGCAGAGGCTGTGCACACCGCAACATACGTAGTGAACCGTACAGGTACGAGTAGCGTCGCGAACAAAACGCCTTACGAGTTATGGTTCGGAGAACCAGCGAAGAAACGAGATTACCAAATTTTTGGTACTCCTGTCTGGACGCACATCCCGAAGCAGAAGCGACAAAAATGGGACGCCAAGGCGAAAAAAGGAATATTCGTCGGATACGACGAATATACGAAAGCATACAGAATTTGGTTTCCGGATAAAGGCGAAATACAAACGCACCGCGACGTTCAATTTGTATACAAGGAAACTGAAAGCGATAGTGAAAATCAAAAAGAAGAAAAGTACGCAACAATTCGGACTCCAACGAATGGAATAGCCGAAGATTCCGACGAGGAAAACGACGAGTCAAATGACGAGGAAAACGACGAGTCAAATGACGAAACAAATGACGAGTCCGGCGACGGAGAAAATCACGATTCCTGCGGAGAAAGGCGAGAGCCGGCAATCGACGCGCCTCAAGAGGAGGAGCAAGAACCGGAGAAAAACAAAGTGCCGCAAGCGAATCGTGAGCTGCGCGATCGTGCCACTCTACGACCGCCAACGAAATACGGAAACTATTGGCTCGACTTGGAAAATATTTTCGTTGCGGAACAACAAGATCCGCGTACATTCGAGGATGCCATCGTCAGCGACGAGCGGAAAGCGTGGCAAGAAGCAATGAACAGCGGAATGGAGTCGTTATACGACAACGACACGTGGCAACTCGTCGAACCTCCGCGAAATGCAAAAATCCTTCCAAATCGGTGGGTTTATCGACGAAAGCCGGGAATCGGAGACCGTGCAGAACGTTATAAAGCTCGACTGGTTGTGAAAGGGTTTTCGCAAAGGTCGGGAGTGGACTACGAGGAGACGTTTAGCCCCGTGGCAAAATACGGATCTATTCGAGCTATTTTCGCTATCGCGGCAATATCGAAAATGCAATTAACGCAATTCGACGTCAAAACTGCGTTCCTCAACGGCGAATTAACAGAGGAAATATTTATGGCGCAACCAAAAGGATACGAAGACGGTACAGCGAGAGTGTGTAAACTTAACAGGGCACTGTACGGACTAAAACAAGCCGCGCGATGCTGGAACAAGAAATTCACAACTTGTCTGAAGCAATTCAATTTAATTGCGACAACGGGAGACCCGTGTGTCTTCACATCGAAGGATGACGGCGAATCGCTCATCCTAGCGATTTACATAGACGACGGGCTAATCGCATCAACGAGCGAACGAAAAATCGCGATGCTGTTGGATCATCTCTCGGCAGCACTGCAAATAACCGTCGCTCCGTTGGGAGTTTTTCTCGGGATGGAGATCGAACAACTTCCGGACGGATCGATATTCGTGAATCAACAGGCGTACGTGGACACAATCATCGATCGTTTCCGGATGGGCGAAGCAAACTGTGTGGCTATTCCGGCCGATCAGCACACGGATCTCAGTCTTCAGGATGAAAACAACAAAGAAGAAATATTGAACGTCCCCTACAAGGAAGCAGTGGGAAGTTTACTATTTCTCGCGACGTTATCGAGGCCGGATATCGCATTTGCAGTAAACGCAGTGAGTCAATACGCGGAACGGCCGCAAAAAGTTCACTGGAACGCGATCAAAAGAATAATAAAATACATTAAGGGTACGAAAACCCACGGAATATTGTTTACAAGTAAATGCAGAGACTTTAAAATTAACGCATATAGCGACGCGGACTTTGCCGGTGATAAGCGCACACGAAAGTCAACAAGCGGTTTACTAATTAAAATTGCGGACGCCCCCGTCGTTTGGGGATCTTTAAAACAAAAATCAGTAGCTCTATCTACGATGGAATCAGAGTATATTGCGGCAAGCGAAACATGCAAAGAACTTGTCTGGTTAAGTCGTTTAACAAAAGAATTATTCAACGCGAAAAATAAAGTCCCTATTATGTTTATTGACAATCTAAGTACAATCAAATCAATCAAAAATCCGCAAATTACAAGAAACTCAAAACACATCGAAGTGCGCTACCATTTTGTACGATCGCACTACGAACAAGGAGACTTCGATATTGCGCATATAGGTACTGATGAGCAGTTAGCTGATCTACTCACGAAACCACTCGGAAAGTCGCGATTCGAATATCTCCGATCAAAATGTAACATAATCAAAAAACACGCGAACGGCATATAATCCCGAAGTGGGAGTGTTGGTAAAAGAGAGAGGTTCGGGCTGACATGCCGACCGAGTTCGGTTTCTAGTTGTTAATTCGACGAACCGAGTACCGCTTTTCCCCCGGTCAGCTTGTCGCTTGACCTACATCCGTATATGTGTGTCTCTCTCTTCCGTTTGCGAGATCGCCACGAGTGCAACCGACGCTATCATCTCTTCTTAATAAATCGACACGTTTTCTAATCTGCGTTTTTATTACTCGCTCCTGCAACATCCCGCTACGAAACCAAATACAACAACAGGAATCAATGTTTTTTTTATTAATTTAATTTTCAGAATAAATTTAATTGTCGTAACCAAAAGTGTGGGCGAAGTGAGCAAGAAAATTAAAAAAGAAATTTCCGGTTTTCACAGGTCGTCACATGATAAAGCGTTGTTTCATCACAGAGATGCACGACTTTAGAAAGGGCAAGTGAATGGAGATGAGGTATAAAAGGCTCACGAAGGCATACTTTTTGAAGTCCGGCGTATTAAAGGGAACAAACTACTTCAAACATTTCTGGGACGAGGGAAAACACACGTGGTTCCAAGGAAAGACATTTAGTAGACACACTATACAAACAATTAATCGACTTAGATCGGGACATTGCCGCACAGCGGCATACTTATATAAAATTCGGAAAAGAGCCAATATCGAATGCGCATGCGGAGAGACCCCCCAAGATATCGCCCACATATTTAACTTCTGCCCCCAATATTTTGCGACGCGAGGTGCTTTCATCGAGGATCTGACAAAGGAAAGATTATCCCCCCCAGCGGAGTCCCACATAATTTTGGCCAGAAGAGATAAGAGCATTATCGGAGCCGTTATGAAATTTTTGAAAAACAGCGAAATAGAAATGTAAGATAATTAAGAAAATTAAATTAAAAAAAAAAAACAATAATGAGGTTTCAGACAGGGACGAGAGGAGAACAAAGAAAAAAAAAAAAAACCAACGAATAATTTTGATTTTAAGAATAATTTAATTGTCACCCCGGAAAAAAATAAATAAATAAACATATATAATAATAATAAGTTGTGAGGGGATTTTTCCTTTCACCTTCGTTGGCCTCCGTCGGCCAGACTAACTACGACAAAAAAACCATTTCATTGGGCGCCAGTCCCTCTTTTCTATCACCGGCGAGGACGGTCCGGTCAATATCTCAAAAAGAACTTAATAAAAAAAACATAAAATTTCCTAATCGCGAAAATCCAGAAATTACGGCACAACTAACCTACGACGGAGGCGCTAACGGTATACCCGGTGGTCACTCAGTATGCTAGGTTTGGTAGAGAGGGTCGGAGTCGTGGGAAAGAAAGAAAAGGGAGACTCAATAATAAAAATGCCAAAATTGTCCTTACGTGTTCCACTATTGAGAAAACTATTGCAAATACAGGAGGCGTAGTAAATCATACAAAGCGTTGAAGGAAAAATATAAAAATAAGAGAAGCAAGAAATGAGAGATACACAGTTATATCACCAGCCAGAGAAAGAGAAGTGGTTAATGGAATAATTTTCTTTGTGACGCGACGGCGGTGTAGAAAATTTTGCGGTTTGCGACGAGGCGAAGGTTGGACGAGTTTACATCACGACGGCTATGCCGTACTCACCGAAAACGATAACGACGAAAAACCACTCACTCTCCGTTCGTAGCTTTCGCTACCGAGATCGGAGCGAGTTGTTCACCGCACTCACGTAGTGAGGGGTTCAACTCGAGCTCGAAACTTTTATTTTTCGGTATCTCGCAATTCTCGCGGAGTTCCTTCTCGTGACGAGAGAACTCAACGCGCTAATCCTTTTCGACGGAATAAATACGATGAAAAATCGAACTCAATCGAAAGAACGAGAATTCAAGATTTTCATCGAACGGGATCGAAACAAAGCGGCAAAATAATCCAAGGAAAATAATGCATCGCTTACTTGCTCACTTACTTAACACGTCGGAGGTGCGCCTCCACGAGGCACTCACGGTAAGGCTACCGGAGACTCCCTCGGAGATCCTCTCTCGACGACGGCTCGTACCAGAAGACTTACTCCTTTCCAAATTTTCGGGGTCCTCACCTCAAATCTTAATTCTTCGAAGTCGCGTAGCCGAGAACCGAGGCAGACACTCACGCACACACACATACGCACATTCTCCACCCCTTTTCCCACCCACTGGGATCCGTATCGGGCCGGTGTCTTGCCCGATATTTTCCCGCCCACCGTACCCTCGTTCTTAGAGTTGGGAGGGATATCCCCGCGGTCACACACACAGAGGCGAGCTCGGGTCCCCTACTCTAGTGGATCTGGCAATCCCTCCCGACGGGGTGATCCAAGTCCCGCCGAAAGGGCCTTCCATGCGCGACATTCGCAAAAACGTACAAAAAAAAACTCCGACCTTGGCTCGCCCCTCTATCAGCTGTGCGCCGGATTCTCAGCCGGACTTGCTGATCCGCGGGGAGTCTCAAAGAATTGAGGGCGATCGGGTGGCGGGTAGCTCGGCATGCCAGCTCCTTTCCACGCCACCCTTTCGACCCATCCTCCTCCAACTAACGAATTTTCGACCCCTTCTCATTCATGCACACGTTCTCTTCTCAAACTAAACTCAAATCTCGAATTCGAACTCAAAACTCAACCGTGCGTTTATTCACTCTCGCAAA
Organism: Buathra laborator; assembly: GCA_934046635.1. NCBI lineage: Eukaryota > Metazoa > Arthropoda > Insecta > Hymenoptera > Ichneumonidae > Buathra > Buathra laborator. The sequence goes on from OW203896.1 coordinate 412,935, forward strand.
ATTCGCTCAATCATCTCGGCCTCGACGTTCAATTCTCTACTACGCGCCGAATTCATGCGGTATCAGTTATCTTCTATACTTCCGGATTTAAGTGATCGACATCGTCTCTCGATAACACTTAACTCGAGTCGATATCTCTCAACAAAAATCACGACGGGATCGGTACTTTATTCTTTAATTAAGTCGTACGCAATGTCGAATAAATCATGAATCGTAAGATCATTTTCTTCGTCTTTGGTAATTTGATTTCTTGTTGTTTCTTTATTTCGGGATCGACGGGTTTTTCGTCTAATTTTCGCGGTTCTTATTACTTTTGTATTTACTTTTCGTGGTTACCATTCGCCTTGTCACTAACCTGGCCGCGCGGCGCGCGTGTGACGCTGATGATGAAAGAAACGGCGTCACAAAGTATAATAGAGAAATAAAAAAAAAATAAAAAAAAAGCAATATATATAGGCATATAAATGAATAGGGAAATAAGTAGAGAGATAGGAAATGAAAACGAAATAAGGAGAGAAAAAAAAAAAAACAACGATATACCCTCCCTTCCCGTCCTATCACGAGTATGCACGGAAAGGAGCAAACGGGACTGCAGCCACGGTGCACGGAGGCATAAATCCACGGACAAAAAGGAAAGAGAAGAAGAAGAAGATCTTCGGTGAAAATATATTATTTTCGAAATAAAAAGCGCAAACATTTGTGAATCTGTGTGTGATATTTCATGTTTTATTTTTCGCAACCGAAGTTTCTTTTTCAACATGATGAAAAATGGTTTTTTGGCAAATCTAAATAACATAACCTTTGAAGCAAAGCTAGTTGTAACCACTTTGTTTGAGAAATTTTATAATTAAAAGTAGATTTGTCGGAATGACCCAAAATTTGTTGTGCATAGTGCTTTCGATGCAATGAACTATTGTTGCGAAAGAGAAAAGAATTGGTTCCCAGGATTCTTAATTGGAACACCGTACGGACATCAGATGTGAGAAAATCATTTTTTTATGGAAAATTGTGATGAAAAAATAGTTAGAGATGTAGGATTGTCTACAAATTTGCTATGCATAGAGCTTTTGATAAAACAAAATGATGCTGCGAAGGAGAAAAAAATTTGTTCGTAGAGTTCATTATGATGGCACTGTACAGACATTTGACGGTAGGCAAATGCAAATTGTGACCAATAATTTTTTAGAAAAAATACTTAAAGGTCTCAGATTGGTTTTAAAAGTGATGTGCATACTTGCAATAATGTAATAAAAAAAACCCTGTGAAGGAGAACAAAATTGGTTCGCACAGTCCAAAATTACAGCGCCGTATGGACGTCAGATATGGACGAAAGATATTAAAAAAAAAAGCTCTGTACGGTCCCAGATAGAAAAATGTAGTTAAGTTGTCGGCAAGAGTGCGGCACGTAACGCCACGATGTGAATCAAATAACATAGCATGTACTGCACCAAAAAGCTATAAGAGTGGCAGCACTCAGTGGCATCCCGTCGTAACGGCATAATAGTGTCAAAAATGCGGCACGTTCAAACACCAAGTTTGAGAGAATAATCATGAAAACTCTGACGCTATGAAGGCGTCAGAATGGTTACTCGCTGTGTCGTCACGTTGATAAAATATTGCAAAACAATAGTACGGCACAGTGGCGGCAGAATTGATGCACGCGCACGACGGAGTTTATCGAATTTCATTACTGCACACTGGCGACAGATTTGAAGTTCGTTGTGCCGCTACTTTTTTCGATTGAGCTGAAAGACATGAGGGCACAGCGCCAGTAGAATTGATGCTCGTGATGCCGTCGCTTCGATCGAGATTGGCGGAGAATCGTGACGGCACGTTGGTGACAAAATTAAGGACCGCGTTGCCGTTTCGGTCATCGAATTATGCGGCATAACGTGACGGTACATTGGCGGCAGAATCGACGCTCGAAGTGCTGTAACTTTTATTACGGTTTACGAAAAACCGTGACGGCACATTTTGCAACGAAATTTATACTCCACGATGCCGAATTTCGCGAAATCACGTGAATTTGCTATTATTCACAAAGGAAAAAGTAAATTTGAAATTTTTCCTTGCTTTATATTTTTCAAGACATACAAATTACACATTTCGTATAAGAATTCGTAACAATCCATTTTCGATTATTATTTCTAAACTGAATTTCATATATATATACTTTCTTATGAAAAAGATAATATACGAACGTTTCAAAATAAATTAATTATTAATTCATTCATAAAATATAATTCGTCGTTCAACGATTTTCTCATTTGAATGAAGTTTTTGTAATTCTACATAGTTATGGATTATACTCTTAGTTTTTTGTCCTTTCATCATGGATTAATTCTAAAACATTGTTTTATTATCACCGTACTTTTTTATGAATCGCAATATACTATGAATATTATTTTTAATAAACTGGTTTATTAATCCTTAAACAGGTTCTCGCAAATTGTGTTCACTAAGCATAAGTTTCGGAGAAATGAGAGGGAATTGCAAACACTTCTCATTATTGCAAAAATCTGAAAAAGACCCAAAAGGTGTTGAAAAGATTAACTTAGCGTAATAATAATACTAAAATATTATTAACAAATTGATGAAAAAAGATTGTTCGACAAATCTTCCGGAAATCCAACTTTTCATTATAAAAATTATTGTTTTGCATACATATGAATATTTCCAGATTTTTTAATGTACTTTGAGTTTTGTGACATTCCACATCCTTCTTCCGAATGAAAAAAATTCAAAGTAAATTAAAAAATCTGAGACAATTGATAGGTATTAAAAAAAAAAAGAACACATCATTTTCATAAAAAAAAAAGTTAAGATTCCGGACGATTTCTCGAATAATTTTTTCCTCATCAATTTGTTCATAACATTTCGGAATTGCTATGCGCAATTAATATTTTCAGCACTTTTTTAATGAGTCATTTTTTTCCGATTTTTATACCATCGATACATTTTTGCAATTTTTCCTCTTTTATCTGAAGCCCATGCTTAGTGAATACTATTTGCAATAATTATCTTAAAAGTTTCTAAAACGTCTTATACCTAAAATAACGTAACGGTAATGTAACTGACTACGGATACCGGTTTTTTAAATGACAACTCCGGAAATTAAACAACATTAACCGTACGTACATTTCATTGTTTCCTACCAAAGTTGTGAAATGATTTTTCATTTTCATTGTCGGAATAATGATATGTAAAAATTGGTGTAACTTTTACAGGTAAGTATTAAAAAAAATTATTTATAATTTTAAACACAATAAATCTTTTACATTCGACACAGCTGGAATTCTGTTTTCAAAATATTCTTAACACAGTCGTTCAATGGAGATTGTCCTTGACGGAACTCGATGAATATGCGCGTGAGATATAAAGATCCCAGCTTTGTGACATTGACAAACGTCTTAATTCAACCGTATCTGCCAATGCCTCCAGAGCTTGAATTCGTTAAATCGCAATCCTTTTATATAGCGGACTCCGAACCGCTCATTCATGCCAAACATTCTTACTCATATGCACACACTATACAGTACATGATACATTAACAACTAAGTTGCTTAAACTAAAAAAAATTATAATAATAACAATAATTATAATACAGATAAAGGAGTCGCGCGTTTATTATTTCTAATGACTAAATCCCTTACTCTGTGACAAAACAAAAACTCATAATGACGATTACAGCGGTTGGGGAGGCGATGCGAAAGAGTCTTGTCCTCGGTTTACATAAACGTTACTCACAGCGGAAATCATACTTCTCATTCATCTCACACTGTACAACAGATGATAAATTAAGCTCTGTCATTTAAACTAAAAATGATAATAATAACAACAATAATTATACTACAGATGAAGGAGTCGCGCGTTTATCATTTCTAATGACTAAAATCCGGTTATATCCGAAAAAGAATAAAAAAAAGATAATAAATTTATTGAACGCGAAAAGAGGAGAAAGATCGCGGAGGAAAAGGTTGGGTGGAAGTGGTGCTGCTGAGGAAAGAGGGAAAAGTACGGGAAAAAGGGAAAGGAAATGGGACGGAAGCGAGGAGGAGAAAGAGGGAAGTGATAAGCAGGAAGTGATAAGTGAAAACGAGAATGGGAGGAGGATAGCAAAGAAAGACGGGAATGGAAAAGTGACGATGGGAAAGGTTAGAAGGCGCAAGAGACGTGGTAGAAGAGACGACGGCGCAGGCGCGAGAAGAGAGGAGACGGGACGGGCGAGCGGAGAGAGGAGGAAAAGAGAAGGTAAAGAAGGAAGATGTGCGACGGAGAAGGAGGAAGTAGCCGAGGACACGGCCGGACGGTGACAGGGAGAGAGAAAGAGGAAAGCAGCAAGCGAGGAACCAGTGAGCAGACGGCGCGAGTCAAGAGGCGAAGGAATGAGAATGAACGAGGAAAGAAGGAGGGAGTCGAAGAGACGGCGAGCGCAGCAGAGAAGGCAGACAGAAGAGGGACAGAGAAGGAGGGATAAGGAGAAGACGCAGTGAACGGTGAGAGCGAGAGAGAAGGAGGAAAGCGGTAGGCGGCGAACAAGGCACTAGTGGGCAGACGACGTGAGTCAGGACGGAAGGGACCGAGAATGGACGAAGAAAAACGGAGATAGCCGAGGAGACGATGTGTGCGGTAGAGCAAACCGGCACGTGGTGAGCGGTGAGATACCGTGACAAAGGCGAGCGAGGCAACAGGTGAGAAGATGGAAGAGCTGACGAGGGCGATATGGGAAGTGGCACGGGAAATGAAAGGGCTAAGGGAGGAATTGGGGAAAGTAAGTGGCGAGATGAAAGTGATGAGAAGAAGGATGGGAAGAAGAGAAGAGTGAGAGGAAAAGGGAAAGGGAGAAAAAGGGATGGACGAGAGTGAGAGTGAGAGCGACAGGGAGGACAGCAGCGAGGAGGAGACGGAGGAAGGATGGAAGACGGATAGAGAGCAAGAGGGAGAAACCGCGGAAAGTGAGAAGGAAGACAGTGAGCGAGAGGGAAAGAGTGAAGAAGAAGACGGAGGCGGGAAAAGGAGCGAGAGCAGAAGAGAGAGAAAAGAAACGGAAGGACGCGAGGAGAAAATAAGAGGGAAGAGCTGGGCGAAGGTGATAGAGGAGGAAGAGGAAGAGGACGCGAGACGGACGAAGGAAGAGGGAGAGAAAAAACCGGCGGCGGTAGAGAAGGGGAGTGGGGGAGGGACGGGCTGGAGGATGGTGGCGGGAAGAAGAGAAGAGGAAAGGAGAGAAAATAAGAAGAGAGAAGAAGAGGAGGCAAGAGAAGACAGATGGAAGCAGGGGATAAACGAGAGGGGAAAAAAGGAGAAAAGGAGTGCTGATGAAGGGAGAGGCGGAAGTGGAAGAAATCAAGGAAAAACACGTGGAGAAGGCGATAAGGCAAGCGCTAAGAAAAGACATGGAGGTGAAGAGGATAGTGGAGAGAAACAGGAAGAAAGGCGGAGAGGAGATAGTGATAGTGGAAATGGGGAAGGAGGAGGACAAGTGGGAGCTGTTGAGACGGTGGAAAGAGATGGATAACTACGGGATAGAGGTGAAAGAGGACCTGACGTGGTGGGAAAGGAGGACGATGTACAAGCTGAGAGAGAGGGCGCTGGAGGAGAGAAGAAAAGGAACAAGAGTGAAGATGGAGAATAGAAGATTGGAAATAGACGGAGTCGGATGGAGATGGGACGAATGGGAGGACAAGTGGATGGAAGAGAAGGAAGAAGAGAAGGGGGAGGGGGAAAAGAAGAAGAAAGGAGAAGGAGGAATTTTGTAACAAGGAGACAACCTTGGAAAAAAATCTTGAAACCCGTAAGGGAACAATAAACACATACATACATATTGAACGCGAAAAGATTCGAACGCGAATTAATATTCGCCGTTCGAAGATTTGCTCTCGCTTCTCGAACGCGAATTGATTTTTGCAGTTCGAGAATTCGCTCTCGCTTCTCGAACGCGAAGTAATTTTTGCAGTTCGAGAAATCGCTCTCGCTTCTCGAACGCGAATTAATTTTCGCTGTTCGCGAATTTATTTCGTTTCGAACGCGAATTAATTTCCGCCGTTCGAAGATTTGCTCTCGCTTTTCGAACGCGAATTAATTTTCGTAGTTCGAGAATTCGTTCTCGCTTCTCAAACGCGAATTAACTTTCGCTATCCGAGAATTATTTCAATTTTCGAACGCGGATTAATTTTCGCAGTTCGAAATTTTTCTCTCGCTTTCGAACACGAATTAAATTTTGTTGTTCGAATATCCGTTCTCGCTTTCGAACACGAATTAAATTTCGTCGTTCGAACCTTCGTTCTCGTTTCCCGAACGCGGATCACTTTTCGCTGTTCGAATTCGCTCCCGCCTTCCTGGACTCGAATTCATTTTCGATGTTCGGAAGTTATTTTCGTTTTTCGAACGCGGGGTAATTTTCCTCGTTTGGATTTACCCTCGCATTTTCCAAACTCGAATTCACATTCGATGTTCGAACTTGTGTTCGTTCCCTGAACTCGAATTAATATTTGATGTTCGGGACGTATTATCGCTCTCGAACGCGAATTAAGTTTTGCTGTTCGAGGTTGCTCTCGTTTGCTGGACTCGAACGAATTTTCGAAGTTCGCAATTTGATCCCGTATCTCTGAAAGCGGATTGACAGTCGCCGTTCGGGATTTATTCCCGTTTCTCGAACCCGAATTAATTTTCGGAGTTCGGAATTTATTGCGCTTCGAACGCAAAAAAAATGTTGCAGTTCGAACCCGTTCTCGTTTTCCGAACGCGAATTAACTTGCGCAGTTCGGGATTTGTTCTCGTTTTCGAACTCGAATTAATTTTCGACGTTCGGGATTTAGTCTCATTTCCGAACTCGAATTAATTTTCGAAGTTCGGAATTTATTCTCGTCTTTTCGAACTCGAATTAATGTTCAACGTTCGAAATTTATTCTCGTTTTTCGAACTCGAATTAATTTTCGACGTTCGAAATTTCGTCTCGTTTTTCGAACTCGAATTAATTTTCGATGTTCGGAATCTATTCTCGTTTCTCGAACTCGAATTAAGTTTCGAAGTTCACAATTTATTCCCGATTTCGAACTCGAATTATTTCCGACGTTCGAACTAATTCCCGCTATCGAACTCGAATTATTTTCGACGTTCGAACAAATTCCCGCTATCGGACTCGAATTTATTTTCGACGTTCGGATTAATTTTCGGTTCCCGAACTCGAATTGACTTTTGAGGGGACTCGTCCCCGCTCAATTCAGGTTGGTTCTCGGATTGATCGTGAAGTGGGGTCCTTTTCCACTCCGATCTTACGACCGTTCTCGGATGGATTATTGGAGAGAATTCTCTCCACTCCTATTTTCCTGAGACTCCCGAAGTAAACCCTCCGTTACGATCGGAGTAATTTCAACCAGGCGATCGTGTCGGGATACGACGGATTCCCGACTCGCCAAAAGGGGTTGATTTCGGCTGTAGCTCCCGTATAGGACCCCTAGGAGGTCCTGATCTCACCGTTCTCGCCTCGTAGGCCCATGGCCTCAGCGATCGAGCAGTTGGAGGTCAAGTTCTCGTGCACGACTTCGGTCGCAGTTCCCGTTATGAGCCTTCGGGTTCGGATCTCGATAAATGGACGGAAACGTCCAAGTTCTCGCATATGGCATCGACCATAGTTCTCGTTAAAGGATCGAAAGGCCTTGGATCTCGTTGCAGGAATTACCTCCGAGTTTCAGGGAATCGGATCCCGCTGCGCTATCGTCCCCGCGCCCGAAACAACGAGCAGGGAAGGAATGATAGCGCACACATTTCACTGACTACTCGTGTCGTCCTTGAAATTGTAATATTTTTTTTTTTTTTTTTACGCAAATACCTTCCCGTACCGCGGTTGAGGCATAGTCTCTCGCGAGGTTCCCGTCTCACTCACAAATGAAAATAGCTCCCGACAAGTAACAGTGAGTGAGAGAAAAGATCGCGGCGACCGAAATACGGGCCGTGATCCGATAATAGTTCCCGTACCGAGAGGCACAACCCTCTCGTGCTGCTTTTCCGCGAAGGTGATCGCGAGTTCTCGCTGATCCCCGCGAAGGAAGTCAGTTGTTCCCGTCACCTGCTACGCAGGGTAAAGATCTCAGAAAGTTCTCGTAACCCCCTTGGATGAAATTCAGGAAAGGGTGCTTGAGTTCATTCTCGCACACTTCACGTCCACTACTGTTTCGAACTCTAGTTCGAAACCCTCCCTAGGGGTGAGGAGTTGTGACGTGATTTTTTTGAATCAGCGTCACAAAAACCAAAACAACCGTAACTCGCATAAAAATACCGATTTTTAATGCTGAAGTTTCGCGTTACTGCCTCTCCCAGCGACTTAAGATACCGTCAAGCTCTCGCTAAGATGTCGATCGAGATTTTTGCAGTCTACCTTTTATGTTTTTTTGTAATTATTACGAATTGTTTCGATATGGTTCATTATTTCAGTTTAAATTCAAGTTTCAGATTTAGTGCTCTCAGATTTAGTTTATTCCTTTTGCTTTGAGATTTAGTTTACTTCAGTTTTAGTTCAGTTTTGGTCGGGATTCTCGAATTCGCTTGGTGGCACAAAGTTAGCTAATAAAAGGCCCAAGTGAAGGAGAGACTCGACGAAGTGTCTTGCAACTACATTAAAGTCCGGTGCAAACCCGGCACCCTATAGAAAAGTGCAATGCGTTGAGATCAGGCGGAGGTATCGTTTGGTCCAGGCAAGGGTGGTGGAACCCCTTGCGCTGCGTTATAGTTGAGTAGAGCCTTGTATCTCACGCATTGACTAAGGGAAGCGATTGCGAAGATTTGTTCAAGTTACCGCGTTATAGTATCGGCTCTCGATTCGATAAAGTCATGAGATGGTTGAGAGGGCAGTAGTTATCGATCAAGATCCCCCAAATAATAACGATAATTCATTACGAATTTTCGTAGGCAAAGACAGTCGACGGAGAGCTGCCCTCGAGGTAACTCGGGTCTCTCTCGCGCTCCCGCTATCGTAGGCTTCGGCCTATTGTTTTCGCGCTCGAGCCAGCGGGGCATCGTGTGATCGCTGTGTCTCGCTCGCGTTACCGTGGATCCCGCTACCGCTCTCGCTCTCGTGTTCGCGCGTTCGTTCGTCGGTTCGTGTGTTTCGCGTGTGCTATCCTCGGTAGGATTCCGAAAGGAATTCTTTCCGAGTCGATAATTCGATAGATGCGTTACAATTAACGCTCTCGAGTTGAAGTACATGTGTGTGAGTTCTCGTGGTATCGTCAGATGCAGTTCCCGGTCCTTTTTGGATAAATTACGCGCTTCGATGAGTTTTTTTTTATTTATCAAAATTATCGTTCCCGTGTCGCGCCCGTGGTCGCTGGTCTCGCTTCGATCTCTCGATCAGCTGAGTACTCGCGATGCACGTGCGTGGGATCCCGTGGCTCCAAGCCAATAATAATTATTTTTTTGGAGCGCTATTTTATTGGCCTCGGATCGCGACCCTTCTACCACAACCCACATCCTGAGCAACCGAGCACTCCGCTACCGTTCGCTCTCGCGGGTATATCGGTGTTTGATTTAGTTAGTGTTTTATCGTTCGTTTTGTCCCTGCGGAGGTCGTCGTTCCACCGACCTCCTGATTAGTCCGGTTTGGGAATTCCGGCGAAACAAAAATTCACCCTGCAGAGGTCGTCATTCCACCGACCTCCAGTTTAGTCCGGTTGTTAATACCGGTGAAACAAAATTAACTGGCGCCCACCGGGACGCCGATGCATCCGCGAGGGTGGACGGCCGAAGGTGACGTAAGTTTTCGAGTTCGTGTTTTTTTTTTGAGTTTCGATCTCGCTCATCTTTTTGAGTTTTGAGTTTTTTTTGTAAAATTAGTGTTGCGTTCTCGAGATCAAGGAAAACCCGTCACAACATATATATACATACACATAGGCATCAAACTTTTATATACATATGTTTTCTTGTTATTCCATTACGCGTCGTATTTTAGTTTATTCGACGATTTCTAAACTGCGCGTGATATGATCTTTGTTTTTTTCTTATCAGTCATTTGCATATCGAAATGTTCATCTTTATTAACGCAGGTTTTTTAGTTTTCGTATTATTGACATAAGAAATCCGTAACGATGAAGACATTGTCATAAAATTTCATTCTTTTAGCGTTTTAAAATTATTTAATCGAATTTCACAAGAATATTTTCTCCTTTTGTCAAACCGTTTAAAGGGGCTGAGTCACCTAAAAAATAGAATGTTCATTATTTTTTTTTCTGTCTAAAAAAAATAAAAATTCGATTGTATTTTCATAATCTATATATGATTAACTTTTTTAATTTTTTAATTTTTAATTTAATTTTAAAGTGTGGAAAAAAATGTCATTTTCACATGACTGCGATGCTCTTTTTCCACATTTTCTTCGATAGCTCCATTGGAGGAGGTTCAAAAAAAAATTCCTTCACTCGTTCCATAATTAATACTCCAGCGAAGAAAATGAGCCATGAAAAGTCAAAATTGATTCACTCCTCCGGTCTGAAACCTGCGACAAGTAAAAAAAAGTTTGACCATCTCTGCTTTCGCTTCGACAAACTTGGGAACATCAAAAAAATTAAAAAAGGTAGTTAATCATATATAGATTATGAAAATACAATCGAATTTTTATTTTTTTTAGACAGAAAAAAAAATAATGAACATTCTACTTTTTAGGTGACTCAGCCCCCTTAATAATCGTGAGATAACCGTGTGTTTTATTCATGCAACGCGGCACAAGGTAATTGGTATCGAATATACTATTTATGTACCCAATATCTAGACCGATTCTTTCGTCATCGTAGTCACCATATCGAGGGTTACGAGTAAAAAATTTGCTTTTTTTCATTCTATTATCATTGATTTTTCTTTTTATGATTTAAAATTGATCAGTGTTCTATTCCCAAACATAGTATATACAATACTCAAGATAGTATTGTATTTTAGTGCTTTTTTCTACATCAAAGACCTACACGGTACATACTGAACTATTCGATTTTAAGGTATCATGCCATTCCGGAGCTTTCTCTGTTCTATCGTGTTGTCCAATTTTTTTCATAACTACCTTCAAGGGATATTCGATCGAGATATTGCTTTATTGCCGAAGTCCCATCCAACCGATTATTTGCATATTACATAAACTTAATGTCCGAGTTTTTGGAATGAAAAATGAGATACACAGTAGCAAATCAAACAATCAAAAACGCGTCCACTTCAAACATATTTGAAATTTGGCTATTTTTGAATATTCGATAAATGCGGTGAACATAATTTAAAAAAATGTTTATTTCCTTTCGTTTTGAATAAACAAATACATTTTTTTTATTTCATTCCACTATACTTCAAACATCTCTAAGAATATTTCCTGCTATGATTACCTATAGATCTCCAAAAATATTGAAATTGAATTATTGAAAATTGACCAATTGATACTCTATAAATGCTTCAGACAAGAACTGTGATTTATTATTTTCAACAGTTTCTCAACGACAATATTGCAGATCAACATTGATACCCAACGACGAGTGACAACCGGGAATTTTTACGTTGGATGCTGCAACACTTTGCGGTCAGTAACCCGTTTCAATCAACCAACGTTTCGCAATGCTATCGAAATATTCACGCGGGCGGAAGCCTTTGCATCAATTGTCGCGTCGACAACGCACTGACATTCTTCGCAGAGTTCGGTTCGATTTGCTACCCAAGGAACACGAATCACGATCGTCAACATTACTGGAAAATTTTTCTTCAGTCGAAACTCCACTGTCTCATCCGGAAAATGAAAACAGTTTTGATCACCTTTCTTTTCCATTGACCGATATGCCCATCGTACAACAAGATCCAGTTTTTACGGATAACGCGTCGATAGTTTCACAAGCTGATGATTTCACGAATGATGAGTCTTCCGATGACATGTCGATCGATCGCTGCAGCCAATCTAGTCTCGAGTCATTATCGGAGGTAGCAGATGAACGGCCAAACTTTCAGAAAGATCTTGCATCTTGTGCTGTTGCTTCTGACAAACTTCTTCAGATGCTTCGCTCGCATCCATGTTTTTCGAATTTTCCGAAGTCTACAAAGACTTTAGTCGGTACTCCTCGGCAATCTGCAGTACTTTTGGATGTTCCTCTGGGGGAATATTTAAGTTTTGGATTTCAAGCGGCGATAGTGATGATTTTGGACAGTGTCGATGACGATAAAATTCCGGAACATCTTGAAGTAGATATAAGCACAGACGGAGCTAATCTCGACAATTCAGGAAACAATCAAATATGGCCGATCCAATGTAGAGTTTCAAACATTCCTAATAGTCGCACGGAAGTTGTAGGTATATATAGAGGGAATAAAAAACCCGACGACTTCGTAGTTTTTTTCCAACCATTGGTGGACGAAGTAGCTATCCTGATACGCGATGGCGGCGTACTGTATCGCAGACGCCTAAAGACCTTCTCCTTCAGAGCCTTTATCGCGGATGCTCCGGCGCGGGCTTCTTCATTGAATCATTATGGTCACACTTCAGAACATCCATGTTCCAAATGTTGCGTCGCAGGTGAATACAGAGAGCGACGAATGAGTTTTTGCGGCATAGATTTCCGTCTTCGTACAGATGAAGCATATAGTAGGCAGGAAGATGAAGATCACCACATGGAAGGTCAAAGTCCACTTTCATTTCTTCCGATTGGCTTGGTTTCACAAGTCCCATTTGAGTATATGCATCTCGTCCTTCTCGGTGTTGTTAAGCGTATGTTATCAGCGTGGATCGATGGAAAGTTTTCAAAGAACAGCCGACTTTCAGCACGCGAAGTTGATATTATTTCCACGAGGCTAGTGCATTTATCCGGTTACTGTCCGCGCGAATTCGCACGGCCGCCCAGGGCTCTTAAGTTTTATTCGCGTTTTAAGGCTACAGAATTCCGACAGTTTTTGCTATATACAGGTCCTGCCGTCTTGTTCGATCTTCTCAACGATGATTTGTATAATCATTTTTTGCTACTTCATGCGTCTCTTCGTATCTTAGCGTCCTCGGCGCCGTCTGACGAACAATTGTTTATTGCAAAAGCGGCGCTTCGCATTTTTGTTGAACAAAGTCCGAGTTTGTACGGGTCATCATTCGTTAGCTACAACGTCCATGGACTGCTTCATCTTGTCGATGACGTAAAATTGTTGGGTCCCGTTGATACATATTCTGCCTTCCCGTATAAAAATAATATGCAAATTTTTCGAAAGTACTGTCGAAAACCAGATATGCCTTTACAACAAATTGCGAATAGAAGGGCCGAGCTCGCCCAACGGATCAACAGATGTACTCGACAAGCCGATTACCAAACTGTAGCGATTGAAAAACACAACGAAGGACCTCTTATCACTGACAACGCTAATGACAAGGCACAACAGTATCGTCGATTGAAGTGTAGGAAATTCGTATTGACTAGAGAACAACGTAACAACTGTTGCATTTTAAAGGATTCAACGATTTGCATAGTCGTTAGTATAATCGTTCGTCGAGCAGAAAACTTTTTGATTGTCAAAAAATTTGATCGTGTCGAAGCACTTTACGACGTAGCTATACCATCATCTTCGGTTGGCTACTAAAAATGTCATGGACTGCTACAGGACCTCTTGCTTGTTAAATTCGAAGATGTTTTGACCAAGTGCTATTTAATGCGACACTGGCCAACGCGCCGGCTTGACGAAAATGGTCGCGAGTTCCTCAGCGTTGATGTATTTATTGTAGCGACTATGTCGTGCGAGATCAAATATTGAATCTGCTCGGAATGATATCAATTTTTGAAAAAATTGATACTACTTTCATCGATCAAGGTTAGACTGTTAGTATTACTTCACTATTAATTACCATTATTTTAGGACACCTTGTGTCTCATCTCGAAAATTTTTTTTCGAATTTGAAATTTAATTGTTCAATCGTTGTTTAAAGTTACAATTTCACGAATTGCATTTTATTCTATATCATTCCATTCCGGTGGAAAATTTCTTATGGCTATTAATGTCTAGGAGATCCGGGAGAATCTAGGAGATCTAGGAGAATCGCTCTCTTAATTGTTGATCGTAATAAGAAACGTCAAGCCTTCGTAAATATATCAACGGTTCGAAAGTTATACAGCAGCGTTGCCATGGGTTACTCTCGAAGAAATATTTCAATACTTACATCACTTAATTTCATCAACATGTTTGCTTTAAGTTCTTAACGTAACATCTGAACTTAACATCATGCGACATAAAATAAAATGATATTGAGTGTACTTACGTTTCGGTTTTAATACCTTAGTGGCTGCAAGAAGGAAAACGGCTTTCCGAAGTTAATCGAGGATTCTGCGGAGCTAGATGTCAGAGTTCCGGAAAACAAAGAAGCCGAGGACTTGACGGCGATGAACAGGTACAATGTGATGAACGCGATGAAAGGTACAACTTAAATTTAGACAGTGCGTTGACGTTCTTATTATGATTAATAGTTTAAATAGCTTTAGTTGGATTAGTATGTATTGTACAGTTTGCAATGACTGAGAACGTTTAGCATGAATGAGACGTATGATTTCCGCTGTGAGTAACGTTTATGTAAACCGAGGACAAGACTCTTTCGCATCGCCTCCCCAACCGCTGTAATCGTCATTATGTGTTTTTGTTTTGTCACAGAGGAAGGGATTCGCGCGTAACGATTTTTTTATTTCCCGTGAAATATTTTTTCCCATTTGTAGTTTTGATATAAGAAACGTTTCCTTCGGCATGATAAAAGCGTTTGATAAAGATTTTTTTTCACTGATACTAACGGTGCCATCACTAGGATGAATATTGAATGCTCGTCCCCTGCTCTATTAATATTATTACTTTTTCTTTCATTACAATATTACGCGTTCGACACTCCGGAATTTTAATTTTTCGTTCGTTTTTTAAATTCGAATCTTTTCGCGTTCAATAAATTTATTATCTTTTTTTTTTCTTTTTCGGATATAACCGGGTTTTAGTCATTAGAAATAATAAACGCGCGACTCCTTTATCTGTATTATAATTATTGTTGTTATTATTATCATTTTTAGTTTAAGCAACTTAGTGGTTAATGTATCATGTACTGTACCGTGTGTGCATATGAGTAAGGATGTTTGGCATGAATGAGCGGTTCGGAGTCCGCTATACAAAAGGAGGTCCCCATTCACGGGTGCGATTTAACGAATTCAAGCTCTGGAGGCATTGGCAGATACGGTTGAATTAAGACGTTTGTCAATGTCATAAAGCTGGGATCTTTATATCTCACGCGCATATACATCGAGTTCCGTCAAGGACAATCTCCATTGAACGACTGTGTTAAGAATATTTTGAAAATAGAATTCCAGCTGTGTCGAATGTAAAAGATTTATTGTGTTTAAAATTATAAATAATTTTTTTAATACTTACCTGTAAAAGTTACACCAATTTTTACATATCATTATTCCGACAATGAAAATGAAAAATCATTTCACAACTTTGGTAGGAAAAAATGAAATGTACGTACGGTTAATGTTGTTTAATTTCCGGAGTTGTCATTTAAAAAACCGGTATCAGTAGTCAGTTACATTACCGTTACGTTATTTTAGGTATAAGACGTTTTAGAAACTTTTAAGATAATTATTGCAAATAGTATTCACTAAGCATGGGCTTCAGATAAAAGAGGAAAAATTGCAAAAATGTATCGATGGTATAAAAATCGGAAAAAAATGACTCATTAAAAAGGTGCTGAAAATATTAATTGCGCATAGCAATTCCGAAATGTTATGAACAAATTGATGAGGAAAAAATTGTTCGAGAAATCGTCCGGAATCTTAACTTTTTTTTTTAATACCTATCAATTGTCTCAGATTTTTTAATTTACTTTGAATTTTTTTCATTCGGAAAAAGGATGTGGAATGTCACAAAACTCAAAGTACATTAAAAAATCTGAAAATATTCATATGTATGCAAAACAATAATTTTTATAATGAAAAGTTGGATTTCCGGAAGATTTGTCGAACAATCTTTTTTCATAAATTTGTTAATTATATTTTAGTATTATTATTACGCTAAGTTAATCTTTTCAACACCTTTTGGGTCTTTTTCAGATTTTTGCAATAATGAGAAGTGTTTGCAATTCCCTCTCATTTCTCCGAAACTTATGCTTAGTGAACACAATTTGCGAGAACCTGTTTAAGGATTAATAAACCAGTTTATTAAAAATAATATTCATAGTATGTTGCGATTCACCAAAAAAGTACGGTGATAATAAAACAATGTTTTAGAATTAATCCATGATGAAAGGACAAAAAACTAAGAGTATAATCCATAACTATGTAGAATTACAAAAACTCCATTCAAATGAGAAAATCGTTGAACGACGAATTATATTTTATGAATGAATTAATAATTAATTTATTTTGAAACGTTCGTATATTATCTTTTTCATAAGAAAGTATATATATATGAAATTCAGTTTAGAAATAATAATCGAAAATGGATTGTTACGAATTCTTATACGAAATGTGTAATTTGTATGTCTTGAAAAATATAAAGCAAGGAAAAATTTCAAATTTACTTTTTCCTTTGTGAATAATAGCAAATTCACGTGATTTCGCGAAATTCGGCATCGTGGAGTATAAATTTCGTTGCAAAATGTGCCGTCACGGTTTTTCGTAAACCGTAATAAAAGTTACAGCACTTCGAGCGTCGATTCTGCCGCCAGTGTACCGTCACGTTATGCCGCATAATTCGATGACCGAAACGGCAACGCGATCCTTAATTTTGTCACCAACGTGCCGTCACGATTCTCCGCCAATCTCGATCGAAGCGACGGCATCACGAGCATCAATTCTACTGGCGCTGTGCCCTCATGTCTTTCAGCTCAATCGAAAAAAGTAGCGGCACAACGAACTTCAAATCTGCCGCCAGTGTGCCGTAATGAAATTCGATAAACTCCGTCGTGCGCGTGCATCAATTCTACCGCCACTGTGCCGTACTATTGTTTTGCAATATTTTATCAACGTGACGACACGGCGAGCAACCATTCTGACGGCGTCATAGCGTCAGAGTTTTCATGATTATTCTCTCAAACTTGGTGTTTGAACGTGCCGCATTTTTGACACTATTATGCCGTTACGACGGGATGCCACTGAGTGCCGCCACTCTTATAGCTTTTTGGTGCAGTACATGCTATGTTATTTGATTCACATCGTGGCGTTACGTGCCGCACTCTTGCCGACAACTGGCAGACACCATAATGTCGTACGCCACGTTTGTCTATCTGGGGTGGAGCTGTGTGCTGTGGAGACAACGTTCAGCGGCACCTTTCGGGTGTGACTTGTCCCACTGAAAAATCATGAAAGTACCTTTATCGACTACCACTGATATCGACCGCCGATCATTTATCTCTCGCGTCTGTAAATTTACCGAACGCGTGAGTGCGCCACCACCGACCCATCAGAACACTTTTAGATCAAACAATTTTGTATATTTATGTAAAGGCGGCTTGAATGACGAAATTTACAAGAGCGCCTATTACGAAACGAAACGGAGACACGCGTACTTAAACGGTATATCGCCGCCAGGATTGCCGTTTATAATTTTTGTCTCGGCATATACATTTGCGCGAGCATCTTCAAGTTTCGCATGCTTAAAATGATAAGCAATTCTCCATAGCACAGTATCAATCCCATCGGAATGAGTATTGCGCGGGTTGGCGTTCCGACGGTATTATATTTATTTGGGACTTATTGGTAACGCTTCGGCTGCAGAAGCTTTTGCGATTGCATTTGCAATATAGAAAATACGAAAAAAATGTTTTGCGAATTATAACATCGTTTACGGTAAATAATTATTATCTCCACACGCATAGCATTGGACAACGTTTATCTGAAAAATCGCAACATACTATCAGAGATTAGTAGGGAGATGCACAACGCTCGGCTTTTGGCCGTCCCTGTGACGTCTGCGGTTCCGCTACTCACCCGACGCCGTGTTTGTAGACTGCGAAACACTTAGATAATACAAACGGATAAAGTAGATTCAATGAAAGTTGGACAAGTAGCAAAATAGGCGGTAAAGCAGAACAATATGGTTGACTATGCTGATATTTATAAATATAATAACCTTTCGATTTATCTCGGTTCTTCACTCTCGCCTTCGAACGCAATAAATAGTAACCCAAAACTCTAAGCATCTCTTAGAGTATACAAATTCGTGCATTCGGTAATTCGAGATCTTCAGAACGAACGCCTGGCAAGCCATATGTATCTTTGTTTATAAACGAAAGGAGAAGGTTGTTTATTTCCAAAGGGTCTTCGAAAACGAACGTGACTTTTCTTCGAACTACCGGATTAGTGCCATAAAAAGTAAGAATGTTAATGTCGAGTACCGGTAAATGTCAAGTGCCCTTCGCTACAACTGCAGGCGCCGAGCTCATATAACGACCACTGGGCGACGGGCCAGGGGGATGTTTGGAAAGTCTCGCGAACAATAGAAGGCCCTCGCGTGGGCCCCTGAAACATAGACGAGAGGGAAGAAACCGAGAGACTTAGATAGAGACAGTACCGTAAGGAAAAGGACGAAGAAGTGCTGGTTACGGAGAGCACTATATGAGAGCTCGAGAGTGGGGATGCTTCGGCGGAGACTTCGAAGCCTCCTCCGGGTAACAAGACGAGCAGTCTTGGAAGAAACACGAAATGTTTAGAGTCGTGAACGATCCGGGTGTCTTACACGTCTTGTAAAGATATAAGACTAAGAATACTATTTTCTATCGTATCTTATCTTTGTACTATTACTGATATAGTGTTTTACCGTTCAATACATCGTGTTTTAATATCAATACATATATACACGAATTCCATGACTCGCGTTTCAAATCATTCAACGAACCACTCAAATTAAATCCTTCCCGGGACTTCAGGCGCGAATTTCTATTCGCCACGGCAACATCGTATCCAACGGCAGCAGCTCACGAAGAGCCAATCAACGATACTCTACAAAAGTCACGGCATTGGGCCGTAACATCCCCAACTAAGTGGTGCTAAGTCGTAGCGGCGAACTCGGGAGTACGATTTTGTGATCATCGCCACGATCAACATTGCAGAGTCGGAGCGAACGTGATCACCGATGCGGTGGGTATTACAGGCGCGTGAACACGAATCAGCGCTTGGCGGGGAGAACCTCTGCGCCGCTCGAGCCTCGTTCTCGCAAACTCTGAGACTTGGTTCTTCGGACGCGGATGAATTTCTTTTTCCTCTTCTTTGCTTCTTACAAGTACCCAACTTTTTGTCTATGTACTCTGTAACGTGCACGAAATGACTAATCAATCAGCGAAGGCGTGATTAGGTGCGGAAAAAATATTTTCTACCCGCAAGCGAGCTCGCAACTTTTGAGCGACTTTCATACATTCAACTTCAAAGTCATCGGTTGCTCGAGAGCGTCTCGGCATCTTTTTTTGCTTCAAGAATTCAACGTTCGAGCCCAAGATGAATTGATTCATTTTTATTTTTTGGTCTTGTTAAAGCAACTTTCCGAATATGTGTGTGCACTGCCACGTGCACTAAATGACTCATTAATTATTCTAGGTATTACAATATAGGTACGAGAAAAATATTTTCTAACGGCAAGCGAGCTCGCAACTTTTATGCGACTTTCGTATAACCAATTTTAAAATGTTCGGTTAGCCGAGAGCGTTGGCACATCCTTTTTTACATCAAGAATCCGAGGTTCAAGCCAAGATAGATCGGCTTAATTATTTTTTTTTTTCTTTCAGTTAATTCCGATCACGGTCTCTACATTAGTGTACAGGATAAAAAAACGCCTGCTGCAGTTGTTGCAGTTGCGGTGTTGAAAGCAAGAATTGTTTTCGCGTTTCTAACTAAAAAAATAACGATTATCATTGACGATGAATAAAATGTTATATTTTGTACTTAATAATATAAAGAATTAATATAATATAGTACAGTTGTCGAGTGTTCAGCTATGATCGTGTACACTCGCGCGGTGTATAGTTGACTTGGTGTACAGCCTATTGGTGGCGAGATATTAATGTGCCTACTTTCACGGTGTAAACTTTTCGTGTCGAGTTGCCGTTGTGTCGACCATTTTTCTTCGTGCTCATCTGATATACTGCCTGTGCATCTCCCTACTAATCTCTGGTTAAAATGCTGCCATCACTTGTTCCGCTGCTCCTCCGATTGGTCCTCTCTGTCAGAGTAGGTTAGTATCAAACCGAACTAACAACCAATAGTAATGTCCAAACAAGTGACGGCATCATAATTTTTAACGAGCGACTGGAGAGCGCCTATGATCACCCACGGGGGTGGATATAAGGTTGCCGGACGACGATTCCTTCCCGTGCGCATTCCGCTTTTTCCAATGTCATCCAATGTAAATAGCCTTTAAAGTGTTTCATGGACAACACTGAAGCGAAAGTACGTTGTGATATTTCGGATAAATGTTTCCCAATGTAATGCGTGCGCAGATAATAATTATTTACCATAAAACGATGTTAAATTATGCAAAAAAAAATATTCGTACATTTTACATTACAAATGCAATTACAAAAGCGTCTACAGGCGAAGCGTTACCAATAAGTCGCAAATAAATGCAATTCCGTTGGAACGCCAATTGGCGCAATATTCATTCCGATGGGATTGATACTGTCGTATGGAGAATCTCTTAAAATTTTAAGCATGCGACGCTTGAAGATGCTCGCCCAAATGTATATGCCGAGCCAACAATGATAAACGACAATCCTGGCGGCGATATACCGTTTAAGTACGCGTGTCCTCATGTCCTTTCATAATAGGCGCTCTTTCAAATTTCCCCATTCATCCGGCTTCTAAATCACTTTTGTCGAAACGCAAAAAGTTGTTAGATTTTCTACGTAAAAGTGTTCTGATCGGCCGGCGGTGGCGTACTTACCCGTTTGGTTGTGGAGACACAGACTCGCGTGAGTCAGTTACGCGCTACACAGCGACAACAGCGACGCCCTCACTCAGCAACGAGCGAGACGAGAGACAGGAGAGAAAAGGAACCGCCACGGCTGTAGCCGGCACTTCGTCGTTTCCCTTCTGGGAACTTTCACGTTGGTTGAAGACTTCCGCCCGAACTAAGAGAACGTTTAGAGAAACGTTTGGAGAAATAAAGAATAAACGTTTAACGTTTGGAGAAATAAAGATTAATATATTTATGTGGTGAATCTGGTATCGAATTATTTAAATAAGTAGCAACCACGCCACATTGGTGACCCCGACTCGAACACTAAACAAAAAAAATAAATAAATAATAAAAAAATAAAGTAACCTTCGGGAAAAACGCCGGCCGACACGCGCTCGAAAACCTAACCTCGCATCGATCGACATCGATAATACATCGAGAGAAAGATACGATGGTTGTACACACACCTCCACCTTCGCCAACGAAACGCAGCGGGACAGTAGAGAACAGCACGCCTCGTAACAACGACGGCTATCTTGAAGCGATACCACGCAACAACAACCTGTTGACAAGGGCAAACATAGCTTGCGCCGACAACGAGGGCATTAACAGGGCGCCGCCAGGCGATTTCGACGCGGAAACCGGTGCCGCACTACGCAACCAATCTCTCATAGACTTCGACGGAGATCCAATATATTTCCAACAAGCTCAGCATCAAATCATGGACGTTCGTAGCGTCAAGCTTCCGGATTTTTGGGTAAAAAATCCTGCGCTATGGTTTGCGCAAGCCGAAGCTCAATTCCACACGCAACGAGTGCAGTCAGACTCATCGAAATATTTCACCGTCGTAGCCAAGTTGGACGCCGACGTTTTGCAACGAGTCTCTGATGTCATCGAGGACCCGCCTACCGCTGATAAGTATAACAATCTGAAAAAAATACTTATAGAACGGTTCTCAGACTCAAAGCACAAACAGCTTCACACGTTGTTGAACGAAATGCAACTGGGGGACAAAAAGCCGTCACAGTTGTATCGAGAGATGAGAACTCTCGCACAAAATAACATCTCGGAAGTTGCCTTGAGAACGCTCTGGATGCAACACATGCCGAAGAGCATCGCTTGTGCTCTTTCCGCCAGCGAGGATATCGATTTATCAAAACTCACGACCATCGCAGACCGAATGATGGAAGCCACAGCGAAGTCACGGAACCAAGTTTTTGCGGTGGAGGCAAAAACCGAAAAAAAACCCGCAAATAATTCCTCACAAATCGAAAATCGACTGGCAAATCTCGAGAGAGGTTTCGCAGAGCTTGCTGCCGTACTACGAGAAAAACTCGATCTATCCGGCACTCCGACGACGCAAAACCAACAATCTCGGGGCCGTCCGCGCTCGAAAAGCCGTTCAGGAGACGTGGCGATCTGCCATTTTCATCGACGCTTCGGAATGGCAGCTAAGAAATGCCAAGCACCGTGCGCGTTCGAGACGCTAAAGACGAACGCGACGTCCAATACAACACAGACGGGAAACTAGAAATGCCGCCGTCAGTCAGCACGGTCAGCGACGGCAACCCGCTGAAGTACCGGCTACACGTAAAAGACGCATCGACAAACTTGTCATTCCTCGTGGACTCGGGGTCTGAGGTATCGATCATTCCGCGACGAGCGGTCAAGAACAATCTCAAAACACTGGATTTGAAATTATACGCAGCAAATAATACGGAAATCCCTACGTTCGGCAGTAAACTGTGTTTGCTTGACCTCGGCCTCCGCCGAGCCTTCAAATGGCCTTTTATCATCGCCGACACCGTAGGAGCAATAATAGGAGCTGATTTTTTGGTCCAGTTCGATCTTCTCGTCGATTTAAAAAGAAAACAGTTCATCGATAACACAACGAAGCTCACGTCACGAGGCCAAATCGTCCAGACAAGTAATTATGACATATCTACAGTCAACGCGGAATCTCAATTTAAATCCATTCTCGCTGATTTCCTCGAGGTCGTCACGCCGTCGAAAGCACGGGCTGTAGCCAAACATTCAGTGGTCCACCACATTATCACTGAAGGACCGCCTATAGCTGCCCGTCCGCGTCGCCTAGCGGGCGAAAAACTAGCAGCAGCCGAGAACGAATTCAAGTATATGGTGGAACAAGGGTGGTGCCGACCTTCGAGCAGCCCTTGGCAAAGCCCGCTACACATGGCACAAAAGAAATCAGGCGATTGGAGACCGTGCGGGGACTACCGTCAGCTCAAAGCAAGAACCGTACCGGACCGATATCCGATTGCTCATATTGAAGATTTCGCGAACAAACTGCACGGGAAAACAATTTTCACGACGCTCGACCTCGTTCGCGCGTACCATAACATTCCTGTAGCAGAAGAAGACGTACAAAAAACAGCGGTAACAACCCCATTTGGATCGTTTGAATTCACCGCAATGCCGTTTGGACTGTGCAATGCAGCCCAAACGTTTCAGCGATTCATTGATGAAATCTTTCGAGACTTGGACTACGTCTATTGCTACATAGACGACATACTTATCGCTTTGACGGGTGAAGAAGAACACGCTGAACATTTTCGAGATGTCCTCAAACGCCTCGGGGAGTTCGCACTGAACATCAATCTAGCAAAATGTACAGCAAAATGTTTCATACTTGGGGTACACGATCTCAAGGGAAGGAACGAAACCACCAGTCGAAAGGGTAAAAGCAATCCTCGAGAACAAAAAACCGGAAACAATCGAACTGAGAAGATTCACGGGAGTGGTAAACTTCTATCGCCGTTTCATCCCGCGAGCTGCGGACATGCAAGCACCGTTGAACGAGTATTTCAAAGAATCGAAGGAAAACGATAAACGGCCGATACGGTGGACAGAGAGAGCGGAACGCGCTTTCGAAGAATGTAAAAATAGCCTCGCTCAAGCAGCGTTGCTCGCACATCCGTCTCCAAACGCACCTCTCACACTCACGTGTGATGCATCTGACGTGGCTATCGAAGCCGTTTTGGAGCAACAGGACGAAGAGGGTGGAAAACCCTTGGGTTTTTTTTCGAGGAAACTGAGTGAAACGGAAACAAGGTACAGCACCTATGATCGAGAGTTACTCGCAATTTACTGCGCGGTAAAACACTTTACGCACATGATTGAGGGACGAAATTTCGTCATCAAAACGGACCATACGCCGTTAAGTTTCGCGTTCCGACAACGACCGGAAAAAGCATCACCTCGACAACTCAGGCAGCTAGATTACATCGCCCAATTCTCAACGGAAATCGTGCACATTCGCGGCGCAGACAACACCGTCGCCGATGCTCACTCGCGTGTGGAAGAAATAGACATGCCGGTAATAATTACCACACAAGAGCTTATCGCAGAACAAGAGAACGACGAAGAACTCCAGCAACTCTTAAATTCGAAAACCGCCTTGAAAGTAAAAAAGCTCGAGGGAAACGAACAGGAGTCGTTGTATTGCGACACATCTACTGGGAGCGTACGACCTTTCGTCCCCGAGAAGCCGCGAAGAAAAAATGTCGACGCCGTCCATGGCCTCGCACATCCGAGCGGTAGAGCAACGAGTAAAATGATTAAAGAGAAGTTTGTATGGCCGGGCATGCGAAAAAACATCCTGCAATGGGCGCGCACATGCGTTCCGTGCCAACGAGCAAAAATTCAGCGTCACACGAGGAACGTCCCAGGAAAATTCGACACGCCGGAAAATCGATTCGATCATGTCCACTTGGACATTGTTGGGCCGTTACCGGTTCGCCAAGAGTATCGCTACATCTTAACAATGATCGACCGATTCACAAGGTGGCCAGAAGCTATACCTATGAGAGACATCACGGCAGTCACGGTAGCAACGTGTTTTTACACGAATTGGGTTTCGCGATTCGGAACTCCTCGTACGATCACAACAGATCAGGGTTCGCAGTTTGAAGCAGCACTCTTTAAAGCATTGGCGCACCTCGTGGGAGCAGAGAAGACACGCAGCACAGCTTATCACCCTGCTGCAAATGGAATCATCGAACGATGGCATCGTTCGCTAAAGGCAGCGATAATGTGCCACGGTTCCTCGGCGTCGTGGGTCGAAGTACTTCCAACGGTACTCCTCGGGTTTCGCACAGCCTACAAAGAGGACATCAGAGCTTCAGCAGCGGAAATGGTTTACGGCAAACCTGTAAGAGTTCCAGGGGAATTTTTTACGAACATCGAAATGCCGAGCAATCCGCAGATTTTCGTCGAAAAATTCCGGGAACACATGCAAAAGCTACGAGCAACGCCGACTGCTCATCACAGTAAAAAGAGTTTGTTCGTCCATAACGATCTGTACACCTGCTCACACGTCTGGCTACGAGTAGATGCCGTCCACCCACCGTTGGAACCGCCGGACGAAGGGCCCTATAGGGTCATAAAAAGAATCAACGAATACGACTTCGTGATACTGGTCAAAGGAGAGGAAAAGACTGTTACAACAGAGCGTCTGAAGCCAGCGTATCTCATAAACCCGGAAGCTGATACAATGAGCAACGCGACGACGCAAAGCAATAGACCGCAAGCATTAAAAACATATGCCCGAAAAAAGAAGGTTCAAAGTATAACGCCTTCGCTGGGGGGGGGGGGGAGTACTGTGGAGACACAGACTCGCGTGAGTCAGTTACGCGCCACACAGCGACAACAGCGACGCTCTCACTCAGCAACGAGCGAGACGAGAGACAGGAGAGAAAAGGAACCGCCACGGCTGTAGCCGGCACTTCGTCGTTTCCCTTCTGGGAACTTTCACGATGGTTGAAGATTTCCGCCCGAACTAAGAGTATTGTTTAACGTTTGGAGAAATAAAGATTAATATATTTATGTGGTGAATCTGGTATCGAATTATTCAAATAAGTAGCAACCACGCCACATGGTAAATGAAAAGACGCGAGAGATAAATCATCGGCGGTCGAATCAATGGTAGTTGGTAAAGGTAATTCCTTGATTTTTCAGTGGGATAAGTCACACCCGAAAGGTGCCGCTGAACATTGTCTCCATGTAGGGGATCCGCTTACTTTATTGGCGCTGCCTTTTTAAATGAGTCGGTACACGAGAGTTATAATATAAATTTAAACTTTATTTTAGTCGGTTTAAAATGGCGTTATGTCGTTGAGAGCTTGTAAAGGGAGCTCGTGTCAAAGTTCCTCTTAACTACGCCGGATCTCGTGTAACACTGATTGCTATCGATGATTGATTTCACCCTGGCGAACCGGCCGACTGCACTTCTGACCGTAAAACCGACACGTCGTTTTTAACCACGGAAACGACGTTCACCGACCGCGACCGACCGTCGATTTTTTTCAGCTGGAACAGTCGGTTCCTTCGCCGGCCGACCGTGGACCGACGATCATTTCTTTCCGGCTGAAACAGTCGGTTCCTTCGGCGGCTAACCGAAGTCTGCCACGGACCGACCATAGATTTTTTTGGGCCCGGTAGTCGGTTCTTTTGGGGACCGACTGAAGCCTGCCGTGGACCGACCACCGATTTTTTTTGGGCCCGGCGGTCGGTTTCTTCGGCGACCGACCGAAGTCGACCGCACATTTTGCGGGTGCGGCGGGGGTATTGGACGGTCGGCCCAGGAGCGAACCGACTACAAGTCGACCTCGGAAGCGACCACCGCAGCCGAGCTGCCGCGGTCGGCTCCACGGTCGATTTTCAGTTGGATCGTTACTGAACCGACCGCATGTTTTTTGTTTTTTTTTTTTCATACTCGATAAGCAACGAAAAAGCAAATGCATCATTTCGCATTTGCGCTATTCGTTACCCATCTGCCATTCGTTTCGTTATAAGTAGCTTTATTTTCGTTTTTTTTGCTTTCTTTTTTACATCGTTGTCTTATCATTTCCGATACATAATATTTTTTTTTACATTTTTCTTTTATAATTATGAGATAAAATGAAATGGTTTTTATTAATTTTCAAATATATGTTATCTTAACATTTTTCTCTTATAAATACGAACGTAGTCCAAAAACATAATATTTTTTCTTTGACAAACATAATAAACTAATTTAACGAGTTTCGTAGTGTTTGATCGCTTGTGTTAATCAACTCGATTGTTTTTTTTTTATTTTTTTTTATTTCGGAAAAAATAGTTTTAAACGAATCTCGGACTTTTCTCGCGATTCTTTTATCGAGCGTATGTAAAATGTTAATTGGTACCGGAGTTTCGTTGTGAACTTTTAATTAACACGATCCGATAGTTTTTTTTTGTAAAGATAATTTTCGAATATATTTTGTTTTTTTCTGTGAAACGTAAAATAAAAATTAACGATTAATCATTAGAGAGTTCCATCGTTTGCATTAATTGATTTGATTCGATTATTTTGTATTGTTTTTTTTTTCAGGTTAATCGACTATGCATATTTTTTTCAAACGCTGAAAAATAATGTAACGAGTATCGCAGTTTTCTCGTTTGTGTTAATCGACTCGATTTGATTCGTTTTTTATTTTTTGTTTGTTTTTTTTAATCCTAAAAAACAATTACAAACGAGTCCTCGACTTTTTTCGTGATTCTTGTATCGAACGTAAATCAAATGTTAACGAGTACAGAAGTTTTATCGCGAACCTTTCATTAACACGATTCGATAGCTTCTTTATGTATTTTTTTGTTTTTTCAACGCAACTTAAATTCTCGAATATACATATGTATATATATTTTTTTTCTATCGAACGTTAAATAAAACTTAACTATTATCAGAGATTTTCATCGTTTGCGTTAATCTACTCGATTCGATTTTTTGTTATTTTCGTTAATAGACTCGACAATCTTAATTGTCCATAGTTTATTTTTGTCGATATCTATAAACGTTTTCGATCTTCCCGTTATTTTTTCTTTTCGGAACGGTGCAGCACTCGATAATTATTACCACATATTTATCTGTAACAGAACAAAAGAGAAATTTGTTCGTCATATGAAATATTCAATATATAAAACTTATGTACCGCCGTTTTATAATATTTTAACTTACCCACAATACGATAGCTTTTCGCATTCGTTCAATACACTCCGGTATATTTTTTTATCGTCTTCTCCGTCACTGGAATTGTTGACGACGTAGGCAACGTAGGCGAGTTTATCGCTTATTTTGGCTTCATTGACTCCCTATAATTTCGAGCACATGTGGAGATAAGTACCGTGATAATAAATATTTTGTAAATCGTTGAACAAATTTGTACGTGCCTTCAATCCGTTTCCCATAAGTTCGGTAGCTTAGCGATTGTTTTTTCATCCTCAATAGTCATCATTACAATCGCGGGTACGGGTTTCGAATCGTTAATGGTATGCGGAACGAAAATAATTGTCCGCGTAGTCGAAAACTTTCGAATGTGTTTCGACCATTGACCAAAAGCATTACCGTGAATATTGATTTTTTGTACAAGAAAACCAGCGACTTTCGAACCGTCCGCGTTTGTAAAAGTTACTATTTCTATGATTCCTCCATATACATCGATATTTTTGCAGTAAATGTATTCGTTGCAATTACTTATTATTTTTTTTTTTTTTACCCCAACTCGTATAATCGGTACCTTTTATAATCGCCCACTTATAGAAGGATACATTTTGCGGCGGCTGATCGTAACCGGCAAAAGCGAAAGCCTCAATTTCGTCATCGCTCGGTTGACGCGTTGCAATACAATCAATTGCGTGGAGATCCGATATTTTCGATCGCGTATCATCAATGAAATATTTTTGTCTCTTGAAACCCGAATTGAGAATTGAATGTACCATCTGTTTAATGTTGCACGGTACTAGCGGTGTATTCATAACTTTCTCAATGAATTTTTGTAAATAATATCGCGTTACAATTTGCGTAGCTCTCGCATTCGGGCTCGTCACTTTATCCATTAATTTTTTGTTCCACGACTCATATGGAAACGCACTGTGCGTCCAGAAGGGTCCCCAGTAAAATACCGAATCGGTCAAGTGTTGCAACAGATGAATATTGTAAGTCATATTGACAATTCTAAATATTTGTTCGTATTTTTGTCGGTAAGTTTTTAGCAACCTTTTCGCTAATAAAAATTCTTCGGTATTTATGCTATCTTGATTCAAAATTGTAACCGCTTGAGACAACAACGAAATGTGTCTGTAATCAATTTCACGTACGATACCCTTTAAGCACGGTAACGCGTAGAACTGTATCCAGTTGCGCCACTCGCTCTCTTTCCACATTTTCATAGTTTCGATGGGACGTGGATTTCTCGCAATCGAAGTCGGCGGTCGGATGCTTATCAACCGTTTATTTATTTGACAAATGTTTCTCGGCGATCCAGCGTACCAACGTGCCGTTGCACTACCGTTAAGTAGCAATTCCGTGTATCGTTTAACAACACCAAGATAAACATTGTGCATAATATCGACTACAACTCCACGACCGCAATCGAATTTTCGAAGAATCGCAATCGCCGAAGGCCCTTTAACACCGTTAACTTTTTGCCCTGTCCTGCGCGCCAACATCATATCACGTCGTATTTCATTGTCCGTGCGACATTCTTCGTTTACAGCAGTAAACGGATAAACGCGTCCCCCCCCCCAACAGAGTCGAGTATACAGATTATCGTTATAAATTTACTTTGAACCATTTCACCGTCAATCGGATTTTTCCACGATAATCCCGTATCGTGCAAGTTTCCCAATTCTTTAATTATTGGCAATAGTAATAAATTTAGATTCGGGTGAAAAGTGTCCACCCATAATCCCGCGAGTATCGTATGTTTCTTCCGAGCGTGCGGCGAAAATTCGTTTATCGTTAGCATTACAGGCCACGCGCTCGCTTTCGACGATTTTTAGACTTGACATCCATCCGTGAAAATAGCGAAAGAAAAATTGTATTTATAACTCAAAAAGTCATTGGGCTCACATAATTTTTGATACTCGGTACCGTCATATATATCCTCCATTGCGTCTTGGTTGTTTTTTTTTCGCGTGAACCGGTAGTCCAAAGACGCTATAATTACGGGATCCGAGAACAATTGTCGAAGCTGTTCTGTTATATTTAATCGAATGAAGTACGACAACAATTTATTAGGCTTACGCGGTCCGCAACTGCCGCAGTTACAATCCTTTTCGCGTCTTTCACCACTACCTATGCTCGCGAGACATTGTCGACAATAATAATATCGAGTCGTACCCCTTTCGTCGTTTCTTTCCAATAATCTCCATAGTTTACGCTTTGTATTCGGAAAAATCGTACTCATAGTCATGTCTTTAAAATTCTTGAACGTTATTATTGCTGTGTAAGTTAACTTCGATCTAATCGCGAAAGCAATGACGCATACAATTACGTACAAGTCAGTGATGATATTTTTGAATGTTGTACGATTTAATAATACATTATTGCGCGCGTCGAGGTCAAATACTAACTTTGGTTCATCTACCGGATCGTTCTGCCGATCATCATCGTCGCCTGCGTTCTCAGATACGTCGTTTGTATTATCGCTATCGTAATCTTCATTATAACGGTAATCATTATGATAATCATCGTTGGCGCCGTCATTGTATACTATATCGTCATTTAAAGCGTCATTGGCATACTGGCATTCATTATTTTCATTGCTTTCATCATCGCCGGCGACGATGCTGCTCGTGATGGTGTATACAATGTTCTCTAATAAATTGTTTTTATTCGCGTTTTCTTGATTATTACTTTCACTCGTGAGCCTGGGGCACGGCTCGAAAGCCCCGACCACGGGGACTTGCGTCGCATCACGGATATTTAATTCATCGGTATCCACGATCGTTTCATTATTCGCATTTTTCATCTCGATTTGTAACGATCGTACAGTGGAATCATTATTAGTCTACAAAAAGTGACTTGATAAATAATTTCAACACATTGGAAGTGTTTCTATCAAAATTTGTTGTACTGACCTCCATAAGCATACATGGAATGCTAAAATTACGAAATCCGTCTGTTGGATAAAGTAATCGATGGTTCTCGTACAATTGTAATCTTGCTCTTTTCTTGGCTCGCAACGATTTTTGGACGACCGGTCCATTCGACGATGACCCATCTTCGGCATTAGACATTTTTGTTTCCTGTATCCAGTGCCGAAAGAAAATAACGCTGTAATTACGAAATAAAAATAAGTTAATACAATTTATACATTATTCACAATAGTAATTTTTTTTCCAAGTTCATTTTTTACTGAAATCGCATACCTATGTGTGTAAAATAAAATTATCGATAAAAAGCTCTGGTTAATCGGTTCATCGCACTTTATTGTTTCATTGGAGTCGGTGATTTGCAAAGGAACACACACGTGTGGCTTTGTAGTATATGGACGACGCTACGCCGAAAACTATCCATAACTCGACTCCGCGAATCTTCATAACGCTACTGGTATCTGCGAACAAAAAACAACGATTTTTATTATTCTGTGAAAAATATTTCAAGCGGATAATTTTTTCGATTTACTGTACATTGAAACTTGCCTTGATGTACTTCATTTTCGAGTTATCATTGATATGAGATATTATTTAAGTGGACATTTTTACGGAAAGTAAAAATGAATAAAACAAAATAAATTTCTCGATCTCCAGAGTTATGGTAATCGAGTAGGGGAAAAGAAATTAAAATCGTTATAAGACAAAACTCGCGCCGATGTAAAAAAAACCGTGTTATCACGTAACCGAAAAGAATCTCAAAACCATCGGGCGCCGTTATAGTTAAACCGTGTGAGTATTATCACCATTTATCGCTATCCCCATTTATCTTGTCATTATTATTCTCTGCCGTTTTTTTGTCGACCTTCTTTTTGCCGGTATCGTCGTCGTTATCGTCATTATCATGGTCGCTTGTAGTCCAAAACTCAAAATCGTCGCTGTTGGACGCTACCGAATCCGTACTATCTTCAGCAATATGTTTTTGAAGTGCTCGTCGACATCGATCACAATACTTGTGCATAGACTTCAGTAGTGACAATTGCAATGTCCAAAAGGCCGCCGAACGAACTTTTCGAATTTTTCTCTCCGAACGAGACTTCATAGTGTAACCGCGTCTTTTTTTTTTTAATCTCTTATCTTTACCGTCATCATCGCTACGGGAAGCACGCTCAGTGGTATGGTCCATCATGCTGTTAATATCAAAATGAAAGTCAATGTAAATATGTTATTTTTTTTTCTTCAAATTAAAGTCTTTCGTGGACCGAAATCGTAATGTATAGCAAAAAAAAATTTTGTTGTAATGTCAAATTTCCAAAAAATCAATTTCACTCCATGTTTGCGTTTATACGCAGCGACGCAAAAAAATGATAGTAAATTGGACAAGGATTAAAACAAAAATGTATTTACCGAGGAACACGCGTGCCGAGCGAAGACGATAAATGAATTTTCACAGTTGGAATTTCGTCGACAATGATCGACGAATAGCGAGGTGCGATGTGTTAGTCGTTCGTTAATAATGTGCGGTGAAAATGTTATTTCTAACTGAAAAAAAAAATATCCCATCCATTTTGATTATCGGCGATAGTCGCGATATGTGTAATTTGTTATAATTAATTTGATATATGCTGTGACATGATTTTTTTTTAATCAGCGTCACAAAAACCAAAACAACCGTAACTCGCATAAAAATACTGATTTTTAATGCTGAAGTTTCGCGTTACTGCCTCTCCCAGCGACTTAAGATACCGTCAAGCTCTCGCTAAGATATCTATGTTTTTTTGTTTTTCCTTTTTGCTTTGAGATTTAGTTTACTTCAGTTTTAGTTCAGTTTTGGTCGGGATTCTCGAATTCACTTGGTGGGACAAAGTTAGCAAATAAAAGGCCCAAGTGAAGGAGAGATTCGACGAAGTGTCTTGCAACTACGTTAAAGTCCGGTGCAAACCCGGTACCCTATAGAAAAGTGTAATGCGTTGAGATCAGGCGGAGGTATCGTTTGGTCCAGGCAAGGGTGGTGGAACCCCTTGCGCTGCGTTATAGTTGAGTAGAGCCTTGTATCTCACGCATTGACTAAGGGAAGCGATTGCGAAGATTCGTTCAAGTTACCGCGTTATAGTATCGGCTCTCGATTCGATAAAGTCATGAGATGGTTGAGAGGGCAGTAGTTATCGATCCAGATCCCGCAAATAATAACGATAATTCATTACGAATTTTCGTAGGCAAAGATAGTCGACGGAGAGCTGCCCTCGAGGCAACTCGGGTCTCTCTCGCGCTCCCGCTACCGTAGGCTTCGGCCTATTGTTCTCGCGCTCGAGCCATCGAGGCATCGTGTGATAGCTGTGTCTCGCTCGCGTTACCGCGGATCCCGCTATCGCTCTCGCTCTCGTGTTCGCGCGGTCGTTCGTCGATTCGTGTGTTTCGCGTGTGCTATCCTCGGTAGGATTCCGAAAGGAATTCTTTCCGAGTCGATAATTCGATCAATGCGTTACAATTAACGCTCTCGAGTTGAAGTGCATGTGTGTGAGTTCTCGTGGCATCGTCAGATGCAGTTCTCGGTCCTTTTGGATAATTTACGCGCTTCGGTGAGTTTTTTTGATTTATCGAAGTTATTGATCTCGTGTCGCGCCCGTCGTCGCTTGTCTCGCTTCGATCTCTCGATCGGCTGAGTACTCGCGATGCACGTGCGTGGGATCCCGTGGCTTCTTAGCCAAAATATTACTTTTCGCTCCCGATTAAAGTAACGTTGAGGTCTCGATCTCCGTTTCTTGTGTGCTATTCTATTGACCTCGGATCGCGACCCTCTACCCTAACCTGCATCCTGAGCAACCGAGCATTTCCGCAACCGTTCGCTCTCGCGAATGCATCGACGTTAGTTCTCGTTCCGTTTTAGTTTCCGTTTTGTTGTGTCGTTCGTTTTGTCCCTGCGGAGGTCGTCGTTCCACCGACCTCCAGATTAGTCCGGTTTGGTAATTCCGGCGAAACAAAAATTAACCCTGCGGAGGTTGCCGTTCCACCGGCCTCCAGTTTAGTGCGGTTGTTAATACCGGTGAAACAAAATTAACTGGCGCCCACCGGGACGCCGATGCATCCGCGAGGGTGGACGGCCGAAGGTGACGTGAGTTTTCGAGTTCGTGTTTTTTTTTGAGTTTCGATCTCGCTCATCTTTTTGAGTTTTGAGTTTTTTTTGTAAAGTTAGTGTTGCGTTTACGAGATCAAGGAAAATCCGTCACAATGCATATACCGTTCATTATTTCGCGTTTTTTTTTTGTTGATTCGGGATTTTTTTTAATGGTTTTTTTTGTTTTTAATTAACGATTAAATAAATCAGTAAAAAAAATAATTATAAGCGGCGGTAACGTTAATTATTCGCAAGACAATTTACACAGAAAATGAATGAAATTTATTCGTTGCCGCAAGTTTGTAGCTCGATCTCGAGAGATGTTCGAAGCGCGATGGTAAACAATGTATATGTGTAGCTACGCTTGCCGACTAACCGAAACCGAGCGAGAACACAGCACGCGCGATTCTTTCTTTGGTGATCGACGATACAAGTTGAAAGTTCCGACTGAAACGACCACGGAACGACCAACAACCGACCGTCGAAGCAAACAAAGGCTTCCGAAACGATCGAAAAATTTACGAGATTCGTAATAGAACGATAATATACGCGCACACGATATAGTAAAAATATATATTAAAAAAAAAAAAAAAATCCAATAATAAGCTCTTAATAATTATAAACGTCGGTACCGATGAAGCAAAATTAATTACTCACTGATAATAAATCTTCTGATGACTGAATGTCGTGCTGCTTGCATTGATCTCGTCAGATGACGACGAATGATGATGTTGAAATCGTTTCGCTCTCCTTGATGATAATAATCACTAATCACTTTCAGATACAATTAGCGGTAATATTTCGATAATAAGTAGCACTTTTGCAAAAAAAAACGCGCAAGCAGCCACTCTGAGAGAATATCGCTTGTCCGACGTCGGGTAGGAAATGTCTTGAAAAAATCCGTTGGCGATGTAAGACGCGCTGGAAGGGGAACATCGACAAGGCAAAGATTCACCAATGCCGAGATACAGCCAATGAGAAGCACCTGTCTTGCGATACGTTACCCATACGACAGGAGTATCATCTGCGAAAAGAGAGGGCATACGCGATGCACGCATACAACGAGACGACTGAAATGACGTGCCGATACGTGCACTACTACTAACAGACCTTTGTTCCAGGACGCGATTGCGAAATATTCTCGTAACGTCTTGGCTCGCGCACTATTGTGCGAAAAGCCGGTGTACCGCAAACATCGTCGCGTTCGTTTCCTCGAGTAAGTGTCGCGTTTCGGAAACAAATACAAAACATATGTATACCAGTGAATAATAATAAGTGAACGTGATAATTAATCATTCGATGCTGAAAACGTGAATAAAATTTATTTTTATAACGTTATATTTCGTGTAATGAAAAATTGTGTGATAAAATTTTCGTCCGGTTGTGCGCGACGTTACACCGTCCTCCTCCCCCACTTTTATTTTCTCGTGAAATGGCGAACAGCCATTTTAATTTTTTTTTCCAAATCGATCGATTTCGTCATGATTGCTAAATAGTGCGCGTAGTAACATTGTTTTCTTCCCCCAATCGTATTATTTCGTCAAATCTTGAATAGTGTCAGGTTTTTTTTTTTCGTCGCGATTCGCAAAACTTGTTACGACGCGCAGTGGCTTTCGTTATTCGTAGATTCACCGGTCGGTCCGTCGGTCGGTCGGTCGGTCGGTCTATTGTAGCGCCGGTCGGTTCATCGATAACTTTTTTTGGTTATTAATAAAAATGAAAAAGAATTTTCTTGCGTTATAATTCGAAATATTACAAAGCGTGGTAAATCACGCAAACACGCAAAAAATTCAATTTTTTTTTCTTCACAAAATTGTTGCCGTTCAAAAAGAAGCGATTATCGGTACCGCATTGATCAAAGTTGTACGACCGTACAACAGCATTGTCTAAACTAATTCGCAAGTAGTATGTTGTTGCGATTATTACATTATTTTCTTTTTATTTTCATGAATTGAATAAAATGTAAAAACGTAATTTTTTCAGATAACACGATGGGGAAAAAGTATAGGCGCAGTGTCGTATTAAAACTTTTGAGTTTTATTAATATGAACGTACAAACAAGGAATGAAGTTTTAATCGACAGAAAAACAATAAAACGTCAATCACATCTATCGCTGAAAAAACAAAAGATGAGTTATAAATACGAAACACGTATTCAATGATTTAGCTCAACACTTCCACTCATTGATTACGGTTTCGAAACTATTGAAAGTAAATTGCGATAGTGACAAAATTTGTCGCGCGGAACTGCTTTCGTGAAGATATCCGCAAGCTCTTCTTCCGAACGAACGTATTTCACGAGAATAGACCCCTCTTCAACTCGTTCTCGAATATAATGATACTTGATATCAATGTGTTTCGTTCTCTTATGTTGTTCCGGATTGTTCATCAAACGAATTGCGCTTTGATTGTCAACGTAAAGCTGCGTTGGTGTAGTTGATCCGATATTAAGCTCATGAAGAAGCACACGTACCCAAGTCACCTCCTGTGCAGCATCCGAAGCAGCAACGTACTCAGCTTCTGTAGTCGATCGTGTTACGTATTTCTGACGGTGGGAAGACCAGGTCACGGGACCTCCAGCCATAATCGTAACATACCCGGTCGTTGAGCGTCTTGTGTCGATATCGCCGACAAAGTCAGCATCGGAGTATGCAATGAAGTCGATAGTACTTCCACTGTATTTAATTCCGATGTCTTTCGTTCCTTGTAAATATCGAAGAATGCGCTTCACGGCTGTCCAGTGCTCTTGGCCGGGATTTTGTAAGAAACGACTCACTTGGCTAACTGCGTACATGATATCGGGACGCGATAAAACCGCTGCAAACATCAAGCACCCAACAGCCTCGCGGTAGGGCACGTCTTGCATACTAGCTCTTTCTTCGTCGTTTGTCGGATTCTGACCGTTGTGAAGAGTTGTATTTGGATCCGCTGGCAACACATTTGCTTTACAATCAGTCATGTTGAATTTTTCGAGAACTCGTGTAATATAGCCGCATTGATTGATAAAGGTACTCTTCGCAACACGGTCACGGGTTATTTCGAGTCCCACGAAGTAATTTGAATCGCCCACTGTTATTTCAAATCGCGAATTGAGCGCATCCAAAATCGAATCGAGGATAATTTGCTTCTTACACATCAATAGCCCATCATCTACGTAAAGGGCTAGAAAAACTTCGTCACCGTCGATTTTTGTATAAAAAACGCATTTATCAGCGTCTAGTTGTTTGAATTGGAACTGTTTGAGAAATTCGACGACTTTTTTGTTCCAACAACGTGGAGATTGTTTCAGGCCGTATAGACTTTTTCTCAATTTGCATACAAGCGTCTCGTCGACGTTAGTGAAACCCAGAGGTTGTTTCATAAATATCTCTTCGTCAAGATCTCCGTTGAGAAACGCTGTTTTGACATCGCATTGCCGAATTTCTAAGTCGTTAACGGCAGCCATAGCGAGAAGTACGCGGATTGAATCGTATCGCACGACAGGCGAAAAAGTTTCCGTATAGTCAATCCCTTCCTTTTGCAAAAAACCTTTTGCACATAATCTCGCTTTATAGCGATTTATAGTTCCATCAGGATTACATTTCACCCGGTATACCCACTTGCAACCTACCGGTTTTCGATTGGGTGGTAACGGTTGTAATATCCATGTTTCATTTTTCTTTAATGATGCGATTTCTTCTTCCATCGCTTTCTTCCACTGTGGGGCGTGCGCACTTCTCATCGCTTCTTCGAATGTTTGCGGTTCTACAATAGTGGCTGCACAAGCTATGCTTGCAACGAACCTATTTGGCGGATTGAGTGTTGCGCGATCTCGAAGTATTCTTCTCTCTAAGTTCGGTTGAGCAGTAACGTTAACATTCTCGCGTTCCGGCTCCATTTCAAGATCGCTTAAGTCGATTAAAGCGTCGTTGATTCGAGGTTCGTTTATATTTCCGGGTATTTCGGCTTCTTGAAGTATTCCTTCTTCAACTTGATTTGATTCCCTACTCTCGATATCGAATGATGTGTATATGTTATTATCCATCGTTGAACTGTTAATAATAGATTCGTCGAATATGACATTGCATACTGTTTTCACTTGACCAGTGTTTTTATCGTACACTCTGTAATTCGTACTATAGCCGCTGTACCCGACGAACACCATTTTCTTCGATTTATTATCGAACTTAGATCGGAATTGTTTCGGTATGTACGTGTAAGCTGTAGCTCCGAATTTTTTTCATGTGTCCTATCATTAACTGTTTACCCGTCCATTTTTCGTAAGGTGTTTTGTCATCGTTTGGCTTGCATGGACGTCGGTTTAGAGTGTATATAGCTGTGTTTACTGCTTCTGCCCAGAGAGTACGCGGAAGATCTGTAGAGTTCAACATAGTGCGTGCACTCTCAACTATTGTTCTCAAATCGCGCTCAGCTCTTCCGTTCTGCTCGGCATTATACGGTGCGCTTTTCTCGTGAATAATTCCATTTTTTCGAAAATACTCTTGAAACTCATGATTAATGTACTCTCCGCCGTTATCACTTCGAAATATTTTTATCGTATTGCCGGTCTGTTTCTCTACTAGTGTTTTGAACTCGAGAAACTTCGAGAAAACATCGCTTTTGTGCTTCAAGAAGTATGCGATACGATACGATGTGCAGTCATCTTTAAACACAACGAAGTATTCGGCGCCGCCAATTGAAGTATGCTTCATTTTTCCACATACGTCAGAGTGTATGTACTCTCCCGGATTCTTGGCTCGATCTTTGACGTTTCCTTTGAATGATTTTCGATGAAGTTTTCCAAACTGGCAGGCCTCGCAAAATAATCCGTCGATACTTTCGATTTTCAAACCCGGTATCTGTCCTGCGTCCGCCATTTCCTTTAAACTTCGAAAATTAACGTGTCCCAATCGTTCATGCCATAGTATTGTAGAGTTCGTTACTGCAGCGTTGGCTTGTTCTGCGGGTATTGTTTTGAATAGCATTTCATAACATTGATTCGGTCGTTTTTGTCCTGTCGCAATCAACTTTTCGTTACGAATTTCGATTGTGTCACCAACAAAGATTATCTTCAAATTCTTCTTGGTCATCGCTCCTACCGACAACAAATTTTTCCCAAGCTTTGGCACGTAAAGTGTTTCTTCAAGTATTCGCGATTCCCAATGACCTTCGACTAACGCCATCACTTGAATTGAGCCGATTCCTTCAGGTTCTACGAATGAATTATCGCCGATTTGAACTTTTGTGTCGCTATCGATTGATTTTATGTCGATAAACCATTCACGACGAGAGGTCATATGCTTTGACGCAGCGCTATCTGCCAACCATACATCTTCACATCCCTGTATCGCCATATTTTTAACTTCCGCGCTCAACGCTTGATTTTTAAACCGATGGTTATCGTCTTTTCCAGAACTGTGAGTAGCTCCAAGTCTTTTTCGACACTCCGCTTTATAATGGCCTTTCTTGTGACAGAAGAAACACTCGATATTTTTCTTATTCTTCACTTTTCCATCCGAATGTTCGGATTTTTCTTTCGTAATATTGATAGCGGCAAACGCTGTCGCCATTTCGTCGTTTTGAGTCAATCTTTGCTCTTCTTTTAGCAACCGGGCAGTCAAGTTGTCGAAAGTTTGCTTTGTCTCATCGTATGAGTCCCATGCAGTGACGAAAGCTCCATATTTCAAGGGCAAACTCCCTAGTGCCTTGGCAACTTTATCGATATCACTCACTTTTTCATCGACGTTTCCTAATGCTTGAGTCATCGCCTCAATCTTGCTAATATGTTGAGCGATGCTGTCGGTTTCTTGCATTCGGTAATTAAAGAACTGTTGCTTCAACGTTACCTTATTAACCGCGGATCTTTGTTCGTGAATTAATTTCAAACGTGTCCACATACCGGAGCATTGACGCACGTCATTATTGTTTGTAAATACTCGAATTCCATGGAGACGGAAATCAAAAGCATTCCTTTCGCGTTGAGATCATCCCAAGCTTTGCGTGCAACTGCAGCTTCTACCGCTTCCCCTGGACGAACGGTATCTCCGTTGATGAGCTCAAAAAGTCCTTCAGCACGAAAAATTATTTCCATCTGGTATTTCCACAACTGAAAATTCTTGCCGCTGAACTTTTCGATGTGGTAATTCTTTATTTTGTCCATCTTGACTCCTCACGTATCCAAAAGCTCGTCGTTGAACTTTCCCTTAGATCGCGAACTTTGATGTGACGATTCTTGTGTATAATTTTAGTTCATCCTTGCCGTCTGTACTTTCTATTGCCCCCGCGCACTGGGCCCATAACCTTTTGAGTTTTATTAATATGAACGTACAAACAAGGAATGAAGTTTTAATCGACAGAAAAACAATAAAACGTCTATCACATCTATCGCTGAAAAAACAAAAGATGAGTTATAAATACGAAACACGTATTCAATGATTTAGCTCAATAAAAACTACAACCGATATTGGTGACGTATTGTTTATTACTGCGTAAAAAGTTCTCATTCAATGATCCGGACCGTTTCGTACTTGTCAAAGTCGAGGATGTCGTACGATTTGAAGGATCCAATATAGTAAAGTGTGATTCGACGTGGATCAAGAAAGCTATGAAAATAGATCGTTTAATTCGACCGGTAGTACGACTGGCCAAAAAGAAAGATTCCAAGACAACGTATGAAAAAGCGTTGTTAATTGAATGTTTCGGTAAGCATATAAGACACATTTCAGCCGATAATTTCCGAAGCGTAAAAAAAATATTTGAATACAGACTTTTTTGCCCCGCGTTTAAAACAGAAAATTATCATGACGGTATAGAGCGGATCACATATCTGAAAAAAAGTACTCCTTCGCGAGGTCGCGGAAAACGAATAATAATACCGATAAACAAAAACTTCACTCCGACGTTGGTTACTATTAAAAAACGATTGACAAGGAAACAAAGTATACAAAATCAAAGAAAAGAAGCAGCTGAAAAAGTACGTTTCGGTATAATAATTTCGTAAATTAATATTTTTTTATTAACGGTATTGATTAAATGTCTTATTATGTTTTCATAGAGAAAACAGATTAGCGAAGACATTACAAAATCGAAGCGCGACGAAGAAAAAATCGTCGCCGAATTGGTGATGTCGACGAATAATGAGG
Organism: Buathra laborator; assembly: GCA_934046635.1. Lineage (NCBI taxonomy): Eukaryota > Metazoa > Arthropoda > Insecta > Hymenoptera > Ichneumonidae > Buathra > Buathra laborator. The sequence goes on from OW203896.1 coordinate 453,987, forward strand.
TACAATAAACATTATACAATATATGAAACAATAATTAAATGTAATAATGTAAACTAAAATTTTTTTTTTTGTCAAAACAAGTTGAATTCGAGTCCGTCCACTGATTCGCCGAATAAGACCTATATCGTCGCTCATAATAAAAGGGATGTTACGAATGAAGAACACGAAAATAAGTTATTGAAGGTACGCGTAAAAGACGGTGGTAGCGCGTCACCATCGAAATACGTGTCAGCGGAAATAGTTATGACGTCACAAACTAATAATGATATCGGTGATTTGTCGGACGCGACGTCAAAATCATCGTCAAAAAATGAAGAAGTAAATAAACGGTCGACGACGATGGTGATTTCGACCGATACGAACATCACGCACTTGGACTCTGAGTTCGATACGATTATTAATTTTACGGAAAATAACGAAGAGGAAAATAATAACGAAATTGCAGAATCGATGACACCAACAACGTTGCCGAAATGCATCGATGAAATATCGTTGGATGCGCAAAGTTCTTTCTCCAGTAAACTGTCGGCGTCATATGAAATAACAAGAACATCGCCGACGACGCCGACGACGACGACGACGAGGTCGTTAAATATCGATATCACGAAGCATTGCCATTCGCCGAATGAGCAAAATCGATCGATTCGTTATTTATCTGGTATAACGATATCGGAAACGAATGATGTGGTCAAGTCACCAATCAAAGTTACCGACTGTAAATCATTCGATACGACAAGTCATTCGTCGATGGACTGCGACTCATCGTCGAGAAAGGAAGATACTTCCGACAGAAATGGAAAAGAGATATTCAAACTTTTAATCATAGATCGGTATTTTGAAATTGACAACGAAATCCATTTCATATTAATAATGAAACGAAACGACGACGACGACGACGACGACGACGTAATGATGACATTTATTGTGAGACGAAATTAATGACATCGGCTGACAAACAACCGAGAATAAGAAAACTTTTTTACTGCAATAAAATTTGACCGATTGTGCAGGAGAATGAAATAGCCACATTGGAGGTATAATAAAACGATAAAAATGTAATTTCAAGCTGTATGTACGATGTGCGCTTTAATGGATAAACTTTATAATGTTTAATATATCGCGCTTAAACGATATATATGAATATTGGTGCGATAGTTACGATCGTTGTAATGAATCGATTATATCGCCAGGTATGTTGTACATCATAATTGTAACAACAACAATGGACGCCACTGAGCATCGGTCGCTGTTGCAGTGGCACTGACAAATGGGTATGATAAAAAACAAAATAAAAAAAGATTCTATAAAATTTCACTGTTGTACCGTTTCTTTTAATGCAAAGAAACATCCAACACGCACCTGCACACACTACAACACGCAAAAACAGTCGCTTTGCTCTGAACCTCCGCTAAATGAATAATGCTTAATACTCTTTGAACTTTAAAACTTATAATAATTTTGCGATTGCGATTCTTATTATCCATGTACGATAAATAATATCGATCGTATCGAATCAGTAATACATATGATAAAATTCATATTCCAATATCAGAATAACAATAGAGGGTCGTCGGAGATTGGAACACCGCACACCAAACTTCACTTAACCAACAGTACAAGTTGCGATATTATGAATGCCGGTATCGTGATTCCATCATCGTCACGTTTGCACATTCGAAAAAAAGTAATGATTGAACCATTTTATTTATTTTATACTCAATTTATCGGTTTTTCAAGTAGATCTTGACAACAATATAATTCAATTTATTGAAATGTAATTTCCATACGCAACAATAATTAATCTTGTTAATACTGTTTATTTCGAAATTACAAAGTTAACCTACACGCCGGACGATGGTACTAACGAATAGGAAAAAGTCACACCAATGAGCAAAAGTATTATTCGTGAAACGGTAAATCTATGTATTATACTTTATTGATGTTTTCTCAATTACTCATAAAACGCGTCATCACTAATATTGTAATTATTGAAAAAACAAAGCCGTTCCGTGCAGTCAACAGCTTTCCAGGCCTGAGCAAGCAAAGCTATGTAACGAATCGGAAAAATAAAAGAACGATGAATGATCGACGCCAGATGCCGAGAACGGTATTAGCTTTTATTTCAACGAAATAAATTCAGTTGAATATAATTTATGTAAGCATAACCTTAGAAATGTCTTTATTACAATTACAGGTAATATATAGCGATGACGAGTCAGAGCCTCCCACGGATAAAGACTCGAGCAGTAACGCGGATCATTCCATCAATAATGCGTCAATTATAAAACTGCAACGCGAGAACGCTTACTACAAAAAACAATTGACTCAAGTGTTAAATAAATTGGAAAGAAACGTCACGGTACCGAAAAAAAAAGAAAAAATACGAAAATCGAAATTTAAACAAAAAAATCGATAAAGTCGTGCACGACGTGTCGACGCTATCGGCAATTGTCAACAATAAAGCCAATGCCAATGAAAATACTAGTAACGTAGATGAAATTGAAGCAATAATAAACAGTGAACCGAACAGCGATGGCAAGGTAAATATGAAATAATTAAATGAAGATTGCGATCGAACTGTGATATAAACAAGCGCCTCAGCGCCCTGCGGGCGCAGAGGCCCTTGTTGGTGGGCTCCGCCCCCCAAACCCCCCGAAAAATGTCCCGGGGGGACATTTTTTAAGGCACTCACGCGGGTACACGTCGCGCTACGCGCTCCGTACCAAGTGTGATTACACTTCGCGTTATGCGCTATGTATCGAATATGTTTATACGTCGCGCTGCGCGTTTCACCTGAACCTCCTGTGTGTTTTAAGATCGGAATATTGAAACAATTGAAAAGAAAGTAGAAGAGTGGTTGGAAAAATTCGAGATAAAATTTGAATTTTTTTTTTGTTTCGAAAAAATTTTAGAGATTTGAAAAAATTAAATTGCAGTTTCCCAATATTTAAAGTAATTTACATTAAAAACGAAAAAAAAGCTGAGATTTTTTTTTTCATTTCAAATCATCCCGCCACAGAATATCAACGTCGCGGCGTGTGCGAACTTTATCACGTCTGCTATGGAATTGTCGTCGGCTTCCAAAGTTTGACAGATAGAATGAACGGAAAAAAAATAAATAGTCGCGATTGTTTTCAATTTTATTTGGCAAATTGCAATAATTTTGGATATTCGATGATTCTTCTTTGTGAAATTATAACGAAGTTTTTCAGTGCACCCGTGAAATTTATGATTTTTATTACGAATGTGAATGATGTATTGTAAAATATTGTGAATGGTTTCGTTCAAAATATATTATTTTCGAAATAAAAAGGGCTAATATTTGTAAATCAATGTGTGATATTTCGTGTTTTATTTTTCGCAACCAAATTTTCTTTTCTGACATGATGAAAAATTGTTTTTTGGAAAATTAAAGTAACATAACCTTTAAAATAATTCCTCACTAGAAATAATTGTAGAATAAAAATATTAAGAAATGTTGGAATGTCTTCAAATTTGCTGTGCATAGTGTTTTCGATGCAATGAAATATTGCTGAAAATTAGAAAAAAATTCGTTCGTAGGTTTCAAAATTGCAGCGCCGTACGGACCTTTGACAGGAGAAAATGGATTTTTAAATGGAAAATGCCTGGAAAAAATGTTCAGAGACGTCGGAATGTCTTCAAATTTGCTGTGCATAGTGCTTTCGATAAAATAAAATAATGCTGCGAAAAAGAAAAAATTTGGTTCGTAGACTTCATAATTGGAGCACCGTACGGACATTTAGCGGAACAAAATTGAATTTTTATTTTGGAACAACTCATTAAAGGCTTCGCAGTAGTTTCAAAATGTTTGTGCACAATAGTCATGATGTGATAAAACACTCCGAAGGAGAACAAAATTGGTTCGCACCATCCAAAGTTACACTGTGATACGGACGTCCGAGAAGATAAATTCAGTGAAAAAGCTATTTTTATTCAACCGCAGGCTAAAAAAAATATTTCCAGTCATCGGAGTCACTTCAAATTAACTGCGCATGAAGTTGGAGGTACACCGAAGTAAATTCTGAAAAACTAATTTTTTTGGAGCATACGCTGCGGGGAATCCCCATCGAAAGCTGTGTGAAGAAGCCTTGATGGTCATTTTAATAGGCACTCTTTGCCTATTGTTATAGTGAGTGCCTAAAAATTATAGTGACATTTTGTACATTTTAAATTTACAGATACTCGTCAACGGTCATGCCATGTACGCCAATGCAGTTCATAACGTCTTCGAGGCGAATACAATGAAGAAGCGATGCAACAAAATCATAGATGCTTTGTGGACGAGAGACGAACAATTGAATCTTGCACTGCACGCAAACGATCGTTTGATAAATTCCGGATGCAGAAGTCTTACCTATGAAGAAATTAACACAATAAAAAGTATTGTCGCTCGCCCGTATCATTTGCGTATAAAAATTTGTCGGTGCCAACGTGCTGTCGTGAGATGACATCATTTGTTTCTTTTTTATGTTGAGGCTTGTCTCAGTGGCTTCAAAGGGTAAAACAATTGCCGACATCGGAACAATTCAGTATTGAAAAGAATCATCGCAAATGGATTTCCGATCATCTCAAACATAATCGCGAAATGTACGCACCGGAAAAACGCGATAAATACTTAACGCGCAAGCGCCAAAATCGAGAAAATAAAAAACAACGCATAACGACAAAATCTTCGACAACGGAAAAGGTTGACGCCGACGCGACATATGAAAAACTGAAATCTCTATTGTTGCCGACGATTTACGACAAAGTCAATGCTAACGAAGGCATGGAGAAAGACCAACTTATCAGTTTGAACGACAATTGCGAACATATGGAAATACACGAACATATTGTAAAGCAAATTCTGACACCGGACACTTGTATAATTACCGAAGGTGCGGAAATATAATGATAATTGAATCAACGAAACAAGTGCTTTAATTGTACCCTTTTTTATTTTACAAACACGTACTACCATCTTGTAGACTTCAAATGCGAAATGTCGGAATTATACAAGATGCTGTCGCAATTAAAAACCCTCAATTATAACGGTACCGCCATGAAACAGTCCGAGATTCTGGAAAAGTTAAAAGTCTCCGAGAATTACGATGAAAAGATGACGAACTATCTTTTCGAAAAGTACACGACACCAATCGGGAAGGGCAAAAAGAATAAAAAAGATCAAGTGTACAGGTACGATTTATCGATGGCTGAAATCTCATACAATCAAATTTATTGGAATAGATAAATAGATTTTTATTTGATAATGTTACAGGTTGCAGGACAATAAAATAATTGACGTACTGTTCACATACATTGTCGAACAATGTACTCATGATAGACAGAGTAAAATAACATACCGGAGTTTAATGAACGAGTGCAAAAAGCTACCATATTGCGGTATATTGGATAATAATAAAACGACCATACATTAAAGTTATATTTTTAAGATGTCATTTGATAAAGAAACTATTTATTTTGTTACAGATAAACAAAATGAACTTCATTGGAAGATGATAATTATCGAGTGCTGCATTCAGGACCACTCGAAAAATAACGAAATCACAGAGGATTCCTTGATAGCTCTCGACGATATTATGGAATGGACTCATAATGTGCAAATGATAATGTACCAAAATATTATCAAGTTATTTGACGCATAGTGTAAACACACTCGCGATAACCGTTCTCCACGGTCCTCCGCCGTCGCGGACCGTCCGACCATTAATTTTTATTTAACGTTCGACAAAAAAAATATATATATCCAAGAACTTAAGCTGCGTTAAAAAAACAAAAAAAAAGAAAGAAGCTTAAAGTTTCGCGATAAAACTGCCGTACTCGCTAACGTTTGATTTACGTTTGATAGAAGAATCGCGGAAAAAAGTCGAAATCTCATATACAATTATTTTTTAAGATAAAAAAAAACAAAAAACACGTATCGAATCGAGTAGATTAACACAAACGATGAAAGTCTCTGATAATAGTTCATTTTTATTTAACGTTCGACAAAAAAAATGTATATATATCCGAGAACTTAAGTTGCGTTAAAAAAAAAAAAGAAAGAAGCTTAAAGTTTTGCGATAAAACTGCTGTACTCGCTCACGTTTGATTTACGTTCGATAGAAGAATCGCGGAAAAAAGTAGAAATCTCATATATAATTATTTTTTAAGATAAAAAAACAAAAAAAAAAACGTATCGAATCTAGTCGATTAACGCAATCGAGAAAACTGCGATACTCGTTACATTATTTGTTATGTTTGTCAAAGAAAAAATATTATGATTTTGTTCTACGTTCGTATTTATAAGAGAAAAATGTTAAGATAAAATTTATTTGAAAATTGATAAAAACCATTCCCTTCTATCTGTGATAATTACAAAAGAAGAATGTAAAAAAAAATATTATGTATTAAAAGTGATAAGACAAAACGATGTAAAAGAAAAAGTAAAAAAAATCGAAAATAAAGCTACTTACAGCGAAACGAATGGCAGATGAGTAACGAATAGCACAAATGCTAAATGATGCATTTACGCTATTAATTCGTTGCTCATCGAGTATGAAAAGAAAAACAAAAAAAATCCGATCGGTTCAGTAACGATCCGACTGGAAATCGACCGTGGAGCCGACCGCGGCAGCTCGGCTGCGGTGGTCGCTTCCACGGTCGACTTGTAGTCGGTTCGCTCCTGGGCCGACCGCCCAATACCCCCCGCCGCACCCGCAAAATGTGCGGTCGACGTCGATCGGTCGCCGAAGAAACCGACCGCCGGGCCCAAAAAAAATCGGTGGTCGGTCAGGGGTCTACCTCGGTCAGCCGCCGAAGAAACCGACTGTTTCAGCCGGAAAAAAACGAGGGTCGGTCGCGGTCAGTCAACGTCGTTTCCGTGGTTAAACACGACGTGTCGGTTTTACGGTCGGCAGTGCAGTCATTGCGGTCGGATTCACAGTCGGAACGTTCGCCAGGGCATCGATAGCACAGGATCCCGGAAATATCTCCTAGCGTCGCCACGCCTTCCCTGTAGCGGCAAGTCATCGCGCTTCCTGATTCGCTGTTCATAGCGAAGCGTCCGAACGACTGAAGTCGTCTGCCGTTGATGAGGATGCGGCGACGGTAAAGCCGCCACCACATCCACTTGCTGTGTATCGAATTTCAGGACCGACACTATTGGGGGGGACCCCTTATTCAAAGTCGAAAAATTGCATTGCGCATATCGCTAATAAAAAAAAACGTTACGTTTCGTTTCGTTTCGTTAAAATATTATAAGTAATAGGTACAAGTCGCGAATACCTACGCACGCGTTGTCACGAATACGCGAGTTCCGCGGTCGCCCAGGTATACTGTAACGTTCACCTTTTTCACCGATGCCACGCACACGGTTCGAAGGGATCGCGTTAGGAGTTCGGGGCGAGCGAATAATCGTTTGATGTGGTCATTTTGGTGAAAATAATAGTTTTTATTAAAATAACATGAAAAATGCAATACATTGTTTGAATTCCTATATTATCGACGTTTAACTTAAATTATCGTGGTTTTTTATCGTGAACACAAATTTCCCTTGAAATGGAATCAAAGTTTGAATCCTATGCTGAAAGAGCGAAAGAACCAAATTTTACCGACCGTTTGTCGGTCATTTGTGAATTAGAAAGTTTTTCTTCTTAACTTTCGAATATCACCAAAAGAACATTTATAAACCAAGATTTCTGATCCATCGATAAAAAAAAAACAATTTTATAATTTTATAGAATTTTACACTGAATTACCGACAGAGCTTCACTTCTCGATAATAGTTTATAATGAAACGCGTTAGTTCAATTTTGAGGTTATTTATTGCAAAAGAAATTATTTTTAAACGTGATTTTAATAATGAAAGTACTCTGCCGTGCCCACGTGGTGGTGCAGGGCCCTCTTCAGAGAGTTCGGCTTCCACGAGATCGTGAACCAACCGTGTCGCCACTTGGTCGATCCGCGACTCGCTTCCGGCTTACTCTCGCCCGGGTTACCTCCCCTATCGTGGTTCCCTAATAGCGTTGACTGGTAACAGGAATGCGAACTACTTCGTCACCAAAGATGTTCGCACCCTGGTTCGCGAAATTGAGTACACGTGGAGCCAACGTCACCGAAGGCTTCTCGGACCCGGAGGTATTGAGGGAAAAATTACATGTTCCCCGTCGCCGGTGGAACTGCGGTCCCGATTCGGTTCGCGCTCGCCCTTTTACGGGCGCGTTGGTGCTTATCCGTTCGCGAGAGAATGCGGAATCTAGCGGCCACCTCGCGAATTACTCTCGGATACTTCGTTCACGAGAAAATAATCGAAATGCGAAATTCTCGCGCCAGTTGCGAGAACGAGCGGTGTCCTCGAAAGCTGAGACACCGTCTCAATACATACACACATATATACAGAGATATATATATATATTGTAACGACCGAGCGAATGAATAACACGCGTATTCGGTTTTGGGGCGGATATTATTACTAATGATAAACGTTAATTATCCCGATCACGAAATGTCACACGTCTGTTCGCTTTTAAAGTCCCGTCCAGACTCTTTTGTCGTGACGATCGATATCACATCGATCGTCTGTTCGTTCGTCTATTGTCAATCTCACTAATATCGTGTGTCTTAATAAATAGTCAGCTATATTCGTTAGCTAGTCAGCTATATTCGTTACAATATATATATTGAGACGGTATTAAATTTTTACCCCTCATATTTTTCGCATTTATTCGCCACATCGGCAATTTACCATACCTTTCGGTAAACCAGCACGTAAATTACCGACCGCGCAGTCAATCGATGACTACGGTCGATAGTGCGAACTGCCCAGAGGTGTTGCATCATATTTTGCACACGGTTCCCTTAAGCTGTTGCGGCAGACCCCGGGCAGCGATAATAAAGGACAGCGAAGTTTGACGTACTTCGTGCGTCAATCGACACAAAAAAGGGCCTCGCGCTCGGGTATATAAGACCCGATCGCGAGCACAGAGGGACTGCACTTCGATCCTAAAACTCGAACGGAGAGGAACTCATGCGCGGCTACGGCACGTTTGATCTTGAGTCCTCCAGCTTGCTTATCAATAATTCTCGATAGCAAAATTCCAACACTTTTCATTTTCGAGTAAAGCGCTGCTTTACTCGACAGAGTCCGGTCGCTAAGAAGAAGCAAGGGACGCATTTCACAACGACGAACCAACCATAGAAGGAAGGAACCAACGTCGGCCATTCATCGTTAACCATTAATTAAACCAAATTTCTTTCAGCGAACAGATTTTCTTGAAATATAAAATTCCTTTCCAAACACAGCGCCGGCAACCGCCTTGGGAGACCTCGGCAACCGCTTTCGTCTAGTGTTACCCATCCTATCAAAAACCAGCGCCGGCAACTACCTTGGGAGACCTCGGTGACCGCTTTCGTCTCGGTTTATCCATCAAACTCAAAGAATAGAGTAGAATCAATTGTCTTGCGGTGACCTATTAGTACACGACAGCGCCGGCAACCGCCTTGGGAGACCTCGGCAACCGCTTTCGTCTAGTTGGTGGCTAATAGCGATCATCTAGAGTAGAATCATTTTTGGTACGACTTATTACTCTGTGACAGCGCCGGCGACTGCCCTGGGAGACCTCGGCGACTGCTTTCGTCTCGTCATTGTCTAATAAGAGTCGTGTAGAGTAGAATCACAATCCTCCTACCCTCAATAAAATAACCCTTCAATCTGTTTCGCAATTTAAATATTTGAGAACTAAAAGCTCAATCTAATTACTGGACAAAATCCATCATTTATTTTGTATTCACGCCATTGTCTCAATAAAATCACAATTATTGTTGACAATTCGAATCAACGAACAGATTTCTAATTTACAGCACCTGCCCTCACATCTCCGTGAGCCAAAAACTCACAATAGCGAACGTTTTGGAGCAAAGAGCTGTAAGCCTCCAAAAACGTACCGTTACAATATATACAACCAACGTTGTGTTCGACCGTTCGGCATGAAGCCGCGAGTCGTTCAAAGTATGCCGCGAGTCGATTATTTTTACCAATCGCTTTCGTTTGTCACGCACAGACTATATCTATAGAACATATTTCCGGGCGTGAATTACATGGTCTATCGGAGTTCCCGGATTGGCGGAATTTCAATCGCCTCGTAATTAAACTATATTGCGCATTTTTTAATTATACAAACGGCGATCGACTACGACGAAAATCCCACATCCGAAAATCCCACATCATACGGGGATTCTGGGTCACCCTGTATATATATATACTAGCGTTTCCCCGGGCTCGCGCGCTACGCGCGCTCGCTCGTCAATTGTGAACTATTTTGAGTTAAGACCCATTTGGGGAATATTTTTGCTTCTTTCTCCGCCGCCGACCACCGCTGCTGCCTCCTTCGAAATCCCCTTAGAGGAACTTAGAATATTTTGGCCTTCCTCTCCCACGCTCCTCCGCACCCCCCTCCTCCCTCCGAAAAATATTCTAAGTCCCCCTTAGAGGGACTTAGAATCCCCCCCCCGTCGACCAAAAATATTCTAAGTCCCCCTTGGGATTCCCCCTTGGGCAGCCCATCGAGCAAAAATATTCTAAGTCCCTAGAGGGACTTAGAATATTTTTGCTCGATGGCCTCTAAGGGGATTCCCCTTAGAGGGACTTAGAATATTTTTGCCCTCCCCTCGATTCCTGACACGGCGGCGGCGGCGGCGACAGCGGCGGTAACTTTATATATATAGAGAGATATATATTGTAACGGGGTTTTCGTCGGAAACTTATAGTCGGGGGGGGCAACGGGAAAATCAAATAGTCGTAGGCGGCGAGGGGGTAATTAACAAAAGAAATAGAATTTTATTATGATCTCGGAAAAGAATATAAATAATCGCGAATAAATCTTAACAATAATCGCAACTAAATAATACGTGAACTAAAACTAAAAATAAACTAAATGGGAAAATAATAATGACTCGAAAGATAATAATTACGGCGAGGGGATGATCGGGGAACAATTATAAAAGATTTTACGGTGGTCGCCACGAGGCGATCCGCGAGGCGTACGCGATTCGTGACAAGGGAAAATGTCGGCGGGACTATCTAATATTCTCGGCAAAGGGACGACGGGCCTACGGAAATTACAGCGAAAATCGCGGGGAAATTGCTGACAAAAATAACTCACAAGATATCTCAAAATTCGGGGGGAAAACTATTCAATCACTAATTTTGGGCGCCAGTTACCTTTTACGGGGTAACGCCGTGATGCGATTCGACACGAGTCGACAAATATTCAAATTCACACGAGGTACGGAATGGCCGGCAAACTCAAAGGGACAGCAGAGGGCTCAGGGGAGGGTCAACCGATCTGTGGGCTCGCAATTTAATGCCTTCGGCCTTTACACGATATTTCAGGGACTACAGGGCAATATACGGGGGGGGGGGGGGGAATACACGATTAAACGCACTTACTATAATAATTTCGCACGCAAAAATACTGTCGCACGCCACTCACCACGTGCACGAGTCCTCGCCGGGAAATGGCGATACTTGCAAATTATACGGAAAAATACCGAAGTGACTACCGGTCACTTCACTGACTTTACTGCAGGGAAAATATCGGGGGAGAGTCGGGGGAAATAATCACGCGGGAGGGAAAAACTATTACTCGCGAATATCACACACTCTGTACAATAATTCGGACGATCCTCGTACAATGGCGGAGACGGGGAGGATCGCCGACACACGTGCTTACTCTATAACGGCTCGAACGAGGCTGAGGTAACGCTCTTCTTCTTTGCGGAAGTCTTCTCCGGCATCAGCGCGACGGAAGGCGGTGGTGAGTGAGAGAAGAACGGTACTCGACGTCGGTCGATAATTCGCTCGATCGACGGACGAGGTGTCAGATGGCCGCAGCGATATTGATTTATCGTCGCTCAGGGCATTGAGCGACGATCGAGAGCGGCAGAGCGGCGGTGGTCAGTGAGGGAGACGACGGGACGGCAACGTTGGATATTCGGGCAGCGACGAATCCTTTCGTCGTCGAGCGAATATCTTCCTTCGCTGTTTCCCGCTCTCTCTCTCTGTCTCGTTCGTTGTCTCGGCATTTCGGGTCTCTCTCGGTGTCTTGCTGAGCGTTACCTTACCTATGCGCGGGGATACATGGGGGGGGGGGGGGGGGGGCTTCTATAACGCGCGCTTCTGTTAAAGGGGCTCCGTGGTGAGCGGAGCCTCGATTCGAGTTCGCGAAAAACAACTGTGCGAGTTTACTTCGTTACAATATATATATATATATTGTGACGTATTTTCCATCTATCGTTACGCGAAACTCGAAATCGAATCGGAACAGCAAAAAAAAACAAAAATCGAAAACTCAAAGCCGCGGGACTTTAAGCGCGAAATCGAAAACGTCACCTTCGGCCGTCCACCCTTGCGGATGCATCGGCGTCCCGGTGGGCGCCAGTTAATTTTGTTTCGCCGGTGTTAACAACCGGACTAATCGGGAGGTCGGTGGAACAACCCGACCTCCGTAAAGACGGAAACGAACGATAAAACACTAACTAAATTTAACACCGACACACTCGCGAGAGCGAACGGTTGCGGAAATGCACAGTTGCTCAGGATGCGGGTTAGGGTAGAGGGGTCGCGATCCATCGCCAATAAAATAACGCTCGAAAAATAATCGTTATTGGCTGTAAGCCACGGGATCACACGCACGTGCATCGCGAGTACTCAGCTGATCGAGAGATCGAAGCGAGACAAGCGACGACGGGCGCGACGCGAGATCAATAACTCCAATAAATCGAAAGACTCACCGAAAGCGCGTAAATTATCCAAAAGGACCGAGAACTACATCCACGGATGCACGGGAACTTAACACAGATGCACCAAAACTCGAGAGCGTCAAACACAACACATCGATCGAATTATCGACTCGGAGAATTCCTTTCGGAAAACTCCGAGGATAGCACACACTGTATGGCACGAAAACACACGATACTCGATCACACTGACAGGTAGCGAGAACCCGTGAGAGCGAGCGAGACACCGATACTTCGCCGAGAGCGAACGACAGGCCGGCGTACGCGAAGCGCGACTCGAGAGAGACACTATATGACGGCCGGCACCAAGCGTAGCGGGAGCGCGAGAGAGAGCCCGAGTCGCCAAGAGGGCAGCTCGCGGTAGACTGATTTGCCTACGATAACGTACCGAAATCGTTATCATTATTATTACGGGAGCCTTGACCGAGAGCTACTGCCCTCTCAACCATTACGATACCTTCCCGAATTGAGGCGATACTAGAGCGGTAATTTGAAGTGTCTACGCGATCGCTACACTGAAAAAAAAATGTCATTGAGTTAAAAAAAATCATCATTGATTCAATTAAATGTAACCATTGCGGGCTGCCATCAACATATGTAGTTATTTCAAATTCATTTGTAATACCACGTATTTCCTATAAAAGAGTCTTCGACAGTGTCATAATATATTGAGTCAATGCCATATGCTGATCACTTTACAAAGTACGGCGTACGCTGCAAATGTCTATTTGTTGCATCAAATCCATTATTAATTGACTCAATACGTGTACAGAATGGCCCAATCAATTGAATGCGGATAGAAATGTTATATGTAGTTGGTGCAATATTTTTTGCCCATAAAATGATTTCCCTTCCACTTGCATTAATAGTTTATATAGCATTTTCAATTATTCTTTATATCATTGTACGCACTGTCATTTGAAAATGTCGTTATACTAAGTACATATTTCTTTGAATATTCGTTAGAAAGCATTGAATTAAATATGCAAACTTTTGGAGTATACGTTCAGAACCGTGGTAGTAATTGAGATTTACATATATTGAAACCGTTGTAGAGTTAATTTAAAGGTATTCAGTATTGAAACAATAAGAGGTAACATTGAATGAAGTTCGTATTGGTTTTAAGTGAGATCATACTTTTTTAACTTGTAGACGTTTTTTATTGGAGTGTAAATATGTTTCCTTAACGCGATATGATTTCTTTTCAAAGCAATAATACTGAAGTTGCGGTAAGGATTCATTTTTATTGCTTGAAGTATATTGTATTTTGCAGATTCTTGGCAATGGGCAGATTTTCTTTAAATAACACCACGCTGTTTCGTTTAAATATAACGCACTAGCAAACTTAGTTAATCTATAATTGGTTCGCTCAATCACCTGATTGATACGATTATATATACGAGCCGTTTAATCTCACAGTTTTTTGAGACAATTGTATGCGAAAATAGTTTAAGGGCGACAGTTGTCGGTAGAATAAGACTATGTCTCTCTTTCAAAATTTGAAGCTTGTAAAAATCCATTCAAATTATAACAAATAACTTTGCGTAACGTACAAATTCACAAGGAAAGTTAGTTGAATCATTCCAATCATTGGAAATTAATTTATGGTAAAAACCGTTTTCAGACAGCATTTCAGATGAGTGTACCGTAAACGACGATAGCGTTGCGGGGAATAAAGAAAAAAAAAACAAGTAATGATTGAAAAATATTTATTCGTAGAAATTTCAAAATCAAACGCATACAGGGGAACGAAACTCAAATCGTAAAAACAAAAAATCATAAATAAAACTGTCGGCGTAAATACGGCGATAATTACGTTTCATGGCGTATAGTTTGTACCGTTTTTGGCGAAAAAAAAATCCCCTGTCGCATCAGTATAGTTATCTCAGAGAAACGTACAGTATTCTTATATATTGTATAACGAGTATCCACACGTACCGTACCGTACCTGAGATTATCGAACGCGCAAGTTCTTATAAAACTGAATTTTAATGTAGCCGATTTAAATAAAACACACAGTCCAACACAACTTAATTACAATGGAACTCAAGAGAACGCTCAGTCACGGTAGGCAATACTATGCTGGTACAAAAATAATACCTCGAGGAGACATATGCATATTGCAAGGTAAGTGTGAGGTAAGATTTTCTTGACGTACAAATCCCCACGAATTCGTCTCCTGCACCTCGTAAGCAAAATGATGTTCCGAAAAGCGTACAGTGTTCAACATTTTGTATATAAAGTACACGTCCGATACATCGTCGATTAAAATATATGAAATTTTACCGAACGTGCAATCGCCACTGCGAACTGCAATTACCATTTTCGTCTTATACACGGTTCCACAAACTTGTATCCATCTTGTACATCTGCATTCTGCGTTAAACTCGAGAGGCAATATACTTTTAAAATCTTCGTATGAATCTAATTCGTTAACATTCGCGTGAATAATAACTCCTGTCTTTACTCGGTTGACAAAACCCCTGCGCGAGACGAATCTGTAATTCATTAGCAATTGCTGTTTAAAAGATAACGTATAAGATGGATTTTTTCGCGAAGTAATAGCTTTTGCCGTTTCTTTCAATTCCTTATGTTTCGCTTCGAATCTCATACAAGACATCTGGTTCATGGGTCCTGTCTGTTGCATTACGCCTGGATAATGTAAGAGCAAATGATGTTTAGGCTTTAAGGTATCGTCGAAAAGTTTTTGGTATAATTTGTGGTGTTCAGTCGTTAGTTTTTTAAGTGCATCGATAGATTCGGTAGTCACGTCTGGTGCTATTATAATTGACACGATTTTTCGCAGAATAATGTATATTGCCCACGTTCGATTTTTCTTCGGAATTAAATCTCCGATCAATATACCAAGATACCTCAAAAAACATGCCATCTCCGAGGCAGAATATATGATGTGACCCTTCTTTATAGCATCCGCGCTTATCGATGTAGGTGTGTTTTTCGAGTCGGCGGTTCCGTAATCAAAGAATTTAATTCGACTATTCAACGTTTCTAGCGACAACAACTTCTCTGTCTTGATTAATGTTTGCAACAATTTTCCCAAGTCATAACGACAGACCCCTTCGAATATATCGTGCATTGGATCGAAACTTATATTGTTTACGATATGAAAAGATTGAATCGAATGAAATACACACTCTTCGTTGACGCCTCTAGTTCGATCCTCTACGTCTTTCGCATAATTTTCTCTCGTGCGCAGCATATTAAAGTCTTCAGCCGTTTGAATTTGTTGAGTTTTTTTATCGACTACACAGCGTCTACACGAGTAGAGAGAATTAAAACTGGTTGTAAAACCGAACATACCATTCAGCCCCAAGTTATCTCCGAGAATGTACAACAAAGCAAAGCGAACTTTTTTAATCTCGTTTTGAATTGTAATCGATACGCCTTCGGTTTGCAGTTTTGTTATCTGATTTATGAGATGTGAGAAAACCCGTTTGTTTCCTAACTCCACGTGATCTTTACTATTGTGCAGTTGTACCAAAAAGATGTTTTCGAGAATACTCGAGTATTTTACAGGGATCCCACCGATAGTACAATAAACTGCTCCGAGCTTGTGCACGCCTCGATGCGTGCCCAACGGGTTGTTAATTTCAAAGTCATCATAATATAGGATCAGTGGTAATACAATACCCTCAAAGTTTTTCTCGATTGAACACCACAAGCTTCCCTGTATAGCGCTCGTTAACGAAGTGCTTCGTTTATAGCTGTGAATGTTTTCTACAATTGCGTCATACACGCCCGGTAGTTCTAAGAAACTTTGAAATACTTTCGTCATTGGTATACAGTACATTTTTTTGTCTGTTACGATAATTCGTTGGCTGCCGTCTGTACGTCTCGACTCAAGCGATGCACCGATGCAAACTTCTACCGGTTCGATTAAACAATTTACGCTTTTGAAATATTCCATTGCTGCATACTCCGTAGTAAAATCAGCAAAAGCGTTTTTCGTGACTTCAAACATGGACGCCATTTCCGGATTAATACTCGACGCGGTGGACTTATATTTTTTTTCGAGAACGTTAACGCATTCGAGAAACCCTTCAACGGAAGAGATCATTTCTTGGGAAAAACTGCGCGGTACAGACGGTCGTGAATACAAGTCGGCGACGAAAGAAGCACTAGCGGTCGCTACATTTTTCGCAAATACTTCAGGAGTAAGATCGGCATTTTCGTCATGACTAGTAATAATATGCGCAACTGTTGATTTTGGACGCGATTTTCGCGGGGGCGGTTCGGAAAGAAGGCATGACTGCGTTTCCATAGGCTCGATAGTCTGCGCTTTACACAGTTCACCTGGCGTAGGACCGATTGCTTTTTCATGAAACTTAGACAAATGTTTGTAGAGTGCATAAACATCACTAAACTTTCGCGAACACGATTCTTGTTGACACGCACACGAGGATTGCACTTTTGCATAATGATCCAGTTTACAATGAGCTTTCAGAAGTTCTAGTGTGTCATGACGCTTAACGCAGAATGGACAGATGTACATTTTGTATTATTAAAAAATATCTCGTAGAAAAAAAAGGGAGTCTGGCGCAACGACGTTTTGTTTCGCAAGTTTTTCGTAAGTTACCGAGACTTATCGTATTTTAGTGCGCAGAATCCGCACTTTCGCTATCCGTCAGTGCCCTTAAAGCGGTAATCACTTCGAGAACGTGCGGTGGTTTTTTATCGTATTTCGTAGTAAATTTGTACAGCTCACGTTGGATGAGATACCAGAGATGAGCACTCGCTGGCGGATACTCGGCATTAAGGACGTGAAACGTCTTGAAACAAGTATCAATCGCTTCGAAAGCCGAGGGCACACTGTAAAGGATGTTGTCCACCGAAACGAAGTAGGTGTTGATGTTATCGAGAGTGGGCCCAACTGCGATTACGTATGGCTGTACCGTCAAGCCTAACTGATGCATCGACTTCACGCGCTCGTCTCGGATACGCGAAACATCATTAGCAGTCTGCAACAGCGGAGATATATTAATGAATAATCGAAATACGATTAGCTTCTACTGAATTGCAAAAATAATCATACCACGGTGTGAACAACGAGACTTTCCTCACACTCGATCATGGAAGGCTTCCAGTGTTTGCCATTCTGCGAGCGGATACGACCCTTCGGTGGTATCATGTACGACAGCAGCGCTAATTGCACGATAGATTTGGCTCCTAAATTTGTATTTACACATAAAACAATTAAAAGAGATGATTGTGATAAATGTTGCGGATTTCTCGGTGGTACCTACCGTCGTTCAAATCGCCCTTCAGCATGTCTCGGAGATTCTGTACTCGGAGTATTTTCTTTTTGTTTGCGGGAAGAGCTTTTTGAATTTGTTCGAAAAATTTCGGCCATTGATTGATAGCCCCCTCAACCGTACACAGTTGCATCGATTTAAAATCGTCATGAATTAGGGTCCAGCCCCTCGGATGGCGAAGTATAGGCCATTTTTTAATAAACTCCTCGACTTTACCGGTTCCACTTTTGCGAATATCGTCGAGTCTTAGCTGAGCTGTTACCGCCCAGTGCGCTTGAACAACATCCCACGGCTCTTGGTTCGCTTCCAACCAAGCGATAGTCTCCTTCGTTTCCTCCGATGGTTCTGCAGAGAATTAATGCGATTAGTTAGTGTACAATAAAAGCTGATATTTATAAGCTACGCACCTTTTGGTGTTTCGTTTTCTTTCCCCTTCGCGGTGTCAGCTTTATCACGACAAGCCTTAAGAGCGCGAACCGTTCGTTGCATTCGGTTTCGGTACGCTATCGCGACCTTACCTCGTACCGATATTGATTGCTTCGTACGCGAATGTTTTTTCTGTACCGGAGCCACGTAATATAAATCAAGACTCTCCTTTGGGAACACTCGAACAATGCCTTTTGCGATGTCATAAAAGTCGTGTTTGTTAAGTTTCCTTAAAAAAAAGTAATAACACACAAAAATTAGTTTCGACTGAAAAAAAAATTGAATGCGCCTGAGTATTTGCAAATATACCCTTTCACGGTGTTAATCACATCGCTAATAATTATTTCGAGCACGTCTTCTCGAGCTTCGTGTGAGAGACTAAGATTCTTGTACCCTTCGACAATCTTTCGCCCTTGTTCGCTGTTATTCAATATTTGATGAACGTTTGGTCGTTGCAATCGTTTGTACATCTCTGTACCAACGAAACATGTTTGCCTCTTTAAGGCATACGGGCTCTCTGCCGTCGACGTGGTCGGCTGAACGGTCTCTGTATCCGATCTTGAATCACTTCCGGCTTCGCTCTCGGTATCGGAATCGTCGTCAGATACGTCCTGTAATAATATATATAGATCAGTCAATATATAGATCAGGCAATTTTTTTTTTCAACTATTGTTTAAAAATTTAATTTGACGTATTTTTCGTTACTCATCATTTATCGATGATTTATTTTTCTCGCAGCTCAATATTTCATATCAAAATCCATGCACACGCTATAAACGAAAAAAAAGTACATGCTTATAATGGTTATCTGTTGATCAAACGTAAATACGAAAAAACGTGAAAATCAATACAAGTGCCTGTAATTCAATCTACGATATATTAATATAGAAGTATCACACACATTCCATAACCAATTCATACTTGCATGCAAAAACAAGACAATTTACGCGTTTTCTTTTTTTGGGTCTAAACGATTCCTTCCATTTCGCCTCGAATGCCATCCTGGGGCCGATCTCAGGTAAAAGCTCTTTTATTAACGCCGGTGTGAGGTCTTTGATCATATTTTTTACAATCCCGTGTGCTGTATGTAAAACAATTAAAAAATCATATGTTCGGCATAATATAGATTGTAAAACAATAATATCTAGCTTTTCTAAAAAAATGCATGCGAAGAATGAAATATTCGAAAATATCGAAGAGTTATCGCATTATTCGTGCTGATAAGATTTTTTCTCCGATACGAGATACAAGTTAAAATCAAATTGTGTGAGAAATTGTAGCCGAGCAACTTTTTTTCTGTGCTGTTTTAGAAAATGGCATGTTCGTGCATGGGAAAAACATGCAAGTACGTGGTCGATAAGTTTTTTTTCACCCCTTTAATTTTTTAGCAAAAACATTGCAAAACTTTTTGTGTATTCGCAAGCTTGAATCGTCGTCAAAAACAAAAAACATTTTTTCAATCTTGTGTTTTTATTTTTCGTAGAACATAATAGGCACATCACAAATTTCCAGAAATTGAATCGGGAAGCGAACACTCACCGATTACAGTCGCAACGTACGTTAAAGTACGCTAAAAGCGAGAAAAGAAAACTCAGTGCTTATAGATTACATAACTTTCGGAAGTGCGCTGACCCTTCAATCGATACAACATTTCCATGATCTCGCATGCGGATAGCGTCTTAGCCGTGCTCGGGGCCTTTGTGTATATTAAGTGATATGACGGCGATATTGAATTAAAAACCCATGTGGTTGTCGCGATATACTATGTTGTTGAATTCAACCGATATGTTGACGGAATGAATTACTTCCATATATCTCACAAAGAAAATCGTTATATTTGCTTTTTTTGTTTATAGCAAAGACCCTCTTATCACAGTTTAAATGTATTGCCGATATCCGATTTTTTTCCCCGCTAATCACGAAACTATTGCAAATTTTATGCCTAACATAATATTGTATATATTAATCCGGGCTGAAGACGACTTTTTTTTGTGTTTAACCATATAAAACGTTACACGCGCTGACCCCTCGGTAAGTACGAAGTTTCGACTCGCGGAAATGTTAAAAAAAACCACCGCATATCTCTCGTGTTTTGCACGAAAACATTAAGAATATCGAAAAATAATGAAAGTGTCTCTTACCTTCGAAACGTTGTACGACGTTTGCTTCAAGTTTCCACGATTCAAGAAACTTCTTCGTCTCCTCATCGGCCATAATGATGAGATTTCGTATTTCTATACACTCCGATGTATTACTATTAACGTATTATTCACATTCACGTTAACGTCACGGTGATGATTAATAATTTCGATAGAAGATACGATTATCGTAACGCGAAACACGAGGTATCGACGCACCGCTCAGCCAGGAACTTGTGAACGCGCTTCAACGCGCAGCGTACCGCTCCTTCTCCCGAGAATGGCGTAGGACGACAGCGTTTAACCGCGTATTATCATAGCCCGCGATCGCAAAATAAAACAGCAAGACGCAAAGAAGAAATTTGAAAAATATTGTACAATTAAATATACATTTCCAATTATCGAATTTATACACAGGAAAAACCGTGTGCAGTACACACCATGTGTCATTTATTCGGAACTACTTTCAACTGATGTAGGCGAAAACTAGTTCGGCGGTTACCGTCGCTCTCTCGATCACGTCTTCACGGCTTTGTTTTCACAACAACTTCGAGGAATAGAGTCAAAGCAAACATCAATTGGAACAAAAGCATATTTCTCGCGCAGGAGTTAATACACCGTCGCGGCAATACAATGTGTTGTGGTTATAAATCGACCGTATAAGTGGAAAATAACCAATACACGATGACATACGCAGTTGAATGAAGTGAGGGAATGCTTCACTTTAAAACTATGTTCCCACGACATTTTCTTAAATCTCTAAATAAAAACAGTCTTCTTCTAACAGCATATTAAACTGATTTAACAGCGTAGACTCATTGAATCGATGGCATAACCAGACTTTTTTAATATGTCTGTGTATGTACATTAACCGAATTCAAAATTCAATTAACTACATATGCCGTGGACTCAAAGTATTATTTCATTCAATTAAAATATTAATTACTGCATTAAAAAATGTTGCAGTTAGAAATTTTGGTAACACGCGTATTGAGGCGACAAAATAACCGATTCGCTCAAGAGAAGATATATATGGAGCAATGATGTATATATTCTCAAAAGCGCCAATGAAATGCGATGAGAAACGTACGCTCCGAAACTATTGAAGGGATAGGAATTGTGATTCATTTGGCTTCGAATTTTCAATACCAGCACTACATTTTTTTTCTATTCGTTTCTCATTGAAATCAATATATGTGGGTTTAAAGAGATTTTATAACCGATTATCTCAAATGCAGTTTTTGATATCACGGGACTATTAAACGCAATTACACCGTTCTTGATACACAATAGATGAACACTTGTTTCGATGTTGATGCTATTGATTCAATTAAATTAATTTCAAGTACATCAATGTCATTGAAACAACGACATTTTTTTTTCAGTGTACCCATAGTCAATGCGTGAGATACAAGGCTCTTCTCACTCTAATGCAGCGCGAGGTGTTCCGTCCCCGCCTGTAACTCAACCCTCCGCCTGATCTCAACGCATTGCACTTTGCTGTAGGGTGCCGGGTTTGCACCGGACTTTAACGTGTTCGCAAGACACTTCGTCGAGTCTCTCTTTCCCTTGGGCCTTTAATTTGCTAACTTTACCCCACCAAGGGAGTTCGAGACTTCGACTAACGGAGCGAAGCTAAAACGGTAACGGAATCTATATCAAAATGTTTAATTGCTATTGTACTGAAAGATTTGAAGATTTATGAACTGCAAGACTAGAGTACTAAATCGGAAAGAGACGAAATACTCGATCGATATCTCACGAGAGTTTAACGGTATCTTTAAGTCGCTGGGAGAGGCAGGAAACGGGAACGAAAGCGTTAGGTATCGGAATTTCCTCAGAAATACGATGCTTTTTTATTGTGTGACGGTGATTCCGAAAAATCACGTCACAATATATATATATATTGTGACAATATATATATATATTGTGACGTGGTTTTTTTGCCGCGTCACAAAGATGGCATAATTATCGACTAGTGCACGGATTGTCGCGAGAAGCGACGTTCGTGCTCTCGGGGAGAGTCCCTTCAAGGCATTCGGACAGAGTTAGATTAGGAAGATCAGGGCACATAATTAATTTTCCCCGATTTATTTCGTTTCATGGATGTTGCTCCCGAGCGCACGACGGTCATTACGACCATCACCATCGCATCGCACGAGCAGTTACACGCGGCGATAACAACGTCGACACGTCCTCCGGGATCTCGAGCACCAACGCCAGTGGAGGCTGCCTCAGCGCGGCAGACTCCCTTCTGCTACCGTCGAGATCTGGTCGGCGGCGAAGACTATCGCTGGGAAGAGAAACACCTCCCCAGGCCTCACCCTTGGCCGGAGCACAGGATATACTCTCTGCGTTCTCGTCCGTCGCTGGATCGTCGATACATCGTCCCCGCGAGAGCTTGAGGAGCTCTCGCCTTGCCGTTCGCGCATTCGAACTATCGCGCGGCACTTCCGAGAATCGAAACGTTATTCGGGGAAATCGCGACCAATAATCGCAAGGGGCGAGAGATTTGTGTAGGCCGGGGTAGGGAGAAAAGGGTTCGCGAGTTCCCGAGATTCAATCGACTCGGGGACTCGATCGTAGGATCCCGATAAGGAAGGACGTGGCTCTCGGATAGATCCGTGCACATCGTCACCTCGAGAATAGCGACTTCTCCCTGATTCGCGATTTGGGATCCCGGTTCGGAGAGATTCGCGGGATTTCCACTACTGCAACGTTCAAAGGGGTAAGAGCGTCGTGCGTGTTCGGTTTAAGACCAGAGATTTCAAGGGGCAAATTGAACTCGCTATCGGGGGGACGGCGCGTTTTGCGTGCGGGGCTCGCGTTCCCAATTTGTTCGGGGAAAATTCGTTTGTGCGATCATCAGTTCACGATAGGAGTCTTGAAGGGTTCTCTTTTCTTTTTTTTGCTGTTCTTTTATTTGATTCCCTGACTATCTTGTGTCTCTTCGACTTTTTTTTTTTATGTTTAGACTATTGTAATTTGATTATTTTGACTTCCCTGGATTTTCCATATTTTATTACGTTGAGTTCCTTTCTTTTCTATCTCTTAACTCTGTTCAAAATCCGCGAGAGAGTCCGTTAGGCTAAGTTCTCGCGTAACGGTCAATCGCAAGGGCGGTTCGACCTTCGATCTTCGCGACGCGACGCTCTCACGTCGCGGTCGCGCGATATTACGCGAGATCTCGGTGATCTTTTGGCGTGCGATTGGACGTATGGAGACGGGCGTAAATTATTTTTGTATTGGAACGCCTTTATTAACCAGAATATCAGAAAATTATTAATTAGTATTATTAACGAAACGTCGGAACAAGAATTAACGCTCTCGAGACAGTGCGGAGCCCGCAAGAATTATTGTAACGGTCATCGACGGGAGGCGGACTAGTTGTCGGTTCACGAAACCGCTCCCGAGATCATTTGAGTAGACGAATAAAAGAAACTTATTAATTGTGTTCCCGAGATTGATTCTGTTCTTTCGCTCGCGAGAGCGACTCGAACCACTCCCCTCTACCATCTTCCCGGGCTGTAGCTAGCCGAGCGTCAGATCAAGGAAACAGCCGTGTCGTCGAAATAAATTTGTCGCGAGAATTCCGGGTTCCCGCGACTGGCGCCCTTACGACACGACACTCGTTACAACTTTTGTAATCGTAGCGGGTTCTCGGGGTAAGCGGTTACAATATATATCTCCTTCGAATTTTGAACAGTTTGCGTACTCCGCGCGCATTTGTGTACTCCGGTCGTCGTGTTCCGATCCCCAACGTCCACGTCGTCGTGGTATGAATATGAATATTATGCATATATACAAATAAATATTAACACCAAAGTGGTAAATTACGACCCAACATTCGTCCTGCCGTTAAAAAATACGACGAAGTGAAATACAACCAATTCATTGTTGTAATTTCTCCATATCTCTCTATATATTGTTACGATTACGGAATAATAGAACACCGTTTTAATACGAAAAAGAATATAAGCGAATGTTTATTGTATCCGAATAGATAATTTCGTTGTTATAATCGATCGCGATACGTCCGTGCGCTTTGAAGTCTCGGTCAAGACTGTTAAAAAGAGGGTAGGGTAGCATATCCGCAAACACATGGAGGGCGCTGTGAGCTCATTCTGCGTCGTTCTCCACGCGTAAAATGAGCCGAACTGAGCGGGCAAAATTGTTGACTCCGCCGAATGTCGAACGAAATGATGCATTCATTAAAAAATTCCAATATTCAAGAGGGTCAAAATCAAAGAGTGCATGTACGTTGGGAGACTGCTAAATACATCCCGGACAGGTACACGAACGCTAAATTCACGAGTTCTGTCTGCTCTACATCCGGTTAAAAGCTGCGCGGGTTTCGTTTGAATATGGGGCACTGCAAAGTCAGCGTAAATAGTAATATGAGGCCCCAGTATTTATTTTTAGTATATTCATGAAGTCCAGGTCGACCTCTTTATTGTTCCGGCAGTGCACGTCGACCCGTTCGTAGTTCTGGAGTTCCAGGTCGAACTCTTCGTAGTTCCGGTAGTCTAGGTCGACCTCGTCGTAGTTTTGGTAGTCCAGGTCGACTTCTTTGTAGTTCCAGCAGTCCAGGTCGACTTCTTCATAGTTCTGAGAGTCTAGGTCAACCGCTTCATTGTTCTGGAAGTCTAGCTTGACCGCATCACAGTTTTGTGAGTCTAGGTCGACCACTTCATAGTTTTGGAAGTCTACGTCAACCTTTTTGCATTTCTGGGAGTCTAGGTCGACCTCTTCATAGTTTTGAAAGTCAAGATCGACCTTTTCATAGTTCTAGGAGTTCAGGTCGTCCGCTTCGTTGTCCGGTTAGTCAGTGCCCGTCGACCCGTTCATAGTTCGGAGAATCCAGGTCGAACCCTTCGTAGTTTCGGCAGTCCAGATCGATCTTTCCGTAGTTATGAGATTCCAAGTCGGTCTTTTCGCAGTTATGACAGTCCAGGTCCAGCTCTCCGGAGTTTTGGGAATCTACGTCAACCTCTTCGTTGTTCCGGCGGTGTACATCACTTCTTCGTAGTTTGTAAGGTGCAAGTCAAAGACTTCGTGGTTTTCGAAGCTTATGTTTATATTTCATAATGGGCTGCGACCGGTGACAAGAATAACCCGAATAACCCAAGAAGAAGCCCGGTCAATGAGCCCAAAAAGCATTAACTAATTCGTTAGCGGTGCTCTAGTAACCGTACAGAATCGATGGAATTCCCTGAAACCCCTGGACGCTTTTGGAAACCTTTAAAACTCATGAAATAACACGTTCCAAGGGCCTGGCAAAGTTCGATCGATTCAAAGGTTGTACGGTTACTAGAGCACCCCTAACGAATTAATGAATGCTTTTCTGGGCCCATTGGCCGGGCTTCTTCTTGGGTTATTCGGGTTGTACTTGTCAGCGGTTGGAGCACATTACAAATATAAACATAAGCTTTGAAAATCACGAAGTCTTTGACTTGCACCTGACAAACTACGAAGAGATCGACCTCGACGCCAGAAACTACGAAGAGAAATACGTAGACCCCAAGGACTACGGAAGCTGGACTCATAGAAATACAATAAATCAATTTATACTTCGAAAACTACGAGGCAAGTGATTTCGACCTCAAGAATTATGAACAGAATCACCTGATCTCGACGAGCTACGAAGCGGTACACCTGGGTGCAAAAAACTACGAAGCGAAAGATAGAGACTTAAAGAACTACTAAGCGCTAGGCCTGGACGCCAAAAACTCAAAAACGGTATACCTAGATTTACAGAACTATGAAGAAGTCAACGTAGACTTCGGAAACTACGAACAGAAAGATCTGGACCTACCTAGACAACCTAGACTTCGAAAACTCCGAACAAGTCAACCTCGCGCGACTTCGAGAACAACGAAGAGAAAGATCAGGACTGGAAGAATTACGAAACAGTAGTCCGGCGCGAGAAAAACTACAAAGACAAAGAGCGGGATGTCAAAATCTGTGAAACATTATACATGGACTCGAAGAACTACGAAAAAGTGAACCTAGGCTTCGAAAACTGCGAAGAGAAAGCCCTTGACTGCCGGAATTACGAAGAGGCCGACGTAGACTTCAAGAACTGCGAAGAGAGTGATCTGCACCGCCGGAAGAACGAAGAGCTTGACGTAGACTCCCACAACTACGGATAGTTCGACCTGGACTGTCGTAACTACGAAAAGACCGACTTGGACTCTCATAACTCCGGAGAGATCGATCTGGACTGCCGAAACTACGAAGGGTTCGACCTGGATTCTCCGAACTATGAACGGGTCGACGGGCACTGACTAACCGGACAACGAAGCGGACGACCTGAACTCCTAGAACTATGAAAAGGTCGATCTTGACTTTCCAAACTATGAAGAGGTCGACCTAGACTCCCAGAAATGCAAAAAGGTTGACCTAGACTTCCAAAACTATGAAGTGGTCGACCTAGACTCACAAAACTGTGATGCGGTCAAGCTAGACTTCCAGAACAATGAAGCGGTTGACCTAGACTCTCAGAACTATGAAGAAGTCGACCTGGACTGCTGAAACTACAAAGAAGTCGACCTGGACTACCAAAACTACGACGAGGTCGACCTAGACTACCGGAACTACGAAGAGTTCGACCTGGAACTCCAGAACTACGAACGGGTTGACGTGCACTGCCGGAACAATAAAGAAGTCGACCTGGACTTCATGAATATACTAAAAATAAATAATTGGGCCTCATTTTACTATTTACGCTGACTTTGTGGTGCCCCATATTCAAACGAAACCCGCGCAGCTTTTAATCGGATGTAGAGCAGACAGACCGCGTGAATTTAACTTTTGTGTATCTGTCCGAGATGTATTTAGCAGTCTCCCTACGTACATGCACTCTTTGATTTTGACCCTCATGAATATCGGAATTTTTTAATGAATGCATCATTTCATTCGACATTCGGCGGAGTCCAAAATTTTGCCCGCTTAACTCGGCTCATTTTACGCGTAGAGGACGACGCAGAATGAGCTCACAGCGCCCTCCATCGTTTTTCCGATTTTTTGCGGATATGGACTTTGGCGCATAAGTGTGTTTGCGGATATGCTACCCTACCAAAAAGAGTACGATCGTCGTGAAGCTACGTGAAGTCCGTTCGTCAATTGTCAGATCCACACGAGCGGATCTATTCTCATTCCCGCGTTCCCGCATATTCAGTCGATAAATTAGAATAGTTATCCGTAATTCGTTACTACGCCTACCCCCCTCCCTTTGAGTTGCCGTCCCGGCAACTATTTTACTATCTGAGATGTGGTTGCCATGGTCCATCCAGATCTATTCGCGACCTAACTACGCTGCCCTGGTATTTACCCAAGTCCCAAGGGAAGACCATGGCTAAAAACCTGGGAAGAGCAGCGTGTACATTTTCAAAAACTGAAGACTCTATTAAATTTTGAATATTAATCCCTGTTTCTGTCTTTTTAAAATCCGTCTGTAAATCGTATAACTAAAATTTTAATTTCAAAATCTTCAGTCTTCTTTCTTGTATCATAAGCAACAATCAAATCTTCAGGTGAAGTTATTCTCGTAGTTATCCCTTGAATATCCCTCGAAGAATGGAATTCGAAAACCTCCGGATGTAAAGGGTCCAGGATTTGGGATAGGGAAACTCGGGAAACCGACAACCTGTGACAAAAAGCGTAAAAGCGTAAATCTCTGAAAATAAAAGGGGTTCCTGAAAATAAAATCAAAATGACTCTTTGTCATTCCCTATGCGGTGTCCATATTTTTATTCCGTAATTACTTTTGTAATTGGAACAACTACCCGAAGTATCCGTCGTTAATGGCTTTTTTTAGGAAAGATTTTCTTTTATCAAAATATATCGGTCACTATCTTTTAAACAATATAGTGTGCACCCTCATACTGTTCTAGTGAAAGCCGATCTCAAACTATCAGACAGACTCGTCATCGGAAATCCAAAATATTCCACTAACAAAGATTATGATCAGTAATTTAAGTCAGTTAAGTAATATTCTCGATTTATGGTCGGGCGAATCCCGATCAAGTGTTATTAACAACTAACCAAGCCCAGTCAGACGTTCAATACCCACTAAACATGATTCTCCGGAAACCCTTATAGGACGCCCTTCTACACTTTACCGGGTGTACTACGAAAAAGCGTCCAAGGCTCCAGCCAAGCAATCTACTTTCCTCCATTAACAACTCTGAACTGTCAACTCTAAATTCCTAATTTCCAAAGGGTGCTAATCTGTCTATGTGGACAATCATAAATTTTCCACGAGGAAGTTTTGGAATCCTATATACTACATCGTTGATTTTGGTTTTAACTAAATAAGGTCCTATCCAATCTCGTTGCAACTTGGGGCATTTTCCTTTCACTTTATGGGGGTGATAAAGCCAAACCTGTTGTCCGGGTTTAAAGGAAAGCATATGTGACTTTAAATCGAACTTCGATTTCATTTTGTCGCTCTTTACCGTGAATCGCTTTCGAACTTTCTCATGAACGGAGTTCAATCTTTCCTTCAGTTCGTCCACGAATTCAGGAGGATGACGAGTTTCAGGATACTCGTTATGTGGATTTCCACGAAGAAGTTCTAAAGGTAATTTAAGTTCTCTACCCATGAGTACCATTACTGGGGAAAATTCTGTTGTTTCGTGTTTTGATGAACGATAAGCTAATAAGAAGAGGGGAATCCATTTGTCCCAATCTTTTTGATTTTCCGAGACAAACTTTGATAGATACTGAAGAATTGTTCTATTCAACCTTTCAACTAGACAATTGGATTGAGGATGCAATGGGGAAGTTCTAGACTTTTTAATCCCTAACAGAATCATAGATTCCTTGAAAAGGTTTGACTCAAAATTTCTACCTTGATCTGAATGAATTTCGAGGGGTATGCCAAATCGAGAAAATACTTCAAAAACTAAAGTTTCAGCTACTGTTTTGGCCTTAAAATTCGGAAGAGGAAAAGCCTCTGGCCATCTAGTGACATAATCCGTTACTACTAAGAGATATTTGTTGCCTGAAGAAGATTTAGGCAAAGGTCCCAGAATATCGACAGCAATCCTCTCGAAAGGGCTTCCAACGTTGTAGATTTGGAGTTCTCCTTTATATTTGGAACGAAGGACCCTTTTTGGCGACGCAGATGGTACATTTTTTGCACCATTCTTCGACATCTGGCTTACAAGATGCCCAGCAGTACTGTTGGCGAATCTTAGCCAAGGTCTTATTAATGCCGAAGTGTCCACCGGAAGGAGAATTATGAGCTTCCGAAAGAATTTGATGAACTATTCCTTTAGGAACAACTAATTGATAAACAATGTGAGACATATCCGGTGATTCCCATCGCCGGAACAGAAGATCATCTTTCAAAACTAACGAATCCCAATGTAAAAGATAAATTTTGAAGGAAGGGTCAAAATGAGAGATATCAGACCATACTGGTCGTACGTTTCTCTGTTTGAAGCTAATTATCGAATTAAGAATAGAATCTGCCTTCTGTAATTTGTACCAATCTAATCCTTCATCGATAGAACAAACCGTTCTACAAACTGACTTCTCTACTTCGATATCTTTTTGTTCAATACGGCTACACTGTTTGCAAATCACATCGCAAGGTCGTCTCGATAATCCGTCAGCGTTCCCATGAATGCGACCCGGTCGATGCTTAATTTCAAAATCATATTGAAACAGTGTTCTAACCATCTAGCTACTTGACTTTCTGGATTCTTAAAAGACAACAACCATTGAAGTGCGGAATGATCGGTTCGTATGGTGAACCTTCTACCGATCAAAAAATGGCGAAAATGTTCGACTGCCTTAACTATAGCTAAGAGTTCCCTTCTAGTTACACAATAGTTCTTTTCCGCGTTATTTAAAGTTTTGCTGAAATAAGCAATAACTTTTTCTTCACCAGACTGAATCTGTGACAAGACTGCCCCTATACCGCTATTCGAAGCATCGGTATCAAGGATGAAATCGTCAGTAATAGTTGGGAAAGCCAAAATAGGAGGAGAAGCCAGTGCGCGTTTCAACGTATCGAAAGCGTCCTGTGCTTCTTTGGCCCATTCAAATTTGGTTTTTTCCTCTGTCAAACGATGTAGCGGTCTAGCAATTGAAGCAAAATCCTTCACAAATTTCCTATAATATGATCCAAATGACGTGAAACTCCTAACTTCCTTCTTATTTATGGGTATTGGCCAGTTTACAATTGCCGACGTTTTTTCTGGACAAGTTTTAATACCGGAACCTGTTAAAATATGGCCTAAATAGTTGACTTCTTTTTGATTAAAAACACATTTCTTAGGATTGGCTTTCAAATTAGCTTTACGTAGTCGAAGTAATACTTGTTCTATGTGTTTCAAATGTTTTTCGAAAGTTTTACTATAAATAATTATATCGTCTAAATACACTAAACAATTTTTCCAAGTTAGTCCTTGTAGAACTATATTCATTAACCGAATGAAAGTAGCTGGGGCGTTACAAAGTCCGAAAAGGAGTACTTTAAATTGCCAAGATTCACACCCCAACGTAAATGCTGTTTTTTCTTTATCTGCCGGATCCAATTCTACTTGCCAATATCCACTTTTCAAATCTATAATAGAAAACCACTTCGCTCCGCCAACAGCTTCGAGAATTTCGTCTATCCGAGGAACAGGATACGAATCTTTTTTAGTTACGCTGTTGAGCATCCTATAATCTATGCAAAATCTAGTCGAACCCTCTTTTTTTGGAATAAACACAGGTCGAGAGATAAAAGGACCGTTACAAGGTTCAATGACGCCTTGTTCCTTCATTTCTTCCACTAATTTAACAGCTGTTTCTCTATAATGAATTCGAATTCGACGAGAAGCGAGTTTAAATGGCTTAGCATCTCCAATATCAATTTTATGTTGAATGTATGTGCTGTGACCGAAATTTCCTCGGAGTGGCACCCTCTCACTCCGAAAATAAAATTTAAGAAGAATTGATCGATAAAATTATCGGTACCCCGTTGGCCACAAAAATCGTCTCGATCGCTTATTTATTTTAATGGGCGCCAGCCGAGCACTGCGCTCGACGCGATCGGATTTTTTTCCAAAACAATAAAAAGAACGAAATCTTCCGACTAGCGGCAGCTCGTAAGGGTAGAGGGCGGTCCGAATTTCTTTACGAAAAATAAATCTCGAGGTACACTTTCGTTAATTTCCCAAGAGTAAAAATGATTTATTCGTCGTAGCTACAATATTTATTTTCACAATTAAAGCTCGTAGCGGGGAGTCGGTACCCCTTTGACTCGACACAAGAAAAAACACAGTCCCTGCTAAAATTCTCCCCGGCTACTCAATTCACCGGTTCGAATTTCTACTCCGAAAAAAAAATATTGTACTTCATAAGAATTGGTAAAAGTCACGACGATAAAATTTCCCTACTAATATTCTTCGTTCGACGTACGGCTCGCGCACACCGGTCCCGAAAACGTGTCGGAAAACGATGCTAAATAAATAATTCTATGCCGCGTGATTACTCGGCGCGAAGCGGGCACTGGATCCGTTTAATTTTTCGAGTTCGCGATACATAGGCGAACAGCCGTAACCGTCGCGTACGTCTACAATTACTCACACGCGTCCGGACCCATAAACCGCTCGCCACACTTATCGGTAGTGGATCTCTCGAATTTTATTATAAAAAAGGATAAATGACTCTAACAGGCAATTCCGAAATACAAAAATCGAATGAAACTGGACTATTGAATCTACGATCGCGAGGCCGTCCAACTATTTCAGGCCAACTTCTCCCTTGTCAAAAATTTCACAAAAATTAATACGCGCACCAGGGAGAAGTCTTTCCGATTTGCCTGGGACGGTACCCGGCAACCTTCCGAGCCGCGTGTAGCTCGACAATAATTACGGGAAATAAACTATAACACACGTGTCCGGGCGTAGGAGGTGAAAGCCTTACCGTTACAAGATGACAAATTAAATCCTTGGAAAAATAGTCTCGTTTCCCTTCCTTCCTTCCTTCCTTGAAAAATCGAGATATTCCCCTCGGTAACGGTACCGCGAACTATCCTGTCTCGGGAGTACACGAGAGAGAGCGGAGCACACGTGCTTTCGGCACCACTAATATTTCGAGAGTCCCCGAGAAAATTCCGTTACTCGAGCGCGAGGCTTCTCTCTCTCTCCCCACCCCTTACAATTTCATCTAAGGTGTCCGGTACCTGGCGCCTCGTTATCTCTCGCTACAGTACCCGCAACTATTCGCAAGCGCGAGGATTCGAATAAAGATGACAACTAAATCGTTGCGCGCTCCAGAATTATTCCGAGCTGTCGTGAAGAGGCCCATGGATACCGGTACCGGATGATGCAATTGTCCAGCTGCGACTTACTATCCTGCGCCCAGAACAATGCCGAAGGAGAAATTCGGTACAACCCGCCAAGCTGCGACTTACTATCCTGCGCCCAGGGCGGTCGGTACCGTCAATCGTTCGTCAATAACTCTCTTCTCGCCTTCGGCTCAGCTTTCCCTCGTTCCTCGTGACCAAAAAAAATAAAGAAAAATCCTAGAAATTAATAAAAATTCGTCTCTCTCAAAAATTGTCCTCGAAATTGCCTGGGACTCCCGAATCGGCGAAGCACGTCGCTCCGACAACCCTCTCGTGCCATCCTTTTGCGACGCCAAAAAAAACCGCGTCACAGTGCATAATCCGAGATCGTTTGAATCTTTCGCGAAAGTGTCTGAAAAAGTTACCAGAAGTTTCTCAAATTGATTTTTCTGTGATTCGTCTAAAATTTTTGACGATTTTTCGAGTAGTGAATTTAGATGCTCTGGAATGTTTATTGAAATTGCTTGAATTGAATTAACACATCGAGTTGAAACTATTTTTTCTTTATTTTTGATGTTAAATTTTGTGTGAATTAATTCTTCAAATTCCTGAAGTAAACCTGATTTTTGCAAAAATTCTAAGCCTAATAAACAATCCTCTTGAATATTTGCGAAGACAACTTCCAATTCTACCGAATAATCACCGACTGTAACGACAGCCTTTCGAATTGCCGAATATCGAAATTCTTCACGAGAAACTGTGAGAATTTTTAATCGTCTTGATACTTCTTTTAACGAGTAAATCGTATTCGCGAACGCGACAGCATTCACGATTGTGATCTCCGATGCGGTATCTAATACCATCACACACGATTTATTTGCAATCTTTCCTTCGAAGGAAAGATGCAAGTTTGGTTCGCACGAAGATGATGTTGCGCAAACTCCAACTATTTTCTCTATCTGTGCCGATTCAACCCCCTTTGAATCGATTCTACCTAGTTTCCCTTTTTCTCTTTTTGTTTCTTAAGAAACTCTGCTGAGGGAGGATTCCTGCAAAATCGTTGGCTGTGTCCCTTTTGACCACAGTGCCAACATTCGAATGAATTTCGATTATTCGAATCTCGATTTTTCTCTTTCGAAGTTTCGCGTCTATTTGTTTCGTTCGAGCTCGACGGCTTGTTGTTATTGCCGTTTCCGTTTCCGCGATAATTCGAGTTTGAATTAGGATATTTCCCTTTTTCTGATTGGAGAACCGCGTCGATCTCTTTTGCTCGATTTAGAGCCTCGATGAGAGTCGAGATCTTTTCGAGTTTTATCGTTTTCCTAATATTGTAGCTCGATAATCCCGAAACGAATGCTCTACACGCGATTTTCTCTCTAGTCTCCACGTTGGCCTTGTCGTATGCCAATCTAACCAAATGGTTGATGTTGGTGGCAAACGTCGCAAAATCCTCGTTAAATTTTTGTTTCCTCGCCTCTAATTCGTTGCACGATCGTTCGCTACAACTTTTCGTACCGAAACTAAAGTCGAGAGCGGCTTTTAGTTTCGTAAAATCCCTAGTCTCTTCATCGTTGAGACCGTCTAAAACGACTCGCGCCGAACCGCGAAGCAAAGATGCCAACGCTATGGCTTTTTCTTCCGTTGAGTATCGGTAAAAACTCGAAATAATTTCGAATTGTTTATACCACTGATCCCACGATCCGGAACCATCAAACGAATCGTGTTTGAGCCGAAGATTGGCTTGGTTAGGGATCGAATGTGTCGAAGCAGTTTGTTCGCTCCGACAATTATTTTGACGCGGAGCGTCATGAATAATTGCGTGCGTGATACGCGAACTATCGTCTATTAAAGACGCAGAGGGAATAGAGGAAGCGGAAATAAAAGGAGGGACATTATCTTTTTGTCTGTTGATCTCAGCGATGATGATCCTCGCCGATTCCTGTGCCGCTTCCCTCGCTGCGATTCGAGCAGCTTCGCCAACTGCCTCTCTAACTACCTCGCGCACCGATGTTGTGGCTGCTTCCCGTGCCGATTCGATCGTCGCGTCCTTTATTTGCCCGATTTGTTCGATCAAGTGACGATTATTATCGTCGATCGCTTGTCGAAACTCTTCGCGCAAAGCATCAATCGCATCGGGTTCCCCTTGTCCGCTTTCGGACATCGCCGCGCGAATTCTCCCCCGTGTATTCATTTTTATGAGTAAATCACTTCACTAATAATCCAATCACTGCTGACCGATTAAAAAAAATAACTCCTCGAATAATTATTTTCGACCGACTATTTAATTCCCGCGTGGATTCGAAAAACACTTCTGACACCAATGTTACGATTACGGAATAATAGAACACTGTTTTAATACGAAAAAGAATATAAGCGAATGTTTATTGTATCCGAATAGATAATCTCGTTGTTATAATCGATCGCGATACGTCCGTGCGCTTTGAAGTCTCGGTCAAGAGACTTCAACTCTTCAACTTCAACTCTGTTAAAAAGAGTACGATCGTCGTGAAGCTACGTGAAGTCCGTTCGTCAATTGTCAGATCCACACGAGCGGATCTATTCTCATTCCCGTATTCCCGCATATTCAGTCGATAAATTAGGATAGTTATCCGTAATTCGTTACAATATATAGAAAGATAACGACGCCGCCGCCGCCGTGTACAAGAATCGAGACCCCCGCCGCCTCGATCCCGCTCGCTCGACCCCTCCCCCGCCACTCCGCCCCCGCTCGATCAAAAGGAGCCTCAGCCCAAAATATTCTAAGTCCCTCTAAGGGGAACCCCCGCCATAGCAACGGTTGCCATGGCAACCGTCTCCATAGCAACGGTTGCCATAGCAGGCGTCTCCATAGCAACAGTTGCCATAGCAACCGTCTCCATAGCAACGGTTGCCATAGCAACGGTCTCCATAGCAACGGTTGCCATAGCAATCGTCTCCATAGTAACCGTCTCCATAGCAACGGTCTCCATAGCAACCGTCTCCATAGCAGCCATCCATATTCTAAGTCCCTCTGAGGGTGGAGGGAGAGAAGGGGACGGAGGGGAGCCGAGGAGCAAATATATTCTCAGTCCTTCTAATGGTGAGGAGGGGAGGGGAGGCGAGGAGTAAAAAATAAGTCCCTCTAAGGGAGGTGGGAGAGGATAGGAGGTAAGCGGTCGAGCAAAAATATTCAAAGTTCCACTAAGGGGGTAACGAAGCAGGCAGCCGTGGTGGTCGGCGGCGGAGGAAGAAGCAAAAAAACGTTTCAAAAAGGGACTTAACTCAAAATATTCTAAGGCCGCAAAAGGGCTGTAGCTTGCAATATTCGACAATTGATCAACGAGCGCGCTTAGCGCGCGAGCCCGGGGAACCCCCCTTAGAGGCGTCCCCCTTAGAGGGACTTAGAATATTTTTCGGGGGGAGGGGGTGAAGGGAGGAGTGTGGCAGGGCAAAGCCAAAATATTCTAAGTCCCCCTAAGGGGGACTTATTTAGTTTTATTTATTATATAGAACTTATTTTCCGGGGGGGACAAAAAAAAAGCGTCGGCGGCGCCAGTTGGTGAAAAGTTGCGGCGGTGATGAGACATTTTTATAATGTCGATAAAAGGAATGCGAGCGCGCTTCGCGCGCGACCCCGGGGAACCACTAGTTTAGAAATAAAGTGATCATAATTTTATTTGCACTTTACTCCTATAATCCTTAAGAAATATAAGAAGTCTGAATCTACAATTTGTTGTCGACGTTTTGTCGGCGTTTCCTTACGCGTGTGGGCGTTCGTTATGTCGCCGCATCGGAACGCCTATGCTACCGCGTTCGAGCCACTGGTGGGGATTGTTTTATTATTTTATTTTTTTTGTGCTAAATATGGAAAAAAATATTCTTCGATAATTAAAAAATAACACCTTGGACATTTCTTATTACCTAATTAATTACCATCTTAATATTTATCCCGTCAATTTATTTTTACAATTTTTTACCTTTTTTTCAATTTTTCTAAACACGCATCCGTTATCATCATTATTATACATTTTTTATTCGGATGAAAATAAAAAAAAATTACGAAGTTTCGATGTAAAGTAATAAATAAGTCATTGCTTCTGTTGCAATTAAATTAGCGATATGCGCAATGCAATTTTTCGACTTTGAATAAGGCCCCCCCCCAATAGTGTCGGTCCTGAAATTCGATAAACAGCAAGTGGAGACAACGTTCAGCGGCGGCACCTTTCGGGTGTGACTTGTCCCACTGAAAAATCAAGGAATTACCTTTACCGACTACCATTCATTCGACCGCCGATGATTTATCTCTCGCGTCTGCCCATTTACCGAACGGGTAAGTGCGCCACCGCCGGCCGATCAGAACACTTTTACGTAGAAAATCAAACAACTTTTTGCGTTTCGACAAAAGTGGTTTAGAAGCCGGATGAATGGGGACATTTTAAAGAGCGCCTATTATGAAAGGACACGAAGACACGCGTACTTAAACTGTATATCGCCGCCAGGATTGCCGTTTATCATTTTTGGCTCGGCATATACATTTGCCCGAGCATCTTCAAGCGTCGCATGCTTAAAATTTTAAGGGATTCTCCATACGACAGTATCAATCCCATCGGAATGAATATTGCGCGGATTGGCGGTCCAACGGAATTGCATTTATTTCACTCTGTGGGTGAAAGCCGCTTCCACGCACGCTGCGCGTGCTTGAAATCGCCTTTCTCGCGATTGTAAAATAAAATTTTTTACGATACTCGTGTGAGAAACTTTTTCTCAACTCGTGTGATTGCAACACTCGTCAGAAAAAGTTTCAACGCACTCGTATCGTAATGTACTATTATTTGCGACTTATTGGTAACGCTTCGCCTACAGAAGCTTTTGTAATTGCATTTGTAATGTAAAATGTACGAAAACTTTTTTTTTGCATAATTTAACATCGTTTTATGGTAAATAATTATTATCTGCGCACGCATTACATTGGGAAACATTTATCCGAAATATCATACCGTACTTTTTTTAACTCATGCACAGAATGTCCCGCATTCCGTGCCTGCAAAGCGTTCGCGAAGTAGTGTATTGTAGTAAGGCGTGAAATAATATTCTTGCGCATGCGCAGATCCTCAAATTCCTTCATTATTTCACACTTTCCTTCATTATTTCACACATTCCTTCATTATTTCACACATTCCTTCATTATTTCACACATTCCTTTATTATTTCATACTTTTCCCCTCCTTTGACACTCGAACTAACTTTGAGGTTAGGTTGTCGCTCACGCTTTACAGACACGAACCACGGGACTACTATACTGTTCATTCGTTAAAAAAAAAAAGTATGTGGTACTTGTACGAAAAAGCGGACATCCCACGGCGATTAGGAAGCAAGCTGCACTCGCCTTCTCTCGCGCTACAAGCAACACTCGGCTTTGCCTCGTGTCACTGTAGCGCTCGATTCGGCTCGTGCGCCGCTTCCTAACCTTCGCGGAATATCCGCTTTCCCGTACTAGTATCACAATCTACTATTCGCTTCAGTGTTATCTATGAAACACTTTAAAGGCGATTTACATTGGATGACATTGGAAAAAGCGGAATGCGCACGGGAAGGAATTGTCGTTCGGCAACCTTTCCACCTCCCACGGGGCCCACGGGACGCTCTCGTTTGAGCAAAACACACGTGGTGTACGCGCCATGGAGGCTAGACAGAAGGAGACCAAACTGCAATGGAGTGATGCTGATAAAACGGGCTTGAAATCGTGGAGAATAGTAATTCCAAATGGCGCCATCAATGGCGCTGATGCTAGAAAAATCTTCCGCGAGTAGTGTCTATCTTTCTAATTTACGTGATTCACGTGTGTTACGTCCGGCGGCTTCTGTTGTTCAGCTTGTCGCTGATTGGTGGACGAGAAGTCCGCGATGTCGTCGGTGATTCGCGCTGTAAAATAACTATGAAAATAGTTCGATGGAGCCGGGAACTTTGAAATAAAGGTACACGATAGGATTCACTGTTCACTATGGATTTAATAAAGAATTTTAAAACGTTGGTCGAACAACATAAAGACACAATACAAACACAAAAATAAGAACAAAATAAACATTAAACTTTCGCGACTTGGTCTCTCAATGAACGGGATCGCGAACCGCACTGCGTGAGAGCCAAAATTATTCTGTTTTTTCGTTTCATCCCCTGAGCCGACGCAAGGGTCAAGGAATGGGGGAATGAGTTGCCTTTGGTTTGTTTTAACCAATCGACGACTAGGATGCGTTTGAATGCACGCCCCATACGTCTCTCTCTCTCGCTCTGAAATATTCCTGATTTTTCCAAACACTATCCTGGTTTGAACAGTTAACTTTCTTCTCCGAACGTTAAGTCTACCCTCTAATAAAAAAAAAACCCTTAAGTCGATGACGGTTTAGGGTTCGGAGACACAAGGTATGTGCGGGCCATCTGGCTTTTGTCCTTGCGCGAACATCAACTATTCGACTTCGACACTCGAGAGGACTCGGTTTTTTCTGCTCTATTGTTACTGCACGTGTGTTTTTTTTTGAGAATGCGTGGACAGCTAGATTTTATAGCTTCTCGGAATTTGGAAAAGAAAGAATGTTCGAACCCTGAAAGTTTACAATTTCCTGTTCTTTAATAAATACTTGAGCGAGAGAGCCCTTAAGAGGATTAGCATCTTGAATATCTTTTCGTCGTTTGGAAGACAACTCATTTTTCTCTATTTTAATAATATTGCTTAGAGGTACTGTTCATAATAATATTTCCGGGCAGAAGCGCAATCAAGGTGCGATTTAAATTCGCGCCGCGTAATTTCATCCATTTTATCCGTTTAATTCGTTCCCTATGTTATCGACGAATTGCGAGGACGCAGTTCGTCACACGTGGCCGCATGGTGTGCCCCCTAGTGGCATCCAGAGCCAGCCCCGCCAGCCCCAATCAAACCTACTACTACTACTACTAATTTACGTCATTGGAGTGCACGTGTATTTGTTTACAAACAAAAGTTCAAATATATTTGGATTGCCAGCATTTTGTATGTAAGTACTTATTCATATTATTAATGTTAATGTAATGTCATGTTATTACATAATAAATAAATACACATGTGCGATGAAATAATAATAAGAGGTTATGGTTGAAAAAAAGAAAATTGGATTTTTTCAATTATTGACCAGGCGATTGATTAAATCATTCATTGATTTTTTTAGGTAATCAGAAATTGTTGAAATGGGTAAACGATGCGTGGTTCCAGGCTGTTCAACAGGAGATCCAGCAGACGTCAAGAGACGAAAGCTGCTTCATGAGAAGCAAATAGCGCTATTTAGCGTCCCAAAGGTGACTAATTTTATTTATTATTTATTTTTTAATGCATAATATTTCTTAGAAAGATAACTGTCTCTAGCCTCGCTCTACTTTGTCTACATCTCGTCGTACATGAAGCTGTGGGTACAGTTATCTCTCGACAGAATGTTTTCAATTGAAACTGTAGCCGCCACACATATCATTTCTGTCTTATAGTGTCCGCATCGTGCCAATGAATGGGCAACAGCTATCGGAACAACATTTCCATTAACACCAAAGCATTTTGTTTGTCAATTGCACTTTGGAGATGATACTCTTATCACACATTTTACAAACACAATGCCCAACGGAGAAGTGGTTTCGATTGAACGTGACAAATTTACCCTCCGGAAGGATGCAGTCCCAGTTGGTGGTGACGTTCTTGAACAACCGCGACCCGCGGACATTGTAAGTCCACAATGCTACTAATAATAAGTATGCCATTAATATTATAGTAATAAGTTATTTTTAATTACGGAATTAAGTACATATAATGTATAATGGTTTTTAATTTTTCAACAGAATAACGACATAAATAACGCCATCGTCTAAATCGCTGATCTGCGTGGATAGACGATTATATTTTAGGAGGCAGCAGAGGTTCTTATAGAATTTTTTTTTACAGCCCGAATTGCGTTCAGGTGCTACCACGCCTCAACTTGACGTTGTCGATCGTGAGCCGCGAAGCCCCGTCGCCCCGTCGGAGAATAGTTATGTGGACAACTCGGAGTACAGCAGTGATGACGACATGAGACCCGACCTCGGTGCATACACAATCGACAACTTAATCAGTGACTTGACGGAGAGCAAATGGAGAAAGAATTGGGCGTGGAATCGTGACGTGCATGGAATCGTTTTCGTTCACCTGACATCGCTTACACTGCAGCCGAGGTTGTATTACTCGATTAAGAACGATCTCACAGCAACGGTAAGTTTACCTTTACAAACAAAAACTTGAAAGTTGGAAAGTTTAGCATTGTTTTTTTTTTCACAAAGTTTCTTCTATAAAAGACATAGTCTGTTATTTTTGTTACTTCCTCATAGAGGAAGCTTAGCGAGGGGGAAAAAAATAATGAGGAAGTAATGAGAAATGTTTCAATTGTTCAATAATGTATTAAATTGCAATGTGTATAATAAGAGTCTCTATTTTGCAGTTGACGCTGGCAGACAAGGAAAGAAGTGTCCAGTTGGCCGATGAAATTCGACAGTTTATCGACTTAACAATAATGCTGCAAGTAATCGAAAAGATGAAAGAGTGCGTCGGCACGGGTCGGGAGGAAGAAACGTATGTATTATAAAATTATGCATATTTATCGTTTTTTAGGCACTCACTATAACAATAGGCAAAGAGTGCCTATTAAAATGACCATCAAGGCTTCTTCACACAGCTTTCGATGGGGATTCCCCACAGCGTATGCTCCAAAAAAATTAGTTTTTCAGAATTTACTTTGGTGTACCTCCAACTTCATGCGCAGTTAATTTGAAGTGACTCCGATGACTGGAAATATTTTTTTTTTTAGCCTGCGGTTGAATAAAAATAGCTTTTTCACTGAATTTATCTTCTCGAACGTCCGTATCACAGTGTAACTTTGGATGGTGCGAACCAATTTTGTTCTCCTTCGCAGGAGTGTTTTATCACATCATGACTATTGTGCACAAACATTTTGAAACTACTGCGAAGCCTTTAATGAGTTGTTCCAAAATAAAAATTCAATTTTGTTCCGCTAAATGTCCGTACGGTGCTCCAATTATGAAGTCTACGAACCAAATTTTTTCTTTTTCGCAGCATTATTTTATTTTATCGAAAGCACTATGCACAGCAAATTTGAAGGCATTCCGACGTCTCTGAACATTCTTTCCAGGCATTTTCCATTTAAAAATCCATTTTCTCCTGTCAAAGGTCCGTACGGCGCTGCAATTTTGAAACCTACGAACGAATTTTTTTCTAATTTTCAGCAATAATTCATTGCATCGAAAACACTATGCACAGCAAATTTGAAGACATTCTAACATTTCTTAATATTTTTATTCTACA
This sequence comes from Buathra laborator, assembly GCA_934046635.1. Lineage (NCBI taxonomy): Eukaryota > Metazoa > Arthropoda > Insecta > Hymenoptera > Ichneumonidae > Buathra > Buathra laborator. The sequence goes on from OW203896.1 coordinate 496,258, forward strand.
ATTATTTCTAGTGAGGAATTATTTTAAAGGTTATGTTACTTTAATTTTCCAAAAAACAATTTTTCATCATGTCAGAAAAGAAAATTTGGTTGCGAAAAATAAAACACGAAATATCACACATTGATTTACAAATATTAGCCTTTTTTATTTCGAAAATAATATATTTTGAACGAAACCATTCACAATATTTTACAATACATCATTCACATTCGTAATAAAAATCATAAATTTCACGGGTGCACTGAAAAACTTGGTTATAATTTCACAAAGAAGAATCATCGAATATCCAAAATTATTGCAATTTGCCAAATAAAATTTAAAACAATCGCGACTATTTATTTTTTTTCCGTTCATTCTATCGGTCAAACTTTGGAAGCCGACGACAATTCCATAGCAGACGTGATAAAGTTCGCACACGCCGCGACGTTGATATTCTGTGGCGGGATGATTTGAAATGAAAAAAAAAAATCTCAGCTTTTTTTTCATTTTTAATGTAAATTACTTTAAATATTGGGAAACTGCAATTTAATTTTTTCAAAGCTCTTTAAAATTTTTTCGAAACAAAAAAAAAATTCAAATTTTATCTCGAATTTTTCCAACCACCCTTCTACTTTCTTTTCAATTGTTTCAATATTCCGATCTTAAAACACACAGGAGGTACAGGTGAAACGCGCAGCGCGACGTATAAACATATTCGATACGTAGCGCATAACGCGAAGTGTAATCACACTTGGTACGGAGCGCGTAGCGCGACGTGTACCCCCGTGAGTGCCTTAAAAAATGTCCCCCGGGACATTTTTCGGGGGGTTTGGGGGGCGGAGCCCACCAACAAGGGCCTCTGCGCCCGCAGGGCGCTGAGGCGCTTGTTTTATTCGTTATCTCCTCACTTCCACGGGATTTCTTATGCTTTTTTGTTGTTAAGAATCCTCTTTAAAACGTCTCATATATTCCATTATTTGCAAGGCGTTTCGTACTTTTCGTGGTTTAGGTCCGGCGCCTCAAACAGCAGATCGCGGAGGCACGAAATGAGTGCAGCAAACGTAAAGTGAGTGTCGTACGAGACGCGATTGCATGTCTTCCTCCCAAGCAGCAAGAGACTGTTGAAATGGGCCTGATGGCGTCGAAAGCGAAGAAAGCACAAGGTCGGCGGTATACGAAACAGTGGGCGTTCAAATGTTTGTTGTTACGCATAAAAAGTAAACGAGCGTACAATCATCTCCGAGAACGCGATATCCTTCCGTTGCCACACCCGGAGACTCTCGCACGCTACATCAGGAAAATGGGAAGTGCGTATGGATTTCAAGACGCAATGTTTGAATGCATGAAAACAAAAGGATTAGAAATGCATCCTCATGATCGGCGCGGTAAGTCTTAATTATTATTCTCCCTTGTATTGCCGTCATCTGTAATGTCACAATTTGGTACTGCAGGTACACTGTTAGTTGACGAGATGCAGTTAAGTGCAAGCGTTTCTCTTGATCGGAAGACACTTTCGTACATTGGGTTCACCTTCCTCGGAGATCACACACCCGTCAATCAAAAAGATCAGTTGGGAGATCATGCTCTGATCTTCATGTATCAGCCGTTTCGGGGTGGATGGGTGCAAGCGGTCGCTTGTTTTTTAAGCAAAGGTTGTGCGAAAAGCGATGCTCTCCGTGAGCTAATACTGGAGTGCATTGTCCTCCTTGAGAAATCGGGCTTCTTCGTGGATGCGGTAGTCTCTGACGGTGCGTCGTGGAATCGCGCTGTGTGGACGGCTTTAGGTGTTAACGAGGGAACTGTTAGCTGTCGACATCCCTGCGATGTGCTGGATGATGTCGTGGACTCGGATGATTCTGAGGCAACCGATGTAGCCAGCGAGGGAGACCGTCGGCTATGGTTTTTATCCGATTTTCCGCATCTCGTAAAAACATTGAGGAACGGTTTGGTGTCGCGCGAAGAAACCTTCGTAAGTTTCATGACACTAAAAAGTTACCGGTAAATATGTATATAGTTACGTTGTTATGATTTTGCCTGCAGACTCCAGACGGGATTGTGAAACTGGCTCACTGGGATGCTATAGTTGACGCGCAGAATTCATCAGGTTCAATGCTTCGCATTGCATTCCTCACCAAGGACCACGTGAGGCCTCAGCACACAGTGAAGATGCGAGTCTCTATCGCATTTGAGGTAAAGTAGTCTTGTTCTTAAAGTTCGCGCTTTCATTTCCATATCTTGTTACAATGTATTAAAGTAACACGTTACGGAGTTGAAGTACGTAGTCTCCGACGTATGTAATTACGTTTTCGGAAAATAGAAATTTTTATTGTAATTTTCTCCGAACCGATTGTCGTAAAATAGCATTAAAGCGACTCGTGCACTTTATAAACGTCGAAGGCTGCAAATTACATTTTTTTTGTCGTGACGCAAGATTTTGCGTTAATGATTAATTTATGCTTTTAAAAATTTTCGGATTTGCATGCAGTGGAGAGAAATACTTCAGTCATAACGGTCATTCTTTGTGTCGGTTATTCAATTTTGCAAATACATAATTCCGGTATTTGCAAACAGCGATATTAGTTCGGACACTCCCAGGTGTCTATTCAGGAGCGGTTCCTTTATCTGCTTATAGTACTGATTCGTACTAAAAAGCAGTACTTGGCAATTAAATTAATTCCATTAATTCCTGATAAACGATTCGTTGTTGATGTTTTGCAGTTATTCTCGGATAGGTCGTTGTCTGCGATGAAATTGCTCAAAGCGAATTGCTCAAAGCGAAACCAACGATCCAATTTATAGAGAGGATGAACAAACTCATCAAGTCGATGATGTCGCGAACGCCGGATAATGCTCTTCGAAGTAACGATCCAAGCATGCAGGTAGACATTTTTCATATACGCTTATTCTTGACGATACATGCGACGCTTTTTTCGAAAATATTTTTTGCACAATGTCATGCTATGCTATGCCGCGAAGTCCTATCGGTTTGTTATGCTTATACAGGCTATACTCGAATTCCAAGAGTATCTTGAAGAGTGGGAGCGGTTGGCGAATGAGAATGACGAACCTTATCTCTCAATTGAAACGTTAACGGGGTTAAAAGTCTCGCTACAGAGTGTCGTCGAAGTTTTCAACTTCCTCAGAGACGAACACGACTTCACGTATTTAATGACGACACGTTTGAATCAGGATGCGTTAGAGGTAAGTTTCACAATAACCATAGTAACTGTCGGACTAGCAAGACTTATAGAAATTGGTGTATAATTATTGGGCCGGAAATCGAAAATCGCGGCGCACACACGAAATTCAGAGAACAATTTGTTTTTTTTTTATTGATAAAGTAATGTTTTCTAGAGTCATTTGGATTTTGGAAATCGATGGTTTTTTTATTTCGCGATCAAGTAGTTTTTTGGGTTTCAAAGGAGTTGACAATCTTTCAACGACGCAATATTCATTTGGTTCCGATCGGAAGTATGAAAGGTTTGGAATCGGTATTCGTCTTCGTCGTTTCAGCAGTTCAGTTGCGGAGACTGTCAGCACACAGTAATTCGAATCTGTCAATAAGGATGCACGGTCCTTATTGACAGATTGAGTTTCAATTGATCGTCGATGCAACAGCGATTCCATCAGGAAACTGCTTATTTTCCAATTTACTTCTTCAAGATAATTGTTGTAGCATTCTATAAGTCTATAATTTCTGTAATTTCAGAAACATCGTCGCATAACTTCGAGGCCTTAGATAAGAAATCTCTGAATAAATAGTGTGTGTTACGAGTTGTATCTAAATTACTTATTTGAATGTCAATGGCGATCACGATAGGAATGGCCAAAGACTATGGAATATATGTAAGTTTCTATTTTCGACATTAGATTCATCGTAATTCAAGGGATGCTATCGACAACTTCAAACCCGGCAGTGTCAGCGTCCGACGATGGTGAAATAGGTCGAAGCGTATGGTATGGATCGATGTGGTTTGTTTTTCTGTTCACGTTCGTCATCAATTGCACTGATTTCCTTACAAGCGGGGCGTGATGCATTTCCTGGTCGTTGTGTGTGATATATTTAAGTTTCATTAGTATTGTAAGTGATGGCGGTATTTCCAACATTTCGAGTTTTCTTTATGTTGACACATTTTTATTTTATTGCATGCCCGTATAGCCACATCGATGGTTAACTCATGAATACCAATTTTCTCCACATTCCCTGTTTATAATATGGCTTATGGCTTTACTACTTAAAAAAAACTTCTTCGTTTTTTTATTTACGCTTTTGAGTTTATCTTGTCCCTTCAGAGATTCAACGGCATGATGAGGAGTGCATGCGGAAGTAATGATCACCCCGATGCTACACAGTGTGCTTCGGTATTCAGACTTCTTAGCATGTACTCCCTCATTAAACCGCCGAGGGGTAGCAACGTCTCAGATGAGGAGATATTGCGAACCCTGATAAGTCGTCGACGATGCTCCGACGGGAAAACGGCTACGTTCCAAACAATCCGGTGATAGGCAACACAGAAGAGTGTATCGGTGGCTGCGAAGATTATATGGAAAACATATGCCCAAGCGTATATGGCTGGTTACGTCGCGAGGAAGATAATGGCAACCACACACTGCTCCGACTGTCTGGAATCACTCCGAAGTGACGGACAGCACGAACGAAATCGATTGATTACCCTAACGAGCAAAGGAGAGTTGATTCATCCGAGCGAAGCGTTGTACAGTCTTCTAAGAGAGATAGAATCGGCCTTTCACGAGGTCATTGGCTTAGACCTTCATCTCACGGTAAACAGCCTTATCGAAATTACCGATATATTGTCGACGAGCGAGAGCATACCTCTTGTCGGGTGCGGTATACATCGTCAAGCTCTAACGAAACGCATTCTACATTTCTATGTGGTCTCAATGGGACATTTCGTAGGACATAGCTACAACCGAGCGCACAACGAGAAGCGCGAAAAATCCAGTCAACTTCGCAAGATGGCGAAGTTGTATTGATCTTCCGAACATACCTGCACTGTCGACACGTAAGTAATGAAATGTATAAGAATGGAATTGTTGCTCTACACACGAGTACCCCTATATAAGACACTTGATACTAAAGTAGCCACAAAAAAAACTGAACGTAAAACAGAAATCTCAAAAACGCTTGAAAATTGGCTTATCGCATTCAAGTAAAGACGCCATGTTAACGAAATAACAAAAAAAATATGATTCTGTTAAAAAATATTTACGAATTAGAAAGCAAAGCGCAAAAATGTTCATTTTTTTTTACTTCTAATTTCCCATTCTCAATAAATCTGTTTTTGGTTGTTCAAAGAAATTTAGTTCCCGAAATAATTATTAATTAGTGTACTGAAATGTTTTTAAAAAACGAACAATCACAAAGTTTTCTCTGTCAAACATTTGTGTGATAATTACAAAAAAAAACAGCTGTATTGATTCATTTTGTTTTTTTTTCTCGCATTTTCCAGATAGCGGCGCCATTTGTAAGGTTTCTGCGAAGATCAAGGACGACCCGACAATTAATCTCATTTGACGAGAAGTCTTTATTTCGCGGGTTTTCAGTTGAAGAGCAGAAATGTCTGTTGAATGTGTGTGTGTTTTATTCTTTGAACATTGCTGTTTTCCAAAAGAAAGATTGGACAGTTGTTCTATTTCGCGAGAAATTGCGACATTTTTTCTTGTAATGAAAATAAAGCTTCCTCTACAGAAAATAAAAACAAAACCCAAACGAAATAAATAAAAATTGTTTCTCACATAGATACCTGAATATTCAATAAACATGACGAACAGTTTCAGACAGAGAGAGCGACAGTAAACAAAACCTACTCAACGTATCTTAATCGCCAGAATGTTTTTATTACTGAAAAAAAAAGTTTAACTGGAATAAGATGTAAGATTTTCATTCTAACAACACATATATATGCACATATAACAAACAGTAAGCAGCTGGAGAGACAAAAACAGAGATCGTTCAATTCTTTTTCTTGTTAGAACAAAAATCTTGAATCTTATTTGTTATGGTAAATTATATTCTCTAATAAAGGAAAATCTAAGCGCTTAAAGCAGTTTAAATGAATTATTCTGTTCTGTTTTTCTCTCTGAAGCTCACGCGCTTCTTTGCACATGACGTTTCGAAATTGACGGGTATAATACATTGAAATATATATAGGTTGAACGAGATATTTGAGTGTTTACAGCGTCGCCTAGCGGCATAATCTGAAACGCTTACTCTCTCCTTCTGTCTAGCCTCCATGGTACGCGCGTCTCTCGAACGATAGGTTAAACGGGCGACAGTATACAGTGCGATAGAAAATTTATTAATCATTCGATTCGATTGAGAAATATATAAAAGAAAAATGTCAGAAATGGAAAATAATAAAGAGGACGGCACCGAGAAGGGTGTTAAACGTAAGAAGAAAAGATCGTCAATGCAAATGGCCAAGAAATACGCTCGTCAAAGTGATCGCGGACACGGCAGTGAGCTCGATTCCGACACTTATCAATACATGGTCAGAATATTGGACATGTTGCGACAGGATTTTTCATCAATGGACGAGAAACTAATATTCGTGAATAACGTTTACGAGCAAACGAGAGGACACGAGATTGATTACGCGCGCAATCAGGTAGGATCGCGGGTACTCGATTCTCTTATAGGTTATGCGAGTTACGAAGTCGTGCGAAGGCTCGCCGGTGCCTTCGGCGAATCATTGAGACCTATTTGCAGTGACAGATTCGCAAGTCACGTTCTGGAAAAAATAATTCGCGTCTGTGCCGATCGCGGCAATCGGGACGAAGCATTGCTGCGACTCGATGCCGAAAAAGAGTCTGTAAAAATCACAGAGGACGAGTTAGCCAAGTATAACGAAATCGCACTGAAACTTTGTCGATACGCGATAAACAATATGGAAGAATTTATATGGGACACCTATGCTAATCATGTATTAAGAACGGTAATTGAGTGTCTCGGCGGAGTTCTCGACAAGTCTAAAGAACTCGTAAAAGGCGATAGAACTTACGACTATGATAAACGGAGATCAGTGACGCGGGAATACACCGATTTGCTTATAGACGCGGCAAAGCGATTTCTGAAATGGCCGCTGCTGGCGGAATTTGGAAAAGACGAACTCACATCGGGATTGCTACAAACGACGCTGCGCACTCTACGAGGCATAGATTCCAAGCTATGCGTTGCCTTGATAAAGAAAATAATTGGCGAATCTTTTACGCAGAACAGTGACGATCGTTTGTCGAGTATATTTCACACGGAAAGTTCTATAAGACTGTTGGAGGTTTGTATATCGGTATCCAAGCGAAAAAGCTACACGAAAATTTATGAAAATCTTTTCGCCGGAAAACTTGGAGAATTAAGTCTCATGTCCGGCGCGAATTTTGCCGTACAGAGACTACTGGATAATTGCCGATCGAAGGAAGAATTGGAGAAAATATTCGACGAATTGGCAGAACACTTTGTCGCTATATTGGAGAGGAAAAATAGCGGAATATTTGCTAGTTTGGCGCGTGCGTGTACGAGACTGCGATGTAAACAGGGACCGTTCGTTAATACGATAAATAAGAGTTTGGGTCTCGACGATTCCGGAACGGCACAATTGCAGATTGTACCGGTAATCGCGGTTTTGCAAAATTACGAAAAACTTTTGGAATCGCGAAAAAACGAGACGAAACTGCCGATACATCTTCACGGAAGTATCGTGCTTCAGGCTATGTTGAATTTTAATAAACCGATTAAAATCGTTAATTCGCTATTGGCGATGAGCGGCGACGAGCTCGTTAATCTATTGAGCGATCCAAAGGGAAGTCGAATTTTGGATGCCTTTATGGACGGGCAATTCATCGGGGAGAAGAGTCGCGAAAAATTGGCGAAAAATCTTCAAGGCAATTGGGTCAATTTGGCGTGCGGAATTCACGGTTCTCGTTGTCTCGATAAAATTTGGATTTGGGCGAAAAACAATCAACGACACTGGATAATGACGGAATTAGCATCAGTCGGGGAATCGCTCAACTCCACGAAGAGCGGAAAACTCATATCCGCCAAACTCAACGTCGCCCTGTACGCGCGAAATTCCAAAGATTGGTCGGAGGTGCAGGAAAAACAGAACAAAACTAAAGCTCTATTCGCTAGTATTATCGGTACAACTAACAAGAAGGAAACAACTAAAGAATCTCCTAAAGATGAAAAACTAGTTAAAACTTCTGTATAACTTTTATTCTTGTACGATACACATACAATGTATATATATTATATATTAAAAAAAATACAAAAATATCATTTTACTTGTTACTACTTGTCTCCGATCACTTTCTCTATCTCAAGTTCGTCGTGTATTAAGTATGTCTATATCTATGTAGAATTAGGAAAACAAAAAAAAAGCCTTTCTTTCACCTTCGAACTTTCCCATAATTGGATGAAAGTCGGCGGCTCGAACGCTTTACCAGATTCAACTTTACGAACTCATTTGGTACGAACGAATACGACGAAATTCAATTCACAAAGTTTAACGCCCGTTGCGATAGAGTTTCATTACTTAATAAATCTATTTCAAAATTATCCGAATATTATCACGCAATTATAACGTTCGGTGGAAAATCACATTAATTATCATATTGCTACAATCGGTGAACTGCAGGCGTGCGAGAGTCTTCGATAATTATTCATTAATTTCCTCTCCAAGATTAGAAGTGACAAATTCAAATTCTGTTCATTCGCATGAGCGCACAAGATGATCATATTAAAATGCGATATTATTTATTCCAAAGATAAATTAATATTACACAATCCAATGGACAATTTATATCGAATAAATTTCATTCGACACCAAATCGTTATTAATACTATATAAACATTTGGGTCACATGTATGTATTTTTTATTCACGCCGGTATAGTCTCTTGGTGCGCGCGGACAGATAACACAATATTTATCGATAAAGGAAAAAAATAATTTTGTGTGTTGTAAGATACGTATCGAATTAATTAAAATAGAGAGCCCGCGGGTACCGTCTTATAAGTTATTTATAAATCGTTGTTTACTCACTTTAAAATAATCCAATGCGGGGCACGTTCAAGCTATGTACTACGTTCCACGTGAAAGTTGCCCAATCGCAACAGTCGTGGCATATGGAGAAAGGAAAGGATGAGTGAGAGATACAGAGGGAGGTGATAAGGAAAGAGAGACAAAGAGACGACACTTGCTTACTTTCTCCGACTATACACGATCGTTCCGAATCCCGATAAATGCGTTAATATTATTGGTGTAATGCAATAATGGCAATGCAAAGTTACACACATGACTGTTTCGTGGAAAGTAGTGAAGAATACGACGACAGTGACGCAAGTAATTCAAGTCCGGTAGAAGAATTGCCGTTGATTGGTCGTACGCTTGAAAACAAATGGACGGAAAGTGGAATGGCGATTCTAAGAATGAAAAAAGAATCAACTTTGAGGAAAAATCATTCTAGGTATCGAAACAACTACACCGGCTGTATGGTAAGGATTCATTTTTCCAATTCATAATAGCACGCAGCGATTGCTGCCAAGACGTTTGCACTTTCGCATTGCATCGATCTACTTATTAAGTTTTTAGCTTATAGGACAATTTTCATACAGTTATAATGCTCGCTAATACTAGAAAAAAATAATCATCGTCACCACGGGGAATATGCCAAGTTCACCCAATCATAATGAATTCAGCGCAACAACATACTTAAGTAGTCAGTCTTTCGGAACTGGCGGATCTGCGCGGTATCGTGCATCCTGGCTGACACGGTGCGCATCACCACCACCTATCAGTCGGCGGGATAGTCGCTTTGCGTCGCGCTGCGGTTACTGACGCGCTTAGTTCACCACCGTTTGCCAATGGCCTCGTCTCGTTATCTTTTATCCCGTTAACCACGTGAGAGTCACTACGCAAATTTCACCTACTCGCGTCCATACGCGCGTTTTATTTGGATAGTCAAAATAGAATATGCGGCGTGGTACTGTAAACATACGCGAGCGACATACGCACTGAAAAGCAGCGATAAAAAAAAATTAATAAATCCTCAATATATCGACTTGCGTTTCATTTACAATAATAAATTATAATAATCCAACTCCATGGAACAAACATCGCCGTCACTGGAGAAGTTTTGACAAGGTTCCTATTAAGTGAATTTTCAACATGACGGAAAGCGGATTTTCTGTTGGTGTAAGACTCGTATAAGTTCTCTTAGCTTCTAGCGGTCCATTCACGGATTTTTGCTTTCTCATTGCCGCAACTATATACATAATTACGATACAAAGAGGAGAGAGAGAGAGAGAGAGATAGAGGCGCGGGTACAGGCTACGCATTCTTGTCAGCCTTTCTCCATTGACCTCGACCGCTTCTCGAATCCACTATATATTTCCATATTATCCTCGTTTGGACAGGATTTGATAACTAAAAGTACACAGCGGAATGGGAGGCGGCTGCTCATCGCTGGATTGGTAACGATTGTCGTCGTCGGCCTGATTATTGCAGCCATTGTACTACTGAGTGGTTCCCCCACTGATTCCCCGAGATTTCGAGCCACTGGACGAACTGGTTCGGGTATCGCCTTTGAAGAGTGGGTATGGGGCTCTCTCGCGACTAAAAGCTTCAATGGCACTTGGCTCAGCGGTCGGTATTATTGCAATATGGAAGCAACATAAACCAAAGCTATTGTTAGCCAAATATATTTTTTTATTTAGATGGGGAAATACTTTATCGGGACCATGCTGGTAATTTAATTGTTTTCAACGTAAACACAAGATCGACGAGATCCATTCTCAATATTACTAATCCTGTAAGAAACTTGCAGAAACGCGTTTTCTGTTTACTCAACGAAACATACTACGAAACCAATATATATAATAATATAATATATCAACTTCAAGGTACTGGCCACCAGTTTCGATCATCAAATTTCCGCGGATGGTAAATACATTCTATTAGCAGCGAATTATCAAAAAGTGAGTATAATAGCCGAGTACCGCGTAAAGCTGCACAGACACATTCATTGTACTTCATTTTTTCACTCAGTACTTTCGACACACCTACGTTGCCGATTATACTATTGTCAATCTGGAAACTCTGTGAGTACCAATAACTCGTCTTATTCAATTGATGTTTATTATGTTTAGATGAAAATATTTTTTTCAGAGCTGAAACTGTTTTAACCATTGAAAATTCAACGGGTCTACAACTTGTGTCATGGGCACCACAAGGCAACGGACTCGTATACGTCAGCAAGAACAATATATATTACAGGCCTGAAGCGGAAATTAGCCGAGATTACCAAATCACTACTACCGGCATTTTCGCAACTATTTACAATGGTGTACCAGATTGGGTCTACGAGGGTCAGTGCACATTTTTATAATGCATCGCCATACGTATTTTATTTATTGCAATATCATCATTGCATTCCAATATTTTAGAGGAAGTATTGAGCTCAAATAAAGCATTATGGTTTTCACCCGATGGAAAAAAATTGGCGTTCACCTATTATGACGACACGAAGACACCTATTATGAATATACCTTTCTATGGCTTTCCGGGAAATCTTTTGTTCCAATACACCTCAGCAATAACGATTCATTACCCAAAGGTAAGTGCTGTATATGTAATTGAAATTAAATTAATCAGCCAAAGTCGAGTTCACTTATAACCATTTTACAATTAGTCTGGAACGACCAATCCGACCGTGAAACTTTATTGGGTTGATCTGAATGCAGTAATCGAAAATAATTTTACGCTCAACGAAATTAAATATCCGCCGCAACTGGCAAATTCAGAGAGAATTCTTGCAGCCGTTGTTTTTCCAACCGATCACTTGATTTCGGCAACATGGATGAACAGAGTCCAAAACAAGGCTTACTTCAGTCTCTTCAATGTGAAAACTTCGAGCTACACGACGGTGATTAATTTATCTGACATTCCTCTGCATCTTGTAGGAGCGATTAATCATCGGTTTTTTTTTCTTAACAGGCCTTAGCGTACAATGAATCGAATGGTTGGGTAGAGCAATTCGAAGCTCCTCACTTCAGCAAAGATGGGACCGCTTTCCTACTAATATTACCGCAAAGGCAGAATGATAATGACAATTGGAGACATTTAGTGATGATTCAAAATGCAACTAGCAGTACACACCATGCAGTAGCATTGACGCGTGGAAAATTCGTTGTGACCGAAATAATCACCTGGGATGAAGATAATGGACAGGTGTATGTATACATAATAACAGTTCAATGTTTCATAACATATTTCTCGAATTGATGCACGGATTCATTCAGATATTATCTTGCGACGAACGAGAATGATCCAGCGCAACAACACTTGTACCGTGTCTCAACTCGGGATTCCCATTACAAAGCCGATTGCCTGAGTTGCAACGTGACAAGTGCCACCGAACAAGGTACTTATTGTTTATATAATACCGCCAGCTTCTCACCCAATAACGGTCACTATATCCTGACGTGTGCGGGTCCCGCTGTACCCGATGTTTCCATCTACAGCAGCAAGGTAAGTCTATTTTTTTATTACTTTCCTTGTGAAAATATTTCTCTGACAATTTGTCTAAAAAACTCCAACCGGTTTCCATCATGACCGTTTCAATGATCGTCAGAGATTTTTCGACACTTGTCTCTGTCTCTCTGAGTGTCTCTGCTATTTGTTAAATATCTGCGTCATTTTCTTCCCACAACCTCCGACAGTCACAATTTATCAGAGAAATTCAAAATATTGTAACGACCGAGCGAATGAATAACGCGATATTATTAATAATGATAAATGTTAATTATCCCGATCACGAAATGTCACACGTCTGTTTGCTTTTAAAGTCCCGTCCAGACTCTTTTATCGTGGCAATCGATATCGCATCGATTGTCCGTACGTTTGTCTATTATCAACCTAACTAATATCGTGTATCTTAATAAACAGTCAGCTACATTCGTTAGCTAGTCAACTATATTCGGTACAGTATTTTCCGAGAAAATACTTTTTATTTTTCGGAAATGCTGTGATCTTCCCGGATAATATTAGTTCGGGGGAATTTCAGAAAACTTACGAGTTCTCTCTAAGATCTACTCATTCTGTTACTCAAATGATCCGTAGACTTTCTAGGAGAAAGATTTAATATATACGTTGTATGAGAAATTCAGAGAACGACGGAGAAGGAGGATAAGGAGGAGAAGGAGGCATTTTTAGGATTTTTAGACGTATTAAGAGAAATTTTTTCACCAGAGTTACAAATATACATCTCGCAGTGTAAAGTAAAATGTGAAAATTTGTGGTTCAGAACTTGAGTAAGCTGCTCACGTGGGAGGATAACAAAGCGGTGGCAGATATAATGGCTGAGAAAACGGAACCTCTGGTAAAGAGGCTTGCCGTTTCGGTTGGCGACAACTTTCAAGCGCAAGTTCGATTGCTCATACCGCCCGGAGCCGATTTAACCGGTGCGACGAAATATCCAATGTTACTTTACGTGTAAGTTTGTAAAAAGTGTAAAAAGTCTCGTTTACAGTAGCGTTTAGCCAACGTTAATCAGTGTCCCTAATCTCTTGGAATATTTAGATACGGAGGTCCCGACACGTATCAAGTAACGGAAAAATTCAATGTCAACTGGGGAACATATTTGGTAACGAACAAAAATATGATTTATGCTGCAATCGATGGTAGAGGCTCGGGTTTGAAGGGCAATTCAATGCTATTTTCCGGCTACAGAAACCTGGGTACCGTCGAAATTTACGATCAGATAAACGTGACAAGGTGATTATCATTGTCAATCACAATGCGAGTTTTGCATACGTGGGCGCATGGTCCGTATATAAAAGTATCATGAATAACCCTCCGACCGTTTCAGGCAGTTGCAAAAACAATTTCCGTTCATCGATAGTGAACGAACGGCTATATGGGGTTGGAGTTACGGGGGATATGCAGCCGGTATGAGTCTAGCAATGGATGTGGAGGGTGTATTCAAATGTGGCATGTCTGTCGCACCGGTCACCGATTGGACCCTTTATGGTATTCAACAGTAATTCCATAACACCTATTTTACAGCTATATTACAATTTTTGTCCCTATTGCGCACAGATTCCATTTACACCGAAAGATTTATGGGTCTTCCAAACGCAGACGATAATCTCGACGGTTATAACAGAGCACAACTATTGAACAAAGTCGAAAATATTAAATCGAATAGTTATTATTTAATTCACGGAACATTGGATGACAACGTTCACTATCAACAATCTTTGATGTTAGCCAAAGTTCTCGAACAAAACGATATACTTTTTAGACAGCAGGTAACTATGTCGTTAACAGTGCCATTTGATATCATACTATGAGGGGCGCGTGGTACAGTGTTGTTTTTTTCTAGACATACACCGACGAAGACCATGGAATTGTTCAGTTTCGCTCGCATTTATATCACTCCTTGGAAAATTTTCTCAGCGATTGCTTCAAGCGCTGATTTATGAATCTCAACGGATAAACGTTAAACGTGCCTCATCGAGTCAGTCGTACCAGTTAGGTACTAGTAACTGGCCGATTGTAAATATTATTCAACTTGTACATAATTTGTGTAAATAGTATTGTCAGTCCATTTCGAACGATAAAAGCCACATGGTACAAGATGGATTGGGAAACGTGATAATCATTTTTTAAGAAACGTTACTTCTATTCCGTCTATGGTTAAGCATATCTTATGGGGAATATAAATAAGACTTAATGACAATTCATATATATATATACGAATATTCTAAGTCCCTCCCGAAAAATCTAAGTCCCCCTTAGAGGGACTTAGAATATTTTTCGGGGGGAGGGGAGGGGGATAGGGAGGAGCGTGGGAGAGGAAGGCCAAAATATTCTAAGTTCCTCTAAGGGGATTTCGAAGGAGGCAGCAGCGGTGGTCGGCGGCGGAGAAAGAAGCAAAAATATTCCTCAAATGGGTTTTAACTCAAAATAGTTTACAATTGACGAGCGAGCGCGCGTAGCGCGCGAGCCCGGGGAAACGGTAGTATATATATATATACACATATATCTCTGTTGTATTGACAAATTAAACTAATGATTTTATTTGTTCCTATGAATAAGGCATTGACGTTTCTTCCGTAAATAAACAAAAATGTACAACCGGAGCACTAGGAGAGAGTGGAGTACAATGTGTCACGGGGAACAGTGAGCCACTTGAATTTTCTCGTAAGTTTGAAGTTCATAAATAATGTTTTTTTTGTGGTAGGCACTGAGCTAAATTGACATTCATCGAACATGAAACGAAACGAAAGAGACCTTGCGAATAATAAAAAAAAAATCGATTTAGACCCTTAAAAAAAAAGTTTCATAAATAATCTTTTTTAATCGAATATAATTATTCATAAAAATTTCCACTTTTAAAATGGGTGGTTTAATGTGCCCCACTACGTGGCTCAATGTACCCCACCGGTGGGATTGAATGAGCCATTTGTCAAAATATTTTCATTCAAATAATTTGATTATATTCTATTTGTTTTCAGCAGCCATTGCAGCTGTCTTGGATGCCCAAGCGTCTATAAAAACCAATGACAAATTTTATTTGTTAATTATTATCGCCTGAAAATTTCAATAATTCGTAAAAAAAAAAAGAATGGCTCACTGTACCCCAGCTTCCCCTACTCATGGGTCTGTTGGAACTGATAGGTTCCAAGAAAATCTTATTAATTTTTTTTTTTAACTTTGTCATTTTAGGTTTCATTGAAAAACATGAATCTTCTAGAATGTTGGCTATAGCGATCCTTATATATAGGCTATATAGGCTTCCTTATATCCTGACATTTTGATTTCACTCCAATTAATCTTAAAAGTATTGATTTTTGACAAAGCTGCACAATAATAAAGACATCCGGTCGCCCAGATCCATGTATGGTGTTAAACAGGTGCAAAATATGTGTCCACATAAGCCGTTGAATGCATTGATTTCGGACCTCTGGTAGACGTTTCAAACATCTAAACTTGAGTTCATATACGTATTGTTGTCCCGTACATCACTGAATCAATATTATATTAATCTTTTGAATGAATATTGTACGGGGTAATATGTGTAAGAATTTCTCAAATCAACAAGGCTCAGTCGAGTTGCAATGTTTGAGATCCCTAGTAGATTACGTGACCGCTGAAACCACTGTGAAAACCACTACAACAACGACGGTGTTTTTGTGTCAAATTAAAATCGGCCAAACTACCAAACTATTATTATGGTTATTTTAGTAGAGTCGTTGTACGTACGTAAGCGCCAGGATGATGTGGTTTTCACGATAATTTGAACCGCACAAATTTTCAGTTTTTACTTTTGTAAGCTGTCCACATAAAGACGCCGTGGTTTTTGCGGTGGTACGGTTGCGCAAATGACTAAAGTGTATATCAGAGCCCCAAATCAATGCATGTGATGCGTTTTTGAGTACATTAAGAGATAATATCAAGATGAATTCAAAGCCCATATAAGAAGTCTGCTGGCCCGATGTGTGTTTTCTGTTTCTTTCGAATTGTTACGTGGGTTTTAACATCGAATATCAAGAGAAGCATACCTGCATGTAATATATGTACAGAGTACACTTTTCCCCTAACGCGTAACAAAGTTCAACTTGAAGGTTATGTATAAACGGTTTCTTATTACCGGAGACATTAAACCCTTTATAAGTCACAGCCGCAATCGCACTCTTAGGCACTACCATAGAAACACGTTGCCCCCAGCTAAACGACGTTCGATAGTCCCGTTTTGAGCGTTGTGACTAAATAAAGGGTCAATGTTATATGAGGTTTGTGTACTCATAGGTACCTATATCAATACCTATACCCTCGGGACCCCACTTCCTATTATAGGCGTAACAAGTTTACACACACCGCTGATTGCCGGTGATCACCGAGATGCGGCAATATCGAGACGCAATAATCGAAACAAAAGCCCGCCGGTATTGCGAAGATTAAGCTTCTATCAATTGCCACACAGTCACTATCCATTCTAACAAGATAACATCGGGGATTTACGACGACACGAAACGACATCACCGACCGAGTGCTTGGGAGAGGGTTGAATCGCCGAAGGGGCCGGTCGCGTGGATCTCGCCGCTCACTAGTACGGTCCCGATTCCGACTTATTAATCAATCACTCGATCCCGCTTGACTTACAAAAATATAATTCTTACTACGGCTTCTTCGGTTTTTCTGTAACCCAACAATAATAATTAATTAATTAGTTACTCTGCACCCACCCTTTCGACCAAGTTTAATATAAAAATTTTTTAAAAAATCAAAAAATGTTCTAAAAAAAAAAAAAAAAAAAAAAAAACTAAAACGGAATCCGTAACGCGAAAGTGAAAGTGTAATTCACCCTGGGCTATCCCTTCGCCGGGGAGCATCTAAGGACGAAGCCCAAGGCATATCTCCCGCCCGGAACAAGTAAAGATCGAACTTTGGGACAAAAAAGAGCACTCGGAGAATTCGCGCGAGGTGCAAGGAACGTCGCTCCGCCGCGAGCAGCAACAGGTGACGGCCTCCCATCAGTCCCTCCCTAATCAGTCCCCCTACAGCTCAAGGTACCTCAGATTTTTCTCTCTTCTCTTTTATAATTATAAGAATAAACGACAATTCCCATTGCGGGAAAAGAACGTAAAATAAACGAGGGAAAGGAGATAGAGAGAAAAAAATAAATATATATATATATATATACTAGCGTTTCCCCGGGCTCGCGCGCTACGCGTCAATTGTAAACTATTTTGAGTTAAGACCCATTTGGGGAATATTTTTGCTTCTTTCTCCGCCGCCGACCACCGCTGCTGCCTTCTTCGAAATCCCCTTAGAGGAACTTAGAATATTTCGAGTCAAGGCCCTCTTGGGGACTTAGAATATTTCGGCCTTGGGGGGGGGGTCAGCTTCACCGTACGGGGGGAGGCTCTCCATTTGGTGAAGCTGACCTTTTTCCCCTTTTAATAAAGGGAAAAGGGTCAGCTTCACCGAAATGGACCTCCCCCACCTTATGGTGAAGCTGACTCCCTCGATTCTTGTACACGGCGGCGACGGCGGCGGCGAAATGTTTTTATATATATAGAGAGATAAAAAAAATCAAATAAATAAACGCATATAAATAAATAAATATAAATAAGTAAAACAATTACATTTACCCCTGCAAACGGAAAAAAAAAGAATAAGAAATGAGTTTGAATATTATTCAATGGAATTGTCGGAGTCTCAACAGCAAGTGGCAAGAGATCCACTCTCTAATCTACGAGGCACAGCTGGTGTTCCTTTCGGAAACTTGGATGGCCCCGCACATGACCGTCAGCGTTAGTAATTTTTCACTTATTAGGCGCGATAGACCTGCTCGGAATGCAGGGGGTGGTGTGGCGATCCTGATTAGCGATGAAATCTCGTATAAAGTCTTCCCTACCGATCACATTAAAATTAAAGGCGTCGAAATAGTCGGTGCGGAAATAACAACCGCAGATTCCCCCTTTCATATATTCTCGGTGTACAGAGAGCCAAGTACTAACTCGTCTCTAAGAGATTGGAACGAATTCTTTTCGCTCCTCCCACCCAACTCAATGATCTGCGGAGATTTGAATGCGCTATACGAAGATTGGGGCGTGGATAAACGTAACCCTTCGGGTATCTCTCTCAGTGGAACTATTAATAACTCCGATTGGAGAATTTTGAATAATGGTGATCCCACTATCCTTAGTAGACCGAATACTGCAAATAGGTCTCCGGACTTAACTATCTGCGAAGTAAATTTATCCCTGAATTGTACATGGGAGGTGACGGACGATTCGCTTACCAGCGATCACTTCCCGATAAAAATCTCTATGGCGATAACGCGACGTGAAGTAAATCCAATTTTACATAAAATTAAGATCTCGAAGGTTTCATGGAACGATTTCGCGGATAAAGTAAACGAAAAAATTAATCACTACAACGACAATCCCTGCCTCGGAGAAGAGAATATTAACTCGAAATATTCTAATTTCGAGGAAATTTTAAAATCATCGCTAATGGAATCGGGGGGAAAACCCCCGAGCAAACGGAAAAAAAAAGATCCCGCGGCCCTATGGTGGTCGGACGAATGCACCACGGCGGTGGACGGTAGGAGGGAAGCCTTGAGGAATTATAAAACCCACAATAGCGAGGGCAACTTCCAAGGTCTCCTAAAAAAAACAGCTATTTCAAGGAAAATTCTGCGAGCGACTAAAAAGGGGAAATTTCGAGAATTTTACGCCACCCTCAACCGTCAATCAGACTCTCGAAAGATCTGGGGAGTAATAAAATCCTTTAAAAATAGAAACTTAGGAAATAAAACGAATGTTGACAAAGATCTGCGCTCCGATGCCACTCAAGCCGCAATAAATAAACTGTGTCCCCCTCTCTGCAACATTTCAATTAGACGCGCGATTGATTCTCTTCCCAAAAGGAATAAATATCCCGAAATCCTCACGCGGGAAATATCGCCTCGGGAAGTGTCGGCGAGTATTCGTCTAGCAAACAAAAAATCGGCTGCGGGGCTAGACGGCATAAACAACGTCGTC
Source organism: Buathra laborator (assembly GCA_934046635.1). Lineage (NCBI taxonomy): Eukaryota > Metazoa > Arthropoda > Insecta > Hymenoptera > Ichneumonidae > Buathra > Buathra laborator. Next base: position 515,808 of record OW203896.1, read on the forward strand.
CTTTCTAACTTGCTGGAAAACTGAATGGAACTCCTAACGAGCATTTTTAATGTTCGAAAGAGGAGAACTACCGGACAAGTGGAAAAACTACCTAGTATACTTAATTCCGAAGCCAGGTCGGGGGACGTTCAGATCACATATCCATTCTATTAAAGAAAAAGCCAAGTCGAAACTAAAGATCCTTAAATGCATCGCGGGGTACAAATGGGGCGCCCACCCATCTACTCTGTTGCTGCTGTACAGATCGCTTATTAGATCCACCGTCGAATACGAAGCATCTTTCTTCAAAGCGGCAGCAGCCGGACATTTGGTTGAGCTGGACAAGCTCCAGTTCTCCGCTCTTCGCCAGTGTCTCGGTTTGCTGCCGTCGACTCCCACGAATATACTGCTAGCAGAGGCTATGGAACAGCCACTTGCAGTAAGGCGTGAAAAAGTGACAGATACATTCCTTCTGAAAATAGCAGCAAATAGGGTGCACCTACTCGGCCCCAAGCTGAAATTGCTAAACGAAAAACTATCAGCGCGGGGAGACAGAGAGAAAGGGAAGAAAATCCCGCCCCTTTCGGAGAACAGCATAAAAAACTACAGCGTCTCTCAGGATCTCAATATCGCAAATTCGCCAAAATGTTTTCAATTAACCTTCGAGATGTATCACTCGCTAAGCCCAATGGAGCTCGCCTTTGGAGAATCCTTGACGAAGACTAGCAACCCCGGGGTGAAACTATCCAATTTCATTAATCAGTCATGGCCGGGCCACGAGATCTTTTTCACAGACGGGTCCAAGGACCCGGAGAGAGGAAGATGCGGAGCGGCGGTATATTCGGAAAAAAAAATCTTAGATTCCATCGGTCTGCACGCGAATTTCTCGATATGTTCAGCAGAAACGATCGCGATTTACCGAACACTGAACATTATCGAAACTCTCGACATAAAAAAAGCAATTATATGTACGGACTCACTAAGTGCATTTCAAACGATAGCGAACGCGAAGATCGATGTTAACGAGCACCCGATTACGTTGGAGCGCAGAGAGAAACTGTACTCATTACAGACAAGAAAATTTGAAATACAATTTATATGGATCCCCTCTCACGTAGGCATCCCAGGGAATGAAACGGCTGACGCGGCGGCGAGAGCCGCCCTAAACCTCCCGGTGAACGCCGATTTCAAACCAGACGTCGCAGATCAGATGTCGGAGCTAAACAAACGTTATAAACGACTAACTAGAGCCTACCATCTAAAGTCGAGCTTGAGGAAGGGAACTAATTATTTTAAAAAATATTTTAAGTATATAATAAGTAGAGCACCTGTTATTCGAATGCCCTCAGCTATTTGCACCACATCGCAAGATGCATGAGGCTCTGGGAAGAGGACGTATCCATGCCCCCATTTAACATCGACAAATTAGTGGCGAGCCCGTCGGGTCTGTCCATCGGGGCCCCGATCGATTTCCTGTCGGAAGCGAATCTAACCATATAAATAACGCGAAAAAAATAAAAATAAAAAATAGTAAAAAAACATAAATAAATACATAGTTTAAAAAAATAAATAAATAAATAGTAAAAAAAAAATAAATACAATAATAATAATCACGTACGTATATAGTACAAAGGGAAATGTTGGAGCGAGATAACTCTTCTCGCGGAAAATACATAGACAGGAACCGTACTAATCGAAAAAATATAATGGTAAAAAAAAATAGACATATATTTAGTAATAATATTAAAATTAGGACCTATCCCTGCTAGACGAAAGGCTAGCAAGGTGGTATATGGTACTCAGACTCAGGAGACGAGGCAGGCACAGCATATCTCTGTATGCCCCCGCGCTGCCACACGATCTCAATCTCAAAAAAAAAAAAAAATCATTTAGTAAATCCTAAGGAGAAATTTTCCCATCCCCCCTGTAACCCTTTCCCGCCGGCCGTAACTACAAACTCCGAACCCGGGAGCCGCATCGGCCGAGCTAGAATCACGGCAGCGCACGACATCGCCAGCCGCCATTCGCTAATGCGGGAAGGAAGCGCACCAATCAGGAAAAAACAAGCTCTCACAAAAAAGGAACTGGTACTTGGCCTAGCGGCATAAAACCACAACGGAAGAAGAAGAAGAAGAAGAAGAAGAAGAAGACCGAGTGCTTCATAGCGCTTGACGTACGTTAATGATGATACTGCGTAAAATGGCTATGTGTATAAAGAATTGTCTTCTCGGAAGCTCTTTGTTATTAACGGCGATAATGGGGGTTGAATTGAATGCACCGAAGGAAAGGTAAGGTGATGAAGCCTCACGAAATACGGCATTGAATTAGAGTTATTTAACGTTCTCGCGTAATTTTTTGTTGGTTTAGGGACACAATGATATTGTTTGATTTTACAACGGTAAACAATGTTGACGACTGGATGGAAATATCGGACACGGTTCGTCAAGTCGGCATGTCGAAAGCAGTTATAACTCTCCAGAAAACACAAGTATTCCAGAGGGCAATATTCTTTACGCTTTTGAAGCCTCAAGAAAATGGCGCAGGCTTCGCCGGTGTTAGGACTCGTACTAATTTCAATTTAACCGGCTACAATGGGATCGAAATCTCGTGTCGAGCGCAGGGTAACAACAGTCATTACAAAAGTGTGCTACGACACAGGAATATGAGCGAAAATTCGGATATATCGTACGAGCAGTTTTTTTCGGTATGAGGGTAACATGATTGCCTATGCATCGTCTTTTGTCACGATATACTGTGTAATCGAATTATCGTTTTCAGGTACCAATGAGTAGCGAGTTTACGACTATTAATCTCAATCTCTCAGACTTCAAAGCCTACTTTCGCGGCCGCGAAATTCCCGACGCCGAACCACTCGATATTTCCAGCATCACTATGTTTGGGCTGCAAATTTACGGAGGTGTTTACTCGCCGTTCAAACAAAAGGGTGTATCTAGTCTCGAAATTGATACCATCGTCGCAACGAAACGATAATTGTTGAATATTTTGTTCTTTTATGTATGTTTAATTTCGACAAATAATAAAATTATATCGTTTAATTATTTCATCAATAAACAGGTTTCACCTGGTAAACTGTGTCGCGTGTACTTGACATTATTTAATCCTGTATATATAGAGTACCGTGTGGCACCGTGTGGTACCCGGGCAAAGAATAATCGGCATAGACCTATATCGAATAAATAACGACAGTCAAGACGACGAAAGGGAAAATTTACGGGTAATCGATTTCTCTACTATATGTACTCTGTGTGGGCCAAACTTATTGGGCTTTGTCATCAGTTGGCTTTTCTCATCTGTACACCGAAGGAATGATATGGTAGCTTCGAGCGTCGGGTGAGCTAAGCGGCAAATATTTATCTCGTTTCTTAACAATTTGTTTTTTTTTATTATTATTGCGCGATTTTTTGCCGCTCATTTGTTTTTAGAGCCGCCCAAACGCTTTTTGACTTTACGCGAAACGGTTCGGACAACGCTTCGCCGGTGGTACTTTGGACAGAAAACTCGGACACGATGAAAGGCAGCACCGGGATGTCAAAAGCCTCGATCGTTATACAAAAAGGTCAAACGTTTCAGAGAGCTGTGCTCTTTACTCTCTTGAATCCGAAGAAAACCGGTACCGGATACGCGGCAGTTCAGTGCGGGACGAATTTTAATGTCACCGAATTCAACAACATTAGCCTGAGATGCCGGGCACAAGGAGCTAACGTTCATTACAAAATGGTATTACGTCACAAAGGTCACGAAAATAATTCTTTAGTATACGGTCAAGTTTTCACGGTAATTATACAATTTAAAGAAAATGTATACGCTATAATCGCCTACGATCGAAGAATCATTTTTATAAATCGATCTCTATTCCGTGTTACGAATTTTAACTCGCTATAGGCGCCCGTCGATGAGTTTGCGACGATAAAATTACCTTTCGGAAGCTTTAAGCCATACTATCGTGGGAAAGAATTATCATTGGAGGAACATCCATTGGATTTAACCGCGATAACGAATATTGGATTGAAAATTGACAAAGGACCATACTTACCGGATAACGAAGCCGGTGTCGCTGCTCTCGAAATCGATTGGATCAAAGCAACTAAGTGACTGTGCGACTTAACTCTCCCTCTACAAACGGAATCTACGTACACGAATACGCGTATATATATATACGCGTATATATATGTTGTAAGCAAAAAACGCACTACTTGCACTGTTGATCGGTGATAATTGATTATTAAAAATGGGAAATTGACGATAATAAAATAAAATAAATGCTGGGTGTACTTTATTATGCGCTATATGTGATGTAGATGAGTACGATGATGACGATATATATCCGTGTGTCTTCTATAGGGCCGCCAGTCAGACCAGACGGAAAAAACGAAAGTATCGAAAAAGTAAAAATACCTAATAACAATAATCTTTGAACTTTGTATATTCGTTAAATGATCCAACATCAATTGTTAAGATATCAGTTTCAAGATCATTGTTGTTGTTGTTGTTGTTGTTCTTTTTGTTTTTTTGTTTTCAAGTTTAAAAGCCCCGACGGAGGACGCGGGTGTGTTACGAGCAGCTCCCCTCGCGGTTGTATTGGAACTATATTCGATCGACAAGGTCGAAAAATGTGCAAATGGCGGCGGCGCTGAATGACTCGAGTGAAGTGTCAAAGGTCGTTTGTTGTTGAATTAATTTTTCTCGCTCGGTAGTACGATTTTTTAGAAGGAAATATGTGTACCTACGAATAATGGAGGTAAAGCGTAGAATATTGTAAAATCGTTCGGAAGGCTATTACGATTTATAAAATGTTTTCCTCAAGAGCAACGAGAGCAAACAACAACAACAACAACAAAAACAACATTGTTTGATTGATAGATTGCCGAGCTGTTTAATCAGCTCAACGAGGGTCTAATTTCTTACGTATTTTCGGAATGGTTCGCCGTCGAGGAATATCAACCTTCCAACATGGTTATCATCGCCATTGGCGGCGTTCTCTTGTTGATCCTAACAATATCAATTCTGATACTGAAAAAATGGAAAAACAAAGAATTTCTGCCGGAGGTAAAGGAGTTTGTCGGCGTAGGCGGCGGTAAACCAAGATTCAGAAAGCGCGACAAAGTACTGTTCTACGGAAGAAAGATGTTGCGCAAAGTGAAATCTATCGGCGGTCAAGTACATCCGACGGGACAGGGCAAGAAAAGGCGCGCGGTAATGAGATTCGCCAGGAGACTGTTGCAGTTGAAAAAGGAAACTGTGCCTCAACAACTCAAGGTATATTTTTTTACCATTTCTTTTTACCATTTTTTTCCCCAGATATTTTGAGCGTTTTTAAGGATTTATCGTACCGGAAATAGGTACTGGAACCACCCGCGGAATATCTCGAGGAAGATTTGGGTCCGGGAGAGCGAGTGCCGCCCGACGCGTTGTACATACTTCAGAGTATCAGGGTATTCGGCCACTTTGAGAAACCTGTATTTCTCAAGCTTTGCAAACACACGGAAATAATGAATTTACCCGCGGGAACGGCGCTTTTCAAGATCGGCGATCCCGACGAGAACGTATTCATCGTGCAGCAGGGTTTGGTTAACGTTTACATCACCGGACCGGACGGTTCGCAAATCCCATTGAAGTTAGTCAAAACGGGAGAATCCGTCACGAGTCTTCTAAGTTTTACCGACGTACTTACCGGTCACACAAGTACATACAAAACCGTTTCCGCCAAAGCGGTACAGGACAGCGTTGTTGTCAAATTACCGATGCACGCTTTTCAAGAAGTATTTCAAGATCATCCGGACGCGTTTATTCGAGTTATCCAGGTGATAATGGTTCGGCTTCAGCGCGTCACGTTCACGGCGTTGCATCAATATCTCGGTCTATCGGCCGAATTGGTAAATCAAGGAATACACAAGAAAAAACAGAGTCCCTTCTCTGGTTCACCGGTACGTTCGAGAACACGAGAAAATTTTCCCGGACAGACAACGGAAAATTTGTCAAATTCGTTCACCGGACATTCTCAACATCAGCATGAATCGGCGGATGTTGGTCAATCGTCGAACGTCGCCGCCGCCGCCACCACGACCGCGACCGCTGGTGGATCTCAACCGGTGCCGATTACGACAAATCGAAAGTACAAATCTCAGCTCAACTTTGTAGACCTACAGTAGGTAGTCTCTTGTATACACACACACACATATATATATATATATCACTCGAATATATACTTCATTTTGTTTTTTCAGAACGAAAAACAGTCTCGACGCCAAGTCACAAAATCCGAGTCCGCAGCTCGGCGAAAACACGCCGGACATGGTCCCGGAGTGCGATGCTCATTGGCCGGTTTCATCGTCGGGCGGTAACTCGCAACCACTGGCTAGTAACAGCGGTGGAAACAGTTTAACCGGTCCGCCGGACACAATGCACACTTCGGGAACCGGCATCGGTTACTCGTCGGGCAACAGGAAGCGCTCGACTAACGAGGGACCCGCACAACCGCCCCTCGACGAAGCGCAACTCGTCAAAATAGCGACGGATGCCTTTGTCCGAGAGCTCGGATTGGAAGACGACTCTGTTCTGAAAGACGGCAAAGTTCAGATAAGAGAGGTTCCCGCCGGTACTTATCTTATGAAGGAAGAATCTCACAAGGTACGGCCTTCATCCTACAAACCTCTTGTATTTGACGAAAGCAACGCTAGAGGGAAACCACCGTGTCGCCGAACGAACGTCAAATACGAGAGCTTCCACTGTATAATATTAATAAGACACATTTCAAATTCTTTAAAATACTCTCCTCAGGACGTTGCATTGGTGTATGTTGTCTCGGGATCTCTCATAATAAGCCAAAAAGTCGCGGAAGGTCGTGACGCGGGTCAAGAAGTTCACATGTTCAGCGCTCATCAGGGTGAAATCGTCGGCGGATTAGCGGTTCTCACCGGCGAGCCGTCGTTTTACACGATTCGCGCGAAGCACTCGAGTCGCATAGCTCTACTGAGCAAACAGACATTCTTCGCTATAATGCGCGAGCGACCGACAGTTGTTTTGCATGTGGCAAACACGGTCGTTCGCAGATTAAGTCCCTTCGTCAGACAAGTTGATTTCGCTCTCGACTGGCTGTTTCTCGAAAGCGGAAGAGCCGTTTATCGTCAGGGAGACGAATCGGACTCGACTTTTATCGTGCTGAGCGGACGACTCAGATCGGTTATCACACATGCCGACGGAAAGAAGGAATTGGTTGCCGAATACGGCAAAGGTGATCTCGTGGGAATCGTTGAAATGGTTACGCAAACGAGACGCTCGACGACGGTGATGGCGGTTCGAGACTCCGAACTCGCTAAATTGCCGGAAGGCCTGTTTAACGTCATTAAACTTCGATATCCGATCGTTGTTACGAGACTGATAAATCTCCTGGGACATCGTATACTCGGAACGTGGCAACAGGCAACGGTAAAAACTTGCAGCAGCAGCAGCAACAACAATAGTACCAGTAGCACAACCAGCGGCAACAGCAGACAGTAAGCTTTTCAATTGTAGGAGATGAAAAAATGGCAAAAATTCAATTGTCGGTTAATTAATCGATGAAATCTCGTCACACAGGCGTCCTGCCGCTACCGTCGATGCGCGACCGTCGCAAGTTAACTTTTCGACGGTGGCGATAGTTCCCGTTTCGGAAGATGTTCCATTGACTGCGTTCACTTACGAGCTCTACCATTCGCTATGCGCGATCGGACCGTGTTTGCGATTGACCTCGGATGTCGTTAGAAAAGTAATTCTTATCACACATTCTTAAGGAGGTTGTATCGTTACATTTCCAGCCAAAAGTCAGATTCGGAAAGAATTTCAAAGACTTCTCGATGGGATAAAAATCTGAAAAAACTTAACGATACGGAAGGTCCTAAAAATATTCATTTTGGATAGGAGTTTGGAGAAACTCATATGTATTCGGAAAAATTGACCAATCAATTTTCGCTAAAAAAAAAAAAAGGGATACCGGATGATTCGTTGAACAATTTTCTTATTATTATTTTTAATTATGGAAAATTAATGTTTTCAGTACCTTCTGCATGATTGCCTTTTTCTGATTTGGCAACGTCTTAAATTCGTCGTAACGTCATCTTATTGTCTCTCGCCGCTCGATGAAACGTTAATAACTTTATTAAAAACAGACTCTAGGCGCCAGCATAATGGAACCGTTGAATGAATACCGATTGACTTCATGGCTCGCGCAGCAAGAGGATCAACATAGAATATCGCTGTATCAGTGCGACTCGACTTATTCGGCATGGACCCAACGATGCGTCAGACAAGCCGATTGTATTCTCATTGTGGGACTGGGCGATCGTCCCCCGAGTCTCGGAAGAACCGAACGAGAGGTCGAAAGACTGGCTATGAGAACGCAGAAAGAATTGGTGCTTTTGCACAAAGAACAAAGCGGTCAGCGACCATCGAATACCGTACAGTGGTTGAATATGCGCTCGTGGGTTTCCAGTCATCATCATATACAGTGTCCAAAAAGAATGTTTACCAGGCGATCGCAGTACAGGATTGTGAGTATACCAATACTCGTCAGACAGAAATCTCAAAAAATCCATGAGTATTCAGAAAGAAATGAACGAATCATTTGAATTGAAAAAAAAAAAACGTAGGTGACGGGTGATTTGTTAAACAACTTTTTTTCCGTTAATTAATTTCCTTTAAGGTAGTTCTTTCACTATGAGTGACCTCGTCTAAGTTTGAGGGTGATTATACGAGAGAATTACAAACCCTTCTCGATCGGATAAAAATCTGAAAAAAATCAATTATTTGGAAGGTGCTGAAAAGATTTTTTGTGCATAATAATAATTCCCGGAAAGAATTCATACGTGTTCAGAAAAAGTAACGAATAATTTTAATAACAAAAAAAAATTGTGTTGTCGGGTAATTTGTTGCACAATTTTTTATTTCAGTAATTTGTTAATAACATTTGGGAATTATTATTATGCACAAAAAATCTTTTCAGCACCTTCCAAATACTTGATTTTTTTCAAATTTTTATCCGATCGATAAGGGTTTGTAATTCTCTCTTATAATCACCCTCAAACTTAGACGACGTCACTCATAATGAAAGGACTACCTTAAGGTAGTAGTTATATCGTTTCGCATAAGTTCGAGACAAATGAGCGAAAATTGCAAATACTTCTCGATGTTATAAAAATCTGAAAAAATGCATGCCTATTAAAGGTACTGAAACGATTAATTTTGCATAATAATAAGTCCAAAATGTTATTAACAAATTGATGAAAAAATTAATTGGCCAACAAATTTCTCGGGAACCCAACTTTTTTTTTTAACGAAAATGTAACGGCATAGCAATGCTATTGCTATGGGACGGTTGATACGAAGCCCTTTGCCTCGACGCTCGAACATTCAGGTCATCTCTCACCACCACTATTGTTAGACGGTACACTCTCCCATACTACGACTAATAAACACTCAGTCTAATGTGTTCTGCCTCAATTATCGTCTAATAAATTCATTTGTTTAACCGCACATCTGGCCAATCCACTACAAAAATGATTCGTTCATTTATCTGACTGCGTATGAATGTTTTCAGATTTTTCAATTTACTTTAAACGACGAGCGGTCATTAATGCAATAGTGCAAGTCAGTATTGACGGGGCCACTAATAGAAGCAACGGCATATATTTATTCTTTTTGTCATATTTTTCAAAGTAAAATAGATAATTACTGAGATTGGGAGGTTTTCGGTTAGCTAAGAGTGTCCTGCTCTTTCCGATAGATCCAATTACAATTGCCAAATACGCATAATTGTGTGGATATTTCGATTTTTTTGTGGTGTAATTCTTAACCGCCCACCAATAGGACCTCGATTATAAAAAGCTCGAAATTAACAGACTTGATTGAACATATTGATAACAAAAAAAAAAAAGAAAAAAAAATTCTTCAACGGTAACCCACCTTTTTTCACAGAAATTGATCCACTATTTTTTCTGAATACATACAAATTTTTAATAAAATTCTAATTTTCGAACATTTTAATTAAAATTTTGTTTTTTAATGGATGAAAAGTCACCAATTTTGAATACGACTTCGGCGAAACACTGGGCATCAAAGCTGAAAGTAGAGAAATTTGAATAAACATAGAAAGACTGTTAAAACACTGTCAGACGCAATGTACCGTCAAAGTATCGTAAATTAGTCGTGATGAAAAAAAAACAAAATGATATTTTCCACAGAACGAACTATACTCAAAAGTACTCATGTCGGAGCCAAACGTCCACAGTGATTTCAGTAGATTAGCTCGATGGCTCACAGGCACTTCCGTCGGACTCGTTCTCGGCGGAGGCGGAGCTCGAGGAGCAGCGCATATTGGAATGCTAAAAGCGATACTCGAAGCTGGAATCCCGATCGACATGATCGGTGGCGTTAGTATCGGAGCATTTATGGGTGCTCTGTGGTGTATGGAAAAGAACATAACGACTGTAACTCAAAAGGCTCGCGAATGGTCAAAGGTACGTTTATACAAGAGAAAACATATACCTCATTGTAAATCGAAAAAAAAAAAAAAAAAACGTCATAAAATGTTATCGCTCTCTCCGACTCGGCGGCTTTCGCAGAAAATGACTCAGTGGTGGAGACAGATACTCGATCTCACATATCCCATGACTTCAATGTTTTCCGGAAAAGACTTCAATAAAACGATACAAGCGACCTTCGGAGACACCTATATCGAAGACTTGTGGCTTCCATATTTCATAATAACCACAGACATCACCGCTTCGTGTATGCGAACGCACACACATGGTCTGTATCTGCCTATCTATCCGTTCACCACTTTCCGTCGTGTTAATGATATTAATTATTATCAACTCGCTTTCATTTATTTTGCGCGCGCAACTCGCCAAAATTGGATATTATTAACTTTATTATACAGTCGCCACCGTGGCGGGGGCGAGTTTTCGTTGTGAATTATCGTTGTTGACGTACTCTTCGTACGAGGAGACCGAATATAAAGGAAAAAAGAAAAGAAAAAAAAAGAAAAAGAAAAAGAAAAAAAAAGACTTGGAATGTACATCGATGCCTCTCATACATATTAGTTTCGAAATAATAATACCCTCGGGGAAAAAGTAATAAAACGTATGTATCTGTGATTCGTCGTGTTTAGGATCGCTGTGGCGGTACATTCGGGGTTCGATGTCATTGTCCGGTTATATGCCACCGTTGTGCGACCCGACTGATGGCCACCTTCTCCTCGACGGCGGGTACGTCAATAACCTTCCAGGTAATTTCGATCGTACATTGTCAATTTCCAATTGACAATATTATTTTACAAGGACCTACACGAATTACGTAACAAGTACTCGTTAGATATTTCGTAAGAATTCATCCGCTTAATCAATATTCCGTTGCGAATAATTATTAAGTAAAAGCGACGAGTACTTTGGATGCTTTTGGGTCTTTTTCGGTATTTGTTTTTATGTCGCACACGTAAAAACTCGCTCCCGTTGATAAAAAAGATGCTTCGCTGAGATTATGACCGGTGTATAGTTTACTTGTGAATCAGGATTACTATGGAGATACATTCGGTCGAGTATGACAATTGCGGGCGTTTTTCCTCCCGTTTGCGATCCTCTCGATGGGCATCTTTTGGTCGACGGGTGTTATGTTAACAATGTTCCAGGTATTAAGTTTTTCTACGATGCTAAAAATTTCCTTCATATCTATATGTTTGTTGTGTCGATGTAGTTATAGCGGTAAAAGTCTGTACGGTAGGTACAGTCTGTCTACCAGTATAAATAACGACCGTATAAATAACGTTTCATTTGTTTCTTTTCTCTTTAACTCTTCAACTCTCGTCAACTTGTTAATTTCGTGACGCAAGCTGACGAAATGTTGAGACAAGGTGCGCATCATATATTGGCTATCGACGTCGGTTCCCAAGACGATACGGATCTTACGAATTATGGTGATTCACTGTCGGGTTGGTGGCTTCTCTGGAAGAGATGGAATCCATTCGCAACACCGGTCAAAGTTCCCAATTTACCGGACATACAATCGCGTCTCGCGTACGTGAGTTGCGTTCGTCAACTCGAGGAGGTCAAATCGTCCGATTACTGCGAATACATAAGGCCTCCGATTGATAAATACAAAACACTGCAATTCGCTAACTTTGACGAGATCAAGGACGTCGGATATCAGCACGGTGAGTGTTCGATAATTACTTTTTCTTTTCAGTTTCACTTTCAGTTTCAGTTGCTTTACTCTTCGAATATTCGCTTCGTTTTTTCGACTCTAAAAGGAAAAACTTATTTCGAGGGTCAATCGAAAGCCGGCGTTTTGCCGCGTTTCAACGCCGATCGAGAAAACGCGAGAGCTCTCCGAGCCAAAAGTCAAGCGATAAATCAAGAAAACAACGTGTCATCGTATACATTTACCGATTTAGCGCAAATGGTATGCAAAGTCTCGCGGGTAAATCGTTACGGTGACGTCGACATGGACTCGGATACCGATGAAATGGAAGAGTACGAAGCGGATTTGGAAGAAGATGCGCAAGAAGTTGGCTACGCGTCGGAGCCGACAGCCGGCATTCTCGATCAGGTAACCGCGACAGAGCAAGCGTGCGTCCGTTTTTCTCGCATTTTATTAAGTGGCAAATAATCCTTCCAGAGTCCCGAAGACAATCGATTGAGACGGAGAGCCGGCGTGTCGCTGAGTCTTTCCGACACAGAGGCTGAATCCGAATTGGAATATCATACAAAGATATTTTAATAATGAGATTCTACGTCGTATCTATACATACAATTTCGATGTGACTCGGTACATAAGCGCTCGTTATTGTCGCAAAAGTACAAAACAAAACGTTGGATCTTATTGTAACATATAACTTATTATACTGTTGAACGCGAAATACATAACGAATGAATTTGTACGATATGCAATAATTACCGACTCGTTATACCGGATAATAATAATCAAAATTGCGTACTTTTTGAGAGATCCGGATCGACGATGGCGAGAACAGCTCCCACAAGATGAAGAGAGCCGGTAACGAGCAAATTTATATTTTCACTTTCACAATCGTTAAAATCGTTGTTTTTTGTTATTTGTTCGAGCGCTTGGCTAACATTACTCCCGCAAACTGCGCCTTCTCCCCAAATATTGCAATGCATTTGGCATTTCTCCGCCTGTTCCTTGTCGGGATTATTGTAATTAACTTGATCAATCGTCATGCGTTTTCCCGCAATATTTGGCACAAAAAATGCCTTATGAAAATTCAATTGACGCAATAGCGCCAAAAGTTTCTCCGAATCACGATTTCCCGTTGTATTGAACATGAGAAAGCTTTTTCCCGTCTTATTTTTCGTTGATTCGCGATACCACGCGATGCAACACTCGATGCTCTCGAGGGTGTGAGCGCCGTCCAGATAAAAATTGATCCTTTCGTCGCGGAGTATTTGCGTTCTACCGGGCCATTTGCAACCCGACAAAGCAAAGTTCGCGATCTCAAAGGAAAACGAACTTCGGCATTGGTTAACGTTGGCCTCGATCCAAGCGCTACTCAAACCGATTGCGATCGATGCATTGTAGTTTTGAAATTTACCGGCAATTCCGAGAACGGGCGGACGTCGCTTGTTCCAAGGATAACTTTCGATTTCGGGAACAACGGTGAGTGAACATCCCTTATCTTTGGCGCGTTTCTCCAGCACTCTCATAGCTTCTTCCGGCTGCGGGACGGTCAACGTCGTTGCGCCTCTCTTGAAAATTCCCGATTTCTGATAGGCTATCGACGTCAGAGTATCGCCCAGCAAACTCGTGTGTTCCAATCCGAGACTAGTAATTCCGACGGAGACGGGATTACGCACGATATTCGTGCAGTCGAGTTCGCCGCCGATTCCCACTTCGATTATCGCAACGTCTATGGGTTCTTCCAAAAATACGTGAAACATCAGTAGCGTTAAAAACTTGAAATACTGAGGCATATCTCCGGCGTATTTCTCTTCCCTCTTCAGACAATTGTACAATTTCCAAAAGTATTTGGCAAACTTTTCCTCGCCGATCGCCTTTCCGTTTATTCTCATTCGCTCTGTCAGAGACACGAGATGCGGCGAAGTGTAAAGACCCGTTCTGACTCCGTGCGCTCGTAACAACGATTCGACGAACGCGCAGACGGATCCCTTTCCCTTGGTTCCCGCTACGTGAATAACCGAAAGAGCGTCCAGTTGCTCCAAACTTATTCCGGATCTGAAGAAAAAAATAATTTTCTTTTTTTTTTTTCAATTTTCTATTTTTATTCACCTCATTTTCATATTTTCGTATACCTTGTAAGATATTTTCGAGTTTCTTGTAGCGTATTGTTTGAAGTCGAATCGTGTTTGGTAACGGCGCGCAGATAGGATGCATTGCTTTGGAGACAGTTGAGGGCCTTGACCGCATCCTGGAGATAGCATTCGGAAATTAATCAAATCAGAGAGAGAGGCGAATAAATACATTTTTCACAAGCTTTTCACGTGTAGAGGGATAGCGATCGATTTTACAAACGATTTTCCATACTTACCTCGTAAGTCGTCGTTGCGAACGAGCCGCATCCGTTTACTCCTGCTGGCACCATTTTCCTTGATAGAATAAACATCGCGAGAGATATTCGTCATCGGCCAATCATTCGAAACACGATGCCGCGATATAACGTGGACTTTTTTTTTTATCCATCGTTCCAGTGTGTCAACAATGGCAAAGGTTAAGCGTTATCAGACCGGTCCGCGAGTTTGTTTATTGACACACATCATTATTGCTGTATTATTATATTTTGGTTGTTAATATACAGAATTCTGCGTGCTACCGGCTTCCTCCCAGCTTATCATTTCGCAATACTGTAAGCTCACTTGGAGATTATTTCGAACGGAAGGAAATACTTGTATTCCAAGTATATTCTCCAAAGCCATTTATAACGCGCAATAACGCGGAACCACGTGCTCGATAAACTCGAAATAAAACGGCGCCAAAGCGAAATGCACAAGTCGTTCGAGAGAGCGCAACGTGCGGCAGCACCAACAGATTATTATTATTATTACTATTATTCTATATATACGATGTATATATGCAAAGTTTATGTGTAGGATAATGCGCGCCCCGCGTCGACGCTCGAGTGTGTATAGGCATGACGATGCGCACGCGATTCTCGCAGTCCCTCCTCCTCCTCCTCCTCCTCCTTTCCCGTCGTCTGTCATTGCACGCTCGGAGCCCCCCTTGGGCTATAGCGGCTATAGGTTCTTTTCCAAGCAATTTTTCTCAACGACGTCACCATAGTCATCGTTTTCTCTGCAACGTTAACCGCATTAACTTCGGCTCCGCTGATTATCACGTTGATAGCTCGCCGAAAAGACAACGACGGCTCCACACGATGGCAGACGTGTCGATGAGTATTGGTAAAACGTCGAGGAAAATGTCTTGCGGTTTCAATGGAAAGGCCAACGGTATCGAAGGAAAAACACCATTTTTAATCGGTGTTTCCGGCGGTACGGCCAGTGGCAAGGTAATCGATACGAATCCCCATTTAAATATCATCCTATATGTCGGAATTTTAAACTCGTATTTGACGCGTACTTTCAGTCTACCGTATGCAAGCGAATAATGGAAAAACTCGGACAAGTAGATATGGATCACACGGAGAGACAAGTCGTCTGCATATCGCAGGACAGTTTTTACAGAGATTTAACCGACGGTGAAAAAATGAAAGCGGAAAAAGGACAGTACAATTTCGATCATCCGGATGCATTTGACAACGATCTCATTTTGCAGACTTTGCAGGATATACTTGCCGGCGTTAAGTGCGAAATACCAGCCTACGACTATAGAACTAACAGTCTGTAAGTAGCGCCAACGCGACTATCCGCGCTACGAGAGTAGAGGAACAACAAATTTTAAACCAGACAAGACAATAATTATTCATAACGATACATAAAACAAATATTTTCAACTAAACGAAGCGTCGCGCGCGCCATCAGTAGTCGTCGTAACGGTAACGGTGCCTGCGCGGCGAACAATTGCAGTAATAACCTCGGGAATGCATGTTTTCGTTCTGTAAATGATAACAATTGCAATTGAAAATTCAATCGAATTTTTTGGAAAAACATTCGGTAATAGATTTACTTACCCTCGGAGCGTATCCGTGATGTCCGCGATTATATCCGCCGCAATATTGGCACATATGACCGGCCGATTGCGGCTGTATTATCGGCAAAGATAGTTCGATCGGCGCCGGGGCCATAGGCCGTTCCATTTGCCACGCTCGGGGGGCGATGGACGGCAAAGCGGGCAAAGCGGGAAAAGCGGGCAAAGCCGGCGGTCCTCCGCAAGAACACCAATGCATCCCACAGAGCCTGCAACCACTGGCAGGTCCGATAACGATGAGAATGCCAAGTACGGCCAGACTCCACACTAATTTTCCGTGCATATTCGCGATCGAATATTATCCTTGAGAATCCACCGAATCACTCTGAATTAATCGGGTTATCGATTTCTACCGCTTTTATACGAGGCAAACGCCGTACAATATAATAACTGTTGATGTTTCGTCATTATTTGTTATATTTCTTTTTATATTCGTCGTTTCGTCACAATTGGGACATCCGCTTTTTTGTTGTTGTTTTGTTTTGCGTTAAATATCGGCCGCGTGTTGCAATTTTTGCACTTTCGATGCAATTTGTTTTGACGATTTTTCATTTCGAGCAATGAGAAGGGATGGGGGTTGCTGATGATGCCTACAATTGATGCTTGTTTTCAGGGTGAAAGACCAAATAACGACGATATACCCCGCGGATGTGGTATTATTCGAGGGAATTCTCGTTTTCTACTTCCCAAAGATAAGAGACCTCTTTCACATGAAGCTATTCGTAGACACGGATTCGGATACGCGACTCGCAAGGAGAGGTATCGACTTTGAATAACTTGCTCTCAATTATTACTACAATCGACTCCATTTTACTTAAACTTTTCTCCAGTTCCCAGAGATATAAAGGAACGAGGAAGAGACTTGGATTATGTACTCAACCAATACATGAATTTCGTTAAACCGGCATTCGAAGAGTTTTGCTTACCGACAAAAAAATTTGCCGATGTAATAATACCGAGGGGAGCCGATAATACAGGTAAACGAATATTTAAAGAAAAATAGCTTTTGAAAAAAATAGCTTTGACTAACGTTCTCTCGTTTTCATAATACTAGTGGATAGCCAATCGAAAAGAATAATTATTCGAAAGACTCGATCGTTTATAAATGACAATTTTCAAGGCGTTACCTACCGTGTGACAAACAGTAGGAATTCTGTCCGCCGAATGTTTCGATCGTTATCGTTAGCTCTGTTTCGGAGGCGGAGGTGTTTAGAATAGAGTAACGCGACAGGATTATTCCTACTGTCGGTTTCACGCTAATTCTGTGACGAAATTTTGTCGTTGTCTATGGCTGCTGCCCGGAGTTTAGAAATAATATTGGAGATTAATACTGTTGCGGATCGGTCATCGCGGACAGAGGAACGGCAACGGACATACATAGTTTGGTTGTTGTATGTTTGCAGTGGCGATAGACCTTATAGTGCACCACATCTGGGATATATTGCGTTCCAAAAAGGCCGATACTGCGACCGGGCAGCATCCATACATCTACCAGCGTAGGCGCACTTCGGCTTCATCCGACACCCTCAGCAGATGACTGATTTAAACCGAAATGCATGATAACACATCCTATCCAAGCGCACCGCATTTTTTCCATTACGACGACGATGACTGCTACTACCACTGCTACGACTTACTTAAGCATTTTATCCGATATCGCCGAGAGAAAATAACAATTCTTATATATTTACCGTGTGCCACATGATTTTTCAACTTTTATTACGATAGACGAAAAAGAGTATTATTCTTCAATTTCCAAAATGTAAGAGATATCCGGTGATACGGCGATGAGCTCTAATGTAATTATAATATAATTCCGATATTCATAATGTCTCATTCATCATTTTTCTTTGTTCGTTTTTTTATCGCTGTAATGCAGCTATTAATTAAATAAAAGAGAACAGAAAAGAAAAGAAAAGAAAACCTCCTCTCCAAAGCGGCGTTTGCCGAAATGAATAAAAATAAATGACGATTAGAAAATCGTATAGTCGGCGTATTTTATATTTTTCTACAGAATCCTTTTAATCTTTGTGTTACAGTTGCCATAGAGTTGATAGTTCAGCACATAAGAGATTTACTGAGCGACAGAGGTAGGAATACGACGACGCAAGTGGAATGCGCAATTAGTCGGGCGGAAGGTGTCTTCAAGAGGCCTCATTAGAATATTTCAACGACTCGTCGTAAAATAGTTGGCCGCGACGCGTTTTAACATTTGTTGCCAATTATTAGTACGTTTTCGCAGGCGAGAATTCAATTTTGTAGTTTCAATTAATTATTCAAATTACGCCGTTTTTCCACAGCGTCGATGCTCCGCGATGCTTTGTTTTTTAATCGCGCGCATTAAGAGAAGAGAAAAAAAATGTTGGATGCTGGATTTATTCAACCGAAAGACAATATGTATCGTATATAGAAAGCGCATTATGAAATATTTATGAAAAATTTAATATCACAAAGGTTTATTACATTACATTCTTGTCTTCACTGATAATACAATTCTATATTCATACCATCGTGTATTTCATCTAAAAAATAACTCTGTTAAGGGTCAATCCGACAATTATTTTCTTTCGTATTACGAAAAAAAAAAAAAAGGATACAGTCCTGAAGTTTGATATGATCCTTGTAGATGGTGTACCATTTTTTCAGAACAATTTTTTCCCAATGAGTTCCCGTTTGAGCGGCAATCAATTTTTTCAGGTCCCCTATCGTGTCGTCCGGATTACATTTCACCCTCACTTTCTTCCCCAACCGATCGTTGCACGTGATTTCTAGCATATTCCTTTATTTCCGCTCCGTTCTCGCAAATCCTTAACGGGAAGACGAGGGCGTTATATGCATAAACGACGGGCTTAGAATGTCGTACCAACGTTGTTTGTTAAACTTCGTTATATTGTTCCAATGATTCAACGACTAATATCGTAAACGACGAAAGACATTGCTGCTGCTGCTGCTGCTCACACGCGTCATAACACATCAGTCTCATTGGAGCCAATTGGACCGGTGTCGTTGTCGTCGTCGAAAGCGTTATTGGGGCTGTTTGTCCTAACCTAACCTCGGAGCTATATTCCGGAGGGAGCCACCCGTTGTTACGTCACATCCGTGAAACAAAAATTTTTACCGTGTCGCGTCAGCCCCTCTTACATTTACACATTTAATATATTATCATTTTTAAGAAATTCGGGCAATAATTCAGCCGTCGATTGTCAAAAAAACGACGCGGCGGCAAAGAGAGTAAATAATATTTAATCGACGTTCGTGCTGCACAGAGCGTGTGGTGCCATCGTCGTCGTGTGTACTTTTATAATAACGGTCATTTGGACCACGTATACCGGAAGTGGTGGCGTACTCGGCAGTTGATCTCCACATCATTCGGCGCGGTGAACGTATTGCGAGACTGTCCGGTAACAGTTGGTTGGTGGTAGTGGGACCCGGTGTGCTTGTTCAGCTCGGACTATCGCGTGTGTTTGAACGCGTGTGTCGTGCGTGTGATTGCCGTGCGTGCGTAGAGGGAGAGAGACTGCTTATGGGTACTTTTTTGGTTTTTTGAAACAAGTCGCACGATGGTGATCCAACAAGAGGTAATATCGAGAGCGGAAGAGATAGCCGATCAGGTAAATATATTCTAATACGCGTACGGTAAACGATCCCTTTCGAATACAGAGTTTTCCATGAATTTTTCATTGAGAAATACGTGCGATACGCGCTCATGGGATACAGGTGGGCTCCTGTCAACGTCATCATGACCAGGCTGTTGTCAACTTTCACATATTTAACAGATACAAATCAATCGATATCGACGCGTTCTGCTCGATTGTTTTAAAAAGACAGAGAAAAAAAAAACGGCGCCGTGATAGATGAATTATTGCAAAGTCGTTGATGGACGTTGATGGAGAATGCCGAAAAAATGAGATCCTTCGGAGGTTATGAGTCGTAAATAATTGTTATCCCGCGTAGTATCGTAGATTTGGATAAATTCGTTGGTTGTAATTTAATGGCAGGTTATCAGAAATGGAAAACACGTACTTCCGACTTTGGCTCGTCTCTGCCTCATAGCGACTTTCCTAGAAGATGGATTAAGGATGTGGTTTCAGTGGAACGAACAAAGAGAATACATGGATATGTCTTGGGGATGCGGAAAATTCCTGGCGACCGTCTTTGTACTGGTGAACTTGTTGGGTCAATTGGGAGGATGTTTCATGGTTATCGGTCGATGGAAAGTTAGCATAGCGTGCGGAATGCTATTCTTCATCGTCGTCTTGCAAACATTCGCCTATAGCATACTTTGGGATATGCAATTTCTCTTCAGAAATCTTGCGCTCATAGGGGCTCTTCTTCTCGTTCTCGCCGAATCGAGAGTCGAGGGAAGATCTCTGTTCGCCGGAGTTCCCACTCTCGGCGATAATAAGCCAAAGAATTATCTTCAATTGGCCGGAAGAGTTCTATTGGCTTTCATGTTTATCACTTTGATTCGCTTCGAAATATCCTTCATGCAGATACTCCAAGATATTCTCGGTAGCATTCTGATGGTAATGGTTACCATTGGATATAAAACAAAACTCAGCGCTCTACTTCTCGTACTCGTCTTATCCGCGCTCAACTTTTATCACAATGCCTGGTGGACTATTCCCGATCACAAGGCCCTCAGAGACTTTCTTAAATACGACTTTTTCCAAGTAAGTATCGCTCATGCTATATCACCCATTTTACACGCTAGATTAATTCATTTAAAAAGCTAACTTATTCAATATTTTCAATGAGAATCCTTTTTTTTATTTCTCTCCTCGAAATTTTACACATCGGTACACAATATAATACAATTGTGCCGTGTATAACGGCCTTTGAAGAAAATCAAAGTTTTTTCATTCATTTTCTCAAGTTTTTCAGACATAATTTTCAAATTAAACACAAGATTCTCGAATTTTTCTCGTAATTGCCGAATTTTATTGCAATTTGTGGAAATTTAATTATCTTTGAGAAAGTATATACAAATGCATTTTCCAAGCTGAATCGACGAATCGTGACTTTTGTCGTTTTTTATTGTCGATATTTTATCTCTTTTACTATGTCGTACAGAGACACGATAAATACTAAAGAATTTTACAATGTTTTTCCGCTATATTTTATTCCGGTTAATTACTACCAACTTTCGAAAATTCATCAATGCTTCAATTTTTATGCCCTTTTAAATATTTTTTCCTTTTCATCTACATAGCAATTTATCGAATTGATAAAAAGTTGAAGGCTGTTTTTATTCATACAATCTTCATACCGAATCATTAACGAATAAAGCTCTCCATTAGCATTAGAGCTCCCATCCAATATCAATCGAAAAAATTGTTTTACAGACCCTCTCGGTTATCGGTGGGCTTCTGATGATCGTATCGCTCGGACCCGGAGGCGTGTCGATGGACGAACACAAGAAAAAATGGTAAATCGCCGAAGGAGACGGCGAGAATACGAAGAGAATACGGCGCGCAGCGACACAGCACGGAAATACGGGCGAATCGACGCGAATAATCGTTATACATACAAAGTATCGTACGCTGGGTTGGGAGTATCGTTAAAACGACGATTCATTCAGTTAATCTCCCCGGAATAGGTTGAGGCATACATATTATATTCTAAAGAGAAAAAAAACGCGAAAAACGTACCACGCCTAATTTATATTACGGTTAATCATTAATGGCATTGTATATATATATATACTATATAGCAGGAACATTTGTTGTGAAAATATACATGTTTTTTTTTTTTTTTTTTCGTCTTTTTTTTTTTTTTTTATTCAACTTTCTCCATACCGTTCGAGTTTTATACGAAACATATCGTCGATACATGATAATAAAATCTTCCGTACTTAATCGATTTTGGTACACCGTTGTCGACTGTTGCAATCTTGTTGCTGTGAATGCTGTGTAAAAACGAGAGAGAGAGAGAGAGAGAGATATAAACATTGCTCTTCTGTGTAAATAAATCGATCAATTTCTCATTTTACTCCATTGCGCACGTTATTCTTCGTTTCTTGCTCCAGTATTCCCAGAGTATATCGAATAAAATGTTAGTATTCGCGCGGTCCGCTTGTGTGACGAACACTCGCGCGCCGCCAATAGCGACGCGTGAACGCGCCGAAACAGCTGTTAGAGCCGTGGTGACAGCTGTCTCGCATTCTTGATTTCTTTTTGATCCTCGATCCCCGTCGAGCCGTCTGTCGAATCGTCCAAAGTTTCCGCCGCATCGACACAACGCATCGTTGATTTATTATCGAACTGTTTTTGGATGTAACATGTGGTAAGAAACAGTAGGGGACGCGGAGCCCCTCCTCCGCTCGAAGGATCTTGAATCGCGATAAGCGAAAAATAATAACGATAACCATAACCATAATAAAAGTGTGTCTGCGCCAACGCACGCGATAAGGACGTTCGAGAAATTGGCTGATTTCTTTTGATTCTCCTTTGAAATAGAGAATCATTCGAAAGGGACGAAGGAGACGTTTGGCGGAGCGCGTTAGGTTAACAACGCGAGATCGCGAGAATCACGAGAATCACGATGTTTTCGGCGTTCAAACGATTGGCCGGAAAATCGGAAGGGACGGGCAATGTATCGCCGCGACCTGCCCATCGCTCGATGCCAACGACGCTGCAGCGAAAATTTGCCAAAGGAGTGCAATATAACAGTAAGCGATAAATAACGATAAAAAAGAAAAACATGTTTGACGAAGGCGCGTAAAATGATATTTGAATTTTCAGTGAAAATCATTATAAAAGGAGACAGAAACGTGGGAAAGTCGTGTCTCTTTTACAGGCTTCAAGGACAGAAATTTCTAGAAGAATACATTCCAACGGAGGAGATAAGGGTGGCGAGCATCCAGTGGAATTACAAGGCGACGGACGACGTGGTAAAAGTGGAAGTTTGGGACGTAGTCGACAGAGGAAGGCGGCGTCGAAAATTGGAAGGTTTAAAGATGGAGAATAATAAAGGACATTTGGAAAATGTAAAGATGGAAGAGCCGGCGCTGGACGCGGAGTTTCTGGACGTTTACAAAGGGACCAACGGCGTTATCGTTATGATGGACATAACTAAAACGTGGACGTTCGATTACGTTCAGCGAGAATTGCCAAAAATTCCCGACCACATACCGGTCATCGTTCTCGGCAATCATTGCGACATGTCGCATCACAGAAGCGTCCCCGCCGATCGCGTTACGTATTTCGTCGATTCGCTCAGCGAAAGAAACGCTCAAGTTAGATACGCCGAATCCTCAATGAGAAACGGTTTTGGTCTCAAACTTTTGCACAAATTCTTCAATCTTCCGTTCTTGCAATTGCAACGCGAGACTCTGCTAAAACAGTTGGAAACGAACGAGGAAGAGACACAACTGACCGTCCAGGAACTCGATCTCTTTCAGGAGAGCGACGAGGCGGATTACGACAAATTTCTCGATAATCTGGTAAACCGAAGAAGAGCCATTGCCGATTCGAGTTCAACGGCGAATCTTTTGGTTCCGAACGTAACGTCTTCGTTGAGCACCGCTCGTCACGTCGGCGCTAGCGCCGTTTCGAATACCGAGATGAGAAGATCGATATCGATGCCGACTCCTATCGGCGGTGGAACGCCGATACCGGCGATGAAAAATCTCGAGATTAAACCGCGAAAGGACAGCGCTAACCTTCCGACGTATTCGAAACAGCCGATTGTTTGCCACGGTAACGCGATAACAAAGGCGGAGCTTCAAAGTAAACCAGCGGGAGAAATCGAGGATTCCGATCGAAAAAATCTTTCCACAGCGCAATCGTTTATGTCGAAGATATTCGGCAACAACAAGAGAGAGGACGAGACCGGAAGCAATTACAGCCCCCCGCTGACAAGCGTCGAAGATTTCGTTCCCGACGACGGTATGTTGGATCGATCATTTTTGGACGACAATCAACCGTCTCCGCAGAGAACGATGAATTCGCAAACTCGCGATTCCGATAGGTAACACCAACAACAACAACAACAACAACAACAATATAATCTTCATCGATAATGTTCAATAATTAGATATTTCTGTTATATTTCAGCGACACGGAGACTGCGAATCCTCTCGTTGCCGGATACGAAGACGATTTATCGTCAGCCGACGAACTCTCCGGTAGCCCGGTAGTACAGTCGAAACCCGAGATACAGATGGAAAATCCTCTTAGCAAACAAAAACAGCATAAACGGGAATCGTCGCTCGGTCGTAACAACGATCGCGATAGCGTAAAACGCGACTCGATATCTTCGAGTGAACATGAATTACGCGCTACCGGACAACAGCTCGATCATCGGCAAGAGGATAGCAATATCGGTGATACCTTCGACAGTTGGCTAGGTCGCGACTCCAAATGGCGCCAGAGTCCCGAGGGTGGCGAGGATGTTAGCAGCGGCAATAGCACGAGAAAGGAGAGACTCGAGTTGAGCGATAAGAGTTTGGATGTTAGTATGACGAGTTCGAATGTTCATCTCGAACTTCTCGATAGTACTAGTATGCGACAAGTTAGTTCGAACGGTAGTAGTCCGATAATGAAGGATAAGAAGAAACACAAAGACAAGGTAACGACGCGTCACCCTCTCTTTTAAAAATCGAAAAATTCAACTTTCTTTCTGTAAAACAAACACATTGCAGAGCGACGACAAGGAGAAGCGAAAAAAGAAGAAATCGAAGGATAAAGACAAGTCGGAAAAAACTGAGAGAAAGAAGAAGCGTTCGATAAATCGCGCCCGCGACGATAAGAGGGAACGCGATGAATTCGAAGAATTTCTCAATGGCTCGACTACCAGAGTAGCCGGATTGGACGTCGCTTACGAGGCAATATAAATGCTAACTAAATGCTTTGCCTCTCTCGTGACATATTAAATCTACAGGAAAGAAGAAGAAGAAGAAGAAGAAGAAGAAAAAGAAAGCTTGTTTTCGTTTTTTTTTTCTTTTTTTTACCTTTTACGTGTACTATAATAATATTCTTATAGTATACTATCGAGTTACCTCGTTAATCATTGCAATTCATAATAATCGTGTATCATCCAGTTCCAGCTTAATAATGTTAATAAATGTATATTTATTATGAAATTTTTCGTAAAAGTAACGATCCGATCCTATCGTCGTCTCGCGTGTGCGAGTAGTAGTCAGCGCGCGCGCGGCCGTTCGCTTGGCGCAGCGCGTATCGTTGTGCTTTGTGCCGAGAGACGAGCGTGGCACGAGTGGTGCCAACGAGTGCGTTGAGCTTACGATATATTGTCATTAACAGAGAAAAAATTAACGTAACTGAACGAGTGGTTTGTTGCACCAGAGCGACAACATGTCCGTGTGTATACGAACGATATCGAATAAATTATCGTTGCCTTTCGTTGCAACGGGAAAGCCTGTTTCGCCAGTCGATCGACAGCTGACGAGAAACGTTAAAAAGACGACGACGGCATTTCTCGAGGAGGTAACTATCGATTATTAATACGAAAATTAATCGCTTACGGCACGCCTACTTGAATATCGTTTACTCCCGAAATTCTTCAATTTATCGCGTGTCGTCGACATCTCGTACTTGAGGCCTGTCGGCTTCCTTGACGAAACGTCCTTAACCTCTAATAACTTACATAACTCTACGTATACATCGGTCATTTACTACACGCTCGATACTTAATATTATATGCGTCGGTAAAATTCGAGAGCTCAATTTTTTCTTATTTATTTATTTAAATTTTTAAATCATTGCAGTTCTTTGGCGCCGGTTCAACGACGATCGGAGGCGAAACGCGAGAATCCCATTGCGCGCTAAAATCATTGGAAAGAACGTCCGACAATGTTGTAGCGTGGAACTACAAGCTCGACGCCTCTGGAAATTGCTCCGTTCGGAATGGCGAGAGGCGGCGTAAGGAGGATATCGGCGCGAGGCATCTCCGCGAAGTTAGTATGCGCAACGTATCTAAAACAATTTTCTCAGTCGTGGAGAAAACGAGAGAAGCGCCGCCCGTCCGAGAGGCCGATCGGGCATCCGGCGAATCTACGCCGTCCGGTAAACCGTCGCAGGAACAGTTGAATCACGTGTACCAAGTACTTCGCAACGATGTGAGTATCGTGTCTATCGTTGCGCGAAAAAATCCAAGACGAAGAAAATGTCCTTTTTTTTTCAGTTACCCGCATTTTTCATCAAATCCATTGACTATTCCATCTACCATCCCTTTATAGAATTTGAAAATAATATCAAGGGCACCGTTACCAAGTATGTACAAATTTTAATGTTCCGTCTTAATTCAATTTAATTTATGGAGAAAATATATGGCGTTTTTTATGTTTGTCGAATATTTTGTTTCCAGAGGGATTTACGAGTACGTTAAGCAAACGGCAATGTTGAGGATCGTCGGCCATCTAAAATTTGCTTACGTTAAATTTGAAGTACTGAAAATGACGGTCCACACGGAGGACGATTCGGTGAAAGTTCGATGGCGCATTAGAGGGATAACGGGAACAAATATTTTCATAACCTTTTGGAAGCACAAACTGTGGAACCTTCAAGAAACTATCGATACGCTCGATTCGTCCGTTGAAATTTCTCAATTTCTTTCCTTTTTCGTTTAAAGAGTAATTGCGCTAACGTTGCAACGTTTATTCCTTTCAGTTGGCACGACGGATTCTCAACGTTCTACGTGAACAGCGATGGCAAAGTGATAAAACACGTTGCGGACAAAATGATGCCCGATCAAGATACGGAGGTAACGAGGAAGGATAAATCAGGAATGGCCGCTAAATTAGCATTATTTTTGGGTCTCGTGACCCCTCGAGAATTTCTAGCGGATATCTCGCCGCTCGTCTCTTGCCGCGCAAAACTCGATCCGACTCATCGAGAAACGAACGGTACGCGCCTTTAGATCAAATTAAATAACGCTTCGCGATTCACCTTTCTTTACGCGTTAATAAGAAAGCACGAAAAAAATTAATATAAAAAACGAACTTGATTATTCTCTGTATCATTGAAAGAATTTGTTGGCAAAAGATACAAGCTTTTCGTTAAACATTCAATTTGACGAGTAGTTTTCGAGCGGAAGAAAAAATGTAACGAGATAGTAATAAAAATTAGTGATACGTATGCTAAAACAGTTATTGGCGCGGAGAGGACGAATAAATTTGTCAAGCTAACGGATGAACAAATGTATCGATGAATATAATACAAAAGTTTGTACAACGCAAGGCGACCCGTTGTAAATAGTACATAATTGTTGAATATAAAAGATGGAGCGTTATTGGCATATCAATCCCAAGTAGTCGTCCATCAACGTGCCAATGGCAAACTGTAATGGAATACCGTTAACAACAATCAAATTGTTTTTTTTTTTTCAACAAATGTAAAAAAGAAATTTGTTTTTTGGCCACAACGAGACTCACAATTCCCGTAGCGTCGACCCTGGTACCCACGATTTTCAGTCTTATTTCGTCGTCCGCTTGAATGACAACATCCTAAAAAAGACGCGACAAATGCATTATAAGAATTATCCATCGATGATTAGAAATAAAATAATTAGATAATAACTCACTTCCTCTTTGGATTTGTAACAAGGTGGGTTTACGTTTGGGCAAAATTGCATTTCCGCCGGTATCGACTGTGAATTCAACATTTTTAAAAGGTTTTTTTGTCAAAATAAAAATATTCGATTTTTCGATGAATTTTTCGAAAAAGATAACGTACGTGATGCGATATGAAACAGGATAACGGTCCTATCTCGGCAAACATTCCAACCTGAAAAATCGTTTGGTCAATAATAATAATGATGATGATGAGATCGGTAGATCGATCGACAGGCGATGGAGAATTATTAACCTTGTTAACTTGCGTGACAACCGCGTCTAAAACTTCTCCCTTGAACGGTCTAAATACGATTGCTTTATACTTGACGGGATAAACGACAAAACCTTGGCCGGGTTGAATTATTCCCGCTCCAATGTTATCGATTGTCGTCACTGCGACGACGAAGCCGTATCTGAATTATTCGTTGAGCAATGAAAATTAAATCGTCGCTCGAGCGAATCTATATTACGGAGAACGTTATAGACATACTTGCCGGTACAAGTACCCTCCACCTCGGTGTACAACTTTTGTTTAACCGTATCGAGCAATTGGGGCCCAAAATATCTCGGATGTAATAAAATTTCATGTTCCAACGATATCTAAAACGAATTTCGTCATTGTCGTTATTAAAAAATGTCCATTTTCCACCGTAACACCGAGTCCTTTCTTTTCTTCTTAGACACGTACGTGATAAAACATTATTCTTCATAAACGTTGCGCTTACGAACGTTTTCTTTCCTTCGTTGTTGTGTTGTGTACACTTTTTTCGTTTGAAGACGATAGACAATTGCTAGGTTATGGTTATGACACCGGGACACCACGGGCATACTCGCGGCGAAAGTGAGAAACTGGCGAGGGGGGAGGGGGTAACGAAAAAAATAATCAATCAACTATATTTTTTTATTAACGCACGATTAAAATTGGCTACATACGTCACATCTAATGGAAGCATATTATTTAGGATGTTATTATTCTATCCTATTGAGTCGAATTCAACAATAAATGTTTAATCTCCAAAGCTAATTTGTAACCGAGCTCCGGCCTCCGATCTCTACCCTCCACCATCGCTTTAACTTGACTCGAATTTACTATAACGCCGTTACTACCGATCACCATGGCTTTGGTTTTCTCGATATCAACGAGATCAACGCCTCGGCTGCAATCGTCGATGAGAATCGTACGATAACCGCTGGTGAGAGCGTCCACGGCGGTCGCCCCTACGCAAACATCGTAAGCCAAACCGCAAATGTAAATGTCGGTTGCACCTTTTCCTTGAAGCTGCGACGAGAGTGTCGTCTCCGTGAGCTTTTTGTTGTCCCAAAAAACCGAATACGAGTCAACCTCCGGATTGGTGCCTTTGTAAATTTTAATCGCTTTATCTACTATTTTCAAATCTTTGTGAATCTCCGCACCCCAAGAATCCTGAACGCAATGTCGCGGCCAGAGGCGCTGCTTCAGCGTGGG
This sequence comes from Buathra laborator, assembly GCA_934046635.1. Lineage (NCBI taxonomy): Eukaryota > Metazoa > Arthropoda > Insecta > Hymenoptera > Ichneumonidae > Buathra > Buathra laborator. The sequence continues at coordinate 544,991 of OW203896.1, forward strand.
GGGTCCTCTGAAAGTCACGGTGTCGTAAACTCTCGCGGCCTCCTTCGATATCGGACTCGTCGAATCGACGTCTCTGCAAAAACATTCGTTGTTCGACAATGTCGTCGTGTACGCGCGCGCGGTATCGTAATTGTCGAAACAAGACAAGAGCGAAAGCGACGCGGCCACACACGGCTTACCTAAGATGCAAATTATCAATGAAGGATACGTGATCGACGGGATGCCAATCGAGAGAATAAAAAACAGAATCAAAGGGCACAGTCTCGAGAAGCCGATTTATCGGTTCGATAACTTCCGAACCGTCGTGTTGGGCTGCGCATTGCTTGATGTTTAGCGATCCCGAGATAAAGTCGTTTTGCACGTCTACGATGAGAAATGCGCTTCGCGGCCGGGTGCATACTTTTATCCAACGATTCCAGCATATCTAACGCGCACAGTAGTAGTTGGTACCGATTACATGCCTCCTACACGTATAGATATATTATATACAGCTATAAATAAATATATTCTCACCTCGAATTCTTGCCGATCGAGCCTACCGTCTCCTTTTATATCGAATATATCGTATATTTCCCCCAATTGACGATCCTCGAGACCGTAGATTTTTCCTCGATCGTTCCGAAAGAGCGCCCGGCATATTAACTCGAATTCGTCGATAGAGAGAAAACCATCGTTATCTTTATCGAAAGCGGTGAAACACGCGTCCATTCTCGCTCTTGACAAACACTTTTAGTTTCCAACACATTTGTTTAATCGATATTCACACTATTTTCCCGATGTTTCTCTTCTCTATAGCTGTAGACACGTGCATCGTGTGCTTATGGCCGGTGGTCGCGCGCTATAGCCGCGCGATATTGCCTCTCGCTAAACGCGGAGAAAGAGAAAAAATCTTTCGGAATGACGAAACTCGGAATACTCCCCCTCTCCCCCCCCCCCCCCCGCTCTTAGTAATTTCCTAAAAACGTCTATGGGAATGCGTGGAAAAGCAATAAAACGAGTAAAATTGAGTTGTTTTTCCACAAAATTAAAGTTATTACAAAGACAATTGCGTTAAAATTATTGAAGGAGCCTATGATGAGTTAACAAGGCGACGTCGTTCATAGCTTCTATCTGCGTCAATTGGCTGGTTTTGTACTTGGATGATTCCTCGTAAGCGTACGTCACCGACGTGTCCGTCAAAAGTATATTTGACTCGGCGAGAATAACGACGCAATTTCGCAATCGCGCGCAAACTTCGCGATCCACTTGCGGTACGCGTGACAAATCCTGCGTAAAGCCGCCTTCGGAACGATCCGTGTCGGAGGTACCGGAGGCGCCGATCCAAACGTAGCCGTTATTGCCGAGTATCAAAACGGCTCCGTTACTCAGATTATGAAAATGGGTTTTTTTTCTTTTTATCAATGCCGGCGGTACTTTTAGCATTATACCCTGCGAAAGTTTGCCGTACTTTAGTACCCGCGTGTGCAGCGACAAAGATCCGTCGACGAAAGTGCTTTGGACCTCGGCGCAAATTAAATCGCCTTCTTGAAGATAGCGCCGCATCGTCTGTTCGTCTTCGGCTGATCTTCTTCTCTGCGCGAGACGATAGCGACAAAAATAGATAATTAAAAATAGATAAAAAGAAATAAAAATGATGGAACAACGCGTACTCACCAATTCGCCACCCGGCAGATTGACACTGGACAGCAGAAGAACCGAATCCAGTTTAGAATTAGTATCGACTTTCCATCGACTCTGTTGTACTTCCGTTATTCTACCAACGATAACGTCTCCGATTTCACCCTGATATCGGCTCTTCAGGGCTCTGATCGACACGAGTTTGTTCACCTTTTCCAAAACCCCGCCGACCGACGATCGTAAAGTATTTTCCTCGTCAACGTAGGTGCCGTGACCTCTGTAATTTAATTCTTTCAAAATCATTCTCATTCATTCATTTATTTTATCTTTTTTTTTTTTTCATTCGTCTCCTTTGACCTGAGAAAATCTGGTTGATCGGTTATCTCTTCGCCTGGAGTATAAAACCTCTCTTGTACATCGTCCGTTTGTATTAAATTCGTGTCCCTTCGTTTAACCGCTAATCGAACGTTTATCTCAGGATATTCTTCCGTCATCCTGCTAACTCTCCAATGACTTGTAAACGATAAATGTTTTTTTATCCAACTGCGTCTCGCGATCGTAAAAAGTTTATGTCGTCAGGTTATGTCAGGTTATGTTAGGGTACGTCAGGCGTCGGCCTTTGCCCGCTCCCCGCAAGGCCGCAAGTTTAGTTAACGCAACGCGCTTCGCAAGAGAAACACGCAAGACATAACCTTCGATAAATAGGTGATTATTCGGTCTAAAGTTACTTTTATAACAATAGAACGATAATGGAAGATTTTATACCGACACGTTGCACCCGACACAACAAGACCGTCCAGCAAAATTTTCGTTCGATCGAATATACAGCTTACAAGAAAAAAACAGGAGAAAAAAAGGTAAAGTTGGAAGCATCGTTCGGCAAAGACGATGATCGGCACGGGGGAAGTATCGATGCCAAAAAGCAACAAGAATTGGAGATGAAGAGGGCTCGATACGATGTGATAAAGTTCGGAATGTCGGGATTCGGTAATGTCGAGTTGAACAAAGCGAAGATTGCCGCGGCAGTTGCCCTTGGCGCTCGGCCGCCAAAGAACAGGAAGACGCATTACAAAAAGCTCAAGGAAGATAGAAGCAAAGCCAAGGAAGCGATAAAGAAGAAGGTGCTCGTTTCCGGCGCGGACACAAGTTTCGCGAAACTTCGCCGATCCGCCAAGAAGAAGAAGAACAATAGTTGTAATAATAATAATAAAAATAAAAAAGAGTCCGGAATACTGGGGATTTACGGTAAAGTCGAAAGGGGCGCTAGTAACAAAAGTTAAGAAACCTTTGTACAATGAAGAAACATTTGTCAAATTTTTATTGCTCTTGCAACATTAATCCATCAATCCATCTATCCATCGCTAACAATAACGATCTCTGTATTATTTTTGTTTCTATACTATAAGAAGAATAACCGGTAATAAAATAATATTTGTTTATTATTATTCTCTTCTCTCATCATCATTGTATCCCTCAGATCCGTCCGAGTGCCGACAATAAGTATAGGCATGAATGTTTGATACGTTTTTTTTGGCTTTTGCCATTTTTTTTCTTTCTTTCGTTTGTTTTTTTTTTTATATAAAATAAATATATAGATTTTTGAGTAACCAGTGCCACAGTGGAATGATTCGGCGTCCGATTAAACTGATTAAACTGCATCATCGACGATCGACAGCGGGATAGCGAAGTAGCATTGGCTGTACGCGAACGATATCAGTCGTACGCGGCAGCCGTCGGTGCCACTTCCAAGAGCATTTGGAGAAAAACGTTAACCGCCTCTGCGGAGTAAGTTAAAACAGTTGAATTATTTGTCATTTTTTTGCTGTTCACGTATCCACATTGTTTGCTTTGTTTTTCCAGTACTTGTATTTCTTACCCATGAATTTCGGTACATAGCCATACTTAACGAACGGCAGATAGAAGAACATTCCAGCTGCGATGAAGCCAGCAGCGTACAAGTACTCGATTTGCGGCTTATCGATGATCGGTGCTACTATCAGGTACGCGGATATAGCCAGTACCAGGACTGGTATTACAAGCGGACACTTGTAGGGTCGCGGATGGTTCGGTCGGGTTCTACGCATTACCAAAAGCGCGAGCATTGCTCCACCGTAGAATATCCAAGCGGTGAAGGAGAAAAAGTCTATTAGAGAGTCAATGTTTCCAGAGAGCACCATTGCGCCTGAAATGTTAAAGGGAAACATGGAGGATAACGAGAATAACGGCAAGGATCAATAATAGGGTTGGATCAAGTTGCGTACCTGCTACTAGGGAATGGAAGATGAGACCCGGTGCCGGAGTAAAGCGTCGGACATGTACATAACTGAGGCAATCGAGGAGGTGCCCTTGTCTCGAAGCGGCGAAACAGAGACGACCCGCAGCGAATAGAGTACCGTTGGCAGAACCAAAGGTACTCACGGCTACGGAGAGAGGCATCAGCCACGCCATAACGCCCAGTATTCGGTTGCCGAAAGTCTACAAATTCAACGTCAAAAGGATCAATCTCGTTCGGAATTGTGCGAATCAAGAAAAACAAAAAAAAAACATAAAAATCTGTATATTCTCTGTTTTCTTAACTTCGCCCAACACAACTGAACCGCCTCCCGTCCGCTTATTCCAATTCGTTAGCATGGCAACGATTTCGATCAAGTGAATTTGCACTATTGTCCGTTTGCCCCACTGAAAAATGGCAGCAATTGCAGAATAGCTAAAGCCCCGTGAAGTTGAGAAAACAGGAATTGTTATTACGTAGCCTTATCGGCGAATAAGATTCTTACAACGGCAACGGCCTCGCTGTCTATCATTTCCGTCGGTGACATGACTGCCAAATAAGAAACGTTAATCAGAGCATAACAGATGGTGACGAGAGGAATTCCAATCATGATGGACCTTGGCAAATTCTTGGAGGGATCCTTGATCTCCTCGGTAACGTAATTCAAGTTATTCCATCCGTCGTAAGCCCACAGACCGGTGTAGAACGCGGTCGCGAGTCTTCCAATGTTGACACGTTCCGATCCATCCATCGTGTTGAAAGCGCCCTGAAGATGCTGGGTGTTTCCCTGTATCAATTTGTAAGCACCACCAGCGATAACGACCAATATCGCGATAAGCTTAGCAGCGGTAAAAGCGTTTTGTACTCCAGTGGCAAGATTAACGCTGTAACAGTTGACCAACAATATCAAGACGATGGCAAGGAGGGCAACGAGCTTTACGAGCTCCATCGGCGGATCGCATTCAGCGGCGAATGCCTCCACGGCGTATTGGGCAAACGATAGGCATATTATAGCCATCTGCGATGGCTTTAGTACCAATGTCGATACCCATGAGAATAGAAATGCCGGTGGAGCACCAAAAGCATCCATAAAGTATGCGTATTCGGCTCCGCTACTTGTGTTCATCGTTCCGAGCTCCGCGTATGCTAACGCACCGCACAAGCTGAGTATTCCGCAGGCTGTCCAAACGATAAAACTGACGCCGATGCTGCCAGTTCTGACGAGAAGGCCCGACGGTGAAACAAATATTCCCGATCCGATCATAGTGCCAACTATTAAAGCCACCCCACTGACGAGTCCCACCCGTCTCTTGAGGTGAACAGGGTCGTTCGCCTCTGGGTCCGTCCCCTCCATCCCTCTACTACTTCCACTTCCATCTTTCTTATCTCCCATATGCCCGCGCATGCCTTCTTCTTCTTCTTTTTGTTCTCGTTCTTCCTCCCGTTCTTCCCGATTACGCCGCGGAGTTCGGATTTTGCAACCGTTTGTATTGATTGAAACGAGACCTGTGTTTCCGCTTTCTTGCTGCTCCAACGGGTTCCCATTGCCGCTTTGTGGATCATCATTTCCCACGGTAGCTATGAAATCATAATCATTTTATATAATATAGTCGCTTCATTTTTACGACAATAATTATATTATCTATCGTCAATTATTATTTCTATACTCGATGTACTTGAGGGAACTTCGGGTCTCGGAGCGCGTAATAAATTGTCAGTTTGCTTTTTTTTTTATTATTCACCGATTACCGTTTCATCCGTTTAATTTCACTCGGTGTGGACGAACGAAATGCGTCGCCGCTCATTTGATAAGAGTTGTCACCGGAGACGAACGAAATGCGTCTCCGGTACATAAACGTCGATTGCACATAGAGGCGAATGTGCTACCCAGCATTCTTACGACAGAACAAAAAATATCCGATATAAATAGTTATACGAGAAATAATTACTGGCGAGACATTGTCGTCGTCGTCGTTGACTAAATGTTTCTATCGGATTACGTTGCAGCATTTTTGTTGGCAACAATTTTGCGAGCGAACGCGAGGATTGGTCGCTGCACTTGTTTGGCCCGCCGAACGGCTTGTTTTTTTGTAGATCGTATCTCTCGCGAGAACCACCGACGGACAACGACGCGCAGAAGAGAATGAAAAAGAGAAACGGCAAAGACTTGAATTATTTAGAAATGATTATTGAGTCGCTCAACATAGCAGCAGCGTGGTAACGGCGAAGTTCGGGGGCTAATACAGAAATAGAAGAGACAAGCGGATGGATCTCACGAGCCAAAAATTTTCCTCGTGATCGCGAGAAATCACGTATTCGCTGTAGAACTCAAAATTGCAACAAGAAAAAAACGGCGAGGAATAAGTGGGGGGGATAAGCGTGGAGCCGGCTTTTCAGCCATGAAATCTCAAGGTGACCTTGTAGTCGATCGATTTTCCTCAAGTTACAATTTGAGGCGACACCGTGACGGATACCGAAAAAAAATGACTACGAGGCCGAAACGCAATCGTAACGCTCAACAATTTTTTGCTTGACCATTGCAGATTTCTCTCTCGCAATATCGGTTAGCACTCGTTCGATGACTGAGGTATCGTTCGTGTGGTATGTGTTCTGGTCTGTGGATTAGATTACCCGGTAACCCGATCGTTCTGGTGGCCTTCCGGTTTTATCGGTTCGAGAAGGTCGAGGGCTATTTCTTTTCCGATAATCCATACGGCGATTCGCCACAATATTCGTAATCATCGATCGATGTTACGTTTGACAATGAAGAATTTGCTGCATTCGCGCCACACATTGAAAATCACGCTATCTTGCAACATACTTTTAAGTTATATTCATTAAAATGATTGATCGATGAGGATGATTGGAACGTGTCTCTCGAAATGGAACGGTGGTGTCGAAAGGTCGGACGCTCGTGTCTACGCCGAACGACACCAACAGGCTAAGAAGGGGTATAAGCAGCGAGCACAGCTACGTCGACAAAAGTCGACAACTCGCCTTGCTAAATGTGTCGTAACGTCAAGGCTAAGAAATTAAAAATGCATTATAATTGTTTCGAACAATTTATAATTGTTTCGTTGCCGCTAACAAAGTAAAACGACTTAAAAAAAATCAATTTAAGAGATTGAAATGCGTTATGAAATAACGAAGAAAGATGAAAAAAGGTTGGAAAAAAATGTGTCCCGAAGGACCGGTGTCCGGATGTCGATCCCACTGCTGCTTTAGAAATACTTTGGAATAAGATATTTTCAGAAACCCGGAGTAGCGCGAGTGAAACCGGGCGATCGTAGGATGACGCAATATCACCGAAAGTGAAAAAAGATACGAAACGTTGTTGAGCCGTTGAATCGACGGTGTGTGCGAGCGGTATGCGCGGTTTATATATCAAAATAACGTACCGAGATTCCTGCTGTCGGATTGCACAACGCGCGATGAAATCGATGCCATTTTGTAGTGTAGTATTAATATAAATAGGATAGGAATAGGAATTCGAGTAGTAAAATAGCTGAATTGGAACGCTCGTAATGTTTTCAGTCGTATCGGGTTAACAAAATCCCCGTTTCGTTTAAATTCGACTCTGTTGCGCTTTTTTCGCTCGCTGGATTTGCCAACGGAACACTCGAGTCCATTCGATTCAAGGTGAAACTGGCCTTTTTATAATTTTATAATTGTCTCTAGGCGCCATCGTCTTGAGTTTGTACATAGGTCGCATTCGCTCGTTGCCTCTCGCGAGCGCGGATATAATTACTTTTTCAGCGGCTAGACGCGTTGTGTCCTATATACACACGCATATATATATATATACGAAGCCAAGTGCATTAATGACGACAGGTATACATTGTCACCGCTCGCGGGACACGTGCTCGCCGATCCCACGAGGTTTTTTGACAACGCACAAGCTTCTCAGCTTCGCGCTACGTCGTGCCTTCGTTTTTTTCGTATCGACACGTGCCGACCATTCGTTTAGCGAGTTAATTAAAGTTGATCGAGTGATCCTCGGATCCCGAGAGCAGACACCGCGACGACGCGGTGTCCGTCTTCGTCGTGGAAGCCAATAACAAAAATAAACGACCGAGAGATGCTAAAGCGAAGAATAATTCTATCCTTTGTGTGTGCAACGCGTGTGGAAGGAATTGATGCGTGAACGAAGCACTTGGCGAGTCCTCCTACGCGACAATTGGCTTTGATTGATATACATCGTTCGCGATGTTTAACAGGCATTTCGTTTCGTTACAATTGGTTTATTGGATATACGGATAACGAGATATATGTATATATATATACACACGGATATAAATTGGTAAAATATTTACCTCGTTTGAAGGGCGCGACATGCATGACTCTATGAGGGACCGACAAGAAGGGCGGACCGTTAAACCGCCTCTCATGACACTTTGACGACTTTTCAGAGCAACTACTTGTTTGCCGACTCTTCTGCCGTCTCTTGATTTCCGTTCACGAGACGAATGCACCGATTCTCCGAAGGATTCTGATACGGAAGAATTTTTATTCGCAGCAATCAAGATTTTTCTTTCCCTATCTCTTGCGGTGCGAAACCTCCCTCCCTCTCTCCCGCTCGGCCGAGTCGTGAGAATCGCTGATTCTCCGGCGGCTGCTGTTGCAAAAATCTTCTTTCCACCCCCTATATTCGGATTCGATTTCTCGTAAATACGCTGTAGTCGAATTTTTCCAAGTTCTCGTGTACGATGAGAATAAAAGCCAACTGGGAAGACGATTTCCGTACGATATTCACAAAATTTTATGTTTTTTCCGTGTTATTAAGATTATTAAATTCCGTCGGATACGCCGCTATGGTTTATCGTACAGAGACGACGAGTACGCGACGAGTCGATACACACTTGACGGACCCCCGCGATCAACTGGGTGTATACTGGATTATAATAGAAGGAGGAGAGCCCACGAGAGCCTCGGGAACTACGAGAAAAGCGAATCCGGCGACAATAGCAGCACCGACTAGTAGTGGCGGCGGCGACGGCGGCGGCGCCGAGAGTAGCGCAGGAGTATATATACATTCGGCGTCGGCGCTCAGCGGTGCGCTCGATATTGGTCGATGTGCTGATAATAGCAGATACCGAGTACACGCATGTGTAGGTAAATGCAGCGGCGCTGCTGGTGACTCTTCCTTTTATTTCCTTCCGCGGTTATTGTGCTCATGATCAGTTACGATGAAAATACAATAGAAAAAATCCTCTTATCGTTTATGCGGAAGCTCATTGGTTAAAGTTTCGTCGAGTACAGCGCTGCTACGCGATAATCAATGTATGCAATAGATAATAAATAATATACGAGAATAGGAAAAAAGTGTTTAAAAAGGAATAATCGCACGAGGATGAGAGCGTGTCGCGTTAACGGTGTAAATTAAATCGATTTATTCTCAAGGGCCCTGGTATAACAATAATAACAATAATAGTTACAGTCACTTTTGCTGTATATCTAAGATCCACAATGATTATTCACGCCGATTAGATACGGGCCCTCGGGTCCTCGAGTGCCGTTTTCCGGACGGGTCGCAAAATATACTTACAATTACATAGAATGTAAAATCTATAGTAGATAATATCGACGCAGCGTAGTTATAACAAGAATTGTGTAGTAGAAAGAAAAAAAGAATAAAAATATATAAAATTGAGGAATGATTGCGGCTTAACGAGCGGCGATGAAATAGCGGTAAACGAGCGTCGCTAGCACGCCGAGCGCCACAGGAATGAGCCACGACCTCCAGGAGCCACTGGAATTTCCAATCATCACATCAGCACGCAGCAGCTATTATCGCTGTATTACAAGTACCGAGACACCAAACGACGCATCCATTATTAGAAGCGTAAAAATCAGTCAGATATGTATCGTCGAGGCAAAGGTTGGCGCGGATAGGCGAGTAGTTAGTAAGCCAAAAGCGGCCAAAAATGCGATACCTAGAATTGTCGTCTCCGCAACTACCGCCGGACCAGTCTTGCTGTTTTTTCTCTTCTTTGGTAGACACGTTTCGCTCCTCCTGAAACGAAATGTAGTTATTCGGAAAGCGTAAAAAGCGTAAAAAGCGTAAAAAAGGTAAAAAAACGTACCAAAACAAGTTGGCCAATTTTGTACGGTTCCATCATTTGCCTGGCGTCGCTGGAGTGACCGACATCTTCGAAGGCTTCGGTGCCGTCCTGACCTGCCTGTTCCAATAAAACTTCCTCGCCGCCGGGATGCTTCGCCGACGTTCAAAGAGTATGAAAAAAAAACAACAACAACAAAACAAAAAAACGGACGAGTTGAGAGAATCTTTCGCGAGGTTAGCGTTCGTCGTTGTTAATTGTTCGAAAAAATATAACAACCTCGGCGAGAAATGCTGTAACGTTGTAAACGTTATTATGAATGATGATCCATGCTTCCCTGCTGTCGCTATATTTCGCAACTTCGCTACGAGTGTAAAACTTCGTAGCGACGGTCGACGGTTCGGCGGACGCCATTTTCAACAACGTGGATTAACCGCTTGGTGTTTTCTTTCTCACTCCGTCCCCCGTAGTTCCTGTCGTTGATGATGTTATATTACTTTTTATTTCTATTATTCTCAACACTGTGACAGTGTGCGTTTATCTAGAGTCTTTGAGAGGTGCGTCGAGATTGTTTTTACAACCGAATGCACAAACGTGCGATTAGACTAGCGGCGCCCGAGTATTTCGTGGTGGTCGGTATCACGACGGCGGTGACTGGAGTACAAAGGTACTACCAGTCGCGCCTCGCGCCCCGACCAATTCTGTCGCTCGGTTAGAGTCTGTTGGCCGAATCTGGTTGGACAAACGGGCCGCCACACATTGCTAATAATCCGTCATGCCTACTACCAATATACTTGACGATACATTTTTTTTTTTTACCAATTTACACGACTAATATACAGACTGGACACAGATTACATCGACGCGCTGTGCGCGCTTCGCCGTTTTTTTTTTTTTTACTCGTGTCTCAATTGCTTTACAACAATCATAAATCGATATTATTTAACGACTTTCTTCTTACATATAACAGACGACGAGCTGCGACGAGTATAATAGTAATAGTAATAGCTGTAGCGCGTAGCACGAGTTTGGCTGCACTGACGGTCTAACGGTGTACCGCGGTGTACACTCGGCGTTGGCTTCTCACGCGGAAAGAAGGAACAAGAGTCGAGTTACCGATTGAAGTCTCTGTTGAAGTTTGTAAGAACGTTAGACCGGAAAATTTAACTGATCGCTATAATTCAGTTTATGGAAAGGTGAAATCGTCTGTGTTAAGCGCGGGCGCGAAAATTCGGTCAGTATCGAATTTGGATAATCGCAGAGAGCGAGAAGTCCAAAATCATGGTGGAATAAGAATTGCGAGATTGCATTAAGCAAAAGAAGTCTAATAGCCCTGAAGATTTCACGGACGTGGTGTGTAGAAGACGAGGATGCTAAAAGAGTTTTTAAAGAGGAAAAAAAGGCTGGTTTCAAGTAGTATTAACTCAGATATGCCTATTAAGAAGGTATGGGACACTGTTGGAAGATTCAGCGGTCTGATAAGGGTGAGGGTGAAGAAATTAATAAAGATCACTTGCTCGAGTATATTGACAAACTTGCTCCTCCCCCTCCGAAAGATTTTTCCCCTCCCGTTATTCCGCTCAATAGAAATGTTTCCATTGTTCAACGGATTTGGATTCCGTGCTCTCCCCCGGGACTTTCGCGTATTATCGCTACACTTAAAATTCAATCTGCAGCAGGTAGAGATTTATTCAATAACGCCATTCTTAGAAATCTCCCAAAGAATATTATTGAATATGTAGTCATTTTGTTTAATAGGATAATATTTAGTGGAGTGGTTCATCCTCATGATTGGTCTCATTATGAGGTTTGTTTAATCCCCAAATCGAATAAAAAGGGTTGGAAACCAATTTCCCGCGCATTTTGTCCATTCCAATTGTTTGAAAGTGTAATTAAAAGTAGATTAGCAGTTCGCCGTTCGGTTTTCGTAAATCTCGTTCGTGTCTGGATAACATTGCTATCTTAACAACGGATATCAACAACGCTTTTGCGAGACGGCAGCCTGTGGCTGCTATTTTCGTGGATCTCGAGGGGGCATATGACAATATTATCTCTCAGCTTCTAATTGAGAATTTGCTGGAATTGCGTCATCCGGGTAATATTATCAAGGTCATTGCGAATTTAATTTTCAAGCGAAATGCTCATTTTTATTCTAATGGTTCTCTCGTTGCTAATCGGGATGTTTATAAAGGGCTACGTCAGGGTTCGCTCCTCAGTCCGATGCTTTTCAATATTTATCTTCGGAAAATTAACAACTTTATAGGTACTCACTGTCATTCTCTGCAATACGCGGATGATATTGTGCTTTTTGTTCAGGGTAAGGACGTGGATTCCTGTGTCCGAAAGCTGGAATCGGGAATTAATTCTCCGACTGTTTGGCTAAAAAGTATTGGCTTAAATATTTCACCGTCAAAGTTAAAATTTATGGTTTTTAGTAGGTGTCGATCTTTTCCAGATAATCTGAAGATTAATGTGGGGAACGTGTCTGTTGGAAGAACTCTCTCTCTCTCTCTCTCCTGTCGGTTTCTAGGGGTTCAATTAGATTCCAAATTGATTAGGAGGGCACACATAAATGACTCAAAGAATCGGGCAAATCAGAGTATTAATATACTCAAGTCATTAACACATAAATCGTGGGGCTCGCATCCTTCTACGATGCTTTTGATTTACAACGGGCTCATACGCTAAAGATTAGAATGGGCTTATTTTTGTTCTCACTCTGCGGCCCGCTCGAATGTTAGTAAGCTTGAAAACGTTCAATTTGCCGCGCTTAGACAAATGTTGGGTTGTTTTAGGTCGACTCCGACTAATGCCGTGTTGGATGTTGCTAAAGACCCGTCCATTTCTTTTAGAGCCAAACATCTTGCGGCTAGATATATTGCTAGAGATTATTCGGTTAAAAAATACCCATTCATCCCGAAATTAAAATATTTGGTGGGAAGATTTCGGAAAACTAAAAGTACTCCGAAGTCTTGCAAATCATTTTTATATACTGTTTGGGGGGATTTTGTCCTCTCATTACCTAAGGCTTTTAGATCGGACAATGTTCCTTGTTTCGAATTTCCTATCAAACCTCAGTTGTCGGCTATTACCCCGTGTGAGGATATTGGTACCTTTATTAATAAAGGTAACAAAATAAATAAGGCTCAAGTTATTTTCAACTCGGAGTTATCAGGGAGGTGGCCGAATTGGCATCGTGTCTTCACCGATGGATCCAAAAGTAGTAATAAGCCGTATGTTGGATTAGCGTTCTGTATTCCGCAAATTAGTGTTTCGCAATCTTTTAAATTGAAATGGATTAAATATCGCCTTACAGTGGACGTGGTGATTTGTTCAGATTCGTTACGTGTCCTTACGTCCTTGAAGAAAGCGGTGCTTAACTCTAAAACGCGCCCTTTCGTTTTGGAGATTAAGTCTCTTTATAGTAGGGCTGTACAGATTAGCCGGCTTAGCCGGCTAAAAAATCTTATCCGGCTAATGTACATAATTTTTGGCCGTTTAGACGGCTAAGACGGTTAACCGGCTAATTTATTTAGCCGGCTAAGACGGTTAATCGACTAAGATTTTTAGCCGGCTAAGCCGGTTAATTTTATCCATCGTTAAAACGAGAAATAATCCCTATTTCGATTTACTCACGTACCCTAACCAGAGCGCTACAGTATTTCTCGTGTACTGGTCGCTCCGAACAGGCTACTATCACCCCACTCCTCACTGTCATGTTGTTAATAAGAAATAATTATAACATCAATATAAATAGGAAAAAAAATCAAATCCTTAATTTTTAATTTAATTGTGGTTCTTTCGAACAAGGTAATAGAAACTGAGGAGAGCTACCATAATTTGCTCTTGACTTAATCGTCAAATATAAATATAGTTTTTTCTAATTAAGCAATAATGATTATATTCTATATGTGCTATACGGGTGGAAAATAACCAATTTTTAACCAGTAGGAAGAAAAGTGAATTTACAGGTAAAAAAATAAATTTACCGGCGAGAAGTAAATTCTGCAGCCTATCAATAAAAATTACTGTTTTTTGGCCGAATACAATATTCTCGAATTTTTTTGTTTTGTTTTTTAATCATATCCACGAAAGAAATTAAAACCATCTAAATGTAATGAATTTGGGGTCGCTGACGCTTGCAAATTATCTCTATACTATTAAAAAAGAAAAAAAAAAACCAGACGAGAAATCAAGGATTCAAATTGAAGAGGAAGTCTATTTTATTGCTAACAAAAGCGGGTATATTTTTGCTTTCGTAAAAAGCTTTTATTTCCTCAAATGAAACATTTTCTAGATTTTCACGGAATCATGTTCAGAGTGTTCCATAACGTCGAAAAATAAAGAAAATAAAGAAAAGGTGAAAGCGTTATGACAATGTAATTGTCAGCTTCTTTTTTATTGCTCTCACGATGACATTATTTCTTTCAAGATATCTCTATCTTAATATAAAAAATAAAAAAAAATTAATATGTAAATTAATATTTTAATAAATTCTTTTAAATATAAATTTTTTTTTTATATCAAAATAGAGATTTCTTGAAAGAAATAATGTCCTCATAAGAGTAACAAAAAAGCTAATAATTACGTTTAGGTGGTTTTAATTTTATTCGTGGATATGATAAAAAAAAATATTCGCGGATATTGTATGCGGCAAAAAAACAGTAATTTGTATTGATAGTCTGCAGAATTTACTTTTTGCCGGTAAATTTATTTTCTTGCCCAAAAATTTTGTTTTTTGCCCTCAAATTAATTTTTCGTCCCTACATTTACTTTTTTGCCTGTAAATTCACTTTTCTTCCTAAAATCTAAATTCCTGTAAATTCCTTTTCTTCCTGGTTAAAAATTGGTTATTTTCCAGCCGTATAGCAGGTATGGAATATAGTCATTTTCGTTCAATTAGAAAAAAACTATATTTACATTTTACGATTAAGCCAAGAACAAATCAAGGCACCTTTCCTTATTTTTTATTACTGTTAAACACACGCGCGCGACGGATCCCACGTGATCGGCCGACGTGGCAAGAGGGCTAGAGCGTCCCTTACGCGATCGATCGTTCGATAGAGAAGTCTAGTCGGGTCGCGACAACCGCGAGCGAGAGGTACGCGAACGGAGAGCGAGATCGAACCTCGGAACGAAAGCGCGTGCGATAGTGAAAAGAGCGAGCGCTAGACGGCCGGGCGTGGAGCGAGAGACTTTAGTACCACGAATAATAAAGAAACCCTTCAAACACTCTTCGTCTTGAAATTCGCGTTTTACTTATTCGGCTCCGAGCCGATTTCTCCTCCCCTTGTCATCCTGACAACAAAACCGAGAAACGTAGACGCGGGGAAACGTGCGCGTCTAACATTACCTTGTTCGAAAGAACCACAATTAAATTAAACATTAAGGATTTGATTTTTTTTTTCTATTTCTATTGATGTTACAATTATTTCTTATTAGGAACATGACAGTGAGGAGTGGGGTGATAGTAGCCTGTTCGGAGCGACCAGTACACGAAAAATACTGTAGCGTTCTGGTTAGGGTACGTGAGTAAATCGAAATAGGGATTATTTCTCGTTTTATCGATGGATAAAATTAACCGGCTTAGCCGGCTAAAAATCTTAGTCGATTAACCGTCTTAGCCGGCTAAATAAATTAGCCGGTTAACCGTCTTAGCCGTCTAACCGGCCAAAAATTATGTACATTAGCTAGATAAGATTTTTTAGCCGGCTAAGACGGTTAATCTGTGCAGCCCTACTTTATAGTAGTATGTCCTCGACTCGTAAGATTGTTTTTGTCTGTTGCCCTACTCACTGCGGTATTATAGGTAATGAGTTGGCGGATCAGTTGGCGGTGCGGGCTTCCACCTCTGGTAAGAGTGTTGAATTTTTTGCGAAAGCCTCCGAAAGCGATTTCAAATATATTTAGCTGAAAAATTCAAATAATAGAAACTTGGACTCGTGCGACCTCGTTTGTTTACTATGGTCCACTTAGAAGTGAAAAAGGGAGGCTTCCATGGTTTGTTTTAGATAATTTCTCTCGAGATCTTATTGCTTTTATTAATAGATTCCGTACAGGCCATATTGGCTCCATCGAGCATTTATTTAGAGTAGGCATAGTGGATGACCCAAGCTGTTTGTGTGGGGCTCCTATACAATCTGTAAATCACCTTTTTTGACAATGTCCACATACTCGCATTACAATTTTTTATGATTTTTTTCGTCCTATCCTTAATATTCGAGGTTTTTTCTCGAGGAGCGAACCTTTTTTACCGAAACATTAACGTTTCCTATACATGACGCTAATAAGAGCGATTTCTTGTCGTTGCACAAGCAATCTATTGGACATAAATATTTGGAGGACTCCGGGGTGCAGTCGGTAGGGTATGATTGTCCCCAACATGATGTTCGTCCAAGTCGATCTGCGCCGAAAAATGATTAGAAAAGAAACACCATACGTGTGCACGATAGATGGCGTAACGAGATATTTTCAGCAGACATGAGCCACCAGCGATGAATTGAAATGTCGAAATATAAATTTGATATTTTTTTCATTCGAAACTTGACTGGTGATGTACGTCGCAGCACGCCAGAGCCAGGCCCGACCAATTGAAGAAGAAGAAGAAGAAGAAGACTGGTGATGTACGTGATGTTCAGGTGTACCGCGGAGACTCCCTCGAGGTCGACCTTGACCGGAAAGAGTCTCTCGCGGTCACGGTGTATCACAATGGTTTCCGTGAGGTATAGCTCGACCAGAGAGCTCCTCACGCAGTCCAGGTGTACCGCGATGACTTCCTCGAGGTCTAGCTTGATTAGGGAGCTTCTCTCGCGGTCCGGGCACACCGGAGGTAATTTTTTCCAGGTCTAGCGTGAACGAAGTGCGTTTCTCGTGGTTCAAATGTATCTTAAAGCCTTCGTCGAGGTCTAGCTTGATTGGAAAGCATCTCTCGCGATCCGGTTGTACGGCAAAGACTTTCTCGAAGTTTAGCTTGACCGGAGAGGATCTCTCGCGATCCAGGTATATCGCACAAATTCCCTCGAGGGTTAGCTAAATTGGAGAACGTTTTTCGCGATCCAGGCGTACCACGAAGACTTCCATAAGGTATAACTTGACTGGAGTGCTTTTCTCGAGGTCTTGGCGATTTTTTCGAGGTTTAGCGTGAACGGAGAGCTTTTTTCGCGGTTCCGACGTACCTCGAAGTGTTCTTCGAAGTCTAGCTTAACTTGAGAACGTCTCTGGTGATCCAGATGTACAGCGAAAACTTCTTCGAGGTCTAGCTTAATCTGAAAGTGTCTTTTGCGTTAAATTGCACCGCGAGACTTTCTCGAGGTCTAGCTTGATCGGGGAGTGTGTCTCGCGGTCCGTTCTCGCTAGATCCCGAGAAAATTACCTAGACCCCGTGAAAAGCTCTCTATTCGAGATATACTTCGAGGAAGTCTTCGTGGTACCCCTGGACCGCGAGGGTCGCTCTCCAATTAAGCTAGATCTCGAGGATATTCGCGGAATATCCGCAGGAAGTCTTCGCAATAAGTCTGGATCGTGAGAGACGTTCTCCAGTCAAGCTAAACCTCGAAGAAATCTTTGCAATATACCTGGGACGTGAGAGACGCTCTCTGGTAAATTTAGACCTCGAGAAAGTATATGCGATACACTCAGGCCGCGAGAGAATACACTCAGGCCGCTCCCCGGTCAAACTAGACTTCGAGGAAGTCTTCGTGGTGCACGTGGACTGCGAGAGACGTTGTCCGCTTAAGCCAAACCTCGAGGAAGTCTGTGTGATATGCTTGGATCGCTAGAAATCCTCTCCGGTCAAACCAAACCTCGAGGAAATCTTCGCAGTATACCTGGGACACGAGAGACGCTCAGTGGTGAAGTTACACCTCGAGAAAATCTTGCGGTATGCTCGGACCGCGAGAGAAGCTCCCTTAGTCGCTTGACAAGATACCTCACGGAAATCATTGCTATACACCATGACCGCGAGAGACTCTTTCCGGTCAAGCTCGACCTCGAGGGAGTCTTCGCGGTACACCTGAACACCACGTACATTACCAGTCAAGTTTCGAATGAAAAAAATATCAAATTTATATTTCGAAATTTCAATTCATCGCTGGTGGCTCATGTCTGCTGAAAATATCTCGTTACGCCATCTATCGTGCACACGTATGGTGTTTCTTTTCTAATCATTTTTCGGCGAAGATCGACTTGGGCGAACATTATAGCACTTTCCATTCACTCATCATCAAAGTGGTAGGGTAGCATATCCGCAAACAGACTTATCCGCCAAAGTCCATATCCGCAAAAAATCGGAAAAACGATGGAGGGCGCTGTGAGCTCATTCTGCGTCGTTCTCCACGCGTAAAATGAGCCGAGCTGAACGGGCAAAATTGTGGACTCCGCCGAATGTCGAACGAAATAATGCATTCATTAAAAAATTCCAATATTCAAGAGGGTCAAAATCAAAGAGTGCATGTACGTAGGGAGATTGCTAAATACATCCCGGACAGGTACACGAAAGCTAAATTCACGAGTTCTGTCTGCTCTACATCCGGTTAAAAGCTGCGCGGGTTTCGTTTGAATATGGGGCACTAATAAGTCAGCGTAAATAGTAATATGAGGCCCAATTATTTATTTTTAGTATATTCATGAAGTCCAGGTCGACCTCTTTATTGTTCCGGCAGTGCACGTCGACCCGTTCGTAGTTCTGGAGTTCCAGGTCGAACTCTTCGTAGTTCCGGTAGTCTAGGTCGACCTCGTCGTAGTTTTGGTAGTCCAGGTCGACTTCTTCATAGTTCTGAGAGTCTAGGTCAACCGCTTCATTGTTCTGGAAGTCTAGCTTGACCGCATCACAGTTTTGTGAGTCTAGGTCGACCACTTCATAGTTTTGGAAGTCTAGGTCAACCTTTTTGCATTTCTGGGAGTCTAGGTCGACCTCTTCATAGTTTTGAAAGTCAAGATCGACCTTTTCATAGTTCTAGGAGTTCAGGTCGTCCGCTTCGTTGTCCGGTTAGTCAGTGCCCGTCGACCCGTTCATAGTTCGGAGAATTCAGGTCGAACCCTTCGTAGTTTCGGCAGTCCAGATCGATCTTTCCGTAGTTATGAGAGTCCAAGTCGGTCTTTTCGCAGTTACGACAGTCCAGGTCGAGCCCTCCGTAGTTTTGGGAATCTACGTCAACCTCTTCGTTGTTCCGGCGGTGTACATCACCCTCTTCGCAGTTCTTGGAGTCTACGTCAGCCTTTTCGTAATTCCGGCAGTCAAGGGCTTTCTCTTCGCAGTTTTCGAAGCCTAGGTTCACTTTTTCGTAGTTCTTCGAGTCCATGTATAATGTTTCATAGATTTTGACATCCCGCTCTTTTTCTTTGTAGTTTTTCTCGCGCCGGACTACCGTTTCGTAATTCTTCCAGTCCTGATCTTTCTCTTCGTTGTTATCGAAGTCGCGCGAGGTTGACTTTGTTCGGAGTTTTCGAAGTCTAGGTTGTCTAGGTAGGTCCAGATCTTTCTGTTCGTAGTTTCCGAAGTCTACGTTGACTTCTTCATAGTTCTGTAAATCTAGGTATACCGTTTTTGAGTTTTTGACGTCCTGGTCTAGCGCTTAGTTGTTCTTTAAGTCTCTATCTTTCGCTTCGTAGTTTTTTGCACCCAGGTGTACCGCTTCGTAGCTCGTCGAGACCAGGTGTTTCTGTTCATAATTCTTGAGGTCGAAATCAGTTACCTCATACTTTTCGAAGTGTAAATTGATTTTTTGTATTACTGTGAGTCCAGCTTTCGTAGTCGTTGGGGGTCTACGTATTCCTCTTCGTAGTTTTTGGCGTCGAGGTCGATCTCTTCGTAGTTTGTCAGGTGCAAGTCAAAGACTTCGTGGTTTTCGAAGCTCATGTTTATATTTCATAATGGGCTGCGACCGGTGACAAGAATAACCCGAATAACCCAAGAAGAAGCCCGGTCAATGAGCCCAAAAAGCATTAACTAATTCGTTAGCAGTGCTCTAGTAACCGTACAGAATCAATGGAATTCCCTGAAACCCCTGGACGCTTTTGGGAACCTTTAAAACTCATGAAATAACACGTTCCAAAGGCCTGGCAAAGTTCGATCGATTCAAAGGTTGTACGGTTACTAGAGCACCCCTAACGAATTAATGAATGCTTTTCTGGGCCCATTGGCCGGGCTTCTTCTTGGGTTATTCGGGTTGTGCTTGTCAGCGGTTGGAGCACATTACAAATATAAACATAAGCTTTGAAAATCACGAAGTCTTTGACTTGCACCTGACCAACAACGAAGAGATCGACCTCGACGCCAGAAACTACGAAGAGGAATACGTAGACCTCAAGGACTACGGAAGCTGGACTCATAGAAATACAATAAATCAATTTACACTTCGAAAACTACGAGGCAAGTGATTTTGACCTCAAGAATTATGAACAGAAACACCTGATCTCGACGAGCTACGAAGCGGTACACCTGGGTGCAAAAAACTACGAAGCGAAAGATAGAGACTTAAAGAACTACTAAGCGCTAGGCCTGGACGTCAAAAACTCAAAAACGGTATACCTAGATTTACAGAACTATGAAGAAGTCAACGTAGACTTCGGAAACTACGAACAGAAAGATCTGGACCTACCTAGACAACCTAGACTTCGAAAACTCCGAACAAGTCAACCTCGCGCGACTTCGAGAACAACGAAGAGAAAGATCAGGACTGGAAGAATTACGAAACGGTAGTCCGGCGCGAGAAAAACTACAAAGACAAAGAGCGGGATGTCAAAATCTGTGAAACATTATACATGGACTCGAAGAACTACGAAAAAGTGAACCTAGGCTTCGAAAACTGCCAAGAGAAAGCCCTTGACTGCCGGAATTACGAAGAGGCCGACGTAAACTTCAAGAACTGCGAAGAGAGTGATCTGCACCGCCGGAAGAACGAAGAGGTTGACGTAGACTCCCACAACTACGGATAGTTCGACCTGGACTGTCGTAACTACGAAAAGACCGACTTGGACTCTCATAACTACGGAGAGATCGATCTGGACTGCCGAAACTACGAAGGGTTCGACCTGGATTCTCCGAACTATGAACGGGTCGACGGGCACTGACTAACCGGACAACGAAGCGGACGACCTGAACTCCTAGAACTATGAAAAGGTCGATCTTGACTTTCAAAACTGTGAAGAGGTCGACCTAGACTTCCATAAATGCAAAAAGGTTGACCTAGACTTCCAAAACTATGAAGTGGTCGACCTAGACTCACAAAACTGTGATGCGGTCAAGCTAAACTTCCAGAACAATGAAGCGGTTGACCTAGACTCTCAGAACTATGAAGAAGTCGACCTGGACTGCTGGAACTACAAAGAAGTCGATCTGGACTACCAAAACTATGACGAGGTCGACCTAGACTACCGGAACTACGAAGAGTTCGACCTGGAACTCCAGAACTACGAACGGGTCGACGTGCACTGCCGGAACAATAAAGAGGTCGACCTGGACTTCATGAATATACTAAAAATAAATAATTGGGCCTCATATTACTATATTACTATTTACGCTGACTTTGCGGTGCCCCATATTCAAACGAAACCCGCGCAGCTTTTAACCGGATGCAGAGCAGACAGACCGCGTGAATTTAAATTTTGTGTATCTGTCCGAGATGTATTTAGCAGTCTCCCTATGTACATGCACTCTTTGATTTTGACCCTCATGAATATCGGAATTTTTTAATGAATGCATCATTTCATTCGACATTCGGCGGAGTCCAAAATTTTGCTCGGCTCATTTTACGCGTAGAGGACGACGCAGAATGAGCTCACAGCGCCCTCCATCGTTTTTCCGATTTTTTTGCGGATATGGACTTTGGCGCATAAGTGTGTTTGCGGATATGCTACCCTACCATCAAAGTGATTGCTCATCACTTGTTCCGGTTTACGATTGGTCCATTCTGTTGAATTCCATCGTAATGTAACGGAACGAGCCAATCGAAAAGCGAATGAAGTGACGACCATTATTTTGATGAGCGAATGGAAAGCGCCTCATGTCGGGGAAAAAAATCATCATACCCTACCGCAGCAGCGACCCCTTGGTCGTATGGGGAGCGCTGTCGTCAAATTGGAAGAAGAAGAAGAAGAAGAAGAATTCGAGTTACGAGCACCGAGATACGACCGGCCGGTAGCAAGAGCATCGCGAAAGAAAGAGGGGTGAGGGAGAAGAAAGGAAATAAAAAACATATCTATATTTAATAATAATAAAAATAATATATAAGCAAACAAATAGAGGGGAATAACAAGTTCAAAAATAAAAAAACTCCCAAAAAAATGCCAACTCGACAAACGCCGGCGTCAGCGTAACTCCACCGAAGAAGAAACTCCACCGGGCGCCCCCTCCCGGCAACCAACAAGCTCCCACAAAACGAATTGAACTGGTACTTGGCATTGGCCTATGAGCATAAAACCGACGACACGGAGGAAGAAGAAGAAGAAGAAGAAGAAGAAGAAGAAGAGTATCGCGAGCCGCGTCTCCTTCTCGTCACGCACACACACGAGTTGCATTCAGATGCCGTTGAAAAACAGGACGCAAAATGACGAGACGTCGCGTTCTATTGACAGTGATTATGGCTATGTTACAAATTCGATCGACGATATCCTTCATCGATCCAATAACGATAGGACTCGGTGTTGCCGGAGCGGGTCTTCTCACCGGTGGTTATCAAAAATTCGTCAAATGTCGAATATACGAATGTTGCAACGATGATTACATATCCATCGATGTACTAGGTACGTACTATCAATTGATGAGACTGCTTCGTCACATGTAAAAAGGTATGATTTACATTATTTCAGAACTGGAGAATAAACTAAAGTCCCAATTGTACGGACAACACATTGCCGTGAAAACGATTATCGGTGCTATCGCCGGGTACCGCGCGGCCGACGATCCGCCGAAAGCTTTGGTCATGAGTTTTCACGGATCACAGGGAACCGGGAAAAATTTTGTAGCACGAATAATCGCGGAAACTTTCTACAAGGAGGGAATGCGTAGCAAGTTCTATCACTTCTTCAGCGGGCGATCGTTTGCCACCGTCGACAGTCGTTTGGAAAAATATCAGGTTTGTCTATCGAATCTACTCGGCCAAATGGAAAAGCTTAACTTTCTTTGTTTTACTTTGTAACTTTGCGCAATAGGATGTGATAAGAGAGACAATCGTGGAGAGCCTTTTAACGTGCGACAAGTCGATGTTCGTCTTTGACGAGGTCGATAAGATGCCGGAGGGATTGCTCAATGTACTCGTTCGTTTTTTGGATTACGATAAAGTAACTCCGATGGAATCCAAGTCCGGACGCGTGCGCGTCACCACCAACAAAGCTATATTTATATTCCTATCCAATACGGGAATGAGGCCAATAATGGATCAAATGGTTCAATTTTGGACCGAAGGAAGAAATCGTTATGCCATGACTCTGAAAGATTTTGAAAATTTGATTGCCAAAGGAGCTTTCAATGAGAAGGGAGGCTTTCTAAGATGCGACACTATACGCTCGAGTCTCATCGATCATTATATACCGTTTTTGCCGCTCGAGGAGGAACACGTTAAACTTTGCATGGCCGACGCATTTAAACGTAGAAAAGTATACAAACCCACGCAAGCCATGCAAGAGGAAGTATTATCCGTTGTATCTTACGGCCCAAAGCCTTATAATATTTATGCCGAAAGTGGCTGCAAGAAAATCGAACAGAAAGTTATAAGCACGCTTCCCGAGGAAAATCAATTTGTTAACATTGAGTAATGCCCCCGTCCCATTTTTTTTTTTTTTTCTACTCGCTTTATCATATTATTTGTACATTCGGAAGAAATAATTTAAATATAAACATGATTTTCATAATGCCTCGGTGTACACGGAGTTTTATTGTTAAATTTCATTGGCACAATTGGGAAGGATTTATCACGAGTTGAAAATATCTATATTTGACTCTCGTGTTTTTTCTCCCTTCTCTCTCTCTCTCTCTCTCACACACTCTTATTTTCTCTCCAACAGTTGCAATAACAAGTCCGTCATAACGGTGTGTGTGTGTGTGTGCGCAAGTAGCCGATTGTCGAGGATAAAATGTTTCACGTATGAGACATATTTATTGGCATCGATACTCGTACCCGTCTAATAAAATTTCATCGTAAGGGTAAATTATTGCGATAACTGGACGACAATGTACGAGGAGGCGATTGAAGAATGTCGGAGCCGCTATTCTTCCTCCACGTATTCCTTAGGGAAAAAGCCAACTTGATCGCCAATTTTACCCTTCCACCATCCCTTGGCGTCTCCCTCTTTGCTCAATATTACGACGCGGCAACCGCGTCTGAGGTTCAGTTGATTTCGCTCGACCGCACGAAAATCGAACAAAGCTTTTGCCAATACTCGTCGGAATGGCCAAAGCAATCGTTGATCCAATTTCTCAAAATTTTCCGATAACGACGCACGTTCGTAGTACTCGACAAGCTCTACGACACTCTTAAAGTAGCGCGATTCACTGAGATAGTAAAGATCTGCTCCATTAACGTCACGTTTAAATATTCTGATATGTTTAACTGCACCTTCGGCTCTGAAACGAAATGAAAAGTCGTAAGTCGTAATAATTGGCGGCAGCAATAGACACAGAAATGTCGCGTACTCACTTTATACTCAAAGCATAGTTGGTCTCGTGTTTGAGACGCGGTTGACCTGCTGGCCTCACGCGCAACATGTACGTACCATCTTCGCGAGCTTCCAACTTGTGGGCAGCCGCGTCTCTGCCCATTTCACCGACAAACCACAATTTTGCGGATAGTGCGCGTTCGCAGGGCAAAGGTGGCGGCGGAGGTGGAGGTGGAGGTATCGGCATGCAACGTCCCGAATACGATATGCACTGTTTGTGAACGGCGAGTCTGCATACCTCGCAACTGTATCCCTATTACAATAGATTTATCGATATTAATATGTATACATATTTATTTGGATGATGAAACGCGTAAGATATAATCGCGTACCTGAAAAATTCGACCCTTGAGGAATTTTCCGCATCGCTGACAACTGCATGGCTTCTCGAAAGTAGTTAGTCGAAATTTGTGATTTGTCGTACGAGACGCGGCAGGATTAACGTTGTCCATCGCGTCTTGAAGTGCCTTTATCCACATTTGTTTTTGTTCCTCGGTTCGCGCGTACAGAGTGTACGCCGTGTACGCCTGTTTGTGAACCAAGAGCCACTGATAAGACCAACGGGAGTCCCTTCCAAGAGTTCTTCGACCCGTATGATCTTCGAGTCGATAATCGTCGAGTCGCAACGTCTCACGGTAACAGTACTGATCTCCGCGACCCGCTTTGCACACGAGTACCGCTTGTTCGAATACGAACGCGTATCGAGCTTTTACCCGTTGATCGCCATGCGCTTTTACCTACAATTATTCGACGTTCAATATTATTATTTATACACCTCGCGAAATAAGCCAAATCCCGGCTACCTTGAGTTCGCCGTCCCGTAGCAGTCGACCGAAATCCTTTAGTTGCGCATCTTCGGGAACGTCCCAGTCGACTATCGACGCTTGTATATCCTTTATAATGTCGAGAGTATCGGAATCTCGTTTTACCTCGTTTATATATTGCGCCACATCGACCATTACTTCTCGCGCTTTTCCCAATTGTCGCAGATCGTCGATCCAATTTCTTGGAGTTTCCTCCACCAATTTGTCGAGCAACAAATGATACTTCAACACCCTTTGCATCGGTACCGATAGAATATCGCGTAATTTGAATTTACCATTGTTGGCTTCCTGTTGACATCTCTGTACGAATACAATAAAATCTTTATATTTGATATTTTTGTTAAAAACGTACATCGCGGCGTATTTGTTTATTTCCTTACAATAACTTCTTGATTGACATGCTCGCTGCGTGAACAAGCCTCTTGCAGGGTGTTTTGCGCAACGGTAAGATTCGCGCAATAATCGCCGTATATTAAAAATTTTTCTCGCCAGTCGAGAAAAACCTGAGCCAATGCCGCTCCGTTTCTAGCTTTTCGGAGCTGCGTATGAACACCGGCGTGTATCTCGGAAAGTTCTTTTATACCGAAAAATATTCGCGCCGATTCTTCGAGCCTCAAAAGGGAAGATAACGGCCTCGCAAAGTATCTCAATAAACTGCTCAGAACCTCGGAATAATTTCTCTCGGTTTCGACCAATTCCTGTACCACGTAGTCCCGCTTTTCGCCACCGGAAAATCCGCCGTCCTGAGAGTTAAACGTTCAATGCATTTGGGCTCTGTGATACGATGTTGCGATTTTTTTTTTTCCCTTAATAGGTACGTAATGTAAGTTTACAAAAAATATAGCGTTCGTGGCGGCAAACATGCGGTGTGCGTTTTTTTTTTTCTTATCGCAAACTGTATAGTGCGATGGGGAAATTTGTATTGTTTCGTAATATTAAAAAAGAAAAAAATCTATTCTCGATATCGCGTGTAAGCTGTAAGAGAAAAAATAAAATAATAACCTGCACAGCAGACAGAGGAGGTGGCAGGTGCAAGCTACATAGGTCCTGGTAAATTTCTTCGCTCTGCGCATGACTGCAGAAAGCTCCGTAGCCATCCTCCTCACCGACCGGATATTCGCTGTCGCCTCCTCCACCTGCCTCGTCACCCTCTCGCCTTCTAAATCTCCTGCGTCGGCCCTCGTTTTCACGCCTTGTGCACAAAAATATAACACAGCCATGCACTATATCTATATCTATCGCGCTGCCGGAATCCTCTTTCCCTCTCGCGCAAACGCCTCGCAAATTAACCCTATACAAGGGACTAAGAACATTCATTTTGGATCATCATAATCCTCAAAAGTTTTTGGCAATTCGATTTTTCAACCTATCATCCGGTAGCCTAACATTTTAGTTACCATAAGTTGATTCGTTCATTTTTCCGAATACAATATGCATTTTTATCGAATTTTTTTTTTTTTTTAATTTTTCATTGATTGCTTGGAAAATTTTTCAGTACGCAATGTTTATCCGAATTCGCATTCAAAATTCGTAACGTTGGTATGTTTTTGAACAGACAAGGATTATTGGATTACCGGATGATTCGTTGAAGATTTTTTTTGTTTTTTTGTTTACATTAACTGGCTTTTGTTGGCAGTATTATTATGGAAAATGAATTTTCTCAATTTTCTCTTCTTGTGTAGGATACGGTTGATTTTTTTTTTCAGATTTTTATCCCATTAGAAAGCCTTCGAAATTCCTTTTGTATCTGACTTTCGGCTGGAAATTAATCGATACACCCCCCTTAGATGTGAGGTCATAATTTCCTCATAAAAAATATCTCACATATTTTTCAGAATTGCCTTTGTAATTTTCCCCTGTAACTTTGTTTTATTTGCAAATGTTTTTTTCATGCGAAAGCATTATCCGTATGTTTGTAGTTTTCTCATATAGGAAGCTTTGCGTTAGTAGAAAAATGATGAGGAAGAAACGTGTGATTTTATGCCGTTTGAGTTTTTTCCGTCTCCAATCGTCAATTTATGCGATAACATGTTTTTTGCGACATATTTTAAATTAAAAGTCAAGTAAAGAAATGACAGGCGTTTTTGGACTTTAAATGTACTATCGGTTTATCGGGAATTAAAAAAAACTTGTAAAGTTCAAATGACTCGATCGAATTTGTTCCCTGATATTTGCAGGTTTCTCAAGTTTTATCTGACAGTGTTCGGAGAACCCCGCGTGTGTTTGCGAGAGAGAGAGAGGAGGAACGGAACGGGGAGGGCGAGAAAATAATCCCGATAGATTATCGAATCGTTTCATCTATAGCGCTCTGTGATAATCGGCAACACACACAAAACAATGACGGGATACGAAAACGACGTATACCTCCTCCGCGGAAGGCCAGTCGTGTCGAGGAGTAGTGGAAAAGCAGAGTAATTCCTGATATACTTGGGACTCACCGAGGTCCACAGGCCTCGATCTTATGGTAAACCCCACAACTGGTGTCGTGGTGCTAAACCATATTTAACACAAGTTATTCCAATGTAAATAATATTTCTCAAATTTCGGAAAATATTCAAGATTTTTCGGCCAACGATACAAAAGTAACAAACTCTTTGTTGTACTTTGAATTTACATAATATAATTCATTGAATGTGATTAATTATAACAAGAGGCGATAACTAGAAGTTTAACAAACGAAATTAACTCCGGAGACTCACCCGACTCCGGCGCTTTGCAGATCTTTATAAATTTCTTCGTGCGATCTGTCGCGTCCAACCGAAAAGCCCCTACAAAGACAAATAGTTTAAAAAATAGCCCTCCGCAACGAAAAATTTGCCATAAAACTTGATACTCACTGAATATTCTTGCGTCTGAGATGCGCGCAATTGGAAAGCGCGGACAGCGTGCACAGTACTCTATGAAAATTGGACAAATCAAAGAGAGACGACGGCGCAAATAGATCCGACTCGGGTAATCCGAATGTCGAGCTGCACGTTGATAAAAAAACTTTGATGTTTCGCAGGCAGAGAAATTGGGCCATTTGCGGCTTCTGATTGACGTCCTTTGTGTCTATGCATCCGGCTTCTATGGTATTCACCAGATTACACAACAGTACGCCGTCGCGTAAAGTATACGCCAAATCGAACGCCGTAGCCGATGGCCAATTGGCTCTGTGATCCGCTCTGAGGGCTCCGCATCTGGTCAACCAGCTGGCGCATTCCTGCCACCCGTTGGAATTCTCCGATCCGTTGTTCTCCGATGAGCTCATCTTGTTTTTCTTTTTCCTTTTCCTTTTCCTTTTCTTTTTCACCGCCCTTCTCGCTGTCTCTACCATATACGCCACAATTACATATATCAATATTAATTAAAGCTTCTTTCCCACAGATAAATGTCGCAATGTTTATACATTTTATTTAACAAGACGTCTTTCCAACGACGAAAAATTCTAAACGAAAAGGTTAAACACGTTATCGTTAACGCATCGTCTCCGTCCACCTCGTCGATTATTTAAACTATCGTCGATCAGTTCGCGACACGCTACCAATGTCACGAATTTTACTTACAACTCTGTGCGTTTATTCATTACGACATGCATCTGACGAAAAGGGACAAAGACGTACTTGGAATGTCCATTGAATATTCGCTATGAAAGTAGTACTTACTACCGCTCTACTCTACTACTCGACCTTCATTCTTCAGAATATTATGACGTCCAGTCACGACTCACGACGAATTCGATCGACAAAACCATTGTAAAATAGTTTTTTTTCTTTGAGCTGTGTGTGTGCACGAGAGGAATAGTATATTTTACCCCCGAGATCGCGATCTGTCGCGAGATCATCGGTGCCGCTCGCAATCTATCTCAATCTATCCCCTCTTTTCCACTTGGGCACTACAACGAGGAGAGCGACGAGCAGCAGCAGCAGCAGCAGCAGCGGCGGCAGCACGTGAGGCGGACATCGATCGAAAGCCAAGTATCTCATAATCGTCGATGCAAAACGATAACCGTGCACCATCATTACTTATATCAACCATTTTCTTCACCCGATTCGAAACTCCAATTAGATAAATAGAATTCGCGTATGAGACTCGATGCTTTTCGGCGATACTTAATACGATTGTTATGCCGGCGGATATGAGAGGAGGAAGCATCTATCTACATAGCAGGATTCGAGTCGAGCCTTTGTTCTAATATATATATAGGGATGCAGCCTGATGCACTCGTATGTCGCGGCGTGTGCTTATCAGTTAGATAAGCATACCCCACAATTAGTCAGATTTTTAATAAACGACTGTACTATAAGTCGTCGAAAAGTGGACGCGCGTGTAGCACCTTACGGCGAGTAATCGATATTATTTAATAAACATTGTAAACATTGAGAATTAATAACTCGTTACATCTGACTGGTCCATTGTCTATTTGTACCCAAATGTCGCCAATTAAATCGGCGACATTCTACTTATTGTTGGCGATTCATTTTTTCATCGGCAAAAGTGGCAACGCCCTACCGCAACAAGTGTTCCAACGCAAAGCCGAGAATAATAAACCATTCGATTTTTGAGACAATGTAAAAAACTATTGTCACGATCCCTTCTATCGATTATACGATAAAATGATATATATTTATAATGCAGTACCGTTGCGCAGATTCGTTATATACACATTACCGAAAATCACACTGTCGAGCGATCCGATGATAAGGAAGGGCGTTTCGTATGTCTGTATAACCAGTGAAACAGTTGGGTTCCGACGATTCGATTCGGCGTTATATCTACACTCGTGTACCCGTATACTATCCCAAGTATACAGGCATACGAAAGGCGTTGTGTAATGACCAATGGAACAACGAGTTTCTCGCTGATAAACAGCGTGCCAGGAATTTCACCCGTACCGAAAGCCAGACAAACGGACGGTACTCGGTTATCGGACGCTGAGAATGTCGATTATATTCCGATTGAAAATACAGTTACACAATTTCGAGTATGAATGATGGACATAGCTTTATGTGCATATATCGGTAAACGTCATTCAAATACATATCATTAGTTAATATACAATCAGATACTAACTTATCGAAAGAAATTGCCAGTATATAAAGCCTCGAATATGACATGAGCGAATCGGATAGTCTTCGTATAATAAAAAAGAACGTATTAGCGTAATACGTTCAACACGTTCATTTGAGAGCGGCAGGCGTTGATTTCAAGAGTACTCGCGCGATCATTCGAAATGGGCGATATCCACGATGGGCGGTAAAAATAAAAAATAACCAAGTCTCATTTTCGTAATAAATTTATCAATTTCCTCGTCCAAGTTACTCGACGCGCGTCTATTAACTTACGTATTTCTACGCAGTCAGCAACTCGGAAAAACAGAGGCGGTGGAACAGTTTGCCTCATTTCAGCGAGACTGCTGTGGAAAAACTATAGAAACGCTGTGATTCAAGTGAAACCTTGGATGGGATAGTATATATGCCTTTTTCAGAATACTATAGTAACATAGTGCATGTAAATATTTCCACATGATGGTCATTTTTTATTCCTCATATCCTGTAAAAAAATGTGCCATGTGCTCTCATTTCCGTATAAACTCGAGGCATATTATAAAAAAAATCCTCGATGTAAAAGCTGGACCAAGTACATTTGTAAGTACAAGTTGTTTCTTTCCGGTAAAAAAACGTATGTGGCATTAGATCGCCTAATTCATTAGTTACTGTTGTTGAAAAAAAAATGAATCTTTGGTTCGCCTACAATTTGCGAAACCACAGACCGGCAGTTCAAAATTTAAAAAATGTGAGCGTGCTATGTATTAATCTCCTTTAAATCGCCCGCCACCCTCTCCTTAGCTCATTACACATATTTTTTTCTTTAAGAATCAGAACGAAATAAATGGTATTTAAAAATGTACTTGGCGCACTTTTTTCATTGAAATAGTTTTTTTTTATAAAATGATCTTTCATTTTATGATTTTTCCTTCTTTTTCGTGTTCTTACACGTCCTTTCCTCTCATTCACTTAACTACAGTCCTAGCTCCGTATTCGTAACTCGACCGAACCGGACCCGTTCCCCCTTTTCTGTATTTCCTCTATCGTCCCTACTCCCGGTCAGTTGCAGCGAATAGGGGTAACGAGGGGTATACGCGTCCGTAGGTACGAAGCCACATTGTACCTGCTGCGCGTGCGCAGTTTATATTTTATGAAATACGCTCCCCTTGGAGTGGGGCAAACGGACTCAGGGGAAATACAGTTAAGGGAACTCGTTGTCATGGTAACGAGCTAAAATAAAGGATCGGTTAAGTTAAGAGGAGTTAAGAATATGGAGCTTGGACTGTAAAGAGCACAAAATTTTACGATGCTTTTGAAATATTTTGTGGACATTTAAAGATCTTTTACAGTTGTGGGGGTGCTGAATATACCTAGTACCTACCTAGCACCCCCACAGAAAAATGCATTTTCTGATAAAACCTAGACAGCACATGAAAAACACATAAAAAGCACAATATTTAGGATTAAGAAAAATGCAATTTAAACATGGTGGGACTTGTAGCTTTACGCAGCTGTACAGTTTGCGAGTATATATAGTAGATGTATCACCCAAACCTCGTATTTTTCCTACACAAGAGCAGTATTAACAAAAATGTATTTGTTATCCGACGGTGATACATAGTACGAAGGCTCTTTCTTGCAAAGAAATAAAAAAACTTCTCAACGACAAGACTAAACACACGATGGCTTCATGCATCACGTCCCAAGCATCCCGCCTGGTCGCCGATATTTGAAACTATAGTCGATCCGTTTCGTGACTCTGTTCCGATGTGACGCGTTTTACAACTCTACGTTTATCCATTACCACATATGGACCTTGCGGATCGGGCGAAGACGTAGGTACTTGAAGTCGTCATGGAATATTGGATATCAAAATAGTACTTACTACCGCTATTCTACTCGATATCCTCGTCATTCTTGAAATGTTCTAAAGTTCCGGGGCGATTCGCGATGCATTCAATCGACGAACCGATGGAAAAATAGTACTTTGCGATACTAGTACATAAAATCGGACTTTTGGCGAAGGTTGGGAAGGGCCGCACGAGCCGGATCGAGTGCCATAACGACACGAGGCACGACGAAATGTCGAGACTGAAAACTCGACACCGAATGTTATCAAAGAAAAAAAAATGGCGTCAAGTTTTTAGTGTTGACATTTCGTCGTGTTGAGTTTTTCGTGCCGATTTTTCGTCGTGTCGAGTCTTTCGTGTCGACTTTTCGTCGTATCGTATAGCAGTGGTAGGTAAAAACAATGTGCACAATACGGCGGTGCATAAAATCGCTGTGTACGAAAAGTCTACTCACTACTGAGGTCACTGAAGTACTTGCGCGCCCAATAAAGTTGTGC
This sequence comes from Buathra laborator, assembly GCA_934046635.1. Lineage (NCBI taxonomy): Eukaryota > Metazoa > Arthropoda > Insecta > Hymenoptera > Ichneumonidae > Buathra > Buathra laborator. Next base: position 577,789 of record OW203896.1, read on the forward strand.
ATAATAAGGTTGTGCCCAATCGCTTTGTACACAATAATGGTGTGCACACCGAAAATGTGTACCATCGCGTGCTTGTTTGCTGACATCAGTAATCGTATCCAATAACGCGCTGTGCACAATGATATTGTGCAATACTCAACCAATTAGAAAATTTATTGAATATGGTTGTGCACTACGATAATGTGCACAATAATATATGTGCACAAAAAATCTTGTGCTCTGAACGATGAATTCTGTGCCCAAAATGTATGTGCACTAAAACACGTGGGGGGAAAAAATTGTGTGCACAAAGTGTCTGTGCACTATTCAATTGTGCACAAACTAATTGTGACCGTAACGGGTTCTCCCTTCGAAAGTTTGACTAGTAACGTTGTCGACCGGTGAGTGAATTACGGTTGAAAGTAGGTTAAAAAACAGTCACAAAAGTGTTATAAGGGGCGACCGTCGCAATCGGGGTTAGACGTCGGTTGAATGCAAGGTCAGCGGACGTTTCGACAGGGATCAATCCTCGTTTAGACGATTTCAAAGTCCGAACAACAGTTACAAATGATTCGCGTGTCAAAAACGGGATAATGAAAGTTATTTTTATCCCCGAGAGATAAGAACGTGCACGCAGGTTTCCGGTAAAGCTTTGTTCTATTCATGTTCAGCATGACTCACCATCGCATCGCGGCGTGCACATTGAAATGCACTGCATTCTCAGTCAGTAGTCGTCGAACAGCCGCAGTGGAGAATTACGCGATATACATAACTGGTGCAGTGCGGCTATATAGAATCATACATCAAAATGTCGTGGATAAGGTGGGCGCCGCTCTATTTGTTGCTCGTGTTTAATTTTTCTATTAACGAGAGTCGCAACGCTCCATCGCGAAATGCATTGGAATGCAAGGACGAGAATAATAATCCAGTCGATTGGTGAGACGACAATGCAAAATAATTGTGACGATATCGTCGATCGATTTTACGGCATAAAATAATGATAAATGTGTGTAATATACATTGAGCGCAGGTTTGTTATGTACAAATTACCGAAAATCACGGAGACGAGTGATCCGATGATAAAGAAGGGCCTTTCGTATCTCTACATGACCAGCGAAACAGTCGCGTCCGGTTGGAAGTTGACGCGAAATAATATAAGTTCCGCTGATTCGATTCCAGGTAATACTCTATCGCCACTGTACACGGATGTGAGTACACAAATCGCGTCTGCGGAAATATTGAAAAAAACATTTTTGCAACTCGGGCATGAAAACGGCGCTTTTCGGGTCAGTTTTGCGGGACGAAAGTAGCTCATTTCGTAACAGCGTCGAAATGTCAGTATGCGCGTCACATTACTTTTCTTCCCTAGGGCAGAAAAGTCCACTTTTTTGCCCGCCGCTTTAAGCTCACTTTTTTTTCGTCCCGCAAACACTGCCCCTCAAAGCGCCTATATTCCTGTCCTCGCTGCAAAAAATATATTGTGCAACATGGGCCGAGTTGGCGATCGCGACTCGTGTGATTGCAGCCCTCGCTTCGCTCGGGCAGCAAACATCACCCGCGTCGCAAACGTCAATTTTCGGCCCTTGTTGCACAATGTACTGTAAAAGTAATGAACGTTGAATTGTAAACAACAGGAAGTGGCAAAGGAAATGATGTGGATATTGTACAATGATAATTCGCCAAACGGTACTACGAATGCGAAATACGGACACGCAAAAGGCGTCGTAATGACCAATGGGATAAAGGGCTTCTGGTTGATACACAGCGTTCCAGGATTTCCTCCTATACCGAGAACCGGAACAAAGGGCGGATCTGGGTTATCGGACGATGAAAAAGTTCAATATCCCGATGGAGAATATAATTATCCAAATTCGGGTACGAATTATGGACAAAGCTTCATGTGCATATCTGTGAACGCCGATCAAATAGATATAATCGCTCTTCAGCTAATGTACAATCAGATAACAACTTATCGAAAAAATTTGCCGGTTTCTCTGGCGATGAAATATCCGGGATTCGTAAATGCCTCGAATCATGTAAGAATTAAGAATGCTCCGTATAATAAAAAAACAACTATACTATCGGCGGGAGGTTCGGAATTTATTTCTTTCGCCAAAAGCGACAAGTGGCAAAGAGGTAAGTGAAAGAAAAAACGTCGAGAAATCGAAGTCTTATATCTATATAAGATATTGTATTTTTAAGATTTATACGCGGACTTTGTTGCTCCACAACTGAATTCCGATCTGGTCGTCGAAACTTGGCTGAATGGACGAGGAAAATTGCCTTCCGATTGTAACGGCCCCCGCGTATACAATGTTAAATCTGTTGCATTGTCAGTGGCTAATGTTGATTTCACAAGTAGCCGCGATCATTCGAAATGGGCGGCATCCGCGACGAATGGTACAAATCGTAATTGGGTTTGCGTTGGGGACATAAACAGAGCTGTAAGTCTCACTCTTGTAATTAATTACCGTTTTTTTTCCTTCCTCATCCTAACTTGTGCATTATTACGCAGGACACACAGTTTAATAGGGGCGGTGGAACGGTCTGCTACAATTCGCCGAATCTTTGGAGAAACTATAGAACATCGGTGAGCCAACTGGAGCCATGTCCGCCGCGGAAGAAATTCCACAAATCATTTTTTTAAATCTTAACGCACTAGATTTCACCAAATAATTCACAAAATTCTATATCTTTTTCCGTTTAATATTTTATTCTTTCTCTATCTATACATATACATGCATTTTTACTATTTTTATATATAATGATATAATACCTTTTTAGATTTATAAATCCGCGACTGTGCGACTGTATGGATTTTATAGTATATATATATATATAGATGATTGACACAGTTTGTAAACAAATTCTTCGCTTCTTCGTAAAATATAAATCATAAAAATATAAGTACTCAATTTTAAGTGCTTATTAAGGCCAAATACCTAAGTAAACATTTTTTTTCGTTTTTGTCAACTGTATTCTTAAAGGTTGACAGATTAAAAATAACGTCGAACGGGCTAAACTTTGAACGCGAGAATCTCGAAACGGGATTTTTTTATAAGTATAATTGTCTGATATTTTTTCTACAGCACCACGTATATTTTTTTTTTCTCAAATACTTTTTTAAAATTGAATTAGGTATATAGACGAAAAAGCGAATCGGTGTATGTACAAAATTTACGTAAAAACCGAATTTCAAGTTCAAACTATCGCTATATATGTGGTAAAAAAAAATGTCTTCTTCTTCTTCTTCTTCTTCTATCTTTGTGGTTGGCTCCGACGAAGCGCTCAAGGCGCGTTTCCAGTCATACGGCCCCGTTCTGTCGATGTAGATGAGTCTTGAAGGCGCGAGATACAAAATTAAAAAGGCCCACCACCTAATCACGGCGAGATTAGATAGAGCGCCCACACTTTTCAAGATAGCACATGATTGCGGAGCAGGTGCCGATTGAGGGACAAGCAATAAGGGACTCAATATTAAGGGGAGGAAAACATTTTGAAGAGCGAAGGGTTTTGATGAGGTTCAAGCGTTGGCGATCAAAGCGCGGACACGACCAAAAAATATGATTGAGATCTTCGGATTCAAAGCCACAAGCGCAAACAGGAGAATCTATCATTTCTTTTCTGACAAGACTTTCGGCTAAGTTAAAGTGGTTGGAGCGCATCCTACTAATCGTTACCGTCGTTTTTCGGTCCAAATCTCTCAGCTTAGGCTTGAGGTACCAAGGAATGGGCGAAGAGTTGAAAAAGAGTTCGAAATATAACGTGCCTTTGTGTACACTCGCGTTGCGGAGACACCGATTTGTGTTCGAGAGACATTTCTCACGTGCGATTGGAAAGAACTCCGAGGGTGGTAGTCTAATATCAAAAGTCGTTCCGTCGATTATAGCCGCTTTGGCCATTGCGTCAACCCGTTCGTTACCCCGAATGCCCTTGTGTCCGGGAATCCAGACTAAACTAGTGGTAAGTTGTCGTTTAGAAATCTCAGAAAGAGATTCATGGATAGCAAGAATAATAGGTGAAGATTTGCTAGTGTAATTGGGACAGAGGAGAGCTAGTAAAGAGCTAAGCAAATCAGAGAAAATAAGCGAATCGTGAATATTTTCTTTTAAAATGAATTCCAACGTAAAGTAAATCGCAAGTGCTTCTGCGAAAAAGATCGAGGAGAAGGAAGGAATTCTATATTTAAATACCAGAGAGCGGGAGGGACAATAAACGGCAAAACCGACATATTCGGCTGTTTCGGTCTTAGATGCGTCGGTGTAAAAAGCTAAAGTGTTCTCGAATTGCGAACTAAATTCGGACAGAAACTCGGTATTTGGATTTGGAGATGCTTGAAACTTTCTGCCAATGTCGATGTCGATGATGGAAGTTGGAAACGAAATTGAGGGTGATGAATAGAAAGCGGGGGGAAAGGGGAAAGTAGCTATGCGATCTTTGTAGTCGATAAACTTGCGGAGAGCTTTCAAAAGAGGAAGATCAAAATAAAAGGCGTAGTTGTTGTTTAGACGAAGAGTATTTGCAAGTGCCGGAAGGGAAGTTAGGAGCGTATGGCCGGAACTAGAGAGAGTTTTACGAAAAAATTTGTCCGCGAGAGCTTGGATGCGAAAGCGAAGAATAGGTTCTTTAGTCTCTGCCAACACCACGTTATTCGGAGTCGAATTTCTGAATCCCAGTGCGAATCGTAAAGCTTTGCGTTGAATAATCTCGATGTTTTTGTACAGAGTGAATTCCGAGACTGGCGTAGTAATTGCTCCATATTCGATGCAACTCCGTATCAAGGCTCTATAGATTGTGATTAGAGATTGAGGGTCACCACCCCACCAAGTAGATCTTAAGCATTTGATTATGTTGAGTAGAGCTTTGCACTTCGAGGACAATGCGAGGGTATGCGCTTTCCATGTAAGACGATAATCGAGCGTGAGCCCAAGGAATTTAGCTTGATAACAACCGTAAACCTGGGCTGAACCGATTTCAACAGAATAAATGAGGGGGTTGACATTTTTTCGCGAGAAAATTACGAGTTTCGATTTAGAGGGCTCAATGGAGAGGTTTCTATTTTTTAGATAATTCGCGATGTTGTCTAAACTGCTTTGAAGAGAATTAATACAATCCCTTAGACTATTGGACCTTGAAAAAATTGCTATGTCATCAGCGAATTGGAGGCACGAGGTACCTTCGGCAAGATGGCGATCGAGCTGATTGGTGTAGATAATGTAAAGCAGAGGACTAAGAATACATCCCTGTGGCACACCTTTACAAGACTGAAAGGGGCCCACGAGCTTACCCGCAATGTTAAAAAAAATTGTTCTTGACGAGACGAGATTGAAAATAAACTTACAGTACGACCAGGGAAGACCGAGGTCACTAAGATCTTGAGTTAAAATACTTTGATCAACGTTGTCAAAAGCGCTCGCTACATCGAGGAAAACACAAGCCGTGTATTGATTATTTGAAAATCCGGTGTAGATTTCTGTCGTTAAAATTGAGAGATTATCGATACACGACCTATTCTTTCGAAAGCCAAATTGCGTGGGAGAAAGCATTTGGTTGGATTCTAGCCATTGAATTAACCGAGAGTGAATGAGCCTTTCAGCGAGTTTCAGCAAACAAGAAGCTAAAGAAATCGGTCTGAATTTACCCGAGGAAGATTTCAGAATGAAAAAAACGAGGAATTCTTTCCGTGGATCCGGGAATAAGCCTTGTTGGAATAGGTTGTTAATGGTATCAACCAATATAGCTAACAGAGGTGGCGGAAGGTGCGAAATAATATCAAAATCTATTTTATCAAGGCCCGGTGCTGACTTTTTTTTCCCCATATGAATTGCCGATTGCAGCTCGTTAAAGGAGAATTGCTTTGTGAGTTCGGGATTAGCATGAAAAATATGAGGAAAGGTCGACGAGTGGTTTAGAGGAAGCGGAGGACAAATAGTGGGAATGAGATTTCTCATTTTATCGATGGAAGAGGAATTGCTTGCGTGAACTATTTTATCTGACAGATTTCTATGTTTGAAATGTTTAATCTTTGACCAAACCGAAGTGATCGAGGTCCGAAAATCTATCGTTTTGGTGAACCTAATCCACGAGGATTTTTTGGCTTTTTAAAAAAATTTTTTTGCTTCTGAATCGAGCCTTTTGGCGTTTATTAAATTGTCCGCGTTTGAAAGACGTCTGAAGGACGCCCACGCTTTTTTTCTCGCGCTATTTGCTTTTTCGCAGTCTCCATTCCACCACAATGTAGGATTCGACTTGATTCGACGAGGCTTATTCGTCGTACGGAAGGACGAAGGCGTTGAGGCGGCGATCGCATCGCCGATAGCATTGGTAATATTCGCATATTGAGTCAAGGGGTTCTGATGGAAAAGAGAAGGAGATATCGAGTTTAAGTATAAGATGAACGTGGGCCAATCGGTTTTTTCCACAAAGAAGCGATGAGAATTGGGGGAGAGAACGCGAGATGAGATACCGAGGGAAAGTGAGATAGGGAAATGGTCACTACACAAAGAGTCAGAGTTGACCGTCCATGTAGCGAGCGGTATAAGTCCAGGTGAAACAAGGGTGAGATCTATAGCAGATATATTCTGATTGGGTGCAGTAGCACGAGTTGGAGAGCCGTCGTTGAGGCAAGAAAGATTATAATCTAACAGAGTATCCGAAAGAGAATTCCCCGAATAACAGTTAACCGTACAACCCCAAGACGTATGGTGTGCATTAAAATCCCCTGCGACAATTAAATTATTGGAAAAGTCGAGAGAATCAAAAAATCGTTTCCAAGTGCGGTTTGGAGTGGGAGCAGAAGGACATCTATACAGACTGACGATGGTCAGAGGACCCATAGAAGAAGTTATAGAGATAGCAAGAGATTCTAGTTTATCCGGGCAATGGTATACCGTCGGAATTTCGGTGTAAACAATGTTTTTTTTAAGGCAGATGGCCAAGCCACCCCCGCGATTATGATCCCTATTCTTAAGAACCATGTTAAAGCCATTCATAGATGGAATATAAGGGTCGTTTAACCAAGTTTCACATAAGATGATAATATCATAGGAGTCCGCTATATTCATGAGAAGCCCTAGTTTGTGTTTTAAACTACGACAGTTCCACTGGAGAATATTTAAATGTTTAAGCGTGGCCATTTTCGAAGGGAGTTTGAAACGACAGCTGGGAGGTGAGCGCGACAAGAGAGTGAAGAGTTGCAACAATCGGGTCGAGTTTGTCCGAAAGGCCCAGGGCAGATAAAGCCGGTATTAATTGATCGATAATGAGTTGTAAAATGGTTGGTATGAGGTTAATTACAGTGACGGAAGGCGGCAAAGGCGCGGCGGCGTTTGAAGCGACGTTATTTGAGAGAGCAAAACCGTTGTTTGAGTGTTGATTAGCCGGGAAGCGGCCATTTGGAGCAAGAAGAATTTCGGAATGCGCTGCGCGCGTGGACAGAGTTGCTGGAGAAGTTCGAGAAGAACCGCGAGAAGTTTCAGTAGAAGTCGGCCGAGGCGGAAGGGAGAATCGATGCATCGAAGCGAACGACTTTGTTTGACGATTCTTATGAGGACTATTCGGACTTAGACTGGGGTTGGACGCCGCTCCGAGATTCAGACCCGGGTCCGAAAGTTGTTGGTGGTAGCCATGTACCTGTTGTTGTTGGCTTTCCTGACAGTGATGCTGTACAGGTGCCGTCTTCGCGATTTGGCTATACGGAATAGATATAGGTTGATACGTAGGAGTCGACGGAATCGGGTGCGAGGTACGAGGAGAACGAGGAAGAGCAGGGAAGTGGATGTCGGTACGCGCGAAGGGAGGATTTTGGTGCGGTATGAGGCGTCTGGCTTCGTTATGAGAAATATTTCTCTCGGCAGCTGTTGTTCTGATTGCTTTTTCTTGAAGGAAGACTGGACAATTTTTATCCGTCGGCAGATGATCCCCTTTACAATTCGCACATCGTGGCGGTCCGTTCAAATTAGGACACTCTTCGTTGTTGACGTGCTTTCGTTCGCCGCAGCGAATGCATTTTGGGCGGCTCTTGCACTGGGACTGGATATGCCCCGGGATAAAACATCCAAAGCACATCTTCACCGGCGAGTACCAAGGCTCTACCGGATGTAAAGTCATATATAGTCTAACGGCATCAGGACGGATGCGATCCCTGAAAGTAAGGTGAACTGATTGCGTCGGAACGCGCACAGTTTCACCCTCTACGGTGGCTTTGCGAGTTTGTCGTCGAGCCGTCAAAACTTCTTGTTCCGAGATAATGTTGGCGACAATCTCCTCGTCGGAGATTTCTATTGGCACGTTACGAATAAGACCATCACAGCATACGCTGGCGGTCGGAATAAAAGCTTTTAGCTTTTTCAGTGGCAGCTCCATGTGCGAGATGAATTTGTTCGCCAAATCCGAGGATGCGAAGACTGCTGTAGCTTGATGTTTACCGGAATTGAAAACGTCTGTTACCTGGTTATGCGTGTAGATGCTAAGAAGCGACTTTCCTATTAGAGCGGCGTTGAGTCTCGGTGTCGTGTTGTCAATTTCTAACGGTTGTACGAGGACAACGTACGGTCCTGCTGCTCTACGAGAGTAGCGATTTACCTCGATTGAAGGTTGGGAGGCTGGCGATTCAGGCAGTGAATCTTTTTTCTCTGCAAGTCCGAGTGCGGGATGCTTGGGAATCGTGCCGGTGTCGTGCTTACCCTGATCGTCTCTGACTCTTTTCTTCGAGAGGTTGTTCTTTGCTAAAGCATTATCAGCGCGAACCAACAATTCTTCGTCCGTAATCATTTCAGAATCAAAATCTTCGTGAGCTGCGTCGTCGTCATTAATTTTGTTGATGGAAATCCCATTGTGGCCATCGCCGCCACCCGAGGCCATGCCTCGGGCGGGATCGGAAAACTCGGACGGGAGAGAAATGAGGTTAAAAATATAAAACTACGAAAAGCAGCCCGTAAAGACTGCACAGGATGGAAATTATATAAACACGGGACACAGATAATGTGCAACGTGAGTTTTTTTTATTATTTTGCGGTAGTCAACTACGCTAATTGCCAGGAAACTTCGAAAAAAAGATCGAGCAACTAAAAAGTCAACTTATCCACACCAGTGCGCATAAGCGACCAAAAAAAATGTCAAAACAATCCGCGTGGCGCGCATGCGTTCAACATATATTTTAAGAATCGGTTCGATTTTTGTATTTCGATGTTCCGGCGATTCACAATCGCGCGATGATAGTAGACAGATTCACAAAAAGAAAACCAAATGATTCCGGTCACGATAATGGGGCTTCCAGTGAATCAATTACACTTAAAAAATCGCATAACAACTATAAGCTATTTGTATATAGTTTTTCGGATCGATTATTTTCGAGAAAAAAAATCTTGAATATCATTCGTCTATTTTTCATCTGCCTACCTGAGAAATGGATTGCACGTAATATTACTTTTCCCAGTAACTAATCGTATTTTTCATTGTCGTATGTTTTATAAAAGGCTACTTTCCTTATAAAACCAATGAAAAAGACGATTCGTCGAGAGTAGATCGAGACCACTCCGACACAATTGTATATAGTTATAGCAACTATGGTATATGTCGAGAGTACTGAATCCGCCCCCCCCCCCCCCCCCCCCCCCTCACCCAGGCCGCCCGGCTTTTTCCCACACGAGGGTAGTATTTTTTGGAACCTCGTTAATCTATGACTCTTTGCATCGTTTCTAAGCCGCGTACCTTTACGAATATTTTTCTCTTTATCTTTAAATTATTTAAAAAACAACAACACCGCAAAGTCGATGAAAACATCGCAGCGTTAACGGGCCGGGGCGGCGGGGGGGGGGGGGGGGGGGGGGGCGCGTCGAAGCAGATCGTTGATTGTTTTTTATAAATAGCAATGATCGCCCAAAGTGAATCGTTGAGCGACAAGTTCGACAATATCTGTCGATTATGCCTCAAAGAGGAAAGTCCGATGTTGTCGATATTCGCGACAACGAGGACCGAAACGGGAGCCCTGGAGGACGAACAACGTTCGATGTTAGCCGCGAGAATAACCTCTATCGCACAGGTTCAGGTGGGTGCGGTCGCGTTCACGTATTTTTTTACCGCTTTCTCGAGCGCTTCCAATGTATATATGTAGCGAAAAATGTTGCCTTCAATAATAATAATAATAATAATAACAGTGTTGTATGGTTGAACGTTTAATTTATTTAGATCGCTTAATCGTTAAATTTAGATGTTGAACGAATATGCGTATCGTAATACAATGATTTGACAGATAAGTCCCGACGATGGATTGCCAGCGTTTGTTTGCCAAGAGTGTCGACGAGAAGTGGACAAGTTCTATGAATTTCGATTACTGGTAGAAATCTCGGATCGAACCCTCAGATCTTGTCAAAGAAGCATAGAACGGACGCCTCGAATGGATAAAAATACAGAATACCAGGAATACGCAACCGAAAGCGAATCACCCGAAACGGATCTATTCTCGGTGAATGCGATACTTGTACCGTCGGCGAACGGTATGCAGGTAACGTATGTCGTATTAGTACATGGAAACATTAGTTGTGACAAAAAATATATATATATATATTGACGAGATGGATAAAATATAATTGCGCTACAGGTATGGCAAATATGCAGCGCGGAAGAAGAGGCCGTAGAGGAGAGCGGCGAGCTTTGTCCAAAGATGGAATACAGCGAAGAATTTGAGAATTCTATTCTGGATGAAGTTGAAACGGAGCGACGAATCGAGATACAAAGCGACGCAATGAAAAAGATGGATAAAGCGGAGCAGTTGTATTTTTCAAAGACAAATTCCGAACGAATATCCAAGTGCGATACCAACGGAGCGGACGAGGAGGAAGACTTGTCTCTGGATGAATACGACTGCCAGTTGTGCTTAAAATCCTTTCAGTCGCTGGAGGCACTGAAAAATCACGTGTCGGATCATTTTCTCGGCGACAACAAGAGAATCGTATCTCGCGTTCGCGAAGACGCGGAAATGGTCTCGTTGACGAGTATAGATGAGAATGCAGCAGCGGTAGAAAAGACGGAAGAGCCGGAAATAGCGAAAGACAATACGAATCGGTACGGGAATAATGACGATTCGCTGACTTGCCAGTCGTGCGACGAACTTTTCGACTCGATGGAGGAGCGGATACTTCACGGGAGAAGAAACATAAGAGTCAAAGGCCCGAAGTGTCGTTACTGCGGAAAGTCGTTTTTAAAATTATCCTCTCGCAATTATCATGAAGAAAGTATTCACGAGGAGAATCGCGGAATCGTTGTCCATCACAAGTGCGACGATTGCGGCAAGGAATTCGTGAAAAGGTCGGAGCTCAGATATCACAAGGGGACACATACTACTTTACCCTCGACGTGTACCATATGCAACAAAGACTTTCGTAACGCTCAATCGTTCAAAATGCATGTTAAGAGACACACTCTCGGTAGTCGTTACAATTGCATCGAATGTGGAAAGAGTTATTACACGAACTCTGAATTAGCGAGGCACGTGCAACAGCACACCGGCACGAGGGAATATCCTTGCCATCTATGCGATATGTCGTTTCTCTCGAAACCCGAATTGAATAGACACTTCAAGTATCACAACGGTGAAAAAAAATTCGAGTGCAAGTTGTGTCGCAAGACGTACTACGAATCGGGTCATTTAAAGGTTCACGAACGGGTCCACACCGGCGAAAGACCCTTTTCTTGCACGGTCTGCCAAAAGGCTTTCATCACGAAATCAAAATTAGTTAGACATCTAAAAATTCACGATCGCGTTAGAGGAACGAGGCGAATCGATGAAAATACGAATACAAGTGCTTCCCATTAATAACGGACGAATGTCGCGCTATTCATTTCCAAAAACTCGGCGACTTTGTATATAAAACATATTTAACCAATAAAATCTATTCACGACGGACAAAATACGTATCTTTAAAAACACTTTTTATTTCTCCAAATATTTGTTACAATTACTTTCCATTATTACATTACTTGTTTCTTTTATTCGTTGTCTTTCATTGGAGTCTCGAATGCTTCCTGTTACCATCGCAATTGCGATAGGCTTTGGCTAACAGATACATTTAATCGTTCGATTTCCGAATGTTGCTTTTTCACAACGAATCGTTTCCCTCTGTATCTCCTATTCTCAAACGCGATATGTACCAAAGGATCTTCGATTCTATTCTCATAAATAGTATTATACTTGTATTAGTATATATATACAAATTTTGCTATTCCATTGTTAGTAGTTACAGCAACGCAAAGGCCCGATAAAAAATCGGCTCTACTATCATTATTCGTTACTAATGTATTTATACACATTTATATATATTTAATAATAACAATGTTAATGATATTCATTTAATCGAATTGATCACGTGCCCTCGTAATTTTCACTTATCGTCGCGTTAAATAAATTTAATAATCTTTCCATTGGTTTGACACGCGAATAGTGTAACAATTCTTTGGCGTAATTCCAGTTATCGCGGTACGACGGGAAGGACTTAAAAATATTGACAACGAATTAATCACAGCGGAAAATTGAATAGCTAACAAGTATAGAATGAATACCTGTTAACTTGCGCTTTCTTGCGTAGTGGTATTTTCAGATATACGTATTATGTAAATAGATGCATATGGTAAGCTAAGCGAAACGATCGACGAAACGATATGCAAAAGCGATTAAAAAAATATCTATTCTATCGTAAGAAATGACAATCTTACTTATCGACATAATTTCAATTGCCGTTAAGGACGCTAATTAGTTTATTCGATCGATAATTTGAATTATCCGACACTTTGCACACACCGCCAACTATCGATTAGTAGACCGTTCACTCTGTTGCAAGCGATGCTGGTATGCAATAAATTTACCGCCGTTCAATCTGTTATTAACAATTGTGTATTAAAATTACGCCCGTTTCTGTATTTCTGTAGCGAGAATCCAAAGAGAGCATAATAAGGGATAACGAATGGCCGGTTTCTATATAATAGCTTTAATCTAATCAGGTTTCCTTAGTTCTTGGAGTGTGTTGAAGTCGTTTGCCTCACTGTTGCTCTTTCTGTCTGTATGAAAACAACTACACGGGACTAGCAATCGTCTTGCGTCGACGACGAGTGAAGAAGGGCTGCAACTCGCTCGGAGAAATCTTGGCTAGTTGAGTCCCCGCACTATAAAAGAGAAGCACATTTTTTCATTATTCTTATTATTAAATATTTATTTATTCCTCGTGGGAACGAAGAAATTCCGATGGAGATACGATTGTTCACAGAGATTGTTTAAGCAACAAAGTTCGTGGTATGTAAGGGAAGGAACAGTCGGCGCTAAATACGGAATGTAGCAAGATGCTGTTTTCCCTTTTCAATTGAGATAGAATTGTTTTTTTCTATATATCGCGTACTAATAATCACGCTTGCCACGAATATGGACGACCGGGAAAATCGGGAGAAATCGGGGAATCTTTTAGGATTGGAGAAAACCGTAGACCAAGTACTTGTATATTGGCTTTTAATAAAAAACATTATAAAAGCATACGAGTAGTATAAGGATATTTATATAAATGCAATCGTTACTATAAAAAAATGTACTGAGCGAAAAATTAAAAAAAAAATTTTGCACGTGATTGGAAAGCAAGTAAATTTAGGTCGTTGCGTCAAAAAAAAAAAGAACGTGCCAAGTAGCTCAACTCATTTTTTTAATAGTTTTCATAGTTTTTAATGCATGCATATAAATATCTGTATACTACTTGGGATTTTGTAAATTTTTTTCATTAATTTTTTATTCAAAGCCAGTATATAAGTACAATTCGACGTACGGTTTTTATTTTTTTGGAGAAACAACGTATTTTTGAGAGATTCATTACTACATTAACCTGCAAAATTAATAATAACAATACAATTATTAATAGTAACAATATTAATAATGATATGCTGTGATATTAAAAAAATATAAAAATATAAGTATTTGCAGCAATACGAAGCTTTGCACTTTTTCTTTTAATTTTATCGATCAATTTAATAGCTTCTTTCGTTGAGTGCAAAGTGGATTATGATCGCTATATGCAAGTAGTATAGCCATCGTGGAGTCCTTACTCACAAGCCCACCAGGATGTTGTTTCCGTTACAATATATATCGCTCGATTTACTATAGCAATCCGGTGATTGCCAATTGTCTATCCTAAATGGATCACGTCGAATCTGTATTTGGCTTTTCAAGAGAGCAGTAAGGAAGGAGAAGGATTTAGTTAAGTTAGTATATATATTTTATCGGATTTTATACTGTCTGCTGGTTCCCTCCTAAAATCGGGCTTAAGACGCCGGCCCACATTATTTTCTATGATCGAAAATTATCTTTGCTCTTATCATCGATAATTTATCATAATGTTTTATTTTCTCATATCGCATCTTGTATGAAAAGACAGACAGACAAAACAGAAATCAATGGGCAATCAGTTGCGAATTTGATGATACGGTAAAACCTCCTGAATCGCACTTACTTATTTTCACTCCTTTTTTTAATGAAATAGAATCCTAGCGAACTATTAATCCCCAAAACTACGTTTTTTTTTTTTCAAAAAAGTAAAAAAAACTCGTACGATAGGTAATCCAATAATGGCCAAATTCTCTCTTTCAAATTCTGAAATTATATGTGCCAAGTAGTATACAGATATTAAAAGAGACGCGGTACGCCTCGACGTCAAGTATTTATATACACGCAATCGTGAATTCTGGAAAAAATACCCCGTCGGAAAAATACTTCGAGAATGGGGCACTGAGAGACGCATGAATAATGAAAAATGAAATGAAGTATTGCGAAAGTTCTCCGTCGGTTTTTAAGATTCTTCAAGAGAGTAAGAAATTGCACGCTCAATGACCGTGCAATTCGAAGAATGTTTCTTTTTGTAATAGCTATTCGAAAAGTGAGCTTTTTCGGGGACGTTCAGCGGGGTTAAAGTGCTTATTATCCGAACACCGTGCGTAAAGATACGTGCACAATAAGGTGTAAACAGAGGGATTTAAATAAAATAGAAATTTAAATAGAAATTGCAACTTTGCTTCCTCATAACGGTCGCTTTTTGTTTACTGCGTCATTTTTTTTTGGTTTCTTCATAAAGAAAGCTTGCTTGTGTTTTAACTTATAATTTAGATCCGTATTACTGCTTTTGAATATTTTTCATTTTTTTTATGTTTAGCGAAACAAAATAGTACATTATGCTACAAGGGAGGAAAGTGCGTGATTTTCACCGAGTGTGAGGTTTGCTGGCCCGAGCGCAGCGAAAAAAAAGAAATAAAAACTAATTAATTATTTATTTAATTTTATTCGCGGCTTCGTTTACTTTTGTTCCCGCCGGTCAAGAATCTTTAACTTTAAATATGGTCTTTTTAGCGCAGTCGGAAAAAAAAAATATACCTATCTTTTTCTGCGATTTTTTTTTTCGAAATGGGAGGAACAAATTATTAGAATTGATAGGCAATTATGTTTATCTAGATAATAATGCGATAATAATTCAATAGTGGGCCAAATTTGAGGCCGATATTTTAAAAACCTGTGAGAGTTGGAGCGGATTTATTTCACATTCAATACCAAGCTTTGTTCAATGACAATCTACGTTTCATCCAAATTTCAACCCGTTATTTTCAAATCCGCGAATGCTATCGTGCTAACGAGAAATGGTCACGCGTGCGCACACAGGCACAGACATGTCGTAAAAATCACTTTTCTCGTCGTTTTAGAGCATTTTAAATATCATAGCATAAAAGTCTGAATTTTTTTCCCCCAGAGGGGGAAGGCCTTTTAGGATCTCTGAACCCCTTCGAATTGCATTCATTTCATACACACACACACACACACACACACACGCGCGAACGGATAAGGATATTTTTCTCGGGATCTTTAATCGGGATATTTTTACGTGCTTCGGTGGAAAAACTCGCGCCTTTGCCCCGCGAAATCTCTCCGAAAAAACTCAACTTTCTCGCAGGCATTACCAAAAAATGGTATGTATTGTATTGCGTTCAATTAAAAAATGTATACACCAACGAAGGTATTATCGAAATGAGTTTGTGTACCGTTTCACGCCTTCGGCAAAACCACACGGGAAAAAACTCTCGAAGAAACTTTTTCAACTTGAATGATAATTTTTGGCTTTTTCAGAGATATTTTTTCCGGGGGTACTTTTTCCGCCTACCCGCAATCGTACCTAAAAAAAATGTATGTTAAGTAAAAAAAAAAAAAATACGTGGCATACACTGTATGTATTTTTCAATATTTTTGAAATATTTTTTTAAATGAATGTTCACATACTTTAGTAAGAAATTACGCACACTCACTATTAATGAGCCACAGAAATGTGCAGCTTATTTTTATTCCAAGTACAGTTTGTTTATTATTATTGTTTATCCCGTCGGGAAAAGTAGAAATGTCGTTGTGAAAAATCTGGGAAATTCAGTGATTTTATTTCAAAGCAATGCGTACCAACGATGAATATTCGTGAAAAAATAATTTCGCCCTTGTAGATCGCATTGCATAAGTTTCAATGAGAAAACAATAAGCCACTAGACGGGAGTATCAATTGGATAAGTGAATTTGAATTATTTTTATAGACGTGTTGGAGCACATGGCGATAAATAGTTATGTTATCAACGTAACTATAGTAATATCGGTCAGCTTCATCGAAGCTACAATCGCGTTGTTCTTAATACCTCATGATGTATATCTATACTATAACTTACCGCCCGCCTGAGAACAGTCCGAACGGTTTCGATATCTTGCGTGGGCCATCGAAGATAAACGAGTCCGCTGAGCAGTAAAATAAAAGCCCCCATGAGAATTGTCCAGGCGATCGCGTCTTTAGTTCTCGCAAGGAGTCGTTTGGCTATTCTCATCGAGATTATCTCTTTGGTCGGTATTTCTAGTTGATGCGCGCGTCTCAGAATGTCCTGGAGCCGCCTCTTGGCCTGTTCCACGTCCGACACTCCCATTTTTTCCTTTCTTTTTTTATTTCAATATTATTTATGTCTTCACTGAACATTAACGGTCCAATTCTGTAGTGAAAGACGATAGCTTGTCACCAAAGCTGTTATTATTGAAGCAACACGCGCGAACCGTTCCGTTCGTTGCCACTTGTCACCACATCGACGCGCCTTCGGTGCCTCGTCTTCTTCCTGACGACGACGGCGACGACGATGTCGACGGCCTCGATACATTGCCAGACGAAAATTGGCCTCTTTGAAAAATTCTGTAAAGTTTCGGTAAAACAATCCCAAGTCACGTCGCCGCGGATATCTCTCGGGGCTCATGGAGAATTAATGGCGAGAAGCATCGATGCTACAGAGCATTGACTCGTGTGCGCAACGACTGTTGGAAAGAATCGCGCATTTCGCGAATTTAATAAGCCCATTGAGCAACTCGGCGAAATAACATACGGTATAACAACGGTATAACATATCCGTTCGAATCCATTTGCCACGAGTGCGGCAAAAAAAAAAAGTACATATATATAATGATCTCGCCCAACGAGAGCGCACCGTAACATTTCTTACGGCGAGTCGTTGCTCCGCCGTGAATGATTAGCAATGAGATTGTACGTGTCGCTGCTGGTCTCGTTGCCTCCGCGGATTGTTCCTACTCCACAGCTAGCAATTTCCCCAAATCCCCCGAACCCGTACTGGTCTCGCATTTGGAAAAACACCATGTTTTTACCCGATTCAACATTGACACTTTATTTTTCCCCACCTGATATTTACAACAGAGATCGCGCGACTACGTATACGTATCGTAATGTAACCAAGTCAGTGAGTTTATCTAACGGATTTTTAGTACGATTCCGGCCGATGTGACACGAGCGTTTGGTACTAACTACCCTCGGCAAGGGTTGCTTCTGCCATACCGGATGAACGAGAAATAATTAAGGCGCAACCAGCAGCAACCATTTGCGTCAATGGTGCAGAAACGCGCACGCGCGCACGCGCACGCGCTTCCGTGTCGGCTTCGAAAAATGGCTCTCGCGCTTTAGCTTAACGAGCTTTCTAATCACTGAAAAAAAAAGTCTTTTGCCGCGCAACATCGAGTTTCGAGTATAATCGTAGCCATAATGCGTCAATCACCGGACAAAACGAGACTACTATTATTGTCGAAGTAAAGTCAAGTATCTATCTTTAAAAAAATATGTACATTTTTTATAATGTATAAATGTTTAAAAAACAACATAAAAGGTCGAACAAAAAATGTTGGTATTTACAAGAAACTGAGTCTGAAAATTGCACAGCATGTCGAAAAATAAATTGAGATAAGTTTGGATCACTTGTCGGTCGGGGAACGCTTTTTGCTCGTAACTGTGGCTTCCGATACGAACTTCGAAGGCTCAAGTTTTTCACCCTTAAGATATATACTGTTGGAAGATTTATTCCAAAGTGCATCATCGTCGTCGGGACAACTCGGGACAAGAGTCGTCGCGGTGCAGCTATCCTCGAGTTGGATGCGACGTCTTCGTCTCACGGTTACGACAATTTTACACTGTTTCACGGATAACTTTGGCTCGGCGTCCTCTTCCTTCGGCAAACCTCTTTTTCGGTTGGGTAATTTACCATCGGTACTCGAAACCGCGGCAATAATACTTTTTAAAGTCGAACGCGTCTCTCGCAATTCCACCGGAACGTTTTTCACGTCGGCATTCTCTATTTTGTCATTTCTATCATTATTCGTATCTTCTCGCGCATGAGTATCATCGTCTATCGGATTATTTTTTACTTCCGAGGAAATGGAAAGATTTGAGTGTTTATCGGTTAAATTATTCGAATCGTCGATTATTGTATGCGAATCGGTCTTATCGAGAATATTTTCGATTGGTTGCACAGCGCTGGACTTTTCCATCGCCACCTTCGCGTCGTCATCCGGTGAAATATTCTGTTTGGATGATTCCGAGTCCACAATGCGTTGAGCCGCATCGGAATCGGTCAAAATCGATGGCTTCTTTCTCGAGTATCGTGAGATTATTGGCGTGCAGGGAATTCTCGGTCGGCGCTTCATCTGTTTACCGACAGCTTTATCCGTAATCGACTCGACTTCGCATACTTGAGATACTTGCGTTTTCTTCGTTGAATTTTGTTCGTCAAGCAAACTTTGAGACGGCAGTGAGACCTGTGGCTGTGCGACATCTTCCGTATTGAATGTCGAAGTATCCGGTGGATTGTCAACGATAAGATTGTCCGATTTCTTATCGAGCGGAAGTTGTTCGATATCCATACTAAGCGCATCGACGATACTCGCTGTAGAATCGCTGGACTTGTCCCGTTCCGTGGATTCTCCGTTCGCTATTGGAGGCCACGGATTCTCGATTTCCCGATAATCTTTAATGAATTTCTCAATGTTCTCGATCTCCTCCTCCCTACACGATTGTGAGGCAAGTTCCGTCTCCGTAGTCGATGCGATCAACGCTTCTTTCGAATCGTTTTCCAATCCAGCAATCGATAATTCGCCCAAAGTGCCGCTCGACGAGGGTGCCTTCGGAATAGTACCATTCACCGTAATTTGACACGACGTTTTGTCATTTGTATCGTCGTTTCTCATGGAATGACTCAATGGCTCGGAAGAAGCTTTCGGTTTAACATCAACATCCGTCGATTCTAATCCCACCGATTTCGAATCTTTGAAATGCTGCGATCGTCTTTTGGGAGGATCTTCCTTTATTTCTATTGTAGTATTAACGCTAATCAGTCTGTCGGTGGATTCTTTATCCGCCGATCTTCCGCTACTGCGACTACGAGATTTTTCGAGTGAACGCGATTTGCAGCTTCGCCTTTGGTAATTTATATCCCGACTTTTACTCTTTATCCTATCGCGGAGATCCGTCATTGTCTCCTTTTTACATTTGTTCCAGTAATCGTCGCGTCGTTTCTCGTCTTCGTCGTTTCTCGTGTAGTCTCTCGACCTATCCGTATAGTTGCGATCGCTCTGCTTCTCGTTGTATCGCCGATCGGTACTGCGCGATCGATGTATCGACTCGGAGCTTCCCTCGCGGATTTTACGCACGCGCCAACTTTCGTCCCGATGTCGAATCGATTCTTTGCCGCTCGATCGATGACGATCCGCGTATTTCGACGTAATTCTCGAATGCTCGTCATTTTCCAGACTTTCGAAATTCGAATAACGAGACTCGTCCCTGCGATAGCGCTCCTCTTGCCTTCCTCTCTCATTTCCATGCGCCAACTTTACCAGAGCTTCTTGCGTCTTGTTGAATCCTCTTGTTTTTTCAACTTCTCCCCGATTGCACGCTATTTTATCGTACTTTCGGTGCGGTTTTGAAGTTACAGACCAATCGCCGGGTACAACAGCGCCAATTTCCGCTTTTACCGCTACGCCGTTACACGCGTCCGGGACGGTTGTCTCTTTTTTAAAAAACTCATTTTTTCTACTTTTCTCCGCCTGTACCTTAGAAAACTTCTCTGACGGTACGATTACAGTTGTTTCTTTCTGCGCCCTTTCCGCTTCTTCTTCCAACATTATTCTCTTTCTCAATCTTTCGCCGAACAAAGTATCGACGACTTTGTCTTGTTGGTACGTTTCGCCGAAATGGTCGGCTTCTTCTTCGGATAAGTCGCTAAACGCAGTTATTCCCGATGTTTCTACTTTTACCGGTGGCTCTCGCATTGTCTTTTTCTCTGTATTTTTATCCGATGCATCCTTGCATACCGTACGCTTGTTAAAGCGTTTGTTCCAAACGGCTTGACCACCTCCCCTTCGAAACGTTAGATTGTCCAGGCTAAAAAAAAAACATGATAAATTATTATTGTTTATTTAAGAAAATTAGATGCGCAAGCAAAAAAACTTACTCTCGTCTTAGTTGCGCAATCATTCTGTCTTTTCTGGCAATTTCCGCTTTGGCGGTTTTCATCAGCGACGACAAATTTTCTGCCATTATGTTTCTCGATTTTTCGGAGCCCTCGAGTTTCGTTTTGAGTCCCGTAATTTCTTCCTCGAATTTTAAACATTTTTCCGACAATTCCTTGTTCTGTAAAAATCGTGAGTCAAGTTGAGCGCAAGATTTCCCGCGAAAACGGGATAACCTTAATATTTATCTCATTTGTCACACCGCTAATGAATCTTTCGTCTCGAAACTCGGCAAATCCTCGTAAATATCGATGTCATCCTCATCCATTATACTTGTTCGCGATTTTTGTCGTATACTCCAAAACAATAATCGCTATATACAATAATGCCGTAACATCGTCGTTTTAACCTCGATCGTCACTCGTCACATTCCGCGCGTTGTGTGTTGTGTCGAGAGCGAAGTAGTACACATACTGTTCAACCGTACGAAGGTTGCGGCTGTACGACGCGGCGCGCGCGCGCGCGAGTGTCAAAACGAATGGACGCGTATCGTACGTATCCACCATCTGTCGGAACGAGATATTCCGTTTGAAAATAAAACTATTCAATTTGTAAATCGCCGTGTCAATTAGCCCACTTGACCATTCGGCGAATATGAAAGTTGAATTTTTCGTAACAAGTAAATGAAAAATAAACATAATGAAAAGAAAAACAGCATTATGATAAAATGATTATATCGGAGGTCGATAAACTTTTGCGTGACGAACTGTTTATTCAATTGACAAGTATAGACAAGCGGTGTGGATTAAATACGGAAGAGAAAACGGAGTTTGCGTGTTGCGTTGTAATATAATTTGGGTGGTCAGCAGTCAGCAGGTAACGCGGTGCGTACAGCAGCGCGTACAGCACAGCAGGTGCTCGGCTCATGCGCAAAGAAACGGGGGGCCAGTGGTTATCCATTGCAGGAGCGCGAGACCGGCAGGTAGGTGGTGTTTTTTCCAGCGCAGCGCGTACCTACTAGCCGGAGTATTGGGAACCCGGCACGTAAGACTACCGAGTTCTCGCGCGGGCCCCTCCGCTACCGGAGTGAACGCGACAGTAGTCAGTGGTAACGCGCACAGTTCGTTGTGCGCTTCGCGTCTCGTGGTCGAGTAAACTTTTTCTTCTCCATTAAATTCGTTTCTCGCTTCGTTTGTTCAATCGAAGAAATTTCATCGTTCTACCATTGGATATATTCGTCGACGATAGTTGGATGAATGAGTGTCGATATTTATCGTAAAGTGTCGACGATTATGCAGAGTCGATCAAAGTGGCAAGAGTGCAGCGTGGCGAAAATACAGCCGGTAGTGGCGAACGCGGTTTAAAACGACGATGGAGCTGTGATTTTCAAGGAGAAATCTCGCGTGCCGGAGCCTCTTACCTGGAAAACAAGGTACAGTACTACACCGCTACAACCTCTATGGCCTTTCCTCGTCTCGTCTCGTCTCGTCTCGTCTCGCCTCGCGCCTCGCCTCACTTACTCGCGCAACGTAGCGGACCTGTTGATACCATTGGGTGCTCTCGGAGTTTCGTTTTCCAATCTCCGCGGCACAAACTCAATTATAATAGCAAGTGACACATCCGTGTGCAACCAACGAAACTAATAAACTGTTTCAATTACCAAAATGTCGTTATAATATTTTGTACATTTATAAGATGAAGAAAGGGGAAGGGGGCGGCTTTCTTCAGAAACATTAAATTGGCGTATAATCTTGCCGTCGGTTTCGACGTTTATCTCCTTCTTAGGGGGGCGCATTCGAAAAGCGATGTTGCCAAATGTTGTTGCGCGATACGCAGGTATACTTACTGCTGGCTGCTTCATCATCTGCTTCTCATGCGCATAATCAAGATTGTAAATTTAAAAAAGAGAAAAAAAAAAGTATTTGCCTCTTGCGTTTTTGAAAGAAATCGAACATCTTCGGAAGCACGTACGCAATACGATTAAGCAACGTTGAAAATAATACATTGATCGACGGCGATGACAACGACGCGACGAACAGGTGGCTTTACGCGTTACGAGTCGGGAGTTTCGTAGTAGCGTAGAGTAGGCAATAATAATTGCCAAGTTGAGAAAAGAGCGAAACCCGACAAGGTTTCTCGAGTCGATCGGTACACCGTGTGGATACCGTGTGGATACCGTGTGCTCGTTTCATCACCGCTCACGCGGTTTCACGAATGTGACTCATGACTTCGTTTAAAATAATCACAAAATGTGCTGCGCAACAAAACTGCCCCTTTGCAGTTATTTTAACGCGATTAACCCTCTTTGGCTTTGTTCTCTTTCCATGAAAAAAAATTACGGCAAAAATTCGACAATTACTAATGTATTGAAAAATGTTGTTTAGTCGATGTAAAAATGAAAAAAGTGAATTTTCAAGGAAACGACGTGTTTGTCGGATATTTTGAAAATGCCGAGATACTCCGATAATAAAAAAAGATATTCGATAAGTTGGTAAAAAGCGAATTGGGAATCAACAGGTGCTTTTAACGATCCGACAGTCAAAGGGATCGTAATGGCGAATGAGAGCGGAGTTTGTCAAGGCGTATATGTATATATTGATGAGCGAAGAGCAAATTGACTCATCGTCATATCGTTAAATGTAACGAGTATAAATGACCGATTCGTCATCAGCGGGGGGAAAAAGTACATCGTCGCGACTAATCGCCGACAAAAGTTTCTTCTGTTAGCGGACTTGTCGGAAATGCAACATTTTCGTTTTGTCGCATACAATTTTTCTTGGTAAAAATGAAAAATTTGAATAAAAATAAATGTCGAAAACATAGTAGATGTTTTTCGGAATATTGAGCCAAAGTGTTAAATTGGTAAAACTGCTTGTTCGGAGTTAAAGTAAATAAGGGATTAAAGTATCGTTTATGAACGGTACGAGTTTCTTCTCCACGTGGTAGAAAGTTATTATTATTAAATATAGTTGTGACTGTATTAAGTTGAGAAACGAGTGTCGGTAAATATTACAAATATTGCTTCACCGCCCACCGCTGATAACAACTTAGCTATTGAATGTTTCGTCGAATATTTTTTCCATCGACGAGTCCACTGAATCGGAAGAGCTGTTCGACGTCAAATTAAACGATATATTTTTAACGATACGGAGCCGAATAGATCGAATTTATAGGTTTCGATTAAACGAGTCCTATTTAGTACGATTCGTGTGACACAATACTTGTTAGTGGTTCCATTCAACCTCTCCGCCTCTCTCACCATCGTACAGAGGCATCGGATATATCGAATGTTTCTTCGTCCCTTCCACGCTCTCGCGTATTTGCTAGAATCGTCAAAGAAGCCAATTGTTTGATCGAAGAATATATGGTAACCATGCCATTTTTTTTTCCCACTCTATCGATCTAAAAAAACGTTGAGTCGGATAGAGACCCCCACCACAGCCTAAAACATCGCCATCTAAACTTTTCGACATTTTTCTTCCTCATAACGGAAGCATTTCATGCATCTTTTTTCCAATGGAAATGTATTCAGAATGTTCGAAAACGTCGAAAAATTACATTTATAAAAATGTTTGGGATCGTGTGGTGTGTGTGTGACGAGTTCGAAAAATGTAAATCTTTGTAACTTGAAAATGTCATTAATTATCGATCTAAAATTTACAAGTCGTCCAGAGGAGTTCCCGAAGGGGGCATTTGTTTCAATTATTTTTTAAACGCCATGTTGAATTTTGCCAAAAATGTCTTTTAATTCTATAAAGTTTACCGTTTTTCAGCATATCGATCTATAAATTTCTACACAAATGAACCTGCTAATCCAATCAATTTTGCATCGTTTTTTTAAAATAATTTGTACGTCCGGCACGTTCTTTGCCGCGACAAACTCTGAGAAAATATATATGGCCTCTGATACGTTGTTGAATTGATGGGGGGGGGGGGCGTTATTCACAAAATCCTCCGTTATCTTGCATTGCACTTGCATATTCTCTATTCAAATCAATGAATTACGACAATAATAAATATCGAACGTTTATAAAGACACTACGTTGACCTACGCGAGTGACGAGATACTTATTTTTACAAATAGTAGGTATTTCACGAGATTAATCGCAAGTAACGTTGCGAGTATTGTTAATCGATATCGTGCGTATCGCGGCGGCTGCCAGTAGTAACGTGGCGAATTCTGAAGTGAGTTGTAAGTAGTACACACGGGAGTGGTAGTAAAAGCGTGTGGTTCGCTGCTCCCGTTCCTCCCG
The DNA here is from genome assembly GCA_934046635.1 of Buathra laborator. Lineage (NCBI taxonomy): Eukaryota > Metazoa > Arthropoda > Insecta > Hymenoptera > Ichneumonidae > Buathra > Buathra laborator. The sequence continues at coordinate 602,836 of OW203896.1, forward strand.
ACTCTTTTCCTTCAATCGCATACATGTACTCACGCTGCAACTCCTTTCAAGTTGCATCGAAATTCCGCTCGTCGTGCGTTCGAAGGTCGGCGTCTCTCTTTTATTTCTTCACCGAAGAATTTTCTGCTCCCGAGGCTCAGGATAGCCTCGACGGAAACGGCAAATTTATCATGCGGAGGGCACAACCAAAGCGGTGTCGTTGATACTCTTGGGACTCCGTTAAGGCGGGAGATATCTTTAGTAGGTAAAGAAAATATTTCTTTCATATTTTTCAAAACTTTGGGTATTTTTTATTATGACATTTGGTTATTACACCGTTTTTTTGTTATCTGTAAAAATCGCAGATGTATGGCATGATTTATTATCCGGGTGGTTTCGACGTATGTCTTCGGACGTTCCATCGTCAGGATTAATAAAAACAAATAAACAAACAAATTTAATGAAGATTCATTAACACTCGTAGGCAGAATACGAACCAGGAGTACGTGAGAATTGTTGAAAATTGATTAAATGAAACGCATTGAAACAAGAAGATTGAATTTTCTGAAAAAAAAAAATGGCTATATTTTGGAGTAAAAAAATACGTTTTTTTTTGTTCTTATATGAAAAATATTTTAGTTCGTGTTTTAAAGTAATAAGGTTAGAAAGATGTACCAAATACCAAATTTCATCCAAATGGCTCAATTAGTTTTGGCTAATCCGTCATTATTGGACAATATGCCTTCAGATTCTTCGAAAAGTTGATTCTGCTGCATTTGCTGCTCTCTTTCAGAATTGCCGATATTTTTAAGTTGATTCGAAAGGTATCTCCCCCCTTAATCGGCATCGTCCTTTGATTCGATTTTTTTTTCTCCACAATTGTTCTTTTCGACGAATGAAGCAATGGAAAATTATGCAACTCTTTCCTACTCGACTGTTTACGAAGAAAAAGCGCAGTTAGATTCTATCAAGAGCTCTGAAATGTTTTCATCGAAGCCACGAGAGTCTTCGTCACTGAGATTATTTGAAATTCGAGGCTCGAGCGAGAGAGAGAGTCAACAGCACAGCACGCTTGTTCGTACACTTATCTTCGGTGTGGACTCTCCGCTGTGGTACGAATACCGCAGTATTTCTCGTCGTTTCTCGTCGTTTCTCGTCGTTTCTCGTCGTTTCTCGTCGTTTCTCGTCTGGCTTTGTTTCTCGGTAATCGGAGCGCGACAAACCACGCCAACCGAGAACACGTACTGTGCACACCTTGAAATCAAAACCTCTCTTCGAGACATTACTTTTTTTCCGAAACTATTCCTCAACATTTTGCCATTGTCGATGGAAATGGAGTTCGATAAATTACTTTCGGATGTTTACTCATTTCTCAAAGCCACATCTTGACGGTAGTTTAATTTTTCTATTATCACAAATAACTGTTTTGCGATTAATTTCATTTGATGAAATTAATTTCTAATAGTTTTTGCTACGATGAGTATTATCGGCAGATTCGGTTAAATAGCGAAAGTTTTCAAAATATCGTTTTGTCGATTTTTACGTAAATTAGAGGTCAAGCGATTGCGATTTAGCAGAGGACATATCGTCCGTACGCTTTGCTGTTCCCTTTTCTCGTTCTGTTTATTAACTGCGTGTTCTCATTGGTCTCAGGCCTTTGAATACGCACGCCTGGCAAGTGGCATTGACGTAACGGTGCCACATTACTGTAGTATTATAATAGTAACAGTAATAGTAGTATATAGTGTAGAGAAATCGTCACAGGTATTTCGAAACATTCCATCTCTCGATTCCATTCTGAATGATTCTTCGCTGAACTTTCTATACAACAATAATTCATATTGTTTATCATCGAGTGGCCTTTGGATGATTATTTGCATGGTGAACGCGCTAAACTTCATTCGGCTTAATAATTCTTATTCCTCCTCGCGTGTTTGTACGAATACCGCGGTGAACCTCTGGCGGAACACCACCCCTTTAGAGGATCCTCTGGCATCAAGAAGGCCTGTCGATCATTGTCTCTCGCCATTGCCGATGAGCTGCGCCTTACCTCTCGAAAAACTATTGTATTATTATTAAGAAGGGTGCATCGTTGCAGTCTCAGCTAAAAGTAGTGAGATTCAATCGATTGAACATTTTCGCAAATATCGATCAAACATTTTTCCAAAAACGGGATTTTCAAAAAATAGAAAAAAATCATTTCAACACCAACAATAAAAAAACGTTAGGTCACCGGGTGATTCGTTACACAAATGTTTTTAACCTAACAAATGTTTGTTAACAACTAGTTGGAAATATTGGTATGTAAAATTAATATTCTTACCGTATGCTTGACTTTTTTTTTCCGATTTTTATCCCATCGGCAAGTCGTCATTGATAATGTTCTAATGATGAAGAAAATACCCGTGTCTAAATTTTGAAGATTGTAGGACAGGTGTCATTATAACACCAATAAAAACCACAATTTTTGAAACGACAAAAAAATGAGGGTCATTTCACACGTTGCTATATTGGACAGCATACGGCTAATTTTTTTATTCGCGATAACATTTTTTTTATGATGAGAAAATATAAAGCATAACTTTCGACTTGAAATGCTCAATGTTTATCGTGACGACGTGGGTTTGCATGACGCGAGTCGGCAGAGTGCCGCCTCGTGACTTTCGACACAATTATAATACAATGCAATACGATACAATAGAGTGGTCAGTGAGACAGACCGATTGTATTTGATCGTATTGTCGGCTCTCGAAATATTTCCCAATTCGCGAAATGAACAGTGGATGCAATTAATGCATATGTGCAAAATAGCAAAAGTACACGTGAAACATTATTTTTTTTCTCACGATCGTCAGACGACTATAAACGGTCCATCGTGCGACTACAGGTACATTACAGGCCAGCAAATATTATCAAAATTTCAAAATTTTAACAACGCATAAGCAAATATATTAACATTTATCCGGCTACACTGGTAAACGGTATTTTGTCGATGTATTTTTAGCGAAAGAGCCGCCCGAAGCTCAAGACTTATTATTTTGGGTTCGGCCATTATAAGGCCCATAAATAAGGCCGCCGCGGGGCGACTCGATTTAGAATTAGCAGAGCACAATGAAGCGATCGCGTAATACCGAGTGTCCGACGGTGCAACAAGCGAGTATGCGTATGTGCGCTCCAGAGAGAGAATCCTGCATGCATTAATAAGAATTAAAATCACAATGGACGACATACGCCGACGGCTGATTCTTCCTCTTGTCGTGGATAGAGAAAACGAGAGATGAGAATCTCCTCGGAATCAATGGGAACCCGTAGTACAAACCAGATTTCTTTTCTCTTGTTCAATGCCCGCGGCACTGGGGCAGGGAATTTTGAGCAGCAGCCGGGAAGAATCTTACGCGCGTTCTCTTACGTTCGGTCTTCCTGTCGGGTTCATCGCTAAACTTCTCTCGATACGCACAATGGCATACATGCGCGCAGTTAGCTACTCGTCGTCACGATAAACGCAAAGCTTCAAAACCCAATCTACCGGCTTGAAAAAAATCACGAGCTTTCGTTATAGCGATCGAGAACACGTACCCCCGTATTACCTTTTTGTGCCGAACGGCTTTTCGGGGCTTCTTTTTCCGTCGACGAGTCCCCCGAATTTCTTGACACCCACTTGTAAAACATAGCTTAGAAATGTATGTTGAGTCGGGAGGGTGGCACTCTGTAACATGAGAGATATCGCTCTCGTAACCGTACTCGTATGAAACCTTTCCTTTGTTACGTTCGTCTCGTTCTCCCCAATAGACTCCCCAATGTTATTTCGGAAATAAATCTAATTAACGCATATGCGATCAACAATGCTGCATGTGGAATGGATTCTTCCAGTCTACATAATATATTTCAAATGCAACGCTTGTTATTGTTTTCTTTGTAATTAATTAATAATTGAATCCATAAATTGACGTTTGCAAAAAAATTGAACGAACTTGAATAAAAAAATTGTGTGATTTCCTTACATTTTTTTCTACTAACGAAGCTTCCTTCGTGTTAATGTCAAAAAAATCCAAGAAATCGTTTGACATAAAAAAAACTTGGGAAATCCGTTAAAATTACATGAAACAGTGGAATTTCTACTTTTCTACTACTAATCATATTCCACAGGCCAAATGTTTTCTTTTTGTTCCCTCGTAATTTTCAAAATGTTATCGGATCATTTTTTTAAGTATATCAGCGGAAAACTCTCGTGTAGTGACAACGCCGAATGATCAGTTGGATAATTGACGCTTCGCGTAATCGCCGTTCCACTCTATCCATATTACTTTCGCAACGACTCTCTCTTACGCTCGGCTACCCCTGCCGATTGAGACGACGAGTCTCGTTGGAAATTATGTGTACCCCCTGGGCACACCCGTCCATGCTGAAAGGACCTGCAAGAATATACGCGTCGCGTTACATAATGCCGAACAAGAGCTGCCGATGATGATGCTGCCGGTGCTGCCGGTGCTGCCGGCGCTGCCGCTGTGTGCTCCGTCGTACGCAAAGCTATATGACTTTTCCATCAAGCGCCTCTCTTTTTTTTTGCCACCGTTGGAAAGCGCCCACCTTATCGACATTGTCCAACGACATTCTCTCTCTCTCTCTCCTTTGACAGCGTCTTTTCTGAGGGAGAGTCAACCGGGCTGTCGCGGTATATAGACTGAATAATGAAAAGGCTTGCCAGCCGTACTGAAAAAAACCGACTTGATAGACTCTCTCCCGCCGGTACGTCGGGGGTTTCTCCTCAGTTTGGTTTGCACAGCATAATGGGTCACTACTCTACGGGGCAAGTGAGTCCTTCTCACGGGCGTTCTATGTCCCCTTGTGCCATATCAAGGTAAGGGGGCACTCACACGTGTGAGTGCCGCTCTACACTTTGCTCGACATCGCATTCGCATGCGTCAATTGACGATACTCCGAGTGCACGGCAAAGGTGCACGGTGCCACAATATTGGTCAAGCCAACATCGGTCATATAGTTCGATCTCTCAAGAAATACTTGAAAAACCTGTTGATTCGCGCATCAAATCAAATCGAACGATTTCGAGACTCGTTTCGTTGTTTTTTTTTTCTTCCTTTGCAAAAGCTCGTAAGATAAAATGAACAGTGAGCTCATTGCGGATACAAAGACACTGCTGTTAACGCTGTTGATTCATTCGAAATCTGGTAGTATGAATCGCCGCTGAGTACGTCGTTAACTTGGTATGTGTACCTACTCCTTCGATCGAGAATCGTCGCGATGAGAATCGGTTCATTGACTCGCAAAGAAGGGAGTTCTGTACAAGTTTGGAACGATTAATGGATAAGAGGCCGGGAGCGTCGCCTCCGAATGGGATGCTGCGCGATATGTTGGCATTAAAGTTCGCTACAGGTCAATTGATGTCAAGTCCGCCGGGTCAATCGCGTTACAGTAGTTTATTGTTATTATTCGGGAAGCGAATTAGCATGACTGGTGGGGTTTCGCGCCAGTGAATATTTCATGCGTTCCGTGTGTCTTATTCAACGGTTCTATCCAACAAGGATATCCCCGATCAATCGTGTGTGGATCGTGAGAAATTTCTAATATTTATCGTTTTTTCCGCCTAAGCGCTCCGTTTGATGTTCCACTCGAAAGGATCTCTCTCGATCGTCTTGATCGCCTTACCGAGCGGCCCGTCTCTAATGCGCAGATCGAGTACGCAAGTGCATGACGCGTGTAAGCAGGAAGCGGCTGTTTAAGCGCAATAAACAAGCTGTTAACACTCGCGTACATACACTTCGCGTCGTCGTATGCATTCTCCGGGCCCCGAACCGAGATACTCTAACTTGGCTCGATCGACTCAATGGCGTAATAATTATGCTTGACGTTGTGTAACAACGCTGATCGAGAAAGGAATACGCATACCGGTGAAACGGCTCTGATAATCAACCGGAAAACTTTATTACATTTACGTTATTTTAGCAGATCGGTAAGCGTTTATTATAATTATTCTACGACATTTTTTTCTTTTTTTCTTATAGGCCCATTCAACTTTCTGACGCGTATGTTAAAACGCTTTTCAAATACTAATAAATGCGAAAATTTTATAGTTATCCCCATGGAAATTATGAGTATAATTCTATTTCGTTTAAAAATTTATTATTCCATGTATATGCTATACGCGTCATCCGCATTACATTCACGCAGATATTAAAAATGTACTTGAGAAACATTTGACGTGCAAATAATATCTTAATCTGTTGTATGTATGTAAAATATGTAATGTACATTTTAATTACAGCGAAATAATAGGAAAGAAAATATCATTATTATGTGGATCATAGAAATGAAAAAATTTCAAAATTTTTCAAAAATACTTTGCAATTTTTTTTAATTAATATATTTCTTGCATATACTTTCGATTTTAAAAAGATTCCACGGAGATTAATTTCTGAACGGAACGGAACAAGCGTTTCGCCAATGGAATTCGTTGTTCTTCGTCGCGGCGTTTCGAAAAAAATATCAACCGTTTGGGTATAAATCTGCAAAATGAATGCTGCATTGAGAACAATGTTGCATAGGCAACACGAATTTTCCGATCCTAGTAAATTTTTTGCGCGAAAATATAGAATTTTTTTTGCGATTCCAACGAATGATTTTTCGCAGTATATAGTACTTATATGAGCAGCTCTCTCGACCTTGAATATTGACAATTCAATCGTTTGTGTCACAAGCGACTGGAAGACTGGAAGATTCTTACGCTTAATTAGAAACGATTAACGACGAGTGTATCGAGTTGGTTATACATCGGTTCTCAACTGATGGTTAATTCAAAACGAGATCGTTTTTGTTGTAGTATACGCTCCGTCTATATAGCTTGCCGTACTTTCATACTCCACTACACGTATTATAAAATGCCCGTACAGTATGTATCGGGCTTCTTGTATGGAAATGTTCGCCCGGTTACGCTATTATTAATGAAAAATCGACGGTGCGCTTTCTCATACATAGTTTTTCTTCACGGTAGTCAGCGCCCGAACCTTCACCGAACGTTCACCTTTTTCGTTCGTTCCTATTCATCCGCGTGAACGCGCGCGTTTACCGCAACAATGATGAACGCTTTTTGAGTTTCAACCTCATAAAGCTAATGCACCGCCGAGCAATGTGCGACGGTACATATACGCCATTCTACCGTTCCAGCATCGGCAGAGACATTGAGTAAATGGTGAGACTCTTCCCCGACGTCGTCGAATATACCAGTGTTTGGTGATGCGAATCAGGAGAGCGAAACTCGGTTATTTGCTGCGATCTCGAGGATTGCACTTCGGTAGTACCGAGGAGAGATACGGATTTCAAGTGTGTGGGCAAAAACAAAAGGGGGAATACTCCCACAACCGTATTTTATATTTTTCCCCACTATTTATTTTTTATTTTATTATTATTATTACTATTTATAATGAGGTCGTCATTGAGTAATTTTCCGGTATGGAAAATCGCATAACACAAATAATCTTGTATATATTTCGGAAAGTTTTTGTCTTTTACCGAACGGTTTTGAATGATATATGAAAAAAATTTTATTTTTATTTATTTTTTTTCACAAAAGAAACAATACTTGTATAACAAAATATTTCATACGAAGTACGACGACCAGAATGTTCGTGTCCTGCGCACTCGAACTCATGAATACATAATAAGCCTGAAAATCCCGAAAGACACACGGAAAGAAGGATCTGCTAGGAATGACTATGCCACCTGGTAAAATTCGACTGTGGATCACGAAAATGCTCGATATATATTATGAGAATTTTTAGATAATTTATTATGGTAGAAATTCCAACTACTTTGAATTGCAGTATTTTCGGATAAGTGCATTTGGTATTTGACTTTAACGTTCATATTCGTTGTTCTTCAGTGCACGGAGACGATACTCGAAAAATGCAATAAAAGAAAGGGTTCGAAAAACACGACAGGATTATTATATATAATAATGATAATGATAATGATTATTGAAAAGTCATCGGAAAAGTTGTATTGAATATGATGCATGCATATGATGGGTGGTTTCGGAACATATTGTCGCATATTGTCGCATATTGTCGCATATTGTCGCGCATAGGTACTTCCGATACGTCAGAGGGAACCTGTCGGTTACATTTGCCAGCCGCAGAGAAGCCTGTGTGTGACCTCATCCGATGGCTTTGCTAAGACTTCGGCAAAGCGAGCGCGCTGAGCACCCGGTCTTCTTGGCGCGCGCGTTTCCTTTCTTCGACCGGCGGTACATTGAATAAACTCGCTGCTATTGGAATACGAAAGGGCGATTGATGAAAAGGGCAGATAGGAGGAATATGTAGTACAATTATTCGAAAGAGTTCGAAGGGCCCATCCGATTCGTCTAAGCGTCTAAATAACTATTAATTCACATTAAAATATACATTGGCGGAGTGTAGAAAGGCAACGGTTAGGCGAACACAACCGACGCTGACCGACGCTGACCGACGCTTATGTAACGGTCGCGCTGGGCACGGCGTCGATATTCTTCGAGGGATTCCAATTATCCGGAGCGCTCGCCCGTGTCTGAAAAATTCAACTTAGCCATGGCGATTCGCTGCCATGCGTTTTCGCGTGACTCACACATCCTACATACGACTTACGATTAGCTAATTATTTCGTTCGTTTATCAGAACAAAAAATTCCGACGTTTCGTTGATTTGTAAGAAAAATGTATTCGAGTCGTTTGATAAGCCGAATGAAACGTGCGGCTCGCAGAGGAGTTAGAAGGAGGTGGGGGAGGATGATGAGGCGAATCATTATCGTAATGGATCTTATGACGAATTGAGGTGAATTGATGGCGCACCAACCTATGTCAGTTATTTGCACGATAACGCAAGCAGAAGCCCTATTAAGGACGCGAGTGATTATTCTTGCGTAACTTCCACTGACAATTTGCGAGAGAGGACGATGAAAATCTCGAGAACGATAGATAGAGATATTCGTTTTTATTTCACGAGAGAGCAAAAAATTGGGCTGTACGCGGTAATGATAATCGATGGATTGATAACTATATTAACGGGGGATGAGGCGCAGGTGGAAGTTGAAAAAAAAAAACTATATACACCGCTGATAGGCTCTTGTAGCAATATTCATTTGATCCAACGTAAATTTCGTCGAATCTTGAGATAAAAAATTTAACATTACAAATAATAATTAAAACAAAAAAATTATCATTTTTTATTTATAAAAATAATAAAATTTACTGTTTGCTTCCCAAATTTCCGTGATTAGCGGAAAAAAATACATATCCGGCAAAGGGCCAAAAGCGTTTTTATTTTCCGATCCGTGATGCATGCAGTGATGGAAGACGGAAAAAAAATGATTAAGAGGAATACATTTGGACGTTTTTTCGTGTCGATGGCCACTTTGAAGAAAATAATTAATCGATACGAAAACTTTTCATTATAGCGATATATTTCGTTTTAGGGTCAGTAACGAAAACAGGATGAGAAGGAGGTACTTTGACAATTTTTAGTAATCACAACATTTTTCAGACGCCGAAAAGCCCCTCTTGTAGTAAACGTCGACAAATGTATAATGCAATGCTGCAATGATCAATATAATCATAGATTCATAACATAAAAAAGTTTTGTCGCGGTTAAGCCAGTATTAGAGTATAAAAGTCAAGAGATTTAATGCCGAGTGACGTTGAAAGACGACCGAACGGGAAATCGAACCGATTACGATTTTTACTTTACGGCCCCCACTGCATATGCGAACCTGATACAAATGACAAAGACGCGGAGACGACGCCAACAATTCTGTGATATTCGCTCTTAGCAGTCATGGGCATGTCGCGATATACCTACGTGTAGTTACGAAAAGATTCGCCGCGCCGCACGGTGTAAGTTTGTCGATCGCACTCGCCGGTTGCCCGTAACTCGAGACTTTCGAGGAAAGGCTCTTGTCGCTCCGGTTCAATAGAAACCGTACAAAAATACCTGAATACAAGCGTCAACGTTGCCTCAACTGTTTTTCTCTTACACCACGAACTGCTTACGCAAGTGATGCATTGCAAGGGAGGCGGTGGCGGGGGTAGTTTTTCCAACGTGCGATAATATCGATGCGCAATTTTTTTTTTTTTCGTTGCGAAAATGTATCGATCTATTAGTAACGTAACGCAACTGGTTGCATATACATGATATTTAACCCTTCGATAGCACGCATATTGTACTGGAAATTTCAAGTCTTGATTCAGTTTTCAAAGTATTCAACATTTTTGAAAAAATGTTTTTCATTACGAATATTTTTGAACGGAAAGAGAAGGAGAGGTTATTATACCTGGAATATTTATATACAGGCTGCGTTACGAGAGGGTGAATCTTTGGTGATAATTCCGAGAAACAATGGTACATCAAATAGGCAGAGATATATTAAATGAATAACGACATAGGAGTACATATAGGAGAATTGTTAAGTAAGCGTTTCGAGAGCCTCTCGTCGTTTGATTGGTGGAATGCGTAAAAACGCGTTGTTTACACCCAACTATCGCACCTTCGTTTACAATCGCCGGCGACTTGGGTATTTATTCATGTCGTCACCCTTCGCATACACTATTATTATTGCCATATTTTTTACGTATCCGATCTTTTCCGGTCGCTCTATCGTACCCTATGCTTTTCATGTTCTATTCGCACAACAACAGAATACAGTAGAGGAGAGTCGAGGTCTCCGAGTGGTCTCACCCCATCGTCACCGTCGTAGATCCTCTCGACTCGACGCCTCGAGAGTAATGGTCTATTATAATTCCATTGCCGATTCGGCGCGCGCGGTACCGGTTTTGAAAAATAGCCACGAAAATGTTGTTATTATTATTAGTATTATCGTGAAAAAAAGGGAGACGCGAAAGCATCGCTGGGCAGAAATCCGAAGCTGAAACGAGAGCGAGTCTACCGATCGGGAAAAATACACGGACGCTAACGCACTGTCCGTTTTTCGATTCATTCAAGTATTTCTGTGTTGGTGACTTGGGACCTACACTACGACGGCTACGATTCACAAGAGCGGAACCATAATACGTTATTTACCTTCCCTCCTTTCGACTTATGGTCGTTGTCGATATGCCTGCCTGCCTACCTGCATCCTTGCATTCACCGATAGAAAAAAAAACAGAACAACGAGCGGATTTCCGAGCTGCGATATCCATCGCTGTTTCCGCTTCATTGACTTGATTCACCGACACTTGGTTCCTTAAATCTTTGCCGACCCTTTGGTATATCGATACGCGCAGCGATCGAATTTTCAGACATTCAAAAAAAATTGTGTGTTGGAAGAGCTAAGAATTAGCTGAGAGAATTCATTATTAGATCTCCAAACTCGTAAAAAAAAAGCAACATATCCTTCGAAAGTGTTACGGCCCTTCCGAAGCTTAAGATATCGTGTCTGTGCATTATAATAAAAAACCGATGCCAATCTTACGGCGAAAACTTTACAACATTTTTTCACATAAAATTTTCGTGAGTAAATCCATATGTGGCGACAATTTATTTTTTTGCGCTTCAAATTACCCTTGTAGTTGGCATCCATAAAGTAAATATTGCGAGGGACGCCACAAGAGTCGAGCGATACGGACAAAACACCAACAATTAACAGCAACGAATTGTCATTGTCCGAACGGAAACGTTAATTCAAGTACACTGTATGCTGATTGGGAGGGGTTAGCGCCCGACCGAGTATAGCGCATACGACAATTGTGTCATAGAGAGGAAAAAAAAAAACGCCAACTCGTTAGTCTAGCTTCCCACGTTCTATAAGCCGCCGGGCCGCGTATTAGTCACTCTGTGTGTGTGTGTGTGTGCGGGGTACGGTGGGAGCGTACATTGCCGTATTTTTGCCGAGTATGAGAAGAAAATGTTGCATTCGAATACAATCTCTATAGTTCGAGACGCATTGTCAAAGATAACCGACGCGTATTAACGGTCATCGTCTTTTGCTCTCAAGATCAAGGCGGCGTTTAAAATCGACCGAATGACGAAAGTATCAAAACTACTAAATTTCTCTACATGTTCGTTACCACTGAAAAACAAACTATCGTCTGTATTACCGATTTAGGGTGACCAGCGTTCATGGAAACCTGGAAAACCTCCAATTCTAAGCGAATTTTCTCATTCTTTCTGCAATTCCGTCAAATTTTTGTTCCCCCCTCCAAAAATGGGAAGAAATGTTTATGTGCCAAATAATAAATGATCTCTTTCTTCTTATCTCGATACTGTTAACGTTACGCATTATTACGCTTAGTAAATAACAAAAAAATTCTTGAGTCAAATAATATATTTCTTTTTATCGAAATAGTCATTTTTCAGGGATTTCATCGCTCGACTCGAGTCCTGCAAGCTGCAATTGCTTATGGAACAATTGAATACGAAAAAAGAAATGGGTTATCGCGTATCAGTTGACAAAATGAAGAAAGACAAATGATAGATAAATGCTGCGACGATGAGCGAACTATAGGGCCGTGATAGCTTTGTCCCCCGATATATAGTGTACCTCACCGGAATTTCATCCAGCAAGATATTCTCTTTCTCCCTCGCAAGCACACGTACACGCAAAGACTTTCGGTGCGCACGCTAATCGTGTAACTCCTTCCTGCAACGGGCATCACGCATACCGATTCGCAGAGTGACCGACATCGAGCGCATATCGGAGTATCGGAAAGCGGGCATTTGCCGACTATAAAGCTATTTTATACTACAACATAATATTAACGTCCCATGAAAAGACGTACGAATGCGTCCGGAAAATGCCGAACACTCCGAGGGGACTTGAGCGATATTACTATAGATTTTACTATAGTTACCAAGGGCAGCCAATTCCCGTGGTTGGCTGCATCAGGTAGTAGTAGTACTACTACAGTACAATATAATGTAGTATACTGTAGTATAATATAGTATAGTATCGAGTAGCATATGTAGTGGCGCAGGGACATTCCAACGTGTCAGTACCCAGTTCAGGCCCCGTATTCGACGGTGTGGAGCTCACCGCGTATAGCGTACACCGGGGCTGCGGGTACAGAGGGAGGGGGACGCGTCGGTCTTTCATGGATGAGAATTCGAGTGGCGCACGCATACCATCATCGTGCCGGTAGCCTAGCGGGCCCCCGAGCGATGGTAGAGGGGAGAGCAAAGAGCGAAGAGCTTCGTCGAAACTGATGCAGGCAGGCGAACGTGAGTGGAGTGGAGTGGAGTGGAGTGGAGAGGAGAGGAGAGGAGAGGAGAGTCGTGAGTCAGACTGCTGAGTATATGTACACACAAACGACACACCCCCACTATTTTTTCGAGAAGACTGTGTTCCGGCCGCTCGACCGTCGTTTCGGTGGATTCGCGCGTCCGTCAGTGAGTCGGCGCAGCCGACTGCGCGTGGTTTATAGGTTCGAAAAATCAACACTCCGTGCTTGTTGTGTTGGAGAAATTTAGTTATTTTTTTATTATTTTCGTATCAATTGCGTACGGAGAGAATGAACGAGAATCAAAGACGGCAACAGTTTTGTTATGAACGCGAGAGTGGGTGCAATAATTATCGTGCGTTCGGTAGTGAGGTGTATAGTGTGTTATTCAGTCGTCAATGAGAACCTGCGAATCCTTTGACCTCTTCTTACCCGGCTTTGTATAGCGTATTCTCAGTGTGGTGTGTGCAAAACTCGTCGCGACTCCTCGTGAATGACGCGCACGTACGCGAACGGGTACGTTCGACCAGTTTTTGTTAGATAGCAGTGTGCCGCGAGTTATTTCCGGGCCGACTGGAAACTGTGCGTCGCGCGTCAACGATAAATTCTTCGCTGAATCTTTACAATAGTAGTCGTCGTCGTCGTCGCCGTGGCGCAGGATTATTTTTTTAATATTCTCGAGAATTCTCGTTAATATGACGGTACCCGAGGAGTAAGTAGACGCTGTGCATTATAAATAGTTTTGAATAATATAGTAGGGCCACTGAGCGGTCAAGAGTTTCCGGGAATAGGAACGAAACGGGCGGAAGTCGAAGCGTGTGAAAGTTCCCCGATCCTTCCGCGTTTTGTGCGTATATACGCGGCGGTAGGACACGTGTGCCACCCCCCTCGCTGCACGAGCCTCGAATTGTTGCACGTTAAACCGTACTTTGGCACAGTGCACCGTCGTACTGTCTTTCCAATGGCCGCTCAAAATCAAAAATCAACCTTCACTTCCTGCCTTGTAGTCGGTGCAGCGCGTTGCATCTGAACTCAATTGTCCCCGTACAACTTTTGTCTTCTGTCGGGGGGGGGGGGCTTTGAATACGAACGCGAGAATGAGAGGGAGAGAGGGAAAAAAGCAAACTCGATACGCAAGCGGCGCAGCACTGTTTCATGCATGACGAGTCTCTCACGCTCGGGCCTTGAGACCGATGGTGGATTCTTTTACAAACAAAATATTGTTGCTGCGATCCATTTTCGCGGCCAGTTAGATTTAAAAAAAAATGTTCATTTGTCCACTCCCCGGCGTCGGGTTGGAAAGCGGCAGAAGCTAAAGAAACCTCGTCACGTGCGGCGCTACTCCGTCCTACCGACTGCATGCTTGACCCATTACAAAATTAAACAACTTTACTATATCGTTCGGGACAATGAATGACTCTTTCTTGCTTCTCGGACGCTGGGCTCCTCCTCCTTGTCACGAATTAAAACGCTCAAGTGGTGAATCATGGATACCGAACGTTAGCCCTGTCGGCGGCGGGTTCGCTTGTTCCTCGAACGATCGACTCGACGGTAGCGCGTTCTTTGGCTTTTCTCTTTTCCATTTCTGTGCTATCCGTATTATACCTTTTTTTTAACCCTCGAACATGATACATATTTTTTACACCTCGTTAACGTCACGCATGGCTCTCGAACATCTTTTCGATGTCTTTTTTTTTAATTACATTTCTTTTTATTTGTTTTTTTGTTGAATTTTACATTTCATACGCCATTGAAGAAAATCTTGGCGAAACGTTTTGTTTTTAAATTTAATATGTTTATTTATATTATTACTCTAGAGGATGGGAAAAACGAAAAAGGAAAGGATGATTTTTTGTTTTCAAGATTTTCTTGAAATAGTTCGGATCCATTAGATGCCGGCGTGGTGTTCGAGGGTTTAAGTATCTCGTCTGTCGTCGGATCCTCGAAAGCCGCCCTACGACGGGGTGGCCTCGCTGTTGATCGTGTTGTTGAACTATGAACGATAGCAGACTCTCAGCTTCTCAGGTTCGGTGCATTGCAGGATTGCCTCCTCGCGTTTCACCGGATCAGGCGTCTCGCTGAGCTCGTAATCTTTAACGCGTCTCAGCTATTTCAACTTTCGATGGCGTGTCTCACTCGCCGTCGTAATCAAGATGTAGAAAAATTCGTCGGGCGACACTCGAGTGGCGGCTTATTTGTTCCCGATAGCTTTCTAGAAACACGAGGCTTCCATATATCCGATCAACTTACGACGAAAGTGCCGAGATATTGCGGCTTTTGTCCAATAGCTGCATGTCCGAAAAAACAGAAAATAGTAATAAAGATAAGTTAAACTGAGTCGCGGCGGGTATCAATGTCGGACCGTACGCGAAGCAGGAAATACTTGACACGTGCAGTAATACAGACTTGAAAGTCACTTGACAAGTGTCGCCCGCGTATTTGTATACAAATATTATTACAATTATTATTACAATGGCTAGTAGTAAGTAGGTAAATCGTTGTTTGTCCCAACGGAAAATTTCTCGTTGTTTGCTCATTTTTATCATATTTCTTTAACGACGTTTTTGCGCTTCGAATATAATTTACTTCGTTGCGTGTACCCTGTTGTACATTACAACCGGAAGTACAAAACAATTCAATCGACAATTAATAAAGCGCCTCGCTCTCATTAGCATTCCCGCGGTTAGTCGGGTCGTCGGAATGTTCTCGTGTAAATATATGTATCTTTTTATTCACAGGATGCAACTGGCATTCCATACGTGATGATGCTTGTCGTCGTCGTGTATTTGCCACTCGTCGGGACAAATTCTCGACAATATATTTTCATCGGAAACAATAACTGATTATCTTAACGATAATAGGAAAAAAATGTTTATTTATTTGATTTATTGTACAATTTTTCTATGATATTAAGAGACATTGATAGATTCGAAGGTAACTCTCGTGAAATGATATTTATATTTAATATAATCAATCGTCCCGTATGGAAAAATTTGAGGGACAAAGAGTTTAGATGTATGTAAACATATCTACGACTGATGGCGTCGGCGTAGATTACTGATGAGACACTCGTTTGATTGTATTGACAGAATGGCTGCGGAAGCGGCGAACAAAAAGGCCGAGCGCGAGGCTCTTCGAGGCGTCATACAACAATGGAATGCCAATCGTCTGGATCTGTTCGAACTCTCGGAGCCGAACGAGGTGAGTTTTACGACGGTATCGACTTGTCGCGGATACAAATTATTCGATAAAAATTCATTTTAATATTTCACAGGAGTTGGAGTTTCACGGGGTCATGAGATTCTATTTTCAAGACAGCGGCCAAAAAGTAGCGACCAAATGCATCAGAGTCGCGTCCGACGCCACGAGTCAAGCAGTTATAGAGACTCTCATCGAAAAGTTTCGTCCGGATATGCGAATGCTTTCGGTCCCGGAATACGCGCTCTACGAGATTCATGAGAATGGAGGTACGACTCTCTCTCTCTCTCTCTCTTAGTTTTGTCGTTCATCATTCGTCGGTCGGTAGATCTGCAAAAATTAGGGAAATTTTACAGTTTTTTTTTCAAGTCAGCAAAATTTTCAATTACTATATTTTTCCAGCAAAGTCAATCCATCCGCTTATGTAATATGTAACCGGAATTTTCAAGTTCACAATTTTCATTCGCCCACTTAGCAAAAATATTTTCTTTATGGTTAACAAATGTTTAATTAATGATATTAATTGCAAGTGGAATTAATGTGAAAAGGCCTTTTAGACACAATGAAACTTGTTAATTTTCTACGTATTTAGAATATTTAGAATATTTGCGGACAACGGACAATTTTATTATTTTTAGTAAACGTGAGATGGTTTCTGCAGGGAATTTTACTATAGTTCAAGACCACCGTATAATAATAAAATATCTTGCAGAAATGAACTTACATTGTATAAACATTGTCTGTATGAACTCTTGAAAAAGCCTATTTAAATGCAACATTTTTTTTTTTGCAATATTTCATTTCTAATGGGTAGCGTAATATTATTGTTGTTGATTTGACGATGCGAGTGCTTAAAATAATAAACGAATGTTGCAGAGGAGAGAAAACTGGGTCTCGAGGAAAAACCTTTGCTCGTTCAGTTAAATTGGCACATCGACGATCGGGAGGGTCGTTTCTTGTTGCGAAGAATCGACGATAAGACGAACGCTCAGGGCGTCGGTTTCGCCGAAGGCACGAGCTTCCGTAGGAAACTCAGTAAACGCGAAAAGAAGCAGATAAAGAAGCAGGAAAAATTGAGTCGATTGAAGAGCGCCGGTGAACTGGAAGAGACTGTCTTACCGGTCGATCAGAATGGAGTAGCGGAAAAGCTTTACACCGGTGAGTCGATCTGAATAAAAAGGTTTTTACGTTCTATTCTCGTCTCGTCGGTTTTTATCGAAGATTATTTAACGCTCTCGAGGGCCAAAGTCGATATTCACCTTCGACTCGAGTCAATATAAGAAAGAGCGCGGCATTAATCGATTAGCCAGTCGGCGTTGCCAGGTTCCGTCGCTGTCGACTGAATCGATATTTCTTTAATCTGTGATACAGCACGCAAATACCCGAAATAGATTTATTCGGAATGTGGAGAACATTCTCCATTTCGTATCCGATACAGATGTCAAATTTCAACTAAATCTTTACACAGAACTTCCGGAAACGAGTTTTACCAGAAGTATTTCGAATCCCGAGGCAGTGATGAGACGTCGACGCCAGCAAAAGCTCGAAAGGAAGCTGCAACAGTTTCGAAGCAAAGACGGAGGTCCGGACACGGGCGGTACTCTAAAAATTTACGGCGAAGCATTGTGCAAAGATGTACCGTACAAAACCCTATTGTTGAGCGTAAGGGACTCTGCCGCGCAGGTAGTTCGAGAAATGCTGGCAAAGTATGGACTCGACAAGGTGGATCCACAACAGTATTGTCTCGTCCAGGTGAGCTCTTTTTCTATTATATTAAATACTCCTATAAATACCCCAAAGAAAACACGAAAGCGAAACGTTATCCTTCTAGCTCAATAGAGCTTCAACGAAAATACTTGTTCGGAGCGGCCTGTTGACACGCTCCTTATACTATAAATAATAAGCGCCGTCGTATTCGATCGAAAAAACAAAATTATCCATAATCGCCCGACTGTTGCGTATATTATTTTTACCGGCTCTCGAAAACAACGATTTATCTGTATCGTGTCGGTGGGACTCTGCAAAAATTCGGGATTATTCTTTCATTTGATTTTTGGTGAGCAACGGTGGTCGGCAGTACAGGTCGCGTCTCGCGAGAGGCGTTCGCTCCAACCTGACAACAGTCGGTAATTTTCCTTCGTATCCCCAACAACGTTTTTCCTCATTGCGAGGAACGAAGTATTCTCATTAATTCGCCTTCCAGGCAAATACTTGGATGGAACCCGTGGGAGTGGCTGATAAACCAATGTTTATTTTGCATTTTTTCTTTTTTTTTTTTTCTCTCGTCCCGCAGGTAAACGGTGAAAACACAAACGCCAACGCCCATCAGGAATACATCCTCGACGACGACGAGTGCCCTTTGGCAATTCTCATGAATCATCCGTCGACGCGTGGTAAGTTATTCTTTCTTTTTTTTTCAATTGCCGTACACCTGCGTGTGGGAGTTGAAGTAAAAACAGATTCATAGTCGTGTAACTAGATAATAAAAGATAATAAGAATCGGCGAGACCTTTGCGAGGATTGTGAAATTCGGCCGCATAGACGCGGACGCGCTTGCATTCGCGCGGTACAATAGTAGTAGTATAGTTAGGTAAAAAAGATGTTTGAATAGAAGGGTTGGTGGTATTCACGAGATTCCGGTACACCGACGATACCGAATAAATTTACACGATATTTTGTATGTCACGAATACCGGAAATACCGATATGGGTGCTTTGCGCACTTTGGAAAATTGAAAAACCTTTTAGAGAAATTCACTCATCAAGTTGACTCAACGATAATATCTATCGGCTATGCACAGTCTGTCGACAGTGTTGTTGATAATTAACCGAGTCTCGAACACGAGAATAAACTGTCGACTATCTCTTCCAATTACGAAAAAAAGCGCGTCTAATAATAGATGTCGAGTTGTTCCGGCCGCAACAACTTTTCAGGAACGAGTAAATCTTACCGTTGCTAAAATCCGTCGCTGAGGCCTTTCCACGTAACTCGGCATTCTTCGAAGCTTTTAAGATGAATAATAATTTGTTAGCGTTGCTACATAGAATGGGATGAAACTCTGGATAAAGTAACTCGCACCGCGTTATCAATGAAACGTATATAGGCGGGCAGGCGGGTAGCGATTTATTTATTTTTCTCTTCTCAGGAACAGAGACGCGTAGAGACGCACTTTTCCGAGGAAAAAATATCGGGTTATCAGCACAATGTCGATGTGTAATTAACCGTACGAACATCATAAGAGTCATCACGTTCGAGAATTAAATTTTCTATGACGTACAATGAGCGTAATATTAACGGTAGTAGCGGCAGCAATAATAGTGTATTAGTGATTTTTAACGAGAAGTATCGTTATCGTTTGTTCACTCCATTATACAACTCGCGTAACTTCGAAAGTTGAGCAGAAGTAGTACGACAATACCGTGTTCACCGGTGAGCCAAGGGACGACGCCCGAGGTTTACTTTCTCTCGTTTGCTGATGAATTTTTAACTCGTCGCCAAGCCAATTAGCGCACCGCGACCCCTCGAGGCGGCCGTCAAGTTTTCTCCACCATTCCCGAAACTGCTCCACGTGTGTAGCACATTGCACAGTGCTGCAACGCGAGCCGCAACTACTGGCAATGGAGGTAGAGAGTGGCTATCGTCCTCCGTCGTTGGGAACAAAGCTCAACCAAAGTCATGGCTCGCGGGCACAAAGAAAACCGCACGTACTTGTCTCGGCGTTTGTATTTTCAGCGTACGCTTTCAGTACCGAACGCCGATTGAGCTAATTAGCGCACAGTACACTATGGAGCTTTACGAGAAAATTGGCGTTCTTTGAGTTGAATTTGCTATAACTTAGTAAAGACCATCAAAAGTATAGTGAAATTCACCACGAATAGTAAATTTGACTATACTTCTGCTAAGATGAGCTGTAACTTCGTTCAGAGTATAAGAAGTAAAGTAAAGTAAAGTTTGCTATTCGTCCATTACTGCGGATTACATTTTTCGAGTCCCATTTTCTCTATGCATAAAATACGTGATACTTATAAGGCTCTTATTTAGAAAGCACAGTGAGCGGTGTACGAGTAATGCCTACTGCCAATGCCTACTGCCATCTCGTTTCGATGAAATATTAATGTTGCATAAAGTGAGACTAACACTTTTGCGACATCGATATTGATATCGATTCGTTTACCAAGACCCGCCGCAATGCCACCGTTTATTAGCACGAAACATTTATCGACGGCTGTCCGGGGGCTAAGCGCATGTGATACAGGCGTCGTGAGATACTCCGACAGTAAACGATAAGTTTCCTTTTTTTTCCCGAAACTAGCCAATTAGCACCCGAAACCATTGATCGTTCGGCCAAAAGAAACTTGATTTTTCATGCATTTATACACCGAGAAAAAAAATCGGTTGAATCGACAAAACTGGCGCTTGCGGGTGACGCAACAAGCATTTCATTGACAAATTAACCATTTCCTTTCTTCCTATGACAATTATTTCTTTTAAGCAATGGATCATTTGTTTCGCCACCGATAAGCGCTGATTTCATCGACTCGACCGATTTTTTTTCTCAGTATATGTATGTCTGCCATCAAAGATTTTCGGAAATGCGTACACATTTCGGAAAGAATCAGATTTTGCGAAAACTTCCAAATTCCATAGAATTAATCGTCATAACTCACCAAAAGCAAATTAGCTTTTCATACGTCTATCCAGTATTACAAATGCTTAATATGATTTTAATCGTGACAGTAAGTATTTCGGTCGCTCGGTATTTCGATTCTTTACCTGAGCCACATTGTTAAATATTATTCATTACCGTTTTTCTTACCGACTGAGCGTCGATTTAGTGCGCACAGATGTGCTCGGTATTGCCTTAAAGAGAAGGAGGAGCAGTTTTTTTTCCCCCTTCGCACGAGACTCTCAAAGATGTTTGCCGAGTTGTTTGCTCTACGTAACCCGTCCTAATTGCACTAACTCAACTAATTTTAATAATGACATTACAATTAGTATAATGGTAACGTTGCGCATGTACTATCGAACTACATCCGACCATCCATATCCATTCTTGCTGTCGAACTCACCTAGTCGTACCTTCCGGAGGTTTGGCACGAACTGCCTTCTCTCTCGCTCTCTCTCTCTCTCTCTCTCTCTCTCTCTGGCAGTTAATCGCTAATCGATACGGACAGTATATCACCCTCCACGGGAAAGTAGTTCATTGTTCTTAAGCGACGAGGGAATGTGGGATAGACAAGAGTTGATTTGCTGGAATGTGTTAAGCCTTCTTACCCATCGTCATCGTTACCCTTTATTTTTCCATATTCCAGATCGCCATTTACAACTTACGGGCTCTACTTTTTCATCATTCATATATCCTTCGTACGATTCAATACTTACATGTTATATGCCATTGGTATACAGTTTCGTAAAAATACAAATAGGAATACGTCGAGGTGCATACGGTAAATGCTATTTAAAGTTTTTACGATAAGAAGGGGAGAGAGAGAGAGAGAGAGAGAGAGAACGAAGGCGTCACTTCCGCTATCTTTATTGCAAACCTTTTGGATCACGCATCGGAGGGGGTCCCAAGCACCGGATACAAACGTACCGGCTACTCGCTGGAATCATCATCCGTTTGGGTAATTGGAGTCAAAGTCACTCCCCCTTTCGAAGACACACAGGAGACGAAGAGAAACTTAGATTGAAACTCGAGTCTGTGCCGTACGGCGACAACGCGAGAGTGCGACGTCCGGAAAGAAGGGAATGACGATAAATTCAACACGGCATGCGCCACTGCGCACAGCGCTCTCCTGTTCTACCGTTGGATTCTGACTGAAGGATACACGTGGGGAAATATACTTGTGCTATTTCCTTTCCGCGCATATGACTCACGGAGCTGTAAGCTCTGCGATCTGTTAGACACCATGCTGAAGAGTTCCGAGCCAAGCGACAAGAGTAGCTCGCAACTATTTCTTCTTGGCAATTCCCTCTTCAGCTGTCACGTCCTGCCATTTGTCTGTTATAGTATAATTCCACCACTTTTTCTTTCAAGTCAGGGATAGTGGTACAAGATGCGTATATATAGGAATAGAACTAATTGAAAACAAAATTGAGGTCAAATAACAAAAATTTAGATAAATATGTCGTAAATGTTTTAAAAAATCGAGTTGCTATGCATCAAAATGCATGAGCATTTTGTTAAAATCAATATAAAATTCATTTAAAAAAAAAATTGATGCTATTTGTAATGTGCACTTTTTTTTAATACGTTCAAAATTTTTTTGTTTTTTTCAACTTTTGTGAAATTTTACGTCGAAGAAATGAAATATACACCACAATCGGAATATAATATTCCCGTTGGTATTTTGGTGAAAAGAAAAAAGAAAAACATACCGTGGGCGGAAAAGATAATTTATTTAAAAGTAGCATGAGCCCTCGTGTCGTTGCTATTAGTACTTAATTGGATACAATAGTATCCTGGCGCTACTAAGCGCACTCTCTCACTTCGGCGTGAATCGATAAATATACCACGTGAGCTCCAACTTGTAGAGTAGCGCAGTATGAATAATCGGTATATAAAGGCCATATGTTTCCTCTATAGACTGTACAAAATATCGTTCAAGTGTATGGAGGTACAACCGGCACCAATGCCGAGACTTCTCTTTATACAATGCCGACCCCGATTCATACCGTATGAGTTTTATTATCCGACAGATTTATCATCGTCTCGACCTCTGTTTCTCATGATGCGACACACACGCTATATTGATGTCGCTTTCCTTTCGCCGCTTCGCATTGGTTTTTTTGTTGTTCTTTTCATAGCGCAACAATACGCTGTCGCAAAAAAACTTGGATCGAACATCGATCCAGCCGGTAATTCATTCAGGCACTTGACTAATTAACGATTCGTCTTCTATGCGCAATAATGACGACTGCATGTGTTTTGAAAATGTCTTGTAAGTTTCGTTTTAAGGTAGGGGAGAGTAGGGTAGGGTACAGTGGAGCCACTTGAAATTTCTCGTAAGTTTCAACTTCATATATAATGGTTTTTTTTTTTCTGGTAGGCAGTGAGCTAAATTGACATTCATCGAACGTGAAACAAAACGGATGAGACCTTGTGAACAATAAAACAAAAACAAAACAAAAAAAACGATCTCGACGCTTAAAAAAAAAAAAATGTCGTCTCTTATTAAAAATGTAATATCTCGCGTTACTTTTGGTCGTAAATGACAGTTGAACTGCTTCTACGGTGCTCAGTGCCAATGTTTCGTTTAATTTAATTCGATTAATAATCATTTTTCGTTAAAAACTATCTAGATTACTAGCGGGGCACAATGAGCCATGTCATTGCTACCATAGGCAATAGCGTATCACAGGCAAAATATAACGTCACTTTTCGAAGCAGCGCAATTGTCGGTCATAGTTGAGTATTTAATTACTCACGCGTTGCTCAAAGCTACCGTACCTTCTAGGACAGTTTCATAAGCAATTTTTTTAAAATAAATTATAATTACCCATCAAAATGTCCACTTTTTAAATAGGTGGCTGCTCCAAATTTGTCAAATTATTTTCATTCTAATAATTTGAATATATTCTACTTGTTTTCAGCAGCCATTGCAGCTGTTTTGGATTCCCAAGCGTCGATAAAAACTCATTACGAATATTATTTTTAAATTATTATCGCCTGAAAAATGCAATAATAAATTACAAAAAAAAAGTGGCTCACTGTACCCCACCTTCCTCTAGTGTTGCGGTACGGTCAAGCCAATTGAGTATAGTGGTGGGACCTCTGTTTTCTTAACTTTGCTTAAATCAACCGCCTGCTTATTTTAAATCGATACCGATTGGCAACGATTTCGTTTAACTGAATTTCCTCCATTCGCTCCACTGCAAGCGTAAAAATGTCCACTGCGCACGCGCAGCGACACTGACCGAGAGTGGTGTCCGTAGGGAAAATTCAGAATAGCGAAAGTGGCCGGTCCCGTCGAGTTAAAAAAACAGTGCTTGTACTGCACTTACGATTTAAAAATTCTTTTTATTCGATTCAAACGCAAAACTCGTGTCAACTAACTAAGATGGCTCTGGATTCAAGAGTACATATATACTTGATGTAAAAAACAAGTATAACATTGAAAATAACTTAGTTTACGCTAATAATTTCACGGCTATATTTTTACGCAGTGCTTGCGAAGTTGAATTTGTGGTTTTTGTTCAATGTTCACGAATGAAAGTGCATTGTCGTAGCTTTTTTTTTTTTTTTTTTTAAATAAATAAATGGCCCGAATTGATAAATAATGGATATTGTCATAAATTCATTTTCGTGAATTCGTAAAGTTTCCATATCAAGTACAACAAGTTTTTCGTAGACACCGTCGACCCATCACTTGACAGGATTACATCACTGACAACAAGGACTGCCCCGTAAGGTAATCCAATCAACTTCCGTTATTACATTTTTCGCATTCGTTTCCAATACGGTAAAATGAGTGCACCGGATGGTGAAGTTGCAAAACTCGTCGTAACGACATCTCCTTTATTATCTATCCGAATCGATCAGTATCGTCTCGAATGATTATGCGTCGCGAGACTAATCGCGAATTGATTTGCCGTTCAACCGTCGTCCGCGATAGCAAACTTTTTCTTCCGAGTGCCGCTTGTCACTTGTACGACATCATTCAATATCGAGACTTGCGAATGGAATACGCTATCCTTCGGCAATAAAACATTCCATCCTCTCGAAACTTTTTCTAATGGCTACTATGAGATTCTTCAGCCGTGTAAAATACGATCGATGAGTTGAAATTGCATTGCAGGGTTTCTAGTTGGAGCTTCCGTGAGCCTCAATCAAATTCGCCGATCGAAAGTGATGTTCTACTTGAATTAAAATAATAATTACCTTCCGGAAAATTACCCCGGAGGCAGAGATAATTGCAAACGCGATCCCTCGATATCTCACCTGAAACGTCCTTTTAAAAAATCATTATTACCGATTGACCATTATTATCCAAAGAATGTCGAAATTCTAGAGAACTAAAAGGAAAGGTGAAATTCGTTTCTTTCCCCTCGAGGCGAGATTAATGGTTCCGCGAAGATTGTACAGCAGCAGAATCGCTTTTTCCGACTCGACAGAAACGAGAAAAATTACTTTAAATCCAAACGAGCCTCAAAGCCGTTCAAAGACCGATGTTTCAAAAAACCGCGAATGACGAACTCGCCTTTGAAATTCAGAGACAATATTCGACATTCGATTATTCATTCGGAGTCCATTTGGATCCTCCGATAGGCTCTATGTCGGTCGGAAAAATGTATAGATCGTGACGCCCGATACACGTCCTTCATCTTGCACTATAGCTTGCAATATAGGTAGCGTAGGTAAACTCGGTCGCGCACGCCCGTCCGCTCGTCCGCCCGCCCGCCCGCCCGTTCGCTTCTCGTGCACAGGATATTGGACTGACGGATATTTCCTGTTCTCTTTGCGTGCCGAGAAAACGTCGAGACAGAAAGCAAGAGCGCGCATATGGGAATAATGTAAACAGCTAATGGTACCTCGGTTCTCGGGTTACCTGTGCACAGTTACGTGTACCAATCTGTTCTCTTCGTCATCCAAAGGAACATGAACCGTGTCGCAATCCGGCTTACCGAATCATTCTCGTCGGATTCTGCGACACGCTTAGGAAAATCAAGTAGCGAAATGGAGGAAAAGTAACGTAAATGTATAAGGAATCGGGGAGGGCCGAACGCGCGGGTAAAGTGATGGGAAGGCAATGCGTAGACGAATAAGTTGCAGGAGGCAGCAGGCAGGCAGGCAGGGCGAGAGTGAAGCTTTCGGTGAGTACGCTTTCCGCGGATGCGGAGGTGCGGCAGGAGAGAGAGGACGAGGAAAATGGGCAAACAGGATAGAAGCGCGCGGGGAGAGGAGAGGAGAGAGACGATTGCCGACGGCATTATTGCCGTTGTCGCCGAGGGCGCGTCGCAGAAGAGGGCCGATTGGATTGGCGGATACGGGAGGAGGGAGTAGCCGATTGGTCGAGAGGTTGACGGGGTCACGCGGCTCCGACGTTTGCGAGCTCAGTACATTCTCCGGTGTCAGACCGAGTGCCTCGTACGTTCGGTATACTCTCTCACCGTTAGTCCCTTTGTACCGACTCCACGAGAGTCGTCAGCCGCTTCGTGAGTTTAACACAAATCGAATATATACTCCATCGAACATGAGATAAGGATTAAAAATTGTCCGCTCGGCCGTTGTTGGCTGCACACGCATAATCTCCTACTAAGGACACGAGCGTTAAACCAGTTTTGTCATTTCGCGAGTACGGAGGCGTCTGTTTATCGGGACGAGCGTATTGCTCGGAATCATTACAATGATTTTCAAACGATAATTTAATCGAAAGCGCGAAATTGACTAAAATTTATTTAAACGATGGGACCAATAATCGTGCCATTGGACGATAGGAGGATCGATCCAGTTGCACAGTGGAACGGAAAATCCCAGCTGCGTGTATTCGATTGATTCTTTACTACGCAATATTTTCTTTCGTCTCCAAAACTATTCTGGTGCTGGAAGGAGGAACATTCTTGTGAGAAATACGAGTTTCGAATATGCAACGATTCGGCGGCATTGCTGGTTCATGCGTGGTGAACGACCGAACAAAATTTCTGGCTATTCGATACCGTCCGAGATTCTCATAATGCTCGTGTTACTTCATCGGGGCGATGGGCTGACCTTGGAGGCGGTTGACACGCACAAAGTTGTCTTAATTTAAGCAAAACAAAAAAAAAACAACAACACCAAAATGAAATATAAACATCTTGTGTATAGATCGCGGGTAGGAAAGGGCGGCGATCCGTAATATTTACTATTCGGAAATAATGCACATATCAAATGGCGCGTATGAAGTTTACTCGCGAAACCGCAAGACTGGTTTGCCAATGACGCGGAATAGATTGTCGTGCATTGAACGTCGCATGAAAAGTCAAACGAGTAAATCGGAACATCCGCCGGTTGGATGAGCAACGCGTAACAGCGAGATTCGCTTCTACAACCAACGCTGCAACAAAACCAAAGGACCAAAGCGTAGAAATTTTGAGAAAAGTCTATTTTTTTTAACCCGAAAGACCAATTTTACGGGAACAAGAATAATCCAATCCGACCAAATGAGTAAGGAATATCTCGAAGCTTTAACTGGACCAATCTTATCTGAGAGAAGAAACACGAATTAGTCTTGAATTGTGAAAAATATCGAGGAGAATAGAATATCTTGCAAGTTTCCTCGATTTCCGGAATGAGAATAGTTTTTTTTTTAATTTGTTTTCATCGAAACAATATTCGCGTGAAGCAAGAATCAATCTAATCGTTATAAATTAGTGAAAAAGTACTATATATTCGGAGAATAAATGAGGTGATAATCGAGTCGGTGGCGTCATACGAGATTAGTACAACGTATCCGGAAGAGTGAAACGCAGTGACTCTACCAGCGCCGAGCAACATGATGGATTGGGGAATCAGAAGTAAGCTTCATACTGTCTATTTATCACTACGAAAAGTTTCGGCGAACGAACACCTGGCGCTTCGTTTGCTTCCGATAGAACGGTACAATTAACTTTCTTTCGAGAGCAACGAAACCTTACGGGGCACTTGACGTTTGCCGGGAGGCTTCGCCGATTTCTTTACGGGTAGAATCGATTGCTTTTGTCTTGTTGAACGATAACACCGAGAGGGGTGTCAGGCATCATATCGAAGGGTTCGGGGTTCCGTGTCGAGCGGCGTCGCGACAAATAACCCGGCCTCTCCGATCCGCTCTTTCTCTTCTATATTTCTTCCTTTGATATTTCAATTTTCACCCGGGTGCTTCTGATCGATTTGCGGCTTGCGGGTGTATTCCCCGTTACCCATCCATCTTCGTAACGAGACCGCGAAGAAGAGCCGATTTTTCGAGAATTACTAGTTTCGCGGTACACTCCGGCCAAACGTGATATTCCAAGAGAAGAGAAAAATCTAAAAAAAAAATCAGGCTTACGGACAATGCTGAAAATATTGATTTTTCAATACGTATGAATTTTTTCAGATGAAATTCTTCAAAAATTTCTACGTATTCGGAAAAATTTACGAATCATTGTCATTTAAAAAAAACGTTAGGTGACCAGCAATTTGTTGAACAAATGTTTTTTCACTAATGTATTAATAACATTTTGATATTATTATTATGCGAAATTAATCTTTTCACTTTCCATATGCCTAATTTTTTCCGATTTTTGTTTAATCGAGAAGTGTTCGAAATATTCTTTGAATTTCACGTTTGGCCGGACTATACCGCGAAACTAGTAATTCTACCTTAAAGTATCTGCCGTAACAGCGACGGACCAATAGTCGAATTCTCGGGTTTATCCGAGGGGAGTCTAAGCGAAGAGCCCAGCATTCCACGCCGAGTTGTGGAAAAAGGAAATGAAACCGATGAAATTTCAACGGATCAGAAATTATAAGTCGCCCGTTTTGCTGATTCTCTGAATCGTAATTTCCCTCGGTAATTGAGCAGCAATAGATAGGCAAATTCTAATCGGACCTCTTGTATATACGCGACTCATTTTGCGCAGCTCCATTGAATGAAAGTACATATATATATTGAAATGTGTACAAAATCTACCTTTGTTCGACGACAATATATTGGATATATATGATAAACATTGTAACGAATATGTATTGTACGACTATTCGTTAAGAGACACGATATTAGTTAGGGGTTCGATACGTGATCGATCATCATGACAAGAGTCTTGACTCGAGTTTTGCAGCGAACAGACGTGTGACATTTCGTGATCGGGATAATTAACATAATTAACATAACGGGATACTCGGTTACAATATATTTCGCAATATAGACTTTTTTTCATGTGGCTTCGATTTGTGAATACCGTAGACGATAACGTTTTTTCTGATTTGAATTACCGATCGATAATTTCTCGTGTCTCATGGTACTATTTCTTTAAACGGATAGAGTTACGATCCCACGTGTCGGCTAACCATATAGTTACGACTATTCTCTAGTTACACAGTCAACCGCTTTCCGCTCATTTAGCCGGTCTCTGCTATAACCTTTGCCGAAATCACTTTGAAAAGCTGCCGACAGGTCGCGCGATACAGTATTTTCATTTATTTTCATTTATTTTTTTGTTTCCGTCGAAACGCCGCTCTGCGTTTACGATCGAACATTTCGTTTCTATATAGTGGCTCTCATAAAAGAATAGAGTTTAAGACGCCTTGCCGATTCGACGAAGCTCTCCGACACGGATGGAGCGAAAGAGAAAAACCGTTTGCGATAACGCCTTCACACCGAATCCATTGTTCACGCTGACCCCGCTCGCGCGTCCATGTCTTTCTCCCTCTCGCTCCTGCGAGAGATAAGACAAGTTCAAAGTTCAACTCCGATACCTCGGGGAAACTCGTTTCTATACAATACTATACTATACTCTCTTCAAGTTGGAAACTTCATCGGCTTTCGATAACGAAAATAGTAAAATGGAACATTGGTAGACTCTCCTCAATCGGATAGTAGTTAACTGGTACTAGTCTGCTTAACGGTATAACGGACGGAAGTTGGAAAATATACGCTCGAATCGAAAAAGTAACGAGTAATAATTGACGACACACATAGGAAGGTTGCAAATCAATTCTACAGAGAAGACATTGGCCAAGATAGTGTTTGCGTGTCGGGAGGCTTTTAACGGGGAGAACAAGAGACTACCGTTGGATGTATATCAGCCTCGATTTAAAACTCATGCGCGTTCTAATTTCTAATAATAAACTTTGCCCTGGCACTACTTTCGACTTACTCTGTAAACTTTTAACGAGTCTAACATCGCCGATATTCAATCGAAATTACGCGAGTATTCGCGTAGTATTGGCAAAAGTATAGCCTCGAAATACCACGCTCCGCGATACAATCCTCGCGACTATCTTTTTTTCTTTTCGAAATAATCATTTGTATGGCAAGAACTGCCCTTTCTACGCCTCTGCCATTCACACAATTTTTTCCAACACTTTAATGAAAATCGCAGAAAGGCACTTTATCGCGGTAGTGCGAAACAAAAAAAAGAAGATGAGATTGCGTTCGTACGTATGCGTAGTATTTTTCTCGCACGCGATGCGAACAAGTGTCATTCTGCGCACGGAAGACAAGATTTTAAGACGTTATTTTTTTTCGGTGAAAGAGCGTAAAAGAAAATGCATGAGGTCACTTCGCGACATTACCTTCCGTCAGAATGCAGCGTCATCAACTCTACCGTCTTTGTATAATAGAAGAATTATAGCTTCGACACCTTCGTCTTTTTTTTTAACCTTGAAACTTGTAGATAATACAAGAGACTACCGCGGTAGAATGGAGGGTTGCTGACGCTCGTAATTAAAATTGAACGGCGGTACTTTGTCCGTTGAGCGTTTGTCGTAATGCTCGAGAAATCCCGAAGGTAGTATCGACGCTGCTCTCCCTCGTACTCAGCCCCCGTACCTGCTAGTACGCGTGGGAGACAGACGTTTTCCTGTCTCACGTTCTTCCGGCAAATACCTCTATTGTATAATAAGGGGACGCGTAAAGAGCTTCCGCGTACCTTGCCCCGCGCGACTCTCTCGTCAACCCTGGATCGATCCAAACAGATATATATTGAGTTCGGATCAAACAAAAAAACCATAACGAAACGACCGACGGAATCGTTCCGTATATAGTTTACGCCTCGGGTGAAAGTTGGAGACGAAAAATTGTTGTTCACGCGCGACATACCTCCTCGTTAAAGCAGTTGGTCGTTTTTACCGATGCGCAAAATCCTTTGGTCGGTCGGCAGCATCGCGATATCGATTCAACTCCGCGGTAGCCGGTGTGCCACGCTCCTCACGAAAATGAACTGACCGTGTGCATTTACGCTCCCAGCCCCTTCGTAATTCTAACAATGTCAAAAAACATAAAAATAGCCGATATAAATATGTAGAATTAGTAGAATAGAATTAATTAATAATAATATTGCTTTTTCGGTATTTCGGATGGTATTTCCAGGTGCAACGAAGTACACAAAGAGATCCGTCCGGTTAATAGTAGATTATTATTATTACTGTAATACTAATAAGAATAATAAGAATAATCGCGACGAATTTGCACGAAATAGATTGCTACGTAAGTAGTTTGAATAGATATTAAAAGCTCTTTGCTGATAACTTGTTCGGTTCATAAACTCTGCCACCGCTTAAAACGTCGTTTCGGTGATGGACAGTTACGTCTTTATTTTTCTCAAGATCCGAACCACTGGTGCGAGAAAAGTAATCGTCTGTGCAATGAAACTATTGCACTCGATGTTTCTACCATGTCCTTACTATGTAATGCATACCGATTCCAATAT
Source organism: Buathra laborator (assembly GCA_934046635.1). NCBI lineage: Eukaryota > Metazoa > Arthropoda > Insecta > Hymenoptera > Ichneumonidae > Buathra > Buathra laborator. The sequence continues at coordinate 634,574 of OW203896.1, forward strand.
ACCGATCAAACTCAGTGTCACGTTGACACTAAGCTTTTTCATCGTGCATCGTTGCATAGATATGCGCAGCGTACACAGTTTATCAGCGAATCTAGAAAATCGTTAAGGCAACATCGTCCCTCTCGCCCAATCGCTGCTCGGTCGATAATAAAAGCTGTAATCCCGTTATTATATCTTTTTTTTTCTCTATGATAGATCCTATAGAGTGATTCTATTTCCTTGAGACGTTAAAATTTTAGCACGCCCTTGAAACAAAAAAATACAATGGCATTACAAGTCTTTATTACTGACCGTGGCATTTCGTTTGCCTTTAAGGTCAGGAGGAACGCATGAAAGTTTGGATTAAATTGTGACGATTCCCAAAGGGCTACTCCTGCGCGGAGCTTTTGTTGATAACATTGTCTCACTCGATGCTATCACGAGTTATATTCTCACTAAAAGTTGTGTGACAGGCTTTTACGGAAACTCGCAAGAGAGCGCTGACCGATGGGTAGCGTTACCCTTTGCAGAGAACACACTGGGGATGCAGAGAGCCACTTACTCGCTGAGGGTTACGAGGGGAAATTTACGACTCTTTTTTTTTTTTTTTTTTTTTTTTTTTTCTGTTACCAACAAACTCTGAACAGAGACGAGGGATTATTCAGACGCTCTTCGGTTCATTAAACTCTCGAAAACAAAGCGATAAATCGTCAAAAGAAATAATTTCCCAATCTTTTTGTTTTCGAAAACCGTAGGCATCTTCTGGGTGTTGTTCGATTTTACGATACATCTCGATTACTCCGAGAACTTTCGAAAAAAAGGCGAAACACTCGTCGCACAGAATCCAATGGCCATCCGACACCCAAAAGGAACGATAAAAACTATGGCCTTTGCTTTGGAGGATTCATTTGGAAATAATGATATTTTGCGTTCGAACGATGTTAATTCGTTAAAAACGGTTCGGCGTCTGCGCCAGACTCACGTGCGGCACAGGGGTGGTTTCTACGTATGTTTGTCGAGTGGCTCGCGAGTACGTTGCAGTTATGTTCAGGAATCCGCGCACGATGGACGCCGGTGGGTGCGCTGGTCTTGTCATAAATCTCCGATACGCCGCATACTTGTACTACCTGTCGTCGGCACACTATCTCTGTCATTGCGATCGGCATATATCAGTTATCGATTGTCACACGAATAATCGGTTGTTTCACTACGATCCTTTTGTATTCTCCACCGAACCCGCGATAGAGCCTATGAACAAAAAAAACCAACAATCTCGCGATCTCGCGAGTTACGATAAAAGTGATTCCTAAAGATTTTCAACAATGAAAAGAGATTAATTTTGTTGTTAATTTTAGTTCTTTTATCCGTTTCACATTATCTTACATCGATCCGATTACGATGAGAAACGAATTATTTGAAATTGCTTGAATGGTATTTGCAATGAATTAGCTTAACGAAGTCGGGTTTCTCAGGCGGTTAACGGCTTCGGTAATTTGGGGCCGCGTAATTAATTAACAGCTTCGGCGGTACAAATCGGCTGGCATTGCAGTTAAGTGAAAAGTACAAAGTATACGATATGATTGGACTGTGGTCATTCAAGCCCCGGAGAAACGGTAAAGTGGAGATTTTATTGGGTGAGCGCATTTATCCGTTATTCCGCATCCGTTATTTATCTTAAATGATCCTTTGTGCGAATATGTGTGTTTCTATCTGTGATTCAAGAAACAAATTCTTCGATGATTTCGTCTAAGATTACGTTAATGAGTAACGAATGTTTGCCCGTTTGCGACATTCCTTAATTTTCGATCTTTTTACGCGGTAATATCCGAAGATTGGATTTAGATTGGTGTTTAGAAGCAAACGATAAAAGCGATTTAATAATAGAAAATGATGATAGTGGCGCCCCGACATTGTTTCGGACAATTGAATTATTCAGGTTGCGTGACACGGCTCGTCCCCTCTCGTCGTCGTACTAAGTAGTTGGATCGTAGGACTACGCGTATTATCGTGTACATGTCCATAGGAGATACGAATACTCGGTACGAGAGACGGCGGGATCATCCGCGATAGAAATTTTCCAGCGGAAGGAGCTCTAAGGAAAAGTCAGCACGGAGAAGCGCGCGCGGTGCAACAAAACAAGCAGGTGCAATGACTCGAGAGCGGTGACCTCGAGCGCGCTCGAGTACCTTCCTCTTTTCTCAAAGAAACAAAACGTCGAGACCGAGGAAAGCGACGCAATGATTTATCGTGAGAAAAATCGTTGTCGCGTTTCTCGAATTTTTCGTATATAGCATGCATTATTTTTTTCGCTCACGATCGTGTGTCGATTTTTGACCGATCGTCATCACAATAGGAATGGGACGTCGCAATAACTGTACCGAGGTCATGAGAATTAACTATACCAGGCAATGGTCGCACCCTGTGCGTGTTGTGTCGCACTCGGTGCATAAACTGTGCCAACTCCTCCCCTGCTACCCCCTGCTACCCCCTGCTACCCCCTGCTACGACGCGATATACTGTCCACATCGCTTACACATGCTGATTCGATCATTTCGTATCTCTCGACGATCTTTCCAACTTGTAACGCGCTCGTCACTCGCGCATCTATACTTCATACGGTCTGCATATACATGACTCCGCCGCTATTCTCTCTCTCTCTCTCTCTGTGTCTCTGCGTGGAATCAATATTACCAACATCGATCGACCAAACTTTCCACGGTTATTGTCAATTATTATTAATGACTTACGGGATTATACATGATTAATGATGCCATACCCTTGATCGCCGTAGAGCCAAGTAAACGAATGAGGACAATCGGAGTGTTTAATGGGCCGGTTAAAAAATTAAATAAACCCGCGTAATTAACAAACATGTGAATAGAGAGAAAAACGGGGCGGGCGGGGCGGCTTTGTTATATGAATTAAATTATTGCAGCGATACTCGCGACAAATGTTAAGTTGCTTTTATAATCCGCGGAGCCATGAGCGATAACATCCGACGGTCTAATAACCGTGTTACTCATTGCTTGCGGGGTTACATCAACGAAATATTACTCTCCGAACTTTTTGCGAAGTGAAAGAAAATAAATAAATAAATGAATAAAGTTTGAAGGTATCGTGTGTGGCATAGAAAAGCGTAAACTCGTGATTTGTTCATTTCGCGTGCGTATACGTATAGCGATTGTTGTATGTACTACGTATAGCGCGGAAACTTCAGGACTTTCTCGTGGTCTACCAAATGCCACGGGAGCCACCTAGGTGTTGGCACACACCTAGTTGGCTGCGCACGATCGCGTCATCGTTTTCTTTCTCCCAAGTGAAAATATTAAAACAACGAACGAAAATTCTCCAACGCGAGACACTGAGCAATACAAGCAGCCGTTTGGTCATCCCGTCTTTCTTTTTTTGTTAGGCGAAAAAAATCGTTTTACTATTACCATGCGATTCTTTGTTAATAATTGTATTCTGATCGTATAAGAAAAATTCCAAGGGCCAGACATTGAACATTTTCATAGAATTATCGATTTTATTTGTTATTATTTTTACATTTTTTTTCTCTTTAAAATATAAATAAATGCAACTCTTTTCACACGTTATATTCAGATCTGCGAATTTTTTAACAGGCCATGAGACCATCGGTAAGAACGATCAGTTTCAGTGAAAAACGAAAAAAATCAAATACACTTTCCCATGGAAATGAAGTATATACTGAGATAACTACAAGATTTATCATTTATATATATTTTTTTTTCAGAAATATTCTATATATATATATATAACGAGGTATATCTAAGATATACTTTATTTCTATGGGGTTTTTCAAATCTGCAATTGACCAAGCGTTCCTTAAAACTATTAGATTAATGAGTCCCCCGTTTGAGCGTTTAACGAACGATATACTATTGAAATGGTGCTTCGTTTATGATATTGCGTTCTACGTCTTTTACGTACACGATGCGACGGTATGCCGCTTGTTTATGCCATTCTCCGTGTCGGCTCTCGGCTATTATGTGCATTATGCAGCAGTGCAATTTTATATAAGATTACGCGACGCGCTCGCATCTCTCGTAAGATACGATGGCACCGTTGCTCACGATCCCATGAATGCCTCCCCCGGTGGCTTGTCTCCAAGGCTTCCGTGACGTTCTTCCGTTCTAGGTGCCGTGGCAAAAAGCTGCAAAAATAAATTTTAAAAACCGCCAACTCGGAAAATCTCGTTATCGTGAAATTATAATTCCTTCACTAGCGGTCTACCAGTTATAATATTATAATCATAATTCATTATAATTGAGAATTCGATGAATATTCGCGTATATCTATGTAACAATGGGAAATGGGACACGATCATCGTTATCGGCGTCGTTTTTTCGAGGGTGTGCCCCCCTATTACGCATCAACATATATTTCCGGTTTCGGCCTCAACACCTCGTAGAAAGTACGGGAGCTGCAGCGGTCGCCTGCGCCCCGCACACATGTACCTTCTACGCTTCCAAACGCGAGGTTCCTTTCGAGAAGCCCACACCGCACCTGCCCCAACGTTTCTTCGGTTTATTTATCGCGCATACGGCACGCACGTCTTTATATTAACGTACGCAAGAAAAAAGAAAAAAAAAAAAAAAAAAAAAAAAAAACACTGGAGAAGCGGCAAAGAAGGTTGAATCGCCGACAACGTTTCGTCACGCCAGAGCGACGCTTCGTACGGATATCCTACTGGGGTTGTGAGATCCCCACGTTCGAAAAACCCAACGACTGCTGCACTTACAACTGGAGTCCGTTGCACCGGTTAACGCGGTATTCCCTTCTCGATCCTCGTCACTTTTCAAACGACTGTGCACCGAGTTAGACGCCCCGAGTGCTCGAGAAACGGCGCAAAAGAATAATTCTTCGATTCGTCGAAAAGAAAATCCCATATCGGCAACGATTATGGTGCCGCCCTGTATTTCCAAGTTCAAAACAAGACGCGCCGAGTTACATTCGCTTTCTCTCACTTACTTTGAGAATCGTGTTTCACGTTTACTCGAGCGTTTACTCGACATTCTTGTATCTCGTGAGTGTTTTTTTTCTTCTTTTTGTTGCTGTCGTATTAACTTGGGATCTTTGTGGAGTAAAGTAGTTATTAGGATAACAGGAAGCAAAAGTTTGAAATTCGCATCCCCCGAGTCAATCCCTTTGGGTATTGGCTGTCTACGAATAACGAGGTCATCGACTACAGTGCGAGGATACGGGGCTATAAAAACTTGAATTCGAGTTTAACGCTCCGAGAGCGTAAGAATCTGAGATTCGGTGATACTGGCGCTCGCGTTGCGAGAACGGACAACCGAAAAGAAAAAAAGAAAAACCAAAACAGAGCCGAGTGTGCGAGTCATCGCCGAGTTCAATGTGCAAAAGCGTCGTTAGCAACGACTCGACCGCCAGTAACGCGTGTAACTGTGGAAGCTTATTAGTCCGCGTGCGAGAATTGCACTATACGACAAATTCCGAGGGATACATGATATATAAATCACAATTCCTGCGCGGAACGAGTCGGTTCCATCGAAAGTAACGTTGTCGCCGAACGACACGAATTGTCGCATACTTTCGTATCTTTTGCTCGTTGTTTTCGTCTCTCTCGTCTCTCCTTCTTCGACGCGTTACAAGCCGCGCGTTATGCTTGTAACCAGAACCAGAGCGCGTTCGCCGTTGGTGCGGCACACGGGGGCCTTTCGGTCTCTTTATTTTTAGTTCCTTTGGCGGGGAATTGCCTCGACGACGACGACGACGACGACGACGATCCACGCTCCGCGGGTTCTCGTCACTCGAAATCAGTAGTAAACGGCGCTGGAAGGCCTTGGATACCTCAACGCGCACGTGCGCTATGAGTTTAATTTGTCCGGAACACTATCATCGTCGTCAGTGATAGAAAAAAAAATGGGATGGATGAAGAAACTTAATTGCTGCGGTAGGCACCGTTTTGGGACGTTTCGTCTGTAAATTCGAAGAAATTTTGTCGGAACAGTTAACGGCCGTTTACATTGAGAGAATAGGCTTCGAGTTTATTAATCGTTTGTGCACTCGTTCAACTGATTCTGTTAATCTCATCGTATATCGCCGCAAGGCTAAAGACCCAAGTGACGACTACACTGTATTGCCTGCTGAGTTCTCTTGTGGATTATAGATATTCGGACTTTACGCTCCAACTGACAACGATCCTATGCCAACTCTCGACTCTGTGTCAACTATACACACGAGTATAGGTCGCATTACAAACGGATGAGACGCTCCCATGTTGCCATTCGAGAACCACGAAGTTCGTTCGGGTCGCATGGTTTCTGTCGTTCGCGTCGTTTAAACTTTGCCATCTTTTACATCCCACCTCCGTCCGATAGTGGACAACCGTATTTTCTGAGAGACGCAACGATACGACCGGAAAGTATCAATTGAACACCGTTTACCGAGACGTCGACGAGGAGACAGGGGTGACTCGGGGGAGGCGTCTCTCTGTGTACACAGCACATTGTACATACAATTGTTGCGGCTATGAAAAAATAAAGCACTACTTTAGCGAGCCCTCCGGCTTTACACTCTCGCATTTGCTGGGATTGTGCAAAAGTATACAAGCGTACAGAGTTATAGCGGGAATTTAATAACGAAAAATCGAACAATGGAAACAAGTTTTACACTGTAGATGACTGTGGGACAGACAAAACGATCGTTAATTGAAAATAGAATGACTCGATTTGCATATCAAGCCTGCCACTGTTACTTGTAGCTTAATATAATAAAGCTCGTAGCTTAATAACGTAAAAAAAATCGGTTGTATCAAATAACTATTAGGTGTCTCGACTGATTGTTAGTTTTTTCAACTGATGATTTGCTTGAATTATCTATATTTGATAAAAGAGATATATTTAACGCGCAGTTGTCCGTTCTTTGTTTGCACAGGATCAATAATGTTCCACGTGAGGAGAAGACCAACCGATTACGTGCCGCGGAAACGTAAAAAAAAACCGGCGGGAAAATGGAGCGAACTCGATCACAGGTACGAGGACGAGAGACTACCTTTCCTCGTTGAGCTCAATCCAGATGGTACCGATATCCCGAATGGCACGGGCGTACGACATCGGCTACAACCCAACGTGACGGAAGTCGGATCGGAAAGGCCGATAGGACCGCAGTCCGATCAGACGCAAACACTCACTCTCACCGGATCGACGGTTATGCCAAAACATTGCGTTATCGCTTTTACCGACAACATCGTCACTCTTACGCCCTGGTCGAGGGACGCTCACACCTACGTCAACAATCAGAGGATACACCAAACGACGATATTGCAGGTACCACGGAAAATCCTTCGAGTCTACATTATTACCCCTATCGTAACGTATTTAAGAAACTCCCAAATTCGGTACGAACAAAATTCACGAGCGTCTGCGACCAACTTAATTTTATCCTTTTCGTTGTTGAATTTATGTTGTATCCCGTTATCGAGATCAGAGTACCTAATTTTACTTTATTAACGATAGTCCTTGCGATACAATTTCGCTCAATCTAGTAGAAAAATTTGAAAAATGTATATTCCGTATTAAAAAGCTCCTACTTCGCGTAGTCAAAAAAACTGTAACAATGAATTCAGACAAAATTCGTATAACTGCATGGCCATATTTTTACACACGTTTTGCTTTTGACAACCTATGGCATTTTGTCCGGATGTTTTGTACCCTACGACTTTATTCACCGGGATTCATGTATAATCGGATATTCATCGTTTACAAATTATAGCCATTCGCTTATGAAAATAAGACAGTTTTACGACTTTAATTGCATTTTTTTTCGAAATTCGAATGAATTATCCGCTTGTGAGAATCGAACAACTGAGTTACTTTTTGGAATTTGGATTCGTCAAATTTTCCGAATACACACTTATACATTATTTCGAATTTAGAATCGAAAATCTCGCTTTTGGAAAAGTCTCTTACCGATATTTGCGAGTATGTTCGATCGATTGCCGGATGATTTTTTTAATGAATTTTTTAACAACTGGTTGGCATTATTATATTTACTTAAATTAAATGAAAATGACTCGTTTGAGACATCAGCACCAGTTGACTTGACTGTACCGCAAGGACTATGTTAAATCTGCGAAATGACTATTACTATTAGTGGAAGTACATGACAATGATAGTAAAATTTTGTATGATTTATCTGTTTTCCGTCGTTGATCATTATAGAACGGCGCTATCATCAAATTCGGGCGAATGCACACCTTCAGATTCATAGATCCCGCACCCGAGGATCGTATAAGACAACGGCAAGACTCGAATAGGCAGATGGATTACGCCTACGATAGGTAACGACGACAAGTTTCTATTGTACAACGTTAAAGTTCCTCTCGTAATTATCATATTGACAATGTTCGTGAACGCTTCGCGTGCATCTCTGCAAGTCGGCAGAATTTTTGAGGTTTTACCTTGGATTTTACAGCTACAAATGTTTCAATAACATATCCGTCGTATAGATTAGAATTGCTCGTACGAATTAATAGATTTGAATAACCTTACAAAAACAATAGCTTTCGAATGAATTTCTGTTTTTATCATTTGTTTATCACTTGCGCGCTTTTTCGTTTCGCCACGCACGTTGCTCGTTCCCTCGTGTAGACGTTCGCCAGACGCTAACAGTCAGGAGATCAACTCGGAAAAGTACAGATCGGGTTCGGGTACTCCGAACGGTGGCCATACCTCCTCGAATCCACCGAGTCCGACGAAATCCTCAGCGGCAAGTCCTCGAAGTCCTACGCACAATGCACACGCACCCGAAGGCACTCACAATTACGAGACAACCTTCGATCTCGACGGGAATGTAGAAACCGCCAGCCTGACGAGCAGTCGTGACGGTAACAGGTAAGGAATATCAATTCATTATTTAAACACGAGAAATTTCTCTTCAATTGCCGAATGGTCGTTCGTGGCGCAAAGGTAAGAGAATCGAGAGACGATCCTTTTATATATCAATTTACGGGGGAAAAACAAAAAAATAAATAAAAATATGCGTTCTTCGCAGGCTATCGCAGTACGATCGCCAGCAGCCAAGAGGCACGGATCCAATATTACCGGCGGTGTTGGAATTTCTCGAAGCTACCGAAGAGACCTTTCTTCATGCAGTTATCACCGACGTCGAGCCATCCGCGCCGCAATTTAAATTGGCGCCGACTTATACGCTTTATCTCGCTGCGAGATACAGGGCGAGTACTCATTACAGACCGGATCTTCAACCCACCGAAAGAGCTCACAGATTAACCGTAATGCTTGCAAACGTCGCTACGATGATTCAACGGGTAATACAGGAGAGATATATGGATGCTTCGTCTCTGGCGCTGTGGCTGGCAAACGGTTCGGAGCTCTTGCATATGTTAAAGAGCGACAGACACGTCGGAGCTTTTTCAACGAGGGCTCAGGACATTCTCGCCGACGCTGTTCACACCGCTTTCGCATCTCTGGTGCGTTGCGTATCCCTCGAACTCGCCCCGGCGATGTCGCAATTTATGGCCGATGCCGATGAGCCCGCGAAGGAGGCTGGTGTTTTGCAAATATTTTCAAATACTATGGCTCTGCTACGACGCTGTCGAGTCAACGCCGCTTTGACTATTCAGCTGTTCAGTCATTTGTTCCACGCGATAAACGCCACCGCTTTTAATGCTCTCGTTTCCAATGGAAATCTCTGCGTCAGATGGTTCGGACGTCGGCTCAAAGCGCGACTGAACGCTTTGGAGACGTGGGCGGAGAGACAGGGCCTCGAATTGGCCAGTCAATGTCATCTCGCTACGATAATGCAGGCTACACATTTGCTACAAGCGCCCAAATACAATGCCGAAGAGCTCGCGACTTTGAGCTCCACGTGCTTCAAACTCAACTCTCTACAAGTGAGAGCGTTGTTGCAGAAGTATCAACCGGCCGCCGACGAGCCCCGATTACCCGCCGAACTTATCGAGAATGTAGTAAGAGTTGCCGAGAGCGTTGCCGATACTCTCGCGCGTGCCGACGGCAGAGAAATACGCTTGGAGGAGGAACCCACCTTAGCTTTGGCTTTACTATTGCCGGAGGATGGCTACAGTTGCGAAGTAATCAGAGGTGTCCCACCGGGTTTGGCGGAATTTCTCGCTCCCCTTCAACGCGACGGTCTCTGCAGAATGGCGGCTCAACAGACGAGCAGCGGATATTGGACGATATACATGATAGATCATCATAATAATGTACGACATTGTTAACCTTTTTTAACACGCCGAAACTTTCTCGTCACACACACACACACGCACACACACGGTCTTTACGAACGAATCTGACTTCTCGTCTCGTTTTTAGCTTCGAAGTCCGAGCGCGATGAGCAATCGATCCGGCGGTTATTCCGCTCATGTGGCACAGAATAACGGACAACCGGAAATTCAGATCATCAAGTTGCACAAGTCCACCAACGGCATGGGACTCAGTATTGTAGCAGCGAAGGTAATACCCGCGACGTTCTATTGTCGTTTTATCTCACGGCCGTTCTACACGCTCGCGCAGCTCATTAAATGAGACAAAGGCCTCACCGAGAAACTCGTTGTTACTCGCCGATGTATCTTATCCCCCCCCCCCCATATCCGTACTGTAATCGAGAAATTTCTTTACCCTTTCTTCCATATGCTTCTATGAATATTAAAAAGTTGGAACGAACAAATAGGAAAAAAAAAACGAAACACAAAATTACTATTCGTATGTGTCTCGGATAAATACTAAATCGTCTCTCGCGGTGTTACATACGTATAGCCGCACCGTAGTACTCAGCGAGCCATGAAGGGCCCTTGTAGCCTGTCACGGTAGACAAAATACACGTTAAAGTGCAAACTAACTTCTCCATACGCTCTCGTCGCTCCTTATACGCGGTAGAACGCGGTAGACGCTCTCACAACTTTTACGGTTATTCCTTTTGACTAAAGACGGCTCTTTGTTGCAGGGCGCCGGACAGGACAGACTTGGCATTTACATCAAAAGCGTTGTCGCTGGCGGTGCTGCCGACGCGGTAAGTTTTAGCCTTTCTCGAATATTTGTTAGACAACACGAATGAGGATATATTTAATCCGGCAATTATTATTACGTTTAATTAAGGATGGACGATTAACGGCGGGTGATCAGCTCCTCAAAGTTGATGGACAGAGTTTAGTTGGAATTACACAGGAAAAGTACGTTTATAAACACATTGGACATTTGGACGATCGAGCAACGATTGTTAACTATACGATAATAATAATTTACTCATTAACACAGAGCTGCCGAGTATTTGGTACGAACGGGTCCGATTGTTACGCTGGAAGTCGCTAAACAGGGTGCGATATATCATGGATTAGCAACGTTGCTATCGCAGCCATCGCCCGTTATGACCAGAGGTACGTTTATAAATACCAATCGGATTTCAGCACAGTCGCGATTTCTAACACATCGATTGCATAACGTATATTATATATTGTAAATCGATATATTCGCGGTGATAAAAAATATTGAGCTTTTTCTCTTTTTCGCAATTAATCGCATAGAAACTAATCGCCAAATGCGAAATTTAACTTTAATCAAAGTGCAATTTATGCCGATAATACTAACAACGCTGCTACCGCCGCCGCCGCCGCCGCTGCTAATAATAATATTGCGCGAATTAATAGCCACCAATGCTTTCGATTAATGCTTAACTAACGATTCTTCCACAAGCAGCGCACAAGAGCCGACCAAAGTCGGAGCAGTTAGAACCGCCCCGACATTCAGAAATGGGACCACAAGCTTCAACGTCGCACTCGATGGGAAATCTGTTGTCAATGCCGAGACAGAGCGCGGGCTACCAAGAGCGTCTTGTCGATTGGAACGTAGAACATTTACCGCTACCAGGTGCGAAAGTTTCGCAATTTCAAACAGCCAAGTCGCAATATTATAATAATTACGAGTTTCCTAACAATGCGTACCAGAATCAGAGTATAACATCCGAGACGGGACTTTTGTCACAAGCGAAAGTGTTTAACCGTCCGCAAACAGGGATTAATTCATCGTGTGTCCCATCGATGTATCCGATCGATGAGGCGCCGCAGATCGACGATAACTATCCGCGCGCGACAAATTTTTCCACTAATAATAAAAGGCCAATTCCTATTATTCAAGAGCCTAATCAGATGTTCCTAACTATTCCGAGCCATATGGAACGTTATCCTCCTTATCCCGTAAGAAATCGTAAAGTTCCGTCGCGAAATCCGCAATACGGATACTATAGCGAAGACAAGACTGAGCTCACCTTTCCGGCTCTCAATCGTTCCCAAGACAGTCTATTGACTGCCATTGACTGCGAGTCAACTATTCCTTACATAGATCAGGTGGACGAAGGTGCTCCGCTTTCCAGTCGATCGCAAGAGAATATACACTCCGACAGGCTATCGGGCGTCGTCGGCACTGATTACGAAAGACATTCGAACAATGTACATATTAACTTGATTACTCCCACCGCTCGAGGCTCATCGCAATCAGTGCCACCGCGTCCGACTTGCGCGTTCCAACGCGAGCGCATGGCGATCGGCAATGTTGAGAGATCGATCCAAACTAATAGCCTCGATCGTTGCCCCAAACAAGTCGTAACATCCACACCGGCATATCCGTCGCTCGGAGAGATCGACGTATCCGACGCAAGTACAAATCTCGTAGCAACGCACAATTGTCACACTCGTCGACAGCATAACGAGTTTCTCCTCGAAGATCCGATAAACGATGAGGAACGGCCCGAGAACGGCGAGGAGAGTAACGACGATTACGATAGTCCCGACGGTAAAAACGATTCGAGGGAAAAAAAAGATTGGTCTCTCGTACCGAAAATGCACGATATAATGCCGGAACTGAATCTCGATTTGAGCGGTTTGAACAGCGATGTCTCCAGCGAGGATTCCAATACACAGGAGAAATGTTGGAAATCACCGGAACAAGTGAGATTGGGATACGGTCGTGTGGCCGCATTAACGAAACATTTTTCAAATCTCGGCGAAGCCGGTTTAATCAAATTTAAATCCATAAAGCTGAGTTCGTCGAGGCAATTTGTGTCCGAACCCGATATTGCATCGCCGAGAAGTCCCGAGATCTCGGCTCATCGAACATCGACGAGAAAAGTATTCAAGTCGGAAAGTGATCTGACGAGAGCCGACAAAAGCGTAGCGACAACGCCGGAGAAAGAATGGAGTATGATACTCCTTGATATTCAAGCGAAAAATGAACTCGACATGCAACATTTTTACGGAAGGGACGCTACGAGAGATGAGGAAGAGAGCGGATCGGCAACCGAGGGAAATAACGAAAAGACCGACAACGAACCGGGAGAATTAAAAAAGAGCAGTTCGAAGCTTTCTCTCGCGGAACAGCGGGAGATCATTGAGCAGCTCAAGGAATTTGCAAACTTGGACAATGCCGATGCTCCTCTATTTATACCAGAACAGGACGATCCGATATCGAAAGTCGTCGAGGATTCTAAAGCCTCCACCTTTACGAAGGAAACAATGACGGAGTCGATCGACAGTTCGCTCGACAATAGTCATTCATACGCTTTGGAAATGCCACGCTATCGCACTCGCACTGCAATCGGACGGATGCGCATGGAACATTTCAGAAAGCATTCATTGCCGACAATTCTTAGCGCTCTCAATATATCAACGGGCTTCGAGGCGTTTGACAAGAAAGTTAACAAACTTGAGAAATATTGGTCTTTGAAAGATCTGATGTCGAACGACGATACAAAATCGAATGCCAGTCGGACGAGCGACACTGATGGAGCTAAGAAATATTTTATTTTTCCTACATCTTCGAGAGTCGTTTCCGCACCGGAGATGTCGGACGAGAATATCAACATATTTCACATGCAGTCACTCAATTCGAGTTACGCCAGTGCGGGTAACGTCACTATTCGGAGTACCATATCAATTGGAGAACCGGAAGTTAAGGAAAAATCGGACATGAAATCGCAAACGGATTTAATGGCGTCGTGCGAACGAGGATCGAGTCCAATGTTTTTTCGTGACATAACTCATTCTAACGGGGAAAATTATACCGGAAGAAGGAAATTTCCATCGTCGTTCATTAGAACGAGAAAACTGTCGAAAAGCCACGATGGACTTAATCACAAATCGAGTTCGACGAATCTGACTGAACATAAAAAATTAGCGGCCTGCCGATCGTTGGAAAAAATGCCGATCTCGATGAGCGACGAGTGGACGTTGCGTAGCGATAAACCTTTACGGAGGTGCAAAAATGAAACGAGTTCGGTTAACGTTATTTCAATGAAAGATCGCGGATGCAAACACGGCTCGGAGTTTGAGAGGGTTGGCAACAAGCCTATTAAAAAGAAATCATTGATCGTTAAAAAACGATCTAAGAGCGACATGGATGTCTCGGAGCGAAAGCCAACGCCCAGATTCGAGAGAGGAGATTGGATATTTCGAGAATTCCCACCGTTGGAAATTGGTCTGGACTCGCGTAAGCTTGCAGATTATGATATAGACGTCTTATTATATCTGCACTCTTACTTATGTCTGCCTGGTTAAGTTATACATTTAACAAACTTTTCGTTTCGTATCCAACGAAACGCTCCCCGCGCCACTTTTCTTATATTTTTCAGTCTTCTTGAGCGTATTATTTATGGAAGAGGTCAACTGGTTTTCCCATACGACACAATTTTCCCCACAAACACTCGGGAAATTCAGCTCAACAGCCTTTTGTTTTTTTCATTTACTACACACCAAAACAGGAGATTGTCTCGCTGCATTGTAAATCGAAATTATCGCTTTCTTAATTTAGCGGTGCATGTTATCGTTATATTAATTTTTTTAAACAATTAATCAACATCTAAGTAATTTATTCAATGAAATGAATAATGCTACTGGATCATACATTGATATCATTTGATTGAAACGAATTTTGCATGTATGTTACACTTAGTGTCGCACTGCTTACGGCATGTTCGATCATTAACCCTTTGGAATTTTGCGCATCTTGTGCTATCGCAGGACCCCGCCGCATGAGTGAACGCGATCTACCATCGCGGCTCGGACACGAACCGACTCCCCAGCAAATTCATAGCAGCAAGTCTGTCCCGGCCCTGCATAGTAAGTAACTCTTCTCCGTCTTCTCTTAAGGAGAGTGTATCGTCGTTACAGTCCCATCTAAAACTCACATTCCGACCGAATTTATAATATTTTCCAATGGGATGAAAAATCATTTTAAAAAACATCATCCATATGGAAGGTCCTAAAAAGATTAATTTCGCATAATAATCATAATGCCAAAAAGTTATTAACAAATTAGTTGAAAAAGAAAAAAAAATTAAAAATTCGTCAATTTTTCCAAATGCATACAAATATTTGTAGATTTTTTTCGAATTTTACTAGTTTTTTTTTCTTCCTCAGTACCGTCTCTATCTTTGATGTGTGATGTTTCCACATTTTTATCACTTTTGGCTGGGAATGTAACGATACAGACTCCTTAGTAATAATTTCACTATTACTATCAATGTTCCTCGTACATCATCTCACCGATCCAATGCAGGCACTTTGTTGTACTAACGCTGTAGAGGCATAAAAAAAAATAAAAGTAAATGGCCAACAATACTATTTCATGAAAATGTCGGTGCATTTCATAGTAATAAAATTTGTCCATCGGCCGACCGTTTGGCACCAACAATTCGAAAATTGACAATTACAATCCTTACAAGCGATTTGTCGATAGTCGATAAATATAAAACTCAGCGATATACAGACTTGAGACTTGAGAGTTAGTTCTTTGATACATTAGTTTGCTTGACGAATAAACTTTGACAGATGTAGGGACAGAGGGAAAGCAGCAACACGAAGTTTTCAATCCTGGATATAGCAGAGCCTCGTCGAGTAACAGTGTTACACCACCGGTTCAACCGCCTCCTATGCCAGCTATGAACGGTGCAACTTCTCTACGTTCTCGGTAAATATTGCCCATATATGCGCCGCCGCCGCCGCGTATATCCCAAATACAACTCGCAACAATGAAACTTATTTTAGATCGAGTCACAATCTTCACGATCCAATGAGAGTAGGAACGTTGCCGCCGACGGGTTTGGTTAGCCGTCAGCAGTCCTCGCCAAATCTGACACCGAATCAGATGCACGTAAATATGCCTGGCAATTTGCAGAGCAACGAAGCCGAAAGATTCTATCAAAACTTGAGTGTATACAGAAATCAAGATACGACAATGAAGCAGCAGCAGCAGCAGCAGCAGCAGCAGCAGCAGCAGCAGCAGCCGAGTCCTCCAAATCCCGGTGACGATAGGTAACAAATATTTTCTCAAAGTTCAATGACGCCACTAATAGGAATATCATAAGCGAATTAACAAGAATAATTGATTTCAGAAGTCCTCTGCATACGCAGAGAAGTTTGCGGGGATCGCAAAATTCGTTAAACCGGCCAATTTCGGAAATGAATCAGTCGAGAGATCGGCCGATTTCCGCGTATATCCCACAGGGCCAGCCAGGGCCCGGTGGCTATCAGGCTAATCAGATGCAGCATCAAGCACCTCCGCCGCGATCGCAGTCGTCTCGCGATATTATACGCCAGGAGGCGAAGCTTCAGGAAATGCAAGAGGAGGTCAGACGTCGGGAGCTGCGGGGAGGCGTGCCACCGGGTGCGAATCAATACCGACCAAATACGTACAACGTACGTCCGATGAGCGGCGCTCAAACGGCCAACACAATTAGACCTGCGAGACCGATAGGATCGACGCCTAATTTGGGCCCAACTTCGCCAACTTACAATACCCGAGCGCAAATCGGGCCGAATTATGCGTATTCGGACGTTCAGTACAATCAGTACGGACAGTTCGCAAAGCATCCGTCGCAGCTTCCCAATAATTACGGTTTGATACCCAAAGGAAAGAACGAACCCATTAGAGCTCACGGCTCCGGTCCGGTCGATGCCGGAAGAACTCTCGGAGATTTCGGCGCCGATCCCAACAGACAAGTGATGGAACATAATCGTCAAGTCGGAAGCGGAACGCTTAACGGACCCCAGTATTCCAATGGTCCTTCCGAGTCGAGTCGAAACGGTCAGTACGCGCAAAACGGCGATGCGAACACATTGGCAAATGCCGAAAGCGCCCCACCAACGAGACCGATGTTGCCAGAGGACGGTTACAGGGAGAGTCCTCCACCTCCTCCTTTAAACACATCGACGCATCCTTTGTATAGCAAAGCAACCGATTCCGCGAGGTACACCGCCAGTATGCAGGATCCACCGAGAGGCGGTTATTATTCAACCGGTGGAGCGGCGCAACAACAGGCGCGTCAGTACCAATACAGCGCGACGAATCCTTGGCAACGAGAGGAGAGAGAGAAGGAACAAGCGCGACGAAGAGAGGCCGCGAGACTTTGGCGCGATCAGCAAATAGCCGAATTAAGCTCATTGCCACACAGAACGTCGCAACAAGAGGAACAACTACGGGCGCTTCAGTTGGAACGTGATTTCCAGAAGAGGGCGGAGGAAGTCGCCAATCAACAGGACGACGATGACGAGAGTAACGATCTCGAGAACGAGAGCGCGCAGAGGGTTCAGGGACTCTTGCGAATGGCCGCGAATCAAGATAGAAACAATCAGTTGAATCAACAGCAGCATAATCTGTTGAGAAGCAACGCCAACAATCAGTCCATAAGGGGGACTCTTTCTCCCCAACCGGTTGGCAGTCAGTTGCAATCGACGAGCGTTCCATTGCACACTGCGACCAGTCAGCAAGGATCGCACGCTTCGGCGAATTCCTATGCTGGACAGAGTGATGGCTCGCAAATAGGACACAATCATAGTAATCTGACTCAGCAGCAAAACGTGCCACAACAGTTGCTAACTCACGGCAATTCAAAGGGTACCGCGGCCTCCCAGGTAAACGAGGAACGAGAACGCCAACGGCGAATAGATGAACTTAAAAAAATACAGGCCGAGTTCGATGAGAATCAGCGAAAACGCGAAGAGGAGATAAGACAACAGCAGCAGCAATTGCAACTTCATCAACAGCAGATGCAGCAATTGTACGCTCAGCAGCAACAGCATCAACATCAGCAGCACCAATCGAATCTCAAGAGTCAACAACAACTCCATCCTGGAATGTTGAGACTCGACAATCTCGTCATTAATGGCCCAAGTTCGCCGCCCTGTAAGTTGACGTAAAATTTTTAACAATTTTACCGTATCGTTGTTTCATTATTACGGGAGGATTGATGCTTCCGTTTATAGCCTCGCAAAACAGTACCAATGATGCTCCGCCGCCACCGGAACGCGGTTCCAGTTACGCGGTCATGTCTCAACAGAGCGCCTTGCGATCCAACACCTCGACAACTTCCAACGTTCCTCTGGGTTCTCACCAATCAGCGACGATAAAGAGGGTCTCTTTTCACGATCCCAACGCAAACATCGAACAATCCCGTAACGTTTCGTCCGTTACTTCGAGTACTCCTTCGTCCATCACGATGGACACTATTAGAGAGGATCCTAACGTACGTTTATTTTATTTATACAAAAAGAAAATGATAACACTACGACGATGAGGAATCCATATGACAGGACGTCATTATAATGACAGATTTAAAAAATTATTATACTTATTAAACATTACAATATTCTCCCGATACGCACACGTGGGCGCAGGTACCCAACTAAGGTATACGTCATAAAATTCCAACGTTCTCCGAATCATTTGTTTTCGTCAAAAATCTTCGTCGTTTGCATGAAATGATAAATTTCTTTATCATTCCATCGTTTATTCATGCGTATCAACATTCAAGTTCTTCATCATCTATCCGATGTTGTTGTTGTTTTTTTTTTTTCTTGTTTTCATCAATCACTCGTCATCGTCTCGTACTATTGTTATTACATGTGTGAAAGTTTCTATCGTGAAGCATGCGATAACGATCGATGATTAATCTAAAAACGTTACGATCTCTGTCCTCAGAACTTTATAAACGATGCGGAAAATCTTCTCGCGTCGCCGAAAAGCCCCGACGGACCGGGTGGTCCTTTTCAAGGCGCGACACCCGGTGTCATTGGGGCTCAAGAAGTCTACAAGTGAGTAGTATGCACGCCGAATATACGCTCAAGCAACAATGACACTATTCAACTATTGTTTATCACACGCGCAATTCTTTCTATTCTGTAGAGATCCGCGACAAAAACGATTAGCCGAGAAGCAGAAACAACAACAGAATTCTCAATTGGGCGAAGTACCGGAGAAGCTAAGTTTCAAGGAAAAAATGAAAATGTTCGCCATGGAAACGGGAGAGGACGGTACACCGAGGGACAAAGTTAAAATTTCAAGAGCCCAACGAGAAATCGACAATATCGGAAGCCCTTTGAGTCCTAACAACAACAACCGCAGTTAAGACGCGATAATTGCGTTAAATTTAATAGTATCTCTTTTTATCTGGGCGAATGCAAAACTCGATTATTTTTCTCCGAGGTTAGCAAAAATTATAACACAGATCAATATGCGTGTAAAAGATTAATAGAGTTGTCATTACATAGTTTACTATTATTGTACATATATGCGCGCAACACGCCTATCTTACATTCTTATTACGATTCTGGACGACGATGACAAATATTTCCTTCGATCCGAGCATTTTAATTATTTGTGCACCGACCCGTGTATAGCACAGTTCTGGCCTCAGGGCGGCTATTGTATAATATAAATCAGAATTTGTCTATACATTTATCCGAATGACCATTTTTCTCGGTTTATCGTGTGCTCGCGTTCTCGACGAAATTCTCGATTTATCAATGGAGGCTGCTGCGTTTTTCTTGTTGTTTACATTTTTTTTTTATTATTCTTTCCTCACGATGCCGATCGATGACTGTACCAGTAAAAACGAAAGTTTTTGTTATATGCTTTACAAACTTGACGGTCAAAAGGTAATCAAATTATTTAAGAATATAGAGTACGCGTAGTAATATATATTGATAAGTCTATAATCGCGGAATCAATTAGGGATTCGAGTAATACACGAAATTGAGAAATGTACAATGTTATTTGACAAGGGATCACGATGGGCAATGCTCCAAAGAGTTTAGTGCCCATATTAAAAAAAAACAAAGTATAGCAATATTAGTGGGTATTGAGAAAAACAAAAAATGAAAAAAAAAAAACTATGAACAATCTGCAGACTTTGTTACGTTGCAATGAGTGGCAATAATATTATTTCTTCTTTATTTCATCGAGCCGTCAGCGTTGATCGATACAACTATAGCGGTCGATAATGTTCTCGTGAAAACTTGAACGTTTCGCGCGTAATAAGACGAATTGTTTCGATTAATCGGCGTTCGGCGTAGTGTGCGTACCACTTTGATATTTTATCTCTACGCCATGTTAAACTCGAGACTTGTATAATTCAATGCCACATCATTATTAAGCAACTTGACGACGTTTTTTTTTCGATGACAAACAAAAAAAAAAAAAAACATTTGTAGATACATCCTGAATATTATATGTGATATACGGTAGGGCCTCGTTTTACGATGCAAGGATTCGTGTAGATTAGATGAAATCTAGATGTGAGTCCAACCTAAATTATTAGGTCAAATTATCGATGACTATTAATTGACAAAAAAAAAAAAAAAAAAAAAAAAAAATCAACAGTATATAGGGGAAACAGTATTTCTGGCCTATTTAATTGCCTATGAGGAGGAAACGTATCAGACGAATCGGTCTCGTCTCCTTCGCCGCTGGTAGGTATATGTGCACTTTTAATGCGCGTTTACGAAAGTATTCTATATATTTATTTCTTATATTATTCTTTCGTTTGTTTTTTAGACCACCCGATAGTGATATATAACGAGCAGCTTGTTATTAAATGTTAAAAGAAAGAAAAGAAATAACTAGTATACAGCCGGGCAATTTGGTTTGCGAAACGGTTCTTGAGTAAATAATTGTTGAACCTTTCGCCGATACGTAACGGTTTTACAAGACGGTAGGCCTTACAACTAGTGCGGCACATAGGCAGCCATATTATAGTCAAGATGAGATAGTTAAATTTTACATATTTCTCGATACGTAGAGCTAAATAAACGTGTGTAGTCCCTCCTACCGACGTTGGGGCTACCGACGTTGTTTTTACGAGTAAACAAGTGTACCTATTTACGATTCCATGTTACATTCGAACCAAGGATTACCGAAATGACTAAATCAATTCCTTTCCTTGTTCTCTATAGAGCGCGTATTTGCACTATATTTTGTATTACAGTTTTCATTAATCTAACTAAAAACGGAGTATCTTCGTTATTCTCGATTGCGAAGAAAACAACAAATATATACATATATATATATATATATCTACAATCATCGACTTTGTCATATTGCCGCGCATTCAACTTACATTATTGACTCTACTTTTAAAAAACACTATATTTTTTAATTATTATATTATGTCATTACATTATTGAGATATGATATTCACGAAAAATAAATATCCCATATATTAAGATGAACAAAGTCGATCATTTGTTTTCCGCGATCCCCATTTCCATATTCAAATATCTATCGGCTGAGATGTAGTGTCTCCTCCTGTATTATGCAATCGATTACTTTATTACCGGCAAATACCGGTAAAAATCGATAACACAGCAGCAGCATTATAAGATTATAAGATACTCGATGAAGGCGATCGATTTAGAGTGAAATTGAGGAGAGAAAGCGTTAGCTGCTATTGTACGGGACGAGCGAAGAAACCTGAGATCGAAAACAACGCTTCTCGACGACGCGAAGCCAGCAGCGGCGATAAACCCGATGCTGCGCAGTTCCGCAGCAACGGTCGCCCAGTTCTCCTTTCAACCGTTCGGCGTTGAGTGCAGTGCATTTTCAGCCACGTACCAGTGAGCATTGACGCTGGTTTGCGGCGAGTGTAAACCGAAATCCAACACGAGATTCGGAGGACGAACAAAAAAACACAAAAAAATCATTCGATAATTAATCTTTATTAGAAAAGAAACGGAAAATTATTATATCGCCTAATCCGTCGAATCGCGAGGCCCATTCCGGGCTCCGGTATTCACCGTAAAATCGCGATCCAAATCACCGAGTCTCTGAGAAAGTGAATATTTCGAGTTTCCACGAGGTCGGGCCGCTGCAGGCTCCACACGGAGCGAGAGTCCGCGATATTGGCCACGAATACCGGCTGCTGCGTGCAACGCGACGAAGGAAATCCTCGAAAAATTCTCGAATCGCAAAAGTACAGTCGGGAGGCTTTCGACACTTCAGTGAGGTAATAACCGTTTAATCATTTTTATTAACTTATTCCTCGAGCGTATCGAGCGAATGAATAAGCGAAGCAATAAGGAAAAAAAAAAGAAATATATATATATATACATGTAAGGGGGACACAAGACTCGATCTATCGACGTCTAAACGTAAACGTACTCGCGAAATATTGATAATAATCGGCATCGCGGTACGTGCTGAACAAAACGGCCAAGTCGTCCGCGAGTTTCGCAAGCGAGGTCCTTTACCCCGTAGCGACGACCCTGACCACTAACCTGACATCGACTAACTAACTTTGCGAGCGTAAAAGGGCTTTACAAAGACCAAAATAAATGCCGCTCACTCTGCTTCGCTCGGTGGAGGGTCTTTCGAACTGCGACGACTCTCGTTCCGACTCGTCGCGTAGTCAAGGGTCGGTGGTCACGTGGCCTAAGGCTCTCCTCTGTCGGAGTACAGTTCCGTCATTCGTGCCGGGCGTAGCACCCGTCACCGTCCTGCTTATATACATATATATGCGAAACGTTGAAAATCAATAGATTCAAGCGGAGCCCCTCGTTCGTCGTGAATCGATGCCGGCCGGCCGGCAAACGCATTATCCAAAGACGATGAGACGAGTTTGTCGTAATTTCTCCGAGAGCGCTGTCGATTAAACGATTTATTAATAAAAAAAATTCATATATATATCGTGTATCGTGTAACTTATTTAAATGATTACAATTCGGAAAGCCGCGTTGAATCGCAACCGAGATATCGGGGTCAATAGTGTCCAAGTATATAAATATATATGCAGACGATGATGAGTATGAAATAAGTAACGCGCGACGAACCGGATCGAAGGTATCGACGCCGAACGTCGGGCGTATTATCGCGCAGAGACGTAACACAACTCGTTTACTTCTCGGAATATATTTGTATGGGTTTGAAGGCGCGTTATGGTTAGCGCGTACTCGAGACATTATACGAGCGTATGCGCTGCTACTTTGCGCCTCGATGGATCGTTGGCTGTTCACGCATTGAACGCGTGAAACGGCATTCAGCGAACGAGTCGACATACGCGATACCTACTGTCCATTCCAAGAGTACACTACTCCGAACGGGAGGCGTACATTCATCGCTTCGCTTTAAAACCGAAAACCTTCTCGATGTCCTCATTTTTTTTATTTGTAAAACAAATAATAAGCTTTTATATATTACATATACGCGCGTAGCACGGAGATACTTGACATTTGAGACGGGAAGACAGAGCTCCGCTTACAAACTTATCGGCTTTGTATTCTTTACAATGGTCACGCTGCTTATTACATACCTGCACGTGGACGATACGGTTAAGATTGTACGAGGAACGGCAGCCACGGCATGCCACTGCATGCCACGGCATGCCACGGATGGTACGAGGAAATCTCGTAATGGGAGCCGCGAATACGATATCGATACGAGGCTCATTTCAATCCGAGAGATAATACCTAGAAATACCTTTCCTATCAAAATAAATGTAACCATTGAATTTCGATTGGCATTGTAATCGACATTTCGATACTTATATTATGCGAATCACGCAAAAGTTTTCACGAAATCGTGAAAAAACCTTCAAAATCTTTTCTCGTCATTATATAATTGACGAAAAAATTCAAAAGAAAAATGTCTTTTTGTTTGCTTCGGTGAAAACACTTGACGCCACAGCCAATCGGGATTGGCAAATAAATTAATGAGAATTTCGATATTTTTAATACATTTTCAACGTGATTGCGGATAGGGAAAATCATGAAAACCTCGAATTGCCAGGGAATTTCAAAGATGGTTAGGGGAAAAACTGTCATTCAACTTTTGATAACAAAAAAACAAAAGGAAAAATCTTGAAAAAAAATGCAATTATCGAAAGAAAAAATTAATATTAAAATATTAAAGCAAAATGAAGACGGCAGTGTACAAACGTTAAAATATTCCATGTTCGAAAAGCAACAAAGGATATATCATATAAAACAAAATAGTACTTTATATTTGTCGATGGTTTGGGAATTAATACCGTTGGGAAATTTACTCGGGCGATTGTCACGGAAACAAAAAATGTAGTCACCATGATTTTCATACATAGTTTTTTTTTTTTTTATTACTTTTCCTTCTTTTTTTACATTCCAGCAAAGCAGCAAGCGAGCGAACTTGATTCGTTTCCGGTTGTTACGAAAATTCCCAAGCGGAAGCAACATTGCAATTCTTCCTGAAATTCTGCGTTTCCGCAAATTTTTCTTTCAAGGTCTGTCCGTTAGAATTCGATATGACTTAATGTTTCCTGCAATGCGCACTATAGCGTCGAGTCTCCCCGTGTTCCTCTATCAAACCAGCGTATCGAATGACTTTTGCACGAGATAAAAAAAATGTTTATGTAGAAAAAATAATTTCTCTCGTTAGCTTCGAGTAAAATCGAGAGAGAGAGAGGGTAAGATGTTTGTGGATTATTACGCACGCACCACCGTATTTGCTTCGCGCTTCGGTACAAAGTTCGGCTACCCGATCTTATTTCAGGAACTTGTTCACGGATGAAGCACATTGCGTGGCGGTATAGTCGATGCAAAAAGTTTTCGCCACGCGGAAAAAACATCGAAGATTGGGCGTTTTAAGTAAATAAGTAAATAAAATGTTTAGCCATGAGGACCCCCCGCGTGGCATCGTACGAAACGCTCGAATCCTCCTAACGTCGAGGCCATTAACGCCCGCGATAAGTCGAACGAAATCGTTGAAAATAGGAGTGTATTACACAACTACAGGGCGCTTATCATATTTCCCGACGAGCGTCAGACAGACGCGATTTCATTGAGTAATATCATTGAATAATTCGGCCGATATAAATATTACAAGTGAATAAAGTTGCTGTCCTCTACGGTACAGTATACACTGTACGTATGCACAATCGCAAGATTACGACATCCGGTATTTCTGCGTCTTTGAATTACATCGCGCGCAATTTGATAAAACCTCGTGTTTCAATAACATATGCAACGCAATGCTGTCTCTTGACCGCGTCGCGGTTAAATAATCTCGTCGATGAGTCCTCATTAATGATTCGTACATTGCGCAAACGTTTTTTCTTTTTTTTTGTTTGTTTGTTATCCCGAACAACAATTTGAACGAGTCATCGGTATCAAAGCTCGAGAACTCGTTGTTTATTTTTCATAAGTTCATTAATGGGACAGATATTACGCGGAAAAATGCTGTATAGAACAGCGGGATCGCGACCGTTGATGCGCGCCCACGCGAATTTCAGGTTTATCCCCGTTGATAAGTGAACAACACAACATTGCATCGCGATCCTGGCAGACTGGTCGATGTCGGCACACGCCGCTCGCGAGACGGTTGCGCAAAAGCCCTGCGCGACTCTGCGATATTTTTCGCGATGTTTCAACGACTGGTGGGAGAGGGGATCTATACCGGTTGGCATATGCGCACCAAACGTAAGCGCAAGTGGTGGAGGGGCTAACGGGGCGACTACGGGGGTACGGGATAAAGCTTTTGAATCGTTTCTCGTTCGGCTCGGCTGGCAGTTTGCTAAGTTTCCATCAAAGTATCGCTACTTTACATCGTTTTTTTTCCTTTTTTTTTTTCTTCTTATACCAGTGAACCGATACACACCACCGATACTCTCGTTCACCGATAAATCGATAAATTCTCATTGTATTTTATTATTTACATCTCGAATTGCTCATTTTTTCAGTCGTTACGTGAATGTGAGTGCTTTCTATTGACATTTTATTTATTAAATTTTTATTATTTTAAGTAGACACTCGCAGCAAACCCATCGGAGTAAGTTTCTGTCTTATAACGATTTATCAACGTATTGCATCATACGAATATTCCAATATTATTCAATATTGACCGTCGTTTTTTGACTTTACAAGATAAAAAGGGAGGTATGGAACAAAAAGAAGACATTGAGAAAAATGTTGTCGTCACATCGAATATAATCGGCTAATCGGAATGTCATTTTGATGGATGAACGGATAGCTCGTCGAAGACCAAGGCTATCGTTCGTTGGCTATCGAAAAGTTGTTGTAATAACTTGTGGTGCGGCGACCTATAGCTGTGAGGGATGGGGGGTATTCGCGTCGCATTATATCTCGGGACAATTATAATCATTCTGGAGTGTCTGCGTATTCCCAGACAGTTGCTTTCGATAAGAAATCGCCTTCGAGATAATAATCCGTGCGACTCGCGCTATGCGTCACGGTAAAAGAAAAAAAAAACAAAAAAACAAAATATATCTCTGAAATGGAATTGTTTCGAGAATCGTAATAAAAAGGGTTTAAAATCATAAAAAAAAACAAAAAAAAGAATGTATAAAGATCGTAAATGGGCTTAAATTAATAACGGGAAAAATCGTCTATCTAAAGATTTGTCTGGCTACGCCAATGTCTTAAGGCGTCCGCGTGAATAGCAGCAGCAACAGCAGCAGCCTTGAGTCGAGTCGCAGTTGTGATCTTTTGGGTGATGTGTATACCTTTACAAAGCGACGATTCTCAAGGCCGCCAGTGCACGTCTCGACAACGCAGGACCTTTGCGGATATTAAATCCGATAGGTGAAACCTATCAATATTAAGATACTCGCAATGTATTTCTCTCTTGTTAATAATAAAAAGTATAACATTGTTACATCTCGCACAGATATTACGTAAAGAAAGAAAAAAACGTTCGTTTGAAATGCACTCTGCACGTTCGGTATGCCGATACGATAAATTTACGCGAAAGCGCTAATTGTTTTCCCGGTACGGGCCGCTCTCGTGCGCGTGCATTCCACACGAATCGATCGCCGCCGTATAGCGTGTTCGATTGTGAAGAATCGCTAAGCGAGAAGAAGATGATGCGATTATTGAGGCACAAGTTGGCGGCGGATGCAATCCGCCGAAACCACAAAAGAGCCTCGTAACGACGAGATTGAAATTAGATTGTTGGTAATCGATTGAGTTCGAGTTACCGCGACCGATATGCGTATCCCTGATCCCCCGGTAACAAAGTTTAACGCGCAAATGTTCCCCTCGAGAACTCGGTACGCGGTACGGTACGCGGTACGGTACGCGTCTGGCGCGAGGAAAGTGACCTCGTGTCGTCTGACGCGCATCGTAAACACATGTCGAGGTACAACTTTAGTAAATAAAACGGAAAAAACAAAGCCTCGCGTCGATCTATTTTGAAAAATGGAATTAGTCTTAAGGGGGGGGGGGGGGGGGGGGGGGCAATACACGGTGCTAGAAAAAAGAAGAAAAAAAATAAGAATCGTTTGGTTGGTTTGCTTTCAGACTACGAATATGAGCTCTGGTGATCCCTGGTCTCTTCCGGTAAAGCAGGGTCTTTACGACCCGACTCTCGAAAAGGATGCTTGCGGTGTTGGATTTATCGTTGCTATCGATGGAAAACGATCGCACAAGGTAAGGCGTAATATATCGTGAGCATCGATACGACGGACACGTCGTTGGCGCGTGTTCGCGGTATAAGTAACTTGTTCTTTGCAACATATATCGTTCGACAGAGCGGTAAAACCGAGAAACTCATTGAAACTTCTGCAAAAAGAAGTTTTAACAAAGGAATCTTCGTGTGGTAACGGGCATTCCAATCGAGCGGAAAATACAACGTCAATAGTCGGGAGTCTCATTTTCCAAAACTTCGACGACAATAATGTTTATTCTAATAACGCACGATAACGCATCTGACGCATTGGTTAACCGAATTATGTACTTTGATTTTATTTTCATTAAAGTCGGGAGCCGCGAAAAAAATGGTTTCGAAACGCTTATTCGAGGTGTAACGGTGTCGTCCATCGAATTAACCATCGAATATATTGTCGTGAAAGCACCAGTGAAAAATACGCAACACTCGAGAGCGCCTTATCATTTTGCAAATAAAGGTCTTTAGATTCGCCTGTGTACGAGGCAACGTAATAATAACAGAACTAGCGAGATAATAATTACCGAATCATTATCGACGATGTCGGATTATCGTCTTTTCGTGTTTTTTTTTTTTTTTTATCGCGTTGCCGCTTGCCCCACATTTCGCATAGATATTCCACTGCAATACAGGTGGAGGATGTTGATCGTTTAATCGGAATCGAGAGTGAACCGGTGCCACGCGGATTTCTTCCTGATAGAGATACGATCGTACGATCGTCACAAATATCTTCAAGTTTGCATCGCTGTTTTTCAACGATCATTTGGCATAATAAACGCGTCGTCAAATGCTCCGATTTACATCAATTTCGTCAATCAAATTGATTTAATCGCAAAACATTGCCCGATAAAATACCAATATTTTGGAGTGTCTTTGTAACTCAAAGTACCGCACGATAAAAAAAATCAATGTGTCGTCGTTCTATAATGTTTCCTGTGTCTATGTATGTGTGGTATTCTACGATTAAGAATCAAATAAACTTTGCAACATTTTATTATTTCCATTAACATTGCGATTCGAGGATCGATGCAAAAACTCCGTTTTAGCAAGAACCTCGTAAAACATCGCGCGCGATTATCAAACGCTCGTCGGAAATACGTCCTTCAAAGTTTTGCTCAATTTTTTCATTATTCTCGACGAAGATATCTCGATAAAGATAACTCTGCTGCTTCCGTAAAGCCGAGATATTGAATTGATTAATTACTTTACTTTGAGATTCCTGTTATAAATCAAATGATCGCAATGTACATCTCGATGTATAATAAGAGCGGCGAAAGGGAAATACGTAAAAATGAATTCCAACATAGTTTTCGCTACCTTCTTGTGTCAACATAAATATTATATTATTATAATTTTTCAATATTACGAGTCACGTAGATCCATTTAACGATCTTTCGACTTGTATTACTGTCGAGGAGTAATTGTGTAACGATGTATCGAATAGTCAATGATAACCTCTTTTGTGAAATTTAAAAAAATGTATTTGTGACGCGCGAAAGTGGTAGCGGCGCTGTTCATTTACGGGTTGAGCGATAAGATCGTCGGTCAGCCGAGATGTAACTCTTCGATTGTAAATGACGAACGCGCAATGCAATCGTTAAATTCGCTGTAATATGGAAATTTAATGTTGCAGATTGTACGAGATGCGCAGACGTTATCGGCGCGTATGAATCATAGGGGAGCGTGCGCTTGTGACAATGACACAGGTGACGGAGCCGGTGTGCTGTGCGCCATCCCTCATGATTATTACGCCGCGGAGATTCGGTTAGTTATCCTTGAATTTTTCGTTACTATTTGCCGTCGCAATAATTTTTTTCTATTTATAGTTTATCTCGTGAATATTATATTAAATCGGGTAAAATAATAAGAGATATTATTCAAATCTAAACGACAACATAATCGTGGAGAGTCTGTGCAAATAACGTCGGGAACGTTTACTTGTGCAATATTACGGCTCTTATCCGAGTATATTGCGCGAAGAGACGCGAAGGTGATAAGCTCCGCTAGTGACGCGTAAACTCGTGTGTTGTAATCCGAAAATCCGACGAGTCGCTGTTCGTATGATCGCGGGGGCACCGCAGGGGTACCGCAGGGGTACCGCAGGGGTACCGCAGGGGCACCGCAGGGGTCTGATACGTCACACTCGACGTATCTAATTTCTCGCCTTCGTATTGACATTTCTCGTTATGAAATGTAATCTTGTGACCGTGACATCTTGTGACAAATATATATCACTGATTATTGAACATTTTCAGAGAGAAACAAGGAATCGAATTACCGGAATTCGGTAATTATGCAACGGGTATACTATTTCTCGAAAAAAGTAGCCACGAGGAGACAGAGGCAGCGTTCGAAAAGATCGCTGAAGAATGTAACTTGAGAGTACGTAAACGTTTTTTTCTTTTGTTTTACATAAATTTATGAATTGGTACGCGATATTAGAGTATGAATACGCGACGCGACTCTCGAATATCGTTTGCTAAAGCGGAAAATTGCTACTGCAGGTAATATGCTGGCGCGATGTGCCCACCGACAATTCACACATCGGCCAAGTGGCGCGAAAGTGCGAGCCGTATATGCGTCAAGTGTTCGTTACGGGCGATCAAGAGGTTGACGTTCTCAAGCGTCAGGTATGTAAAACATTCGTATACGAAATCCCAGTTGAAATAAGATTTTTCATTTTGAGATCGCATCCATGAATCGCCGCGGTATTGCCAATTCTTCGGAGATTCTATATTAAGAAAATTTTCTCGCTGTCGACGAAGAGATCGTGATAAATTCGGGTGGATCGCTGCCAACCTGTAGAAATCATGAAACATGTTTACGTCGCGGCGCTTGCCGGTATTGTCGAATAAATGTAAATCTTTTCATTCCAATTCGTTGATTTTTCCAAAACATCGAAGGATCGTTATTCTTTGAATATTTATCGATTCGAATGAGTACGTTGTGCGGATATTACAAGCGATCGAAACGAATTCGTCGGATCCGGCGCATTGAAAGATTGTGATGATTCTAGTTGGCAGGTGCGCGACAACCGCTTCGAAATATACTATATATCGTTATTCTAATTAAGTCCAGACTAAGCGACTTGGCATTGAACGTCTATGCCAATTTGCAGGAATAGAATTGCACGTGCTTTGACAAACCCCCGTTCGAGAAAACAAAAAAACAACAAAAAAAACGAAATATCGCACTGATATCGTATGATATTTCAGGTATTCGTACTGCGAAAAAGATCATCGCACTCGATATCGAAGCCGGGATTACGATATTACATCTGTTCGCTGTCGCTGAAAACTGTCGTTTACAAAGGGCAGCTTACGGCGGATCAATTGTGGCTCTACTTCAAGGACTTACAAGTAATCAACTAATTATACGCTATTTCATCCAATAACTTTACTATTTTATATTCAATGATTATAAAATGGATCCAATTAATGAGTGCGAATGATTCAAAATTTATTATGAGATATCATTGTAATAAGCAAAACAACTGCATAATAATTCGTATAAAAAGGTAATTTTTTAAATGCTCTTCTTTTTCCTCAGTGTCCCACCTTCGAGACGTATCTGGCGCTGGTGCATACGCGTTTCTCCACCAACACTTTTCCCAGCTGGGAGAGGGCCCACCCGTTGCGGTAAACAAAATTTCTCATTTTAGAATATATTTTCTAAACTGTTTGTTATACAGTTTGTTATTATAGTTCGGACTTTTCATAGAAATGCTATAACCGGCCAGTAATGAATAATAATGAAAATGAAATGCGAGGCGAGTTTAATGAGCGCGTAATTGCAGGCTTCTCGCGCACAACGGAGAAATCAATACTCTACGCGGAAACGTAAATCTCATGAAGGCCCGCGAGGGTGTTATGAGCAGCGAGATTTATGGAGAGAAACTGAAGGATCTTTACCCGGTAGTAGAGCCGAATCTCTCGGACTCGGGTGCGGCTGATTGCGTTCTCGAGTTTCTCGTTATGGCAGGACAGCGGAGTTTGCCGGAGGTAAGAAAAAGGACAAATCAAGGGCCATTATGGTTCACGAAGAAAGCGGATGTGAAATAAATGAATTTTTTTCGGGTGTTAATTAGGCTGTAATGACTATGGTGCCGGAAGCTTGGCAAAACGACATAACAATGGCAACGGAGAAGCGAGATTTCTATCATTGGGCGGCGTGCGCCATGGAGCCATGGGACGGACCGGCGCTTCTGACGTTCACCGACGGACGTTACGTCGGTGCTATACTCGACAGGTAGAAATTTACATTATTCCATCGAAAACGAAGAACGTCTTGCAGCAGCATTACTGTCATGGATTTTTTAAGCAAACCCTTCGCTTCGCCCCCCCCCCCCCCCCCCTTTCCTCTCCCGGCCGAGTACCAGATGGACCGCGTCGTGTCGTCTCGACTCGAATGAACAACGTGTTTACCTGTTTACCTCGTTTAAATAAGAAGTATGGATTATAGGGGCAGTAGGTAGGAGGTCGCGGCGGACGATCCGCAAATGTGCATTAATTGCAATCGGGAGATATCCAACATTGACAAAGAATTATAACTAACCGCGCGAAAAGCACCGCCCTCTGTCCCTTGATCGATCGATCGAATACCTCTTTTTAGACTCGTTTATAGATTTGTAGGATATATAAACGATATCGCAATCGTTGTTTTCGACATTCTTCGATTGAACAAGGTAATAAATTAGAGTGAATAGAGACATAAGGACATAAGGTCAGGAGGAATGCAATCGAACGAAACAACAATAATTCAGCCGATAATAAAAGATCCAAAGGTGGTAATACAAAAGACCTTTTTGAATTTTTGTTTGGCAGAAATGGCCTGCGCCCATCGCGCTTCTACGTCACTAAGGATAACTTGATGGTGATGGCGTCCGAAGTGGGCGTCTATGACACTCCGCCCAGCAATGTTGTCCTGAAGGTAAACATGGAATTAAC
The DNA here is from genome assembly GCA_934046635.1 of Buathra laborator. NCBI lineage: Eukaryota > Metazoa > Arthropoda > Insecta > Hymenoptera > Ichneumonidae > Buathra > Buathra laborator. The sequence goes on from OW203896.1 coordinate 667,215, forward strand.
GCAACAACGTTCCGACGATGGGTTGGGAACCGCAATGCAGACACTTCTTGACACTTGGGCTTCTTGACCTTTTAAACTAACTCACCCAACAGATGCGTGCCCCCCCCCCTCCTCTCTCTATATTTTTCAATATAGACTATTTCAGCTGTAGGAATTATTTTAACATCCGAGTACTATTACGAGTCAAAATCGCGCTACTTCAACTGTAACTGCAGGTCGGCGGAACTCAACGAAGACACCAGTCGGCTGATTCGTGTGGATCGTAGCAGATTGTTAGAAGGAGAATACGGAGCCCTTGTATCGCATAATTACATATTTACTATTTATTTTATACATTACCGTCATTGTCATTTTTTTTTTACTTTTTTTTTTCTTCCTTTACCGCCGATCTATACGTACGTATTTGATTTCATACGTTGACATTGATAGAGCACATCGAGTAATCACCTTCACCGATGAGAAGCACTCGTCGCACGGGCCATCGTAACGCGTGCCCTTCGATCGAAAGGTGATTACTCGTTCGATTGTAAGGAGGAGCGCGGAGAGCTATCGGGAGCCATTGGGAGCGATAGTTTTGCACGTTTAGAGGAGCGACACAAAGTTCGTCGAGCAGGCGTCGTGTATGTACCGAATTGCATTCTGTTGTTTCCAAGTGCCAACGAATCGGCAACAGTTTTTTTTTTTTTTCTCTCCACAGTCCGAACGAGCTAAAGCCCGATTATTCGTTCGCGAATGGCTAGAAACGCTTGTATCACAACAGAATGTCATTGTTCGAAGCATACATAGATTCTTCTTAAACTTAAAATTGTTTTCTAGAAACTCTCCGGTATGTATATCTGCGGTTGTGCGTATGCGTGTGCGAGGATCATAATGTATTTTATTTATTTTCAATCATGTCATTTATGGTGTATAATTTATCATTTAGGGAATGGGTTTGTATAAGTGCAGTAGGAGCGTCATCCAGTGCCGTTATAATGAATGTTCAACAAACGGGAAGTTGCTATTCACTGACGATCATTGGCATTTCGATTTTATTTACAGAGTCGCTTAAAACCCGGAAGAATGCTGCTTGTCGACACCGAAGAGAAACAGATCATTCAAGATGTTGAGCTCAAGTTGAAAATCGCTAGAAGCCGTCCCCATTCGAAATGGCTGAAAGAACAGGTGATGCATAACATTCATATATAACATATTATAAATCACCCACGTCGCATCATTTTAACGCTCATATATATTGAACGTTGGGAAAATAAACAAATAACTTTAACTGATAAACTGTACCATGTGTGAGATTATATATTAGACAAGTAATCACCATTTATCAATCACTGTTAATTCGAAACCATTCTTTCCAATTTCCCTGTGTGCTGACAACATTGGTGTAATGTGCAGATGGTGAGTCGTCAAAGATTGTCGTTAAACAAACTCAGTGTGTTTTTTGTGTTTCCATCCCTCCACCCCTTCCCCCTTTCTCTTCATAGATAGATTTGTGTCGAATGTTAGATTTACAATAATTCGCATACACTCCCCGTCCGTCACCGGTATCTTTCATTTTTTTTTCATTCAAATGTGTTATGCTGTATATCTTTGTTTTTTTTTTTTCAAAATTTCTAAATTGAAAGACGCTGTTTTACTCAAAATTCGTTGAAACTTGTGGCTATAGATTGTAAATAGCGACTCGGGTTTTTGTTTTCTTTAGATCTTGTAAATCACTCCGTGACGTGTTCAAGCTAATACGGGGGATAGATGGTGTTTTTTTTTTTTTGTTTTCAATTAGATTGCACGTAGGTTATTGTATTTTAGACAGCGCTGGTTAAGTTTATCGAACTGGCTAATATTTCTCTATGCGATTTCATTAGTTTATGTGTACATATTATTCCGGCAATCCGGCTTATTACGATTTTATCTTGAAAATTCAGCACGTGGGATTAGTTTTGTTGTTGTTGTTGTTGCTGCTGCTGCTGTTGTTGTTTTCGAACAACAGAGATTGCCTAATTGAACATGGATTTATGCATAGATAACAATGGACGAGTTGCGGGCAGCTCACGTAGCTAAGGGAGGGTCAACGGAGCCCACCGAGAACGGCCACGTCGTCGAAGTCGCGAAGAATAACGGTTTAAACGGCCAACCTGACTTCATCAATCGCAAATGGGTCGGCGATAAGCGACTATCTTTGTACTCTTACACTCTCGAGACCATCAATATGCTAATATTGCCGATGCTGAAAACGAAGTATATTACCCGATAGCGAAGTAAATGTTGAGGCAAAGAGACGCATCTAAACGATCTATGTACTTGTCTGTAATTTAGGAAAGAAGCTCTTGGATCGATGGGAAACGACGCGCCTCTGGCATGTTTGTCGCAGTTTCAACCACTGATATACGAATATTTCAAGCAACTATTCGCTCAGGTAAAAACATTGTAATGTTTACCCGACAATTGTGTGAACGTTTCGATTTTTCTAGAATTCCGAAAATGATTAAATTCTGAATACTTCGTTTTAGGTGACGAATCCCCCGATCGATCCGTTCAGAGAAAAAATCGTAATGTCGCTGCTCTGCCCGATCGGACCCGAGAGCAATATTCTCGAGCCGAACGAGCGCCAGGTTCACCGATTGTTCCTACCAAATCCTATAGTATCCCTCAAGGATCTCGAGGTGATAAAACACACGAATCATCGTGGCTGGAAGACGAAAGTGATCGATATTACTTATCCCGTGGAGGACGGACCGGCGGGTTTGCTACAGACATTACATCGCGTGGACGATGAAGCTAACAGAGCAGCCAGAGAGGGTTATCAATTGATTGTATTGTCGGATCGACAAGCCGGAGCCGAAAGGTAATCTTACAGTTAATTTTATCCAAATGTTATTATGTTTGAAAAAACGAAAAACCCTAACGCTACGAGAATCTTTACGTTTGTAGAGTTCCAGTGAGTACAATGCTTGCACTGGGATCGGTTCATCACTTTCTCATTGAAGAACGACAGCGTATGAAAGTCGGTCTCATCGCGGAAACCGGCGAGGCACGTGAAGTTCATCACATGTGTGTGCTTCTCGGTTACGGAGCTGACGCGATCTGTCCTTATCTAGTTTTCGAGATGGCAAGAAATCTGAGAGACGAAGGAGTGTTGGACGAAACATTCACCGACGACATCATGTATAAAGTGAGAAGAATATTTTTGTTCGAGTTTCGAATCTTATCGCAACGTGCTACTGTGTCGAAACGACTGTAAAACGACCAGGGAAAATGAGAATTTTAGCGAGGTGCTTTTCTGAAGAAATTACATTAAAATCACCGCCGCCTGTTGTTATTTTCTAACGATGCTTTCGCGCTGTTTTCGGCGATTCATTTTAGTCACTTTCCACCGTTATTATCACCGCGGTTTTTATTATTATATAAAAAACGATTTTTTAGAACTACAGCGAAGCCATGGAACGCGGCATTGCTAAAGTAATGGCGAAAATGGGAATATCGACACTTCAATCGTACAAAGGAGCGCAGATATTCGAAGCGGTCGGTTTAGCCGATCAAGTAGTCGACAAATGTTTCAGGGTAAGACTAAACGAATTTACGTTAATTTATCGCATCATCGAGTTTCCCCATTTCATTTCGTCGTTTATCGACAAAGAATGATTATAAATTGGATCCAATTCATGAGTGGAAATGATTAAAAAATTATTATGATTTATTATTATCGAAGAAAAGTTTATTTCGCAGGCGTTATTAAATAACGCGTTACTACTATACAAATTGACGATTAACAGGGCACTTATTCGCGAATCGGCGGTGTGACGCTCGATATTCTCGGCAAAGAGGCGTTCGAACGGCACCAATTGACTTATCGCGACAAGGCTCCGGATATGTTGGTCCTTCGAAATCCCGGAGTATTCCACTGGCGATCGGGCGGAGAGAAGCATATCAACGATCCCATCAGTATCTCGAATTTGCAGGTAATAAAGACTCTCGAAATACGAGTATACGGGGGGGGGGGGGGGGGCGGGCGATAATGAATGATCGATTCTTTCGATTTATTTCAGGACTCAGTCGCAACGAAGAATGCGAAAGCATACGAGAGTTATCGGAAAACGACGATGGAAGCGGTGCAAAATTGCACACTACGCGGACAATTGGAGCTGATAAAGTCAAAGGAATCGATACCGATTACGGAAGTAGAAGCGGCAGAGGAAATAGTGAAGCGTTTCGTAACCGGAGCCATGAGTTTCGGAAGTATCTCACTGGAGGCTCACACAACGCTTGCAGTAGCTATGAATAGAATCGGTGGAAAATCGAACACAGGAGAGGGAGGTGAAAATGCGGACAGGTATCTGAATCAAGATCCGGAATTCAACAAACGTTCGGCGATAAAGCAAGTCGCGAGCGGTCGATTCGGCGTAACGTCGAGTTATCTCGCGAATGCCGACGATCTTCAGATCAAAATGGCCCAAGGAGCGAAGCCGGGAGAGGGAGGTGAATTGCCCGGATACAAGGTAACAGCGGACATCGCTGCGACGAGACATTCCGTGGCTGGCGTTGGTCTCATATCGCCGCCGCCTCATCACGACATCTACTCGATCGAGGATCTCGCTGAATTGATATACGACTTGAAATGTGCCAATCCGAACGCGCGAATTTCCGTGAAACTCGTGTCTGAAGTCGGTGTGGGCGTCGTAGCGGCCGGTGTCGCGAAGGGTAAAGCCGAACACGTTGTAATATCGGGCCACGACGGTGGTACCGGTGCGAGTAGTTGGACCGGAATAAAATCGGCGGGTCTCCCTTGGGAACTCGGAGTCGCTGAGACTCATCAGATTCTAACGTTGAACAATCTTCGCTCGCGAATGGTAGTCCAAGCCGACGGTCAATTGCGCACCGGTTTCGACATCATAGTCGCTGCGTTGTTAGGCGCCGACGAATTCGGTTTCAGTACCGCTCCTCTCATAGCTATGGGTTGCACGATGATGCGAAAATGCCACTTGAACACCTGTCCAGTCGGTATAGCCACGCAGGATCCCGTACTTCGGAAAAAGTTCGAAGGAAAACCCGAGCATGTGATAAACTTTTTCTTCATGCTTGCCGAAGAGGTCCGCACGCACATGGCGAGTCTGGGAATACGAAAATTCCAGGAACTTATCGGGCGCACGGATCTCCTCAAAGTCCGTGACGATATAAAGATCGAGAAAGCGAGAATGCTGGATCTCACGAGTGTTTTGCGAAGCGCTCTCGAATTACGTCCGGGTGTCAATATCAAAGGCGGTTCGGTCAAGCAGGACTTCCAGTTGGAGAATCGATTGGACAACAAACTCATCGAGGAGGCTACGCCTGTAATAAACGGAGAGCGAACGAGCGTGACTATCGATATGAATATTAACAACGAGTGTCGCGCATTCGCCTCAACTCTGAGTTATCATATTTCCAGGGCGTTCGGCGAAGCCGGACTACCGGAAAACAGTATTAACATACGAATGAAGGGATCAGCCGGTCAGAGCTTTTGCGCTTTTCTCACAAAGGGCGTTCACGTTACCCTCGAGGGTGACGCGAACGATTACGTCGGAAAGGGTCTGTGCGGCGGTGAAATAGTTATTTATCCACCGAAGGAATCCGAATTCAATTCCGAGGCCAATGTGATAGTTGGTAATGTTTGTCTATACGGTGCGACATCGGGAAGAGCGTATTTCCGTGGCATAGCAGCGGAGAGATTCAGCGTTCGTAACAGCGGTGCAGTTGTCGTTGTCGAGGGTGTTGGCGATCACGGATGCGAGTACATGACGGGTGGATGCGCGCTTATTCTCGGATTGACCGGTAGAAACTTCGCCGCTGGTATGTCCGGTGGCATAGCTTACGTACTCGACGTCGATGGTTCGTTCAAAAGCAAATGCAATCCCGAGATGGTAGAGCTTTTGCCGCTAAACAAGGACGAGGACATAGCGTACGTTAAGAAACTTTTGCACGAGTTTATCGACAAGACGGGATCTCTCATTGCTGAAGATTTGCTGCAAACTTGGCCCGAGCCGACGACGCGATTCGTCAAGGTCTTCCCGTACGAATATCAACGCGCTTTGCAGCATATGGCAGAGCAGCAGCATGTCACCAACCAAGTGTCCGTTACCAACGGCAATTCGAACGATTCTATAAAGGATATCGAGGATTCCATACAAGATGGCGACATGGAACAACGAAAACTCGACAAAATAAAGGGTTTCATGAAGTACAAAAGACAGACGTCGATGTACCGACCAGCGGAGAAACGAATCGACGATTGGGACGAAATATACAATTTCCAAGGAGTCAGAAAAGGACTTAGGGTACAGGCAGCGAGATGCATGGAATGCGGTGTACCCTTTTGTCAGAGCAGTCATGGCTGTCCCCTCGGAAATATTATTCCCAAGTGGAACGATCTCGTTTTTCACTCGAACTGGAAAGAAGCCCTCAATCAATTGCTCCAGACAAACAACTTTCCCGAGTTTACGGGCAGAGTTTGTCCCGCTCCGTGCGAAGGTGCCTGCGTTCTCGGAATATCCGAACCAGCGGTTACCATAAAGAATATCGAGTGCGCGATAATCGATCACGCCTTCGAAGAAGGGTGGATCGTTGCGCGTCCACCGACATCGAGAACCGATCGTCGTGTAGCCATCGTGGGCGGAGGTCCCGCGGGTTTAGCTGCCGCTCATCAGCTCAACAAAGCCGGTCACTCGGTCACCCTTTTCGAGAGAAACGATCGTATTGGCGGTCTTCTTCAGTACGGAATTCCAACGATGAAACTATCGAAGCAGGTCGTTCAGAGGCGCGTTTCGCTGCTTGCCGCTGAGGGCATAACCTTCAAAACTGGCGTAAACGTTGGTAAGGATGTAACACCCCAACAACTGAGGGACGAGTTCGACGCGGTTCTACTGTGCACCGGAGCAACGTGGCCACGGGATTTGCCGATTCCCGGCCGAAACTTGGAAGGAATTCACTTTGCCGTGAGTTTCCTAGAACACTGGCAGAAGAAGCAAATGGGCAACGAGACTCCGCTCAATATGAAACTAATGGCTAAAGACAAGGATGTCATTATAATCGGTGGTGGAGACACCGGTTGCGATTGCATAGCCACTTCGTTGAGACAAGGTGCCAAGAGTATTACAACCTTCGAGATACTCCCAGAACCACCGGTGAAACGAGCACCTGACAATCCGTGGCCTCAATTCCCAAGGGTTTTCAAAGTCGATTACGGCCACGAAGAAGTTTCCCTCAAATTCGGACGCGATCCCCGACAATTCAGTACACTCAGCAAGGTCAGTCGATGCGAAACCTCTGTCGTCAACCTGTAATGCTTCTAATACAAAAATAGGCAATACGACGCCGTTAACGATGCAATAATACCACAATTATTTATTACAGGAATTCCTGGATGACGGAAAGGGCCATGTGAGTGGGATTAAGACCGTCAACGTTGAGTGGACCAAAGATGAAGCTGGTCGATGGAAAATGGATGAAATCCCGGGTTCGGAGAAAATCTACAAATGCGATCTCGTACTTTTGGCTATGGGATTCTTAGGACCCGAAAAATATATTGCGACTGAACTTGAAACGAAAATGGATGAACGCGGTAACTACCAAACTCCGTCGGGAAAATACGCGACGAGTTTACCGGGAGTGTACGCAGCCGGAGGTGAGTTATCGTTGCGATATATGTTTTATTTAACACGGAGTCCAATGAATTTCCTCTGATATCAAATAATTTCAGATTGCCGAAGAGGACAGTCATTGGTTGTTTGGGCGATTACGGAAGGTAGACAGGCCGCCCGTGAAATAGATCACGACTTTACGACGAACAGCCGTTTGCCAGGTCCGGGTGGAGTCATCGCCACCATAATCGAATAAACGCGAACGTTTACCTTCGCGTTTCTTTTCAAACGACGAAATGTTTTTCTTTCCATTTCCGAATTGAAGCAAAATCTCTCTACGGTAGGCGGATATGGTAGAAAACGAAGTTGCAGCGGGATTGATTCATCGTCCGCGAATCACTGGGGCTTATATTTTTTATCGGAGGGGGGGGAGGGGGGGGGGGGAGAATCGCCCTGTGATATAGTTGGTTATTCGGTTTACATGTTTTTTTTTTCCCTCTAATCCCAGTAGATAGACTACCACTGTAAACGGGGTTATCGTCGCAGATATGTCGCAGGACGGTGCACGAGATGCGATATTCGAGGCATCGAAAAATATTTTTAGTCTCCCCGTTTCTTAAACTCATCCTATAGAGACTAATTCTAGAGCCTTATTTTCTCTGGTAGAAAGGGCCTTGTTGATAACTCAAATCGTTGCCGATATTATACGTAGAGCATCTACAGGCTTTCGTCGAGAGCCCTGAGTGCCGAATAATCATATCTTTTTTGTCAACGAGTTTGAAACTTTCTGGAATTGTCCGTATACTTTTGGAAGGACAGCCATTTCGTTTGTAACCACTCTAATGACCCTCTATCTCCCACGTACCCTATGCGCAGTCAATAAGATCAATGACGGGATCAGTGGTATAAACAACAAGAAAAAATCAATGGCCTCTCCGGCGTGCCGGACAATGGCTTTATCTAATAATCGTCGTTAAACTATTAAAGTGTTTGTTGATGACAAAAAAGCGCAACATACAAGTGCGAAACGAAAAACGAAAAACAACAAATCAAATGACATCGCGTAAGCCAATGCAATGCTCTGCATTTTCCCTGCTATTGTTTTTGTTTTTTTTTTGTTTGCATCGCGCATCCAGACGAATTAGTTGTTGATTAACGATAACTTGGCTTATTCTAGAGAAACGTTCAATATTGTATTAACCATAGTAATTTAGGTAACGACGGATAAGTAATTTTCAATGCCTATACTTGCGAATATTTAAGTTAATGAAAAGTGTAGTGTGATTAATGTAGCATATTCGTTTTAGTGAGCGTCTCAATTGAAGTTGTAAAACTAAATTTACGTACGCGGCGATAATTTACAATTAAAACATTATGGCTCATGAGATAAATAGATCTTTTTGCGGTTGTCGCGCGAATACTTTATATCATAGTTTGTACTTTTGAGAGCAACTATGTAATGTAATCGTCCGATGCTATATTATATATCCGATGATATATTTTTTTTTTTTTCTATTTCTCATAGTTTTTACTTCAATTCGTAGAATATGATTTTAGAGATTAAAGAGTCAACGCTAATTATTATTTAGCTAATTTATTATTTATTCGTGGTACTAGATTACAAAAGCATACTCTGCGTATGCATTATACTTATATGTTCCACTAAGAAAATACCTCGATTATATTAATGAAATTCGTGAGCGACTGTCATTTGTATCATGGTAATTTTCAATGCATATAAAATACTACCGAGACAATAAAATTATATTGAATGTTGAAATAATGTGTTTATTTCAGTATAGAATTATCAAGGAAAACGGGACGGTAGCTACTTGCCTCATTTCAACTTCCCACTGAGCCAACTGCCCTCCCCATCGTGTCCCTCGTGGCTAAGTTCCCTTGTATTCCCTCGCTTACCGAGATTATCGAATTGGACTTGAATATTTCATGTCTTTGCAACTAACAGAGTCGATCGAAAATATTATTCAATTCCGAACGGTCGTTCGGCTACAGTCGGTACGACTACACGCGAAACAATGCCGATGAAAGCTCTCCGCGACGTTGTTACTTCTAACTGGAGAATCCCTCACCGAGAGGATGGGAAAAAATAGATTATTTACGAACGGAAAATCCAACGCGACCGCATTTACTGCCTCGCAGATTACGCGGATTCCATCATATAATTGGAAACCATCAGTGAAAGAGCCATCGTCATCCACGGAATAGACTTCGGTGTTCCTCGACGTGCCAATTTTTTTATTATCAAAGAGGCGCCTCAAAAAAAGCGCCGTTTAAAAAAAACGACTATGAAAAAATTTACGGAATATGAGCGACTGTGCTTCAGGACAGGTATGTCTATTTGTACCTATTTAAAATTTCGAATCAATTAACTGACAAAAATGAAACAGGCATCTGCTTAGCCGATGACGACCTTCTCATCAAAATCGATGATTACCGTAACCACGTGTCACGACTGCTGAATCCCGGAAAACGAATCCTCTCCCCGTCTGTCCACGGATCGAGAAAGATCCTCGTCCAGCCGGGGAAAGACAGCTCCTGGGCAGCAACGATTAACGATAGATCGGTCCGAGTACTCCGTGCACGTGGTCGCATAAGGCAGTTGAATCTCGTAGACGTAACATTCGATACTGTTTCACTGTTAGAAACCGTAGTACCGGAAAAGTGCAGCAACGTAAATCGTTATCGCATGAAAAAGGTGTAGAAAGGACAAGGGCAAGGAGGTATATTAAGGACAATATACAGACAATAAGTGTTTGCTCGTGTTCGAGCACTTAATCAATAGTGTTAGTTTAAGAACCTCCGTCGATGAATTATTGTAAGTAATTTTAACCCCAAACAATTAACGCCGTGTCTACAGTAACGCACGCGTTACTATAGTACAGAATTAAAGTAACGCGATCTTCGCGTTATCCAAAGTTTTTTTGGTCGAGTAACGCGAAACTCACGTTACTTTAAAAAATTCTAATAGAGTAACGCTAATGTTTTTTGCGTCAGGTTATTTTACGTCACGCTAAGCTTTCGGCCTACAGCGACGTGAAATATCACGTTACTTTTAAATTATTATGAAGATAACGAAGTATACGAATTTCTTTTTTTGACGGAGTGTACATATGGGAATCTATGTGTACCTACCGTGTGCTGAATACCAAAATACTGGTCGTCGATAAGTACGAATTCAGTGAATTACCTAACACGCTTATAGTTAGAAAGATGCTCAGTGAACGAATACATTGTTGTGGTCGGCTCATGAACGTGCCCGAGCCTGTACCCGCGGCTTCGTTCCTTCAACGTACATTACTTCGCCGGTTGTTCGAAATGAAAAGGTAAGTCAAGAATACATGTTGTATGTATCGAAATATTCACGAAATTAAGATAGTACACGCATCACTGAGAGAAGTCCGTACTACCGATTAGTTTATAATTCATTGAACTTTATTGCTTTATACGAGAATAATCGAAGTATATATACGGTATCGCCTACGGCAGACGGGTTCAATAACAATCGACACTTCTAGTATTAGTAAAAACATTTTTCTTGCGAAAAAGTGCAAAAAAAAGCCGCCAGCCGAGCGAAGCGAGGGCTGCAATCACACGAGTCGCGATCGCCAACTCGGCCCATGTTGCACACTATATTTTTTGCAGCGAGGGCAGGAATATAGGCGCTTTGAGGGTCAGTGTTTGCGGGACGAAAAAAAAGTGAGGTTAAAGCGGCGGGCAAAAAAGTGGACTTTTCTGCCCTAGGGAAGAAAAGTAATGTGACGCGCATGCGCATACTGACATTTCGACGCTGTTACGAAATGAGCTACTTTCGTCCCGCAAAACTGACCCGAAAAGCGTCGTTTTCATGCCCGAGCTGCAAAAATTGAATTTTTTTTTCCCATGTCACAAATCTCGTAAATGCAAAAAAATGTTTAAAAAATTAAAAAAAAATACTCTTACGTCAAATGTGACGTTTAAAACGGAGAGGTTAATTTTGCAATCATTTCCACTTTGCGACACTGTCACTGTGAAAATAATTTTTACACTATTTCGGGCAAAAATACAATGTATATTGCGTTCATTCCGATAAACTGTAAACACTGACACAGAAGTAATTACATCGAGTGTACAAGCGCAGTTTTTTACGCGATTGACACATCGAGTAAAAATCATCCCTGCTACATTACGCCGGTGAATCGTAGACTCAAAACGAAGCGCGGTAGCGGCGGTAATCTGAGTCGCATCGATTAGACGTAACGACCATTTGGTGGGTAAATCGTTACCTACCGAACGCAGTTTCGACATCGATTGGTTTTTTTTCTATTCCTCTCTCTATGTTTTTATTTTCTTCTAGTACATTGTTGCATTGCGGCATTGTTTTTATTGCTTTTCGGCCTTTTCTTTTTTTCACGCAATCATTATTTCTAATCGTACTAAAATGCTTCTAACTTCGGTAATTTTTTTTATTTCGATCTGAAATTTGGTGTGTACGTAGTACACCGTATATACATTCAGAAAAAAAATTAAAAAACAAATAAAAAAAAATTAATTTTTAGGTGACTCAGCCCCCTTAAATAAATTAGTGATGAATTTCTATTATTTAAACTTATCAGTAATGAATATCGATTGTTTAAACAAATTAGAAATGTATTTCGATTTTTTAATCAATTAGTAGTGAATTTCCATTGATTAAATAAATTAGTCGTGAATTTTTATTATTTAAACTAATCAGTAGGGAATTTCTATTGTTTTAATAGATTAGTAGTGAATTGCTGTTGTTTACACAAATTAGCAATGAATTTCTGAAATGAACATGTTTATACATTCACTCTAGAGCGTCGCATAACGCTTCCACACACGCGTGTTATACACATCTCGTCAAATCGGGCGGTCACCCATCCATGTACTGGATTGTCGATTCGGGCGGTCACCCATCCAAGTACTGGATTGTCGAAGGGGTAGCTATGACGTCATGTAAACAGCTGACTTTGGATCGGTGCTTACCGGCTAGCACGATCGATAATTTGTCTGTGGGCGTGACTCACGCACGAGCACACCGACGTGAACGAGCGTGAACGAATAGAGTTGCTGAAGGGCTCGTGGAAAAGCTAGTAGTCGATTTATATGATTAGACATGTTTTATTTTTTCTATTAACTTAGTTGTTCACGAGAACAAAACGTCGGAACATGAGGGTATCCAATATTGGCGTATAACTACTTGGTAGCGCTCGACCGATTTGCAGGTTCTTATACTTTTTACTGGTACTTGGTGTCGAGACGCTACCGTGTCTCTTGATAAAACTATAATTCGTAATGATACTTATTGAGGTAATTTCTTGTAGATGTCACACATTCGGGAAGAAAATGTTCCCACATTGTCAGTGGGTGACAAATTCGAAAGTTCGAAGAACTGGAGAATCATCTCTTCGCTTACGAACAACCCACGCAACAAAAATTCTGGAGACGAAGCAGCCACACCGTAAAAAGCTCAAAGTTGAAAAGAACCGTCGATCCTAAATTGATATTTACCGACGTTCAATACTCGTGTATTCACGGAGGTTTACGCTTCAAATCGAGAGGCAAAGGAGAAAGACAGACGAGGTAGTTTCTGTGCACTCAGAATTATAAATCATAATTATTAATGCAACAAAGCTATTCAACTCAATAATAATGTTCCTCATTGTAGTACTCACAAGATGGATTGCCCCGTACATATAAAATTTCTCGCGTTATCGTGCGGCAATTTTCTACAAGTTAGAAGTATGATGGTGCAACACGAGAATCACGAACTTTCGTCGGTAGGTCCCAATCAAAACTATATAGTCCAACAAATATCTAAGCTCTCCTTTTTTGTTTCTACAGATGGCTTTCGAGCATCTTCCTCAAAATCGAAAATTAAGACCGGCCGAAAGAGTGGAAGCGGAGACACTCCTCAAACTTGGATGCGATAAAAAAAAACTACAAAGTAAAATCGCAACAGAAACGCACAAGCATCCGACTTTAAAAGATTTAACAAATATTCGAAGTGCGATGCACAAAAAAGATGAGAACGATCTCGCGAAAGCAGTTGATTTACTCGAAAATCAATACCGTAAGTGTTTCTTATAGCCGGAAGGCTCCTTCGGTTATCCTATAAACGGCTATGTTTTTTTCTTCCGCTGAGGCTTATAATACTTTCTAACGCAAAAGGAAGTAATCTATCTCACATTTGCGTTTGACATTATTTCGAATAAAATCATTCGTCGTTAGAGATTTTTGTACTATCACTATCCTTCATTTATGAATTATTAGTCAGCTGTTAATAAATTCCTCAGAATGCGTGTGCCCTTTTTAGGCACTCACCATAACAATAGGCAAAGAGTGCCTATTAAAATGACCTGCGAGGCCTCTTCACACAGATTTCGATAAGGTTACTCCGCAGCATATGCTCCAAAAAATTTAGTTTTTCACTATTTTCATCGGTGTACCTCCAACTTCACGTGTAGTTAATTTGAAGTGACTCCGATGACTGGAAATATTTTTTTACCCTGCGGTTCAATAAATATGGCTTATTCACTGAATTTTTCTTCTCGGACGTACGTATCACACTGTAACTTTGAATGGTGCGAACCAATTTTGCTCTCCTTCGCAGGATTTTTTTATAATACTAGGAGGTTACGAGCGCGCGCAGCGCCGAGTCAGATCTCGGCCAATCACAGCTCGAATAAAATGAATTTCGATACATTTCGATCTCACCAACTTTTTATTTTGTGACTAGGGTCATCACGCGCGCTGTCGGGCGCGACCGGAGGTTTGTTAGCACTGCAGCGCTTCGATGCCCGAGCTGCGCGCGCTACACCCTTTCACCCATTCGTCCATTCACCCATCAACCTATTCATTTAATCGTTCATTCATTCATTCATGAACGGTCACTTGTCCTAATACTTATACTTTTCCTCCCGCCGGTCAAGAATTGCTAACTTTCCATCCGCGTTGCAGGCATGAAATATGTTCTTTTTAGCGCGCACAGTCAGGAAAAAAGGTAATCATAACCTTTTCCTTGATTTCTAGTTCAAGGGAAACAGAAATATCCACGAACGACGTTTTTTTCACGGTACAAACTATCGGTATTAATCTAATAAACACCATCATTGATATTGTTCGTGAGAACTTGTACTAATGCAATTATTACGTAGACGCGCGCTCCGCGGCAAAGTACGATCATTCGAGCTATCAGAGTTGACACGACGAAATTTACCAGCTGTCAAACTCACAAAGCCGAAAGATCGAAAATACGCGCACGATTGTAATTATAATGTAATTATAATATACATTGTTACAAGATATTCATAACCTATTGCGTTATTTCTCGATCAGGCGAAACAGCGAATATCTTGTAATATCCACGGACGATACTCGTTATTTGGCGGTAAAAACGATCGATATTTTATATATATCTAAACAAACACCATCACTGACATCGTTCGAGAGAGGGAACTTGTATATTATCAACGCAATTATTACGTACACGCGCTTCGCGGCAAAATACGATCATCCGAGCGCGATCAGAATTGACACGACGAAATTCAATAACTGTAAAACTCACAGAGCCAAAATATCGAAGATACGCGCACGATTATAAGTATAATATCTATATTATTAGATATATTTGGTATATATATATATATACTAGCGTTTCCCCGGGCTCGCGCGCTACGCGCGCTCGCTCGTCAATTGTAAACTATTTTGAGTTAAGACCCATTTGGGGAATATTTTTGCTTCTTTCTCCGCCGCCGACTACCGCTGCTGCCTCCTTCGAAATCCCCTTAGAGGAACTTAGAATATTTTGGCCTTCCTCTCCCACGCTCCTCCGCACCCCCCCCCCCCCCCCCCCCCCCCTCCCCCCGAAAAATATTCTAAGTCCCTCTAAGGAGGACTTAGAATTTTTCGAGTCAAGGCCCCCTTAGGGACTTAGAATATTTCGGCCTTGGGGGGGGGGGGTCAGCTTCGCCGTACGGGGGGAGGCTCTCCATTTGGTGAAGCTGACCTTTTTCCCATTTTAATAAAGGGAAAAGGGTCAGCTTCACCGAAATGGACCTCCCCCACCTTATGGTGAAGCTGACCCCCTCGATTCCTGACACGGCGGCGGCGGCGGCGGCGATAGTCAACCAGCCAGATAGTCTTCGGATGACCATCTCCGCAGATGCCTTCGCGGCGGTTGTAGCGCATCTCTCCTTCAGTATCTTGATTCTCCTCTCCGAGAATCCAAGTTTCCTGAGGATTCTCATCGCAGCTAGATGTTTTTCCGTTCTTACTATTTCTCCAAAGGTCCCGACAACGACCACTGCGAGCTGTGCCGGCCCTCGATTTATCCTCGCCATTGCTTCGATTACGTTCGGTTCCCGTTTGATCGTCTCCACGTTCTCGTGTGTCACGTGAACCGTCGAGTTCTTCGCGTACCGTACCTCTTTGATTTTCTCCTGTAACCGAATATTTTGCAAGTGCGCAACCGCGACTTCGAACACGTAGGTCTCGTTCGGATTCGTAAGCATTACCCACACGTCTGGACGATTGTGGTATAATACGGGTTCCGTCACGACCTTCATCCCTGCACGGACGTTTACTCGTCTGCCTCCCCAGTCGTAATCCGCATACGCCGTCGCTCTCGCATATCGTAGTTGTTCGATGATATCTTTTGGCGCCTCGGTTGCCTGCAATATGTTCTTAAGCAGCCAATACACGATCGTATCGTGTCTTTGCGTAACTGCGGGTGTTACGCACGCCGAGGTCACGTGATAAGCGTTCTCCAACGCGTCGCATCCGAACTTGCACCTCCGTCTCACATCTGGGTTTGCTCCGAGTCCGTATATTTGCTCTTCACCCGCTGCTCTTATGTATGCGACTACCCAGTCGTCCATCGCGAGGGTCTTCGATGCCGGGAACTCGATGTTCTTCTGTTCTCTCTTTACCACTCTCGCGTAGTGCATCGAAGTTGCCCAGTCGTCCAAAAGTTGTTGTCTTTCCTTTATTTCCGCCACTACTCTTCTACTGTAGCTCGTTATCGTTTCGTCTTCTTCCCTTCTTGGCCACTCGATGTTGTATCTGTCGACCACGTACTGAGCATCTGTGATTGGATTTCTCCACTCCGCTCAAACCAATCGCTCATACCGGGTTTTGACAATTTCCATCTCCGGGTGTTCTTTCAGATACGCGCCTTTCCTGACATATTGTCTCTCCGTCTCCAGTCGCAGCGATCCCATTCCGAGGCCCCCAATTTCCGTCGGTAGGTACACACCTACTCGCGTCGACGTCCTTATGAGTAAGCGCTTCTCAACGAGGAGCTTTCTCAATTCTTTGTCGATCTCGTCGCATTTCTTGAGCGTCGTTGCTCTCGACTCATCCGGATATAGGTTCCCCATCACATACACTGCCGCCGGGATCAATGTTGTATTTATTAGCGCGATCTTTTGTGAGGGAGCGAGTTTCGTGTCCAGAATGGATTCTGCCCGTTGCACGATGTTATTCGCCGCTGTGCCCGTATTTATCATCGTATCTCTTTCGAGTTGATGTAGACCGAGGTACTTGTATCCCTTCCTGATTTTCGGGAGGTACGCGTCATTCATCTGGCCATTCTCTCGCTCCTGTTGATCTTCGTCATCGTTTCGTGTATATATCCCGCACTTGCGAATGTTTAGCGATAGTCCGATTTCTTCTGCCGCTTCTTGCAGGACCTCCGTTATCTGTTCCGCTGATTCTCGCGTCGGTGCATGACATTTGAAGTCATCCATGTATGCCGCTATCTCGTGTCTCCCCCGCGACTTCCTTACGATCTCTCTGTTTGTTTTTATCGCCTCTATTACGCACGCCGTCACAAGCGAGAGAAGCGGGCTCATGGTGTCTCCTTGATACACCCCCCTCCTTATGTGTATCGGGTCCGTTCTTTGCTTGCCCACCTCGATCACCACCGCCCACATCTTCATCATGCTCTTGATCGTATTACTGACCTCCTTATGCACCGGTAGCGCGTCCACCATCCTCCGCAGCTGCCAATGTCTTAAAATCGTAACATGTCGAGTAATCTTTTTTTCTCGATACTCTCGCCGCTTGAGAACACGATTTGTCCTACAAGAGCCCATGGACCGTTCTCCAAACCCCTTCTCTTGCGAGTTGTTCTTCCGGAACCATCCAATCCGCGAGTCAGTCCTTGATAAGCGCAGCGATGGTTGCTGTGAGTATCTTATAATCCGCATTCAAGACGGCGATTGGCCTGTAATTCGCAGGATCCGCTTCATCTCCCGATTTGTGGATGAGAACTACCCTCGCTTTTACATCATCTTCAAGTATTCTCTGTCGTCCGCTGATTGCCCCAGTGACAAACGTCGTTAGGTACCTCCTCGCTGTTGGTAGGAGCTTGTATACAGCGGCCGGAATTCCATCGATTCCTGGCGCTTTTCACGACTTCGAGTACTTGATGGCCTCTGCCACCTTCTTGCCGATGTTTTCGTCTGCTATCTGATGTTCGTAGTCGAATCCCCTCCTGTAATTGTTCATCCTGATAATCCAGGCATTGAACACAGGGGTGTACGGCCTCTCTCTCTCTTCTTCGCCGCCAAATACTCCACGGTAGTATTCTTCCGTCGCCCTCAAGTCCGGTGCTTTCCTCTCGGCTCTCGGTTTTACGATTGCGAACGACGGGTTGCTCTCAATTATACTTCGAGCCTCGTTCTTCGAAGATCAAATGTAGTAGTACTCGTTCCTAGGGTATTTCACAACGTTTAGAGTTAGGGGAAACGAAAAAGTGGGTTGTCGGCCCTGGTGCTCCCCCCTCGCGACGGTTTCGCCATATTGTTTCGTTGTGCGGGGCACAACACATCGTATAGAGTAAACTTATCAAATAACAAGCAAGAAGATGCTGGCAGGAGAGAAGAGGAAGACTCCACCGATAGATAACGACGCGGGGGCTCAGATCCTCGAGAAAATGCGGAAGATCGAGGACGAAATACGGAAAATGAGAAAGGAGAGAGACGCCGAAAAGAGGGAACGCGCGGCGAAGAAAGAGAAAATGGCGGTGGCAACTACGTCGCAGACCGAACCGCCAGTCGCCTCGCAAAATAACTCTCTCATATCAGGTAAGCGAAGTGAGGTTATGGTGCATGTCTCGAAAAGGGACTGCACGTATATTAGACGAGACAAACTCACCCATAAGGGAAGAATATCTCGGACTAAAAAGCGTCCTTTACAGGGGGCACGTCTACTGAAACATCCGATAAGGAAAATCAGGGAGACGCGATTAACAGGCCGGCGGATGCTGAAGTCCCACCGACGGCTGTCACGGAAACCCCAAGGACGGAGGAAAAATCGGTTGTCGAGAAACCGAAGCTCGACGACGAAGTGCTCAAAAAACTAGGAGCCGACCCGACGGCAGACGACAGCGCACCGACAAAATTTCATCCGGACCTCGAGCTGCGCTGGAAACATTGGCTTGTAAAAGGGTTCCCGAAGGAACAAAAAACAGAATTACTGAAAAAATATTCTAGAAAAGGTGACTATCATCTCGAATCGCCGAAGGTCAATCCAGAAGTCGAAGCCACGATGGCGGACATTACGAAGAAAAGAGACCAACATTTCAGAGAAGCGCAGAACCAATTAGGATCTGCCCTCGCAGGCCTCGGTACAGCCATCTCGATGATCCTTAACGAAGAGGAAGAGGGCATCGACAAGACGATTCTCCTCGAGTATCTGTGCGACGCAGGGAAACTGCTGACAGATTTACACCACGAGCAGTCGGTAGGTCGAAGAGCGTTCATTTCACCAACGCTCGACAAAACTCTGCGGCCTTTTCTGGACAACGCAGACACAGACGAGTGGCTCTACGGGCCGAAACTAACGGAAAAAGTAAAAGACGCGAAGGCGATAGAAAAAACAAGTCAGTCGCTGAAAACACAACCAGCTCCCACGAAGAAGGCTCCGCTAAAGTCGAACACTTTAAACTGGAGAAGCCCGCTTGCGAGACAGAGACAAGCGGGCGAATTTTCGAAATTCAACGCGCGATCGAATTCGGACCAAAAGAATCAACAACACAGAGGGCAGAGTTATCAGAAGACGACGCAGAATCGAGACCAAATCAAATGGAAACCGAGGAATCGTCAGAGCCGTTAACACTCGAGGTAAGCACCAATGCGGGGAGCTTAAAACATCATATCGCGGAATGGAAGGAAATAACGAACGATCGAGTCATCCTCGACGTCGTTAGGGGCTATAAAATAAAATTCGCGAGTTCCCCGATCCAATGGAATGCTCCAGCGCGCCAAAGTCACACAGAGGAGGAAAAGCGTGACCTTCGAGTCGCCATCGATGCGCTCATTAAAAAAGGCGCCATCGTCGCAGGCGAGCCGTGCGAGGGAGAGTTCCCCGCACGGCTCGCCCGTATCCCCGTATTTCCTCAGACCGAAGGCTGACGGTTCAAAGAGATTCATAATAAACCTGCAAAAATTAAACGAGTATATCCCTACTGTCCATTTTAAAATGGAGGATCGGAAGACCGCGACGAACTTGTTAGCACGAAACGATTTTTTAGTCTCTCTGGACATTACTGACGCTTATTTCGCGGTAAACGTAGATAACTCATGCAGGAAATATCTTCGGTTTCGGTTCGAAAACGTTACATACGAATTTACGTACCTCCCGTTCGGCCTCTGCACAGCACCAATGATTTTCACAAAAATAATGAAACCAGTGGTGAATAATCTGCGCGTCAGGGGGTTTTTGTCAACTATATACATCGACGACCTTTTGCTAATCGGGGACTCTCACGAATCATGTGAAGAAAACGCTCGCGAGTCGATCGGACTGCTAGAAAAACTGGGATTTACGATAAATTATAAAAAGAGCTCCCTAGCACCGCGGAAACGTTGCACTTACCTCGGGTTTGTCCTGGACAGCGAGAAATACACAGTCGAACTAACAGAGAAGAAAAAAGATCGAATCAAATTGCTACTCGGGAAATTCGAGATAGGGAATCGATACATAATACGAGAGATAGCACAACTGCTCGGAACGCTCGTATCTTGTTGGCCGGGAGTCGCGTACAGCAGCGTATACTGTAAGAGACTCGAGAGAGAAAAGTATTTATCGCTAGCAATCAGTAACGGGAATTACGACAAAAAGATGACTCTGAGAGACTGCGTATCAGAAGACCTACAATGGTGGAGAAACAACCTACATACGGTTAACCCCATTAGAACATTAAGGTTTCGGGTAGAAATTAGTTCGGACGCGTCAATGACCGGCTGGGGAGCGCACTCGAGGGGAGTGAGCGCTCAGGGGCTGTGGAACGAAGACGAGAGAACGCGACACATAAATTATCTCGAGCTGAGGGCCGCGTTTCTCGCAATAAAAACATTCGCCGTCGACGAACGCGACTGTGAGGTGTTGATGAGAATTGACAATACCACCGCGATATCGTACATAAACAAAACAGGAGGAATCCAATACCCGGAACTCAACAAAGTTGCACGGGAGTTCTGGCAATGGTGCGAAAAACGCCTCTTATGGGTCTACGCGACCTATATTCCCTCAAAAGAAAACGTAGAAGCGGACAGAGCCTCTCGAGTGTTCAATCTAGACACGGAATGGGAATTGGCGGACTGGGCGTTTCAAAAAGTCACCGAAGCCTTTGGCGAATTCGAAATCGATCTCTTCGCCTCGAGAATTAATAGGAAATGCGAAAGGTTCTGCTCATGGCACCCAGATCCCGAAGCGCATACGGTAGATGCTTTCTCGATATCATGGGAAAATAAAAGATTTTATGCGTTTCCGCCGTTCGCCTTGATCTTGCCAACACTAAAAAAGATTATAAACGACGAGGCAACGGGCACAATTGTAGTACCACGATGGCCCACACAGCCGTGGTACCCTCTCTTTCAGAAACTTTTAACTCGCCGTGTAATAGTCTTTAAACCGAATTCAGGACTCTTACTGTCTCCTTGCAGGACACAACAGCATCCACTAGCCGCGCAGCTCACGTTAATAGCAGGGAGTGTATCCGGAATGCGTACATCTCACGAAACTACTCACCGGAGGTGGCGTCGATTTTAACAGACTCCGTTGCTACGTCGACACTTAAGCAATACAGCGGACCGTTGCGAGATTGGCAAATATTCTGTCAAATGAACGAAGTCAATCCGTTCCGAGCGGAAGCGAAAACGGTTCTGGATTTTCTCGCGAAAAAATTCAATGAAGGCGCTTCATACGGGTCGCTGAACTCGGCGAGATCAGCTGTATCGCTAGTGCTGTCAAACAGCATATCGGATGACCCGACAATTAAAAGATTCTTCAGAGCCGTCTTTAGGAAGAGACCTCCGAGGGCCAGATACGACGTGACGTGGGACGTGAGCGTCGTCTTAAAAATAATAGAAGAATAGGACGCCGCCGACGAATCCAATCTGCGGAAAATTTCGGAAAAAGCAGTAACGCTCGTTGCACTCGCCACGGCACATAGGATGCAAACGCTGTCGCTGATAAACATCGACAACGTGGAAGCTACCGCGAAAGGAATAGAAATAAAAATTCCGGACCTTATAAAAACGTCGCGAGTAGGAAGGGCTCAACCGAAATTAGTATTACCGTTTTTTAAACAAAGACCAAAGATATGCGCAGCAAACGCAATAATAAAGTATATGGATGCTACGAAGGATATCAGAGGAGTGAACAAGAAACTCTTCCTGACGACCAGGAAGCCACATAGGGTAGCGAACACTCAGACGCTAAGCCGATGGATAAAAAACCTATTGTCGAGAGCGGGAATCGACACGGGCATATTCACGGCGTACAGTACAAGACACGCGGCATCGTCGGCTGCATTTCGAAAGGGAGTCGACATCGGCACCATCAGGAAGACAGCTGGGTGGTCAGAAAACTCAAACATTCGCAAACTTTTATAATAGACCGTTAGCAGTACAAACCGAGGGACGGTTCGCGAGAACCGTGTTAGAAGATGAGGGAGGCATCGAGTAAAACTCACAAAAAAAAAAAAAACAAATAAATAAATAAATAAACAAAAAAAAAAACAAATCACACAAAACTCTGAACATCTACATTTGATCTTCGAAGAACGAGGCTCGAAGTATAATTATACGATCAAACGAACTTACCTGTGAAGTTCGATCGTAATTATATGAAGAGCCTCGTTCGAGAAGATACTTCCCACCCCTATCCAGAATCACCCAAGAAATGCACCCAGAATCTTCTCGAATGAAGGCTGCGATTGTTTTTCTTTCTTCGGGAAAACCCACTCTAAAAAATATGACGAAACCGTCGCGAGGGGGGAGCACCGGGGCCGACAACCCACTTTTTCGTTTCCCCTAACTCTAAACGTTGTGAAATACCCTAGGAACGAGTACTACTACATTTGATCTTCTCGAACGAGGCTCTTCATATAATTACGATCGAACTTCACAGGTAAGTTCGTTTGATCGTATAAACCCCGTTCTTAATTCCATCGCCTCTGCTGCTTGCTTTTGTTTTTTCGCTTTTTCCCTCAGAGCCTCGAGTCTCTCGCCGCCGATCTGTAGGAATTGCGTTGGTGTCATTCTCGGCTTCCTCATTTCCCTCGCTACGGTTTTTAATTCCCTCGGGAATTTACCGCCATCGCGCCAGTTCCGCAGTCTCCTCGCTCGTTCTAACCGGGCCTCGAGCTTATTCGCCTTTCTCGTCGTATACTCGTGCGCCGGTACTTTCTTCTCCCCTCGCTTAGTTGTTTCTCGCGAAAGAATCGCTCCAGCTGCATAGATAGCCGCTTTCGCTTTCTTCCTGCGAGTCGCAGGGGCCATTGGTGTTGCGTCTAACATTTCCAACGATTCGAGGGGGACCGTGTCAACTGCCATCGCAAAATTCGCATCGATATGTTCGTCTATCTTACTTCTTCTCGGCCTATTCTTTGCTGCTCGCCTCCACTCCGCTGTAAATTTCCTCCTTATATTCTCGGGAACTATCGCTCTCCGTTGCTCGTGCGCCCTCTATTCTGCCGCGTTCTCATTTCTGTCGGCATTCCCCCTCTCTTCCCGTGCATCGGTATCCTCGCCTCGCTGTTCTCGCTCTCGCGTCCCGTGAGTCTCGCGCTCAGTCTCCTCTCTCGGCTCTGCGTCAACACGCCGTCGTCGCTGCCCTCGCGCCGTCGGCTCACCTCGGTCGAGCTCGGCTCTTTCCGTGCGTCTGCCGGCATTTGCGTTCGGCTCCGGCTGGGGTGTTTCTGCTGGATCCGCCTCTCGCATTGGCTCGTACTCACCTCGCACCGCTTGTTGTTGTCGGTCAGCTGGCTGTAGCCTTCGCGCCAACTGTCGTGCGATCTGTGGAGGAACTCTTTCTTCTCTCCACTCCTCCGGTATACCGGCTCTCAAATAATATACCTCGGGATATTCGTCTCTTAATTTGGTCAGTACCGCTTTAACCGTTCTCCCCGGGAATTCGTGTATGATGTTATTTACTTTTGTTGTTTTATTCGCTCCTTCACTCTCGACGTACCTTGTGTCTCCTCACCTCGTCTGGCGTCCATAATGCCGCGGCCGGTTGTCGCACCTGCCCCATCCTCGCCTTCCTTATATCGCCTATTTTCTTTTTCACCGCCGCTGTTGTTCGTTGGGTCGGTAACCTTCTCCTCACCTCCTCCAGGACCTGAGTTGTGATCGCCCCATCGTATCCGTCGAGGTATTCTTCGACCACCCTGAGTTCTTCCCGCTTCCACGACGCCATGCCCTTCGCTCGTCCGTCCGATTTCCTTTCTCCAAATTTCGTGCCAAAAATGCACCCGCACCCTTTTGCCTATTTGCTCTCTCGCTTTCGGAACTTCGCGGGTACGTATTTTACGCCCTTTTAAGCCCTTTTCTCGTCTTGAACACTTGAAAAAACAGTGTTTTTCCACCGTCGACCTCGAGCCTAGGTGTGTGCGCCTCGGTGGCCACACAGGTAGTAGTACCTGATACTCAGGTACTACAGGTACTGTACAGGTACCAGGATCAGTACAGGTACTGATCCTGGCCACACGGGAGTATATTTGTTTTATTGTTCCGTTTCCCCCACATCGCCCATACGGGCCCTTGTGGGATCAATACAATTATCGCTTTTGTACATTTTTTCCGAAATTCGGCTTCTCAGACTCTTCTTGACTCGTTCCGTTACTCCGTCGCCTCTTCGGTCGTCCCTCAGTCGGTTTGGTATACCCCTCCAGACACTCTTCGGATCACCATCTCCGCCGATGCCTTTGCGGCGGTCGTAGCGCATCTCTCCTTCAGAATCTTGATCCTCTTTTCAGAGCACCCAAGCTTCCTGAGGATTCTCATCGCTGCTAAATGCGTTTCTGTTTTCAACATCTCCCCAAAGGTGCCAACGACGAATACTGCCAGCTGCGCCGGCCCTCGGTGCATCCTTGCCATCGCCTCTATGACATTCGGTCCCCTCTCGATCGTCTCTACGTTGTCATGTGTAACGTGGACCGTCGAATTCTTCGCGTACCGAACCTCCTTGATTTTTCTTGCAATCGCATGTTCGGCAGGTGTGCAACTGCGACCTCAAACACAAACGTTTCGTTCGGATTCGTGAGCGCTACCCACACGTCCGGACGATTGTGATACAGCGCGGGCTCCGTCACGATCCTCATCCCCGCTCGGATTTTCACTCGCCTGCCCCCCCAGTCGTATTCCGCGCATGCCGACGCTCTCGCATATCGCAGCTGGTCCATGACCTCCGTCGGTGCATCGGTTGCCTGCAGTATATTTTTCAGAAGCCAGTACACTATCGTGTCATGCCTCTGCGTGACTGCGGGTGTTACGCACGCCGATGTCACATGGTATGCATTCTCCAGCGCGTCGCATCCGAATCTGCACCTCTGTCTTGCGTCCGGGTTGGCACCGAGTCCGTGTATCTGCTCCTCTGCTGCGGCTCTTGTGTATGCGACCACCCAATCGTCCATCGCGAGGGCCCTCGATGCCGGAAACTCGATGTTCTTTTGCTCCCGTTTTACTACTCGTGCGTAGTGCATCGAGATTGCCCACTCGTCCAACAGCTGTTGATGTTGCCTTCCCTTGACTTCCGCTACCACTCTTCTACTGTAGCTCGTTACGGAATCGTCTTCTGCCCGCTGTGGCCACTCGATGTTATACTTGTCCACCACGTACTGCGCGTCAGTGATTGGGTTTCTCCACCCCGCTCTCACCAATCGCTTGTACCGGGTTCTGACGATCTCCATTTCATGGTGTTCTCTCAGGTACGCGCCTTTCCTCACATACTGTCTTTCCGTCTCCAACCGCAGCGATCCCATTCCGAGGCCCCCAATTTCCGTCGGTAGGTATACGCCTACTCGTGTCGACGTCCTTATGAGTAAGCGCCTCTCAACAAGGAGCTTTCTCAATTCTTTGTCGATATCGTCGCATTTCTTGAGCGTCGTTGCTCTCGACTCATCAGGATACAGGTTCCCCATCACGTATACCGCCGCTGGAATCAGTGAAGAGTTTATCAGCGCGATCTTCTGCGAAGGAGCTAGTTTCGTGTCCAGAATGGCTCCCGCCTGCCGTAAGATGTTGGTCGTTGCCATCCCCGCATTTATCACCGTATCTCTCTCGAGTTGGTGTAGCCCGAGGTATTTATAACCCTCCCTGATTCTCGGTAGGTAAGCGTCGTCCATCTGTCCATTCTCTCGCTCCTGCTGCTCTTCTTCTTCTTGCCTAGTATAAATGCCGCACTTGCGTACGTTCAAGCGTAGTCCAATCTCCTCCGCCGCTTCCTGTAGGACATCGGTGACTTCCTCCGCCGCTTCACGCGTTGGTGCATGACATTTGAAGTCGTCCATATACGCCGCTATCTCGTGTCTCCCCCGCGACTTTCTTATGATTTCCCGGTTCGTTTTTATTGCCTCGATCACGCACGCCCTCACCAGTACGAATAGAAGCGGGCTCATGGTATCTCCTTGGTACACACCCCTTCTGACATGTATCGGCTCCGTTCTTTGTTTACCGACCTCGATCACCACAGCCCACATCTTCATCATACTTTTGATCGTGTTGCTGACCTCCTTGTGCATCGGTAACGCATCCACCATCCTTCGCAGCTGCCAGTGCCTAATGGAGTCGTACGCTTTCGTAAAAACATACCACGTAGAATAGTCTTTTTTCCGAGATAGCCTCGCTGCCTGCGAGCACGACTTGTCCCACAATAAGCCTTGGACCGTTCCCCAAACTCCTTCCCTCGCAAGTTGTTCCTCCGGGATCATCCAGTCTGCGAGTCCGTCCTTGATTAACCCCGCGATGGTCGCTGTAAGTATTTTGTAGTCCGAGTTCAAGACGGCGATCGGTCTGTAATTCGCTGGGTCCGCCTCATCCCCCGATTTGTGAATGAGCACCACCCTCGCTTTTACGTCTTCTTCAAGGATCTTTTGTCGTCCACTGATTACCCCGGCGACAAACGTCGTCAAGGCTCTCCTCGCTGATGGTAGGTGCTTGTAGATCGCTGCCGGGATTCCATCGATTCCTGGCGCTTTCCACGACTTGGAATCCTTGAGAGCTTCCGTCACCTTTTTGGCGATGTTCTCATCCGATACCTGCTGTTCGTAATCGCGTCCCCTCTTGTAGCTGTTCATCCTGATAATCCAGGCGTTGAACACTGGGGTATACGGCCTCTCTCTCTCTTCCTCACCAAATACTCCTCGGTAATATTCCTCCGTCGCCCTCAAGTCCGGTGATTTCCTCTCGGCTCTCGGGTTTATACTTGCGAAGGATGGGTTGTTCTGAAACCTCGTTCTCGTCTCCATCGCCTTGGCTGCGAGTTTTTGTTTCTCCGCCTTTTCCCTGAGCGCCTCGAATCTCTCGCCGCCGATCTGCAGAAATTGCGTCGGTGTCATTTTCTGCTTTTTTATTTCTCGCGCTACGGTTTTTAATTCCCTCGGGAATCTACCGCCATTGTGGAAGTCTCGCAGCCTCATAGCTCTCTCCAACCGCCTCTCGAGTTTATTCGCCTTCCTGGTCGTATACTCGTACGCCGGGACTTTCGTTTCGCGCCCTCTCCCACTGAAGGTAGAGGGGGGTATATTTATTTTATTGTTCCGTTTCCCCCACATCGCCCATACGGGCCCTTGTGGGATCAATACAATCATTGCTTTTGTACATTTTTTCCGAAATTCGGCTTCTCAGACTCTTCCTGACTCGTTCCGTTACTTCGTCGCCTCCTCGGTCGTCCCTCAGTCGGTTTGGTATACTCCTCCAGACACTCTTCGGATCACCATCTCCGCCGATGCCTTTGCGGCGGTCGTAGCGCATCTCTCCTTCAGAATCTTGATCCTCTTTTCAGAGCACCCAATCTTCCTGAGGATTCTCATCGCTGCTAAATGCTTTTCTGTTTTCAGTATCTCCCCAAAGGTCCCAACGACGAATACTGCCAGCTGTGCCGGCCCTCGGTACATCCTTGCCATCGCCTCCATCACATTCGGTCCCCTCTCGACCGTCTCCACGTTCTCATGTGTAACGTGGACCGTCGAATTCTTCGCGTACCGAACTTCCTTGATTTTTTCTTGCAATCGCATGTTCTGCAGGTGTGCAACCGCGACCTCAAACACAAACGATTCGTTCGGATTCGTGAGCACTACCCACACGTCCGGACGATTGTGATACAGCGCGGGCTCCGTCACGATCCTCATCCCCGCTCGGATTTTCACTCGCCTGCCCCCCCAGTCGTATTCCGCGCATGCCGACGCTCTCGCATATCGCAGCTGGTCCATGACCTCCGTCGGTGCATCGGTTGCCTGCAGTATATTTTTCAGAAGCCAGTACACTATCGTGTCATGCCTCTGCGTGACTGCGGGTGTTACGCATGCCGATGTCACATGGTATGCATTCTCGAGCGCGTCGCATCCGAATCTGCACCTCTGTCTTACGTCCGGGTTGGCACCGAGTCCGTGTATCTGTTCCTCTGCCGCGGCTCTCGTGTATGCGACCACCCAATCGTCCATCGCGAGGGCCCTCGATGCTGGAAACACGATGTTCTTTTGCTCCCGTTTTACTACTCGTGCGTAGTGCATCGAGATTACCCACTCGTCCAACAGCCGTTGATGTTGCCTACCCTTGACCTCCGCTACCACTCTTCTACTGTAGCTCGTTACGGATTCGTCCTCTGCCCTCTGTGGCCACTCGATGTTATATTTGTCCACCACGTACTGCGCGTCAGTGATTGGGTTTCTCCACCCCGCTCTCACCAATCGCTTGTACCGGGTTCTGACGATCTCCATTTCCTGATGTTCTCTCAGGTACGCGCCTTTCCTCACATACTGCCTTTCCATTTCCAACCGCAGCGATCCCATTCCGAGGCCCCCAATTTCCGTCGGTAGGTATACGCCTACTCGCGTCGACGTCCTTATGAGTAAGCGCCTCTCAACAAGGAGCTTTCTCAATTCTTTGTCGATATCGTCGCATTTCTTGAGCGTCGTTGCTCTCGACTCATCAGGATACAGGTTCCCCATCACGTATACCGCCGCTGGAATCAGTGAAGAGTTTATCAGCGCGATCTTCTGCGAAGGAGCGAGTTTCGTATCCAGAATGGCTCCCGCCTGCCGTAAGATGTTGATTGTTGTCATCCCCGCATTTATCACCGTATCTCTCTCGAGTTGGTGTAGCCCGAGGTATTTATAACCCTCCCTGATTCTCGGTAGGTAAGCGTCGTCCATCTGTCCATTCTCTCGCTCCTGCGAGTATTCCCGCCTGTCACGCGGGCGACCAGGGTTCGATTCCCTGCTGGGGAGATTTTTTTAAAATTTTATCATATAATAATGAAATAGATTCGTTCCTTATCCTAGCAGACGAAGCGTTGCAGCTACAATAATAATTTCGATCGGACATAAAGATGTAACGCAATGCGTAACGCGTCCTCAGTGTGTCTCCCTCGATCCACGGTGCGCGCCAATGGCGCTGTCTCTCTCTTGCAACCATACAAATTTCACATCACCTTAAAAAGTATTAGTCAAGTGCCCAAACCTAACTTTCGTGAAAAATTAGTTTCGCACCTTCCGCAAGAAAAATTGAGCGCTGCGATCAGAAAGGCCCCACAAAACTTTTGAAGCGATAACCTAAAAATCCCGGAAGTATTTGACGAATTGCAATGCATCCGGATGAAAGTTCATCAATTTAAAACGAAAGAAAGTTCTGTTTCCGATTAAAAATCCAAAATTAGATTCTTTTCAAATCGATATTTTTCTAATATCATAACGAGGCACAATGTGTCGAATAGATAAGATTTTTATTTATTTTTTCAATACAAAAGGCTACTTAGAGGTTAATATAGTTTACGATGAGCTGTTATTATTGGGATAGTCAATGTGATACGCACGATAAGATATCGATAATGTGTCGTCTTTTCGGATCTTGCAGTTATTAGAGAGGGGGAGCGGGATAGAGAGTGTTTTTCGTAATATTGAAAAGGTTCATAAGTTATGACAGTGCAAATTGACAAAAGTTCCACGATATTTCTTTGTCAGATTAACGTTTGGCATAAAAATACGGGAAAATAGAGAAAACCATTACTTACGCATTGAGTTTGTATGCATAGTTTACGGGACTAGCAGCGAGCGCCCGCTTCGCGTGCGTACCCCTATCTTTCTTTTAATTTTTTTTTTTTCGACTCGACTTTATTTACTTGAATTGTCAAATTTTGTCAATCAACTATCAGCTATCTAAATGCAACATAACTGAAGTTGCTTATCCAACAGCATTAGCTTCAGCCCCTTCCGACAGCCAATCAGGCAACGAATAAAGCGACAACTATACATGTATCGAAATTTCGATATATTTTAGCCACTAATTTTTTGAAAAGGGACTAGGACTAAGGGCACAGCGCGCGTCCGTAACCTCCTGTCGTCATCGAGGACCAATCGCGTCACGAATAAAGCGACAACAATACTGTGACGTGATTTTTTTGAATCAGCGTCACAAAAACCAAAACAACCGTAACTCGCATAAAAATACCGATTTTTAATGCTGAAGTTTCGCGTTACTGCCTCTCCCAGCGACTTAAGATACCGTCAAGCTCTCGCTAAGATATCGATCGAGATTTTTGCAGTTTACCTTCTATGTTTTTTTTGTTTTTTTTCTTTTTGCTTTGAGATTTAGATTACTTCAGTTTTAGTTCAGTTTTGGTCGGGATTCTCGAATTCGCTTGGTGGGACAAAGTTAGCAAATAAAAGGCCCAAGTGAAGGAAAGACTCGACGAAGTGTCTTGCAACTACGTTAAAGTCCGGTGCAAACCCGGCACCCTATAGAAAAGTGCAATGCGTTGAGATCAGGCGGAGCTATCGTTTGGTCCAGGCAAGGGTGGTGGAACCCCTTGCGCTGCGTTATAGTTGAGTAGAGC
Organism: Buathra laborator; assembly: GCA_934046635.1. Lineage (NCBI taxonomy): Eukaryota > Metazoa > Arthropoda > Insecta > Hymenoptera > Ichneumonidae > Buathra > Buathra laborator. Next base: position 698,180 of record OW203896.1, read on the forward strand.
CTTGTATCTCACGCATTGACTAAGGGAAGCGATTGCGAAGATTCGTTCAAGTTACCGCGTTATAGTATCGGCTCTCGATTCGATAAAGTCCTGAGATGGTTGAGAGGGCAGTAGTTATCGATCAAGATCCCGCAAATAATAACGATAATTCATTACGAATTTTCGTAGGCAAAGACAGTCGACGGAGAGCTGCCCTCGAGGTAACTCGGGTCTCTCTCACGCTCCCGCTATCGTAGGCTTCGGCCTATTGTTCTCGCGCTCGAGCCATCGAGGCATCGTGTGATCGCTGTGTCTCGCTCGCGTTACCGTGGATCCCGCTATCGCTCTCGCTCTCGTGTTCGCGCGTTCGTTCGTCGATTCGTGTGTTTCGCGTGTGCTATCCTCGGTAGGATTCCGAAAGGAATTCTTTCCGAGTCGATAATTCGATAGATGCGTTACAATTAACGCTCTCGAGTTGAAGTGCATGTGTGTGAGTTCTCGTGGCATCGTCAGATGCAGTTCCCGGTCCTTTTTGGATAAATTACGCGCTTCGGTGAGTTTTTTTGATTTATCGAAGTTATTGATCTCGTGTCGCGCCCGTCGTCGCTTGTCTCGCTTCGATCTCTCGATCGGCTGAGTACTCGCGATGCACGTGCGTGGGATCCCGTGGCTCCAAGCCAATAATACTTATTTTTTGAGCGCTATTTTATTGGCCTCGGATCGCGACCCTTCTACCATAACCCGCTTCCTGAGCAACCGAGCATTTCCGCAACCGTTCGCTCTCGCGAATCCATCGACGTTAGTTCTCGTTCCGTTTTAGTTTCCGTTTTGTTGTGTCGTTCGTTTTGTCCCTGCGGAGGTCGTCGTTCCACCGACCTCCAGATTAGTCCGGTTTGGTAATTCCGGCGAAACAAAAATTAACCCTGCGGAGGTTGCCGTTCCACTGGCCTCCAGTTTAGTCCGGTTGTTAATACCGGTGAAACAAAATTAACTGGCGCCCACCGGGACGCCGATGCATCCGCGCGGGTGGACGGCCGAAGGCGACGTGAGTTTTCGAGTTCGTGTTTTTTTTTGAGTTTCGATTTCGCTCATCTTTTTGAGTTTTGAGTTTTTTTTGTAAAATTAGTGTTGCGTTCTCGAGATCAAGGAAAACCCGTCATAATACATATATCGAACTTTCGATAAATTGCGAGATACATCGTGACACACCAACTTTTTATAAGGTGAAATAAGGTGACTAGGGTCATCACGCGCGCTGTCGCGCGCGGCGGAGGTTTGTTAGCGCTGCAGCGCATCGATCTCGCGAAGCGAGACCTAAACCTGCGTTGCAGGCATGAAATATGTTCTTTTTAGCGCGCACAATCAGGAAAAAAGGTAAAAACGATCGATATTTTATATAAATCTAAATAAACATCATCACTGACATCGTTCGAGAGAGGGAACTTGTAGGTATTATCAACGCAATTATCACGTACACGCGCTTCGCGGCAAAATACGATCATCCGAGCCCGATCAGAATTTACACGACGAAATTCAATAATTGTAAAACTCACAGAGCCAAAATATCGAAGATATGCGCACGATTATAAGTATCTCTCTATATATATAAAGTTACCGCCGCTGTCGCCGCCGCCGCCATGTCGGGAATCGAGGGGAGGGCAAAAATATTCTAAGTTCCTCTAAGGGGATTCCCCCTTGGGCACCCCATCCCCTCTAAGGGGATGGGGGTCCCTCTAAGGGGGACTTAGAATATTTTTGTTCGATGGGCTGCCCAAGGGGGAAGGGGAATATTCTAAGTCCCCTTAGAGCGAGCGCGCGTAGCGCGCGAGCTCGGGGAAACGCTAGTAATATATATATTATTAGATATATTTGGTATATATATATTGTGACGTGGATTTTTCGCTCCCGTCACAAAACCCGAGAAATATACGGGCTTAAGAGACAGCACGGCACAACGGCCAACGTTCTGGCTCTCGGTAGAGTCCCTCTCGGCAATTCAACAGGGCATTAGGTAGCTTTTCGAATTTTATTTTGATTATTTTGATTTTTCCTTTCCGGTAAACGAGCGATAGCCTTATCGCGTATTCATCGAGAACATCGTCAACGCCGGAATCTTCGTTACCGACGCGCGAGAGAGCGTCATCGCCGCCTCGACATTGGCAAAGGCAACGGCAAGTCCACGCCAGCTACGCTCTCGCGGACAGCATTGGTCGTCGGAGAGAGAGTCGAGAGCCGTATCAGCGCTACGGCTTCGCAGCAGCAGCGAAGAGCGCGTCGCCGAGCTACCGCGCGCTCCAAAAGCAACTCGGAGGCTTGTTGCTCTGAAAATCGATCTCGCGATAGCGGGCGGAGGATCGACTCGAAGCCTCACCCCTCGCTGTACTTCAACAGCATCGTTCCCGGAGAAGAATCGCACCGCTCAGCATCATTCTCCGGAGAAAGAATTATTGTCGGCCTCATCTGGACCCCAGCATCAACAGCCTCGCTCTCGTCGTGTCTCGCCTATCAGCGAGTACGTCGAATTCATCGATATCGGACGCTCTCGATATTTTTGCGCGCGATACGCTACCGGAGCGTCTCAAAATTCGGCTAGGGGGCCAGACGTTAGAGTAGGCAGGGGTGGGGGTCGTAGTCCGTTTCCGCGAAATCGCGAATCGTCTCGGGGACTCGAGCGTTGTTCACCGAAGAAGCAGGACGTTGTTACCGTTGCCGACCGTGCTGTCCAGCGAGAACCGACGCCTACCACCCGCGATCTCGAAGACTCGACGAGGAATTTCCCGAGGGGCTTCGTTTACGGCATAAATACACCGGTAAGGCCGTCGTTCGTTTCCGGACAGGCTTTTCTTTAAAGTTCCGTAACATCTTAGTTTTCGGCCAAAAAGATCCCGAGCGATATTGCCGGGCGGTGCGTTATCGTGCATGGCAGTCAGTGTTCTGTAGGAAATCCGCGAATCGAAAAGCTATCGCCGGTGTTCTCGTAGTTTTATTGTATTTTATTTATTGAATTGAAGAATCGCCGAGAGGGATTCAATTAGCTGTTATTTATTCTGTTTTCCATAAAATTGCGTTACGCGCGAGAGTCCGTAGTTTAAGTTATTTAGTAATTCGGGAAAAATCGCCAACGCTCTCGAGAACCGTGGTACAACTTGTATCCGCCATTTCGGCGTAATCGCGAAGCACGCGCCTCTTATATTTTTCTTTTACCTCTTTCCTGACTTTTCCTCGTATTGTTGCGTGACTTTAGTTATCCGATTCTTTTTTTTTAATTCTGTGACTTGTATAATTTTATTCTTTTGGCTGACCATCTTTCTTTGTCATTCTGTGAACGCGAGGCGCGCGTCTTTCCTTCGATTATAACAAACTTCGATATTTTCGCTCTCGAGAGCTCGCGGGTTGTAAAGGTCGAATCGACCTCTACTTATTTGCTGCGCGAACGCGCTCCGTGAAACGACAACCGCTACCGAGAACAAAGATTTATTTATTTTAACACGTCAAAGAATTATTGTATTGCTTGTTTTTGCTACCGAGAGTTGCGTTAAACAATAAAAATTGTTAAATTCGGTTCCCGAATTTTTAGTGTTGGTCATTCCGTCGCGTTTGCCACCTGAACCACCCCCTCTACCATTTCCCCATGGCTGCTTGCTAGCCGAGCGAATATCTCGCTCTCGGGTTTCCTCGATAAAAATTTGTATCGAGAGTTTAGCTCTCGAGACTGGCGCCCAGAGGAATCCTTTCGGTCTTGCGGGATACCGGTTTGTTCGCGGGCATTAGCGTGACAATATATACTAGCGTTTCCCCGGGCTCGCGCGCTACGCGCGCTCGCTCGTCAATTGTAAACTATTTTGAGTTAAGACCCATTTGGGGAATATTTTTGCTTCTTTCTCCGTCGCCGACCACCGCTGCTGCCTCCTTCGAAATCCCCTTAGAGGAACTTAGAATATTTTGGCCTTCCTCTCCCACGCTCCTCCCTATCCCCCTCCCCTCCCCACGAAAAATATTCTCAGTCTCCCTTAGAGGGACTTAGAATATTTTTCTCTCCCCCCCCCCCCCCCCCTTCGACCGAAAATATTGTAAGTCCCTCTAAGGAGGACTTAGAATATTTCGAGTCAAGGCCCCCTTAGGGACTTAGAATATTTCGAGTCAAGGCCCTCTTGGGGACTTAGAATATTTCGGCCTTGGGGGGGGGGACTTAGAATATTTCGAGTCAAGGCCCCCTTAGGGACTTAGAATATTTCGAGTCAAGGCCCTCTTGGGGACTTAGAATATTTCGGCCTGGGGGGGGGGGGTCAGCTTCACCGTACGGGGGGAGGCTCTCCATTTGGTGAAGCTGACCTTTTTCCCCTTTTAATAAAGGGAAAACGGTCAGCTTCACCGAAATGGACCTCACCCACCTTATGGTGAAGCTGACCCCCTCGATTCCTGACACGGCGGCGGCGGCGACAGCGGCGGTAACTTTATATATATAGAGAGATTACCAGAGGTATCGATAACCTTTCGCGTGATTTGTCGATCAAGCGAAACAGAAATATCGACGAACAAAACACTCTTTTTTTCGCGGTTAAAAATTATCGATATCTCTAAATAAAATCACCATCACTGACATCGTTCGAGAGAGAACTCGTATAATTATTATATTAACGCAATTATCACGTACACATACGCGCGATTCGCGTCAAAATACGATACCGATCCATCGATTCGATCGGAGTTTACGCGGCGAAATTCTCCAGCTGTCAAACAGACTGACGCGGAGCCGCCGCCGCCGACGAAAGATCGAAGCAGCGCGCACGTCTCGCGGCGCATAGTCGTCTTCATCTTCGACCAATCACGGCACGAATAAAGCGACAACAATACATATATCGAATTTTGATGATTTCGATATAAAATATCGTTACTTACCAACTTTTTAAGGGCAGACTAGGAGGTTACGCACGAATAAACCGACAACAATACATATATCGAACTTTCGATAAATTGCGAGATATATTGTGACACACCAACTTTTTATAAGGTGACTAGGAGATTTCGGACGCGCGCGCAGCGCGTCGTCATCGTCGAGCAATCACGGCACGAATAAAGCGACAACAATGCATATATCGAATTTCGATACTTTCGATATAAAATATCGTTACTCACCAATTTTTTAGGGGTGGATAAGGTGATTATCACAAGTATGCACATTACTTCTAAAACCAAACTGAGACCTTTAAGTATTTTTTCTAAAAAATTATTGGTCTAAACTTGCCTTTCCCTTCCGTCAAATGTCCGTACGGTGCCATCATAATGAACTCTACGAACCAATTGTTTTCTCCTTCGCAACAATATTTTGTTCCATCAAAAGCACTATGCACAGCAAATTTGGAGACAATCCTACATCGCTAACTATTTTTTCATCACAATTTCCCATAAAAAAATGATTTTCTCGCATCTGATGGCCGTGCGGTGCTCCAATTAAGAATCCTGGAAACCAATTCTTTTCTCTTTCGCAACAATATTTCATTGCATCGAAAGCACTATGAACAACAAATTTTAAGTCATTCCGACAAATCTACTTTTAATTATAAAATTTTTCAAAATAAGGTGTTACAACTAGCTTTGTTTCAAAGGTTATGTTATTTAAATTTGCCAAAAAACAATTTTTCATCATGTTAAAAAAAAACTTCGGTTGAGAAAAATAAAACACGAAATATCACACACAGATTCACAAATGTTTGCCGTTTTTATTTCGAAAATAATGTTGCGTGCCAACTCACGATACGATAAAATAGTGTACTTGTAAAATTATCAACTAAGAAGGAGTAACATTCTAAATGCCCACGCGCGTTCGTCAGGTCAGAGTATATCTCTCTCTCTCTTGTCGAACGACAAAGGGTCTAGAGGCCATCGTGCGAGCGGACGCTTAATCTCTCAGGATCTGGCTAACACATGGCTGACTTTCGAAAAATACTTAAATAATATGCACGACTATTCATTCACTATGAACCGTTAATCCTTTAGTCGAATTTCTTTTATACAAAAAATAATGTCTTGTCGATACTCGCGACAAACCCGCTTGCAATAACTCGACAAAAACTAAAAATGACCTACCCGCCATAAAACTCTCGAAAGGGATTATCCCTCGAACCGCGGATTTTTTCAACTGCGCACGTGTTTTACGACTTTCGGGAAACCCGTGCAATTATTATAAACTAGAAAGAAAGTCTTTCGTGATTGGTGACAAGACGAAACGCCTATTGAAAGGTTCACCAATGAAAATTGTTCAAGGGAATATACGAATTTTTCTCGCTTCACGAAGCTCTTGTCGCCGGTCACGGAAATTAGTCTAACACCGACACTCGTCGTGAAACAAGCAACTGTGCTCACTTGACCAGTTCGCTGCAAACACTTATACGTTGATTTTTACTTATACATCTATTGACTACCCTTTGTTAAAACTTGTAACTGTTGTTGATTTGTAAATATATTGTGTTTGGTGTAACTTCAGTTTACCTTCATTCTCCTCTAAACAGCCGCATAATATTAAGTTGGCGTGCGGTAGTGCCAACGCGTGTCGTCTCTACGCAACGGAGCATCGGGCCTTACAACCCCGTAGATTCATACGCGAATCGCGACACCGACGGTGCACAATAATATATTTTCACCGAAAATCATTCACAATATTTTACAATACTTTATTCACATTCGTAACAAAAATTATAAATTTCACGTGTTGACTGAAAAAATTGATTGTTAACTCACAAAGAAGATCAAATGTCAAACTTTGGAAGCAGATGACAATTTCATAGCAGACGGTACACAGATGCTCATACGTGGCGGCGCGCGTACTCTGTGGCGGGATCATTTTCAGATTAAAAAAAAAATCGACATCTGGTTTCAATCTTTGTTTATATTTTACCCAAATACAAATCGATTCTACACGTTATTGCGCAGATAAAAAGTGTGCAATCATGAAAAAAATAATCTTTTAACCTTCGACCGTCAAAGATTCATCGCAGTCGCAATCTTTGTCAATTATGTTCACTCGATTTATTTGTTTACAGTTAATAAAAAAAAACTGCAATTTCTATTTCTAGCAACGTATTTTCTCCTTTTTAAAACAAGACAAGAAACTAGTCGATATCTTTTTTCGCTGCCAAGATATGATTTTTTTTAAGCAAAGACTAATTTCACGAATTTTCGTCTAAAAAATAATCGTTTTTTTAAATTTCTCGAATTTGCCGTCTCTAATCCTTTCCTCTCATAGAAATCGTATTTACGTAAAACAATTGTACTCTTAAAGAACAATTTTAAACAATTATTTATCGACAAAGTGAAAAAAAACTAAATTTGTCGATTTTACGAGATTTTCCGGACCGAGCAACTTATCCTTGTTTGTAATTAGATAAAATTTTTAAAAATATGATATGATATGATGAATATGATATGATGCTAAATTTGATTTTTTTAAGCGACGATAAATATCAACAAAATTTCATTGAAAAACGAAAAAAAAAATCGAATTTCTCGAACTTCTCGTCTCCAATACTTGTCTGTTCTACAGAGACAATAACGAACTGATTCCATGTATTATGAGAAAGAAAAAAATACATCTCAAACGTTAGAAACGAATTTTTTTATAAGAGGACTGTCAAAGAGCCTTCGTAGTCGAATTTTTCGAGAATTTCATTAATTTACAAAAAATATTTCGGAGTCATCCAAGATGACAATTTTTTTATTTGAGTAACGTACTACTTCCTCTTCAATACAAGAAAGGAACCAAGGCGATATACTTTTTTCGTTCTCGAGATAGCATTTTTTTGCAGCATCCATAAATATCGACAAAATTTCATTGAAAATCACAAAGAAAAGCAAATTTCTTAAACTTCTCTTCCCCAATGCTTCGGTCTTCTACAGAGACGATAACGAACTGATTGCATCTATTATGGGGAAGAAGAAAAAACATTGAAGGGGAAGGATTTAAAGGGGATATTTGACCTGAATGCTAAATGGTAATCGTGTTGGTGTTGGTACATTTTTTGTGTGTTTGTTTTATACTCATTAAATCTGGTCATAAGTTTTAAGCCAATAAAACGACTTTACTAGATACGATTTGATTCGTTAAATTAATTTCATCAAGTTCTACGCGATGCAATTCGTTATATTTGTTTCGTGTCTCAATATTTGACAATTTATCGTCAAACAAAAAGAAAATATCCGTCGTGAATAATAATAATCAATTTGTATTAAAACGAAATGTTTTTATTCGACGAATGTTTAACACTATGAATCAATTTACATAGCTGATAAATGTTTTTCCCTCGTACGTACTTTCGAAATGAAACGCGGAGCGCGACGTGTAAACATACTCCATCCGTAGCGCATTGCGCGAAGTGTAAATACACTCCTTACGGAGCGCGTAGCGCGACGTGTTCCCCTGTGAGTGCCTTAAAAAATGTCCCGGAGGGACATTTTTCGGGGGGTTTGGGGGGCGGAGCCCACCAACAAGAGCCTCTGCGCTCGAGGGCGCTGAGGCTCTTGTTTTTTTTGTTATGTCTCCCTTCACTTTGGTGGTGTTATTTCAGACTTACAGAACCGAACAAACAACCGCCTGTAGTCGATTAACAATAAAATAAAGCAGGTTGTACCGAAGCGAAGTACATTGAAGTCGTTCATTGAGCACTTCTTCGAATGGTTGAATTCACATAAGTTCGAAAGAGATCACAAAGCAGCTCAACATGTGCTGAAAAGACCGGTTACGATTTTCACGCCTGATAGCTGTGAGGACCTATATTTGAGACAACTAACATCCTTCGCTTTTCGATATGTCATTCGCAGTATAGAAACGTCAAAATCTATCGTCAATGCCGACGTCACTGAGGATGTCGCCAACGGAGTATTCGTCGTGAATACGAGTAAGGGCACCGTTAACGTGACTTCAATGAGTTGTCAATGTTGCTTCTGAACTTCGGTACACCTTCCGTGCAAACACATATTTACCGTTCGGAAGCTGCAAGATCTACCATTGTTCGACGAGAATTTAAGCGACGCTCGGTGGACCAGAGCATACTATCTGGAAAATCAGCGAACGTTCCGAAGCACGTCAAATCTTGCAGCCACGCCAGACTGCCCGACGCCAGCAGTGACACAAAAGAAGCCTCAGCGAGCTTTAACTCTTACAGAGAAAAGAAAACGGGCCTCGTTAATTACATCATCCTTAATTACGCTGGCAGCTCTTTCGCCTCGAAGTCAATTCCTGTGTAAGCTCGAAGTTTTGAAAAATATAGAAAGAGTTTGGAGAGCAGGTTTCTCGTAATTGTGGAGAAAATCGACACAACGACTTTCGGTTCAATCACACCGTCCTCGTCGACCGATCCAGAAGAAGCGCTGGATTACGAAACTCGACCACTCCGAATAATTCCGGAAGCCACTGCAGAGAACGATAGCGATGGAGTGTCTTTGGACAGCGATACTACGTCACTTCGAACTATTGTCGAATACTCTGAAGTGGATGATTTCGAAGAAGCGGCTTTGGATTGTCACCTTCAGCCAGCTCGCGCGATTTCGGAGTGTCTTCATGTCGATAACGATGATTTTATATCCTTGGATACAGAACTGGTCGATAAAATTTTGGACTGGGAAACTGACTTCGATCTTCATGATCTATCAGATCTCCTGCAATCGAGCCTACTCTCTCAAAACAAAACATTCGACATGCGAGATATTATCACTCCGCCACTACAATTCGGCGCGACGACATCTCGTACAGATTCGCAGCCGATCGAATCACAGACGAGCGCTAAAAGTCGATCAATTGCGAGTTCCATTGAGACGGAGCGTCCCGCAAACCCAAATGTGACTGCCGATAGTAATGGAAACTCGCGCGAGATAAATGCTTTGAAGGATATCGTGATGCCAGGACCAATTCGTGTGCGGGGTCGCCTGAAAGGTGCTGTATTAACAGCAATCGGGCTGAAACGTTCGCGCATCATCATGCATTCCAAAAGCTCCGGCTGAATTTATTAGAAAGACTGAAAAGAACCAGGCAGGCAGTATATTGGGATGGTGTGTGTCAAAAGATATAATACCGGATGTCTTATGCGGCAAATATTTGGTTCGCGAGTCCGATGTCGAAGTGATACCGGATCAGATTAATAATGCAATTCTGGACGAAAAAGGAGACTTACATTTGCTACGAAAGTATATGGACGCCGACGCTTTCGACGGGTTAATTGCAACGATAGAAACCAAACGCAGAACACTTGACCGGAAATGTCCTGTTTGTAATGAAACAGTAGACGAGAAGATCGTTATCTGCGGTACGTGTCTCACATGGTATCTCTTCAAACACTCCGCATTATACATGCGGAGTGTTTGAAACGAGGCAGACGTAAAACTGTTTGGTTTTGCCCAAACTGCCCTCCGAAGTAATAATCGATGGATTGACTCGCGTCGGCCGATTGATAAAAAAAAAACAATATGAAGATCGATGTATAGAAAAAGAGGAGTGGCGAAAAAATTTAAGTTTTTCGGCATCAACTGCGTGACTCGCGACGACGAATAAAAAAAAAACGAACGAGACATATAAAAAAAAAACTTATATAAAAGAGGCTGTATAAGTCTCCGAAAGTCACTCGAGCGATAAATGAAGATAAGGTGACAAAAACGTTCGCCAATTACTGACTGTGATTACTATCCAAATAATAGATAACGGTAGTATCCAAAGGATATATAAGTCGTTACCTATATGTGTACACCGATGTGTGACTAAAATTCGTGTATATGATTACAGTTTCTAAGCCTAAGTTTGTTGTATCATTGAAAAGCGTTTATTTTATTTATTCTCTCTAACCCTGTTCCCTTTTTTTCGATTTCTCATATATGTTGGTTACATCTGTTCATCATGATTTTCCCGTGTTAATGACTAAACAACACACTCATTTGATAATCAATTTAAATCTCCAGCGAAATCGATGGTACGTATTTTTTTACGATGTAGTACCGACGACCGGTATTCTCGCATTCGGCAGAAACTAGGTACGAACTGAGATTCCTATACGTACACTCCGTCAAAAAAATAAATTGATATACTTCGTTACTTTCATAATAATTTAATAGTAACGTGATATTTCACGTCGCTGTAGGCCGAAAGTTGAGCGTGACGTAAAATAACGTGACGCAAAAGACATTAGCGTTACTCTATTAGAATTCTTTAAAGTAACGTGAGTTTCGCGTCACTCTACCAAAAGAACTTTGGATAACGCGAAGATCGCGTTACTTTAATTCTGTACTATAGTATAGTAACTTTTTGAGCATATATCCTATATATTACAGTGTATAGAAAATCTGTTAATGTTTTTTGTCTTATCCCACCGTCCAAACATATATATTCAGCCTACAAAATACTCCTCGCGGAAGGTGGATGCAGGTAAAAAATCATAAGAGGTGCCTCACTAGTCTCATATCTTATATATTGTTTGAGGCCCTCTTACGATTTGTTGTAAACACCCGCATTTCGCCAGGTGCATTATGGCTTTGACATTGCGAGTTTTGGAAGGTGGGAAATAAGAAAATGTTGGAATTGCTGCAATTAAGTTGGGATCGTAGTTGGCGCGCGATGCAGTGTTTTCTTTTATATTCACATGATTAAGCTGTTTACTCTTTAATGTTATTCGTTTGTCTTTTGTCATCAGTCGGTCATGTCTGACGATATTTTTCTTATAATAAAATCTATTCTGGCAAACTGAAAAACCAACAGGAAAAACCAACAGGGATGGGCCCAGATATGGAGCCAGAAAAATATCGTATTGCGTTGTTCGATGGAAATAATTCCAATAACTGGAAGTTTTGCATGGAAACATGGCTGGAAGAACACGATCTTCTGGACTGCGTGAAAAATGAAATGTCGTCAATGGCGAATGTACAAGACGTCAACGGTGATTCACCGGTAGTAAAAGCAAGCAAAGAAAAGGAACGAGAAAAACACAGGGCACAGAAACGGAAGTGCAAATACTTCATCGTACAAAGATTCGCTGACAGTCACCTGGAGTACGTAAAAGATAAAGAAACTCCGAAACAAATATGGGACGTTTGAGAGAAAAGCAATTTCGAGTCAGCTGTATTTGAGGAAGAAGTTACTCACTATGAAAGTCGAAAAAAATCAACGGCTGGAAAATCACTTTTTAGAGTTTGATAAGGCTGTACGAGATCTCCGGTCCACTGGAGCAACGATGGAACCATTAGATACAGTTTGTCATCTACTACTTACGTTGCCACCGGCATACAATTCGGTTGTTACCGCACTAGAAACTCTAAATAGTGAGAACCTTATGATGGAATTCGTGATAAGTCGATTGCTCGACGAAGAGCTAAAGAAAAACGATGCGGACGGAACCGACTCTGGGAAGGAAGCTAGTGGTACTGTGGCATTTGCAAGCAGCACAAAACCTAAAGGACGTTTTCCGTTTATTTGTTATGGCTGTCGGAAAACCGGTTATATACGCTCGCAATGCAAATCGAGGAGAAATTTTCAAAAATCTGAAAACTACAAAGACGACGACGATAGAGCCGACATAGCGTTCATAGCAAGTGCAGCTAGATGCAGTTCCAACGCTAAGCTTAAGAGTCACAAGTGGTATCTTGATTCTAGACCATCAGAGCACATGGTAAGAGATATGGATTTATTTGAATCTCTGAAACCACTTAATAGTCCTATATTCATTTCTGACGCAAAGTCCGGACAAATGATTAAAGGAAGACATGTTGGAATAATCAGAGGACAAATCTTTGCGAATGGAAATTGGAAAACGTGCACTATAAGCGATGTACTTTATGTCCCGGAACTCAACTGCAATTTGCCACCAGCACGTCGTTTGGATGATGAAAGAATGGAATTTCGAATAAATAACAAACAAGTCAGTATCATAACGACTGGCACAGCGATTGCAAACGGATGCAGAGTAGGAAAGTTGTACGAGATGAATTTCATATTCGATAAGAAACGTGAAGAAGCACGATTAGTCTCAACTACGGACACCGATAATTTTATACTGTGGCATAAGCGGTTATGTCATCTGGGAAGTATGAACGTATTTAAACTGTCTACACAACATATGGTAGAAGGAATTGATGTAAAATCTGCCGAAGTACCGAAAACGATCTGCGAGCCATGTACGAAAGGGAAACAACACAGATTGCCGTTCGAAACGAAAGTGCGACAGCGTTCGAGTCGGCCACTGGAGCACGTGCACAACGATGTTTGTGGTCCTATCACACCGAACACCTGGGACAACAAAAGATACTTCGTCATATTTATAGACGATTTCACTCATTTCACTATGGTATATCTACTATCTGGGAAAAACAAAGTCACTGACCGTTGTAAGGAGTACGTTGCACTTCAACTGCTCATTTCGGGATAGCTGTATCTCGCTTGAGGTGCGACAACGGACGAGAGTATATCACAGAAGATTTAAAGAAATACTATAAGGATAAAGGAATTATTCTGGAGTACACGAAAACCTACACGCCCGAGCAGAATGGTGTTAGCGGCGGATGAATAGCACTCTGATCGAGAAGGCACGAACCATTATTTTTGACTCTGGAATGGAGAAGAAAATGTGGGGCGAAGCAGCGCTAAATAGCACATATGCAACAAACCGAAGTCCGAACTGGTATAGGATGAACAAGAAAAATGTATTCAACAAATAACTGAAACTTTGGAGGAAGATATGATTAATAAGGTTGACGAGCGCGCAGAGAAAGGAGAAGGCGAACAATTGACGGAAAATTACGAAATCGAGAATGAAGAGTTACAAAAACGAGAAGAGATTGTTGAGCCGAATCAAGATCTCATTATTTTGGACGATGAGCAAGAGGAAACTTCTGCTAACGATGAAGATCAAGAAAAAATGAGAAGAGGAACACGCAACAGACATCCGCCTAAGCATCCCGAAGACTGTGATATAGGATACACAGCTTGTCTAACCGGAGAATATTGTAAAGATACTCCAACAAGCATCGACGAAATCAAGCACGGCGAATCATCGAGCGAAATGGATATCCGCTGCGAAGGATGAGCTTCCATCTTTAAAGAAGAATAACACGTGGACATACGAAATACTTTCCGAAGGAAACCGTCTCGGCGGTTCAAAGTGGGTTTTCAAAATTGAAAGAGACAAGTCGGGAAATATCAAGCGATATAAGGCTCGAGTAGTAGCAAAAGGATATTCTCAACGAAAGGGTTTTGACTACAAGAATAACGCACCTGTAGCAAAACTCAGTACGATAAGAATTTTATTTGCAACGGCAAATTTTTATGATATGCAAATTCATCAAATGGATGTAAAAACGGCTCTTTTAAATGCTGATCTTCAGGAGGATATGTATATGGAGCCACCGGAAGGTTTGCGTTCGAACGGTTTGGTCTAGAAGCTACTCAAGCCACTTTACGGACTAAAACAAATTCCTCGTTGTTGGAATGAAAAGTTTAATAGTTATCTCACGGGACGGAATTTCAAAACACGAGCAGATTATTGTTTATACGTAAAGCATACTGAGAACGCAAGAATATACTGTGACGGGCTTTTCCTCCGTCTCGGACCAACGGACGATAGCTCCCCGGCAATCTATAATGGCGCCCTGTAAATTTTCTCAACATAAATTTTCTCACCTTTTTTTCATCCGCTTACTATAACCATCGCTGGACGCCGGAGTGCCAATTCGATCCCGGCGCTCGGGGATTTCCGAATCTCTTTTCTCGTTCTTTCAACGGTATCAAGATAATAATATCTTACACTACCTACGGCTAGCGGGACTAGGGAGTGCAGTTCGGGAGATAAATAAAAACGTAATCTTTCTCAATCAAATGTGCACACCAAAATTACGTAAAAATAAAACAATAAATACCGTCGTTTATTCAACTCTTTTCTCAAAACAAAATTATTTTCCCATTATCAATGGATTTCTCATGGAACGACTATTCGTTCGACAATACAAAATTTTGACTTGCGAGACTCTACGTGAATCGTTATTCTTTCTCCAACAACATCAGCTCGACGCTTCGAGACGTACAAAGACTTATTAATCGACCAATTTACCGAGTATGAGTGAGAACTCTTGGCACAAAGATTAACCAAAGATGGTGTGCACCCCGTGCACCTCCTTGTTAATTTTCCCGTGGCGATGCGATCGGCCCCGTGGCTTCCTTCTAGCTATTCGATTTCGTTGATTCCTCTGCCCTCAACACGGCGTTACTTTCCTCGAGCGGAATGTGATATTATTCGCAGAATAATATAATTTTTCCTCACGGAGTTATTAAATAAGACACACGGAATTCTCTATAGCTTTGGTTATCTGTCTGATTCTACGTCTAACTACTGTGACGCAGTATACGAGAAAGACGCTCTCCTTTGTTATCTCAGACTATTAGACTTGCGTCCGACTTTTACGACGCGGTGCACGAGAGTGAAATTCGCTCGCTCGTACTACGGTATGCATGCCGGTGATTAGTGGAAGGGGGTTCGGCAATTTTTATTGGTTCCTCGCGGCGCCTCTCCTATCGCACGCTCCTCACGCGGTGCTCGTTGTCTATACGGTGGTTCGCGAACCTGAAAAATACAATATAGGCCTCCGGCAGACTCTCGTTCTATATTTTATCGTTTCTCGGGTACCGTGAGGATCGACCTGTGCCCTATCCTAGCGTGATTGCGAGCGCGTATTATAATGCTTTGTCACCTCGATGGGAAGTAGAAGACGAAGTTGAAACAGCAGGCTTAGAAAATGAAGTATCATACGATAGACTGATCGCCGCGATGCACTCGCAAACGGTAACAGATATCGCGAGAGCATCCGTCACCATCATTCTGCTGACATTGGCATTTTTATTCTTTCCATTGATTCTACCTTCCCTCTCTGTCTCAATATATCCTTTCTCTCTCTCGTATGATCGCGCGTGGATCGCGATCTCAGCATTTTCGGCCGCCTCGCGACGGCCAGTTATTACCTCCAATTAATCAGCCTTATTCCATCTCTAGAACGAAACGGTCATCTTAGAATCACCCCCCTTTCGACTCACATTAGAATCAGCCCCTTAAACACTTGCATTATATTATATGTCTAACTTATCTGTTATACCTTTGGATTTCGAGGAACCGAACTCAAATAATATAACGAAATAGATTACGTACAAGTCGATCATAGCGACGAGTAAGTAACCTCTGAGGTTACGCGACAAGTGCCCATACCACTGACTCGCCCCCGCGGACAAGTGAAAAATACCTCTGAGTCGCGCGCGCGAACAAGTTCACGAGGCACCCCTGAGCGCGTTTAACACATGTTACGGTTCGCTCAGACCTCTGAGACGTAACAAGTGCACGCCTCTGAGACGTTTTTCTTAACTGAATTCTTTTGTTAACAATTAAAACGCACAACCTATCTCGAGAAACGTCCTGTACGGGACGAATCAGACTATCCGCGTGAAAATAAATATAAACTCCTCGCGCTTCACGCGAGGGGGTTAACTTGTCTCCCGAGACCGCAACACAATGCCGACCGGGACGTAACACAATGTTCGTTTAATTTTTTCACATCTAATGTTACGTCGCGAATCGTGAGTTTACATAAGGAGCCGGCCTCATCTCGGTCAATCAATTTCATGAATTTGAGCGTTATTGAAGCGGCTACGATTCGCGGGTGCTTCGTTTTGAGCCTAACCTCGCGGAAAATTGCTCGGGAAGAGGCAAGAGTACATTCACGAAAGTTATCAAATTTCAATGCGATGGAATCGACGACAGTGTGAACAATAGGTGTCGGCTATAATTATCATCGTCTTCATAATCTACATAAATTGCGGGTAATATTGCATATATTTTGGCCGAGCGGAAGAACAGTGAGAAATATGTGGAATTCAAATATGAAACCTGGATTTTCCCTGATAGCCGTGATGACGATTGGCACTGTAATTGCTGGTAAGTGACACAATGTTCTTTATTTCACATATGATCTATTATTTTCGGGTGAATGGTCAATCGCATGGAAAAACGCCGCTAAATGATCATAAATGTATTTCATGAAAAAACCTCGCTTGCGTGACAATCGAAATTACTGAATAATTTGTATATCGAAAAAAATTGTGGCTGTCATTATTGGTAAATTATTGTAAGTGGCTGCGAACACTAATGATTGTGAAGCATTATTATCGAAAGATCAGTAATATTATTGAGCATTATTTGTCATTACGATACATACATTACGCCTTGACATGCATTTTTCTTTAATACAAATGTATATATGGTCGAAAAATGTTTAAAGTTGACATTAAAGATAGGTTGTCCCTATATCATTTGTATGTTTATTCGTCGGATAAAGTAGTCACTCGTTGCGATTTTGGATACCTAATTTATTTCTGTTAATTATTAAAAAATTAGGTAAATAGTTCAGGATGACTACTAAATCAGACGAAAAAAAATTCCCGACTCGCTTCCCAATTAACAATCGTTAAAAGGAATTTGACGATCTCCGATTTTCGTTTTATGTTTTCCATCTAGCTCTGAGAAATTGTAAAGAAAAAAAATGTTCGATCACAATATTTTTGTTTCTCTGTATCATATTTCGAATTTTCTCTGACAACATTCCCTGACGTTTGCCTGACTTCTATGACGCTTTGAAAATTCCATGACATTTCCAGGTTTTCCCTGAGAGTAGCTATCCTCTCATTACATTTAAAAAAAATCGTCTATTGCAATTTCTAAATTCGTTTCTGAACACACATAACCTATTTAATAGATTTTGACTCATATCCTCCATCCATTCCATTCCATTCCATTCCATTCCATCCATGCGTTCCATTTTGGGGCCTATAAACTTGATATTTCCCTTGCACGATCAATTGATGGACGATTGCACTTGTCTAATTATGAAAAATTGATGAAACTTGATTAATTAACGAAATTATATTGATATGCCGGCACGTTCAGAGCAGAGTGTATTTGTGCAAATAAGTTTTGTGTTTTATTCTGTATTATACTGAATATTCGTTTACAGGAACTCAAGTGAAGCCTCCGAGCAAAATGAAAAGTGGAGTGGATGTTGGTCCCAATGAAGGCACCTTTGTCGTTCGACTGTTACTCAGAGGCTTTGGGACGGCCTCTGAGTGTACTGGTGCAATACTCGGTCCTCGATATATTCTCACAGCCGGGCATTGCGTCGATGGTACAAACAGCGGGATGGTTTACGGTGGTACTCGTAATCGGGCCGATCGTAATCCTACATCAGTATTGTAGAACGAACATACAAGCATCCCCAATATGGTACCGCTTATGAAGGATATGATATCGGTATCATAAAAGTAAACTATTGTTAAATCTACGTCATTCATATTAACGTAATTCCTTGTATATCTATCCGATAACAGGGTTTCTTGTTTTATGTGTTGGAATGATTTTCGATGGTCATTCAACAAGGTGCACTGTTACCAGATTATTTTCGTCAGTATAACTGAATTAATGAATATCATTTATTCCTACTCCTTTGTGGTTCTAAGTAGTTGTTCCTACTCTCAGATCTCTCAGCCAATTGTTAGTGCCCCAGATATATCATTTTTTGATTAAATAAAAAATCTCTTCGTCTTCAAAAGGTTATCAAAATCTTATCTGTCTCACGGACAGAATATTTTCTGTACATTTTTTTTATGAATAACGTTTGATTTTTAGTATTAAAATAAAGATAAACCGAATTGAAAACGCCGCCAAGATTATCGACTTGCCCCATACAGAAAATCATATGTCTATCAAATTGTGGTCTATTTCGGTCAAGTTGTTAAGAACAATAAGGAATATCAATAGACGTTGACGGACATTGTTCAAATCCATTTCATCTAATCGTTATTAAGAACATGCTGAGACAGATTACGAGATTATCTAAATTTCTCTCACATCTGAATCGTCTGCTAACCTCAATAATACCCCCCCCCCCCCCCAATACAATGATCATTCATGTACGTATCAATGTTTAAGGTCGACAAAGATTTAGACCTCACTGGTCGCCAGACTTCGCTTCCCGTGACGGATAGGGAAATCGATTTCAACGCTAGAGGAACCCAATTCGGCTGAAGTCAGTGTGGCAACGATACTCAAACGGCACTGAAACGACTCAATGTTGGCTTCTTGACGGAGGAAGATTGTAATAGCCGTGGTAACAAACGGTATCCACACATGCTGTGTGTTGATGCGGGTTCGACGGCGAGTTGCGGCGTAAGTTGTATCGAATAGCATTCGGAATTAATAGCTCGTGGAATTTCCTGATGGGATACATGTGATGGATTTCCAAATTTTAGGGCGACAGTGGTGGTCCCATTGTATCGAATGGTCGATTGGTCGGTATTCATACATTAGGAGCGAATTATGAAGGAGAGCCGATTACTTCTCAAAACGTATACTACCATCGCGACTGGATCAATTCAATCATCGGGCAACGGCACGGTTAATCAGACTCATCGTGTATTTGTGTGCTTGCATTACTCTCATTGTGCATTATTAATAAATATTTTTTATTCGTTGACAATTAAATAAAGAAGACAATTTCATAAACTGATAGTGTGTAGAATGGCCATACCGTGCACGGTTTTCGCACCGTATTCGGAATCACGGTACAATTACTCTTCAGCAAAATTATATCGTAATACTGTGTACGGAATCCGCCGTTGTAAACCGTGATACCGTGCATGGTTTGGGTATCAAGAGACGCGGTAGCGTCTCGACGCCAAGTAGTTTAAAAAGTTAAAAGTCCGCGCGGTGAGTCCGCGCGCGTCGAGCGCTACCGTGTCCTTATACGCCAATATCGTGCCCCCTAAACTTTGACATTTTTTTTTCTCGGAAACGAGATATCGGATCTAAATTCTGAAGACACTTATATAAATCGAATACAAGCTTTAAAATGCGCCTAGAATCAGCCTGATCGGTGCGCGAAATGGTGAGATATCGCGATATCGCCCGAAAAATTCTCACTTTCATTATAAAAATTATTCTTCAGAGATTTTTTCGACTGTCAGTTGTTTGTCCGATGTCCCATGATACCTGCGTGTTGCGTTCGTGCGTCCATGCGTGTGCCGTGCATACACAACGGTATAAGCAGAACGAACGATCAACGGTTTGCAATTTTCCAAGTGTCAGTTCGTGAATACAGCAACTAGTAATATCTGTATCCGCGATCCGTAAATAGTACACTCACACTGAGTGATCGAAAAGAAGGTTAATTAGAGGTTATTTATAATTTCATTTTTTCGCGAAAATTAGTAAAAATAGGACTCTCTCGTGCGGTTAACAAAATAGGTCGTTCGTCTGATAAAATTGTTCAAATAATCGCGGACGAGAGGTCATTTCAATTGATAAATATTGTGCGTGTGATACAAGAAACATCGTGTCATGTGGATTCTTAGCGTTATCAGGTAATAAAACATTTTTTTGAATAAATAATAATAGAATAATAAATAAAAAAAAGAATGAAATAAAAAATAAGAAAACATTTTTTTGCAAAAAATGTAAAAAAAGTCGCCAAGTAGTTTAAATAGTTTTGTGAAAATAAAAAAACTCGTAAAATAATCAAAAATCATATGAGCCAAGTGTAAATAAAAAAAAAACTTGGCGAGTCCTTAGAATACAAATAAATGTAGTTGCATCGAAAGTAAGGACAAAGTTTTTTTTTTTGTTTTCACTTGGCTCATATGATTTTTGGTTATTTTACGAGTTTTTTTATTTTCACAAAACTATTTAAACTACTTGGCGACTTTTTTTCCATTTTTTGCAAAAAAATGTTTTTTTATTTTTTTTTGCTATACGGCATAATTTCGAATACCGACCAAGTCAATCGTTGAGTACCGTGATACCGTATGCGATGTACAAACCGTGCACGGCATAAGTTCTCTGACGTGATTTTTCGGAATCGTCGTCACAAAAACCAAAACAACCGTAACTCGCATAAAAATACTGATTTTAGTGCTGAAGTTTCGAGTTCCTGCCTCTCCCAGCGACTTAAGATACCGTCAAGCTCTCGATAAGATATCGATCGAGATTTTTTGCAGTTTAGTGTTTTTTTTGTAATTATTACGATTTGTTTTGATACCGTTCATTATTTCAGTTTAAATTCAAGTTTTAAGATTTAGTTTCGTTCAGTTTTGCTTTAATATTTGGGATTTAGTTTAGTTCAGTTTGGTCGGGATTCTCGAACTCACTTGGTGGGATAACGTTTGGAAAATAAAAGCCCAAGTGAAGGAGAGACTCGACGAAGTTTCTTGCGAACAAGCTAAAGTCCGGTGCAAACCCGGCACCCCAAGGGATAGTGCAATTAGTTGAGATCAGGCGGAGGTATCGTTTGGTCGAGGCAAGAGTGGTGGAACAGCTTGCGCTGCGTTATAGTAGAGTAAGAGCCTTGTACCTCACGCATTGACTAGGGGAAGCGATTGCGAAGATCCCTTCAAAGTTACCGCGTTGTAGTATCGGCTCTCGATTCGATAAAGTCATGAGATGGTTGAGAGGACAGTAGTTATCGGTCAAGATCTCGAAAATAATAATCATAATTCGTTACGAATTCTCGTAGGCAAATTGACAGTCTACTGAGAGCTGCCCTCGAGGTAACTCGGGCCTCTCTCGCGCTCCCGCTGTTATAGGCTTCGGCTTATTATTCTCGCGCTCGAGCTATCGAAGTATCGTGTGATCGCGGCGACTTGCTTGAGTTACCGTAGATCCCGATATATCGCTGCCGCTCTCGTATTCGCGCGTCTCGTCTCGTTCGCGTTCGTTCATCGATTCGTGTGTCTCGTGTGTGCTATACTCGCTAGAATTCCGACAGGAATTCTTTTCGAGCTGATAATTCAATCGATGCGTTACGATTAACGCACTCGAGTTGTAGTGCATATGGGTGAGTTCTCGTGGCATCGTCAGATGGGGATGGGGGTGACTGAAGTACTTGCGCGCCCAATAAAGTTGTGTACAATATGGCAATGCACAAAAACGCTGTACACGAAAAGTTTTGTTACTACTGAGGTCATCAAAGTAATTGCACGTGCAATAAAGTTGTGCATAATAAGGTTGTGCCCAACCGCCTTGTGCACAGTAATTGTGTGCACGACGAAATTGTGTACTATCGCGTGGTTGTTTGCGGACATCAGTAATCGTACCCAATAACGTGCCAATAACGTAACTATCGAACTGTGCACAATGATATTGTGCTCTACTCAGTCCCGTGGAAAATTCATTGAATATGGTTGTGCACTACGGTAATGTGCACGATAATATATGTGCACAAAAAATCTTGTGCCCCGAACGATGGATTCTGTGCCCAAAATGTATGTGCACTAAAACACCTGGGGGGAAAACATTGTGGGCACAAAGTGTCTGTGCACTATTCAATTGTGCACAACAGTTATGTGCCCTAAAGTTGTGTGTAGTATATTTCCCAAAGCACAAAAAATGTGTAACCAGATAATATCTTGTTGTGCCCAATCGCGCTGTGCACTATTGAACAGTGCACAATGATATTGTGCACTACTAAGCTCCGTTCGAATTTTATTGAATATGACTGTGCACCATAATACAAGCGCACGAAAAGAGCACGTTTTGTGTACAATATGGTTGTGCACAAAAAAAATTGTGCCCGATTATACTGTACACAACTTCGTTGTGCACTATCGAAAAATGCTTAAAATGGATGTGCACAAAATGGCCGCGCACAAAAAAAATGTGACCGAGAAATAACCCCTCGTCAGATGCAGGTCCCGGTCCTTCTTGGATAAATTACGCGCTTTCGGTGAGTTTTTTGATTTATCGAAGTTATCGTTCTCGTGTCGCGCTCGTGGTCGCTTGACTCGCTTCGATCTTTTCGATCAGCTGAGTACTCGCGACTCACGTGCGTGCGATCTCATGGCTTCTTAGCCAAAAATATTAATTTTCGTTCCCGATTAAAGTAACGTTGAGGTTTCGATCTCCGTTTCTCGTGTGCTATTCTATTGACCTCGGATCGCGACCCTTCTACCACAACCCGCATCCTGAGCAACCGTGCATTTCCGCAACCGTTCGTTCTCGCGAATGCATCGAGGTTAGTTTTAGTTACAGTTTGAGTTTCCGTTTTGTTCTATCGTTTATTTGTTCTTGCGGAGGTCGTCGTTCCACCGACCTCCAGATTAGTCCGGTTTTGGTAATTCCGGCGACACAAAAATTAACCCTGCGGAGGTTGCCGTTCCACCGGCCTCCAGTTTAGTCCGGTTGTTAATACCGGCGATACAAAATGAAGTACAGCATAACCTTGAAGAAAAACGGGTAAAGGTTATATTAAAAGAAAATAATTCAAAACAGTTCTGTTTTATTATAAAAATACAGAGTTACAGAAATTGCAAAGCTTAGATACAGCATACAAACTTAAATTTGTTCCTCGTTAATGGCATGTTGGACAGAACCATTCATGTGCTCCCTCTTTCTTCTGAGCGGATGAACTGCATGGTTCATGCCATTTCAAGAGGCATCCGGGGCACAGGATGGCTCCATCTGTCCATTTTTAGGCACTCACTATAACAATAGGCAAAGAGTGCCTATTAAAATGACCATCGAGGCTTCTTCACACAGCTTTCGATGGGGATTCCCCGCAGCGTATGCTCCAAAAAAATTAGTTTTTCAGAATTTACTTCGGTGTACCTCCAACTTCATGCGCAGTTAATTTGAAGTGACTCCGATGACTGGAAATATTTTTTTTAGCCTGCGGTTGAATAAAAATAGCTTTTTCACTGAATTTATCTTCTCGGACGTCCGTATCACAGTGTAACTTTGGATGGTGCGAACCAATTTTGTTCTCCTTCGCAGGAGTGTTTTATCACATCATGACTATTGTGCACAAACATTTTGAAACTACTGCGAAGCCTTTAATGAGTTGTTCCAAAATAAAAATTCAATTTTGTTCCGCTAAATGTCCGTACGGTGCTCCAATTATGAAGTCTACGAACCAAATTTTTTCTTTTTCGCAGCATTATTTTATTTTATCGAAAGCACTATGCACAGCAAATTTGAAGACATTCCGATGTCTCTGAACATTTTTTCCAGGCATTTTCCATTTAAAAATCCATTTTCTCCTGTCAAAGGTCCGTACGGCACTGCAATTTTGAAACCTACGAACGAATTTTTTTCCAATTTTCAGCAATATTTCATTGCATCGAAAACACTATGCACAGCAAATTTGAAGACATTCTAACATTTCTTAATATTTTTATTCTACAATTATTTCTAGTGAGGAATTATTTTAAAGGTTATGTTACTTTAATTTTCCAAAAAACAATTTTTCATCATGTCAGAAATGAAAATTTGGTTGCGAAAAATAAAACACGAAATATCACACATTGATTTACAAATATTAGCCCTTTTTATTTCGAAAATAATATATTTTGAACGAAACCATTCACAATATTTTACAATACATCATTCACATTCGTAATAAAAATCATAAATTTCACGGGTGCACTGAAAAACTTGGTTATAATTTCACAAAGAAGAATCATCGAATATCCAAAATTATTGCAATTTGCCAAATAAAATTGAAAACAATCGCGACTATTTATTTTTTTTCCGTTCATTCTATCTGTCAAACTTTGGAAGCCGACGACAATTCCATAGCAGACGTGATAAAGTTCACACACGCCGCGACGTTGATATTCTGTGGTGGGATGATTTGAAATGAAAAAAAAAAAATCTCAGTTTTTTTTTCATTTTTAATGTAAATTACTTTAAATATTGGGAAACTGCAATTTAATTTTTTCAAATCTCTTTAAAATTTTTTCGAAACAAAAAAAAAATTAAAATTTTATCTCGAATTTTTCCAACCACCCTTCTACTTTCTTTTCAATTGTTTCAATATTCCGATCTTAAAACACACAGGAGGTTCAGGTGAAACGCGCAGCGCGACGTATAAACATATTCGATACGTAGCGCATAACGCGAAGTGTAATCACATTTGGTACGGAGCGCGTAGCGCGACGTGTACCCCCGTGAGTGCCTTAAAAAATGTCCCCTCGGGACATTTTTCGGGGGGTTTGGGGGGCGGAGCCCACCAACAAGGGCCTCTGCGCCCGCAGGGCGCTGAGGCGCTTGTTTTTGCATGTTTCACAGGTCCACAGATTTAATTTCTTCTTCACGCAGACGGTGTTTTCGAGCTCCAAAAATGCACGTTTGTCGAAGTAATTGGACAAAATTGCGATGTTTGCGTTTTCTGTCGCGAATAAGTTTCGCAAAGACAGTGGATTGAAACTTAAATTATTTAATTTCAACTTGATTTTCCGTCCAAGACATTCGTTAATACATCGCCTCGGATTTGAAGCCACTGCAGCATAAGCTTCGCGCGCATCTTCGGGGCTCTTTTTTCGAATTTTAAGGGAGCTTTCGAGATGGTCTCGGCCTTTTTTGGGTCTGACACTGTGGCCTTTTGCGAGGCGCCCGAAGAACGTGTCACAGCAGATTTTCCATTATTTTCGATTGGACGTTTGGCTCGAGGATGGCCAATAACGTCAGCCGTTTTTGAGCCGCGAGGACGACCCCTAGCCGCTTTCGCTTTTGCCGGAGTGTCCGAAGAACGCGGGGCCGCCGATTTGAGTGCACCGTCGTAACGACGGTCGGCTCGAGGAAGACCAATAACGTTAGTTGTTTTTGACGACTAACGTTATTGCGAGGACGATCTCTAGCGGTCACCATATGCGGCATCGTGACACGATTTAAATAATTTTTTCAACGTTTGCATTGTCATCGTACCTCGTCAATGACACGTCTATTACTTTTCCGAACATATTGTAACAACCGAGCGAATGACCAACACGCGTATTTGGTTTTGGGGCGGATATTATTGATAATAAGAAACGTTAATTATCCCGATCACGAAATTTCACACGTCTGCTCGCTTTTAAAGTCTCGTCCAGACTCTTTTGTCGTGACGATCGATATCGTATCGATCGTCCGTACTTTCGTCCATTGTCAATCTAACTAATATCGTGTGTCTTAATAAATATTCAGCTACGTTCGTTAGCTAGTCAGCTATATTCGTTACAATATCATCGAATGCACCGTTATTCAAAATCGAATCGGTCAGATAATTTTGCAGCGTCTCGTTTGAAAACGGCAGCGATATTTTTTTGTTGGAATCGATAGCTTTTTTTCCCGGCGATGTGTACGGTGCAGGCAGGGCATTAGACGCAATGGATGAGAGACGAGCATGACAACCTGTCTCATCACTGGCTGCCGGACTCTGCTCGCCGACGGAGGCTTCGGATGCGCTGGATGAGCGACGGGCTTGACGATTCGTTTGTTACACGATGTCGGACTCTGCTCAGCGACGAAGGCTTCGGATGCGGTGGATGAGCGACGAGTTTTACTATTCGTTTTCTTACGCGATGTCGGACTCTGCTCAGCGATGGAGGCTTCGGACACGCTGGACGAGCGACGAGCGTGATGATCCTTTTTTGCTTCCATTTTCTAATCATTTTTTTTATGGCTTTCACCTTTCCGATTTGGGCCTGAGCTGGCGTCGAAACCAAGTGGTTGGAAAGCTGCTGCAGAGCCGTTCTCGCCGATGCGTTTAATGCCGGCTTGTAAACTGCTTCTTCTTTTGCTACAAAAATAAGCAACGATAAAAAGATTGTTTCTATATTGCTGTTGAAATACAGCATTATTCAAATTATCGACTTGAAATGTAACGTTGATTTGTTTCTAACCAGAATCATGGTTGTGTACATTTTCCAATTTTTTAACGCTGAGTTGTTTTTTTTATACACACAAATAACGATTCTCGCCTGGCATTTTGTTCTGAAAAGACAAATTAAATACACTATTATTTCATACGCAATGAGATACTTATTGTACTACCGATATTGCGTGGAAGCGTGTGTAATTCACGAATCGCACATTTTTTTGTAAAAAAACTCAAACCGTACACGGCATTTCTTACAACTTGCAAAAAAAATGTTTGCCGTTAACCGTATAACGCGTTACACATATTTCGTAAAACCGTACGAGTTCAGCAAAACACGAGGCGACACGGCAATATCGCGCGTCATAAAAAAAAAGTAAACAAAACATACCTTTTTTCTGTCTGGCACGCTTTACACTTATAATACGTCTCGTAAAATACTAGCTCTTCTTTGTATCCTTCCTTTGTCAGATCGTATACCTCACCGTTCCACCAACAAGTTACTAACTTTTTACTGTTGACTCGGTTAAATCGTCGATTTTCTGCGCTCTCGAAATTCTTTAATGCCGTGTCAAAATCGTCAAAAGAATTAAATCTATCTTCTTTTTGTAAGCGTGCCATTTTTCGCGCTGAAGATAGGAAATTTCACAACACTTTTCTACGAGCCGGTTCGCGCCGAGACGTGTTTATACGGGTGGCGGAAAAAAGGGCCGATGGAAAAAAGGGCCGCGGTTAAAAGGGCCGCGGAAAAAAGGGCCTGGAAAAAAGGGCCGATCGAAAGGTCCGCGTGAAAGTGATTTTCTGCTTATTCGCCTTATCTTGAATATTAGTATGGACAGAACTCGTACCCCCTGAGACAGCCTGTATACTACGAATCGGTCACATCGCTATATCGGTCATACCGGCATTGCGGCCGTGGCCGCGGTCTTTTCAGTGTTCTCGTGGCATGTGTTTACATTTTACACTGTTCCATTTTGTACATTCTTCGCGCACGTAAAATAAAAACATTGACATTCTTATGATGTTAGGTAGTGAAAAATGGCATATAACACACTTCGCATTTGGTCGCTTTGTATTTATTTTTTTGTATGTGAGAAAGTGTAAATGCGTGAATGTGATAATGAGTGAATCTGTATGCGTGCGTGCGTGTGTGCGTGCGTGTGGGAATGTGTGTTCTCCGCTGCTCTTTTTCAGCGACCCTTTTTACCAGGCTCTTTTTTCCGCGGCCCTTTTTTCCGGGATTCGTTTATACGTGAAGTATGGTTTGCGTAGTATCGGAAACTTTCACTGCCACCAATTGTCCCAATCGCGGATGTCCACAACCACCAAACTGTGTATCGGCAGCTACGCCCTCATCGCTCAGAATTGTGAACCAATCCACCCGTGTACCGGAAACAGTAGAAGTAAAGGTGCCAGGTTGGAGCCCATGGTCAGTTCCACTGTTTACAGTCATTTCAACGCCTGAGTGACTCAGTTCAGTTCAAAGTTAGTTCGTTTTAAAAATCGTTTTCAACATTGTGTGCAATCATGGTAGATGCGGTCGAAGAAATTGCTATCGCCACTATAGGGATGCAGTTTCAAAATTTCTCGGAGGTAGAGAAAGTTATCAACAGTTATGGAGAATCGATACAAGAACACTTCGTAATACGACGACGTTCATCTTTAACTCCTGCATGCCTGAAGGACAACAATCAATCATTGATCTACTACAAATTATTATACATTTGTAAATATGGAAGAGCGTACGTTGACCAGTCGAAGGGTCGCCGAAAAACAAGGTAAGATTGTTTTCACAAATAACGAGTAATTGAGGTATACTGTACATGGTACACGGTATACACGGTATACTGTACACGGTATAGACGGTATACACGGTATACTGTACACGGTACACACGGTATACTGTTGACTGTATTAACAGCTAACAACATTACTGGATATTTTCATGTAAATATTTCATGAGACGTAAAAAAATTGTGTATGCTGTAATAATCGCCATTTTTGTAAGTTAATCGAATATTCGATTTTATCGCCGTGTTGTACCCCCGAAACCCGGTTGATAACTCCGTGCTCAAAAACCACTGAACGTAGACTAAGATGATATTTATTAACGTAGAAACCAACAGAACAATTCACTACAATCGCATACAATTCGTACAAACGGTATCGTTTACTAAACAGTTCTCTATTTCACTTTACGATACAACTCACTTATCGATAGGACTCGAGTTCGACCCATAAACGCCTATAGTACTTGTAACTGGGATTCCTTGCACGAATCTCTTGAACCAGACGCACAGTTTCGGAAGTCAATTCGGACCCCCTGTACCACGAGTCAAATCAGACTGTCCGATGCTCGCGCTCGTATCGGTATATACGGAGCGAGCGTGTCAGCATAATTTTAAAGACTAAGCATTATTGCAATAATCGGTGATAGTGCCGGATATATTGCGACAATCTGCGCTTTTCGTTAACTGCTGACGCGCTGCATTACTTGAGCGCGGTTGAGAGTTACGCGCTCGATGCGTCGATTGCTCAATTGCTCGCGAGGCGTCAGGGTTCGGCGATCGCGCCTCGCGTGTCGCCTGCATACTTCTATTGTTGCACAATGCATCTTTCAAAGATACGTGCGATATTCGGGGTACAACAGCAGTACATGCAAAATGGATTGTCCGGCATTCATCTCTTTCTACATTACAAGGGATAGGAAATCATTGCAAATCAAAGAGGTAGAATTATCGCACAAAGGTCATGAGAATTCGAAGGTTCGTTTGCTCGTTTGTTGTTTCAAAGTTAAAAACTTAATTGCTTAGTTTGACGTTAAATAATGATTTGACATTTTTCGAACCAATATTTGCAAATTTATCGACGAATATAATTTTCTATTTCATTCACAGGCTTTTTACAAGTTTCTGCCCGAAAAAGAACGACTCGCGCCAAAAGAGCGCGAAGTGGCAATGCAGAACTCAGAACTTCAGTGCAATAAGAAACTTTTACGAGAAAAACTCGAGGACAAATACGGGAAATCCGTTACAATGAAAGATTTAACAAATATCAATGCAAAGCTCCGCTACAACGATGACCTGAGGAAGATGGTACAACACCTAGAGGATAAAGGTAACGTTGTTACTGAGAATGGCAAGTTCAAAGGCGCTTTTTTTCTCAACAGTAGACATGAAAAGATCGGTGAACGCATGGCCGGAAGTTGTCTTCGTCGATGGGACCTATCTGCTATTGAGAGTTAATCTCACAGTTATAATTCTCGTAGTAGAGGATTCAAACGCATCTACTGAGATTGTCGGCGTGGCATTGCTGGCGAAGGAAGACTATACGACATTCAAGCGGTTTCTTGAAACTTTTAAGAAAAAAACCTCATCGGCCTGCAATCGAATCAACTGCTTTATGGCAGATAAGGATCTTTTGAAGTGAGATGTTCTTAAGCAGGTATTTCCTGGCGTACCGGTGTACATATCGTATCACAGCCTTTCACACAGTTGAAAATCTTTTCATAGTCCTCCCCCCCCCATTTCCCTTTCACAGTTTGAAAATCTTTTCTCGCGAGTTTATGACAGCGAAAATGGAC
This sequence comes from Buathra laborator, assembly GCA_934046635.1. Taxonomy (NCBI): domain Eukaryota; kingdom Metazoa; phylum Arthropoda; class Insecta; order Hymenoptera; family Ichneumonidae; genus Buathra; species Buathra laborator. The sequence continues at coordinate 728,427 of OW203896.1, forward strand.
GGCCGTAATGTTAACGATAGAAAAAAACAAGACCTGCTTGAAATTCCTTCAGAAACTGGCATACAGTTCGTCGGAAAAGGGGAAAAAAATGTAATTTTCACATGACTGCGATGCCCTGTTTCCACATTTTATTCGAAAGCTCCATCGGGGGACCTTCAAAAAAAAATGCCTGCACTCGTTCGATAATTAATACTCCAGCGAAGAAAATGAGCCATGAAAAGTCAAAATTGATTCACTCCTCCGGTCTGAATCCTGCGACAAGTAAAAAAAGTTTGACCATCTCTGCTTTCGCTTCGACAAACTTGGGTACCTCAAAAAAATTTAAAAAGGTAGTTAATCATATATAGATTGTGAAAATACAATCGAATTTAATAAAAAAAATTTCAGACAGAAAAAAAAAAATGAACATTCTACATTTCAGGTGACTCAGCCCCTTTAAGCTGAAAAGTATTAATTACAAAACAATATTACCTATTATTTGCAGTAACACGGAATTCCAAAAGCTCTTCTTAATTTCACCGTAATAATTTTAAAAATCATTTTAACTCAGTGTGTTTATCATTTGAAATAAATTACGATTATTAGCAGTACAAGAATTGATAAATTATAAATTCGGAAAGACACTCACCTGGACCTATCGCAATTTCCACCTGAACCGTATCGAAGGATAAGGCGTAACATTATATATAAGCCGTACACGGCATCACAGTCCCTTCAAGTTGGGTGTCGAAGTAAACCGTGCACGGTATCATGGTTTATGCTAAATTGCAATTTGAAATTATGCCGTCCACGGTTTGTACATCACATACGGTATCATGGTACTCAACGATCGACTTGGTCGGCATTCAAAACTGTGCCGTATAGCAAATACGCAAAACATGCACGGTATCACGGTTTACAACGGCGGATTTCGTACACGGTAATAAGATATCATTTTGTTGGAGAGTAATTTACCGTGATTCCGAATACGGTGCGAAAACCATGCACGGTGTGGTTCCTACAGACACTTCCATATAAAATATAAACTAATAACCAAACCAATCAATATATAAACCAATGGGAATAGTCTCCTTATTTCATGAAAATATCCCGTCGCCAATCCGTTATCTTGTACAGAAATTCAAATCCCTCCCAGGGGTTGATCGTTCTAAATTCCTCGCGATGGGGGTTGGGAAGAGGAAGTCGGTAGTCTCAGAGTAATTAAGTAAAGGGTTATTTCCCACTTAGCGGGTGGGGAATTTTAAGTCACCACGGTTTATATGACATCAATTCAAGCTATTGACGGAGGTTAGCGTAGGGCAGACAGAGGCAATTTGGAACCACGCTGCAGAAAATCGAAAGTTTCACGGAATGAGTATGGTATGCACTCCAATTTCTTCAAGTGTGATATGTATTGCGCCAAGCAATATGCTTTTTGACAGTGTGATTCCGACTTGTGCCTTATATTGATTAGTCCCGGTTTACGACCCATATTTTTACGGTTTTATTTTTCAAATTATAAATAAACACCCCATAAACACTCCATCACATCCTTGAGACATGCGTAAAAATTCGCGGAGTAGGCAACAGGAAACGTGATCGAATATGGCCGCCGACGATAAACTATAAATGCATCGTTTTCCGCGGTGCAGGTAGCAACAACGACGCCAATATTAGCATAAGAACCGAAACTGCTGATTCCGCTAATTCCACTAGCGTCTCTGCGAAGAACGCCTGGCTATTAGTCAATCAACGAAACGGAGATGATTATCAGTCCTCTAGATAAACCAGTAAAGTATACTTCACTGTAGAGGAGCTGCGCACCACCCATTTCAAGCAGTGATAAAAATTCTCCGGGCATAACTCTGTGTTCTATCACTAACAGTCACCAATTGTTAATCGGCTAGAAGAACACAGACACCCCAGCATCGTCGTTTGTCGAATATCGGTGAAGGTGTGTTAGGATTATCAATTTAATTACCCAATTAAACAACCAATATCAATAAGACATTGGGTCTTGGAAGAACTCGTCAACGGCAACTTCATTCCAAGGGAACTTCACATCTTTCGCAATACGTAGCGAAATTGATTCTTCGAGTAATAAACTCCGTGTTTCACATCGTAGGGTCGACTATTAGTCGACCGATATAAATCATACGGAAACTTCGAAGTTGCTTGCGCAGTATATTGGTCGAGGTGCGTTTGTATACATCGATTAATTCACTAATTCCGTGAAAAAGAATTTTGTGATGTAGTGATAAGGACGAAAGTATCGGACAGTTAAGAATTAGTGAAGAGAGAGAAATATCCAAGAATGCCGAAGTGCGCGTAACAGCTGTAAGCGGGTACGTGCTCCGCGTCGAGATATGGGTGATACGTGAGCGCAAATCCGATTAGACGGATGTAGACGCATCGTAAAAGTATGAATGCATTTCTTGCGAGTCTGTTCCGCGTACGTTAGTACAGGTGACGCTTTTTCGTCAATTTAATTCACATTAGGTTGTTGTCTATTTACAGTTTATTTGGGATCTTGACAATGCAAATTAACGGTGCATTGCGGAACTGGGTTTTCTCATTTTAACGACCTCCATTCGAAATCCTTGTCCTCGAACTCTAAAGGACTGACTCTGCACGGGACGGAGTTAGAGACTTATTCGCTACAAAAATAAATAATATAAACCTTTGAGCTTCATGCGAGGGGTTAACTTGCTATAGCATGCAATACGCCCTGTACGTTATACCCAGTCTGCTCTGAGAATGAGAAAATTGAAAGTTTTCATATTACGTCGTCATTCCTTTTTTTCTTCGCATCGCTTCTTCTATGAGAAAAAAATCTGCGGTGCTTTTTTGCCTTCCTTCCACAGAAACAGGTCGGTTAAATTTTTAATTTTCAATGATTTTTGTTTATAAAATTTGAAAAATAATAATTCTCAAAAAATATTGACCAATCGATTGACTTTCGTCGAATTGGAATTATCATACGATGCTCTATTGAACTAGACAATCACGCTCTAGTATCTAGAAAACTCCAAGATTTAGAGCGTGGAAAAAACAATTCCAAACATCACAACTTTGATCTTTTTGCCAAATTCACATCCAAACCTTTTTTGACAGCCTACTTGTGACTCCCCGACTCTTATGATGCATGATTTATTTTCGACTATAACGTTGCCACACATTTACTCATTGAGCGTCACAGACATAATTAATTTCTCGATATACAGGAGCACTTAATCTGTGAGCCGCCAGTTATATATATCGCAAAGTTTGTTTTGGTTATAACTCCTGTTAGGCAATGCTTAAATGTATTGTAACGAAAATGTAGCTGACTATTCGTTGACACACGATATTAGTTATGTTTGACAATAGACGAACGAACGGACGATCGATGCGAGATCGATCGTCATGACAAGAGTCTTGACGGGACTTTCAAAGCGAAGAACAGATGTGTCACATGTCGTGATCGGGATGATTAACGTTTCTTATTATTAATAATATCCGCCCCAAAACCAAATATACGCGTTATTCATTTGCTCGGTCGTTATATTGGTGTCAGAAGTGGAATTTGGAATCTTCGCGGTTAATGAACGGTCGTTACAGTATATTGAATTAAAATTTAACTTATTTTTTCAAAGAAGCAAATGTAATAAACATTTTAAATAACAGGTTTTTTTATCAAGCGACCATACAAAAAAATTACGTATCCATTGTGACGTGATTTTTTAAAATCAGCGCCAAAAAACCAATGCAACCGTTATTTGGAATAAATATCGAGGTTCGCTGTTATAGTTCTCGATTTACTGCCTCTCCCAGCGACTTAAGGTACCGTCCCGCTTTCGTTAAGCTATCGATCGAGCTTTCTTGCAATTTAGTTATGTTATTTTCTTTTGGTAATTATCACGAAGACTTCCAGTACAGTTTATTATTTCAGTTGAATTCCGTTAAGATTCAATCTCGTTCCATTTGGTCGAGGTTATCGAATTTATTTGGTGGTGTACAGCTCGAAATATAGAAGTCCAAATAAAGGAGAGACCCGATGAAGTTTCGCGCGAATACGTCAAAGTCCGGTGCAATCCCGGCACCCCGAAGAAAAGTGCAATGCGTTGAGAACAGGCGTTGGTACAGTTTTCCGGGCGAGGGTGGAACACCTCGCGCTGCGTTATAGTAGAGGAAAGCCTTATTTTTCACGCATTGACTAGGGGAAGCGATCGCAAAGATTCTTCAAAGGTAGAGGGCAGTAGTTCTCTGCCCTAGAGGTAACTCGGGCCTCTCTTGAGCTCGCGTTGTAATCTCTAAAAAAATATTAGATGCGTTCAGATAAATTAACGAATCCAATTTTGCTGAAGAATAGTAGGTTCCCGAATGATCCGCGAATATTTTTTTTTCGATTTTGTTGATCATTTTTTAGCGTTATTGTGGTAAATTAATATTCTTAGAACCTCTTTTACGTCGTTGATCTTTTAAAGATTTTCATCCTACTGGGAAGTACCCAAAAGTTTCTCTGAATCCCTCTGATTTATGACCGGGAATATAACGATATAATTATAGAAGATAATATACATAAATTATACCCTTAACCATAGCCGAGCGATACTGCACGCGTACGTATTTCTCGTTCGGAGTCTCGCAACTTTGGATCCACACGGTAAATACGTAATTCTCAGGAATCGAGCTCTTGTGCACAAAAGACTTTTTTTAACGCTGAACTAGTTAATACATCAAATATTGTTATAAATATAATATTTATTTGACGTAAAAAAGGAAGTAAAACATCTGTATTAAAAAACAGTCTCATTTTGATACTAAACTCCGCGGTAACATCATTTTCGGAATTCCGATTATTAACGTAAATCTCTTCGAAGATATAGATAGAATAGACATTTGAATAATAATAATATTTTTATGTTAAAAATGTATAGATCGAGCGAACTTAACAAGTGTTGTTCGATTCTAATTGTGTGATCTCCTTCGTCCCAGTAGATCAGGGTATGTAGATGTTCAAAGACGTTTAAATTTTCCTAATGTTATTAACCTTAATATTGCAACAAACTTTAACGGTGGTCCCGTTGAAATAATTAATAAAGTAATAAAGTAATTATAATAATATACGTCAATAGCTGATAGTAGGAACTGCAATAATAAATGGTGCAGCAAGGGCCGAAAATCGGCGATTGCAACGAGTGTGAGGTTTGCAGTCCGAGCGAAGCGATGGCTGCAATCACACGAAATCGCTATCTTGTACTCCTTACTTAAGTACTCCTTGAGTTGTGATCAATGCCACTAGAGCGAATCATTTTTTCGTGAGTTCTCCGAGGGACGCTTTTCGTTGGCGCGCCGCGATAAGTATGTGAGGACTAGACATCGATCCTCGATAGCTTCGCACTTTAGTGTTTGCGGTTTTAGATTTGTTATTCCCTTGAAGAATCTTGACAATCTTGCATCCTTCCCAAAGTTCTTCGATAAGAGTAACGATAGGACAGCACCGTCGGCGCTGAGAGTGCTGTATGATGTCGTGTCCATGAAGAAGACAGGATGACACAGTGTTTGTCACAAGCCGAACGGTAGGAAACTGTAGACAATTACCGCGGTAGATACTTGGGAATCGGATATGAATGTCGAGTTCTCTGCCCAGCGCCCCCACGGAGAATGGCTCAATTTGATTCGCGCTGTCGTTTCTTCTTGTTCGTCGATGTTGGCTGCGACTTTATCATGTCTTTGTTCGACTCCTCAACTTCTCCTGTAGCTTTCGATTCTGTTGAAAATTCTTCACCGAACAACAGAGTATCGACGGGAGTTTCGGCGGTTAAGGTCTAGCATGATCAACGATCTTTGTGTTCTTCTTCTTCAAAACAATTTTGACGGGGCCTAAGTAAGAACGGAGGCGATCCCGCCGGGCCTCTGCAAACTATCCGCGCCGGCCAATCAACACGATCTTTGTGTTAAAGCCTGCACGCAGAACTACAAGGATTCTGCCTGCGTCACTCAACATCCCAACGAGCTGAGTTTGATCTTCCAGTGACACGCTGCTTGCGTCCAGTGGTATTGCCAATCGCGCCAATGCCAATTCCTAGATAACTATGTGCTGCGGTTTCGTATTGGTCGTTCTTGAGGGCCGTAGGATTCATCGTAGGTTCGACTTCCGAGTTCAGGAATGGGCCTTTTTTATAGGGTAGTTTATTACAGGGTCTGTTGTTGGTTCTTCTTGATGTGCTCGAGCTTCTTTTCCTTCAATAAGCCTTTCTTGATAATCATCGACTACTTCTCAGCAAGCCGCTCATTGATCGGCGCACCGAGTTTATCCTGCTCTCTGTCCTCGCTCAGTAAGGGTAGGAATGCTTTGCTCAGCTCTGGGGCTAGTAGCTTCGACTTTCGCTTCTCGACCGGCGATGACGCTAACGGCTTCTGTAGGGAAGATTTTCTTTCGATGAATACGACAAGCATGATGATGAACGTGAGCGTCTTGGTTATCGTCGCATAATCTTTCTTTCAAGGAGTTTCTTTACTTGTCTAAGAAGCTCCGATTCGCTCTGTTCCTTGTCACGTTTTCTCTTCCTCCCTCGACGATAGTGTTGATGAACTCATTATTCCATTTATTCGTTTTCATTTTGTTAAATTATTTTTATCTTTAATTGTTTATGCTGAATTGTTTATTGTGTTTTTTGTTTTTGTTCGTTACGGGTGGCACGGAATGCACAGAAAAGTGTATTAGTGATATCCCGGGAGTGAGGGAGGGAGTGAGTGAACACGCTATTAATTGCTATAGAGGACGAGTCAATGGAATACAATTTAATATTCCATGAAATTATGTCGAACAAACTTGAGCTTTACCAGGTATCGGGTTTTAACTTGATTATGATTATACACTACATATTCATTGAAGTTAAGCGTCACATGATCTCGTATATTGGTGGGTATCCCCGGTCCGTACGGTACTTCAACGCCTTCGATCGTCTTATAAGACTCGGCAGGATCCGGTCGTGTCCTTCCGTGAGCCATTGTCGAATTTTTTCCATTCGGCAAATTCTCTATATTCTCAGCATGCGTACACTCGTACATATTTCCAAGTGCGACCTCACAGAGTAACAATAGACCGATTGGAGTGACGCTATCGGCACGACAATATTCCGATGATTTTATGACTGTATCCGCGAAGTATATACCTCTTCCGAACATTAGATCTGTCGCGGGTCGTACGGCCGGTGGAATTGTCAAACCATGCGAGAGTATACCAGCGTAATTGGTGGTAGGAGAGCCGTGCCACAATAACTTTTGGTTTGAATAATTTTTGAAGGGCTCGTAACGTTCATCTTCCAGCTTTCTATAGACACCGAAAACCTCATCGATCTCTAGATCGTAGTCATTGTGTTTTGAAGCCCGAACATATTTCTCTATAACTTTATACATATCTGTCCTCTTATCGAGCACGACTATTTCGGTGTTCAATTTCTTGTATTGAACATCCAAAATGTTCCCTGCATTCAAGTCAAGGCGCGAGAGCTTGTAAGCTATGGTTATTTCTCGCAAAGAAGAGAGCATGTCGCACTTGAACTTTATGTCCTTTTCGGTTTTAAACTCTGGGGGATTCTTAGTACCGCAAGAATGCGGTATGAGAGTGTAAAATTTGTTTGTCGCATTTATCAGTGTTGTGCGATTGATTGACACCCTTCGCATTTCGTTTAACACTGTTGTGAGATGTTTGTACGCAGCCAGAATCTGATCGTCTGATACAGAACCAAGCGGCATTTTATCCAAATCGAGCTCGTAATGGCGTACCATGATTGTCTTCATGTTTTCAATATCGAAGATTAACTTCATCAAATTCTGTACAGGTATGTCCAGATTGCTTTTGACACAATTTTTCCGCAATTCCTCCTCACCGTGATCGGTATCAACGGGGTACATCTTGCCTGCCTTTTTGGCGAATCGTCTTCTGTTGCTCCACTGGTTACCAGTCAAAGAAAGAAAAACGCTTTGAAATATACTAATACAGGTATGTAGATCATATTTTTTTAAGATCTTGTGGCCCTGCGTTGTACCGATTCTTCCCCAGCTACGGAACAGGTGGTAGTATCCGTCTTGATCTCCTTCCAAAATTTGAAGCTTGTAGTGGCTGTTTTTAGAGCTTTGGATACAAGTTTTAGCTAATGTTGCGCTGTATACGTCTGTGCCATCATCATAGACATGAGCAGACCCAGCCATGCCGCTGTCCGGATCCACAACTCCGGATCTCGTCACCCGTAGTTTTTTTTTACCCCGTCTCTGGATGTTGTTTGTCGTCGAATGCGTATTCCAGGTCGATATTGACGGGGTCGATACTCGGATTATTCTTTTCCCCACGATCGGTGTATACTGCTTCAAAAACGGCGATTTCTTCTGCAAATCTTCTGGCACAACGAATTCTATTCGCACCGGATCCACCATTACCTCATCACATTTTACCCATTCGTCCTTGTTGCCGGTACACTTATAGCCCACCTGGGATACATACTCAAATTTACCGGAACACTTCTGACAGGGATTTAATGCGCCGAATAACATTGCATCGGCGACAGCGTCCAACCGTTTATCTTTGCCTTTTGGTACTCTTTGTCGGTTACGATAAAGCAAAACATCAAGGTTCCGCGATGTGAGTTTCTTCAAATTATCGCGAATTCCAAAATACAGCTTTGTTTGTTTATTCATTTGTTGAACCATTTCCACGGTATCCTCAAAACGACTTGGAGCTTTCCTATCTGTGGAAACGGACTGGCCGCCAATGGTTTTACTCAGTTTTCTCGCCGGTTGGGAACTTGCGGCCGCGTTGTTCTCTTTTCCTCGAGCTCTTTTCCTCGAATGTCCATTGTAATCACGATTCATTGCATCTGAAAATCAAGAAGTATCGATTAAAAATTTGCGCAGTAAAAGGCACACTTGCGGAAGATTTTACTCATTGCAATCCATTTTTATTTATTTGCAAAACTGCCTTGTTATTTATAAGACGGTTACAAAATACGATTGCCATATGTAACGTCCTGACCCTTCATTATCACCTTTTCTTCCAATAAACGATCTCTGGTTATTTCTCAAAAAATTGCTTCTCCGAAGGAAGAGACCCAAACGTAAAATCATACTACCGGATAATAAATAATATCACATTTCGGCAATTCATATCCGCTCGCGAAGGTTCGCTCGCGCCCTCGCGTTTTTTTACCTAAAAAGCATATTCTGGTTTCCTCTCTTGGAGAAAAATATTATAAATATAAATATATCTTTTATAATTTGTCTTTAACACACATACACTCATACACAATTATTGTGAACGCTAAGAACACTAAATAAATCATCACGTTGTTATTCTCGTAACGGGATTTTAAATCTTATTCGGGGAACGAACCCCTAATCATATATTAAATATTCTGTTAACGTACAAGCTTTGACTGAATCAATCGCTGGGCATAGTGTACTTACGCACATCACCTCTGAATTATCGCGGACAAGTTAAGGATTACCTCTGAGTCGCGCATAAACAAGTTATTCGCATACCCCTGAGTCTTGTGCCTCAGGTTGCGGTCAAACAGACCTTTGAAACGTAACACCATACATCGGTGGGAGAGAAAATCCTTGATTTTTCCAGGATTTCTAGAAAGAAATTTCTACTTTCCCAATTTAATTATTAGAAATAAAAAGAGCCTGGTTTCCGGTATAAGAATTGCTCTCGCATTTTTGTGACTCATTAGCAGTAGGTGTGTTTAATTTATTTTTCAAATACACGAATAGTTTTTTTCATAAAAAGTTTTAATCAAACATCTTTTATGAAAAGATACGAACCTCTTGAAAAATGAAGAAAAAAAAACGAAATTTATATAACTTTCGAAATAAGTATCTCAGGCTTTTTAATCGTAGAAAAACTGGGCTCCGCCCCCCAAACTCCCGAAAAATGTCGAAGACATTTTTTAAAGCACTCACAAGGTACACGTCGCGCTCCGTTTTGAATTTATACGCACATCGCGTTAAAGTGTTAGAACCGAATTTTTTTATATCACGACTGTCGAAGAGTCATCGAAGTCAAATTTTTCAAGAATTTCAACAATTTTTTTAAAATATTTGGGCGACATCGAAGAGGCTACACATTTTTATATGAGCATTGTACTACTTCCTCTTTAATACAAGACAAGTAACAAGACGATATCATTTTTCGTTCTCGAGATATGATTTTTTTAAAGCAACGACAATTGCCGACAAAATTCCATTGACAATTCCATTGAAAATAATAAAATATAAAATAAAAAACGAGAGAGTGTCTCTGTCCAAAAGAATTGTTCAAATTCTGGTACTCTGGAATTCTGGAATTCCGGAATTCTGCGATAACTCTTCGACAACCGTTATATACATGTTATAATATTTTATAATGTGTACAATAATGCTTGTGCATAAAAGCGCCGAAATAAATGTGCTTTTGTGTATAATATGGCTGTGCACAAAAAAAATGGTGCCCAATCAGGCTGCGTTCAATAACTTTGGGCATTATAAAAATGTGTCTTGTGTAGCCGTGCACAATAAAATTATGGCCATTTGCTACCCTCTCAACTCGATGCCATGCGAGATACTTGTGAAATGTTTACATACCTATGATCTTGCTTATTTCTGCTTGACATTCTAAGCGAATGTTGTCATAATTTTCAAAATCAGCTGTTGACTTCGGTCTCTTGTTTGCGTATGGCTTGTTTCTTTTAATGCAGATTGGGTGAAACCATCTAATGACGGAGCCATCATAGAAACGACTCTGAAAATGAAAATATGGAGGAATTATGTTTTTCGTCTGATGTTAAGCTTCTACAATAAATAGTGTTGATAGTACAGTTTTGCGCATAAGCCGATTGCCAATTTTCGAATATATTTCCCATGTTATTTAAACAAACAATGGACAAACCACTGACGGCAAGGAAGCTATCGAGTCTACCGACGACTGATTGTGTAGCGTTATTAACTACTGGTTCCTTGGCCACTGCCGGGCATTTTAATGTTCCGAAACTTACCGGCACACGTTCACCGACTCTCAAACAATTCTTAAATATATATCCATTGCACACTTGGCATTTTGTCTTTCTGCACGTGTAGTTAACGATATACTTCAAACTGTTGCTCATTTTTGTGTTGTAGTGAATTCGCCTGAAAAGACAAAAAGCAACATATATCGCCTGCACTAATAAAAAAAAATCATACAACGATTATAGAAACGACCGGTTATTGCACGACAAACTTTACCCTGTGGACAGATGGCTATTTTACAGTCTTTTGTTAGGTAAATTTCCGTTATGAAATGACAGGTCATTTTTATCGTCGTTTTATGGTCATTGAGAATTCCAGGGGTGCTTTCGCAATAAAACTAAAGGGTGTAAAATCTATTTTTTATCGAAAAGGAAATTCGGAATCTGCACGCCTGCAGAGACCAGAAGCGCACTTCTTGGTCAACGCTTGTTCACTCGATTGAATTTTTTTAGTTTTTACGGTAGCTACAGTGCCGCACACACAAAGAGAAGAATATAACTTTGTAATTTTTGTTGTTTTTTGGTCATGTGTCTTCATGTATTTTCTAAAGCTTCGGCAATGACGAGAGAAGAATATACTTACTTTTATTAAAATCAGTGGAGTAAACCGGTTGGTTCGCGGGCATTTTGATGAATCTTACCAAATGTATGCATGGGATTACTATACCTATATTCGAAAGTGTTCAACACTGCGTAAGCAGTATCACCATCTCCCGATTTTAAAACCATATTATAAATTCTCTAATACAACAATACAACAATTCAATGAAGACACTACGAAGTTTAGCTATAGTCTTACTTACAACGACCATTTTTTGCGCGATATCGTATCGGAAATATTTTTTTTTTATCTATAAATATCTTTAGTTTTGAGAATGGTTCCTAAAAATATGTGCATATTTGAGAGGCATAGTATGGCAAACCGCGAATGGCTGCATGACTTCAAAATAGAAAGAGAGAGTAAACTAGAGTAAGAGTAGAGAGTTAGATAGAAAGATTTGAAGCGTGAACAAAAGCCATGAAGGCTGCGATGAAACGAGAGGACGGTTTAGCTATAAAAGATTCAATATTATAAGGAGGAAATATGCGTTGAGAGATGAGAGAACGAAGAAACGGAGTGCGAAAGGAATCAAACCGGGGGCAAGCCCAGACCACGTGATTTAAATCTTCTGATTCGGCGCCGCTCGCGCAGGCCGGCGAGTCAATTATATTTTTCCGATGAAGACTAGCTGAAAGGCTGTAATGATTGGAGTGCATTCTGTTAAAGGTGACGATAGCTTTTCTGTTTAGCATGTTGACGAAGCAAAACCATGGATGACGAGCGGGAGAGAAGAAATTTTCAAAATAAAGTTTACCTTTTAGTCTGCCTTCCTTTACCAAAGCGGTATTGAGAGATTTTAAGCATCTTCGGCGGAGTAGAATGGTAAATTCTGAGGGTGGAAGTTTAACAGAAAAAGGATTGCCCTCCCTAATGGCAGATTTGGCCAAACCATCGACTATTTCATTACCTGAGATGCCGGTATGAGCCGGGATCCAGATTAGCTTAATGTTCAAGTTAGAGGTGATAGACAGAGAGAGATATTGCAGGATAGAAACGATAATGGGCGAGCAATTCGGTGATAAAACGGGAGAGACTAAAGCTTGTAAACAACTGAGGGAATCTGTGAAAGTATGCGAATTATGAATGTTGTTTTTTAATATAATTTTGATTGAATGTAAAATGGCGAGAGCTTCCGCTGTGAAAATAGAGGTGTAAGAGGAGATACGAAACTTCAAGGAGAGAGATAAGGAGGGGCAATAAATGGCGAAGCCGACATAAAGACCCTCGTCGATCTTTGAACCGTCTGTGTAGAAGGAGGTGCAGTGCGTTAATTGAGAGCGAAAAAGAGCAAGAAAAGCAGCGTTCGGGTTATTGGATTTTTTTAAGTGACGCCCGGATTTTATGTCGATAGTAGAAGGAGGAAGAGGACGAGCAGGGTTGAGATTGAAAATGACAGGAAAAGGCAGGGGTTGGATAAAAGATTTGAGATCTAGGAGTTTGACGAAATGTTTAACGAGCGGAAGGTCACGGAGATACGAGTAGGATTGCGCGGAGTTAAGGAGATTAACTAAAATTGGAATAGAAGTTAGAAGGGGGTGCCATGACGTGGCAAAGGTTTTTAAAATGTATTTGTTTGTTAAAAATTGAATTCGAAGGTGAAGAAAAGGTTCCTTAGATTCAGCGTAGACTATGTGGTTAGGAGCAGATTCACGGAGACCGAGAGATAATCTCAGGGCTCTACGCTGAACCACCGCGAATTTTTTTGAAAGCGAATGATCCTTGAACGGAATTACTGAAGACCCATATTCGATCGAACTACGAATGAGTGCCCTGTAGATCGTGAGAAGACAAGAAGGGTGCGCGCCCCACCAGGTGGAACGAAGACATTTGACTATGTTTAATAATTTTTTGCATTTCGATAAGAGTTTAGAGAGGTGAGAAGTCCAAGAGCGGCGGAAATCGAAAGTCAGACCCAGGAAACGAGCTTCCTGACAACCTGATACTCTGATGGAGTCAATGATAACATAAGGAGCCAAGGGGTTGAACTTTTTACGCGAGAAAATAACTAACTTGGATTTCGAAGGTTCGATGGAGAGACCCTTGGAGAAAAGATAAGCGGAGACATTGTTTAAACTATATTGGATGGAAGACAGGCAGTGATCTAAATTTTTTGACGAAGCGAAAATAGCAACGTCGTCGGCGAATTGCAAACAGGAACTACGGGCGTGAAGCTTTTTTTCAAGAAGGTTGGTGTATAAAATATAGAGAAGAGGACTGAGGATGCACCCTTGAGGGACACCTTTGTAACATTGAAAAGGGCCGTGAATTTGATCGGCAATTTTAAAGGAAATGTTGCGAACTGAAGTGAGGTTGTAGATGAATTTACATATGGCCCAAGGTACACCAATATCTCGTAAATACTTGACTAGAATACCCGGGTCTACGGAGGTTGATGCGGCTGTTTGATTGAATGTGCGCGGAGGAGGTTCACTCCTGTGATGAGCGGATGGACCAGGCTGTTCGTCTGGGGGAGAAGAGTTTGGAAGGGGCGGGAAGTGAGCCAGAGTGGGGGAGATAGACGAGATCGAGGGGTTTGGGGTCGTACCGTTGAGGAGGTGTCTGGCCTCAAGAGGCGAAATGTTGCGTTCAGCAGCTGTTGCTCGGATGGCTTTTTCGTGAAGGAAGGCCGGGCAGAAACGATCGGTGGGAAGATGGGGTCCCTTGCAGTTGGCGCACGAAGGAGCGGAATTGAGGTTCGGACAAACCTCGGTGTCTGAGTGTTTTTTTAAGCCACAGCGGAGGCATTTAGGTTGACTTTTGCATTGAGCCGAGACGTGATTAAAGATATAGCAAGAGAAGCAGATTTTGACGGGAGCAAACCATGGGTCGACCGGGTGTCTGACCTGGAAGAGCGAAACGAAATCGGGTCGTTCGCGGCCCTCGAATTTGAGATAGACGGTTTGCGTAGGAATGAGTTTTGATTCTCCATTTTCTGAGACTTTACGGTTTTGACGACGAGCCTCCATGACGGGTGCCATAGGAGAGTCGACATGAAGAAGAAGTTCTTCCATCGAGACGTCAAGGGGGACACCCCTCATCGAGCCCTCGCAGCAAAGAAAAGCATTAGGGATAAAAGCTGTTAGGTTTTTCGAAGCTAAGAGGTCGGATGCGAGGATAGAGTTAGCGATGTCGGCGGAGGAGAGAACAGCGGATGTTTGGTGTTTTCCAGAGCTGAAAGCACGTATCACTTGCGTTTTGGCGTAGGAACCGAGAAAGATTCTAGCGACATGAGTCGTGTTTATGCGTGGCGTAGAACGAGTGATCGTCGTAGGGCGGATGAGAATGATAAAAGGGCCCCTGCTGTTTGCGGGATAGCGGTTTGCGAGGAGTCTATCGGGAAGCTTGTCAACAGATTGCGATGATGTGTCGGAAGGATTCGCAAGGTTTTGCTTCGATGTACTTTTTTGTTTATTGCGCGCAGGTGAACTCTCGCCGGACCTGTCACGCGGCCTCTTATTTGATTCCGGAAAGGATTCATTTCTCAAATCTTCGACTTGAGACATAATGTCGTTATTATCGTAAGCATCTGAAAATTCCAAAGAATCTCCGTGGTCGTCGTCAGGCGGGAGGCCTCCCCCGGATTGCCGGCTGCCGAGCTCATTGCTCGATGCTGGCGGAAAGAACAGTGAGGTTAGGAAAAGATGTGTAAAAGAAAATAACGCAAAAAGGATATAACAAGCGCCTCAGCGCCCTGCGGGCGCAGAGGCCCTTGTTGGTGGGCTCCGCCCCCCAAACCCCCCGAAAAATGTCCCGAGGGGACATTTTTTAAGGCACTCACGGGGGTACACGTCGCGCTACGCGCTCCGTACCAAGTGTGATTACACTTCGCGTTATGCGCTACGTATCGAATATGTTTATACGTCGCGCTGCGCGTTTCACCTCAACCTCCTGTGTGTTTTAAGATAGAAATATTGAAACAATTGAAAAGAAAGTAGAAGGGTGGTTGGAAAAATTCGAGATAAAATTTGAATTTTTTTTTTGTTTCGAAAAAATTTTAAAGAGATTTGAAAAAATTAAATTGCAGTTTCCCAATATTTAAAGTAATTTACATTAAAAATTAAAAAAAAGCTGAGATTTTTTTTTTTTCATTTCAAATCATCCCGCCACAGAATATCAACGTCGCGGCGTGTGCGAACTTTATCACGTCTGCTATGGAATTGTCGTCGGCTTCCAAAGTTTGACAGATAGAATGAACGGAAAAAAAATAAATAGTCGCGATTGTTTTCAATTTTATTTGGCAAATTGCAATAATTTTGGATATTCGATGATTCTTCTTTGTGAAATTATAACCAAGTTTTTCAGTGCACCCATGAAATTTATGATTTTTATTACGAATGTGAATGATGTATTGTAAAATATTGTGAATAGTTTCGTTCAAAATATATTATTTTCGAAATAAAAAGGGCTAATATTTGTAAATCAATGTGTGATATTTCGTGTTTTATTTTTCGCAACCAAATTTTCTTTTCTGACATGATGAAAAATTGTTTTTTGGAAAATTAAAGTAACATAACCTTTAAAATAATTCCTCACTAGAAATAATTGTAGAATAAAAATATTAAGAAATGTTAGAATGTCTTCAAATTTGCTGTGCATAGTGTTTTCGATGCAATGAAATATTGCTGAAAATTAGAAAAAAATTCGTTCGTAGGTTTCAAAATTGCAGCGCCGTACGGACCTTTGACAGGAGAAAATGGATTTTTAAATGGAAATTGCCTGGAAAAAATGTTCAGAGACGTCGGAATGTCTTCAAATTTTCTGTGCATAGTGCTTTCGATAAAATAAAATAATGCTGCGAAAAAGAAAAAACTTGGTTCGTAGACTTCATAATTGGAGCACCGTACGGATATTTACCGGAACAAAATTGAATTTTTATTTTGGAACAACTCATTAAAGGCTTCGCAGTAGTTTCAAAATGTTTGTGCACAATAGTCATGATGTGATAAAACACTCCTGCGAAGGAGAACAAAATTGGTTCGCACGATCCAAAGTTACACTGTGATACGGACGTCCGAGAAGATAAATTCAGTGAAAAAGCTATTTTTATTCAACCGCAGGCTAAAAAAAATATTTCCAGTCATCGGAGTCACTTCAAATTAACTGCGCATGAAGTTGGAGGTACACCGAAGTAAATTCAGAAAAACTAATTTTTTTTTAGCATACGCTGCGGGGAATCCCCATCGAAAGCTGTGTGAAGAAGCCTCGATGGTCATTTTAATAGGCACTCTTTGCCTATTGTTATAGTGAGTGCCTAAAAACTGAGAAAAAGCAAAGTAGAGTGGACTGAACAGCCCACTGAAGACGGAGGAAACTCCGCAGAACTAATATTACATTAAAAAAAAAGAATAAAAGAAACTTCAAGAATAGCACGTCTGTTCGCGGACGTTGTTAGCCTTGAAGTTCTTCATGCATTTGTAATTTTTCATAGAGTGTAATGAAACTTCGGTTGAACCTTTGTGGATCTTCGGAATGTTTCGTTGTCTTGAATCCTAGGACTTCTGTAGACAAATGGAAGTGAATCGAAAAACGTTTCGGGAGTACGATGCTGGAACACTTGTTATCGCCTCCTTGGACGCGTTACGAATGACGTTGTGTTGAGTCTGCACTAGTTGCATCGCCGGAGCGCGGGAAGACAGAGGCTTCACGAATGTTCTAGAATTTTCCCGAACCGATTTTTGATTGGCGTATTTCTTTTTTACTGTCGTGGTAAACCTGCGGCGCTTAACTCGGCGGGTACTTTGAATTTCAACCCCACGACGTTCCGTGAAATGTTCGTCTGTGCTGCATATACAGGAGAATAATGTTAAAAGATAACTCAATATACACTCTATACGGTCAATCAACGCTCGGGAGCTCGGTTTGCTCTCGACCATTCAAAAAAAAAACACAACTTTTCTATGCCGACTCACGAAAGCGCGTTTTCCCTCGGAACCGTGGAGACAAAGCACGCCGACACAAAACATTTAAGAAAATAGGGAAATCAAAGCAAAATCATCGCGACACTAATACTGACTCGATACAAAATAATTAATTAACTCGATCCAAGTTCACGGGACGAAAGAGCTCACCGATGTATCGAAGATTTTTGAGGAGAGACAAACGACTGCTCGATAACGCGCTCTCTTCCTTTCTTCTCTAGCTGTTATTCGCGGGATCCTCAATCGACACATGTTTCTCACACCAACCCTCGACAAGAATAGCCTCGAGTATCGACGTTCGATCGGTCTCATTAACGTGTCCCTACCCCCGCCTAATCGCGCGATCTATATTCGCAAATATTCGGTCCGTTTTGGGAATTCGACGACACTTTCTCATTCTCGCAACGACGGTAGTGGACGGTAGTGGAACATGAAATAATGTTTAAATCGGACAAAAATTAAAAATAAATCCTGTATCCCTTAAAATTAGTGGAATCGCTTCGGGAGCCCTGCTGCGAGGAAAACGAAATTTAGTAACGGGCTGAAATTTTGCCACGTTACAATATATATGTTGTTTTTTATAATATCTAAGATAGTAAGCGCATTCGATGAGACTTTTCATTAAGTTGCAAATGCTAACACGCGCCAAGGAACTTGATTACAGTTTTTATTCGCGACAGTTATTCTGCACCAGTTGATAAAAAAAATTTCAGTGAACGTTATTTCGCTGTTAAGATATTTACGGAAAAAAGAAAATCGTCTTTCGCCGCGGAATAAGTGAACACAGGACAATGCGATTTTTTTTTCCCTCAAATATCTATGGTTTCAAAATCGCATTCGTTGCGTTGTTTGTTAACGACTGTGATAATTCGTATTCGTGTAGATGCTGAAAAATTATTGTACGCGAAAAACTCGAAATCGAAAATTATCACTCGAAATGCCTTAACCCGAATAATTAAAATAATAATTGAAAAAAATGTGGAGGCCACAGTTCTCAATAGATTTGACAGCTTACTTGTCACGCCGATTTTCTTTTACGCATATTACTTCTTACAATCTAACGTTGAAAAAAATGTATATGTAAGAAATGCGAATAACGACACAAAAGACACTGTTACAAATCGTAAATACAGATATATTTAGTGGCTCTATCCCGGATTTACAATGTCCGGGAGCTCATCCGCAGCGGTATGCGTACACCGAAATAACAAATAAAAAAAAAAGTGTTTAAAATAATTTACGCTACAAACTGTGTTCAGCATACCACGCGATTCTCCAATGCATTTTCACTTTCACCCATCGACATATCGGACGAATCCATCTTAATAGTATATTGTTTTCCGTTCTTCATCCGTTTGAATGTCTGTACGAGGAAAGTGTAGCTGTTTAGAAACTTGTAATTTTCAAGCGCTTGTTACAAGATGTCCCGAAGTTTATTTTAAGGTGATGTGAAACTTGTATAAGTGCGAGAGAGACAGAGCTACTCGTCAGATCCTTAAATTCTCGGTCACGCTTGGTCTTAGGGATAAAAGGTGAGAACGTAGCTCTTCAGAATTGTTTCACGGAGGGCAACGTTCTCGTCTTTCATGCATAAAACCATCCTAGGCAGAGCAATTTGGATTACAGTTTTGGTTACCGACCGAGTAGTATCACCTCACCTTAAGAAAATTGTATAGTCATATTCAAGATTAATAATGGGCATTAATTTTCTTCATAACTAGTATGTACGATTCTCGATACACAAGCCAAGAAACGTTTTTTTAACCAATGAGACACATACTGTTCGTAACTCGAAAAATATGCGCTTTTTAAAAACTGTTCTAAAGGAGATTCCGTAAACTTTTTAAGCTTGAATATGATGTAAGTTTATGCTAATTCCGAGGCATCGGCTACAACTTCGATAAACGTGACATAAAATTGTCCCTTAACGACTACAAAAAGATCGTCCACCATCGTAACGGAAAATGGCTACGAAACAGCCACAGGTTACATCGAGAAGCCGTGATAACCACCAACATCGGTCAACACTATTGAAATCGGTTGTTTGAGAATTTATCATCCCAGAGGCCGTTAAAAAAATATAGTATACATGTTTTGTCTACATAGTTCCTAAATATCCTTCCGTATTTTCTCATTTGAAATCACAAACTACAATTGTTTAACGCACCACAAAGAAAATTACCACATCCGCGCTTCAAACAAAAAAATTACGATATATGTATGTGTAGTATTACGAACGAGTTATTTGTACTAAAATGTTTTCTAAAATAATAATACAAAAACGATATCTTGCGAGAATGAAATTATCGTGAATAGACGCATTGTTACCTAAATGTCGTCCTCACGACGTATTCGTTTTTGTATTTTGTTTATTATTAAGAATTGTCGAAGAAAAGAAAAACATTGAGTTCACCTCAGCGTAATCGTAGCTATGTACGAGCCATACATTTTATGAAATACAGTGAGCTAATTGTTTTTGTTGTCGTTCAGTGTAATCGTGCCGAGACGATACACGCGCGCGCGTGTCCTCTCGAGATGCAATCGGCTATTTTCCGCTTTTCATTTTTGTTCTATAAAATGACAATGGATTTTAAGATGATTCTTGACATCAGAGGCAATCCTTGGCTGATTCGTCGTCGGCGCAGAGTCCCGGAAATGACATTGACTGGCTGTGACCGAAGCTGTTAGCGCAGACGCTGAAATCTTTTGTAAGATCGCCAATGTCTGGATCCTGCTGAATTTGGCAATCTGTTGTCGGCATTGGAAATATACTGCCGCCACTGGTGCCGTTCTTCGAAATGGAGGACAACGAGGTAGCAGTCGATGGGGCGCTCATTCTTGATTTTTCCAGATCGTGATAGTAATCCTGTAAGCAAATTGTCTCTCTATATATATAAAAACATTTCGCCGCTGTGGCCGCCGCCGTGTACAAGAATCGAGGGGGTCAGCTTCACCATATGGTGGGGGAGGTCCATTTCTGTGAAGCTGACCCTTTTCCCTTTATGAAAAGGGGAAAAAGATCAGCTTCACCAAATGGAGAGCCTCCCCCCGTACGGTGAAGCTGATCTTTGACGGTGAAGCTGATCCCCCCCCCCCCCCCCCCCCCCCCCCCCCCCCCCCCCCCCCCCCCCAAGGCCGAAATATTCTAAGTCCCCAAGGGGGCCTTGACTCGAAATGTTCTAAGTCCCCCTTAGAGGGACTTCAATATTTTCGGTCGAGGGGGGGGAGAGAAAAATATTCTAAGTTCCTCTAAGGGGATTTCGAAGGAGGCAGCCGCGGTGGTCGGCGGCGGAGAAAGAAGCAAAAATATTCCCCAAATGGGTCTTAACTCAAAATAGTTTACAATTGACGAACTCGCGCGCTTAGCGCGCGAGCCTGGGGAAACGCTAGTTTCATTATAAATTCTAAAAAAAAAAAATTTTATAATTTTGTTGACAAGTAAAATGAAAATGCTAAAGCAACATTTTAAAATATGAGAAAACGATTAATTACCTTATCTGCTGATATTGCGCCAGACATCGCGGATTGCGGAGTCCCGCAAGTTTGATTGCATTGCGCCAATGCAATGAGGGCTTTCTGACTTTCGCGAGCGTCAACGAGGAATATACTCTCCTTGACTTCTTTCGCGTTGTACTCGTCGATTCTGAAATGAAAAAAGAATACGTAAGTTTCATAAGCTCTGCAGTAACATCTACAAGAACAAATCTACAATGTAAAAGATCGATAAACAGTAAATCGCATCGCGCTTACTTATCGTAAATAACGGCATGAAGACCCAGTTCCTTGAGATGCTGTATCGTTGCCTTGTCATTGTTATCGTCGCCCCAACAGAATATAATGAGCCCAGCGTCTCGAACTATCTTAACTTGGGAAGGATCACGCAGAATGTCTTCGGTATGAACGTTTATACCCAAAATATCGGCCGCTATGGCGTGCCTCATAGCCATTGGTATAGACTGGCAGCGCGAATCGTGATAAGTCGGATACTTGGCGGTTACGCCTTGTGTTAAAAACACCACCGGATATTTGTTTTGCTTGAGACGTATCATCGCGCATATGTCGGGATTGAATGAGGAGAAAACTATTTTTCTATCGCCACCGTACTCCAGGACTACTTTGAGTATTATGTCCAAATAGGTGTTGAGATCGAAGGGATGATTCAATTCGAAAGTTCCGTCCTATTGGGGAAAACAAAAAACGTTAGTGTTCAACCGGTAAATGGTTCATTTGCATTTTTTTATCGCTGTCATTCTCAATTACTCTTCCACATTCACTTCGATTATTTACATCGCCAAAGAAGGATTTTCAATACTACGAATCGCACCACCAGATATCGCTTCTCAAATTTTTGCAACGCACTCGCGGGTTTCGATCATCTCAATTTCTTCGCGAGTACTTGGTAATTAAATTAATCCTTTGGCTCTTGAATAAGTTTGGGAAATTGATTGTATTCCCTCCCCTTTTTTACCACTCCAAGCCACGATTTTTCTAAATTCCCTCTTAGAAACCCTCAATAGAAAACTAATTATTTAACGGCCTCGTGCAACGTATTTTATTATTTGAACCGCAAAATAAACTGTTTTATTGTAACCATACGTTTGGAATATTCACTGTACTGGGAGAACAAAACACAAATTTCGTTATTGTACATACACTGCAAATAAAACCGCTGCCACGTAACGATAACAAAAGTCGAAGCGCTTTCTAAGCCGTGAACCACGATACGGTTCTTCAAAATCCATTTATTCGTCATTTACGGTCGATTTTTTTCTCACCTTCAGCTGCATATTCCATTTAATTTCAATGTTGCATCCAACATGCGTTTCCAATTCTTGAAGAACCGTCCGAAGTGTCGGAAATGGTTGATGATCCTCGAGATCTTCGTCGAAGAATTTCGGCTTCTGTTCGCGAGCCTCGACGAGATGATAAACCTAAAGAAAGCATTTCGACAATGAAACACATACGATACGAATATTTTTTAATCTCTCCATCGAGTCGTAAGATCTTATCAACTGAGTTTCAGCAGTTTTACATAAACATGGGAATATTCCTCAAAGCGGACAATGCAACGTTCCGGGTCGTGGGGGACGAGAATTACATTTGTTTAAAAATTATTTATTATAATCGTTGTTCGTAACATGCCTTTGCTCGATTGTTTGCATGCCGTGACTCTTATGACATGTTGGAGTGACGCATCTAAGTGAAATTAATTTTTATTTACACTGAACAACCAATTCTTAAAGTTGAATATTTTGTTTACACTTGTCGAAAAATCGAATATTGAAAAATGAATCGATGAAATGGTTTTTTGACGAATTTCTGCTCGTTGACAAAGCGTAAGCCATAGCACAATGTGAATCGTCGATTTTTCAATATTACTTTGTTTTTTTTATCAAAGAAAAAATTATTTTTTATTAATATTGATCAGTTGATGGACGTGCATCAAGTTTTTCGAGTAATGAAATACGTTCATAGCGAGAAAAAAAAAAATCATGAGGCGGACGTTAGTCTGCGGAAGCGATACGAAAGCTCACCGGTTGGTTACACCTCAGCTCATCTTTATCAAAGTAATACAGCACTTTACCCATCGAGTCGCCGGGGTAACAAAAATCCTGTTAAATTTCAACAGATAAAACGAAAGATACGAAAGATACGATAGGGGGTACGTACGTTAAAAAAGGTGAAAGAATGAAAAAAAAAAAAAAACGAAATAAAATGTATGAAGCCCACAAATCTATACTCGTCTCAACTTACATTGAATCAGCCAATCTTGCGGTTAAAAAAATATTAGAAAGAATATGCGCGTTGATTTGATAGAGTTTTGTGTCGAAAGTACATGATACATTCGAAACTATCGGATAATAGACTCAAGCTGAATGCTAATTCAACTCGAATCAACCTGCATCGGCAAAGTGGGTAAAAAAATATTACAAACAATATGTCCCGCAGATTAAAATACAAATAAATGATTATCAGTTCGGACAAAAATAAAAAAGAAAATTCCAATGACTTTCTACGACATTCAATGAAACACCAAATAAACTCTATAACATTCGTTGTCCATCCACAATTAAATTTTTCGATACATAATCGTAAACGAACTTTTGATCCTGTAACGATCACCAGAAAAAAATAAGTATTTTTTTCACTGCGAATAATGAGCGTATAAGTTGATAAAATTCTGTCCGTTTACGGATGAAATTTTAATGATTTCACCACTCACGGTAAAATAATTGAATTCGTATAGACTGGTTTTTTTTTAATAATATTTTTATTCCTCTTTAGAGAAATCATTTGTCGAATCAGCGAACAAATCTGAGTGATACGTATTTTTTTTGTGTGAAATAAACAGGAAAAATAAAATTAAAAGATATATATATATATGGATATACGTACTTTGAGCAAATGAAGTTGTTCCAGAGTAAGATCCTTTACCGGTATTTCCAACATATCCATAGCGTCTATCTGTTTCTTACGCTTAAGCGAAATCGATACGTGAAAATCGTGATAGATAACCGGTATCATGTCCTTCGATAGTTGTACGTCGAATTCCACCATATCGGCGCCGTGATGCGACGCTGTCTTTAATGACGCTATTGTGTTCTCGCGTACGTTGGCACAGCTGAAAAAAGGAACCGCACCATAGTCGATTAATACGTGCGATTCGAAGAGTTAAGAAGGGTGTATCGTTACATTTGCAGCGGTAATAGAGATTCGGAAGAAATTTCGAAGACTTCCCAATGGGATACATTTTTTTAAATCACCGTACAGAAGGCACTAAGAACATTAATTTTGCATAATAATAATTCCAAAAAGTTGTTACTAAATCAGTTTGAAAAAATTGGACACGAAGCAGTTGCTACTGGCGTTTTGCAACTCGTGACTTTCTCAACCCAATTGTTGATGGCGTGAAGTTAGTATTTTGTTGATATGTATCAAAATATGTATTATTTTGGTGAAAATTTATTCGCGAACTTAACTCAAGTATTTTAATATTTTTTCGAATTTTTTTGTAGTTTTTAAAATGTTTTTTGCGTTTTTTTTTTTTCTTCTTTTTTCATTTTTTTTTACATCGCAGGTAAGCTATTAGGAAATATGTATGAAAAAATTTGAATTTCAATACCAAACTCACATGTTACATGTAGACCCTGCGTACCAAGTTTCGTAGTTATTAGTAAAGACTGTGGCGAGTTATTGTGTCTACGCCAGAAAAATGAATAGGTACAAACAGACAGACGGAGTGGAAAAATCCCAAAACAAAGATACTTTTACTTAAAAAAAAAATCTTCGGGTCATGGAAATTGATAAATTGAGTCTCAAATATCATGACAAAAGTGAGAAAACATCATCAACATTTCTTTTTTATTTTGTGATGTTGAAAACAGTTATTTTGTCCATCAATTTGGCGTTATTTTTTCTCGCTATTACTATACTTTCTCTTTTTCCATACTTCGTATGGGATAACAAAGTAAAAAAATTGTTTAACGAATGATCCGGTACCGTAAATAACTCATTTTCGCGAAAGTTGATTCGTTACTTTTTTCGAATAAATATGAATTCTTCAAGATTTTTTTCTAATTTTTGAAAAACCCGTTCTTGGAAATCGATAGATTGCCCGGGAAATGTATGAGTGTAATGCGCAATGTTCCTCCGAACTCGTATCCAAAATTCGTATTTTTATGAAACAAAAAAAAATGTGGAAAATCCGAAATTATTGTAAAAAAATTTGTATGTATTCGAAACAATTAAAGGATCAATTACTGCACCAAAAAAAAGTTGGGTTACCGGATGCTTCGTCAAACAATTTTTTTTACTTTTATTAACTTGGTAATATATTTTTTTTGCCAGTATTATTATGGAACATTATTCTTCTTAGGACCTTCTATACAGCCAATTTTTTTTTTAGATTTTCGTCCCATTGAGAAGTATTCGAAATTCACTCGAAATCTCACATTTAGCTAAAACTGTAATGATACACTGTCCTTAATCCATGCGAGTCGGAAAGTTAAATGACAATTCGACTTTTTCTTCCCAACTGTGTTATTTTACGATGACGAAATGATTTATTATTTTGATAATATTAAAAAAATACGAACTCCACGCAAATAGGAAGAGTCTTTCCCTAGGTTTTACCATACTTAGCGCAGTGGCGGTGAATTTGTTCGTACCGTTCAATTTTAATCGCGTATTATCTTACTTTTTCATTTCAAACTTGAAAGAAGTACCGAGTCCACGATGGCCGACGTCCAGACCCGACCACCTCTGTTCCCAATGTTTTGCGTATGAGATACTCATGTCCCACGGATAGTCCGGTATGGGTTTGATAGTGACGTATTCCACGGTTAATTGTCCTGCAAAAGCATCAATGAAAATCTTATTAGATCTAATAATCGTGGGGTCTGCCTTAAAATTCCATGACATTTTCAAGTTTTTCACTTAAAAATCAAATACATTTTCGCACTTTTTTTTTCAAAGCATATGCAAAGAATATGCTTATTATTTGGCAAATTTCATACGAAACATTGTTTATCGTCAGTTCATTTAGCTACCAAATTTCATCTCGATAACCTCAAGTGCCGAATTGAAGCATTGAATGAAAAAACAAAACTAAAGCCCTCGATGGATTTTTAAAAAATGTTGTATCAATTATAATTTATCGTTAGCCTCAAAGAATACGTAAAAAAAATGAATAATTTGATTGAAGTGTAACTTTTTAAACCAACTTACAAAAATATAAGAACTCCTTACAGAAAAAAACTATAATAAACAAATTGTATTAACAAAAAAGAGTGCAATAACAAATTATTATTCGCATATTATAGTCGTGAGATTTATTCGTCATTGTGTGTGAAAATCAGTTCCGGTACATTTTCACGTTTCTAGTGTTTCTTGTTCTAGAAGAAAATTTCAAAGACTTCCCGATGGGATAAAACAAATTTTTTTTTTTAAATCAACCATGCAAAAAGTGCTAAGAATATTCATTTTGCATAATAACAATTCCAAAAATTTGTTAACAAATTAGTTTAATAAGACAAATTGTTCAACGAATCATCCAGTAACTTACCTTTTTTTTAACAGTAATTGCCTATTGAAATTACAGAATTTTTTGAATTGTTAATTTTATCTAATATATATGAATTTTTTTAGAATGTTTTCTAATTTTCGAACATCTCGTTTTTGGAAAAATTTGGAAAAATCTTAAATCAACATTTGTGAATATGTTTGATCGACTATTCGAAAAATTCTTGCGCGTAAATTGCAGTGTTTCTTCGAACTCGTAATCAAAATTCGTCACCTATACGTTGTTGCATTAAAAAAAAAATTGAAAATTCTATACAATTTATATATATTCAGAAAACTTAACGGATCAATTTTCGCGAAAGAAAAAGTCAGTTTACCGGATGATTACCGGTTGAACAATTTTTTAAAACTAATACGTCAATAACTTTTTGACATTATTGATAATATCATTGTGCAAAATTAGTCGTTAGGATATTCATGGTTCATGTATGGCTCATTTATTGGAGATTTCCTTGGAATCTCGCTGGAATGTTCAGCTGCAACTGAAACGATACACCCTCCTTAATGGCTAAGAAGTTTTAACGTCGTTTAAAATAGGAGATAAACGTGTATTAGAAATAGAAGAATCTTACCGATAGGTCTGTGCTTAGTGCTGGTGATGGGCACCGTGAGCTGTCCAACACTGGCCTGCAGCGTACTTGGCAAGATGTAGCTAAATCCAATGTGATTCGGAGGGGATTCACCGGGAAAAGATCTCGAACTGTACACGTAGTAGTCCACTAAATACGCCTGAAAACAATATCTTTTCAGTACTGACAGGGGAAAAAAAGTTATTGTCTATTAACATTTTTTTTTTCACGACACCAATAATCCAAGTGTGCATTCTCAGCTCATCCACTATTGGGCTTTTTTGGTGAGTTAGTCCTTAACTAATTCGATTGGCAAAGAATAAACCGTAACGCGTTGACTATTATTCTTTTCCCGTTACAATAATTATTGTTTTAATCGACGAATCAGAGCTCCGGATAAAAATAGTTAACTGCTCGGGTTTATTCTTTACCTGCACGAAATTTTTTGAGTAATAATTAACTATAAAATATAATGTTGTGACCGAGCCGCAAATAGATTTCTTTTCAAATATCGTTCCCTGATGTTGGAACGTGGATTCTCAAGTTCGAACGAATCAATGCCATAGATACTGTTAATAATAATAATAATAATAATAATAATAATGATGATAATAAAATGAAAGATCAGTACGGAAATACAAAATTGAAACAATACAAGCAATGTGAATCCAGACCGGGATTATTAATATGTAAAATTGCTGTGTTCACTGCATGGGTGACGCGACGCCCGCAGCACCTGCCAATCATTTGTTATATTGTTATATTAATTAATGAAAGAAATGAAATTTTAGTTTTTCTTTTTTCCGATACAAAATTTCTCCACAATCGATCGATTGTTAGACTCGACAGACTGTAACGTCTTATTCTCGGGCATTGGACACACACGCGTAGGTGCCACGTACGGGGTACAGTTGCTCGGAGCTAGAAAAGTCATCTTTTTTTTCTTGTTTCTCTTTGCAAATACGCGCTATAAAGGATAATTTTAGGAGTGATGGGAATCTCACCATTTTCGACGCACACAGAGACGTATACGAGACGTGACAGTGTTGATATCGCAAATTGTTTTTTTTTCTTTTCTTTGTTTTTCTCATTGGGAAGTTTATGGGAAAAGCTTGGACTCGGGTAAATCGTCTTTTTCACGTCCTCGGCAAACAAAGTCTAAGCATCCGAAACGATCATCTTTTCGGAAATAAAGCAAAAAAAATACTCTTCGAATACTCTTTTTATATGAAGTATAAAAAACAACAAAAAATAGTTTCAAGTTCGCACGAGTTCCCCCCCCTCGAAATAATAGCAATTTTTTTTATTATAACGATTAAAAAAGTCGCGATATAATTTGTCATCTGTTATGCAACATGTCCCTAATAATTATCGAAAATGTTTCCACATAATTATACGCAAATTACATAAAAAAAAAAGTATTGGCACGTTTTAAAGAAGATGTATCGTTGCTGTCTCAGCTAAAAGTGAGATTCAGCGCGAATTTCGAATACTTTTTCCCGTGGAATAAAAATCCGAAAAAAATCACGGATATAGAAGGTCCTAAAAAGATTAAGTTTGCATAACTAGAATTAACGCGCTCGCGTTCTATAAAGTTATTCTTACGTCCGATGTCGTATGCCTACGAAGACGGTGCGCGCTTTGTTGGTCATGTTATTTATTGCCCAGAAGTGCGTTTATATCGAAACAAAAAATATATTCATCGAATTACCCGGGAATCCAACTTTTTTTTCATAGAAAATCATCCGTTAATATTTTTTTAATACATACAAATTTCCTAGAATTTTTTCTAATTTTCCAATTAAAAAAAAAATGTATGAATAAAAAGTCATAAATTTTGGATACGAGTTAGGAGAAACACTGAGCACTGACACTCATAAAATTTCCGCCAATAAATCGAACATGTTCGCAAAGATCGATCGAAGACTTTTATAAAAACGGGATTTTCGAAAATTATAAAAAAATTCCAAAAAAGTGCATATGTAATACGAAAGATTAACGAATCAACTTTCGCTAAAAAAAAGTTAGGTTATCAAATTTTTTTATAACGCATTTGTTAACAACTTTTTGGAACGATTACTATGCAAAATGAATATTCTTAGTACCTTCAACGCGTTTGATTTTTTAAAGATTTTGATCCCATCGGAGTTTGAAAAATTCTCTCGAAATGTTACTTTTGGCTGGGAGTGTAACGATACACCCTTCTTAAAATCAATATGGTTGAAAGTTTTTTTTGTTTTCTATTGGTTCGTACGCGATCTACTTCGGACCTCGTTACGTCTGCACCAATCGTGTTTGATTAAAATTGCTCGATGTACGCGAAAATAAAAATGTTGTTTTAATCTCCGAAGGTCTCCGACCTGCGAAGATTCTATCAGAAAACGACAGATTTATTCGAGTTCACAGCTCGCAGGATGGGGTTCATTGGTGAGGTAACGACAATCAAAACCATCGTAGTATCTCCGTGCTGTGGTCACATGTGAACACAGATGTTAATCGGGTAGGTCGATATGCCTTTAGCATTGGCACAGAGGATCGCTCAGATTGCAACTTTAGCATCAGTTCATTTGCACCACCCCCAGTCCTGCATTGCTTTGTACAAGTGCGTGTGTCGTATGTCAACACACGGGGGGTTGTCTTCATCCAATGTTGATGTACATCGTCATCTCTGCGCCGATCGGCAAGTTTTTGCCTCTCCGCTCGATCATTTCAGCTGCTGGACAAGTTTGAAAGATCTTTTACCAGCTTTCATTTGAAGGGGGAAAAAAATACCGAATACGTGACGTGGGCCGGCTTACTCGTCGTCTCTACTGAAAACTCACATGGTATGGTCAATGTATGTTTTTCGCCAAAGAAAGAAAAACGAGTTTCTGTCTCTCGCGTCAACGTTTTTTGTTCTCGTTAACGGAATCGCTAACTTGTTATTTATTGCTGTGCCAAGCGACACGGTCATCGACATTATTCTCACAGCAACGTTTCATTGCAGAGGCGCTTTTTTGTTTTTTTGACTACTTTTACTTCATTTCATTCTATTGATCATGTTCGGATCGAAGCCCGAGAGCGGTTGAGTTTTTATGGACATATTTTCCCAAAATGGTCCCACGTGTTATTTCATTATTTATTATTCTATGCGCTTTTCGGGATGAGTATGTTGGTTGCAAGCAATAAATATCAACTTAGCGACATTCACGGTTTCTCTCGTTGTAGAGAATCGAAGAGACTCGATGTGCCTGGGGAAGACAAGGATCTTGTTTCATACTCACGATAGTTTCCGGATACCGCACTGCTACGTTGAAGATTACGAACTCGTCTTCCATATACGCGCGTCCGAATTGTTCTTGATACCTCAAAGCAGCCTCTTCGTCGTTCATCACCTGTGTTGACAATATTTCCTGTCTTTACGGAGGGTGTATCGCTGCAGTTTTAGCTAGAAGTGCGATTGCGAACGAATTTCGGCATATAGTTCTCAATGGAATAAAAATGTTAAACAATCAACCATACAGAAAGTCCTGAGGAAATTAATGTTGAGTAATAATAATGTTAAAAAGTTCGTGACACATTAGATTTAAAAAAAATTGTTCAACGAATCCGTTAATTTTTCTGAATACATACCATTTTTTTTTTTTTCTAATTATCGACATTTTTTTTTGTTTATCGATGAAAATTCGCGAATTTTGGAAACGAGTTCGGAGGAACACTGCGCATTCCGAGAAATTTCCGAATAATCGATCGAACATATTCGCAAGTATCGATCACAGATTTTTCCGAAAACGAATTTTTCCGAAATTAGAAGAAATTCTTAAAACAAACTCATACATACTTGGGAAATTTAACGAAACGACTTTCGCGAAAAAAAAGTTGGGTTACCAGATGATTCGATTTTTTTAACACTAATTTGTTAATAACTTTTCAACATTATTATTGTGCTAAATTAACGTCCGTAACACTGTTCTGTGAGGTTAATTTTCTTCAGATTTTTATCCCATTCGAAAGTCTTCGAAATTCTCTCAGCATCTCACTATTGACTGGGAATGTAACGATGTTTTCTTCTTAAGCTTTTTAAATGTTAGCTGAACGACATGTTTTTTTCGTTCCATGCACTGTTTGATTGGAATCTGTGTGTCTTATTTATTCATCAATTGATTTATTTTTTGACTTACACCAATTTCTGTAATACTGAAAGCAGGTTGATCCACGATATCCTGAGTGTCCATCGACAGACTATCGTCCACGCAATCGCCACCGAATTGTGGCATTTCTAAGGAGTTATGCCTGACTAGATTTACCGGAGTCATCTTTATAGTAAAAAGAAAAGTTCGTGAATTAAAATGACGAATGCCGAAGGGGATTTAAGAGTAACGGGGGCCCTGACAATTCGAATATTCAGTACAATATTTTATTATTATTTCTTACCGATGGGTAACAAAAAGATGTATCTTAAAAAAAGGAGTGAGCAAACTGGGCACACAGGGCAACCGGGATAAAATACGGAAATTTGTAAATTTTTTTGTTTTATTTACCACGAAATTTGCGAAAACGTTTCAAAAATGCAAATTTTTTTCTCAAGTCTCATCAAAGGAATTGTTTATCATTTTTTTTGTTCAAATTTTATTCCATGTTTTTCAAATTTAATTTCGATTTTTTTTTCAATTACTTTCGTTTCTATGGACCCATTTCTTCCCGCTGTCCCTTAAATGAATTGAGATTTTTATAAAAAATAGTACATTATGCTACAAGGGATGGAAGTGCGTGTTTTTCGTCGAGTGCGGAGTTTGCTGAAATCACACGAGTCCACAATGTACTATTTTTGCCTGCAAATTTATTTTGTTCCCCTCTGGTAAAAAATTGGCAACTTTCCACCCGCGTTGGAGGCATGGAATATGGCCATTCCAGCGTAGCGAAAGTTGACGATTGCCACGAGTGTGAGGCTGCAATCACACAAGTTGCAATCGTCAATTCGGCCCGAGTTGCACACGATACTTTTTGTAACGAGTGCAGGACTAGAAATTCTTTCAGGGACAGTATTAGCGGAACGCAGTCACGATGACAAGTGAGCTTAGCATTTTTCGAAACTCGTGCATGAAAAGCGTCGCTTTTCGTGCACGAGTTTGGAAAAAAAATATATTGCCTTCAAAAGAGTAACGTGTTTTTTCTTATTCGAGACCTTTCGTGTGAGGCACTCTCCGGGGGGAAACGATGCAACAATCTAAACAGGTTATTCAAGTTCGTCAAGTTTTATGAGCAACAATTACGAGGCGATAACGCTCTTACATTTGTATCGACTTGCTCTCACGGATTTCTCATGCTTCACTTTTAATTCGGCATGTTGTTAATAAAATTATGAAAAATATTGACTCATCAACAGTATTATTAACTTGAATAACCAGCGTTTTTTTTTCTATTTAGATGAAAAAAAATTCTCTGATATTTTCAAAAATTTTGCTAACGAAGTATTGCCACGGTAAAGAGAATGCCCGATTATTAATAGGTATAACGAGCTTAGAAGCGTGATATTGGATTTTCGATTTACGTTTTTCATTCGGTTCGAAAATGTCAATTTGATTTTTCGAATTTTCTCTGACAAATATTTAATTGCCTGACTTCCTGGACATCGATTCACGATTGTCCGATATCTCCAGGATTTCCCTGACAGTGGCCATCCTGTTAATTTTCGAGTTAAAAAAAAGTGGTGTACAAACTTTTATGAAGAGACTCCGATTCTGTAATCGATTTTTCCATATCTTAATGGGATTGTTGAACAGCTTGAACTGTATGACCGTCTCGTCGGTGAGCCATCCTCTCTCGACTTTGCAATATCCATTGTGATAGCCGAACCGATCAGGATCGGGAATCGATTCCGTGTAATTGCTCGGAGCTGAAAAATTAACGTTTCATATGTGTGTTTTTTAAATTGCTACATCATCGCGCGTTGTTAAAATCATGACGATGAATTAATTTCTGTGAGCCGCACCATTCTTTTTTATAAGCCGAGGTGTCATGTGTGTCTCCCATTTACGTATTATAAGCGTCTTCGCCGAATTCTTCGTGCCGTTAGATTCGCACACGACGCCGATGAAATATCGGAACACGATGTCGGCATCGGTCGGCAGCGAGACGTTTCGCGAGAATATCCGTCCTCCTCTGAAACGTTAATTACTTTAGCGTATAGCAAATTCCGCATTTTTGCCGGATGAAAGGAGGGAGATATTATTATTTTTGAAGAAATTATTATAGAATTATTATACGAAGAAAATTTGTAACGAATACTAACTCATCCGCGCCATCGGAGAGTCTGTCCGATGCCGAATCCTGTACATCGTCGTTGAACAAATCGCCGCTATTACCGCCGTCGAAAAGGCTTGTGCTCGGATTAGCCCGTTCCTGGGGTAATTGAATC
Organism: Buathra laborator; assembly: GCA_934046635.1. Taxonomy (NCBI): domain Eukaryota; kingdom Metazoa; phylum Arthropoda; class Insecta; order Hymenoptera; family Ichneumonidae; genus Buathra; species Buathra laborator. Next base: position 761,999 of record OW203896.1, read on the forward strand.
GCCTGATTGTGATTCCACGCTCCCAATTCCGGCAGATTACCGACTACGTAAACAAATTCGTTCTTCTCCAGGCCTGGAACCTGAAAAACGTTGATTACCGAACCTCAATATCCGTCGCTCCATTCCCACGACTATAGGCGCCGTATTTTTTTAACAAATATAACATATTTTTTACAATAGAAATTTTAACTATTCGCACACTCAAACTTTTGTTAAAAAAACGTCCCAAGTACACGGAATATTCAAAGCTTTCGATAGAAGGAATAAGAGGCTTTTCATTGTTTCTTCGATACCCCGACAATTCTTTCAAAACAATAATAACGCCTTTTTTTTTCGTTTAAATCTGTTAGATTCGTATATTCAACAAAATAAATAAATTGAAAAAAAAAAAAAAAAAATGTAGAAATGCTATTCAACGTTACCTGTACTCTGAACAGCCAATCCCGCTTGGTACCCTTCATCGTTAATTCGCGTTCGCTTGCCACGCCGATTGACTTTCTTTTGCGTAACTTTTCCAACGCCGTTGAACGACGCTACGATATCTAGAAACCACATCCGTCTTATTTTACTATTCCATCTTTGCGTCTGCTTAATTTTAAAATCTTCCATTCATTTATTTTTTCAATCAATTGCTCATGTAACTTGAGGTTTTTGTACCGAACGCCGACTGCGTTTACGATTGTTTTTCGTATTCAGTTACGCGTGCTTTTGTACGCAACTTTTCAACGGGTGGCTTTGATATTCGGAATGACGATAAAGTTAATGGCAAATATATCCTTAAAACCATTACATCCGACACTGTAACACCAAAATTCCGCACTATCGATAAATGGATTATCAATAATTCAACATTTTCCAAATTATTAACATTTTTTTTTTTTTCTTTCTAAATAATCGATCAACTTTCAATTTCTTTATAAAATAATAGATGATATATTTTTGTCAGTAGTTTAAAATGATTTTTCAATCCCACTGTTATTATTTATTATTACGTTGCACGAGTTGCATAGGTTATGTACGCGTCAGAGTTACCGTGTCAAAAAGATTTAGTCAGATAAATTTTTCGAAATTCTGACAAAGAAAGTCGCACAGTCCGAGATTTCTCTTGACAAATGACACCGTGTTTTCGTATATTAGTAATCTTTTATCATTATGAATATCGCGGATGTTGTTCATCGGCAGGGGGGGCTAAAACGAAATTTTTTTGGAATACAAAAAACCATTCGTACACATTGACGATCAATTTTTTTCGTAATTTTCATTGTGTTCGGTGGTTTCGTGAAATTTTTATAATTACGCACACAAAAACTTGTTTCGCGAGCAATGGACGGGTAAGCTCACGCGACTGACTATCGCATTGGAGAATATTTGCATTAACTGTCAAGTAAATTATCTAGTATATTACGGTACCGAGAGGAGAGACGAAGGTTGCTAGCCTCGTGGTCCATGAAAGTGAACCTTTTTCCATTTTGTATAAAAAAGAAGTACGCGACAGGACGTGCTAATTGGTGAACTCACAATTGTTAGGTACGATGAAAGCTTCTTACTCCGTATTCCTCGAGATTTCACTACACCTCGTTGTTGTTAGTACAGAGGTGATTTTTTCAATGCAACGCGGCAGTGAGAGAAGTTACGTTATTTGACGAGTTCGGGAAGAACGGGATCGAGACCCTTCATAGAATTGAACGCGATTCGAATGTATGACATATTCGAAAGGGAGGACTTTGGCAGACACGAGCAACGATGTAAGGTGTGCAAAATGCTATTGCGAACTGATGTGCGTTCAGCCGTCATGCGCTGTGGACGAGTCGTAGCGCTCGGGAATAGGAGGAAGTGTTCGAGATCTGACAACGCTGCCAGGGGCAAAGCTGCGTTCATACCGGATATGATCCGTCTGGATTGCCGAATCGAATCATACTTTATGCATTGTAGGTATATCGTCATTGTTATGAAAAGAAACAATAATAATGAAATGGTTATAATAATGATATACCATGAGTTTTGTCTAACATTTTTAAGTAACGGCCACGTGTCCTATCGTAACAATACTCTTAGGCAAAAACTCGTTTCACTTGTTACTTCCGGATTCTTTAATGCTTAATAATACCGCTTACCTATAGGTCAGACCTGCGATAAACATCGAATGGCGATAAAAATCTTTTTGTTTTTTCGATCTTTATAATGAACAATTTGTATACCTTTTATGCATAGTAAACCCGAAAAATAATTATTATTCCTAGATTCACGAACGTTTGTCACATAATAATACTAATAATAATAATTATTATTATTATTATTATTATTATTATTATTATTATTATTGAGATGGAAAATGGGGGCTAAAGACGAAAATTTGATGGATCGAAGCGACAATGAGATTGAAATATCGTAAAAGTATCACAATATTCGTAATGCAATGGAAAAATAATAGAATTGTGGATTAATGAAAATGCATATATACTTTTTAGGTGGTGGTACAACAACTAATTGTTATTTTTTTATTTTTCAAATATTATCTGTTTACGGACACTAAAATCGGTTGATATTAATTTTCTCGTTTTCTGTGCGAAAAGTCAATGAAGCAAACCTAAAGAGAAAGGCAGCACATTCTGTTTGTAGCGGTAAAAAATAATGATTTTTCGAAAGTTTTTTGTTTGCTGGTAAATTAGTAAAAGCGGAACTGACATTACATTCTTGCGCAATTCGGGTATTCGGATTTACAGCTCGGTATGATTGTCGGTACTTTGCAAGAGTGAAACGAGCTCGGGACTTCGGTTTGAGTAATCATTCAATCCCTGATACGTCCTGAGCTAACAACTGTTAGTGGGGTGATCGTACCAAGCGATCAATTTCATTTTGAGCAATCGGTCACGCGCTCAAATGTACGTCGTTAAATTTCCGTCTGACGCAAACTTATTTTACCGTACGCAATACATAATCCAACCTCGATGCGCAAAACAGTTGAATACAAGTTTTCGCTTGTAATAAAACACGTAAACAGTTGCTGAGAAAGTATTATCTTGTTTTTAGTCAACACTCGGTCACTTGCAATTCATCTCGATACTAAGCACCTCGAATGGTAACAAAAAAGAATGATGAATAGTAATATTTTATATATAATAGAAATAATAATATTTATTATTATTATTATTAATAAAGTATTATTTCGTTTTTAATAATAATAATATTAGTTATAATAGGAATTATTATTATTAGCGATTATTATTACTTTGTATACTATAAATTGTTTGAAAAAATCATTGGGAGAAGACTGAAAGCTTAAAATATTTTTCATGGCTCTTCCGCGCGACGATATGGCAACGTTAATTTCACCGGAAAATGATCATTGTGAAGTTTTTATTATACATGTCTCTGGGTCATAGAGGAGATATATGTATCGCAGTCTGTTCAACCAATTGATTTAAATGTATATACATTCATATAGTCGACCGTTCGCAATTGTGTAAACGCTGACGCTGGCGAATGACGAGAACTAAGAAATCGTCACCTCCTTCAAAATTGCTTTGAATTGCTTTCTCCAAAATTTTAACAATTCATACATACATACGTCCGATGACATATGATAACGACGATACGATTCACACACTGATCGATCACCGATAGATTCATACGTTCGATTTCGTAGTCGAGACATAACTCGACTTAAAAAAAAAAAAAAAGATGTATCATCGGGATTATTTCGTAATAATTCTCGTGTTAAAAAAAATGCGACTCAAAATTGGGTTTAAACGTTACGCATAAAATGCAAACACAGATAACAAGGTACTTACATACACTTCGATACACGAATATGTGGGCCAAATTCTTCGGGTCGCGTGCTTTACTGCACGACTGATTCTACGCGTGTTGAATAATCTCAACACGATTGATAACCGAAGGTGTATCGACAAAAATAAAAAATTCGGCCACCCTCGAGGTATCTCGGGCTTTTCTCGCGCTACCGTGGACTCTGGTCTATCGTTCATCTCGCTACGAGTTGATCTGTCTCTCTCGCGCTCACTTCGATAGGAATTCTTTTCGAGTTGATCGTTCGATAGATGCGTTAGAATTAACGCTCTCGAAGTGCAATTAACGTGGGCGAGTTCTCGGGCATCAGATGCAATTCCCGCTTTTCCCGCATTATCGGATAATTTACGCGATTTTCGTAACGTAAATTTTCTTTCGTTTGGAGAATTATCGATCACGCCTATCGTTTGTTCTCGCTATGCTCGCTTCGATCGTTCGATGGGCTGAGTGTTCTCTTCTAGCCAAATAAATAATACTCGTTCCCGATTAGAATAACTTTGAGATTTCGTTCTTTCTTTCGCGCGCTATTTTATTGGTAACGGATCGCGACCCGTCTATCACAACCCGCATCCTGAGCAACAGTGCATTTCCGCAACCTTTCGTTCTCGCGAATTGTATTCGGTGGTCATTATCGGTTATTGAGCCATTCGGCTCATAGATATCGTTACAGTTTAGCTTCTCGTTTTGTTGTTTCGTTTGTTCGTCCCTGCGGAGATCGACTCGTTCTACCGACCTTCAGATTAGTCCGGTTCGTTAATACTGGCGGATGGACGGCCGAAGGTGACGAAAGTTTCGATTCCGCGTTTCAAGTTTACGTTTTAATTGAGCTTCCGATTTTGTTTTTTGTTCCGACTCAGAATTTACAGTTCCGCGCTTTGATAAATGAAAAGTACGTCACAATAGATTATACAATTCAATGGATTCATTTGTTTATCCGCATCTCAATGCCGTGGCAAACAAGAATAAGTTTAATGTAAAATTTAATTTATTGGTTGGATTAGTGCACATGAACGATAAGGAGATAAGGAGAGGGTTTAAAAACAAGCGGCGGAGAATACGATAAACAAGCAAATCGCATGTCCTCAGCCAGCCAGTCAAAGCACAGAGAGTTCATATATCAAGAGATCAAGATCAAGAGACGCGGCGGCGTCTCGACGCCAAGTAGTTTAAAGAAAAAGTCCGCGCGCGTCGAGCTCTACCGTGTCCTCATACGTCAATATTGTCCCCCCTTAACTTTGATCGTTTTTTTTTTCTCGGAAACGAAACATCGGATCGCAATTCTAATGACACTTTCATAATATGAATAGAATCCAAGCATTAAAATGAGCCCGGAATCAGCCCGTTTAGTGCACGCAATAATGGGTTATCATTACGCCGCCCGAAAAATCCACGCTTTCACGATATAAACGATGTCCAGTATGTCCCGTTTGTTCGATGTCTCGTCAGGTGAGCCCATACGTGAGCTGGGCATACAAAGTGGTACAAGCGAAGAATTATGGCCGTTTTTAATATTTCCATTTGTGAGTTCGTCAATACAGCAATTAGTGATATCGGCATCCGCGAACCGCGAGTAGTATGCTCACACTGAGTCATCGAAATAAAGGTTAAATAGTAAGGTTATTTATGATTTCCTTTTTTCGTGAAAAGTACTAAACAAAAATCTCTCTCCATCGGCTAAAAAAATTCGTCGTTTGTGTGATAAAATTTTTTCAAATAATCGCGGACGAGAGGTAATTTTAATTAACAAATATTGTGCGTGATATTAAAAAAAATCGTGTGGTGCGGATTCTTACCGTTATAAAGCAATAAAACATTTTTTTTTTATAAATAATAATAAAATAATGAATAAAAAAAAAAGAATGAAATTAAAAATAAAAAAACTTTTTTTTGCAAAAAATGTAAAAAACGTCGTCAGGTAGTTTAAAAATAGTTTTCAAATAATTTTGTGAAAATAAAAAACTTGAAAAAAAATCATGAGTTAAATAATATATAAAAAAAAAAAAAATTGGCGAGTCCTTAGAACACAAATCAAAGTAAGCTGTATCAAAAGAAGGGACCCGCCAAGTTTTAAAAAAATTTATTTTACTTGAGTCATATGTTTTTTGTTTATTTTACTTGGCTCGTATAATTTATTTTTTTATTTTTCTTGACTCATGATTTTTTATTTGATTTTTTTTTCTTGAAAGCTATTTTTAAACTACTTGGCGACGTTTTTTTACATTTTTGCAAAAAAATGTATTATATACTCTTAAATGTAATCTATTTCACTTGGCTCGCATGATTTTATTTCATTTTTTTAAGTTATTTTGATTTTTTTTTTATTTTCGGAAAATGTTTTGAAAATTAATTTAAAACTAAACTTTGTTTGTTCGTTTTTAAAACTAAATTTTGGAGAGGAGCTGAAACCCTGTCGAATGCGAGAGAGATAGTGTGATCGGCGCTTACGGCGGAACGAGAGAGAGGCACTTGGTAACATGTTTCACCTCCTCTTAACGACAATTTTCAAATATTTGGAAAAAATAGTACATTATACTACAAGGGAGGAAAGTGCGTGATTTTCACCGAGGGTGAGGTTTGCTGGCCCGAGCGCAGCGAGGGCAGCACTCACGCGAAGTGAAAATACGCTCCTCCCGTGTGGCATACGATACTTTTTTTCCGACTGTGCTAAAAATCGACCATATTTTTATGCCTGCAACGGCCTGGCGGCACAAATAACCGATAAGAGAAACTATCGCCGCGATTCAGGAGCGGTCGATTGATGCGCATTTTCTATTTATGAATAAATAAATTAAAAAAAAAAATTAATTAATTGATTATTTATTTATTTATTCATTTAATGTCATTCGTGGCTTCATTTACTTTTACTCTCGCTGGTCGAGAATAGCTAACTTTAGACCCGCGTTGCAGGCATGAAATATGGTCTTTTTAGCGCAGTTGGGAAAAAAATGTTTTTTAATTGTCATTATATCCTATTATAGAATATATATTATGTTCTTCAATATATGTACATTATATACATTATTATTATTATTATTATTATTATTACCATTATCATATATAATAATAATAATAATAATAATAAAAAAAAGTACTATATAACTATATGCTATATACTACAATGGGAGAATAAATTGTTGGATTACGTAGGAAGTTTGGTTCAACGAGGTTCAATGTCTAGTCTCGTATAATCAGCTGTCCCCGAACCGAGAGCAGTGGATGCGTATGCCAACTTACCTTTCAAGTCGCGGCACATGTAACACAGTCACGTGTCCTCGCTATATATCGACTCGACACGAAATGTATACGATGAAAATTCTTGGGCGTTAGTATAGAGAGGTGAAATTTACATTTTTTTTTGCCTCCCTTATATACGTGTGAGCGATCGATTTCTTCGATATTTTGGCTTTTTATCTTTGTAGATCAGATTTTGTATGCGGCAGAATGAATTTGACAGCTTTTCGCTGTACATATGTATATTGGCGACAAATGTTGAGTTGAGTACAGAACTTTGGGTTTTCATTAAGTTTAAAGCGATGTTTTTTTTAACATTATTGCAGATACCTATGCAAATACAATCCAAACATAACGATCATAACGAATTTACAACAAATTTGATGCTGAGATTAACTCAAGAGATTTGAACCTTCAGCTAAATCCTTGATCCTTTTAACAAATAAATAACAATAACACGTGTCGTGAGCTAAATTCTATTTCAAAGTCGCGACCTCGAGTTTTACTCCGCCGGTGTCTCGGCGACGATATCTCGGTAAACGCGGAACCCAGTCGAGCTTTGTGTACACCAGTGATTCGCAATGTTTCTTACTTTCCCTTCCCCCTCCCGGCCTCCTGCGACTGTATGCTTATACTTGTATGAGAAAAGAAAATTGTTATGCCTACGAACATGACACTCCACAGCAGAAAACTTATGCGCGCGCGTCATCGATCGATCCTCGAAGTCGTTTAATGATTTTTCAAAGATTTGTTATCGTCAACACAATACATAATATATTACGAAAACGTCTATGCACTCTGTCCTCATTTATTACAATTTTTTTTGTTTTTCTTTTTAGTATTGTTTTTTTAACCAAATGGCCTTTGATTTGAAAAATAAGCAACGTGCAGACAATAAAATACGATTACAAAATTTTATCTGTATATATACATTAATATCGGCCGCGCATGATAGCGAGTATGATACATTCGTGCGGCACTTCCGTCATACGACTGGTAAATGCGGTGACCTTGACCGGTGGCGCGAACGCTCGGTGTTGCGGCAACGTTAAACGCGCGCGCCATGCAGCAACCGCGGAATATCGATCACGGTTAATTCGTAGAGTAACATTTAATTTATCGAAGTACGCTTTGCATGATATCGTCGTCTGACCGGTACTCATACAACTATATGGATGAGAAATTAATTCAACGATTCCCCACTGCAAATGCAATTATGAAATTTATAATAGGTATGAAACCGCCGACAATATTTCGTGTTTATATACCGTTTAACATATTCTCGATGATGATGCATAAGTATACGATTTATGAGAAAATCATTTTTATTTCTTTATTTTTAAAGTTCTTTCTCAGAATTGTTCTGAGGCAATTTGGAAACTTAATTCACATGAAAAAAGAAAAAAAAAAAAAAAAAAATGATGCAATAGCATAAGCATAAAATAGGAAATCGATTGAAAATTTTTATTTTTACATTAAACAATTCTTGTTTCGGCGCACAAAAAATGTAATTAATTTCTCTCAGTTGAGATTCTAATTGCAAAACTTCCCGCTGATACGCGTATTGTTTTTCAAGTTGAACGTACACGCTTCAAATATTATATTTAATATCTAATACCTAAATTATTGCATAACGAGAGGAAGACGATAGATAAGATATATCGAAATGTTTCTCCGAGCGTTCAAATTCCATTCGTCTGACAAAAAAATACTTCGAATATAAGTGTATTATACGATGCGTATTATGCGTAAAAATTGCTTACCGATTTAGCGAGTCATGGGAGTGACGTTATTGTTGAAAAATATATTTGAATCACTATTAACGCAGTCGTTGATATTATAGAAAAAAAAAAAATTATTCGTCGCTTCGACGCTTTGATTTTAGAGAAAAAAATGAACTATTATTTTTTTTCACATATAACACGCGGGTCACCATAAATTTTCACTGGTAAAGGTTAACGATAAAAACAAAACAAAACACAAGATTAGGAACAAAAAAAACTGATACCCGAACTTGTTTGCGCGCAGATGCACGTTTCGGTTCGACGCGCGAAAGTCTACTGATCGTAAAAGTATCCTTCAAATATAACAGCGCTGGAGTAGGGGACATAGTCACGAGAGAATGGGAGGGACACAACAGTTATCACGCCGAGAGAATGTTTTTTTTTCTTCTGTTTTTTATCGCTTTTTTCAATCACAAGTCGAAGGCTCGTAGAAGCGTATGGAGTCATTAGTCCGTAGTAGTTGCAAATACGATAACGCTCTCCCACTTATTCTTAGAAGACGGCGAACGTTGCCACAGAAAACACGAGGAAAACTATATGTATCTCTCATTTCCATTGTATTGTCGTCTATACCGTTTTTTTTTTTTTTAATTGTAGTTTTTTAATGAGATTTTACTTTTCACTCTCTCTTTTTTTTAATAAATGCATTTTCAATGGATGGCGTAAGTTTTTACTTAAAAATAAACGTTTTTGTATTGTATTTATTACAAAGAAAAAAGCTAAAAGCTTGTGTACATAAACAAATAAAGGATATACTTTCTAAATTGAATACTTTGTAGAGAAAAAAAAATGCAATTCTACAAAATTCGAGTGTTAATTGTTTTTTTTTATCGAGACCATTGATCGAGAAAGAAAGGTATCAATGGAGTGTACCGAAAAAACGTGTAGGCCTTTGGAGGGTTTTGGCCAAAACATCAATCAGCAAGGAGACCCGGAAAAACCTAATTTTTATGTCCGCAACATTTTTTTTTACCGATTAACGGTTCATCAATTAAAAATAGCACGTTAGTCAGTTCCGGTATTTAATTCCGAGCGGTCGACTGGACGGGATAGATGCGACGGTGTGCGCGGTGACGGGTCATCGCTGTCAGGTGGTACGCGAGATCCGCGTTTATACGCGGCGGCGATGTTTTCACACCGCTGTATATTGAAAACGCAATGACAAAGAATTTTTAATTTTTTGAGAAAAATTACTTTGCCGCGATTGAAAGTGCGAACTAATATTTTCTTGTCACAGGCAATATCGTGTATAAAAAGACCCGATTAACAAAATTTCTACGTAATCGGTGCGTATTTAAAAAATTTAATAAACCGGTTCTACCGAGTATTAAATGCACAACATTTTAATTGATTTCATAAGAAAACAGGTGTCGTCTTTCGATAAGTGCGCTAAATGCGTGCTATAAAAATTCGAGATACTTCGTGGACATTCACGACATTGAGAAACAACCTTTCTAAAAAAAATGCGAAACACTTTGTTGTGAAACGCGGTACATTATGCTCGAGACTAAAACTTTTTTTTTCTTCCTCTGAAAGGTGAATAACAACGAAATTCAGCAAATAAGATAACCGTTATCGCTTCGCAGACGCGGTATGCAAAGCTCGCAGGTTCTCTCGCGCGTCTAAGAATCGAAATAATGTGCTCACGTTTTTCGAAGCTACCGTATTGCGAAGAAGCGTGAGTCAAGCGTGAGAATAAAGAATAAGCATCGAAACAGTGCGGAGTATAAAAATCAGTTTATTACAAACATAATAAAATATATGTTGAAAATCATCGACGAATATCGACGTCAAGGTGATCGATATAAACAATATATCGATAAATATAATATAGCATATAGATGTTTATCAAATATTTTTTGTACAATTAAACAAAGAACAAACAAAAAAAAGGAAACTATCTTTGAGTGCTTTGGCGGCCAGTTATATTATTGAAATTTCAGGTACACTTTGAACGAAGATTATGCGGCAATATTATGTTCCCTGTCAGCACACAATAGAATATATATTAAAAATAAAAACTGGTAACATTACACACACTCGTAATAGCAATCTATCTCGATTCAAGATAGCAACATCGACAAATCGCTTTGATTTTAACATTTTTTTTTAAATAGAATGATATATAAAAAGTAAAAAAAAAACTAAATGAAGATTCATCTTTTCGTTTCTGAGATATTAATTAATCATGAAAGTGCTTTAGCTTGTGGAAGATCAGATCAGTTTTAATACAGCACAGAATATTTACAAGAAAAACTTGAAATTTGTTAGCTGTTAAAATACACATGTAGTTTCAGAAAAAATAATTCAACACCACATGTGTTTGAAGATCAAAGCTCTTCATCGAGTCCAATTTTTCAGATAAGAGAGTTAAAAGACTAAAAAAAATTATGAGTACAATTGTGTGTAGCTACTCACGAAAAATGTATGTGAAAACATCTTTAGTACAAACATCGCGGCGCTCGCCGAAACTTTATTAAGAATCGAATAGACACGTTATGATGGATTTGTAGTATCTAAAGTATAATACCTACTAAAGTGTAATACGTAGTTTAAGATTTTGAAGCTCTCGGAAGTGCGCTTTTTGAGGAAACTTTGCATTTTTCAACGCATTTCTTCGCACTCAACCAATCGCTGCACGTATAAAGCAACAATAATAGTTTCGATTGTAAAATCTCGCATTTCGATATATTTCGAGATAAAACGTTACACACCAACTTTTTCGCGACGCGACGACGACGATTATTACGAGTCGTAAAGTTTTTTAAGGGCACCTTGCATTTAAAAGTCTCGCTAAAGATATTCTCCCGTAAAAAAATAAAAGATTGCCCTCTCGATGTGTCGCTCGTTAGTCAGCGTGTCCCACGCCGCGGGGCCTGTAGCACTTGCAGCGTCGACATTGATGTACTATCTTAATGAAAGTCAAAGCCAAAGATGCTTCGGTAGTATACTGTAAATTTAGCGGCACGAGGAAAATTGCATCCGCACGGTGATCGTCGTATAAACGAAGTGTTAAACGTAATTAAATACTCATTTACCGATCGATATGTCTCCGCCAGACAGCATACCGGAGAATAATTAATAAACTTTAACGAATTATTCAATAATCGGCTTTGCGCCGATGAGTATCGGATTTCTTTTCATAACGCCTTGTTGAAAAAAAAAAAAAACATGGCTGTTGTGAAAACTGTTCGCTACATTCACCGCCTCGGGAATTAACGTTGCATTGTCGCGTACCGGTTTTATCACTATTATCTCAATCGGCGCGATTTATCAATAATGGTAATTTTCGTTCGTCTCGAGACGGTGAACTTCCAAGAAAATCCAAAAATTTGATTCCAATGGATATCGAGAATGATTTCAGAGCTCGGTGGTCGCGACGCCCCAATACTGCTGCATCCTCGACGCGTCCTGTTCGAGCGAATCCATGCCTCCTCTTTCCTGAATAACCGCAAAGTCGTATTCTAAGTTGTAAGGCATTAGTCTCTGCAAGCTACCGAAGTAAGCAGCGTTCGGTCCGCCGTTGAGAAATCGTCGACCGCTACCAAAGCGCATCATCGGTGCTCTCGGCAATGCCGGATTGAACGATCTCGCGCTACCAAAGCGTTTCGAAAGAAACGGCAAGTTGCCAGCGAGATGCGGCGTTGACCTCGACTGTCCGCGACGAAGTGGCACTCGCGCCAAAGTGTCGAGTTCTTTGTCGAAGAGCAATTGCGTATTCTGCTCTAACATATATTCCCAGCAACGAAATTGTTCTTCGCTGAGAGCGCCAGAACGCACGGAACCGGCGTCCTCCGTCGGCGAGAGACAAGAAGCGGCCCCAAGTTTTCTCGTACCGTTTTCGTGCATAATGACGCTCTGACGATTTTTCGAAGCTGCCCGGGAGGCGGCACTGCCGGACCACGCGCGACCAGATGGATGGCGAATCTTAAAGGTACTCTCGCTGGTTTGATCCGATTGGCCGCTCGGTGAGCTTCGATCCTCGTTGTACGGCGGACTTGAATTTTCGGCGCTTCTTCCGTGTTTGAAGAAACGACCGGAACCATTGTGACTGTGTCCGGGCCTGAAATTCAACACGTAAGTTTCGTTATGTTTGTTTTCGTCCCTTTCTACTTTTTATGGCTATCTACCGACCGCTCGACTAAAATGACCCTTCATGAATAATTTCCGATCACTTGACAAACCAAACAAACAAACTCATAGCAAACTTCGGACCGTACCATTTCCCTTCCATAGAGCGCACTTTACACCATACTTTCCATTTCCTTTCCATATCGAACTTCATACCGTGCTATTTCCCTATCATAGCGAACTTCACACCGCTCGATTTCTCCTCTACGCCTGACTTTACAATGCTCGGTGGTTTCTCTTCCGTAGCCAATTTCACATCACGTCCATCCGATTATGTCCCTTTTATGCAGTTCAATTCTATCACCGTTCTAAGGCCCGTATTTTGCCAAGTCCCCTGTAAATCTCAGCTTACAAACCTTAGTTTTTCCTTGTCCCCCTAAAAGCCTCTTCTCTTCTTCTTGAATATTCACCTTGGATTTAATTATTCTACGTCATTCAGACCGCGATTATTCCCTCCAGCCGGGGAAGTCCTCGTAGGAAGATTCCCCTGGCCGTGATTATATCGCTTAGATCTTCTAGGACAATTCTCGGATTGTCGTTGTTTTCAATTCTTTTAGTGGAAGTTGTATCGAATAGAGCTTTTAGAAGGGATTTGGGGACATAGAAGGTCCATTAAGCAGTCTACGGATGGCCTTGGCTACGGATGGTATTTCAAATTGAATAAACACACAACAAATACTCACTAATACTACTAAATACTACCAAATTAAAGCTATAACTTATTTTGTAGAGTTCGACTTACCGATTGACGATATTTTTGAGAACACCGTTGAGATAGTAACCATCATTGGCGTGACAACAACAAGGTGCGGGCGGTTTGTGGGGCGTTGGTGGAACGCAGCACGGACACGAACAGTTACCCTCCCCCTGGCCTCTGTTCTTGCTTACGGCGTGACGAAGTTCCCGCATCAATTGATCGAGATCACCGGTCCCAGGTCCCGTTAATCTTATCACAACGATGCTGAGATTGTCCTCAGCTCCGTAAGCCTGCGCTAAATCTTGCAACCTCTTAGCGGCCAATACGGGACTCGCTTCAGCCCGGGCTTCGCGCACCGCTTCCTGTACACTTAGAACTTCCCACAATTTGCGATTTGCAATTATCACAAATTCGTCGTCGTCCTCGAGGGCTACTTCCTCAACCGTTGGATCCGGTACGACGAGGGGAAACATCGCGGCGTTTCCTAGTTGATGCTTCACGACGGAATTTTTTCGCGATGGCGCGAGAACCAACGGCCCGGCTGCTCTGCACAGAACAGCTCTCGCCTCACCCGAGGAAGCTACCTTCAGGATATATTTTCTCGATGTTCTGGGATAACCTTGCGGAACGGGTTGGCGCGTTATGTGAATCAGCGCTGCGTCTATTCCGTACTTTTGACCGTTTTCCTTGAGCTCCCGATGAGCCGATAGAAGCGTATATTTCAAGTAATCCTTCGAGGTCTCGCGAACCGTTCGCTCCTCAAGAAGAAGGCGCGGTATCATCTCTTGCAGGGCACTTGGCGCTTCTTGATTCGTTCCACCGTCGAAAATACCGAAGAGACCTTCCACGTTGCAGAATGATGGCATTCGTAACTGCGAGACGAAGAGTCTGGCAAACATCAATTTTTTGTTTTAACTCATTGTTGATACTATGGTAGAGGAAGGCGGATTAAGGCCCAACATTTATTGAGGTAACATTGGAAAAAAATGGATTTGAGATTTTGTAAATAGAGATATTTTTTTTAATGGCTGTCAAATTTGAAAAAAAAAAAAAAAAAAATCAATCTGTAAATTAAATTTGTACATTACTCCTGCATTTTTTGCAGGTATAGCAAAATAGTAGAAGACATTATTCTTAAAAAAATATATCGAAATAAAGTGAAAAATAACACAATTACGCATTGAACAAGTTTTGAACAATTATTGAATCACATTCGGATTTTAGAGCAGAGCAATCTTTCAGTTTGATGATTTCCCTCTACAAGTGCATGAAAAATTGTACATGTTCGTTAACTCAAAAGCGATGAGACGCGGGAAAATATTTCAGCGAAAAGACGATCGTGCAATGTGCCTACTTTGTATTTTTAAATAATTTTATACTACTGCAAAATAGAAGGTAAACGATTGAATTTTTTCACGAATAGGAAATCATTTTTGAATTACTTTTCTCTGGTGCCAGCAGTTTCCGAAAAGCCCAGTCTCCACGGTTGATCGGGTCCTTTTTCGGCTTTGACGATGTCCTGCTGATGAGGATGCGACGGCAGACTCGGTCTGTTCTGACCGGAAACGTCTACCAGCGATACGGGCCTCTGTGATCGATAGACCTGAAATTGCCTCGGATCAACGTGAAGACGCGAGTTGCACGAAATATCGAGAAACTGAAGTTGCGGAGGTACAAGCGTTGCCAAGTTTATTCGGTCCAATTGATTGTGCGCCAAATCCAAAACCTGCCGATCGAAACGATAATTATTGTCGTAAGTGATTGGAAAAAACGGGGGTTAAAAAAAAACAGTGCTTTTTTTCGTTTGTTAAATAAACTACAATCGCACCATTAATGACGTCGTTTTATTGAAAGTTGGACAGGTCAATAGTCGATTGGAATGAACCCGCAGTACTCGCAGATGTTGCAAATTCGCAACATTGTCGGGAAGATATTGTAAACGATTTCCCGACATTACCAATTCTTCCAATTCCTGCCACGAAGCGATGCAACTGAAAAACGAAATAAAGAAATGTAACAGATTCTGCAATCGCTTTTGCGGCCTTCTATTTCTTTTTTCTATTTGCCGATGAGTTCCTCGGCATCTCTACTTATCGTAAGTGTTAGTTTATTACGGGAGTGAAGTCTCTTATCTACAGACGGAAAAAAATTCCACGTGAACGCGATGCCGATATTCCGTTGATAAAAATGCGATTTACTGCCGTATTTTTTTTTTTTTTTATCAATACTCGTACACACATGGCAATTATCTTTTATCGCCCCGGAGGTTTATAATGAACAATTAATAGAGTGGATCACTCTAAGCATAGCATTGATAATGCGATGAAAAAAAAAACGATGTTTAACTACTCTCGGAATGCAATTCTCTTTCTTTTTATATGTATTGCATATCAAATCATACGATGTAAATAACAACACATTCGAAAAGTACGTTCACACGATTTTTTTTTTACGTATCGAGGATTGCTTACCTTTCCGGCAGAGTATCGAGAACATTGTATGCCAGATGCAGCACTCTGAGCGCCGGAAGTTTCGCGAGGGCATCCAGAGCGGTGTCGGTTAGACAATTTCCGGTCAGATAAAGCTTTTCCAGTGTGTGAGAACTCTGACGATTTTTGCAACCCTCGTCGCTGTACGGCAGTTCGGACAGACGATTGTTCGAGAGATTTAGCACTTTCATTCTGAAATTTTTCAAGAGCACACATTAATCGCATAATCGTATCTGATGGGGACGTTTGTTTTTTCAGATGTTTTACACGCTATGGAAAATTGTGAATCGTGGCGACGCGTAAAAGGATATGAATGAATTACCGTTCGGTATTCGTAAAGAAACTCATCGGCAAGGCGGTTAGCGCGTTATCCTGAAGGGTCAGATGAACAATGTTCAAAGGTTGTCGAGGCGGTGGAAGGGCCTGTAACCTGTTGTGGGGAAGGTGAAGAACCTCGAGCCGCGACGGTTGCGACAGTAGTCTGTCCGGAAGTGCGGTGAGTTCATTGTGCGATGCGAAGAGGGCACGTAACACCGGCAGGTCAGGAACCCACTCTGGCAGAGCGTCGAGAGAATTACTAAAAAAAAAATGTACGATTTATATTGTAGTGAAAAATTTTAATTCAATTAAATATATATTAATTTAAAAAATTAATCGAAAAATATTTTTCGATTAATTGTCTAATTATTACATACAATTAATAAGAACCTTAGAGTTATATTACACATATCAGTAAGAGGGCGCGAAAAAAAATGGAAATGTGCTGAGAAAAAATTGAAAAAAAAAAAAAATGAAATGAAATTTGTTTAAAAAAAATTCCACAAAATTGAAGAAAAATTGAGGTACATGATTTTTAAAAAATACTGTAAATTTTTAATAAATAAGAAAAGCAAATTCTTGTTTGTAAATATAAAAATATGAGAAACCAATGTGCAAGTTTAATTTGAAATTTTTATATACGTTCAATTAAAAAAGCTACGCGCTTAGTGAATTTGCCGTATTGCGCCGGATGGCTATGGGTTCGTTTCTTGCCGCTCTCTCGCCGCAGTAGGATTAATTGGTATGGGTGCGAAAACTTACTACGACACGTCGAGATGTTCAAGATTGGTGGGTATTGGCTCAATCGTTAATTTTTTCAGCTCTGCAAATAACGGTACAAGGGTAAAATTTGTTTTCTTCGTCGATTCACGATAAAACGATATTTTATTAATAAAAAAAAAGTCACTTTTGATATCGATAGATGGTTTTTATTGACAAAAAAATGTTGAAAAATGGCCAATTAAATAGCAAAGAGTTTTAGTATGTTTTGTTATCGGTCACATAAGCTTTATTACTGTTATCTTACTGTTATTGCCGGCAATGAGTGAAACGAGATTTCGACCGCACAAGGTCAGCTCCGTTAAAGCGTTTCGTGCACACCTCGCGCTCTGCAATGCTTGTAGAGCGCTGACGTCCAATTTTTCAATACTGTTCTCGCTGACGTCAAGATGAGTGAGATTCTGATAAACAAAAAAAAAATCGAGAGTTTATGAAACGTGTGTCGCTCAAAGAAAACTCTGGGATACACTGTTTCAGTTTATTGATCGATAGCTGATCGACACCTTTAAAGTCGCACGAATAATGCTGATAGACTTACACCGTAATTGCCGAGTATTATGCTTCCCTTCAGCTGATTATTCCGCAGATTAACTTTGTGCAAATTGTTTTGCGTATTTTTGTCGTCCTTCAAGGTTTTTCCATGATCGACTTTCAGATGAACATCCTGTAAATTAAGTACAGATTCGAAAAAGTCTCATGATAGGGTGTATGATTTTTTCAAATGTATAATAAGGAGAACGCAGAGTCCTTTGTATGATGAGAACATTTTTTTATTATTGATGCACATTGGCTGATTTTTTAAAAGGGATGTAGAGGGTTTTTTCATTCGGTGTTGATAGTGCGATGAGCCCGGAGGAATGACGGTCCGGTCTGAACAGTCGTTCGTTCTGCACGATCTTCGATCTAATATTCGCGACGCACGACAGATGGCGACGGAACGAAGAGTTTCTCAGGAGGGAAAAGTCGACTGGAGTTCCATAAAACGCACCTGACACGTCGGATGTCTGTACCTCTGGTTTCCCTTCAATACACGTATAAATCTTTCGCCTTTTACTAAAGATTTCCGTGGAGGGGAACACTTGATGAGTCTATATGACAATTTTTTGTGTGCCCGGCGTAAAGCTGGGTCATTAATAACTGCAAACATAAATAGGACGAAGAGTCGTTCATTGAATGAAGACCCGCCGTTTAATGAACAATTACTATTGTCTCGAAATCGTAATAAGTTGGTGTGTCACGATATTTTAACGAAATATCGAAGTTCCGAGATTTTCATTTTTAGCCGTTTATTCGCGCTGTGATTGGCCCAATTTCGTTAGCCTTTAAATTTTACGAAAAATAAAAGGTTAGCGGAGTGCAGTGGCGCTAGCCGACCATACGGCCGGGCGCGTTAACGCGTATAAACACTTAGTATTTAATAAAAATATTCACTACCAATGATAACGTAATTTAACTCGATTTTTTAATATCGAAATTCGACTTATTTAAAACACTGCTGTGTGGCGTACCACCGTTTTGCATTTCACTCAAAACTGAATGTAAACAACTGAGGGCAATGTTTTTTTGGCAAAACGTAGTAAGAGGGCACCTGCCAACGCTCATAATTTCAAAGCACTTGACTGATAACTAATAACAAACAATGGTAAATTGTGATGAATATGAATGGAAAAATGTTTAAAAAGTGTGAAATATTCGGGTGCTCATACAGTATATATGGGTCTAGCGTTCCAGAATCTTTCCATAGGAAGAAGAAACCAATTGCCAAATAATTGTAAAGAACATGAAGCTTATTAAGAATATTTTTCGCCAAGACTGCGAGAACGGCGCCAACGATGAACACGGCTGTTGCTGTGCGAGTGATTTAAGTACTTCACGCCTTTCGTTTGATGAATAAAACGCCGCGAAAACTAGTCGGGGAATCGTTTTGAAATTTTGACGCAATCTGTCTTAAAAAATGCTCTGAAGTCTGTCAGTTTTTTTATCAGTTTGAACATAAAATGGCGGAGAAAATAATTACATTGTATTTTCGTTGACAATTCTACTGGACTTTTCTACGTGGAATGAACGATACGAACTCTGAGCTCGCATTCCTCGAAAACTACACCGTTGAAAAATATTTAAGAATTATAGTCAATTCAGCATATTTTCCTCTATAAACTATAAGAGTATTATTACGATTGAACAAAAGCCAATTTCGACGCAAATATCCTTAAGCATTAATTTTTATTATGTTTAAAGACATGTTATACTATAATATTATTTTGCATGTTCATTGAAAGGGGAAGGTGTGTTCAATAAATAGGTAAACTGCACGTTCATTGGGATTTTATGTACCGCGTTTTACTTTTATAAAAATAATAAATCGTATGGAATATGTAATGAGGTTTTGAACAATCATTAGTTTATAATAGACAACACTTTATAATGAAATAGACTAATGACTTTCAGCGTATTCTTGAATGTATCTACCGAATAAATTATCGTAAAATGAAAGTTAACACCATCGTTATTAATCTTCTGCGCGACTTACCCTGTATCTTATTGGCTTTCGTATTATAGTGCGCAATGAAGGAGAAAACAATTTTCGTTTGAGTCACAACGTTCTATATAACTATCGGACCAATCACAGCACAATTTACGATTTTTTTTTTTACGAATCTTTAATAGATAATTTTGGTTCTATACAAAATGTAAAAAAGATTTTGTTCATTCATACTTTCACTATGGTAGTTATTTGTTTGAACATTTCGCGTGGTCATTGCTTAATAATCCGTTAGCGGAAAAACTATAGTAATCAAACGAAGAAACGTTCTTCATTTGTCTATAAATAAAATCATTCGTAATAACTTCGTGAATAATAATTAGTTACCGAATTTACAACTGAGATTTATGTTTCCATTAATTAATGAGCCAGCGTTTGCCGGGTACTCAAAAAAATTGTCATATAGACTCATCAAGTGTTCCCCTCCACGGAAATCTTTAGTAAAAGGCGAAAGATTTATACGTGTATTGAAGGGAAACCAGAGGTACCTTACCAACGCGCTTGTCCAATTTATATCTACCTACAGTGATCTTTTGCTTTCGAGTAAATATCGTCTCATAGCCATCTGTCGTGCAGCGCCGGAACCACTGGCGCTGCAGCTACACTCGTCCATTCAGATGAATTTTTTTTAATACCAAACATATTTCTGCCCTAAATGTGTTTTGTTATAACGTATTTTTTATTGTAAACTTGTCCCCAAAATATACAATTGATTCACGACGAATGGTGCGTTGTTAAGAATAATTTCTGGTATTTTTCAATTATAAAATTTGATCGGATATTTGCGGACTTACCGTGAGGGTGAGTGCCCGCATGTTGAGGAAATTCGGCGGGGTCGCAATTTGATTTCCAGCCGCCGACAGTACCGTCAGATGTTGCAATTCGCCGATTTCGTTCGGCAATACCTTGATGACATTACGATCCAAGATCAATTCTTTGAGGCTGCAAAAAATCGGAAAAATTATGTTTTTTTTTTAAAGAAATAAACATGAAGTGAAAATTAATTATACGTTGTTGTTCGTTGCATATAGAGGATACTTTTCGGTGAAACTTTTATTAACTGTATTTTAGTTTTACCGAGTTCTGGATGTAATAATAGTATGAATAAAAATTTGCTATTTCACATATATAACGATACGGAAGATTGCTGTGTTCAACGCTCGGGTTGTCCGAGTTCGGACGAATGAAACCAGTCAAGCTAGAAGGTTGGAAATGCGGGCCTATCCACCGGATGTATGTACTGCTAACGTGAAAGTTTTGAATTAAAGTGAAAACCCCTCCACTGGTTGCTTTACAGAATTTCGTCTTCGCTGCAATTTGGCGAAAATCCTAAAAACTCAATTGTTCGCCATTCATTGTTTAAAATGTTTTTTTGATACAATAACCCGACGTGTTAAAAAAAACATTATTTACCGATGTTCTACCTTCGCTGGTGTTCAAGATTTAGATCGACCAATATTGATTATTCGTTTTATATTGGCGTGGTTTTGAGTCGCCTTAAGAAGGGCACTATCCATTCTACCAGTTAAAAAACGTTACGGGTTTAGAACTTTTGCGTTATCAACTTCAAATTATTCAAATAAAAGTATGTTTTTTCTCTTGCCAGCGATAATATTTTATACATAAAATATATTTCCAGATGGACTTTGTACTGTTTATTTATGATACACGAAACATTTCGTTTATACTGACAACCAACTCTTCTTGACAATGGCTTGTAACAACGATAAGTTATACATTCGAAACTTACAAAAAAAACTGTCTGGCAAAATGATCACCTTTAACTGTTATTATTCAATATCCTTGTAGTTTCAAACTCCACGATAAATGATGATGCAAGTTGAATTTCCGTAAACGACATTCACTGTACGGTTTGCGCGGTATAAAGTCGACTGATTAATTTAACATCTTTTTAAGGGATGGGTTCCGTGAACAAAAAAAAAAGAAAAAGACAATGGTCGAGAATCGTGTAACTATGGCACGCATTTCGCGGATGCGATTATGGACGACAAAAGGAAGAAGAAAACGACGGAATGGGGCCAATGTTCTACGAAGAGGTTCGTTGATTATTTTATACAGTCTTAGCCTCGATATCCTTGTTCATCGGCACAAATGGTAAATCACAAAAGGTTGTTTTGTTATACCGTAAAGAATGGTAAAGAGTTCGCCGCGGGGCTCGCGGAAGCGTGTCGATGACTCCGTCGGGCCGGTGCACTCGTCAAGATGCGCGCCGAAGAACTGGAAAGCCGTGCCGAAGAAGAAGCCACGGGAGTCACATGGTGACCGGCAGAAACGAAAGAAAGAAGGTTTTGTTATCCCCTACCTTTTCGTACCTATCAAGGATGGGTTGGCTGACCACTCTGATGTAACAGAAAGAAATTACCTCTATTCCACCGGGAGTATGAAGCGAAACCGCATAATGCCTCTGCCTTGAGCCGCGCGTATAAGAACGTCTGCAACCGTCGAAAACTATCGCCGCTCATGTAACAATCACCCATCACTGTAGTTATTTTTTACTCAATCTCGACATTTCGATAATCGACAGAGAGAGTTTCATACACGTTCAGAAGACAAATTAAGTCTCTAACAGCAAGATTCACTTTGGGAGATTTTTATATTTTATAAACATGGAAACAGCTACATTAACGGAGTAAACGCCGCCGAGCGGTTCGAAAATCGAGTCAATTTTTTTATTTTTTTATTCTCGAAAACTACTGGAGCTATTAAAATGATTTTTTCACCGAAAGATCTATGCATTGAGAGTCCTCCGGAGAAAAATGTAATATATATATATATATATATTACATTTTTCTATCTAAATTCTATCTAAAATCTAAAAGAGTTACTTGTTTTACTTTTAGACATTGCCGGTGATTATTCTCCAGTGAAAACGATGCGAGTGAAATAAAAAACCAAAACGAGTTGTTGAATTGACAATTCTAATTTTTTTTTTGCCAGAAGACCATGCTAGAAGAGCATCAATTAAGGTCGTTGATATATAAAAAGTAAAAGTAGTATCAGATGTTTTACATTTTCACAGTACGAGGCTCTCCATCGACTGGAAAAACATTGAAAGCGGTTATAATACTCGTTTTTGAAAATTTTAATCTTGTACATCACACCAATAGGCACCAAAATTCATTTGTTATCTGGTGCGAGAAATCACCTCGTACATTTATTGATCTATCTTTCCCGTTTCAGTAGTACCAAATTTACAAAAAACACATGCTTTTTTATTACACAAAGTATCAGCATCATGACTATGTAAATATATTGTAGGGTTATAAGCAAAATAGAAAAGAAATCGCGAAAATGTGAGGTGAAGATGCGTGGTGAGCTTGCTACGCTGCATGGTGGCCTCTGCCTCACCCGCCGCACAACGCGTTCCGGGCGTCTATCACCTATCACCTCCCTCCCATTTTATACCAACAACCTTATAACTGGTGCATGAGAAATTCGAGCGAAAATCGCAATTTTTATGTCATAATTAAGGAATGAAGATCGATAAAAACAAAGAAAGATCGTCTTCGAATAACCCTTCGTTTTTTAAAATTTATATTGGTTTCTTTTTTATTTATTTTTATAAGCGCTTAAAAAACAAACCAATCACTCTTCCGACGGCCATTTTTTTACGAGTACGAAAAAACGTACTTTTTTTTCGATGTATTTTGACAATTTTGTCTGCAAAACTCTCTTTTGTACTTTTCAGTACAAAAAAATCAGTTTATGTCCTACAGTTTTGGAGAAGAATAAATAAAAAAAATTGACTCGGTTATCGAACCCCCTTAAATTATGGAACAGAAAAATGTTCAGTGTATCTTCATGTTTGCCGATCCTGAACTGGAGGCTCAACGCTTCGGTAGACTGTACCGACAGCGAGCCAGGTTTCAGGCATCTATTTGTTTTATATGCGTTAAAAGAAGAAATTGCGATTCTCCAATAGAGGAATCGTCATTCGCTTTTGTAAAATTTATCCAACGCTACGTTCCTCGTTTCAACTATCCGGTTAGTCAAAACGTCCTTCCAATCTCCTATAATGCGCCTCAATTCTTCTCTAATACCGTTAAAAATATTGATCAATAAAACTTGAGCCGATCGATAGCTTTATTGTCTATGATGGAACGTACAATTATGTTTTTTGAGTAATCCACCGTTCGAATGACCTGTTATACGTTTCTATTCGCTCGTATACTTATTATAGCGTGTATCTCAATTGCGTTTAAGCATGTGGCGAGCCCAGTCAAGAGATGCTCAGGATCGCGGCACTTAGGGGCACGAGCCCAACGTTACTAGAGTTTTATGAACGCGCGTGTGGTAGATTATAGATATTAACATAGGCGTTGCGAAGATGCGCACACCGCAAAGAGTACGGCCCGTAGTGTACTCCTATCTTCTGTATGTTATATATATACATATATGGACATATGTATACGCATATATATATCTTTATATCTATGTTATGGAGGGGATCGCCTTGCGTGATGCGTACGTACAGTAAACGCGATTGTAAAACTGTTCACCGCCTGTACACGACTCGCGGGCCTCGCACTCTCGGTGTTCACACCCGTAGTTCCTCCTTCATAGACTTGGGTACATCCTCCGTTTTACTCGCGCGGCTTCTCGAAAGGCAGTTTTCGTAAACTTGCACAATACTCGGCGGTGTTTACCGTAATTAAGACGACCACTTTGAGGCAAATTTCGGTCCGCAATGCTTATCGGTTTTTCGAACTTTGGTTCATATCCGGACCATAACATATCGGCTTCCGTTTCGCGCACTCCAGAACGTTTTTTAATTATGATTTCCAAAAACAATCAGTTCATTTTAGATTCATCCATAATTTTTTTTTGTAAACGATTGAATCACTCACTATTATTTTCTAAAGTTACGATTTTTGGGACGGTTGTCAGAAAATCGAAAAAAGGCACCCAAAATCGACACACAAATCGAAATAATTGACCAAAAATTGTTGACAATCTGTATAAATCGAGATGTATTATGAAAAAAGTTACGATACAATTTGAAAAAAATTGAGACATAAGTTTGGCCAAAAAAAATAACTTGAAAAAATTCAAAATTGAATTAACATTTAAAAAGTCTACGAAATAAATAAAAAAATACGTTATAGAGTTGCACATTATGATTCCAATTTTCATTTTTTGTTCAAATCTGTTCTCAATTTTTGTCAAATTTTGTTTGAGTTTGTAAAAACGTTGTTACACTGCAAAGTTTAAAAACCGTTTTTCCGAAAGCTTACAGGGCGACGAAAAATGTAAAAAAAAAAAGTTAAATTGCAATGTATTTGCGACGAATAAAAAATCCAAAAATATGTTTTGGACCATCGATTGCCATGTAATTTTTCCACACCGAACGCAAACCCGTCAAACAATTTTAGAGTCGAGTCAACCGGAATATCGGTAGCAGCTGAAATTATTACAGATTAAAGTTTTTCATGATATTATTATGATGCCAATCTCTCCGAGGTTACAAGTACAATAAGAACCGTTAAGGATGAGGCGTGCACTTTTTTTATCCTACACCGTAGTTTTACAATACCCTTGTCAACAACGTTTTAATTAACTCCTTACCGATAGCGGCAACCACTGAAAAAAACGGTAGTTACGCGTTTCAGCGGATGCTCGTGAAAACGAGGATTGCTCTGTCACGTCATAGCTCTCAGACGACCGGTGATGTCTTTACAAACTAAAACTTGACAGACCTGTATGCTTGAAGGTGTAGCGGTGTTTATATTACGTAACTAGCAGTTTTCGTGCCACGCGAACAGTCATTACCGGATATTGGATGCGACATCTGCAATTTCACGAATACACGCTTATTAATTGCGAAATGTATCGTTAACGCAATTATTTTCAACTCAACTCATTTTCTTTCTTTCACTTTTTATTTACTTCCTCGGAGAGAAGATTTCGTGTTTATGATGGGGAGATAAAAATGGCGCGATTTTCATATATATCAACGTGTTCGGAATGTTCTGAAGATTCCACGGATTGCATTAAGAGTAACATTCCGTGTGCCAAAAAGTACCTTAACACAACAGTTGCCGCAGATTATATAAGATCGGTAAACAGATTCGAAAGTTATGAACATTTTTGTTTAGTATTTTTGCCAAAATCATTCGTATGTGCAGCCGTTTGCGCGCGCAAATTTCGAGTTATTGGACTGCAAATTGCGCAGACACATGGAACGGCAACAAATGTTCATTGGGATTAAATTCGACTAGAATCGGTAAAGAGATTAAAAAAAAATATGCATACGTCTTTTTTTCGTAACATTTTTTCGATCTCGTTGCCGTTTCCGCATTTTTCCAATTGTCGAGTTGAAATTCTATGTTATCAGTGGGGGTTAATAAAAAATATGTCGTACTAAATTTCGCAAGAATCAAAAGAGTGGTTTCATTTCTGTCAAATTCCACATACATCACATATACGAAAATGTATACACCACATGTTCTGCTATATTCTGGCTACCATTCTGTAGATGTAATTTTATGCATGTTTCTTATTCGTTTTTTCTTCTTTTTTTGACAAATCGATACATACTGTCAATAATAATCGAACATGTATATTGTAACGATTCCCCTTTTCACCGATGCCTCGCTATCGGTGAATCCGGTAGGGTCAGGAGTTCAGGGCGAGCGAATAGTAGTCGTTAGACGTTGTCGATTAGGTGAAAATAATATTTATTCAAAAAAATTCGAGGAATATGAAATGCAATGGTTAGATTTCTATTTTATCGATGCTTACCTTATTTGAGATCCTTAAATATCGAAATACGCTAAGAAACACATTCGAGTTCTCGAAAAAAATTGTAATATCAATTGTTCTCGATGAAAAAGATTAATTTGTTAGTTTTTCGCGGATGGCGTTGAACGACATTAATTATTGCGAAGAGTACGAATTTTTCGTTAGTTTATAACAGAAACGAGAGTTTTCAATAAATTTTACTCGATGTCTTAATTCTGAGTGAAATGAAAAAAGAACAGCAACCGACAGAGCATCGATAAATTGTAGATCCGTGAATTTACCGCATTTTACCAGTAATTCTCAATTGTTACTACGGAAAACCATGGGAAACGAAATTTACCGAAGTTTCAATGGTAAATGGTAATTTGATAAGGTTTTACCGACAGAAAAGATAGTTCAACACGAATCGTCCATAATTATGTTTTAACGAGTTATTTAAATCACACGAATGGTGTGAGTGACTTTATTTTTAATTACGAAACGGAAAAGAATTTTTATTTCAATCGCGCATCTACTCTGCCGTGTACTACGAAGTACAGGGTCCTCGGCGAAGAGGTCGGCTTCCACAAGATCGGGGAATAGACCGTGTCACCACGTGTCGAACCGCTACTCGCTTCCAGCTAGCTCTTCGCCGAGTTCACTTCACTTCACCTAACCTGTCGCGGTCCCCTACTAGCTGGGATTGGGATGCAGGAGTGAAAATACCTTCGTCGTCGTTGGCAATTTTCTCTCTGGTTTAGAAAGGCGGATTACACGAGGAGTTAACGTTTCCGAAAACTCCTCGGAACCGGAGGTAAATGAGGAAAAATTACCCGTTCGCCGTCGCCGGTAGAACTGATGAAGTTTTGCTTCACGGTCGCCTTTTTACATCCATCCAGATAGCCTTTCGTTTTTGAGAAATTATTTCAAATGCGAAATTTAGCGGTAGTTTCGAGAACGAGTGGTGTTCCAGATACACAGTCTCAATATGATCTGTGCAAAAATTTTACGCCCGTAAATACTACTATACATAAATAAAAATATTGAAAAATTACTGCGGTAGCTTCAACTTCAGCGAGCTGTCTACCTATCGACCTAAATCTCGATAATTTAGAATACGGAATACGGAAAAACGCTAGAATTTGAATATTTATATATTGCTACCTTCCCTTTGCTAATTTTATAAAAAATATTTTTAAAAATACTAAAAATATGCTTTCTCCTAGTGATCAGTGTTTTAAATAATTTTCTTATCGGTATCGTCCAGTTATGCCACTCAATGTTGGCTGTAATTGCGGTGAAGGGGTATTAGTATTGTTATGTCTTTAACACGAGAATTCTATTAAAACAGAATAAAAATGACGTTGTGGATTCGTGTCACGGAAAAGGCAGATTTAAAAATAATATATTTGCATTTACGTCGGATAAATGGTTTTATGAATGATAAACTTTTCATTATCGCGCGACAGTCCGGATTACAGTCTTGATTTATCGACGGAACTACACGCGGGTATATGTATACATTTCCACGTCATTAATATATACACTAACTATAGCATTCATGGGCATAGAGTGCGATTCCATTCCGGGCGGCGTGTTATACGGCAATGCGGATGAGCGAACCCTATCGCTCCCCATAATTGATCGCCTCCCTTGATTCCTACTAATCACGGGCCGCGCCGAATTACCGCTTCGCGCCTCGTATTTGCTTCGTGATTTACATCCTCGAATTTCTTTTCATCAAATCCCCTATCGCCGTGACGTATTTTTTAAGCGGGCTGAGTCACCTAAAAAATGTTTTTCACATTTTTTTTTTTTCAATGAATTTATTCATAGAAATTTCAAGTGTGTTTTACCTCTATAAAATACATATAGTAAACTATCTTTTTGAATTTTTTTAGACCTGTAAAGTGCCTCTGAATGCTGTTATAGCCAATTTAATTTTTTCGATTTGTCGTAACTTTTAGACTGAACGACTCAACGAAACTTGGATTTTAAGGTCTCATTTTCTTCGTGGCGGATATTATTTCGGTGTGAATGTGGGATTTTTTTTAAGGCACAAAAACTCTTATGGGCACCAAAAATGTGTGAAAATAAATCAATTTGTTGCAAATTGTTCATAAAATAGTTAAACAATTGGTGATCCTAATTTCAAATTACCTCGGATCACAAATTCCCACATTCACACCGAAATGACAACAATTACGAAGAAAATGAGCCATCAGAAGTTAAGATTCGTGGAGTTGTTCAGGCTGAAAGCTACGACAGGCGAAGGAACATAAATTGTTGAAAAACGTCGTTTTCTAGATGTTCTAGAAAAATTTCCCTGCCTCGTTTTTTGACACGAATTTTTTGTATCATTTACTCTTTTTTTAAATAAAAAATTTTGTGTTTTATGGAAAAAAAAATGTTTCCAGGTAAAAAAAATTGTAATTGGAAAAAAATCGATAAACTTCAAAACGCAAAATTAAAATTAAACTCGAATATTTAATTCTAGAAAACAGAATCTTTGAAAGAAATGACGTTATAAAATGAGGTTTTGAGGAACCCGATGATTTCCAACAATGTTCGTAGATGTTGTCGCGTGGAATGTTTTTATGAAAGCCACATCGGCCCGCGATGAATATTTTATTCATTCGAAGCGCATAAAAACTGTATCAAATGCACGCCAAAAATAATCGCGTAATGTTTACGGTGCTTGATGACTTTTTGAAGTTTCGTGTATTTCACAACATTTCCGTTCTTGACAGCATGCCAGTGATGCGTGTAGCGCTGTAGCGGCAAAAATCTGTCGTATATTGATTAGAAATAACGACCCTACGGTCGATAAATCGTTTTTCGCTAAACGCAACAGCGTTTAGACACAAATCTCGATCGTCGGCGATGGTTTGCCATGATATTTTTATAAAACGTTAGACCGCGGATGAACTTGAAAAGTATGAACTGTGACAGTACCGCACCTCGAGTCATTCTAAATCACTTATTGGCACGTCCGTCGGTTGATTGCTCAATACAAATTGAATGGATGTAATTACTTTTTTATGAATTTTCATACCAGCTCTTTCCCATTTTTTTTTTTCGTGTTGTCTCAAATTATTTCTTCATAATTTTCACTACTTTTTGCATTTTCTCGTCGTTTCAACTTTTTTTTTTCATTTTCATATTCAAAAAACCATTTTATCCATTTTTTTTGTTGTTTTTTTTTTTTTCAAAAAATAATCGCAAGAATTTACTTACATTCGAAAATGCATAACTCTTTCATTTTAGCGAATTCCGATTTAATATTTGGTACGTAGTTAGTAAACATTATGAAGTTTTCGAATTTTTTTTTTTTAAATCGATTTTTTAAAAATATTTAGGTGAATCAGCCTCCTTAACGCTACTAGTCATGATAGGGGTGCGCTGCGCCTGCCCGTAACCTTTTCTTCGACCAATCACCAATCAGGACGACCATCACGTCACGAATTAAAGCGACAACAATAGTTTCGACATAAAATCTCACAATTCGATATATTTTCAAGATAAAACGGTACACACCAAATTTTTAAGAGCGCGAGGGCCGACCTATGGATTGGGATGTATTTATCTTCGGGAGCCCTTAATTCTTGTACTATTAGCTACATTATCGTGGTACCTTAAGAGTCATATTTCCGCCGTGACGCATCGACGTCACTATGATAATGTAAAAATTATTTATTGCCATGGTATTAATTATTGACGATAATTACGTGGACCACGTTTAACGAACGAAAGTCAATAATCAGCAGATTAATTTTTAAGTTTGTTTCGAGATTTAAAAAAAAATGTTCTCCACGTGCAGTTAAATCGGCCGAATTTAAGGATTTTTTGTTCTGTAAACCAGGCGATTACCCAATATTTTATCTGAAGTTGGAGTATAACTTTGTCGAAAGCCCGCGAAAGCTCGAGGAGATCTACCGTTCCACCTACCAGAACTCTTTACTGCCCGAAAGTTTCACCGGATTTACTGCCGTGAGGAAAAAAAGGAAGTGTCGTGAAAAACTTTTTTAATGGAACGATCCACCGGTGAAGATCGGTGAAAGACGAGGTTCACGGTGATGGAGACTATATCGACTGAAGGGTGTTACTCACTTGACTAGTCGATCGATCTCAGGTGGCACTTGTTCGATTTTGTTGTCGGACAGATCCAGCGTTGTCAGTCCGCGAAGTTCGAAAAATTCATGGGGAAAAGATTTCAACCGGTTGCACTCGATCCGGATTGAGCAGAGACGTGGAAACCTTATTGCACAGAAAGAAAATATTTATTGGCATCAATGTTTTAATATATTTGTATGCTTCGAGAGTATTCATTGTAAAATAACAATATTGCATCGTCGATCAATTTATGTATTGACTTTACTGTAAAGAGTACGGAGTTGAAACATGTTGTTTACTGTAACCGATTTTAAATCGGGTTTTTCGCAATACAGTACAATCTTGGTTAATCAGGGAGTGGATGAAGTTTTTTTTAGTTCTTCCTTTCTTCCGAGGTGAACGGCAAATAAACTGAGGAGAATTCAATGTCCGTTAAACAGACAATCCAAAAAGATAAAGAACCTATTAGGCTCGTACGGAACTATTTTGAACAACGTCGACGAAGCGTTTTTCATCTCGATATATTATTCAGGAAAACAAAGCAATAACAACTATTTCTATTTTTTTAGAAAATGGCCTCAATTCCGTTGAAAACGTCATCTATGATGATTTTTTTCTTTTTTAAGTATGTTAAAAAAACAGTGAAAATACTTTTGATAACTTAATCGGAAATTCATTTTTTTAAAGTTAGTTTAAAAAGCAATGAAAACTAAAGGTATCTTTTAGGGAACAGACGCTCATAACGTTGAAAACTTCTTCTTCTCTTCTTTTTTTTGCTTGTATTGTGTGAAAAATATATATATACATATATTATTGTCGTAACGTAAATAATAATTTCGAATTATCTGCCAGGGTCCTTCCTGCTCCGGATAATCATCGAAATTGTACTGCAGCGTTTCCCCTTTCATCCGAAATATAAAAAAATAGCTCTTAAAATAAAGTATAATTATTCGCCCAAACCAACCCATAGTTACTTGTTCTAAGCAAATTAAGGAGTTGCGTCGAAATGTAATGTAAATTTAAAGAGCAAGCGCACAATTGCGGTGAAATTCTTCGTTTTTCCATATCTTTAGAATATCATATTCATTGTACCGAAATTCCTTCATCCTTAAAATCTTTTCGGTTACTAGTTAAAAAAAAGAAAGCCTGAAATTGAGGTTGAAGCAATTGTCAACGAACCGTTGAAGAATACCGAAGTTGTTGTCCGAGTTGTTGAGTTGATTTCGAGCCAACGATATTTCCTCGACACCGGGAAAGGCGAGTATGCTTTCTGGGATTCTGGATAATCCTCCTTTGCTAAGGTCCAGTTGTTTCGGACAAGTCGACATTTGCGTTGCCTGTAATGATAAAAGTATTTCGCAAAGCGTTACGAAAGATTCCAAAATGCGCGGAGTGCTTTGAGATTTTTTTTTTTCTAACTGAATGTTTTTTTTTTTCTGCGGGTAGCAATCGCTGTCATTAGGAAAATACACGCAAACATTTTTCGTCTTCTGATAATTATACCGAAACACGACAAAACAAAACACACGTCCTATGTTACTTAAAAAAGTTGCCGATACACGAAGACAGCATGATAATTGCGATAGGTTCACCTCATTTTCCAACGAATCGGTGTCCATGGTGTCCTTATCATATTCCTCCATTATGGCGACCAAACTTCCAACGTGAACCATTTTCGGGCAATGCCGAAGCATTCCAACGATATCATCGATCAACAGATTGTTCAACTACATTGTCTCAAAAATTTAGCAGTGTTCGTATTGCTTTGGTATCGTCGAGTCCGTTAAATATTCCACGTACCGCCTGTTAATACACTTTAATTCGAGATGTTGTCGATGTTTATTCGATACGGAGTTTCGTAAATCCTCGACATTTTTTTCTTTTCTATTCGGCAAACGACACGAAGACGAATATCTGCGACTATGGAGCTTTATTGTTCGTTACACACGCGAGAGCTTGATAGCCATATATTATAGTGTACCGGACTATTGCGCGTGCTGTGGAAGTTAATGTCCTATTTCTACTGGACTTTTGTTGTGCTTATTCATCGTATCATAGTAACCTACAATTATTGTTCAGAACGAATATGAAGAAAGCGTGTATGGAAGAATGAAAAAAGACAGCAATCCACCGAACAATGGACGTAAATATAATAATATAACTATTGCGCAGCCACCGTCGAAGCAATCGGACGAAATAGGTGGAAGGAATAGCCGGAAAGAAAGCGAAGAAGACAACACGCGAGATGCTAGATCTGTGCCGCTGGTAAAGACTATTGGTACGAAGGATAGACTGAAAAAAAGTCATTGATTCACGAATCGTTCGCACCGCGAGCTGAAATAAACATATGTGGTTATTTCAAATGTGTTGCAATTATAAAAAGTGCATATTTGGTTGAAGCAACACACAAAGCTTGTGGCGTTTTCTCACATATTTTATTGTCATAATCGCATATGCCATTTTAAGGGTTACAATAGAATTGTGATAAAAACATAATTATTTTTGGTAGCCTGCCATGGGTACCGTTGAATCAACTGATTATCAGTTTCGGTGAAAAAAATGTTCTTGAATCTTTAATGGCAAAATTTCGGATGCATGTGTGGTTCGGTTCACCAGCAGCGATAAATAAAAACCACTATAACGTTAGAAAACTTCTAGTTATCAAGGTGGAATGTATCTCATATAATGAGCGGTCAAACCTTTTTGGTTTTTTTTTATTTCAGTGAAATAAGTGCATTTATTTAATTTTTTTAACACGATTGATAATTTTGTCGAAATTCTCCGTTCGCTAATCGCTAATCAAACTATTTGTTAGCTATCGGGCTACATAGTTTTACACAAATAGACTGGGAATTCCTATTATGTAAATATGTTAAGAATCGGTAAAGACCCTTAAAATTTCATGCGATTTTGATTGTTTTTTATTCTAGTAAAAAAAAAGTCGTAAAAAAAATTCGAATAATATTTGCACATCGTTTCCGCATTTTTTTCAAATCTGCGTTTATACTTAATGCTTTCTTCGCCAACAATTGTGACTTTCTGCGGCGCATAGACTTTGTAAATGCCGGTTTTTTAAATGAAGAAGCGATTTGGTATCCCGCACATTAAGAACCCTCTTACAACAACGAATTAAACAATGAGAGAAAGAGAGAGAGAGAGAGAGAGAGAGAGAGGAAATAGTTTTAACGATTTAGAAAACGTTACAATGGTGACGATTCCCAGGATAGACAAAGTTTTCAAGTATCTTCGGTGATACCGCGCGACGAGGTATCGGAAGGAAGGAGCGGATTGAGAAACTTCAGAACCTACCGGTGTGAAACGAAAGTCTACTACATTATTTCTATGTATATATATAGAGACAGATATATATAGTATATACGCCTGAAGAACGGGTGCAATGTCGTGGGGCCAGTGTGCGCAAAGAGATATACGATCCACAATAAATTGTATCAATGTCTCCGAGAGTTTCAACGGGGTCGAGGAAAACGCACAGCTGAGTATCTTCGTGTACATTGTGATTGCAGACGCGTTCGGTATTCTTTAGGAGAGATATCTGGTCACTTGTATCCACTATACAAGCTACAAGACACGTTAATGTAATGACATTACAACTTGTTGCAATGCAGCTATGCAGCATCGCGATGCAGTTCTAGGAGAACTTCTATAGTTTCTTCAATGAAGAAGTGGCACAAGAGGGTTTTGCGCTGAGATGAATGCGACCGAAAAAAAAAAAAACAATGCGGCATTATCGTAGACATCTTTGCAATGACATAGTTAATGATAATTGTGACGAATTGCGTCAAAATCTAAACGAGTTCCAGTTATAATTTTAATAAGATGGGGTAAGCCGGGTGTACTATGAAAATACTCATAGTTGCTATACCTCTTACAGTATTTATATACCTCATGTAATAGTGAGAAAAGAGAAGAGAAGTGTAATTATAAGGAATAGTTGAAAATATGGTAGATGTAGACGGTACGGTACGATAGCATAGTTACGAGAATTGGAAAAATTCGAGTCAGATTTCATAAAGATGAGAGGTTTGTAAAGAAGTGCAGAGAGATATTGTTAGGTATGTGTTTCTAAGCATGCAATAAGTATTTATAAAGGGGATATTTTTGTATGGGTAGGGGATCTAAAAAAACCTGATAGGGCATACAAGGAAATAAATATACTACTACTACCACCTCCCATGGAATTTTGATGTTATATCTGCCTACATTTAGCCGGACGAATTGAACGAATTCTTTCTAGCGATAATATTTGTCATAATGGTTTTATACTGTTTATTCGTGGCACACAAATACGTTTCGGTGTTACTGGCCACTGAATCTTCTCAAAGTTCTGTCGAGAGAAGATATGCTTAGAAGAATAATGAAATTAAAACATTTCCATGTTAACGAACTATCGGCATCGGTATCCATTTGTTCGGTCGTTTTTGCAACAGGAAGAGAAAATACTGATTGGTAGACCCTGTGTTAATCTTCTGTCACACGCTTCGCTAAAGAACCCTAAATTCCTTGCTGCATCTACGGGTGACTCGGTACAATTGGATAATACCGATAAAGACGATACTCAACAATCGCGATAGCCTATGAGAGATGCTGGAACTCGGTTTGGAGTTTAACGCGGAAAATCTTTCCGGAGCTCTCGGTACCGCTCGGGCTGTCGGACTCGCGGATAGATCGGTCGAGAAAACAAACGGGTTTTCTATAGAACCGAAGGAAGTAGTGAAAGCAGATCCAACGAAAAGATCGGTATCCTTCGTCGTGATGCGGTGAACCGCTCTGTTCCCTTTGTTCTGTCGACAGAAGAGGATAAACCGCAGTTCCTAAACCGAATATGATCTGTTTGCAAAAAAAAAAAAAACACTTTTTTGCAAGAATTATTTGTTCAACTGAAGTGTCATACTTCATTCATTTTGAATATTTTTTTAATGTAAAATCAGAATTTAAAAAATCGGGACTCATTAAGCACTGTACAGATGCTTGAATATAAAAATATCGAAAATAGTTATTTTCGATACAAGGGCGAGAAAAAAAGTCGTTCTCGTCCGTGTATCGAACTCGATATTATGACACTTTTACGCACTAGTGCGCCAGAAGCGTGTCATAAATAGTATTTTAGCGGTCACATCATGATCGATAAGGCAAATAATAGCATGGGCCATAATTGGATCAACGCACAGCCGCCGCGAGATTTTTTTTTGTGAGAATGTATGTGATTATGAGTAACGCAAAAGAAGGTTTTTTTTTAACCGCAGTACAGTTAACAGTTACCATTTACCAATGAATTATAGAAATAATTTCGAAACCGGATTCAATTTAATTCTATATCCGCGTACCGATTTTCAGTGACTTAGGTCCTCACACATAGTTTGTCATATCGCAATGTTCATGACTCTCGACATTTAACTTTCGACAAAATGCGTATTTTTAGGTTCAATTGTATATAGTGAAATCGAAACACCGGACACAATTATTTGTTCAAATGCTATGACGCTTATGGCAAACCATGTTATGAAAGTTGAGTAAAAACAGGCGCCTAACGTCGGTCTACCGGGCCGCAGTATGACATTATAATAGGGTTAATTGACATTCAAATGGAAATTTAGTAATATTATTATTTGTGTGTTGGTATTTTTAAAAAATTAACATTAATATTCTTATTATTTCAATGAAAATGTATATATTGATCAGTTTTTCTTAGATATTTCTTATTTAGTTGTTTAGATTTTTCATAGGGAGCCTCAATAAAAAAATGTCCACGTTGATAATGTTTTAAAATAAATAGAAAAATTACTGAAATATTCACACTATAACACGACACTGACGATATTTTACACATATACAATGTTATATTTTTCCATCATTCACATAAACATCACTGTAGGGTATTTTAGCTTCACTCAATTTAGCTGGATTCACTAATATTTTTTGCGACCATAGTGTTCTGTAAATCGCGGTAATTTTAATTTTCCACATGGTACAAATGCAAAAAATTTTAATGAGACTATTCGTTGAAAATTTCACAAATTCTC
The DNA here is from genome assembly GCA_934046635.1 of Buathra laborator. Classification (NCBI taxonomy): domain Eukaryota; kingdom Metazoa; phylum Arthropoda; class Insecta; order Hymenoptera; family Ichneumonidae; genus Buathra; species Buathra laborator. The sequence goes on from OW203896.1 coordinate 798,673, forward strand.
GGGCGCAATGCCGGCCGCGTATTTGCCGGATGCGGAGCATCATACGCGATCGCTGGCACCGCTGTACATCACTGCAAGACTCGAAGGATGAGCAACGCAGCCAGAGAGTTTTGTCGCGTGTCCCGGTCGTGGAACGCAAACCGGAAGACACGCTTCGTGTATTTACCCATTGCGCAACTTCTTCGCCATAAGTCTTTTCGTCTCGTTTCTTCGTTCGCGTAACTCGTTACGGCACACTCTCTCGCGATCGTGCGCGCCGCAGACGAAGGATTTTGTCACTCCGAACCTCTTTTGCCTTCTTTTAACGTTTGCGACTCTTGCGTCAAAAAAAAAAAAAGAAAAAAACCCCGTTGGTTACTATACTTTGATACTTAAATTCCGCGTCTACTATAATAATACGATACAATACGTTGAGGTCGGGATATGTGGAGAAAGAAAATTTATTACTCCGTTTATGCGAAGAACGAGAAATAGTATCCACATGGAAAAAAGTATACGTAAAAAATATATTAAAAAAATATCAGATTTAGCGTTTTTATATAATTAATTAATCACATAATTGGTTCTATATTTGGTGACTTGAGTATTGAAAAAACAAAATGAAAAATAAAAAATTGAAATAAATGGGTGAAATTGGTTATATAATTAGTGATATATCTAGAGAAGTATAATCTAAAATATATCCGTAATATATGGTTTTTCAACGAAAATATATTGGATATGTCATAGCCATTTTTTGCGGAATACTTATTTCTCATGTAGGTAATTTCGAGTTGTAATTAATCTGTTTTACTTTTCTTTGTTTTGGGAAATTATATTCGTTATCGGAATCTGAGAAAATAAGTTTTTTTTTTAACTATTATACTTTTACTTATATTGTATACATGTACTATAGTATTACACACTAAAAATATTCGATAATTTACTACTTCCAACGTAACTATTGGCTTTATTTAATTTATTATTTTCACTTTTATTTTTAAAGAATTAGTTTTTATCGTCGAAGAAATGTTCTCCAACTCCCGATATGTCTGGTTGGAAAGTCTACCGTCGCGTAATATCAGGTACCTAATGCCAATCGTGAGGAAAGAAAAAAAAACCGCGGCACAAAAAAAATACCTTCTTCATATCTATGATGTAACTTATTTCGATAATAAAGAATTCATTCGCAGTAATTTCCGTGGAGCAATAGAACTGGAAAGACTTGGACGCGCAGTCGGAGGAAAGAGCCGCTAATATCAGGTAACGGTTTCAATAGTTAAAGCGGTCGAATCTCAGCGGTCGAGGCACGAAGCAGCGGAGTCACGGAACTAAGAGTAATTTTTTTCGCGATGCGCAAAGTCGACTTTCATAATGGCCAATTTGCAAATCAATTTCGCAAGCTCCGTTAAATCGCTGCGAGGAAACGAGCGCGCGCGTGTCTGACGAAATAGTTTGCATATTCGCCCGATTCCGATCTGCCATCACCGATGTTTAGAATTTATAGCACTCGAAGCGTTTATCTAGTGCAATATCAAAATATTAAGAATTTACGACATGAAGCTAAATGAAACGGTGGAAAAAATAACAACATTTTTATCGTTAAATTTGTTTTTCACTGCAATATTGTAGTGCTGAAAAAAAGACAAATTGCTCTCTTGCGCCGCGGAAAACTGGTGTACCAGGGCAAGTCGTGCGCGTGCCGTGTAATGCATCATCGACCCGCGCCCGCTGTAGCACTTCGACGCGAACGTATCCGACTAAAAACGGTTCGAGAGTTTCTCGCGACAACTGAAACAGTGTCGAAGCTGCCATAAACAGTCAATATAAATATAAACAGTCAGTAACTGAGCGTCAGGTATCACCCGATTCAACGGTATTATCCAAAAATGGCCGATGAAAAAAAGGCCGAGGAAGAAATGGCCGGGGAAAAAAGGCCGGGGAAAAAATGGCCGAAGGAAAAAATGTCCGCAACAAAAAAGGCCAATAGAAAAAAAGGCCGTAGGAAAAAAAGGCCGATGGAAAAAAAGGCCGTGGGAAAAAAAGGCCGATCCCACGCACTATACTAATTCCACACACCCCTCGCGATGCCCCGCACGCACCCGCCCGCCTGTACTGCGTTTTTTTTTTCGTATGAAATAGTACATTGTGATACGAGTGATACGTGTGATTCCAAAGAAGGTGCTGGCCGACAGGGGGTCCAGGGGCAGAGCCCCTGGCGGGGTCCGGGGCGGCGCCCGGGTGGGGGGCCCGAGGGGCGAAGCCCCCCGACTGCAAAATAAAATTATTTTTTCATGAATTCAATTTTTTATTTCGTTGATTGACCAAATAAGCTTTATAAAATGTTTTTTTGTCGTAATGAATCGTTAAAATATAATCGTGAAAGTATTCAATCATTAAGATTACATCAATGTTTTTTTGCAGAAGACTTCGAAATTTGGTACTTGTTAAATATAAAAGATTTTCGTAATTAAATAAGATTTTATGTTTTCTATGAATTAATTTCAATTTCTTGTAATAACGCATAATTTTTTTCAACATCGGCCTTTTTTCCCCGGAAAACTGCGAGACTTTTTTTCTATCGGCCGTTTTTTCGCGGCCATTTCTTCCTTCGGCCATTTTTTCCCCGGCCATTTCTTCCTCGGCCTTTTTTTCATCAGCGATTTCTACCTAGATCCCGATTCAACATACTTCGTGTCTTTTCCCGAAACTCGTGATTTTTGTTCCAAACATTTGGAAAATCGCTAGAAGAAAAACCTAACTAAATAAGTTTATTGACCATTATTTAAAAAATAATGACGAATGGTTCATAACTAAGATTGGAATTATTAAATAGTTTTAATTAAAGGACATTTTTTGACAAATATAACTGCAACATATTCGATTTAAGGTAGATAGAGCGCGTGGTGTTCTTTTCGCGTAAGTTCGAGAAAAATGAGAGAGAATTGCAAACACTTCTCGGTAGTATAAAAATTTGAAAAAATACATGCACATTAAAGGTACTGAAAATATTAATTTTGCATAATAATAATAGCAGAATGTTATTAACAAATTGATGGAAAAAAAAAAATTTTAATTCTTTTTGAAAAAAAAAAATGAAAATTGAATTTTTTTTAAATGTTTTTTTTTCATCACTTTGTTAATAAACATTTTGCAATTATTATTAGGCAAAAGTAATCTTTTCGGTACTTTTAATAAGAATGCATTTTTTCAGATTTCTATACTATCGAGAAGTGCTTGCACTTTTCTCTCATTTTTCTCGAACTCATGCGAAATGAATACCACACGCTCTATCTACCTTAATAGTAATTTACTGATAGCAAATGGAAACGAAAAGCGATTTGAAAAAACCCGGAAAAATATCATAAAGGTATGTTCAAAGGTCGTTTCGTTGATAATATTTAAAAAAAAGTACAACTAAAATCTATAGCGTTGTTTTCTCGGATCCAAGACAAAACGCCCCTCGGCAAAAAAACGTTTTCTGTACGAGATGGTTCCACTGCGTTGTCGTATGAATTTATAGATTTGATACCAGCGGCAAAGCCGATGCGCCCAAAAACAAATATTTGCATGGTCCACGTCGTTGTAGTTCTAATCGACAAAAAAACACGGGTTTTCGTACATAGAGAGAGATGAGCCGGAGGCAATAGTGGTCCGGTCGGCAAATCGCTTTATACCGTTACCGGCTTGTTGTTGCTTCCAGCAGCATATGAAGTACCAAAAAAAAATGCCCGTCCTCTGTATATCGTAGCGATGCTCGAGAGTGTCACGTTCAGCCAACATGCGTGACCTCGTATTGTATCCCGTAGATGTCCACACAGTACCATCGGCAGAAAGAGAGAGAGAGAGAGAGCGTCGCCAGTATATATCTATATGTAACATAGATACAGTAAAAAGCTTGTGCGTTGTGTAAAATGCAGGGTATAAGGCCAAATCTGGGGTCGAGGCTCAGTGAAAATAGTCACCGTTTCGGTCACTCTGGCGCACGTGCGAATGAACCGGTTTGTATCACTTTACGAACGTTCGATTTAGCATAGTAATTCATTAATGAAATTGTATGTATCTGACGTTGCAAATATTTGCTCGATTTTATTAAAAAAAAGGGGGTCATTATCTACAAAAAATGTACTACATGTTCGCGTAGGAATATTTAACAACATATAACTTCGCGTCCATTTTTATATGTCCAATTTTGTATGTTTTTATATGTGTTTCTAATATATTTTTCGCATATACGTTTGTTCCACGTGGAGGGAAGATTTATTAAACAATCTATTAAATTCGAACGATTCAAATTTATTTTCAGCACCTTTCTTTAGTTAATGCGGATATGCAAACTACGTCGTTTTCCACTCATATTTCATTCATAATCAGACTTGAAAACGTCTTGATATTTTCGACTCCAGGGAGATTGCACGTGGATAACAATTCGTGGGGACGAAAATCTTTCGAGTTGCCGCGAAGCTTCGATCGCGTTCAAAATTTTCTCTCGGGGAAAAACGTGTGTATTTATATATATATATATATATATATATATAGTATGTGTGACGCTTTTACCGCACCGATGACATTCTCTTTCGAGCGGAGACCCAGTATATCGACGAGATATTCGATATACTGAATCGAACGACGGATATCATTTGAATAATGCGATGAGGGTTGATGCAGCGAAGAATAAATTCGATCGGGCGTTTTCCCTTTCTCTGTAGACGTATATATTTATATCTGTCTCTCTATCTTTTTGTAGTTCTTTCGCTGATTCCGTAGGCCTCGGGCTATGCAATAAAGAACGAGAACAGGCGGGTAGAACATCTGTGCGCAGAATTCTCTTTTTGCTATGGAATTTTTTTTTCTTGTCAGTCGACGATACATCCTTAACTGTTAATATCGTAACCTCCTATATCATTTTATCATTTGTCAATTTGTAGAACGACTCGCCATTGAATACTATCGTACTATTAAAAAACATCGATATTGGTTAGTATTTTTTTTTCCCTTGAATCCATTGAAACGGTATAAAATGTTGATGAGAATAAAAATAACAATGTCGGAGGACGGGATCGAAGAACATCGACTTGCTTATGTACAATGTGTTTCTTTTAAAGCTGATGAACGGATAGGCGTATGAATAAAATATGAGCTGATTAGTAAACATGAATCTAATACGATCAGATTTACAAGTTTCTTTGTTTCAGAATTTAGATAGAACGACCTACGATTCAAATTTGAATTTCGAAGGCTGTCTTGATTTCGAAGAATATAATTATCCTTAAGAAAAAGCAGATCGCAATTGAGATGAATATGTTGATTTAATAATTTTTTATATGTTTTCATTCACTATTTGCAAAATTGTTTTTTTACTAGCAAAGCTTTAAAACAAATAAGTTAATAAATCCCCTTAAAAAAATTGACTATTTCGTTAACTGGTTTTATTAACTGAGCCGTTCGCTTTTAAACCGACGGACTTGTATATCATCGCAAGAGTCAACAAACCGCAAACCTAACTTCGGAAAAGTTGCTCACTTGTCGAAAACTGCTTTACCATCGGCTCGATTGTGCCTTTTCATCGTCATCGTAGTATTTCGTGCTGTGCCCGATGGAGGTCTCTTCGTACCGTTAATGATAAACGCACGATAGCGCCGTTAACACAGTGAATTCAGGTTCCGATGCAATAGACTCAAGTTTGAAACCTCCCCTAAATTTTCTTTTTTTTTTTAATGTAATTTAAAATTTCACAAACGTTCCCCTCGACAGCAACACGCGTGACTCTGGTAGACACGAGTAATTTAAGATAATAAAAAAAAACACTACTTGACCGAAAATCGTCAAACGCCCCTCAATCAAGTAATAAAGTTTATGCTTGAGACTACAGTTAAAAAATCGATAATTAGATACGAACCCGAGATCAAGAGACGCGGTAGCGTCTTGACGCCAAGTAGTTTGAAAAGATAAAAGTCCGCGTGGTGAGTCAGCGCGCGTCGAGCGCTACCGTGTCCTTATCCGCTAATATCGTGCCCCCCAAACTTTGACAGTTTTTTTTCTCGGAAACGAGACACCGTGACGAAATTTTAAAGACACTTTCAAGATATAAATCGAATATAAGCTTCAAAATGAGCCTAGAATCAAGCCGATCAGTACTCGCAATAAAGACATATCGCGATATCGCCCGAAAAATCCACGCTTTCACGATAAAAATAATTTTTCAGAAATGTTTTGATTGTCAGTTGTTTGTCCAATGTCCCGTGATGCTTGTGTGTTGCGTTCGTGCGTTCATGCGTGAGCCTTGCATACACCATGGTATAAGCGGGATGAACGATCAGCTGTTACCGATTTCCAAGTGTCAGATCGTGAACATAGCAACTCGTGATATCCGTATCTCCGCGATCCGTGAATAGTACACTCGCATTAATTCGTCGAAATAGAGGTTAAATAATGAGGGGTTATTTACAATTTGATTGTGAAAACTAGTAACAAAAAAAACCTCTCTGGTGGTTAAGATAAAGGGTTGTGTGCGTGAAAAAATTATACAAACTAATTGCGGGCGAATGGTATTTTTAATTAATAAGTATTGTGCGTGTGATACATAAAAAATCAAAGTTGCAACGTGAATTTTTTTTAAATAATAATCATAAATAATATTTTTTGAATAATAAACAATATTACGTCAATAATAAAAAAATAAATTTTAAAAAAGAATGAAATAAAATGTAAAAAAGCGCCTCAGCGCCCTGCGGGCGCAGAGGCTCTTCTTGGTGGGCTCCGCCCCCCAAACACCCCGAAAAATGTCCCTTCGGGACATTTTTTAAGGCACTCACAGGGATACACGTTGCGCTACGTGCTCCGTATCGAGTATGATTACACTTTGCGGTATGCGCTACGTATCGAATATGCTTATACGTCATGCTGCGCGTTTCATCTCGGAAGACCGTATAGGGAAAAATCATTTATCAATTATGTAAATTGATTCATAGTTTAACCTTCATCGAATATAAACATTTCGTTTTTATACAAATTCATTATTATTATTCACAACTGATATTTCCTTTTTGTTTTACGATCAATTATCAAAAATTCAGACACGAGACAAATATAACGAATTGCAACGCGTAGAACTTGATCAAATTAATGTAACGAATCAAATCATATCTAGTAAAGGTCGTTTTATTGGCTTAACACTTATGACCACATTAAATAAGTATAAAACAAACACAGAAAATATTTACCAACACGAACACCATTACCATTTACCCTTTCGATCTAATGACCCCTTTAAATGCATCTCTTTAAATGTTTTTTCTTCCCTAAAATACATGGAATCACTTTATTATTACCTCTGGACAGGAGCCGAAGTATTGGAGCCGAATATTCAAAAAATTTGCTTTTAGTTACGATTTTCAATGAAATTAACTCGATATGAATCGTTGTAGCAAAAAAATGATATCTCGAGAACGAACATAGATGTCGTCTTGGTTCTTATCGTGTATTGAAGAGGAAGTAGTACGTTGCTAAAATAAAAAGTTGTAGTGTCTTGGATGCGTCCAAAATTAAAAAAATAAAAATTCAATTTTTTGATGAATTCGACTGCGAGGGCTCTTTGTTTGTCGATGTAGAAGAGAATTCGGTTATAACACTGTATGCATTTTTTCTCTTCCCCATAATAGACAGAATTAATTCTTTATTGTCACTGTCCGAGAGAAATTCGAGAAATTTTATTTTTTATCGTTTTATTTTGTTTTGAGATAGGTATATTGAAACAATTTAAAAAAAGAGAAGGATGGTTCGAAAAATACGAGGTAAAATTTGAATTTTTTTTTGTTTCGAAAAATTGTTAGAGATTTGAAAAGATTGACTTGCAGTTTCCCAATATTTAAAGTAATATACATTAAAAAATGAAAAAAAAAATGAGATTTTCCTTTTCGATTCAAATCATCCCGCCACACAATACCAACGTCGCGGTGTATGCGAACTTTATCACGTCTGCTATGAAATTATCGTCGGCTTCCAAGTTTGACAAATCGAATGAATGGAAAAAAAAAATTGTCGCGATTGGTTTCAATTTTATTTGATAAATTTCAATAATTTTGGATATTCGATGATTCTTCATTGTGAAATTATAACCAAGTTTTCAGTGCACCGGCGAAATTTTTTATTTTTATTATGAATGTGAACAACGTATAGTAAAATATTGCGAATGATATTCGTTCAAAATATATTATTTTCGAAATAAAAAGGACTAATATTTGTCAATCAATGTGTGATATTTCGTATTTTATTTTTCGCAACTAAATTTTATTGTTTGACACGATAAAAAATTGTTTTTTGGACAATTAAAATAACATAACCTTTAAAATAATTCCTCACTAAAAATAATTGTGGAATAAAAATATTAAGAAATGTCAGAATGTCTTCAAATTTGCTGTGCATAGTGTTTTCGATGCAATAAAATATTGCTGAAAATTAGAAAAAAATTCTTTCGTAGGTTTAAGAATTACAGCGCCGTACGGACATTTGACGGGAGAAAATCGATTTTTAAATGGAAAATGCCTGGAAAAAATGTTCAGAGACGTCGGAATGTCTTCAAATTTGCTGTGCATAGTGCTTTTGATGAAATAAAATAATGCTGCGAAAAAGAAAAAATTTGGTTCGTAGACTTCATAATTGGAGCACCGTATGGACATTTAGCGGAACAAAATTGAATTTTTATTTTGGAACAACTTATTAAAGGCTTCGCAGTAGTTTCAAAATGATTGTGCACAATGGTGATGATATGATACATCATCCTTGCGAAGAAGAGAAAAATTGCTTCGCACAGTCCAAAGTTACAGCACCGTACGGAAACTTGTCGAAGCAAAAATAATTTTTTTTTGTTAAGCAAATATCCAAATGCTTCGCAGGGGCTTCAAAATGTATGTGCACAATGGTGATGATATGATACATCATCCCTGCGAAGAAGAGAAAAATTGGTTCGCACAGTCCAAAGTTACAGCACCGTACGGACACTTGTCAAAGCAAAAATTGAATTTTTTTGTTAATCAAATATTCAAATGCTTTGCAGGGGCTTCAAAATGTATGTGCACAATGGTGATGATATGATACATCATTCCTGCGAAGAAGAAAAAAATTGCTTCGCACAGTCCAAAGTTACACTGTGATACGGACGTCTAAGAAGATAAATTCAGTAATAAAGGTATTTTTATTCAACCGCAGGCGAAAAAAAATATTTCCAGTCATTGGAGTCACTTTAAATTCACTACGCATGATGTTGGAGGTACACCAAAGTAAATGCTGAAAAATTACATTTTTTGGAGCATACGCTCTGCAGAATCCCCATCGAAAGCTATGTGAAGAGGCCTCGCTGGTCATTTTAATAGGCACTCTTTGCCTATTATTATAGTGAGTGCCTAAAAACATTGTTGTAACATTGTCAAACAAGTGATATGAAAACAAAGAGAAAAAATGCCGATAAAAATTTATCGTTTTTGGCTTCCTCAAGAAGCTTTGTTTTGTGATTAGTTAATTTAATTGTTAGTTTTTACGTAAATATTCGGGAGTTAGAGTGCGCACGAAGATTTTTGAAAAAATTATCTTTTTTGCGAAAACAAAAGGAATGCACAGATTTTGCCCAAATTTAATATCGGACATTGTTTTATAATAGTCCAACTTTGTACCAAATTTTAGCCCGATATCTCAAAAAATATGCCAGTTAGAGCGTCACTACCAATTTTCAAGAAATTCAAAATAGCGTAAAAACTGAACGACTGCATAGATTTTGCTAAAAATGTGACCAAAGAAGGGGATTTGATCGATCGACATGTGGTGTAAATTTCAGCTTGGTATCTTAAGCCGTTCTCAAATTATGAGGTCAATTGATGAGCACCCACACACACAACACACACATATGTACAGACATTTTTTCTAAATGTCATTTTTCGACATTTTGGAACATTCTGAATAAGTTTACATGAAAACCAAAAAAAAAAAAATTCACGAAAACAAAGCTTCTTGAATTACAAAAAATTCGTGGTTTCAGATAACCGTCTATAACTTCTACAATATTTACAATATCGATATTACATACTGACAAACATGTTCCTTACACCCTAACACTTCGAATTAGCTACGATTTAATTTAAAAATATTGAATTTTAGCAAATACATTTCGCAGCGATGAAGACATCGGGTTTCCCAGACCGGTGTGGCGATAAAGAGGTACAACAATATGTTTTTTTTAGAGTTAAAATCACATTCGAAGCGAAAGAGCGCGTAAACAAAAAAAAGAATAATTTGGAATTTCCTAATTTACTTAGACTTTCAGTACGCCGACTACAACATTTTTTTTATTGCAATTACACCCGCGGTACGAAATTTGAGTTTTAATTAACCTCGGACGTGGATAGAGCTTTTCCGAGAACGGTAGCTACGTGTAATATATGCGAAGTAGAGGGGGAAAGGGAATTGAGTAAGGCTCGCGTTTCGTAGCTCGACAAAGGAGAAGATCAGCTGAGTTCTCACAATTAGTTAGCTCTTTGATTCCCTAGTGAAGCCGACCATCCAAATGCCACAGCGGAAAGCTCAATAGCATTCGCGTCTAGTCGGAGAACTATCCCCTTCTCCGGCCCGTTCTACTCTTGACTCTGGATCGTTATACACAAGATTCTTCAAGCGATCTTGAGTCCAGAGGCGCAATTCCGTAACTGCTGCCTCATTATACGAAATTCCGAGCTCCGGCCGGGTTTTTTAAAAGTTAATTTGAGATCCGAATATATTTGCGTTATTCATTCACAGATTTGTAATTGCGAGAGACGAAAGGGATATGTCCAAAACAATCAGAGTGGATTAAATGCGCTGCATATAATTTTAGTTACAGACCATAAATAATTTTGTTTTTCAGGACTGATGATTTTTCTGATTTAATGAATGAAATGTTTTTTTTATAAACTTCATCCATCTTTACGTACTTTTTATGTGTTAATGGAAATATTAAAAAATAAGGATTAATAATGTTACGTCTAACAAATAACAATAATAATAATTTTCATTATACAATAAACCAATAATTAATTACCTAATTATTATTCATTATTAATAACCAACTGTCTGCACGCCTTCGAAGTCTTGGTTAGGTGTCCAATGTATTCTGAGCTTTCAACATTTTTTTTTATTACGGATACTTTTCCAAGTATTTAATACATAATCCAATAGTTGATTAAGTCAGATATTGAAAATATGTATTAACAACAATAAAAACTTGAAGAATATATATATATATATTTTTTTTTAACTGTACTTTCAATTCTCCAGAATGCTGACGGATCCTCCGTCATATATCTATTTCTCGTAGGTTTTATAAATATAATTACAAAAATCGTTTCTTTGAACGTAGGCATTGTCGAAGGTGCAAACCGAATTTTCGTAGTTCCATAACTAAATATTATGAAATGTAATTTTTAGGAGAAATAAGTTGGGCGATCGAAAAGTTGGAATTAGATGCTTCATTCGGTTCGTTCGAATTCCTTCGCGTGCCGGTCCTAGTAAATTGGATCTATACTTCTGTTCGTGATATCCTCCCCCTCGAAACTCTTGCTCTAAATTCACTCTTTGGACACCTCTATTTTCGCGTGATCCCTCGTTTTTCCCATTTGCCAGGTGACTCTACTGGCTTAGCGGAATACCCCTGTCCCCGACCACCGGCCCATCGACCATCCGTTCCAGAGCTTTGCGCTTAAATACCTTTTGTGCCAAGTATAGTCCGGAATAATTCGTACCGAGAGATCGAACCACGCGCTCGGCCGTCGCACCGTCGGAAACGAGAGAGGATAGCGAGCTTTAAACGTTCGGGCTGTCAATGCATCCCTGAATTTCAGTATGGAATTAGCACACCGCGACATCGATGTTTTCCCCGAAATTAAACCCAACCCAATATACGTACTCCGCCGTACCCCGAAGCGTATTTTGTTCGTTTGGCGAGTGTGTGTTGGATTGGCATTTTGGAAATGTGTTTTTTTTTTATTCCGGAGTTTTTATCAGCCTTGTACGTCGAAAAGCAAACTGGCTCTCGTGAGAATACTGGATATATTTATTGTTCGCGCTCGGCACTTGACTGGATTCGACCTATCGAGTTTTATCTCGATTACGCTTCGGTGCACTCGCCCACTTCTCACTCGGCTACGGCAAAATTGCAATTGACGCAGCGACGGACATTTTGAGTATCAATTTTTTGTTTTTCTTTTTCATTATTTTCATTCAGCGGCTAACATTCATGGCTTTATAAAATGATTTCATTTGTCAGTAAGAGAGAACGGGTCGAACGGAAAAAAAATGAAGATAAAATTTGAATAAACGAAATTAAAAAAACGTTGAGTTAAGATTTTAAATAAAACGAAAAACCCATTTTTTAAAAATTAAGATATTTCACGAAATTGAAACTGTTATGTAATGAATAAAAAATGCAAATTGAATTTTTATTTCAAAAGTTTTTGCAAATTAGATCGTAATTTTTCTTAAATTTGACAACAAATGTGCTCCAGTTGCGCCACGTGTCGCTTTTTTCTTCGCTCCTATTTGGTCGCATACTCTCCTATATTTTTTAATATGAACTGGATGTATAATAAAGTTTATTCGCATCAAAACACTCAGCATTTTTATAAAGTTTCAAAATTTGTTAATGGCGTTTAAATTTCGGACACGTTTTGATCCTTTTTTTTTTTAACCAGAAATTTTCCCGGCACTTTACAAAGTTTGGCCTGATCTTTCGTATTTGATAATATCTTTCAAAAGTTAATAACAGCGTGCTCGTTCGCTGTGTGAACTCAATGTACAGCGGCAGTAAAGTCCGAACTACGGGCTTCTCTTATTAAAGCTGCAACTGAATCTCTACGGTGCCGGAAGTAGCGTCGATCGCATATTTGATGTCCGATTTTCAGTGAGTATTAACCTTGGTTGCTCATGAATTTGCAAACAGTTTGCGCGACGATCGAGGGAAATGCTTGACCCGGTCACAGAATTCGGTCACAGATAGAGGTTCGAACGGTACCAGTTCATTACATATAGCGGCGATTTCTTTTTTCGGACGAATTAAAAAAATGCAATTTTACGGCCGATCGACATAATTCTGACCGGAAGTAACGATCGCGAGAGCCAATCGTGCAATTTTCACAATCTTAAGATACATCAAAGATGCTTTCGAGATAAAAAAAGTGATCGAATTCGGAAGTTCGTATGGGATGCCGTCCTGGGTTTAAATAGCCAACGCTCTCGGCGTCGAGTTTCGAATAAAACTGTAACTGCTACTAGAACCGAATGCGGTAGGGGACTCGCTGAAGGAACGTAGTTAACTCAATTGCACTTCCTTACTGCGGGGACAGACGCCAGGTATTCCATACATGCGGGAAGATACACGTACACCACGCACATACTGTTGTGTCAACGTATATATATCGAACGAAGTACATCCTTGCTTCTTTCCCCAGTTCTCCCAACTCGATGGAACAGTTTACAATCGTTGTAACCGTAACAATTTCACAGTAAGCTGAGCAATCCACCGGGGAGTCTTCCGCAGCTGAGGCGACTCTCTCTTGCCTCGCGAGTTTATCTCGCGCCGAATGACCTCTACAAGACAAAACCGGTGAGGACGAAGAAATGCGAGACTTTTTCGCTGTAACCAACTGGGGAATTGGCATGATTACTTGTTTTTTCACAATTTCATCGATGTTTTATAGTCTCAAGGAAATAAAAATTAAATTCGAAGATACGATTTTAAAGATAGAGATGATCTGATGTTTAGAGAGACAGGTATATATTTCTGCTTCCATTTTCATCAAGATGGCAGTTTCCCTGCCATCCATACTTCACATCTCGTTTGTAATTGACCCTTAAGAGCAGATGAAACTTTTTTTATACCAAATTTCATCGAGATAACTTCAAAATTCCCCATTTCAACTTATACCCTCCTCTTTCTTCTTATTTTAGTGATACATTTGTATCCTCTGTCACGAGTATCCAGATGACGATTTATAGACACGCACCATATGACAACGATGGACGGGAATAGTTCCGTTTAACAATTGATGAACGAACAGACGAGCGATGGGATCGATTGTCATGGCATAAACTTGATTGAACTTTCTGAGGAAATAAACGTTTGACATATCGTCTTCGAGATATTGATCTATTATTGTAATTGATAATATCCGCCCTAAATCCAGATACGCGTGTTCTTTTTACGCTCAGTTGTTACGGTATATGTATAAAACGCTTACGCGTCTTGTCAAGGCGTGGCTGTAGGACCCTTTACGTCATACAAATCCGATATTTTTAGAAATCCGAGAAAGTTAACTTTCTCAATGGCTATTAACAAATCAGTGAACATTTCATAAAAAAATATGTTTATTATTAAAATCAAGTATCACCCCCTTGCTATTATATGACGGGCGATCCCGAGTTGTTTGATTCTCTGACCATAATGCCAAATTCAGAAGAAAATGATAATCGCGCATATACTGAATATTCTTATGAAGAAAATATGATTATATAAGATTTATGATACATTTTTTTGATGATGTTCAAAATATATCAAAGATATATAATATCGTTATGTACATATTTTTGTTCCTGATGGTCAAACGCATCAACAGAAGAAAAAAACGTTGAAATCGGAGCATCAGAACCCGAGACACAGACAAGAGAAAGTGGATTAGTCGCATCCACGTGTAAAATAGGGTGTCTGGCATGAAGAGTTAATTTGCATTGTTGCGTCTGGGCCTCATGTTCGAATATGTTGACGACTAGAAATTGCATTCGCGCTGGCGTTGGGTAGCTTAGTGGTAAGAGCACTCGCTCGGAAAGCGTAGAGGCGCGGTTTCGATTCCCGCTCCAGCCCCTTCAGTGCCGAATTCTTTTTCTGGGACGTAACGCGCATATATCGATATTTAAGGTGAACGTGTTTGCCGTACAAAGATCTCTCTCATTACTACATAGCTAATTTTCCAAAATTCTTCAATGTTTTTATTACTACTTTATTAAATAGTTTTAGCCAATTTCATCGAAATAGAGATTGATTGACATTTTGATGATATTGAGAAATGAATTGGTTAATCTACAATCATTGGCGATTACTGTGACCGGGATCGTTGTTTATTGCTCGAACGCGACAGTGTGAAAATTCGAGACCGTTGCCGTAGGAAACCGTCTACAGTCTACAGTCGCAGGTGCGCATGTGGACCGAATTGAACATTATAGTGATATTACGACCGTAACGGGGCAAACTATGATTTATGGACAAAGCTGCTGCTGTTTATGTATATACAAACATGTATATATATATATATATACATCCCACTTTGTTCGTATGCTCTCCCACTGGCACACGATGTGCATGCATACTATGCCGCTTCGTACGAAGCGGCAAAAGGAATTCCGTATCAAACGTCATATTCCATCCAAGTGCTTTCTCACCTAATTATCGATTACTCTACGTAGTATGTACAGTGTGAAAACAACTGCGGCGAACAGATAATACGCGACATTATTGCCATAAAATCGAATCGATTCTCACCACGATTAATACAACAGGGTCTAGCTCGAGAAATAAGTCTCGTTCCTTCCCGTTTCTATTTTTTTTTAATTATAATAAAATCAAAATGTACGCTAATATAAATTTCAAACGTTACAATGAAGAAATTATCAATCAAAAATCAATTCGAGTTAATTTCAATTTTCAAAAATTCAGATATTAAGATAAAATAATTGTAATAGCGAATTTATTTTATAAATTTTTTTTTGTTCATCATTCTATATTCTACAGTAATATGATAGGACATTTCTAACCGAGTGTACAGGCATTTTCCGGGATTACTACAGCGGTAGATATTTGATTTACGGGAATAAAGATCGTAACACGGATGCTAAAAGTGCGGGTTGCGTTCATAAAAGAAATAAAAAATTAAAAAATTGAGAGTATCAGCATAATGTTCTTCAACGCGGGCGTAAATAATCGACAATCGAAAGCCTTGCGGACTATCAACCCCCTCATCCCACCCACTCATATAATCCTTTCTGCCTCGCAGTTATTCGCTGTTCGAACTTCCAATTTGTTTGGAAATAAATAGTCACGCGCGTTCAAATATCGTACTAGAAAAAAACTATGATATAAAGCATATAATACGTGCAACTGCAGTGGATCCTCGAACACGGATTTTCCGGAATCGCTTCGTGCTTTCTACGCGAATACTGAATTATTCCGAACGGATGAATGAACGCATATTCGATTTGGCACATTGTACGCACATTCCTATTTTACTTCCCCTACGGCAATGATGAATATTTAGCAGACAATATTTAGTGCTTATCCGTCTCCGTGATCGCAGGACAATTTGTGTATCGCTTCGTCGTCAACGTCGCAGCTTTTGTGCTTAAAGTCCTTCTTTTGCGAAATAAAATTACGAGCAAAATCTTAGGCAACCCCGATTTTTTAATGTATCGATTTAATGGTCTCACTGTAGTATCGTATACGAATAAATACACTGTAGTTTCAATTAATCGTCGTGGACTTTATTAACGGGCGGAGCAGTTACAATAGCCACTGCTCCACATAGCGGCGGCTCAGCAAGGAAAAAAGCTCTGACAGGCTAAATCACATAGCCAAAGGCGCGTTTATAGATAACACGCGGAAGTCGGGCGTTTACATGACGCGATAACGCGCATACATTACACTCACCTCACCTCGATCTGTTTCCCGTACACGCATTTCAGATCCCATTTTAAAGCCGAAGAAAAAACTCAACAACGTTTTGGAAATTAAGAAATTAAAATCGCGAAGATACCAAGCACCGAACATCTCTGCACAATTTGTAACGGCAACCGATGTTATTGCAATTACTATTATACACACATTTCTCATCAAATGTAAATTAAAAATCTAATACTGTACTGAACATGTATTATTATAATAGACGCAAGGGTTCTTTAACCCTTGTTGAGTCAGATTTAGCCGATGCTTTACATTCGATGAATCTCTAGAGGCTACTTTTCGGCAACGTAAAATGAATATTACTGGCACAGAAACTGCTAAAATCGACGAAAAATATTTCAAGGTTTGTGGAGTTATGTTTTGAAAAAAATTATATTTACAAGTCATATTCACACTTTTAGCCGAATTAAATAAATTGCGTGAGGTAAATTTCTGTAGCAGATTAAAAAACTATCGCGAATGAACGACTATAAAAGACAAAAGCTCGAGAAATGGTTCCGAAAACGTAGTTTCGAAAAAACAGTTTCCAGAAACACATATTAGGATACCGTATTCTGATCTTACTAGTGGGAGTGGATTCACCGAAGAATGACTGGGTATCAGTCAATAACGGCGCGAAAACATAAATACATAATATAATACATTATTTTATAGAGCGTGGGCAGAATAAGATTGTTCACCACTACATTCTCAAAACTAAATGAACCCAAAAACTCTTCGTAACCTCAAATTCATGTATTTTTCGTTTATCGAAAGCAGTTCTATCCAAATGAGTCACTAGAAGACGACTTTAACGGCAAATTTCAGTAAATGACCATTCACTCTATCCCTATGTGGAGGAATAATTAATATTGTAGATTATTGAACTGGTATAATCCAATTATGAATCAATGATTAATAAAAACGTCATACTAGTCAAATAAATCGGAATATCAGATTTAACACGGCTATTCACTACTCTTGATTCTTTACATATCGCTTACGTACAGTAGCCCATATTTTACGAGATCAACACTTCAGTTCATGCAATAAAATTCAGTTAGAACTGTGTACTACTTACTTATGTAATAAGTTTTTTTCCGAATAAATGCTTTGTTATTTAACAGAACTTAAACAGTAATTTACTATTGGGCCCTATATGAATTTAAGGAGGTACGAGTTTCAGTGCGGTGTTGAGGCTCTGTTCCCACATAATCAGAAGAAAATCTCTCGCGGAAAGATGGTACGCGAAGATTTTTTAAAAATAGCATCAAACGATCGCTTTGCGCAGTACTGAACCAAACGACAAGCTTTCCTGGCCAAACTAGGTACGGAGTATCAGCGATGCTTGTCTCGTAAACTCGGAACATGAATCCGTCTACCTCCGGGGGGCTGTAGTGGAATGCATAAACATATATATACCCATAGAATAGACAGAGTATAAAACTGCAGCGGTAGATAGTAGACGAGAATGCTAGGTATTCTAACTGCTGCAAGGAAAATATCCTTATCCAGAGCCTCGAGCATTGGAGTTCCCTCGAATCGGCAAGAAAGAGAGAGAGTGAAAAAGGAAAAGAAAAACACGAATGCCCCGTTGGAGCTTCTGAGTCTGGCTATGATACCTACGTATAGTGCACAAGTATGGAAGAGAGTTTAAAACTCCCTATAGATATGCCGTAGCATGTATAAATAAAAGCAGTCGGTTATACGAGCGTCGGGTCGTTTGCATTGAATGGAAAAGCAAAAGCTTCTGGCATAGTTGTGGCCGAAGGTGAAGGCGCGTGGGCGCGCGATTGCACTGGGAGGGTTTTGGTGGTGGGTGTTGCGCATGGGCCAAAAGTCCTCTGCACACCGCGATGCTCTCGACGCGTTGGGTTTGGTGCCGCGCTATACCCGGGGCCACTTGATTACTCCTAAGTGTATACATCGGAGACTTCACGGTTTTCCACCTCTTCAGACTTATCCCTCTTTCAAACTCCCGTTTTCCCTCCCTTCCGCATTTGAATATTAAAGTTTGCTCACCGCAGGCGCGTACTGGATGGCTTTATGTGTGTACGGCGAACGTCGGGAGCCCCGTCTGCCATACCGGTGGATGGCTTGGATCGTTCGGAGAAAAAGCGTTCCGTTGAACGCACGCCACCGACCGAAAGCTCTACCGTTCCGCTGTATCACATTCACAACCCTCGGCAACCCTAACCGCGGCTCGTTTCGTTTTTCCACCCCCACCTTTATGAAAACCAATCTTTTTCATCTCGCAGCTACATACATCTTGTTTTTTTTTTGTACCCGCCGGTGAGCTTTGATAAACGAAAGATGCTTTCGCGCGTCATCGATCTCGGCGCCAGTCAAGATTGCCATTTTTTTTATGTTCAAGGGAACGCTGAAAGATGATGGAAAAGGTTTTTTTTCTTTCGGTGAATACAAAAGATTGGCGGTTGTTATTCACGCCTATGTAAATAGAATTGTGACGTTTAGATCATTTGGTTGAATTGATAACGCGGCTAGTTTGTCGTGAGACACACACGATTCGCGATTTCAGTGTAGCCGATATGAAATTAATTTTGATGACAATACAGAAATGCCGGGGTCGGGTTCGAAACACTAGGAAAACGCGACCAAATCAGGAGCATACGAACGAACGGGGCCATATAACATACATCGAACGCTCTCAAACCTTTCCATCGTATAACCGGCAATCGTTACTAAAATTTAATTAATATGCTGGGCCAAGCAGTGCCAGTTTCTGCATGTGTTTATCCTCATTTGCATAAACTCGACCTTCGAATAACGATGTTATGTTATGATGTTACATCATAAGCATATAGATGAATGTGTAGGGGATGAAGCCAAATACGCTTGTCTATATACATAGTTATTCCAATTTTGGAATGATCAATCCTTTAGGCATGTGGTTGTGTTGATTACGTATGTGTGTATGTGTGTTTGTTTGCAAGGCATCCCTCCAATAGCGCATGGATTGCAAAGGCTGCGGGATTTAGATCCTATGAGGATAGAAGTACCGAGTTTGGCTACCTTGGGTCCACTTTTAGCCGTCATGTTCGAAAAAACGGAAGAAAATGGAAATAAAATGACCACGAATCGATAATTCTATACATTTTTATGAATGATTTCAAAATAGTAACATGGAAATATGGATAAACAACGGGTCATTTTAGAGCCGTCAGAACATATGGTGTAAAAAAATCGACGATTTCACACCGTAGGAATGGCACTGTAAGGAATTTTGTTATTACAATATGGTAAGCAATTAAAGTAGTTTGGACTCGAATAGTACACGATGCTGTACTTGCTGCATGAAACCTTCCATTTTTCTACTGCGTGCGTTTCAATTTACTTCGTGTTTCCATTAACCACGGCCTTCTCTCTATTAGTTGCTGAGAAGATGTCTTCGGATTTTTATAGGTAGGAGGAGGGTGTTGGGATTGCGCAGAAAAAAATGCAGAGTCAGAGTATATACCAATTCTAAGACAAATTCCATCTTGTCACATTTATTTATTGGTAATTTCTATTTTTTTGACCTGGCAATTTTTTTACACGATCAGAACACCCTTTACGAACAATCGTCCGGAATTTTTTATAAGAATTTTTCTTCGCGGATAAATAAATGGCGTGTTTTTTGCCTGAAATCGATGACCCCTACCTTGAGGAACCATACGTTCGGTCTTACTGCGAAGCTCTGTCTACTGCTTCCATCGTTGGTCGGAGTCCGTCTTTGTTTTTCTATCGTCAACTAATGGGGGTGGGACGTTACGAACGCGTCGTCACGTCCCCGGCGTCGCCGACAATGAGAGTTGCTCCCTTCGCGACGTGACATTCATCGCTCACAGTAAGAAATTGCCAGCGAAAAGAGCGCGCGACTGTGCTGGAACTTCGTGTGATTAGAGGAACCAACATCCTTTTATCAGTTAATCGTCCGTTTCTGCAGACTGTGGGAGTTACGACGGCGATTTGTGCAAAGGCTAAAGGAATCAGACTTTGGCTTACAAGAAAACTGAATGGAGCATTTGTGGATGAAAAAAAGCCATGAAGTGAGATGATAATTTGGAATTCATCGAATTTCCTATTTTGTAAAAGGAAAAAAGTCCGACTTTTTCGTAATCGGCAGATTTCGTGGAAGTCCGGTCATATTTTATCGCGCAGAATCCCGAAATTTCATGCCAGTTCCTGAATATTATAGAACAGCTCTCTCAAATCCAATGACCGAATTAAAAATCTTATTGGCGATGAAAGAGGCTATTTATTTTCTCTACCGGACGATTTATGCTTAGTTATTACGGTCGCTGAAAGGTAGGCATCTAAACATCGTCATCAAAATCATCCTCGAACAAAAAAAAAAAAAAAATGCACAAGACCCCATAACGATAGATATTTTTGGTGGCGGGCTTTTGAATTTGAAACCCAATCGTTTATCGCAGACCAAAACCCAAACTCTTTCGAGTGTTTGCTAGCATATATCCATAGGAATTTGAATGGAGCTATTTTCAACCGGTCTATTTTCCTTTTGAGATCCGATTCTCTGGTTGAACGCCTTCCAGCTTCCAAGAAGCAAGAAACTCTCGGTGGTAGTTTCCCTCCCGGGCGCTCACAGCCATCATCAAAGCTGGCGTGGTACGCGCGCGGGAGTGTTCACTGACCGTTGTGATTCCAGCCAATTCCGTGAAACTTTGGTACAGAGCTTGGCGAGATGTTGAATACCTCTTGCTGTTTATATATATGTATACATGTATAGAAGACGGTATAGAAGAGCTAAAGCGGGCTTTGATGTCTTGCCTCTCGACTTGCAGACCCTTTAACAGTTCAGCGCGCGTCTGACGCCGCGGTAAGGCAGCAGTCATTCGTATAGCAGGTAAAGGATTCATGTAAGACCTATGGGCCAAACTGAAATAGTAGCTTCGCCGGATTCTACCAAAGCTACAGATGCGGTTGGTACTGGTTACAGATAATATTCTTACCTGCTTCAGCCAACGGCGCCACAAATCTCGATCCCACGGATGTTGAAAGCCGAGATAAAGATGTCTGCTTTCCTGATGATGCGCATCGAGCCTCGATTCTGCTTGAATCCGTTGAGCGTTGCTGATTCGCGGAAAACCCGTAACGCGCAGAACAAGCTTGCCGAGGCGAGAGGGCGCGTAGCAAACCGCACCACCTCCTCCACCCAATTCCATCCATTCCGGCTGCGAGTCCGGGCAACCTGAGGCAAACAAGCATTAAACCGCTATTATCTCCGTATCAATTAATTTCCCTGCAAGAAAATTCATTCGGTAATCCCAATGGGCCGATCTTAAATTAGATTGCGGTACACAATCGAGATATAAATCCATTTTCTATTCGAATATTAACCC
This sequence comes from Buathra laborator, assembly GCA_934046635.1. Taxonomy (NCBI): domain Eukaryota; kingdom Metazoa; phylum Arthropoda; class Insecta; order Hymenoptera; family Ichneumonidae; genus Buathra; species Buathra laborator. The sequence continues at coordinate 820,741 of OW203896.1, forward strand.
TTCGCGAACCGGGAAGGGAACTCTGCCGGATATGGATTACGACCTTCTCTCAATTACTACAAGAATGCGAATGACGTGGATGTTCCGGTTATCGCCAGTGTACCAGTAATCGACAATGTAACCTTTGACTAGCAAAATCTATATTCAAGGCAGGAGATTGACGATTACTGGCTCACTGACGACGGGGACATCCACCTTATTCAATATGTTTTTTTTTTTAATGTAATAACAAATAAAATACACTTTGAAGTTTATCGACGAATTTTTTTCAGAATTTTTTTTAGTACCTGTTAATATTTCAACTTTTTGAAGTTAAGGTAGCAGCGTAATCTGCGTCCTCGGTACATCATGATCTTGAATATCAAGAGTTAATGAAAAAAGGAGGTCTTATCTTCGGGCTCTTATCGGAGCGAACATCCATGGTTAAGTTAAAACAGCGTGCATAGCATAGGATACTATTATGTCAATATTAGACTGATTATAATAGTGATTACAATAGATAAGATAAGATAATAGTAGGATACAGATACTAATAATTATTATTACTGCGTTTATCGGTCTAACATCATGAACGACAATTTGGAGATTACGATGCTTCTTCGCTTCGGTAAAATATGACAGAACGATAAAAAAGAATGGGGGATTTTGTAAAGTGTGGCAGAAAGGGATACCATTGAAAAGGGTGAGGAAATGGAAGAGAGACCTGTAGTGGGGTATGTTATAAATATCGCAACGAAATGAGATAGCGAAAACCGCCGCAATACTGATATGTCTGGATATCAGGGTATTGAATTTTTTTTTCCACAGCAGCCTCGCTTCTACCCTTAGTAAGTAAAACACCAACCCGGCGAAGTTTTCCCATAACGATGAAGCGTGAGGGTGAGGGAACTCTGTAGGCGTTGAACTACATTGAGAAAGAAGGGAAGAGATCATTCAGGAAATGCTGCAGTGTGGCAGCTGGCACTGAGAGGGAATATCGCGGTGGTATTCGGATGCGAAGGCGAACGCGGAATACCAATGACCGCGAAAGGGAATATTGGCTGCGTGACGGGTCTCGAGATTCTCGCTAAATGTGATTGAAAAAAAAAAGAGCTGAAGGTGCTGAGAACGGAGGGGAGATTTTCGAGGAAACATTGAAAGCGGAAAAATAGCAAAAAAAAAAAAAGCTAAATAGAAAACTTCGGGCGAATAACAGCTCCCAATTTAATTCAATGATAGCATATTTCTACTATTTAAATACGTTGAAGACCTCGTGAGTTGGACTTCGTATGATTTTTCTAAATGGGAAAAAGTTGGATATGATTGGAAACGCATCAGCTTTAATCTTGGAAGACCATTTATGATAAGTTGAAGCGTATATCGAGAACAGTAAATGAGTAAGGACGACTGAAATTACCAATTATATCAGTTTGATTATATTAAACATCGTATCATACTTTTCAGATCTATTTTCTCAAATATATTTCATTTTGTTCGGAATCGCGTCGGCTCTTCGCGTGAATTTTAAAGGATTTATGTTCCTATATTCTGGTCGAGTCATTGCCCTCGAGGTGTTAATGCCCGTCGAAGGCACCTCGCATTAGCCTTGTATTTCGCTTAAGTTCGTCGCTCTCGGGTTGCCGACTCGCGGCGAGAATATCTCACCTTTTCTCGTGTCTTGGTCGAGTTGTTATTCTTTCGAGGTGTCAACGCGCATCGGAGCTTTCGCGTTCTACCTGTATATCGCGGTCAGGTTCGTCGCTCTCGAGGCGTTAGCGCGGGGCGATATCATCTCGCATTGGTCATAAACTCTTCGATCGGGATATTGTTCTCGGGGCGTTGGCACGTCATGTCATTTAGAATCGTATTGGTGACTCAGGGAATTTTTTCGGTACCGTGAGGCAAGTAGTCAGCAACGAGATCGCGAGGAGTCGACTCCGACTGTCCGACTACCACTCTCTCTCTCTCTCTCTCGCCGAGACTCTTTTACAATTAATCCGTTTGTTGTGCCATTCGTTGAATATTAATGAATACGCAGTTAATTTTATTGTTATGCCTGCGTTGCAACAATTATGTCCCTTTCACCAACTCCTTCGATCCGCTCACCTCTCTCATCACATAACAGATTTCTTGTTGTACTCATTTCACTGTGAATAAGCTAAACAATACTCATTTACTAAGCCTATGGATTGACAGAGAGCGGCGTAAAATCTGGTGGCCTTACAGTGTAGTCATGGAACACCTCCTCAAGACAGTTGAAACAAATCGGAGCTTCAGAAAAAACGCTTATACATGGATGACTACAGAGTCCCGTAACTATGGCATGCCTGTAAATCAACAAAGCCTATCAATCCCAAATGTATTAGCGAGTGAGTCAGCATTCCCAAAGAAACTTTGGAGGGGAGTGTTCATAAAGTTTTCACTCATAGCCGGCGACCGTTGTGCCGATCTGGCTTGTTGTTCTTCCGTCGTTTGTTCGCGCCAACAGACGCCTTTGCGGCCCGGTGTCAAGAAGAGAGACGAGATACCTTTAACCCGGGGTCGTGCGAAATGCACACTTTATCCGCCACAAGTCATAAATCAGTGTGGCGTTCTATCGAGTTTTGGAAGCTTAACCCCGACAATGCGCTCTTTGGGGTTTGAGCTGAAGAATTTGATAGAGACGCCATCCGACTCGGCAGAATCGCTTCTACTTCTTTGCGCGCGGTCTCTATTGCCCAACCATATCGCTCGCTATGGCGTTAACACATTTTTCTTCTCTTGTAACTCATTTTTTCCTTTTTTTTCTAGAAAAACTTCGAGGCACAAGAAATAAAAGCTCTTCAGATAAAATTCCGTAAAACGAAAACTCATGCATTTGAAAACCTGTGAAAAGTATGGCATTTAGTTGGGGTGTCGTGAAGCTACTGGACGCTCGAAGTTTCAACCCGCCAAGAACTTCTTCATCGTCGAATACCTTCAGCAATAAATTGCCTTTGTTAATTTTCGTGGTATTTATTGGACGTACACCTCGGCGAACAAGGCAAAAGCTTGTACCAGGAAAGCTAGTAAAGTCTGATCGGCTCCAAGTCAACTCAAAGGTAAAGAAATTGCCGCTGGGTTTTCTGACTTCGAGACAAGCAACCACAAAGTAACGAGAAGTTAGCATCAAGCGGCCGCTACGGTAACCACCGCTGCACAAGTACGCCACCATTCCCATCCCCAGCGCCGCCTGCAGAAGAGATCGCTGCTCCGAGCAATTAAAACTTTTCCGAAGCCGTTCATTATCGGAGGGCTCTCATTTCCTTTCATTCCCTCTGCCACTTTATCCTCTTGCTCTTTCACTCCATCACTGTAATTATTAAGTACTTTTAGAATTTTCTTCCTTCCTCATCCGTATAATATTGCGCTGCATTTTGATCCCCGTCAATAGATTCTTTGTAAACGGTATATAACTATTGGCAAAATGGCAAATTTCACGTCATGCATTTTCTGCCTTCTGCCCTCGGGGAAAAGTTTTATCGATCGATATTCGTGATTTATTGTTATTACTATTATTCCGGAAATTAAAGTAATTTTTGCTCGGGGCGAAAAGTTTTATCCATTTTTATCCACGACGGGCTTGGCGGCAGTTTTTTTTAAATTAACGCGAATTAAATAAAAAATAACTCGTCGTCTGTGTCAAATAGCAAGCTTATATATATATATATATATATGAAACCAATTATCGACCCATCTTCGTTATCGATAGCGGAGCCAATATTTGCCTGGACTTATCATCCGAGAGCTGATCGTTGGTCCGATCCAGTTACCCTACTCTAGGCTCTAGAAACATATTTTAATCTGTAAATGTCAAGTTTGTTGGCGCTAATTTAACTTTCATCTCCCAATGTATTACCATGTTCAAAATTATTTTCGTGTTCAGATTCTGTACAAGAAAAGGGTATGATGTTATCTTGCGAATTTACATATACAGTGGCTATTCGTAAATCAAGCATTTCTTTTGCATTTGAAGCTATGCCATTGCACTGAGATTTGCATAGATTGCTGACAATTGTTGCCGCTTAAAGTGGACGGATATGTGGTTGGAGCGTCGTTTATACGGGTGATATTGAAAATTTCACGCAACTACAGTGGGACCTCTGTTTTCGTAAATTTGCAGAAGGCACCCGCCTGCTTATTTGATTTTGATGAACTGAATTTCTTCCATTCGTTCACACGCCGTTCTCCACTGCGAATGCAAGAATGCACGCTGTGCACGCGCAGCATTACGCCGTGGCTCTATATCACACAGGCGCCTATACTCCTCGTTGTCCCTACTCGCAGCAACTCTAATCGGGAGCAAGGTACTATAGGGGAATTACAGAATAGCAAAGGTGTCTGGACCCGTCGAGTTAAGAAAACAGGGGCTGTAAGGTAAGAGACCTAGTTTCGGACGCTTTTAGGTTACCGGTCAATCATTATTAAAATATTAATTTTGCACGTGTCTATCGAGGTATATCTTTTGCATGACTCTATAGGCGGAGATTTCGTCTATTCAAATCATCCTTTACTTATTGTTTTCAATTAATTGAAACTATTACATTAATAAAAATATGGAAGAGTTCCAATGTCCCATTTTCGGAACAGCCTTATTGCCTATTGTCCCAATCCAATCCAGTTTCTTCGCGTGCTCAGACGGTAATTTGATTTTTATTATTTTCATAGGAAATGTTCGACACCCAATTATAATTGCACGATGTACATGAATATTTGGACTATTTGCATGTACCCTAATATAACTGAATTCGAGACTAGTTTTTTTAGTATACGCAGAAATACGACAGCAGCGTCCGAAACAGGGACGTGTTCCGAAACTGGGTCTCTTACCTTACTGTACTGTAAAATAATTAGCTGCGATAGCAAACGAGACTTTAACGACTGCCGAACTTGCCAAGATTCTCAATGCTGTTTAATTAACGAGAACTGTTATTATCGCGTTCAGAATTTGCTTTTTTATGCACTCACTCAAAAATAAGCAGAGAGTGCCTATTAAAATGACCATCCGTCCTCTTCAAATGCCTGTACGTTGGCGATATGTCGCAGCGCATAAACCAAAAAATAAAATTTTACGGCGTTGAGTTCAGTGGACATCTAACATCATGGGTAATTTTCGAGACCCTCCGATGCCTGGAAATATTTTTTTTAGCTTGCCATTCACTAAAAATAGGTTTTTTGCTGTAAAGTAAACGGCCCAGTTTCGGTCATTTTTAGAGTAGAGACCCCGGTTCTCTACTATTTATAAGTGGATTTCATTATATGCTCGAAAACAAACTGTTGTAATAGTGTATTGAAGGATTCTGAATATGATCCACTCATTATTTGAGATAAATGATGAGGATAAAGTATTTAAACTATAATTTTCATAATCCGACTACAATGCCGGGATTTCGGTCACATTTCATCGCTCATGTTGCAGTTTCGGTCATCTGGTGGGCTTAGTCTCGGTCACGTATGTCCGTATATATGTATTTATCACGTATATGTATTTATCCTTTCGGACGTCCGTACGGCGCTGTAACTTTGTTATCTTCGCTCATCTTCGCTTACCTTCTCAGGAGTGTTTTTCACATCATGACTATTGCGAACAAACATTTTGAAACTACTGCGAAGCTTTTAATTAGTTTTTCCAAAATAAAAATTCAATTTTTGTGCCGTCAAATGTCCGAATATCTCACATCATTATTTTTTTTATCCTGCGGTTGAATAATAATAGCTTTTTCACTGAATTTATCTTTCTGGACGTCCGTATCACACTCTGTAACTTTGGATGGTGCGAACCAATTTTGCTCTCCTTCATTCGCAGGAGTGTTTTATCACATCATGACTATTGTTCACAAACATTTTGAAACTACTGCGAAGCCTTTAATTACTTTTTTCACAATAAAAATTCAATTTTTATTCTGCCAGATGTCCGTACGACGCTTCAATTATGAAGTCTACGAACCAAATTTTGTTTTTTTTGTAGAATTATTTTATTCTATCGAAAGCACTATGCACAGCAAATTTGAAGACATTCCAACGTCTCTGACCATTTTTTCCAGGCATTTTTCCATTAAAAAATCAATTTTCTTTTATCAAATGTCCGTACGGCGCTGTAATACTGAAACCTACGAACGAATTTTTTTCTAATTTACAGCAATATTTTATTGTATCGAAAACACTATGCACAGCAATTTGACATTTGACAGCAAATTTGAATTAACATTCTGACATTTCTTAATATTTTTATTTGACAATTATTTGAAGGTTATGTTATTTTAATTTTCTAAAAAAACAATTTTTCTTCATGTCAAAAAAGAAAATTTGGTTGCGAAAAATAAAACGAAACATCACACATCGATTGACAAATATTAGCCATTTTTATTTCGAAAATAATATATTTTTAACGAAAATCATTCGCAATAGTTTACAACACTTTATTCATATTCGTGATAAAAATTGTAAATTTCATGTGTGCACTGAAAAACTTGGTTATAATTTCACAAAGAAGAATCATCGAATATCCAAAATGATTGCAATTTGACAAATAAAATTAAAAACAATCGCGACTGTATATTTTTTTTCGCTGGTTATTTTCTTTTTTACTAAAAAACAAACAACTTTGCACAGTATATTTGTGTACAAAGCAAATGAATTAATTCAACATTCAATTAAATTTGGCGTAAAGTCATAATTCATTTATTGCGAATTAAAATAATAAATTAAGACATAACGTGAAGTACAACGACAATTTTGCTTAAAATTAGTTATGATTTGATTATTTTTCAGTATTGACACGCCATGTTTATTTTCTCCTGTGTTCTGTTCTGAGTTGTGTGTCGGTTTGCTTTGTCCAAGTATTAAATCCCTGTCAATATATGCTAGAATCATTTTTCTTGAATATAAGTTTTTTGAACATCCATACAGTTTTTGTACTATCAAATTTTTCCAGGATGTTATGAATTAGGCGATACCAAGCACGCCAAGAGGAGATAACCTGAAACAACGAAAATGCGTAATGGTTTCAGTATTTTTGTCCATCGCATGCGTAGAGGATTTCAATATTTTCTGAATTTTACTAGCAAATTATGAAAGCACAATGTTACATCTTAAAGCGTTATTACTCTGTTTTGTAATATTGTAAAACGTCGATTATGCGACGGTTTATGCCGATATATTGTTGTACGACGTAGTGAGCTCAGACTTGTACAGTTGCCTTTGCTCTCTTATCTCATCTCATTTTTATAATTTCTTCTTTTGGCAGCCTTTACTCGACTCTATAGCCGATAAACAACGGGCACTGACATCGGATTAAACTATGTATTGCCTAATTAATTTTCCTAATGAGTTCAGCACGCAATCAAGTACAACTTGCAATCAATAAATTAGGCGGGCTTATTTGATTTGAAAGTCAATTCTGAATTCCAAACTAGCGGCCAGTCGGGAATTAAAAAGTTCAAAACTCATCACGGAATGCAACTGAAGATCCAAAGTGAAATATTCAGCAGATTCGGAGGTTGATCAAAAGTTTAAGCAGATATACGTTTCCGTCGCGGATGAGGAGGCTTTTTCTACAAACGTCGTGTACGAGGAAACTGGGCTTGATTGGAGGTCATTGCCCAAAAAATGCCTTCATCGCAATGTGAAACCGGAGCACCAGGATTCAATGTACCATAAGAATGGGTGATAGCTATGACGGATTGACGTTGTTGTTTATAGAAAAGTTGAAGAAGCCGGCAGTGTTTCGAAAATGCAGGGCTGATCTGTGACTTATTAGATTCAAGTAGAGTATTTCGTTGGACACAAAATTATTTTGTGGTTGGTACATAGACGTTTTTGAGAAGAAGATGAAAGAATGGCGCAAGGCTCAACATAAAACAAGTAAAGTGTTGCTGTTTTCGGACAGTAGCACAGAAAACGAGTACAAAGGGTAACAAGATTAGATAAAGCATTTGAAGCGCACATAAATATGTATAGTATAATGATGACACATAACAGAAACTATCGAGAATGATATGAACTAAAGATAATGAACGATGGAAGCAAATAAGCGATAAACAAATCGAGCAGTTATCAGGAAGTAAGCTACAAACGGAAGAAGAAATTAACGACGGTATTTTTGCGCTGTGATATCATTAAATTTGAAGCGTTGCTGTTATATGAGAGCTGATGCATGGGCCTACGGAGGAACATCTGACGAATGCCTGAAATGAACTATAGCCACGCGGAGAACAAATTATGGATGCAGAAAGATTCGAGTAGAAACTTCCAAATCCGAATAAGGTGGCATGAATTCATTTCGTTTCATTGAACTCTTCAACACCATTCAGAGTTTCTGAAATTGTGACAACGATGACACAGAAAAATTCCAAATGAGGATGCTGACGATTCGGGCATTAAATATTAACTGACAACTAAATCACATCCGTTCTTTATGACGAAAATAATTATATCTGATGACTGAAATAATGAGTGGAACGAAAATCAGCCTGGATGTTGTTCGAAACACATTGTGCTGTTAGAATGACTAAAATTTGGCAAACGAGTATCCGTTGTGAAACCGGAAAAAAATCAAAGACGATTGATTTTCAGAATAAAATAAGTAACAATACACGAAATACATGCCATGTTAATGTTATTTGTTTTTAAATGCACATTTTTTATCACATTGGTCGGCTCAACTTTTTTCCCCCGTAGAATGCTGCTGTCCCCTGTCCAAGAGAGTTCGGATAATCAACGCTTTACCGTTATTTAAAGATACATTACCTGATCACAATGCGAATTACACCCTGCACGATAGAGTCTAATAAGGACAAGGCACTGGCGTAGATCGAGTATTGAGGTTTGCTATTGTCATATGCTACGGGGCAGCCGGTAACACGATAGAGTGTAGGATCCCACGCGGGCACAGTTGCACGGGAGAATGGTGGATGAGGCTGACAGTCTGCTGTCGATCCCGAGCCCTGTCCTGATGAAACGTCCTGGTTTGACCCAGTATTACTTCCCAATAAGTCATTGCTCGACGAGTCCGCATCACTATCAGAGTCAGAGTCAGAGTCAGAGTCAGAGTCAGAGTCAGAGTCAGAGTCAGAGTCAGAGTCAGAGTCAGAGTCAGAGTCAGAGTCAGAGTCAGAGTCAGAGTCAGAGTCAGAGTCAGAGTCAGAGTCAGAGTCAGAGTCAGAGTCAGAGTCAGAGTCAGAGTCAGAGTCAGAGTCAGAGTCAGAGTCAGAGTCAGAGTCAGAGTCAGAGTCAGAGTCAGAGTCAGAGTCAGAGTCAGAGTCAGAGTCAGAGTCAGAGTCAGAGTCAGAGTCAGAGTCAGAGTCAGAGTCAGAGTCAGAGTCAGAGTCAGAGTCAGAGTCAGAGTCAACATTTATAGAGTCATCGACCGATGATGTCTCCTCACTGCTGTTACTATCAGAATCCGAGTCGACATTCGAAGAGTTTTCGGTCGGTGAATTTTGCTCATTGCCTGCCATTATTGAAGAGTTGTCTTCCATCGCCATAGAACCATTCTCATCGCTGACTGTGTCAAAATTCATCGAATCTGCTTCATTTTCCTGGTTCGAATTGATAGGACTGTCGTCTCCAATGTTCTGTGCAGAATCTCCATCATTGACCGGCTGAGAATCCTCGGTTGATCCACTGGCGTTCGAAGAATTTTCGGTCAATGAGTTTTGCCCACTGTTTGCCGGTTCTGATGATTCGTCATTCGTTGCTGTAAGATTGTTATCATTGTTGTCAAAATTCATCGAACCCCCATCGTTTTCCTGGTTTGAATCTACCGAAGTGTTGGAATCTTCTCCGTTGTGGGAAGAACCTCCGTCATCGATCTGCTGTAAATCCGCAATTGATGCATCGGGATCAGCCTAAAAAGGAATGCTCATGAGTACAGGTCCGTTATTCAACAAAGAAAGTAGTACGGTAATTACCTGTCTCCTGAATCTGGGCCTAGCGTAACATGTTGACGCTAAAATTAGGCACAAGAAAAATATTCTTCGTTCCATACTTTTGTGTATATTTTCTGCTTTGCCGTGGGACTCCTGCTTCTCTCAATGCATACACGCGGCGACTGAGCGAATGTCGATGCATAACATCGTACCGTATTACCCAGAGAAACGTGTTTACCGCAAGTAAGCCGTGTTAAAAACCTTTGCCATTTTGAACAGATAAGGGGGAACCGAACTTTCCGGAATAGCTTACGGCGTACGTTTGCTGCACAAATTAGCTTTAAATTGGTTTTTAAATAACAATACATCTTTCTGCGACAAAACACTGTAAGTTTTCTTAATAGACGTTTATGGCAGCACTGGAATTATAAAATGGTCGAAGATGTTCTTAAAGATCGTTAAGGCATCATCAGAATCTGAGCGAAATTGAAAAAAGTGTTTTCCAATAACTTTAGGAATGTTATTCGAAAACGAATAACCATAATCGTTGACATCGTTACCTTGAGGCCGTTTCGTGAATCCGAATTAATTGAATTTATTTTAAATAATCGGAATAATTTTTAATAATTGGATTGCAATTAAATAATGAGGATGGAATTTGAGAGAAGTTGAACAACTATCAGTGATCATAGTGATGAGCGGAGGAATGGTTTTTTTTCTCGAAATTGTCACTCTACATGCCTCTCAATTTTGATGACTCATTGTTTTTGTCGGAAACAGCGAACACTTAAAAGCAGTGCTCTTGCGAAAATTATAATTACTTTTATCGGACATGGGTCTCATTCCTGAATATTCCTCGCATCGTTCAATTACGTAGACCGAGTCGTAAAGGTGGGTTTTACGCTAAAGATGGGTTATATTCGTAACGGAGAGTTCAAGTTTTGCAGTCAACTCAAAGTGGCACCGATTATCAGTTATTAGCTACTTCCCCTCAATTTTCAATTCGTATCAGCGGTCACACGAGCAACGATTGCATTGTTGTGGTTTTTGCTGGTTCACTGGTTCGTTTACGTCTGCTATGAAATGGTCGTCGTGTTGAATATTCGATGATTCTTCTTTGTGAAATTATAACCAAGTTGTTCAGTACACTCATGAAATTGACAATTTTTATTACGAATGTGAATAAGGTATTGTAAAATATTGTGAATGATTTTCGATGAAAATACATCATTTTCGAAATAAAAAGGGCTATTTGTCAATCAATGTGTGATATTTCGTTTTATTTTTCACAACCAAATTTTCTTTTTTGACATGAAGAAAAATTGTTTTTTGGAAAATTAAAACAACATAACCTTCAAAATAATTCCCAACTAAAAATAATTGTAAAATAAAAATATTAAGAAATGTCAGAATGTCAAATCAAATTTGCTGTCAAATGGCAAATTGCTGTACATAGTGTTTTCGATACAATAAAATATTGCTGTAAATTAGAAAAAAATTCGTTCGTAGGGTTCAGCATTGCAGCGCCGTACGGACATTTGACGAGAGAAAATTGATTTTTTAATGGAAAAATGCCTGGAAAAAATGGTCAGAGACGTTGGAATGTCTTCAAATTTGCTGTGCATAGTGCTTTCGATAGAATAAAATAATGCCACAAAAAAGACAAAATTTGGTTCGTAGACTTCATAATTGGAGCGCCGTACGGACATTTGGCAGAACAAAAATTGAATTTCAATTGTGAAAAAACTAATTAAAGGCTTCGCAGTAGTTTCAAAATGTTTGTGCACAATAGTCATGATGTGATAAAACACTCCTGCGAAGGAAAGCAAAATTGGTTCGCACCATCCAAAGTTACAGTGTGATACGGACGTCCGAGAAGATAAATTCAGTGAAAAAGCTATTTTTATTCAATCGCAGGCTAAAAAAAATATTTCCAGTCATCGGAGTCACTTTAAATTAACTATGCATGATGTTGGAGGTACACCGAAGTAAATGCTGATAAACTTAATTTGTTGGCGCATACGCTGCAGAGAAACCCCATCGAAAGCTGTGGGAAAAGGCCTCGCAGGTCATTTTAATAGGTACTCTTTGCCTATTGTTATAGTGAGTCCCGAAACAATGGAACTTCTCTTTTTTCTACACCATCGGAATACCTTTGCGAACAATCAATAGGAGTAAATTCTATAAATCGTTTTCTCCACAGCGAAAAACATCATAAAACCTGTTTTGTTTTCTTATCAAAAATAATGTATCGAATCGCCCCTTTTTAAATAGCTGAACTTGTTATTCGCTACGGGTGCTATGAAGCTTCTAAAAATAGAATAACTGTATCTTCTATGTCCAAATACGGCAAATAATTTTTTTCATTTTCGATAACACTGCACATGTGCAAGAGGAAACTAAAGAAGCAACGAATACGTCCGTACTATCGTTTATCGTCAGGATGTAGGCCGGTATATCGATAAAAGAAAACGAAATGAGTTTCGCGAAGATGGGTAGTATTAGTTTTTTCGGAAACAAAAAGTTGGCGAATGCCCTCAGGGAGGGGGGAAGCACTGCCGTATGCGAATAACGGCGATTGAGACGCAGCTTCCATTCGAGGTTTACTCTGCTTTGACGATCACATTTCAATCTCGAGAATAATAATTGAACGCTGCGGTTATACATACAGGAGGATATAGGGGATATAGGCGGAATATACAAGAGACGAGCGTTTGAAGATTGTACGGATAGAATGCGTTTGAAATATTCGCGAAGCGCGGGGGGTGGCGGAGGTCGTGAAAGGGGTTGAGGGTAGAACAGATCGCACAGAGCATTGGGGGTGGGGAAGTTTGGCACGCGAAGAGCGTTTGACTTGGCTGCTGTGTATAACGATCCAGCTATCACGCCCCTGGCAGTGGATGAAAGCGATGGAAAACTCTAGGATGCAGGCAGCCGGGACCTTTCAATCCCGATAATGGTCCAGGCCTCCCGTTGGCATTCCACTTGCAACCCCCCTGCCCCCTTCTTCTACTCCCTCTCGTTCCCTTTTTCAATGTTCTCGTTTTTTACGCTTTTTCGCCCCACCAATTCACGATTTAAAGGTTCATCACGTATTACTACGTAAAAATGGATCCAACTCTCCGATCTTTGTATCTTTTTTTCATGAAAAAAACATAATTTAATTGGCGTTTGGAATTAATATATGGGTTTCGTATAAAACATTTATTCGCTTAGCTCATTGTCAAATGGATGACGAAATTTTCAACAATTTTTTTTTTTTTAAGACAATCCTTCATTTTTGAAGCCCTATTGACATCCTGTCCCATCAATTTGACTAAAGAGAAGCTAAAAATATTCATCATGAGTAAAGTCGCGCAGAGGTGAAAAAGGAGGGATGAACAATATGTCTTTCAGGGGTTAAAATAATGAAGAAAATAATGAAAGATGGAAGAAAAACGAACAGACGCAACGATCAAGAGAATAACAGTGTAGCAACCCTCGTTTTTATTTTCCAGAATTTTCTATCTCCCATGCAATGACTACAGGTATAGGGAAGATACACCGTTGTAGGTCGGAGCGAACGTAATATATGGATGTGTGTACCAGCAGGCACGGTTTGCTTTCACCGTTTTTCCGACATGTCTTTCCTACAGTTGTTGCTGTCTACGCTTCGGAAAAGGCTTACCTTCTCGTTGCTCTTTTCTTAAAACGTCGCTTCATCATTCTTCTTCCTCTTTTACTTCGGAGTATATATATGGACAGGTTTTGTTCGTAAGGGCATCAGCAGGTCGAACTACTTACTGGGGTAAAGAAAAAGTCTCGATCCGATGACAGCGAGGGAGCGTCTCTTCCATTGTGGAAAAACTAAGCCCTTCAGCACAAGGGCGTAACCGGAACGGCTGTATCCTGTCAAGTCTGGCTGGGGCGCGGTTGGACCTGTGAGAACATACAAAATATAACATCTGTAGTCATATGGTTTTTTAGTATTCGCCGATGAGGCGGGGGAGAGCTAGAAGTACTGAAATGAATTTACGGTGAAGAGTTAACTATTATGTATTAAACTATATTTTTCCAGCGGACCATACACTCGATTAGATCGAGCAACAATACTATATAATATTAATAACAACAGTACCAACAGCATCATACAATTGCCTTTATTTACCAAAAATATCATTGAATATACAAGCAACAATTCCTTTTCAAGTCCATATTACAACCGGAGAATCAAATAACACACACAGTACAGATAGTATCCTGACAAATAATTTCCTATTATGGAACATTGGTTTTCATCGATACAATAGTACTTTCCGATACTAGTATGTAAAATGGGACTTTTGGCGAAGGTTGGGAAGGGCCGTACGAGAGGAGGCGAGTACGGTCGCTTCACAACCGCCGCCAGAAGCCCAATTTTACTTACGAGTATCGCATAATACTCTATGTATCAAATGCATGAAAGGTGCCAGGTTATGTTTGGCTGGCCGTTCCATGAAGGATCGACAAACCGATGTGCGCATGCGCACAGTATTTATGACACACTTCAAGTATTTATCCAACGCCGTCTCATAAAGTGTCACGGCCGGCCTATACATAATCTGGCACTTTTCATGCATGCGTTACATAAATATATTTTATCAAACCCATGGTGATTTTATAATGACCATTGCGAAAGGTAAACTAATGGGGAATGGTTTTCTTTCGAAATTAGATGTCAAAATTCTATGACAGTAGAGTGCAGATATATGAGGGGGTTGCAAACATATGGAGATTGTTGACTTATCAAGGGGTTTCAAACACGTCTTACCCGTAAGCGTTTTATGTATGTAATAGATATCTTCCAAATTGTGTTTGAATTTCTGCTGGCTTAGTATCGTTTTTCGTCACCAATAGATTACGCTCATTTCATCAAATACTAATAGGATAACTACTTTTTAGAATCGTTATGAAACGATGAGATGTAGTTGCAGAATATATCGCATGGTGAGGAGAGAGCGTCGGGGTATGGATAGACGAGGGACGCACTTTATGTGGGGCAAACAGCTCAGTGAGATATCTGTACCTGCAGAAATGGATTCGCAGTACATTAAACTTGAAATATCTTTTGAAATCCTGGGCGCTCCAAGATTTTTTTTGTAAGGTGTATCTGAAATGAATGTTACAATGTATAAGAAAATTGAATAGAAAAGTAGTCCAGAAGGTGATCTTTTTTCAGTGTAACCGTACACCCCTTCGGCTGCGTCTGACTACCCTCGGACGTGAGGGCTAGTCGATAATGCCGGTAAGGGTGATAACGCTCGATCGACGATTTGTCTCGATGCTCCAGTTACGTTGCAGGTTCTTTTATTTTTCGTTAATTACCCGTGTGCCAAAGGCATGAACTTCCGGTCGCCAGGTGTTTTAATCAACAAACACCAAGATGAATTTGAAATAAAGTCACTTTATTCAAATAAGATTTATTATGGATCCTCTATTGACGAGGTAAACACGTTGATACACAACAATGAATGATTAATTAATCGGTTTACGTTTCGATAAACAATACTGTCGACTCACGACAATGAACGACAATTACACGTTTGTAGAGATCGTGAACTCTTTATAATATGCACTCACGTAGTTAACACGGATCGGTACGACAAATTATACCGTATCTCGAACGCGGATTTCGTAGCTGCGACGCGATATATTCGAACGGAGAACCCCTGAGTCGTGCAGCGTTATGCGCCGACTATGATTGGGAAACGAATGACCTCGAGCCTTGGGAAGGCGGGACTTAAGTAGGCAGGTCGGGGAATCTCCACCAATGTTGTTAAATTGTTTATTTATGCCTCGATCTTGCTGAAATTTTATATCTTTTCTTTTTAACGCAAATAGCACATGCTACTTGCATTTCGTGCTAATCGATAGACATAATAAACAGTGATTGTTTAAAAAATTGATCCGAACAAAAATGTTATTGCTTATTTTTTAAACCGCTAATTTAATACTTGTGGCCAACTTTCGTTCTTGGGTAATCATTCTTTAAAGTAGCTCATTGTTTAAACAATTTTATGAAAAATTAAGTGGAACCCATCGTTTACTATTTACGAAATAACTTTAATGATTGAATCTGAAAATCGTAGCTCTACTCTTTCGAATAGCTCCTTGTTTAAATAATTTCATGAACAATTTGATGGTACCCATCGATTACTAATTACGGAATAACTTTATACACCAAATCTCAAGATCGTAACTGTACTCCTTCGAGTAGCTCATTGTTTAAACAGTCGCAACACAAAATAAATCTAATAATCGAATTCTTGAAATATTCTCGGGTTTTGTTAATCACTTCGTCGGAGAGTAAATAACAGTTTAAACAAATAGTATCGATAATTTTTACATGCACCACGTGTATGAATGCATTCACCTCTGATATGCGAAAGGTGATTATATTGATAAAAAAAAAATATATATATATAATTAAACGAAATCGTTGCTTAATTAATAATAATATAATTATGCTAAGTGGCAATGATTTAGGCCATTGAATCTTAACGTAATAATGGAAATAATAATTGCCGACTTTTCAAATAATAATTTAAAAAAAATAATAATAAATAAAACACGTATCGGGAGACTCCCTTAATCGAAGCTTAAGGGGCTCGTACCGTTACATCAGCATGAATAGTAGTTTCCAGTCATTGACATATGCAACCGATGACTGAACTTTGTACACGTATATCATAAGAGATCGAGTCATAAGAAAAGTCATAAGATCGAGTTCGATACATGTGCGAGAAAAATCAGTCTCTCTCGCATTTGAATTGAAAATAACTACTGTATTACATCTTCAGAGGATCAGTACAAATGTTCGATAACAAAAAAATAATTCTTTCGACCTCTTTCGGGAGGAAAAATTAAGATTTTCACATTGACGTATTACATATACGCAAGTAACCACTCATTATCGATTACGATTGAAATATATTCAAAAGCTTTAATCCTGAACATTCCTTTTTTACAAGAATTTTTCTATACTTCTTCGTGTACCGTTAGATAGAAATGACCGCCACAATGAGAGTATAAATTATTTGCTAAAGGTAACCGAAACTGCTGTATGTAAAACTTACCTCTGTTACCTCTGAATCCGAACACCAACAGACAAGCAGAGCCGTTGTATGTTTTTGTTCAGACGTTACAAGAGATGCAAAAGAATTCCCGAGTACCTTTATGAAAATATTAATTCAAGCAACGTGAACGGATTTAATATGCAGCTTTGCTGCATCTTCGTTAACATAATACGGCCACATTCGGTAGCAGGAAAAGATGCATCATATTTATCGTTGGTTCACTCTCTATACATATATCGTAGGTAATTACATTAATATACGTATGCAGAAACATCTACGTAATTCCAAACGTAAATTTACGACAAAAAATATTTATTTATTTCGTTTTAAATATCTGAAAAATGGAATACAAATTTCACTCTCGTCCAAAGAATGAGATATTTGTGTGATATTTTTTCATAGAAATATCATCGACAAATTTTGAATGAATCTTCGTTTTCGAGCTTATGGAGTATTTTTCTTTATTGGCGGGCGAATCGGTAATCTAAAGCCGAAACAAAAGAAAAGCGAAAAGCGTTCACCCTCGCGGGTGTATCGGCGTCCCGGTGGGCGCCAGCTAATTTTCGTTTCGCCGGTATTCACGAACCGGATGAAACTGGAGGTCGGTGGAGCGGACCGACCTCCGTAGGGACGGACAAACAAAACAACAAAACGAAAAACTAAACCGTAACGAGAACTACGAGTAAAAATGACTCGTAAAGCGATAACTATCGCCAAATGCACTCGCGGAAGCAAATGGTTGCGGAAATGCATGGTTGCTCAGGATGCGGGGTCGTGATCCGCCGACAATAAAATAGCATGCGAAAACCAAGATCGAAACTCAAAGTTTCTTTTAACGCGAACGACTATTATTTGTTAGTTTTACTAATAAGCCACGGGATCGCACGTAAGTGCATCAAGACCGCTCAGCCGATCGAAAGATCGAGGCGAGCGAAGCGAGAACGAAATAAGGGACGATATCGCTGAATTTTCTAATCAAAATAACTCACCGGAGCAGCATAAATTATTCAATAATTGAGCGGGCACTGCTTTTGACGATGCCACGAGAATTCACACACATTAGCTTTAACTGCACCTAAAGAGCGTTAACTCTAACGTATCCATTGAGTAAAATAAACCCGAAAGAATTCTTATCGGAATTCTATCGAGAACAGCACACGCTTTTGACTGCTTTTGACGATGCCACGAGAACTCACACACATTACCTTTAACTGCACCTAAAGAGCGTTAACTCTAACGCATCCATTGAGTAAAATAAACCCGAAAGAATTCATATCGGAATTCTATCGCGAACAGCACACGCGAAAACTACACATGTCGAACGATGAATGAACGGAAAAATGACAGGTAGCGAGACCCGTGAGCGCGAGAGCCACGCGCAAACACGTAAGCGAGAACGGTATCGAGAGTCACGGTAGCGCGTGCGAGACTCCTTGTTCAATGCGTGAAAACAAGGTAATCTCTACTATAACGTAGCGCGAGGTGTTCCGTCCTCGCCTGAAACTAAATTATATCACCGCCTGTTCTCAAATGTATTGCACTTTCCTCGTGGAGTGACGAGAATGCACCGGACTTTTACGTTGAGACAAGCTTTCTTTTCACGAATGTAACCCACCAATTGATAACGAAAGCCACACCCGGCGCGGCCTGGATCAAGGGCTGCCGGGGCTCTATTTGACAAATGTTGACGTCTTTTGGGCGCCAGCTAGTTTCAGACAACTAGCGGCCCTTCGACTATTAATTTCCGGCCGACAATTATTTTAACAGAGACAACCACAAGGGGGGTAGGTTTGGAGGACCCAAGGATATCAGACTATTGCGAAATCATCAAGCAGAGAAAATGCTCGAGCAAGAAATACGGCTATGGTATATTTGACTTACGTGAATTTATGAACGTTGTACCAGAACACTCACACAATTCACAATATTCGACAGTTGACTATGATTTTACAATCTCTTTATTGCCGCACAATTTACGAAATTTTACAAAATATTAACGAGACTCTTCGAGAGCTGACCAGCCGTTCTCTAAGACGATCGACGGGAAAGTGTCGGTAAATTCCCGATCATTTAGCTCGCGTTCGATATTGCGGCGCTCCCGTTAGCGCGTCATGAGCCCTTTGTCAAATCTACGAATCACGGAGAGGCGCGTTATTCAATCGTGCCTCTGACTCGTCGATATTTTGTCTCGTTTCGACAATGCTAGCGACTTGTGCTATTAATAATAGTAGTTGACGTAATAATAATTTGGACAGCACACAAAATAGTAATAATAACTAATAATCTCGTTTGTCAGGTAAGATTCCTGCGCTAGCGCTCGAGGCGTAAATCGAGCGGAATGACGACAAGGAACGTTTGATTTTATTTTCCTGTCACAACGTATTCGCAAGAACTTCACGTCCGGTTTCTCCTCCATTTGGGCTTCTCATCACTTCGAGACACACCACTAAATGGATTTGAAAACCCGACCGAACTGTACTATAACTAACCTGACCGAATCCTTACATAACGATAACAAAGAAAACAAGCGCCTCAGCGCCCTGCGGGCGCAGAGGCTCTTGTTGGTGGGCTCCGCCCCCAAACCCCCCGAAAAATGTCCCTTCGGGACATTTTTGAAGGCACTCACAGGGATACACGTCGCGCTACGCGCTCCGTATCAAGTATGATTATACTTTGCATTATGCGCTACGTATTGAATATGTTTATACGTCGCGCTGTGCGTTTCATCTCGGAAGAACGTATGGGGGAAAAACATTTATCAATTATGTAAATTGATTCATAGTGTTTAACCTTTATCGAATAAAAACATTTCGTTTTTATACAAATTGATTATTATTATTCACAACAGATATTTCCTTTTTGTTTGACGATAAACTGTCAAATATACAGACACGAGAAAAATATAACGAATTGCATCGCGTAGAACCAAGTTTATCAGTGCACCCGTGAAATTTACGATTTTTATTATGAATGTGAATAACGTATTGTAAGATATTTTGAATGATTTTCGTTCAAAATCTATTATTTTCGAAATAAAAAGGGCTGATATTTGTCAATCAATGTATGATATTTCGTGTTTTATTATTCGCAACAAAATTTTCTTCTTTGACATGATGAAAAATTGTTTTTTGGAAAATTAAAATAACATAACCTTTAAAATAAATCCTCACTAAAAATAATTGTAGAATAAAAATATTAAGAAATGTCAGAATGTCTTCAAATTTGCTGTGCATAGTGTTTTCGATGCAATAAAATATTTCTGAAAATTAGAAAGAAATTCGTTTGTAGGTTTCAGAATTGCAGCGCCGTACGGACATTTGACGGGAGAAAATGGATTTTTAAATGGAAAATGCCTGGAAAAAATGTTCAGATACGTCGGAATGTCTTCAAATTTGCTGTGCATAGTGCATTCGATAAAATAAAATAATGCTGCGAAAAAGAAAAAAATTGGTTCGTAGAATTCTTAATTGGAGCACCGTACGGACATTTAGCGGAACAAAATTGAATTTTTATTTTGGAACAACTCATTAAAGGCTTCGCAGTAGTTTCAAAATGTTTGTGCATAATAGTCATGATGTGATAAAACACTCCTGCGAAGGAGAACAAAATTGGTTCGCACCATCCAAAGTTACACTGTGATACGGACGTCCGAGAAGATAAATTCAGTGAAAAAGCTATTTTTATTCAACCGCAGGCTAAAAGAAATATTTCCAGTCATCAGAGTCACTTCAAATTAACTACGCATGATGTTGGAAGTACACCGAAGTAAATTCTGAAAATCTAAATTTTTTGGAGCCTACACTGCGGAGAATCCCCATCGAAAGCTGTGTGAACAGGCTTCGCTGGTCATTTTAATAGGCACTCTTTGCCAATTGTTATAGTGAGTGCCTAAAAATGAATCGCAAAGTGTGATCTTAACGCGAGCTGGATGGTGACGCGAGTTGTTAAAAGGGGCAGTACTTTGCGAACTGTAGTGACAAACATCGATATTTATCTAATTTTCACGGTTTCTTATATTTTGTGACGCTGATTCGAAAAATCGCGTCACAAGCTATTCGATGTGTTCTTTGGTTGATCATTGAAGTCGCACCAATGCTTCGAGGTTTTGAAGCTATTTGTGTTATTTATTCAGTACAGTGGTCCTTGCAAGAGAAACAATAATAGTAAGGGGTTACCGAGATGCTGGTAGAACATCAAGCATTTACCAAGTGAAAGGAAGCACCGAAGCTCGACAAGATGGATTACATCGTTTGCCCTGCGTGGACTACGGATGTCGGATCTCGGGGATCCGAACCCGAGAAGAGAGGGTTTTTCACCCCCCTGATCTTTTCCTGTCCTTTTCGACTATTCCCACCCCGTTCATCTTCCGGCGACCTCTCATTGTTCTGACTCGTCTCGACGGCCAGCATCTTGCTCGGTCTGTTACATTCCACAACTCGAGACTAACGCCGACAGAACGGAAGGACAATGGTACAATAACTGTCAAGCTCAGTGCTTACGGAATTCTAGCAGTTATGGAAATTAAATTCACTTTTCTTTGGTAAAGTTCCGAGAGTAAGTCAGCGCCGCGATGTTCTAAGATGTAATGAATTGGCTATACAAACGAATCTTAATGAAAATTGAGTGGCAATTGCCATGTTCGATGGATAAAAGAATGCCCATGAATTGCCAATAGTCATTACTAAATCATCATTGAATGGTAATTAATGTTTATTGGACCACACGGCTGCATGAGTATGGTAGCGGTAGTGGCGTGATACAATAACTGTAACGCTCTTTACGTTAGCGGACTTCTAGCAGATATGGATAACAAAATCCACTTTCCTTCGGTGAAGTTTCGAGAGCAAATTCATGTCACCATATTCTATGTGATGTGATGAATTGATTATAGAAGTAAATGGGGCTATCAATACTTAATTATGAAAAGTCAAGAAACATTGAGTGCCAATTGCCATTGCCATTGCCATTGTCATTGCCAACGGAAAAACGAATGACCATGATTTGCCATTAGTCATTACGAAATTGTCATTGAATGGTAACCACTTTTTATTGGAGCTTTTTGCTTCTTACGAAATCTAACAGTAATGACACGTAAATTCACTTTTCTACAATAAAGTTCCATAAGTACGTTATTGTTATCTTATTCCAAAATGTGATATATTGGCTATACAGAGTCAATCACTGTCAGTATTTGACAATAAAAGCTCAATGACAATGAAGTGCCTATTGCCATTGCTAATCGAAAAACGAATAGCCGTGTGTTCCCAATAGTCATTACTAAAGAGCCATTAAATAGTCATTACTTTTTCGATGGACTTAAGGGCTCGATCGGTATGTTTACAGTTATTTTTATGCGTTACGGTATAACGCGTTCATTTGTATTTAAGTTGATATACGGCTTGCAATGGACGAGCACAGGGGAATGTTGTACACCCGTTGTCGGTCGTCTTCTGGCGCATGATAAACGAGGCCTTATGGTGACCGCAATTAATTGCTTGGGATTATTACTATGACTAATAAGCCTCTGAAAGCTCGAAGCTCGTTCCGTGTATTAGAAATTCTCTCTCCCTCTCTATATACGCCGTTATATCTATACGCTCGCCAATGATGATAATAATTAAGCTAGCCCTAGATTCACGGGACGTCCCTGCGCGTACTCCATACCAACATGCACACTCGACTCATGAAGAGAGGATTTAACGATCATACTTGTCACACGAGATTGCACAAACAATTTTCACATTGTGACCTCCTTTTTGGCTGAAGAGCGGTGGAAAAAAACTGATCCTTGGGGTCAAAACAACAGTTTAATACCAAATGTATCATCTAAAGTGTTGAACACCGTTGCTTCATCAGTTTCGACACTGTCGTAGCTTCGTTAACGTCGCTAAAGCTCGTTCGACTAACGCGAGAGTTCTACCGTTGTAATTCAGAGCGCGTAAACTCTTCATCATCTTGGTCCAATCAACCAAATGGTTCAATAGAATTGCAAGCGCTACAATTCATCGTTCATTTCTTGAATTTTTCCGACGAAACGATCTCTCGTTGCACCCGCCGTTTACGCTTCGCGTATTACTTCCAACGCGGCGCACATCTACTTCGTTTTGCTTTCTCGTTGCAAAATTAAAAAAGTTTCGAGTACCATGGGCGCCTCAAATGCTTGTGAAGAACAATCATGATATCAATCATCTTTATCAGCTTGGAAGCTACGAAGTTCAACCTTTTTTTCATTTGGATACGGCGTCGATAATGGCACACAAGTGTATCTAAATGTGTCATTCGTCTGTAAAGACATTTGATCGGTAATATTGCAATCTTGAAATAAAAAGATTGGGCAAGAGCCCGTTGCTACAGGCGTGTTGCAACTCGTGACTTTCTCATCACGATCGTTATTTGCGAGAAGCTACTGATGTGTTGTTTTAAACAATTCCGGTAAACCTGACGCGGCCAGCCTGAACAAAATTCTATTAAATACTTAAAAAAAAAAAAAATTAGTGATGCAATAGTATTTTGTGATACTAGTGCGAGAAGGTGGACTTTACGGCGAAGGTTGGGAAGTGGCCGCACGAACCAGATACCGGCCGCAGTGGCCGGTACTCGCCTTCTTTCGCCGGCGCGAGAGAAGGCGAGTTCAATCATTTTTCTTCTATTACACTTGGCCTATGAAATTTTGTTGATTTTTTTTAAATAATTTTTGCCAACAGAATTTTTAAGTACTTGGCGTACTTACTTTTTTAAATAAATTTTATGGAAATTTGAATAGCAGATTACAAAGCTGTCGCAAATGAATGACTAGTAAGGACAGGAATTTGAAAAAACTGCTTCGGAAAGACGATTGCCCCGTAATGTACACTAGAAATTCGTATTCCGACTCAACTATTATTTCTTATGCTAACATTTCTAGATGAAAATATAGATGACGATCTGTCTTCGTGCAGGTGCTTCATTCACGTTGCATGACAACATTTGCATCCAAAACCGACCGAGAAATTATTCGTGATTTGGGTAGAAATGGGGGTGGGAGTCTTATTCTCGGAGATCTATAAAGGGTTTAAATTGACTTGTGGTTCACAAGTCTGTCCTAATTGCCGTCAGGATAACATTTCAGAACTTGGTTAGCGTCATAAACCCGCGGCGAGTTAAGAATAATCTTGTAACTTTCAGCGGGAACGAAGCGGGTACGTCGCTGAGCTTCTCTTTACAACTATAAACTCGAAACGGTATGTACATCTTGTACCTCTGTATACCACGGTTACATAAGAGTACTCCAGTGCCTTCCAATTGGGTTCCCAAGTTAGACCTACGAAACTTGATCGCAACTGCTCGGTCGCGAGTAGTCCACTACCACCCTGCACACCGTACCTCCTCGTGGACCGTCATACGATACTCTGGTTCTGACTAACGTTATACTAAATTCTATGGGATAGAGAAGAAAGTTTGAAACAGTCAGGTAGATACACAGTTTCCTTCATCGAAGTAACATCGAGAAGAGGAACCAAAGTGATGAGGATCGTGTAAATACAACGCGATGTCTTTACACCGACTTCCCTTACGTTCTTCCAATGGCCGGACCATCGGAACTGTTAAATTGACGGGAAAACAACACACACGGCTCAGAAGGAGAAGAATGCAGGTTTAAATAAATTGTAATTCATTCGCCTAAATTCTAAATCATTCGCTTACAAAAAAAAAAGAATTCGGATTTTTTTGCTGTCTAAACAAATTAGAAAACACCGGGAATAGTCGAGGCGAAGAGCACAGTGCTTCTTCTTATGTAGTGTGAAGACTATTCAAGGCACATCGCCCGAAAACGTCCCGAAGGTCCAGGATGGGTGTCGCGTGATCTTACAGTAAAATTGGTAAGTGAGAATATTGCTATGGCGTATAAAAGACTAAATTAGTATGTGATGAAAAAGTATTAAACGAACGGGGACATGCGGCCATTGTAAAATTTCAACATATCTTCGTACTTATATAAAAAAGTGGTTATACCCTTCATATAAAGTTGAGAGAAGGATTGTCCATGCCGTCTTCAGCCCAGAGACGGATAATTTCTCGGTCAATTTTGGATACTGAAGTTGTCACACGGCGTAAATAGAGTCATCGTGTTTGCAGAGATATTGCCATAAAAATCAGTAGTTAAGTGGAAAATATGGACTAGGTACTGATTACGCGGTAACCGAGTTTCCGTAACATATTTTCAAGTACGTATCTTTGTTAGTCGCTCTGTAGTGATAGTTTTACAATCAGCTATGCAAATGAACCTGAAACAAGCCGTTTCGTCCGGATAATAGTATGGATATTTTGTGTAAATCCATTTTTTTTTTCGAAAAATAGTCCAAAAAGACTCTATAATAGTGGTTTTTCGATTTCGGGAATTCCGGTGTCAGACATTTTGCAGTTTAGTTTTGGAAAATAACCTGACGAATTTTTTCGAATTTTAAGCGTCTCCTGAGTTCTGCCTTAAAAGTTAAGCAATGGGGGCAACTTACGTAATGTTTATATGCCAAGTGATCCGATATGCTTACTAATTAATCATATTCTTATTAAATCTGGACTACGCGACATTTCCTGGATACGTGTTTTCCTGGCTAATAGAAGATGAACTGCGAAAAAACTAGAACGGGGTAAGGTAGAACTTTTGAGATAGAAGAGAAATGAAATACGCGTGAGAAATAACCGCGGTAGACACAGGCAATCACGAAGTTCGCCTCAACCGCAATCACGTTAGTTTGTGCGAGCATTTCGTTTTTTTTTCTTTCTTTTCGATAATACTCTCGTTGGGCGCAACCTCGCAGAAGCGGGTGGGAAAGGGAAGGAGGCGGCTTTATCGCAGTATCAACTTACGACTCTCTTCGTACGTAGTCGAAGGGTACCACGCTTCGGCGCCCAACCACCATATTTAACCATAATAACCGCTAACGACCGCGCCTAGAAATTTCCCCTCCAGAAGTTCTAGAATGCGCGGACATCGGTGCCTCCCCACCCTTCCCTGCGCAATTCCCCATCCGACGATTCCTCTGAATGTTTCCTCTCGCGGATTCAGCACCAACGACCGAACGACATAACGTTCCGCTAAGTCCAAACGTTAAACGCCGATTACGACGATGTCGACGCCTAAGTTGCGCGTCGGTAATTTCGCCGCCGCCACCACTACCACCACCCCAACCCCAAGTGCACTCTCAAACTTTTACTCGTTACCACACAGCACCGCTAGTGAACCCACCAATTTGCAATACCTCGCTTGGAGAACATCGTCGCTCCTCCTGAGCCTTTTGCTGGACACGGTAAGAATAATTATTATTGCGTTGGCAAAGAACGCTTCGGTATCGCAAAAACCGTGAGTGCTCAAGCGTACAACTTTTCTGCGGCTTTGGGCTGAAGTTTTTTATAAGATTAAGGTCAATGGAAGTGCCACCTCGAGGTGCAAGCGAAAATGTGGACTGCAAATCATCGACTGAACGTAAATGAAAAAAAAAAGAATATTTAATATGCATTTTTCATACATTTTTCATTTATTTAATGCGTCGTTGACAATGAAAAAGTTAGTTAATAATGTTTGGATTCCGCATAGAGGATGCTTTGTAAGTAATTTACACAAAAATAAGAAAACGATATGCACCAATAATTTGCATATCTTATTAACGATTTGGCCTAATCACCAGTGTGACAACAGATTTGCAAGGATTGCAAGACATTTTGAATCTTAAATTGAGATATTCTTGACAACATTCCAATTAATTTATTAAAATCTAAAATTTTGAAAATTATGAAATATATATTGCACTAAAAATTAAAAAAAAAAAAAAAAAAAGACTGATCCCGACAACTTTGTAGGGATCAAATAACAAGCTATTTGTTTGAAATTTTTTAATTCAATAACTCAAAAATTGTTCGAGTTACCGTGCGAAATGAGATTTTTGATAAGATTCAAAACCATGCAAAAAAATGAAGTTGCAGCGATTAAAATGTTACACATCCATTCGGACATCTTTGCTAAATACGATTTTTCGACGTTTTGGAATCTTCTCGACACAGATACATTAAACTCGCGAAAATGTTATTTTTTACTTTCTGTTCCCATACGAAGTATGAAAAAGAGAAAGTATTATAATCGCGAGAAAAAATAACGCCCAATTTATGGATTAAATAATTCTTTTTAACACGAAAAAATCAGAAAAAAAAATCTTTTCTCACTTTTGTCTTCAGAATTGAGCCCCAATCTATCATATATCATGACCCGAATAGTTGTTTTTTGCTCAAACGCAGTTCAAAAAAAGGATTTTCCACAGATGTCTGTTCGTCTGTACGTACGTATCAAATTTTTTGGCGTAGGCTCAATAACAGATTCCGCAGATATTTTCTATCGCTACGAAACTATCAACATAAATTCTATATGCGGAGTATGAGTTTGGTATTGAAATTCAAAATTTTTCCTCCGCATTTACTAGTGATTTACCAGCAATGTGCAAAATTAAAAATTAAAAAAATTTACATAGGTCAAAACTTATAAAAAAATAACTAGTAAATGTGGAGGAAAAACTCTGAACATCAATACCAAACTCATACCGCACATGTAGAAGATATGGTGAAAGTTTCGCAGCGATAGAAAATGTTTACGTAAAGTTATTGTGTCTACGCCAGAAAATTGTTTTTCTGTCTGTACATATATATCAAATTTTCTGGTGTAAACACAATAACTTTATACAGACATTAATAAAAACTATGAAACTTAGTACACATGTTCAACATATAAAATCTGAGTTTGGTATTGAAACTCAGATTTTTTGGAAACGCGAAATAAAAAGTTTTTGAGTTTATATACACATACACAGTTTTTATCACATACACCATGTTTTATTGCAATAAAAATCATCCTTGCAATAAAAAATTGAATTGTGAACTAAAAATGTGCACACTACATTTCTCAATACCATTAATAAAGAAAAATAAAAATTACGAAAAAACATCCCGAACTGTCAAACTTTTGCTAGTTCTGGAGGTAACGTCTATAGGTCGATCTGCAACCGCAAGAGGCGTGATCGACGCCAAAAGTTCGACTCGCCACCTATGGTTTGTAACATAATGTTCAAACATTTCAGCGGTAAACGCTGATTGTACGCGAACAACAACATTTTAACAAAATTTGAGTTACAATATGAAAAGTTGAAGTTGAGTTGAATATGTTTAGTTGTTTGATTCGATTTATGAGGGCAAAAATAGATGGGTTCGAAAACGAAACTCGTCGACTAAAAACATACATATCAACACAATACTATCTTCACGAGAACAACAACTGGGATGAGAAAATCACGAGTTGCAACACGCCAGTAGCAACTGCCACGTGCCTATATTTTTTTTTAATTACTTGTTCGATGAGAAAGGAAAATTCAACGGCAGATATTGACAATCGTATCATTACGTTTTGGAGTTGTAAAATTTCAAAACAAGAGTCCAAAATTCCGTCTTCAAGAATGTCAATGTCCTCGATTGGGATTAAATAAATAAGTTGATTTGTTTAATTGAAATGAAGTCGTGTTTCCTTAACGGTTATGTATAAGCCATATTGTATTTCAATCCCGATCTCCTGGTCGCTGTTAATTTGAAAAGGTATGAACAAAGCTCTAAAGCAAACGAGGATCGTTTGCACGAAGTCTATAACCAACTGAGAGGGTCGCTAACTCTCATGGACCTTTTGGCTGTTGTAAGAAACATTAAGCTTAAAGAGGAAAGGATAAGGTGAGCGAAAGTCCGATAGCATGTCAACGGTAAGCGGAAGATCGTAAATCTTCGGACAGCTTCAGGTGCTCAGCGAAATAGGCAATTAGGAATGTTGTTTGATTAGCAAACAACCATTGAGCACAGCACACACGCCCGAGTGTCCACTTTTTGAGCTCAGTTGTCGGGTGCAGATCCACTGTGTCAGTATGTCAAACTTTTCAGGGCTCTTTGGAAGCCAGGAACTTCGCCAAGATTGAGTTGACACTCATGCCTCTTCTGTGGTCCGCTTTGGTTTCTCTAGACTTTCGAACGAATCGAATAAAATCTTGCGCTGGAGCTTTCAATTACTCGAAGAATCCTTTCAATCGTCATAATCGATATGGCACATTATTTCGAATTGATGATTGTCGGTTGTGACGTTAAGTTAAAGGGCAATAAAAAAAAATCCTAATAATTGGTATTTTCATGATGCTTTTCCGTTATGTTCCGTTATTGACAAATATTCTTTCATAAGAATGCAATTTCTCGAATATTTTGTTTTTCTCATAGAGGAAACTTTTTTCCCATGGATAGTTGTTCTAGTTCTAGGTTCAGGTACGATGTAAATAAAATTTTACCTTTTCCCGATCTAACCCTTCCGAGTGGCGGCAGTCAATTTAACCGCCACTGATTAATTTTTTCACCTTTGGGTTTTTAACCAAACCGTAATTGACCGTATTCATAATTTTTTCATACAATGTTCTTAATTTTCGAATACTTTTGTCAATTTCGGCCGAATGCAATAGCAGACGATGCCGCTAGGAACTGTAGTTGTGTGCAAGATTTCCCTGTTATCGTGCTTCTTGACACACATCCGGGAGATTTTATTTAAATGTGATTTTCAGATGTTTTGAAACATTCCGAATACGCTGAATATTTTTTTCACGGAAATGGATTTTTCTCCATGAGGAAATGATATTGTAGTAAAAAGTTTATATCTTTATCTTCACATATTACGCATTCCGCATTACGCATTTCCGCATTTACGTTATGAATAACACTTACGGTATTTTATTTGAGTTTAAAAACAAAGTTCTTTTTTTTTAATTGTCATCAACCGCATTCAAAAGCGAAGACATTTTTGCATATCGGCTCTTCACCACTCGAATGAAGTAGTTGCGATGCTTTTAGTATTATTCGGGAGTGTGTGATCAACGATTCGCGAGTCGCTTCATCGGACCATGTGCTCGAACAACCGTAAAATACATTTTTTATGCGTCCAATGTGTACGTGTATATTTGTTTTTTCTCTCATAGTTCACGTGTCTACAGTGATCATTAAGCGAAGTGGCAATGTCGATGAATTATGGTGACATTCCGGACGACTGGATGATATCTTGCATGCACGCGGGAGCGCGTGCGCGCGCCTCTATATCTCTCGAGGCCTCTCACGCGCGCTTTAATCGTGCAAATGGAAAGCCAGCTCGTTACTCGATGTACGAAATACTGTATTCCCAGCTTCCCATGGGCAAGGAGATTATCGTCCACGCTTCACTTCCGAGTGGTCACCAAACTTTTTAGAGCTTTTTTAAACATCTGACGGGCATAAAAGTGCCCGCGGCAAAAGGAACGGGAGAAAAGCTGCGATTTACTACAGTAATCTCCGTGAAATAAAAAAAGGAAAACCCCTGGTACGAAAGTACCATTAATGTAGGATTTTAGCAACGCAAACGCTGCACATTGGTGGGAATGAATACGATTATGGGGAAGATTCGCGAACCAATTGTAAACGGTTTTTCGACGTAAACTTTTTTTTTCTATATGAAAAAGAAGTCTTTCACAACAAAATGTAACAAAAATAATTTCTTTATTTTATTTGTTTTTCGAAACCACAGATCGGACGTACAGCTAAAGCTGAATAAATTGAACGCTGAAAGTCTTAGCGACGAATATGTTGCATTCATCGGAATTCACAGTTGCGTCAGAGTTTCGATATTTTGATCGAATTCCGGAGAATTAATGTAGACCTTTCGGTACAGTCCGGCAAAACGTGAGATTCAAAGAGAACTGCAAACACTTCTCAATGGGATAAAAATGAAAAACAATCAGGCACACGAAAGGTGCTGAAAAGATTCATCATCTTGCATAATAATAATAATACCAAAATGTTATTAACAAATTCATTTAAAACAAAATGTTTTACAAATTACGGAAGTAGTACGGGGACTGGTATGGATAATACTGTGGGCGGGGTATGGCGTTTGCGCAGTTCCCATATTCTGCCCATACATTTTTATAGACTACTAGCAGGTTACAGTTGCCCGCGCGCTTCGCGTGCTCGCGTTGTGCCTAAATCATTCAAAATTTGTAAATTATAGTTATAAATTATAGATGAAATTCGTTACTTCATAATTTTTTTTATTGTATGGGTTATTGTGGTGACGGTTTTTCGCGCCTTTGCATAGCCTTCGCTGGCTTCGCAATGGCGAGTGGAATATGAGAACTGAACAAACCACATTCATTTCAAACGCTTTCCCGTACTGTTCCCCGTTCTAGGCTGCACGCGTACTGAACGCGTACTGTGTTCCATATCTGCCTATACTCGCATTATTACTCTTTTCCAAACCACGTTTTCTACTCGGACGTCTGGAAAAAATCTTAGATTTGCCATATCCCATTGAATGGGATTGATTCTCTAAAAAGTTTCGGAGGTTTTTAGCAATGGCTGGAAAATAGTCTATCAAAGTATATGGATTGAATATGGGATGAGATCAAACCACATACCCCGCCCACAGTCTTACCCATACCAGACCCGTGTCCCATCGTATTCCCATACTCGTACAAAGACACTTTCCCATACTACTTTTTCCTACGCAGGATGCCATTGAAAAGCGTTTGTAATTCTCTTTGAATTTCACGTTTGGCCAGACTGTGCCGACAGCACTTCCTTAACGCGGGGGTTCGGTCGGTAACCACGAGTACCAACACCGAGTGAAAACGATCAGAATAATTTACGCTATAAAAAGTATAAATAAACACGGAAAAACACCGAAAAGCGATTGGAGATACGAGACGGACTGTCCTCAACGCGTTCAAATAATCGGAAGGGATAGAAAATTCAACCCGCAAGTAATAACTAGGAAAGTCATCGACGAAATAAAGTGAGGTTACGTTGTAATAGAATTTAGCGGCATGGTGGGCAAAACGATATCTACGTGCACGTCTACGATCAAAAAACCGGCCAACACGAAGATTACAATAATGTTCAAGCACAGGGGAAAAGCAGCTCAACATCGAAAACTCCGCTACACGAAATTATTACGAGGAGTATCCAGCTAATCTCTCCAACGACAAGCACGAGTAACAACGCGGCCTTTGTCGAGGCAATAAACAAGCTAACGCAGAAGATAGATGATCTAACCTCGGAAGTGAGAGAACTTCGAAGAGAAAACGCTGGACTACGAGATGCTTTCAAGGAAATTCGTGCACTCAGCGACGACATGCGAACCAGAGCAACGCTTTGGGACGCAGACATTACGCGAATGAAACAACGGATAGTCGAGTTGGAGAGAAAAGAAGACGGAAGAGAACGCGAGGATAAAAAGCTAAATATTATTATCAACGGGTTAGAACCCGCGCATGGCAACATAGCGGGGTAGTGCAAGACTTCGTACACACCTAACTGGAAGTAGACTACGCAGTTACAACAGCATCCCTAATAGACAACAGGAGGGACGGAGGCAAGTCGCTGATAACAGCCAGACTCGCGAACTTCGAAGACAAGAAAAATATTATGACAAACAAACACAAGCCGAAGGGCACGAGAGTTTATATAAATAATGACAAGATGGCAACGGGTCTAGAAATTCGCAGGAAAATTACGGCCTACGCAAGGGACGAGGCCAGCAAAGGAAAGAGAGTGCACATTCAATATCGCAAACTTCAGGTGGACGGAAAGCAACTCATTTGGCACGACGAGCGTGGACTCGTTCAATTTTTTCCGACCGGCCACTGTCGGACCGCCGAGCCCGCGGACATGAGAGATGACGAGTGCGTTATCTCCAAGCGCGGAGGTTCCGAAACCCGCTTGCAGTCTGAGCAACTGGCAGGAGACGACTCGAGCCAACGCAACGAAGAGTACTCAGTCGAGGGCACACAATACCGGCGCCCGTACGCCCTTCGAAGCAATGCGGGCCGCCGACGAACGTAACGGTAACCATAAGGAAAGAGGTAATGTATTGGAATGTACACGGTATACAAAATCTTTACGAAATCACGCAAAATGATTTTGACGAACTGTTTGCGAACAGTGCGATGATATGTTTAAATAAAACGTGGGTCTGTACCGCAAAACCCAAAGTGCTGATAATATTTGAGCAATTCGAATGCAAAGCTAGTATCGCGATTAAAGAAAAAGCGGCCGGTAGAGCTAGCGGAGGCATTCATAGAGGTGACGGAGTCATGGATAATGACAAAATGTAAAATAAGAGGAACGTAATTTATTATTGTTAGCGTATTACATGCGGGATGTTTTTTACGAAGAAAGACTTCAGTCACTAATATAAGCATTAGAAACGATCGTGGAAAAAAGCGCGAATCCAGTGATACCGGATAACCGGGGTGTGATCCGGTGATAACTTCAACGCGCGTGTAGGAGAGAGAAACCAACTCGATGACGAAATTACGGAAGACACGCAACTGTCAGCTCTTTGATCAAATTGCGACAAAAAAACAAACAAAAACGGTTCGATACTCGCCAACGACTTCGGTATGCTTGGACTTATACTAATGAACGGACGAACTTACTCGGACCCAGACGGTAGGCTGACGTTTATAGGAAATAAGGGGGCTTTCTGACCAGTTGATGGTAACGGATACACTCGATATTGAACACGAAGACGAAAGTCCAAAGCCATGTGCGACGCCGCCTATAGTAGAGACGGTAAAATGGAATACGGAGAAATTAGAGGAATACCAGCAAAAACTATGGGCACAATCACCGACGATTTCGGAGAATATAAAGGAAATAAATAACGATATCGCCACTAAGATCTTGGGGACGGCGAAAGAATTGAAGATGGTTTTCGAAACGAATATAAACAATCATAAGATGGAACGAGACAAACCGCGGTTTGACGACTGCTGTAAACCTTTAAAACCGAGAAAAATCGCGCATAGAGGGTTTGGTTAAACACAAATGCTGATGAAGATAAACTGAGGTACATAGAATCACGGAAAAAAAACATTCAAGCAATAAAATATAAAAGAAGACAATACGTTAACGAAATTAAAAACGAAATATCAAACGCGAAAAATCCCCAAGCGTTTTGGGCGCTAATAAAAAAAATACAGAAGAAAAAATGTTCACTATGCCCAATCTCGATCGCAGAATGGCAAGACTTTTATGAACGCGTTTTCCTCCGAGAAATCTAATAACACAATTCGATATTCGAGGGCAAGACTAGCCCGACCTCGACAGGTCAATAGAAATAATCGAAGGCATAGAAATATTAAAGGGACTGAACCTGGGAAAGCCTCGGGGCCCGACAAAGTTTCGAATGCTTTCTATAAAGCGCTGCGACGAAACTGGATTATATCACTAACCAAACTGTTAAATAAGGTATTCGATAGTGAAAGAATCCCTGCAGACTGGAGCCAAGCGGAAGTCGTCCTCTTTTATAAAAAAGGAGAGCGAGCGGACCCGCTGAATTATCGCGGTATGTCTTTGGCAAATTTAATCGCGAAAATATTCACTATAGTTCTAACAAAAAGACGAAATATGAGAAACACGGAATTCTTCCGGAGTGTCAATCGGGTTTTAGGACAACAAGATCATGTGAGGATAATATCTTCACACTAAACGGAAAAATCGCGATAGAACTAGCTAAACCAAAAGGCAAATTGTATGCGGCATTCATAGATTTTCCTAGAGCATTCGACTCGGTTGCCCATTCGATACTGTGGCGCAAATGGCACAAAGCGGGAGTTAGTACCATAATAATTAGAGTATTTCTAAAATTTCATCAGCAAGCCTGCTTTAGCATATGCGGCGAACAGGGACTCAGGACAGAAACAATAGAGGTAACGCAAGGGGTGCTACAGGGTAACCCGAGTAGTTCAACACTTTTTTCCCTTCTGTTGTACGACATAATAGAGTACTTCGTAAACACAAACCACAGTAATATAAAATCTAATATAGAAATTCTATTGTTTGGCGACGACTTTGTTCTTCTCTCAGGCGACATAATAGATCTACAACAAAAATTGAATACACTTGAAAACTACTGCTTGGAAAACCAACTCGAGGTGAACAC
Organism: Buathra laborator; assembly: GCA_934046635.1. Lineage (NCBI taxonomy): Eukaryota > Metazoa > Arthropoda > Insecta > Hymenoptera > Ichneumonidae > Buathra > Buathra laborator. Next base: position 855,714 of record OW203896.1, read on the forward strand.
GATTAAAACTGAAGTGATTATATTTAATAAGGGAGGACGAAAAAAAAAGAGCGAGTACCAAAGTATAATAACAAACCCCTAGAGATCATTGGCAGATATGTATATTTAGGAATCACATACTCGAGGTCGGGTCTTCAACTAGAAGCAGTAGATCATGCTACAACGAAAGGTAAAATTGCTACCAGCTCCGTATGGACTACTATGCTGGCGTCTAAACTCGAGAGTTGGCAAGGGAGAAAGATATTGTTCTCAGCAATTGTAGCTGCTTCGTTGTTATACGGGACGGGTGTTTGGAACTTAAGACATCTTAAAGCGCTGGACAAGGTGCAAACAGGCTTTCTTAAACAACTGTTAGGTCTTGCAAAATGTACATCGGCGTATCTAGTCAGATTAGAGACTGGGGCAACGCCCCTCGATACACTAGTAATTAAGAGAGCACTTACGTTTTGGTGCAAAATCTTAGAAACGAATGACAATCGGTTTCCAAAAATTATGTATCCCCATTATGTATCTGCCTTGTCGAACTCGACGCCTTGAATCGAAATGATGAAAAGCGCAATAGGTTCACGATATTGAAAAAAATCCTTGAAAAATATCGACAAGAATACATCACCGTTAATGTATCGAAAGTAAGAGTCGAGAGTGCGATGAGCATAATAATAGAAGCAATCGCAGAAGCGAGACTACACGCGAATATTGGTCGAGCCCAAGAATCGTCATATCACATGCGTTATAAGATGTAACGTGGCAAAATTCAGCCCGTTATTTTCAGCTCGCTCCGGCACTCACAAGGCGATTCCTCAGGGCCAATTAGGAAATTAGAATTATTTTTAATTATTTTTGTTTATAAAAAATATGTCATGTTCCCGCGTCTCGGGCGAGAGAGCGAGCTGCGACCGGACAGCCAGGGAGGGAAAACATCGGTTTTCGTCGGAAATCTTCGGCCATCGCTACCGTCGACGAGTCAACGGAAGCAGAGGTCCTCTCGTCTCACGGAAATTATCTGCGAGGAGCCTCTACCCCCGAAGCCTATCGTTGTTTAGACGATAAGAACATCGAGGGAAAAGAACACCGCTTTTTCCCAGCGTCGCCGCCCTCAAAATTGTAGCTCTCGAGTTATCTCGAGTTAGCGAAGGAAAATCGTCGCATTGGTCCTCGTACGCGGGGACTGAATACCGCGGAGACCACATCTTCTCTCTCGCTCTCGCGCGTCTATCAGCGCTACGACGTTGCGAGAGAGCGTGCGAAATATTTAAATCCCGAAAAGGGCCGAGCGTTCGCGAATTTTGGAAATTGTCGCGATTAGGTAGGGGGTAGGGGTGTCGTTAACGAGAACGTGAGAGACGCGTAACTCGAGGCACTTCCCGTTGAGTATCGGAGCGAGTTGGATCGTCGATCGATATTTTGGATACCGCGCGGAGGAGAATTTTGGCGAGCCGAACACCTGAATCGCTCACGACGGGATATCGAGAGACATCGGTGAGCTCTTTCGTCCGAGGGACAAATTAAGATCGGTAGTTCGCGTATTTTGTGTGTCTTATCGTTTCGTGTAATTTATTTTCCGCGTCCGAGTTCTCGGCGCGAAAGTAGAGAAATTATATTTTGTCGGCGTGCTAGCGAGTTCGACGGTTCTCGAGAAAACGTGGCCGTTTCTTTGAGGTCGGCGGAAAATTGTCTTAATCGCGTGTGCAGAGCCGCGAGACGTGTTCGTCTTTCTATTAATCGTGTGTAAATCGTTGCCGTATTTTTATAATTTTTTCCGTGAACGTGCCTTGGGGATAAATCCCACGGGAAGTCGCCTTTTCGTTACCGTCGTGCGCGTGAGGCTATCGTGTGCGCCAGAGTGTGTGAGTGAGTGGATCGGGGAAAAATCGGATTAATTTTATATCGTATTCATTATTTTTGTATTTTTCTAACAGTCGGTTTTTTTAGAATATTCGATTCGTTTTCTTTGTTTTCCCCGAAAAATTAAATTGTTATCGTGTGAGAGAGAAGAAGTGAAACGCGAGAACGAGAGCTTTCGCGCGACGCGGTAATGTGTGTGTGTGTGTGAGTGTACGAGTGCGAGTGCGTGAGAGCGACAGCGAGATCCCGAGCGTCGGGAAAATTTTCGAAGGAAAATTTTATTGTAAATTTCATTCGTTCCCGGGACGAGAGGTTTCCTCCGAGATCTTCGGTTTACCCTCTCTTAACTGAGTCAATAATTTAAATAAAAACTAGTGAATTCTGGTTCCCGGATATTTCGAGTTTGAGTTACACTTTATTTTGTTTTTTTTCTGTTGTGCTGTCCGAATGCCGGTGTTAAAACACCCAGCCCCTCTCCGGTTCTCGAAAAGCTGCAGCTAGTCGTTAGCTAATCAACCTCGTCGAATTTTCTCTGGCGCGTTACGCGCCTGGCGCCCATCCCGCAAGGGAAAAAAAAATGAGAAAAAATTATTGTGACGTTTGTGGCTCGAGGTTGAGGGTTCTCGCGAGTAGGTAAATTCGGTGAAAGGATTTTACGCTACAAAGAATATTACAAAACTAAACGCTATAACATATCAAAGATATCTATTGGAAAAACAATCACTACCATTTTTCCGAGTGGTGGCACAATGCCCCGGCGGGTATGAAAACTCTATATCTCAGTGTGACAAATATAAGCTACAAAAACGACGTTGATGGCCTCTGCGTGGTATGCAACATGAGGGCCTTAGAAACACTGGAGCATTTTATACGTCAATGTCCAATTTACGCGGCAAGCTTGAGACACTTTCTCAGAGATCCAACTTCCCTGATGTACACAGGAACCCGTACTTTGTTCGTATATATACAAACGGCGTGTAAACTAAGAGCGTTCGCGTTGAACGAGTAGGTATAAAAGCAAACCAAATACATGTAATTTTAAGAATAGTTTAAGAAAAAAAATGTACATTCAAAGGTGTAATAGATCATAACCTGATATACACAAAATAAACATACATATTGTGACGAGGCGTTATAATACGCGCTCGCAATCACGCTAGAATAGGGCACGCACGAGAGTCTTCGTTACGCGCGTGAGTACAGAGTCCGATCCCCGCGGTACCCGAGAACTCGGTAATATATAGAACGAGAGTCTGCTGGAGACCTTTGGATATTGGATATTGTATTTTACACGTTTCCAACGTCAAGTATAGTCACTCGGCAGCGCGTGAGAGAAGAGCGAGAGGAGAGTCAGTACGAAGACCCAATTACGATCGCCGAAAATCGGCGGAGAGTCTTGATGTTCCCCCTTCCCCTAATCACCGGCCAGCGTGCCGAAGTACGTACGAGCGAGCATCACTCTCGTGCACCGCGTCTTGATAGTTAGACGTATTTAGTAATTGTCGAGTCCGTTGTAACAAAGAATTGGATAGTTAGACGTAGATTTAGACAGGTGTAAGACGATAAGAGGTTCCGTGAATTCTCATTTATTAACTCCGTGCGGGAGAATTATATTATTCTGCGAATAATATCACGTTCCGCTCCAGAAAAGAAATGCCGTGCGGACGGCAGAGGAATCGACGAGATCGACGATAGCTTGCAACGAGCCACGAGCCACGAGGACCGATCGCATCGCTACGGGAAAATTAACAAGGCACACCATCTTTGGTTAACCTTTCTGCCAAGAGCGATACGCGGATCGCAGAGTGCTTTCTCGCTCGTACTCAGTAAATTGGTCGAGTGATGATTCTTTGTACGTCTCGAAGCGTCGAGCTGATGTTGTTTGGAAAAGAATAAAGATTCATGTAGAGTCTCGCGAGTCAAAAGTTTTGTATTGGAAAACGGTGAACGAATAGTCGTTCTGTGAGAAAGCCATTGTTGATTGGCATATGATTTGTGTGAAAAGTTCGAATAAATGTGAGATATGTCATATGTTATTTTACATTCGTGTGAGTCGAGTATTGGATACTTGCAAAAGAATTATCTTGTTTCCAAAACTGCACTCCCTATCCCGCTAGCCGTGTAAGACATTATTATTTTGAGTATTGAGAGATTGTTTAAAAATTTCCTGAGTATTGGGAGAAATATACTCTGGCACCCATCTGTGGTCAACGATAATGAAGGAAAAGGTGAGAAGTAAATATTTAGAAATACAGGGAGTCATTACAGATTGGGCGTTGGGGCTCTCGACGGTGCCGTCCGATGCCAGAAAAGAGCACGTCACAATACATACATATATACATACATACACTTTCTTAACGCGATTCGTAGACGTTCGAATGATGTCTTTTTTTATACTTGTTGGAACTCTTTAATTACATATTATTATTACAGTCGAATGATAATTCCATAGAGGGGAGCATTTTTTTGTCGTTGACACGACTACAAATATGACCTTTACGAATGGTGTCTGCACCATATGCTAGAATTGCTTAATTACCGTGGCAATAAGCGTATTTGACGGAAGGGGCGAAAGTCGTTTTAATTACCGATATGAGAATCGATATACATATATTCGGTACGCTATAATATCCATTGCTGTCACGTGTAGTACGTGCAGTTTAGTTCGATTGGCGAACAGGAGTGGGGGGGGGGGGGGGGGGGTGGGAGAAGTATGAACGCTCGAGCGAAAGCGTTGGCAGTTCGAAATTGTTACCGAAGTAGTGCATGTTTTGTCATCGGAAAATTAAAAACGTGACAAATGGTTGCTTTGTTGAAATATCCTGACAAAACGATAAACGACTACATTCTATGGGCTATCGGCATCGGTATCAGTTCATAAATTATATCAACGCGTTTTCCTCGCAACTGTACAGTGCATGTGATTCTTGTAAATCGCGAAAGTTCCGGAAGCTGATGGAAATTCGTCCAGATTTTTTTTGGTTTTCTTTCGTTTTACTTACCAACGTGAAAGGTAATGAGATGCCGAAGCTCCGGATCGACACCAAGACGTGCACGTCTCGATATTTCATGATATCCCAATTCTTTTAGAAATTCGTCTTGATACTCCAATGGTCTCTCGGTCGGTCCCATTCTTCGGCTCGGCTCACCGCCATACTGAAAAGAGACATTCATTATTTTATATATACAACTTCGATTCAATTCAATTCGATTCTTTTTACGACAGGATTCATCTACCTGGTGGTTTGGAAATGGGATCAAATGTTTTGCTTATTTATTCTCAAAAACTATAGAACTGGTAATAAAATTGATTTTTAACCCCGACTGAACACCGGGCAAAAGACGGGAGTTATGCGTTTCACCGTAAAATCTGACTTTTCGCGTTTTCTTGGTATCCAATATTCTCCGAAACGACAAAATATATCTTAACAAAATTTGGCACACCTTTACTTTGCACCGCCGCTGCTTTGCAATAAGTTGAACTTTTGACCGATATATTTCAGGAACGAAATGTCGAATCAAATTTTGGTTGACTCTTTTATGATATAATTTGGGGTCAACTTTTACAAAGCGCTTTATTAGAACTAAATTGGTTCAGCGGATACGGAAATATCGAGATCGAAAATTTCATGGGGTCAGATCAACCGATCGTTGTGTCCTGTATACAGTGTCCTGTAACGGAAGCGTCTACAGCAGTTCACCATTCGTCGAAAAATTTGCGTGGTGGCGTACCCGGCGCCACAGCCGGCGCTGCTGTAAGTTCCCAGCAAACACAAAGTTACATGTACGTCACATGTGACTAACAATTTCTCGCTCAGTGATGTAAATGTTACAGAACAACGTTGTTCTGTAATAATTTTTAAAAAATCCACGTGTTACGTGTTGCGCGTAATTCTATATAAATAGTAACTTTTCTTTACGATCGCGAACGACATAACCTGCAATCATCACGCGGAATATGTGACATGCCCTTCCCCCAGTTTTGTATATAGAATTAATTTCGTTCGATCGAAATTATCCAGTCCTTCGAAATTAATTTCAAAGACGAAATTACAAATTGAAAAATTCATTATAAGCAATAAAAATGTTTCATGTGAAATCAAATTCTGTAATTTTTCGTTCCGCAGTACGACTATCATTTGCCGTATTTCGGAAATCGCTATCCTTTCATTCGAAGTTTTACTCGAGCCATCGACGAGACATTAACAACGGTGATATGCGACAAATCTGTGAGATTTATTGCGGAAGATGGAGAAATTGAAAATTCGTCTTTGGTCGCAGCGTCGAGTCGTCTAATAGGGAGGTAAATAATAGGGAAGCCAAAGACGAAAGGACAAGAAAAATCCGCAAACCAATGGAAAACGCAGCGACTGCCGATGGACCATCGATAACTTGTCTCTCGATGTCTCTCGACTTCGCAGTATCATCAGTTCGGCAGAGGATTGAGTAATTCGATGGCCCGGCATCGAGTTTGCGACGTACTCTCGCTAACGACGAAACGCAAATTAACAAATTGCACGACAATTTACAAAACTGGCGATAAAACGATATCGTTGGATGTCAATTCGAGAACTTCGGGGTGAGAGAAGAAAGCGACTCTGGGTTCGCTTCGTAATTCGATGCCGGGACCATCAACGTCGAATCGCTACAATGATGCGACAAAAAATATTAGCTTTTCAAAAAGTAGTAAAACTTCCCAAAATATTTTTCTTCAAAAAAAAAAAAAAGCACGCGAAGTACTTAAAAATCCTGTTGGCAAATATTATTTTTTTAAAAAATTCTCAATATTTTATAGGCCAAGTGTAACAGGAAAAGGAGGATTCTATATGACAAAAACTATTGTTTTTGTTTGCAAAAAAATTGCTGTAAAAAATTGGCGTTCCAGTGTTTGCAAGCGTCACAATAAACCACTAGCATTGGAACACCAATTTTTTACAGCAATTTTTTTGCAAAAAAAAAATAGTTTTTGTCATATAGAATCCTCCTTTTTCTGTTACATTTGGCCTATAAAATATTGTTAATTTTTTTTTTAAATAATATTTGCCAACAGGATTTTTAAGTAATTTTTTTTTATTAGTTCTTCCTCCCCGTACATCTTTCGGTTTTTACGGCCCCCACTCTTGGGGTCTCCCTAATTCCACTTTTCGCCTCTACCTAACTTCCATTTTTGCGGCTGCAGCCGACTTAGCTACACTGTACCGCAATTACGCCTAAGAGCACGGGGAAACTGCGGAAAACCCGTGCCGGTACAGACGGCCCTTTCCCACGAAGCCACACACCAATTTTTTTTTTTTTTTAAGGAGCTGTTTATTGTTAAACAAAGTACGGTACAATACAATTTCCAGGTTACAATACTAACACACAAAAAAAACCTTACATTTAAATTTTTTACTAGCATGTCTGATTGCATTCAGAACTCGCTTGTATTCAATATCATTTTTACTTTACTCTTACGGCATATAACTTAATATTAGACAAAATTTTGTCTATCCATATATCACTCCGAAAGCATGTATGATGAGGGAAAAATATAATGAAAAATAAAAAAAAACCCCTGTTATTCTCAATATATCAGGTCTAAAAACTACCTTAATCCTATAATTTTATATACATATATACAAGTGGGACTAAGTCCTAGAACTATTTGTTTAGTCTTTGGCGTCAAGTCACACCAACCGCCTACCCACCGGTGTCGGTGGATTTTTAGGTATTGGCGCACCTTTTGTTTTTTTTTTTTTTATATTTTGGGAAATTCGTTTACATGTTGATCAATGACTTTTTTCTCAATGAAAAACTCAACAACTTTTTTAAAAATTATATCAATGTTTTTTGTTACAATTGTTCGGACATAACCCGTCTTTTTCTTCGAACTTATTATATTTTTTTCGATATTATTCACAGGTGAATTTCAAGTTTATTTACTTGAGGGTATGTCACTTTTTGTTTTTTATTTCGTTTTACTAAAATACGTTCCGGGCAATGTTTCAGTAGTTAACGCAGGAACTGCATCGCTGCGAATTGAACGCAGCGACTTCATCGATGTGAATTGAACGAAGCGACTTCATCGCTGCAAATTTAACGAACTATACTTATACACCGTAGCGATGGATTTCAAATATTTATATTTTTTTAGTTAAAACAACATTTAATATTAAAAATAAATCAATAAATGTAATATAAAAAATACTAAAAAGGATGAAATAAACACAATTTTATAAAAAATACAAAGCTCCCGCCGAAAAAAAGCGTGAAATAACAAATAAGTATTCACATATTATAGTCGGGAGATTCCTGCACTGAACAACGAATAAATCTCCCGACTATAATATGCGAATAATTATTTGTTATTTCACTCTTTTGTCAGGCGCGAGTTTTTAAAATATTTACAAAATTATTTTTTTATGAAGGGACTTTTACAGTTTTCAATAAAAACATGGTTACGGAAAGAGTAATGTGCTTCTTTTTTTTCGAAACGTTTACCAATGGCCACACTTCAATAGAAACGATGCATCTAAAATCTTACATTTAAAAAAAATTATCGTCATTTTGTAATAATTACGTAACAATTGCGACTTTCTATCACAAATTTCTCATGTTCCAGTTTTATTTTGCTGTCATTTTGTAGTAACGGATAATAACAACAGGGCGATGGTCAACCTCTCATTATTTTTATTAATTCGAATAACCCGATGTTTCTTTTCAAATTCAAGCCACGTCGTCTTTACTGGAGAATGTCTACTAGGAAATTTCTAAAAAAAGAATAAATAGCTCGTCCAGTGGCTAATATACTTTTTTTAAAAATATTTTTAGTCAATTTTTTTTATAAGTCTCTGAATAGCTTTAATAATCCCTACAGTACATCTGTGTAGATAAAAACGATTTTTTTCCTATTTTTTAACAAAAAAAAATGTTCACTCGATTTCAGAACCATCAGATAAATGGCTCCCGTAAGTGACGCAATCATTTGTTGTGTATGCGTTCAAATACTATATGTCGATTTGTTTCAAAGCAAATTGATTCGTTTGACACGACAACGAAGACGAAAGTTCTAATGAAAAAAAAGGCAAAGCGCCTCAATTAATCTTGTTCACTCCGAGAGTATGGGTCGGATTTTGTTTTTAATTCTACATACTCCTATTTTCCAGAAACTGGGGAAATCAATAGCAATTACGGCACACGCGGATTTTGATTGGCAACTGCCTAATCCCTATAAATCGTCTATTTCAATGCTTTTTTTCTCTTGTTTATTCCATTTTCTTGTTTTTTATTTCCCTTTGCGCTTCGACCGCACGATTGCCGACAGAGTTGTCAATTAATTTTGTTCTCCATTCCTTCCTCCTCCTGTTTCGCTCGCAACACGCCGCTTCTTCTCGCCGTATGAATGGAGGTTGTTCGCAGCCCGAAAGAGCGATCTCTGGAGAATATCTGGTAATAGATATTCTGGTAATAGATAAATAATTATACTTAATTGTATTATTTTTATGCAGAGATATATTTTTACAATTTTTTTTACGTTATTAATTCCTCCGGGTATTCTCCGTCACCGCGAAATTAGTCAAAATTTCTGTCGTCTAGCGAAATTAAAGGAAATTGACTGACAACCGCGGCTTCGTCGTCGTCGGGCCCCGTTGATAATAGTCGCGATTGTGTTCAATTTCCGCAATAAAAATAAAATGAAAATAAAATCCGTAGTCGTTATTTTGCGGGGAAGAGTAGAAAATGGGGTTGTGGAATAGCCCAAGAGAATAAGAATGAGATTCTGCTGGATGGTACACATCGAGTACCGAAAGGTTGAACTTCGATTTTAAACGACTCCCGTGCGCATGAATTGGATGATACATGTCAGTGCGTCGTTGAACGAGTCGAATGTCGAGAAGCGAGCGACGACTTGAACAATCATGAAACGTTTCGCGGATAACATCAGCGCCTTTCCTTTTTTACTTTCTCATCCATACGAAGTATGAAAAAGAGAAAGTATTGTAATCGCGAGAAAAAAACACACCAAATTTATGGACTAAATAACTCTTTTCAACATGATCAAATGAAAAAAAAATCTTTTCTCACTTTTATCTTCATAATTGTGCCCCAATCTATCATATTCCATGACCCAAATAGTTTTTTTTTGTTCAAAAGTACTTCAAAAAAAGGATTTTCCACAGATGTCTGTCCGTCTGTACGTACGTATCAAATTTTATGGCGTAGACACAATAACTTTCCGCAGACATTTTCTATCGCTACGAAACTTTCAACATAAATTCTATATGCGGAGTATGAGTTTGGTATTGAAATTCAGAGTTTTCCCTCCGCATTTACTAGTTATTTGCCAGCTATGTGAAAAATTAAAAATTAAAAAAATTTTAAATTGCCATAACTTATCAAAACTTAACTAGTAAATGTGGAGGAAAAACTCTGAATTTCAATATCAAACTCATACCGCACATGTAGAAGATATGTTGAAAGTTTCACAGCGATAGAAAATGTTTACGTAAAGCTATTGTGTCTACGCCAGAAAATTGTTTATCTGTCTGTACATATATATCAAATTTTCTGGTGTAAATACAATAACTTTGTACAGACATTAATAAAAACTATGAAACTTAGTACACATGTTCACCATATACAATCTGAGTTTGGTATTGAAAATCAGATTTTTTTGACACGTGAAATAAAAAGTTTTTGAGGTTATACAGGCATACACAGTTTTTATCACATACACCATGTTTCATTGCAATAAAAATCATCCTTGCAATAAAAAATCAAATTGTGAACTAAAAATGTGCACATTACATTTCTCAATAACATTAATAAAGAAAAATAAAAATTACGGAAAAACATCGCGAACTGTCAAACTTTTGCTATTTCTAGAGGTAACGTCTATAGGTCGAGCTTCAACCGCGAGAGGCGTGATCGACGCCAAAAGTTCGACTCGCCACCTATGGTTTGTAACATAATGTTCAAACATTTCAGCGGCAAACGCTGATTGTAAGCGATCAACAAAATTTTAACAAAATTTGAGTTTCAATTATGAGGACATAAATATCAACACAATACTAACTTCACGCCATCAAGAACTCGGATGAGAAAGTCACGAGTTGCTAAACGCCAGTAGCAACTGCTTCGTGTCCAATTTTTTAAAAATGTTTTAGTTCCGTTTCTACGGTTCAGAATTACTAGCGAGAACAAATGAAGGAGAGAATGATTCCAGGGATATTGAGGGCTGAAGATAAAATTCTATTCGAATGTCCTCTAATCAAATACCAAACTTCGGTCTGTCAATTCAAAGGGTAGAAAAAAAATCGAAAAAAACAAGTGGCGCACGTTACGTAGAAATCAGCATTTTTTCCAATAATTAACAGTATAATCATTTAATATTGATCTTTATAAAAAAAATTACAAACACCGCTTCTATTTTTTTTTCTAAATGTTTTGAGACTGTTTTTCTACAATGTAATATTTTTGTTTTTTATTTTGGCGAAAAAATTGTAATTGCTTGACTTATTGACTTATTTATAAGTCGATTTGTTTTCAATTGATCGAAGTTATTATTAAATGAATTATGAGATTAAGTGATGAAAAAAATACTCTTGAAAAACGACTTAAGAATTCTAAAAATAAAAAATTGTAATTGTACATTTTCAGTTGTAAAATTTATAAGTCAATTTTTCATAAAGATCAATATTAAACGATTCATGAGATCAATTGATTTAAAAAAAATGCTGATTGTATCGTCGCTTTAACTATCGCCGTTTTATTCATGTTTTCTAAATAATACTACCTATCTATTATTAATGGGCCGGACGCATTTTTGGACTTAGTTGCTCCATCCATCCAAATGGACCAAATACGATCCATCACACTCCGGGCCAAGTACCATCCGAAAAGGCGACATGTCATGACATATCCTTATAAGCCAACTAGCTTACACTTACTTAAGTCGACTAGCTTAATAAGACACTTTTGTTTTAAGTCTGACGAGGATTTTCTGTCTCAAATATGAAGTTTCAAAAGAACCAGAAAAAATAAGATAAAGATACAGATTCATAATATCCAAGGCCAGAAAAATTCATCGGCCAAGTTCGAAATTTCCTATAGATACGAAAAAAGTTGCATTCAATTCCGAAGCACCTTACCAAACTACGCGTTAAAGGGTTAAAACCAAAATATTCACGTCATGACGTACTCCCCCAATCCGGCGTCGCAAGATATACTTCTCTCTATGACGCTCTATGGGTGACCTACCATCTACAAAATTCAAAGGAAATCGAGACATTGAAACAAAATCGTTTATCGATCTTTAGTCTATTGCGGATTACCACTCTCTCTTCTGTACTCGTTACCGTCAGTATTACCTACGTTTCTATCCCATACCGTCTGAAAAGACACGTGTAACGGAAACCATCGGAATTCTGTCACGACTTTACTCCTCTTTATGATTGGCAGTCGCACGTGCTTCACATATATCGACATGTTACATCGTTGTTGGGTTTACTTAACCGTTCTCTTCGTTTCAAGCGAAAAAGCTTTGGCCCTATAAAAAAAAAACAACTTTGAAAGGGGAAGCTTACGGCTTATGTGATGTACCTACTTTCAGTACATAAGTTATGTGTGCTCCTACTGGTGACTGGTGATAAAAACGACGATGACGACCATGTCAATGGAACGGTATTACCTTCTCGATCGTGCAAAAAAGATATCCCTCCTTCCATAAACTACTAACTAGCTCGTTATTTTTTTTTTCACGACGTGGATAGCAAATATCGAGAGATGTGGCTAAGCGACAAATCTTCGGGAGTTAAAGGTTTTATGTCGTCATTGCAACACTACGCAATTCGCGGAATTTCATAGACATGGGCACCAATCAACTTTAACCCGAACATGAATGTGCGGGGGGCTTTTTTATACCCGCGCGGTGAGCTTCCAGTGCTCACAGCTAAGGACATTTTTTTTCGATCGATGACTTTTTATACTTTTAATTTGGTACTTCTTCAACGTAATCTGCCATTAAAAACATTGTCTGGTATGTCAGATGACACGAACGCTTAAGCGCGAAAAGTGACCGACAAAAGTGCGTGTGAAAATCATTCCACATACTCATCGACGCTACATTCATTGCGGAATGCGATTTTCGCCATGACAGGCATTATTATTGCAAATTGAAGATCGAAGGCGAGACGTGTTTTCTTTTCTGAAGAACCTACCGTGCTCTATAAAAAAAATATCCTTTAGGTCGTCTACTCGAAGAAGTTCTAGAATTGTTTTTGCTTCTTCATAGATCTAGTTTTATTTTCATGAAAAAGAAAAAATAATAATAATGTAATTTTAATGTCAAATGTCAATTAACACGATAAAATTACAATTTTTGAGATGTTGGGCTAAGAATTTTTAAACGAATACGCTATCCGATGATCAGTACCGAATATGCCGTTGAAATTTAATGAAATTTTGAATTTTTTTGAAAATGTCTGATTCTTCCAATATTTTAAAACTACGAACTAACAATGTATACGCCAAGAAACGGTTGCTGCTCGCTTATTTTTATTCGATTTTTCGCTCATATTTTTAATTAAACTGAGTCATAAAAAAAGATCATGCAAATGAGATTTGCACTTCGCTTCGTCATTTTGTTTCTGCATGTTTAACGTTGATTACAAAGTTTCGACCGTGAAAAAGATAAAATTGATCAAGTAACTTGATCATGGAAAAGTTTTGTAAACGACTTAAAGAATAAAAATGAGGAAGTGATGTGGAAATCGAATTTAAATCGTGTTACTTCTTCACCGAGGAAGCCTTCTAAACTACGTTAAAAACAAAATCAAGAACTAGGATGCAAATTAAATGTGTATCCCTTTTTCGATCCGTTACAGAGCGGCGATAAACATCGATCAACCATTATTGCAAAGGGATAATATGGGTTTTAGCAATTTTTTTACGTCATGCAGAAGAGATGTGAAAAATATTCTGGTCCATATAATTCGATTCGTTTTCTTTCCCACAGAACCCAAAAACGGTAATAGTTTTGGTCAAAAGACAATAAAAACATTCCTAACGACCGAAAAAATATGTATTCGTTGTACTTTCCCATGGGAAATCCCATGGGCTTTGAGATTAGGCCCTTTTTGACCGCCAATTGATTTTATTTTTTATGCTGAATTAAGGATATTTTTTATTTTTTTCCGAATAACATCGTCGAAACCGTTGTGATCAGGCGCTATAGCGTACTCGCGTTCCTCGAGGTGACCACAAGGAAATTCTATCGGGAAATAATTCGTAAAAATCCGCGGGGTCTTTGGTCTGAAGAAATTAATCGACGAATATTTTGTTAAGGGGGCTGAGTCACCTAAAAATTAATTTTTATTTTATTTAAAATTTTTTTTTTCTGAATGTATATACGGTTTACTACGTACATACCAAATTTCAGATCGAAATTAAAAAAATTACCAAAGTTAGAAGCATTTTATTAAGATTAGAAATAATTATTGCGTGAAAAAAAAAAGAAAAAACCGAAATAAACAATGCCGGTATTAGAAGAAAAAAAAACATTGAGAAAAGAACAGAAAAAAAAATAATCGATGGCGAAACTGTGTTCGGTAGGTAACGATTTACCGACCAAATGGTAGTTACGTCTAATCGATGCGACTCAGATTACCGCCGCTACCGCGCTTCGTTTTGAGTCTACGATACACCGGCGTAATGTAGCAGCGATGATTTTTACTCGATTGTGTCAATCGGGTAAAAAAACTGCACTTGTAAACTCGGTGTAAGTAGTTATGTGTCAGTGTTTACAGTTTTTCCGAATGAACACAATATATACTGTATTTTTGCCCAAAATTGTGCAAAAATGATTTTCACAGTGACAGTGTCGCAGAGCGAAAAGGCTCGCAGAAATAATCTCATTTTTAAACGTCACATTTGACGTAAGAGTACTTTTGTTTTATTTTTTAAACATTTTTTTGTATTTACGAGATTTGTGATGAAAAAAAAAAAAAAATTTAAGTTTTATGTGATAGAAAAAAAAGTGTACATTTTTATGTGACAAAAAAAAAGTAAAAAATATTTTTTTTATGTAAATCACCCAAGTTGGTTATTTTCATCAGTCTGTGAAATTAATTTTTTGAGACATATTTTTCTTCGCTTGCCGCAGGTTTCAGAGAGAATGGCTACACCAATTTTGGATTGCGACGGCTCTTTTTCTTCGTAACAGTCAGTGTTTTTCATGCATTCAAGAATAGAGTTATCGCAAGCCATTATGTGAGTGGTTACGAGACAAAAAGTGGCAAAAATGAATTTTATGATAGATTTTAACGCATAGCTTCGCCAGCGAAGCTTCAAAAAAAAAATCCCCGCACTCGTTCCGCAATAAACTCTCTAACGAAGTAAATAAGAGCTCGCAAGCAAAGATTGATGCTTTCGTTCAATCCGAAAGCTGCGGCAAATGAAAAATGTTTGACCGTTACGCATAACACAGGAATACACTATAGGTCTTCAAAAAAATTTACAGAGGTAGTCCAATATATATATATATTATGAAGGTAAAGTAGAATTTTCCATTACACGTATATGTACTGGAAAATTTTTTTTTTACTTTTCGTTTTTTTAGGTGACTCAGTCCCCTTAAGCTATCGTGACTTTCTGTTCAATCTTCGAACGATTGCCTGTTCGCGAATAAGTGTGTTCTATGCTCTAACAAATTCGGAGATCTAAGCTGTCCGGTAATTTAAAATCGACATTACTCACTATAGCTACTTTCATTATCAGCACCATTTCGATCTGAGTAGTTGTTTCACTGTCATTAATATTTTCGATTTTGACTATTTCGAGATATCGGTCCTTCTGTTTAAAAAATGTCGATGATCGTAATTTTCGGATTATTTAAAGTAGTGCAAAAAAAGTGGATAGTATAGTCGTAATATTCAACATTCGGGACTTCAATACCGCTCCGATTGAGCTACAATGATGAGGATACAAGTGAGAAAAGGTTTTTTTTTGTTTTAAAATGTTGAAATGAGTTATTTAGTCCCTAAATTTGACCCTATTTTTTTTTACGATTACAATACTTTCGCTTTTTCCATACTTCGTGGAAGTATTCCATGAGAAAGTAAAAAAATTAAAAAGAACTCAAAAACATGTTGCGCGCGGCAATAAATGTTGGAGTGAATGATTTGAAAACCTCTGTGTCGATCGACGCAGGGAAACAAAAGATTGAACTTTGCGGATGAAAAAAAAAAAAAACATGTTGCTGCATGAATGATGGTTGAGTGCGAGTGGAATAAAATAGTGGAACGAAAGAGCTATAAGAGATAGGGAAACGGCTGGTGGATGCAGCACAGCATGCGTTCGGAAATCGGAAGTTCCGACCAGTGGAGGAGCTCGGAATGCCCGGTCCGTATACTGGCCCCGGTCCCCGTAATACGGACGAACGCACACGAACGTAACGTCGGAGATAACGAGAGCGACAGCGGAAACGAGGACACGCGAGAATCACGATGAAAATCCTGCTGAGCTGGCCGAAGCTCTCTGCTTTTCCAATTCGACTTTAATTTACGTTAGAGTTCGTACCCCTTTGCCGAATTCATTCGTATATGCCGAGCTTAGGTGTCGAGGGTTCACACTACTTTGGTCATACGCGACTTTCGTAATGAAAGTACGTGTTCATGTAACAAGGACCGAGGAAAGAAAATTCTAGGCTCCTAGACCTCTAATCAAGAGGCACGGTAGCGCCGCGATGCCAAGTACTAAACAAATTTTTTTTAGTGTGGCGCTACCGTTCCACTTATACACGAGATTGCCGGAAGTAAATCTTTGGTCGGTGATTCCTCGGCAATTAGACATCGAAGGACATTTTTAATGAAATTTTTATAATATAATACGGCCTCAAGTTTTCCAATGCGCCTAGTTGCGATCGCATCGGTTCAGCCGAAGCCGAGATCTCAGCATCGTAACTGGCGAAGGGTCCGATTTATTATAAATAAGATTATTTATTTATTTATGATTATTATAAATAAATAATTAACTCTAAGTCCCTCTTAGAGGAACTTAGAATATTTTTCTCCCCCCCCCCCCCCCCCCTTCGGCCGAAAATATTCTAAGTCCCTCTAAGGGGAGTCCTCTTGGAGTCCCCCTCCAAGGGGGACTTAGAATATTTTTGCTCGATGAGCTCTAAGGGGATTCCCCTTAGAAGGACTTAGAATATTTTTGGCCTCCCCTCGATTCTTATACACGGCGGCGGCGCCGGCGGTGACAGCGGCGATGACTTTATATATATATAGAGAGATATATACGACGGCCCAGCTGTCGTGCCTTCCGAATACATTTTGACATATTGTATAGTTTATCATTTTTGTATTTCATAACGTGATTTATTAATTGGAACGTGAGTGGATTTTCTTTCGAAAATGCGCGTATAGAAAAGATCGAAGGTAACGCGAGTGACAGCTTGAGATTAGACTCCTATAATTTAAATCGGAAAACTTTTTTTTTGACAACGTAAAAAATTATGCCGAGTACTTAAAAATAACAAAAAATGATCTAGAAAAAATGATTGAAAAAAAAGTTAAATCATTTTCTTTTAAAAAATAAGTGAAATTAAAATACAAAAACTTTTTTTCACAAAAAAGTAAAGAATGACGTCAAGTACTAAAAAATGTATAATAAGAATTTCTGAAAAAAATTATATAAAAAAAAAGTTAAATTAATAAGAGCCAAGTGATTGTTTTAAACGTGATCTTTTAATGAAAAATTGTATAAAAACAATCATAAACAAGAAAATTCAACTACATTTTGGCGTCCCAGGAATAGTCTCATGTCATATAAGAACACTGGGACGCCGATAATGTTGTTCAATTGTTTTGTTTACGGTTGTTTTTATACAATTTTTCATTAAAAAATCATGTTTAATACAACCACTTGGCTCATATTAATTTAACTTTTTTTTATATAATTTTTTTCAGAAATTCGTATTATGTATTTTTTAGTACCTGGCGTAATTTTTTACTTTTTTGTGAAAAAAAGTTTTTGTATTTTATAGAGAAGACCGGAGCTAATCGGAACAGAGGGCAAGGTAAAACACACGCAGTAAAAAGCCGGGAAATTGATCATTTTCGTATAACTTGTTATACAGCATTAATTTCCTTTCGTGTCTTCTTTATACGCTGCGGCTTCGCAGAGAAAATAGTGGATACATCGGCCACAGCAACTTATTAGTCAACCAGTGATTTCCTTTCCCATGTAGGTTTTGCCGATCGAACGGAAGCGGCCAATGATCGAGACATCGTTGGGGCGACGATCGTTGGTTTGCGATTTCAGACCAACGCTTGGCTGAACATTGACTCGCCAATCATTGGTTTGTCGATTTCAGACCAATGCTCGGCCGAACATTGTGGCGCCAATCATTGGTTTAACTCACCAATTGATGGATTACCAATTTCAGGACAATGCTTGGCCGACCATTAACTCACCGATCGTTGGTTTGCTAATATTGAAGCCGTGATCGACCGTTTAAGTTTGAGCTTAAGTTTAGTATATGTTGCAGTTAATTTGTTTCAACGAATGAACTATTGTAAAATTATTAATAAAGAAGTCAGGAAGTAATTAATCGATGACTTCATCAGTTATCAATTGTCACGTGAATTCTTGTGAACCCACCTATCCCACAGGACCGAAAGGGTTCTTCTGGACGCCAGTCTCGAGGGCTAAACTTCCGATACAAATTTTTTAATCGAGGAAACCCGAGAGCGAAATATTGCTCGGCCAGACCGCAGCCATGGGGAAATGGTAGAGGGATTGGTTCAGGCGTTAATGCGAGCAGATGACCGACACTCAAAATTCGAGAAACCGAATTTAACAATTTTTATTTTAACACAAATCTCGGTAGCAAAAGAATGTAATACAACAACAGTTATTCGACGTGTCAAAATTTTAATCATTGTTCTCGGTAGCTGTTTCGATTTACGGAGCGCGTTCGCGCAGCAAATAAGTAGAGGTTCGATTCGACCTTCCAAATGTCGCGAGCTCTCGAGAGCGAAAAATATCGGGGGACTGTTACAATCGATGAAAAGACGCGCGCCTCGGGTTCTCAGAATATCATAAAAATTAGTTGCTGAAAATGTCACGGAGTCAAAAGAAATAAAATTATAAGAGTCCCAAAATTACATAGAATTCGCTAAACGAAGACAAAAATTAATACGATAAAACGGTCAGAAACTACTACAGAAGAGTTATAAAAAGGTCGCAAAAAAATATAAGAGGCGCGCGCCCCACGATTTAGCCAGAGTGGCGGATGAAAAGGTTACATCGGTTCTCGAGAGCGTTAGCGATTTTTTCCCAAGATACTAAACTAACTTAAACTACGAACCCTCGCGCGTTTCACAATTTTATGAAAAACCAAATAAATAAAAGCTAATTGAATTCCTCTCGGCCATTCTGTTAATTCTCAATAAATAAAATAAAATAAAATTACGATGGATACCGGCGATAGCTTTTCGATTCGCGGATTTTACTCAGAACATTGACTGCCATGAACGATAACGCACCGCCCGGCAATATCGCTCGGGATCTTTTTGGCCAAAAGTAAAATCTTACGGAACTGAAACAAAAGCCTGTCTGGAAACGAACGACGGCCTTACCGGGTAATTTTTGCAGTAAACGAAGCCCCTCGGGAAATTCCTCGTCGAGTCTTCGAGATCGCGGGTGGTAGGCGTCGGTTCTCCCTGGACAGCACGGTCGGCAATGGTAACAACGTACTGTTTCTGCGGTGAACAACGTTCCAGTCTCCGAGACGATTCGCAATTTCGCGGAAACGAACTACGACCCCCCCCTTGCCTACTCGAACGCTTGGCCCCCTAGTCGAATTTTGAGACGCTCCGGTAACGCCTCGCGCGCAAATTCAATATCGGGAGCGCGCGACTATCGATAGATTTGCCGTGATCGTTGATCGACGATCCACGGCGAGAGCGATGCTGTTGTTGCTGGGGTCTAGATGAGGCTAATCATTAATTTCTTCTCCGGAGAATGACTAATCCGCTCCGCTCCGAGCGCTTCCCGATCCGATTCGCTTTAGACTAATTTCTTCTCCGGAGAACGATGCTGAACGATGCAATTCTTCTCCGGAGTATGATGCTGCGTTGAAGTATAGCGAGGGGTGAGGCTTCGAGTCGATCCTCCGCCCGCTATCGCGAGATCGCTCCTCGAGGCAAAGATCGTCCCAGTGGCTTTTGGAGCCCGCGGTAGCTCGGCATCGTGCTCTCCGTGGCTTCGCAGCAGCCACTGGCGCTGGTACGGTGGTACGGCTGGTACGGCTTTCGGCTCTCTCGCCGACGACCAATGCTGTCCGCGAGAGCGTAGCTGGCGTGGACCCGCCGTTGCCTTTGCCAATGTCGAGGCGAGCGACGACGCTCTCTTGCGCGTCGGTAGCGAAGATTCCGGCGTTGACGATGCTCTCGATGATTAAGCCGTGAGACTGTCGCTCGTTTGCCGAAAAGAAAATACCAAAATAATCAAAACAAAATTCAAAAAGCTACCTAATGCCCTGTTGAATTGCCGAGAGAAACTACTGAGAGCCAGAATGCTGACCGTTGTGCCGTGCCGTCTCTTACGCCCTTCTATTTTACGGGCTTTCTGCCGGGAGCGAAAAATCCACGTCGCTCAATATAATGGTGTCGCCATATTTATTCACGAATTGTTATTTGATAATTGTGAACTATTAATAAAAAATAGGTAACGGTCTATGGACCAACAAAATTATTCAATATTTTATAAGTAAAGAAAGCATATTGTCAATTAGCAATCTGTAGCACATTGTTATTTGACAAATATGTTGTTTATTGCAAACATTAAGTAATTGTTAAAATTCGTAATTGACAATTGTTCAATATTGTACATTTTATAAAGCATATTATACATATCTCATATATGATATGTGTGCATTATCAAATAGAATCCCTGGTATATTGTTTAAGCAATAAGTCACGAAAAAAATCGATCGAATCGATAGTAAAATAATCTATTCACGTGTAAAATAACTGGACGTGTTTTTACTTTTCATAATCACAATCACAATTTAATTACTATCACGTCATTACGTGTTTAACTTTCTTGATACTAGAAGAAGACTATAAAAAAAAATTCCACAGTATGTTAATAGCCGAGTGAGCTAAGACAGCAGTCGTCGGATTCCAGATTCGAACCCCAAAAAGGCAATAAATTTAAATGTGTATTTTCAGCGATTAATTAATATGTGTTCCAATCCGTAAAGTGAAGTCGAATATCCAATTAGAAATCCAAGCTAATAAACCCCGAATAAGTATTAGTTTACTAAAAAAGTAAATTTTTGCTGGAGTAAATTTTTGCTTCGACTGCCAATCATCGGCCGGTTCCCGCAAGCGATCTTTGGGCCAATATTTACTGCCATCATTGGCAAATGGTTATCATCCAAGGCTTGCTCGATGATGGGGCCAAACTCGCAGCCAATGTTGGCACCGGCTTCGAGCATCGAGTCCGACCATTGGCCTCATCCGTTTATCGTACATGTGTTGCTTACAAAGCTTCGATTATGGGACAGCATATTCTGTCATTTGAAGGAGATTTGTCGGTAAAGGAATTTGAATACGCAAGCAATATAAACATTTTCTACTTTCAAGAAATGTTTGGGTTCACAAATTGTGGAGAGTACAACAATCGGACAATCGAATAAAATTTCAACCAACTTGTCGATTCTTGACGAATTTGCCAAACATAATTGATTTTTGAGTTATGCTGAGAATTCGAATCCAATAATTTGAAAAATGGAGAAACGGCGACAACAAAAAAAAGGATTTGTGCATCTAAAATTAATACGAATCGACTTTGGTCGTCACTCGATGGAGTACTCCGTTGCAGATCGATTGTTCGAAATTTGCGAGAACGACAGTAAAAACAAGTTATTCTGGCCTTTGAACCGCTTTATCGGTGTGAACCAAATTCAATAAAAATGTATATTGATGGTCACTCGACTTGAGTGCCACTTTTCGGATGGATCGCTTTTAATCTACGATAGCCATTGTGATAACATCTTATTTGATACACGCACGCGCACAAACGTTGGATATTTTTTTTGAATGAATTTGTTCGATGCTTTGGAACTTTCTGAAGACATTGATATGAATATTTCGAAAAAAAAAAAAAAAAAAATTTCCACGAAAAAAATGCTTTTTCTATAAGTCGAAAATTAAAGGTGTCGCGCAATGAGTAGCGGACTCTTTGAAATTAGAGTACCCACAAAGGTAAGGAATTCTATAGAGTGCGGTATTCATTGCGTGAAACCTACGATTATTTTCTTTGACGGCAGTTTCGCTGTACTTCGTGTTTCAAATAGCACCGGTGTTTCCTATGCAATGCTGTAAAAACAATCGAAAAATTAGGATATTTCATAGAAATTTTTATAATGTATGTAACATTGATGATGAAATCAATATCACCGAAATATAATAATAATAATAATAATAATAACAGTTATTATTATTCAAAAATGTACAATTAGGATTGCTGTTGAGTAACTCTGTGTATATCAATGCTTTTTGAATTTACAAAAGATACATTTGATTCACTCATACGTGTAATTTGTTGTGTTCTGCCTCTGGAAGTTATAACATTTGAGTTCCGCACGACATAGATACCGTCGGCCTAAACAGATACGCGGGTATCTTATAGCTGGAGCAATTTTTTCCGGTCAATCGAATTTTCTGCGGAGAGGAAACTCCGGGAAATTGCCTGTCTCCCACTTCCCAGCGCGATTCTGTTACCCACGGGAGATCAACTCGCGATCCCGCTCCCGCTACACCCCTTTATCCGCTGGTCGTAATTAACAAAACTCATTATAAGCTTCCATCCGCGGGCCGATTCACCGACGAGAGACGCCCCGAGGGGATGAATCCGAGAATTACCAACCGTGTTTCTTCGTCGCCCGCGCGCAACCACTATCCGTACATAACACGCGATATTTTCGCAAACAGTCGCTACCAATCCCCTCTCCACGATTTATAAATTAAAAACAAATTTTAAAAGTAAATTATTAATACATTTTCGAGTATTCTCGCGCGCGCAAAGAGAACAAAGAGTTTGTGTTATTATTTTTATTATTTTTAATAATGAAAAATCGTATCCACTTTATCAAGATTCAACGTGATAACAAAATAACAACTGCGTTGAAATTGGATTTATGATTTACAGGGCTTAAAAAATATAATCCACGTAATCTGAAGAATTATTTAAGAATAAAATAGTATATTATGCTACGAGGGAGGGAAGAGCGATATTTTCACCGAGTGTGAAGTTTGCTGCCCGAGCGAAACGAGGGCAGAAATCATACGAGGTGAAAATTCGCTCCCCGACCACGTAGCATACGATATTTTTTTTTCGACTTCGCTAAAATTAACACATTGCTTGCATTGCAAAAAAACGTTTTATTATTGTAAACATTACTGCTACGGGAGTAATAGAGCTGGAAGAGGGAGTAATGAGCCCTATTACTCCCTCGGGAGTAATGAAACACTACTGCGCATGCGCGTCAGTCGATAATAGGAACAGTTCAAAATAGGCTACTTTCCACCCGCGTTGCGGGCAAGGAATGTGGTCATTTTAGCGCAGTCGGGAAAAAATAAACATTTTCATTTATTATTGATGGGTTTTTTTGACAATCAAACTTAACTAAATATCGGGTGATGGAGGCCACTGAGAGGTAATTCGTAATTGTCGTTTAATCTGTTTGTGAAACAACAACTGGGGTTTGCAGATAAACAACTGGGGTTTCCAACTTCGAAAATTAAGTTGAAAAATGTGGGGTAAGACATTCGCGAGAACAGTCGAAGGAGAACCGAAAAAAGAAAAAAAAAAAGACGAAAGAGAGCAAAGAGGGAAAACCATTCCACGACGAATCATGCGCGACAAGTGCGCAGCAGAAACATACGACCCCTTCTTGCAACTCTTGACACCTACTCTTATTCATTGTTTCATGCAAAAATGCTTAACCCCTATTGTTCGCGTCTTTGAGCTCTTCGAGGCTCGACGAATTCTCTCCACGATGGTCGCTCCGAACGTGCGCAGGTTTTTGTCATACACATGTCAATTATAAGTACAATGGAATAAAAGAATGGTTGGTTGGAGGTATGAAAAAGAAATAGCTAGCGAGGCTTTTATTCACGTTCTTTCAACCGTTCACTTTTCTTCAAGGCATTACGTTCGTCGAGTCAAAACGCATGCTAATAATTCCAAATGGTCTTTTTCGCAATTTTTGTAAATATGAAAACCATAATTGGTTCTAATTTCATGCATATTCAAACATTGACTTGCGCGCCAAGTTATTGGAGCAGATGCACCCTTAACTACGTGACGGAAGCTTTTTTGGGCACAAAAACAATACATTTAAAATAAATAAACTTCACATAAATCATTTGAAAAATTCACATTCATCATAATTTTTATTTTTTTACATGATTGTCTCACGCATAATGGAGAATTTTTTACTTTCTCATCCCATACGAAGTATGAAAAAGAGAAAGTATTGTAATCGCGAGAAAAAGTAACGCCACATTCATGGACTAAATATAACTCTTTTCAACAAGATGAAATGAAAAAAAAAACTTTTCTCACTTTTGTCCTCATAATTGTGCCTCAATCTATCATATTTCATGACCCGAATAGTTTTTTTTTGCTCAAAAGTAGTTCAAAAACAGGATTTTCCACATATCTGCCCGTCTGTACGTACGTATCAAATTGTTTGGCGTAGGCACAATAACTTTCCGCAGACATTTTCTATTGCTACGAAACTTTCAACATAAATTCTATATGCTGAGTATGAGTTTGGTATTGAAATTCAGAATTTTTCCTCCGCATATACTAGTTATTTACCAGCAATGTGCAAAATTAAAAATTAAAAAAATGTTTAAATGACAAAACTTATAAAAAAATAACTAGTAAATGTGGAGGAAAAACTCTGAATTTCAATACCAAACTCATACCGCACATGTAGAATATATGTTGAAAGTTTCTCAGCGAAAGAAAATGTTTACGTAAAGTTATTGTGTCCACGCCAGAAAATTGTTTATCTGTCTGTACATATATGTATATCAAATTTTCTGGTGTAAACACAATAACTTTATACAGACATTAATTAAAACTATCAAACTTAGTACACATGTTCAACATATAAAATCTGAGTTTGATATTGAATATCAGATTTTTTGAAACGTGAAATAAAAAGTTTTTGAGGTTATACGCACATATACAGTTTTTATCACATACACCATGTTTCATTGCAATAAAAATCATCCTTGCAATAAAAAATCAAATTGTGAACTATAAATGTGCACACTATATTTTTCAATAACATTAATAAAAAATAATAAAAATTACGAAAAAACATCGCGCACTGTCAAACTTTTACTATTTCTAGAGGCAACGTCTATAGGTCGAATTTCAACCGCAAGAGGCGTGATCGACGCCAAAAGTTCGACTCGCCACCTACGGTTTGTAACATAATGTTCGAACATTTCAGCGGTAAACGCAGATTGCCCGCGGTCACCAGAATTTTAACTAAATTTGAGTTACAATTATGAGGACAAAAATAA
Organism: Buathra laborator; assembly: GCA_934046635.1. Lineage (NCBI taxonomy): Eukaryota > Metazoa > Arthropoda > Insecta > Hymenoptera > Ichneumonidae > Buathra > Buathra laborator. Next base: position 881,156 of record OW203896.1, read on the forward strand.
ATGGGTTCGAAAACTAAACTCCTCCCTAAAAACATACATATCAACACAATACTGACTTCACGCGAACAACAGTTGGGATGAGAAAGTCACGAGTTGCAAGACGCCAGTAGCAACTGCCACGTGCCCATATTTTGTAATATAAAAATTGTATACAGTAGTGTACACAAAGTCGCAATTTAATTAATAAGTTATTGGTACGAATCTAAATGCAGAGCTGCTTGAAAATAGCCTTCAACCTGTAAGGAAAGTTCCAAGGTGATGACAACCATAACAAGCGCTTCAGCGCCCTGCGGGCGCAGAAGCCCTTGTTGATGGGCTCTGCCACCCAAACCCCGCGAAATATGTCCCTTCGGGACATTTTTTACAGCACTCACAGGGATACACGTCGCGCTACGCGCTCCGTTTCGAATTTATACGCACATCGTGTTAAAGTGTTAGAACCCAATTTTTTTATATAACGACTGTCGAAGAGTCATCGCAATCGAATTGTTCGAGAATTTGAACAATTTTTTTTCAATATTTGGGAAGCATCGAAGCTACAAATTTGTATTTAAGTACGGTACTAATTCCTCTTCAATACAAGACAAGAAACAAGACGATATCATTCTTCGACAAAATTTCATTGAAAAAAAAAAAAATCAAATTTCTCGAATTTCTCGTCTCCATTATTTCGCTCTCGTACAGAGACAATAACGAACTGATTTCATGTATTACTGGGAAGAAAAAATCAAGAGAGTGTCTCTGTCCACGAGAAATTCTGGAAAAATTCGACTGCGATGACTCTTCGACAGTCGTTTTATAAAAAGATTCGGTTCTAATACTTTAACGCGACGCACGTATAAATTCAAAACGGAGCGCGTAGCGCGACATGTACCCGTGTGGGTACCTTAAAAAATGGAAGGGTGTTTGGAAAAATTCGAGGTAAAATGTGAATTGTTTTTGTTTCGAAGAAATTTTAATAAGGTAATACATACATTACAAATACATTAAAAAATTTTTAAAACTGAGCATTTTCTTGACTAGGAAAAAGGACTAATATTTGTCAATCAATGTGTGATATTTCGTGTTTTATTTTACGCAACCAAAGTTTCTTTTTTGACATTATGAAAAATTGTTTTTTGAAAAATTAAAATAACATAACCTTCAAAATAATTCCTAACTAAAAAATATTAAGAAATGTCAGAATGTCTTCAAATTTGCTGTGCATAGTGTTTTCGATACAATGAAATATTGCTGTAAATTAGAAAAAAAATGCGTTCGTACGTTTCAGAATTGGAGCGTCGTACGGACATTTGGCGGAACAAAAATTGAATTTTTATTATGGAAAAACTAATTAAAGGCTTTGCAGTAGTTTCAAAATGTTTGTGCATAGTAGTCACGATGTGATAAGACTCTCCTGCGAAGGAGAGCAAAATTGCTTCGCACCATCCAAAGTTACAGTGTGATACGGACGTCCGAGAAAATAAATTCAGTGAAAAAGCTGTTTTTATGCAACCGCAGGCTAAAAAAGATATTTCCGGTCATCGGAGTCACTTCACATTAACAATGCATAATGTTGGAGGTACACTGAAGTAAATGCTGAAAAACTAAATTTTTTGGAGCATACGCTGCGGAGAAACCCCATCGAAAGCTGTGTGAAGAGCCCTCGCAGGTCATTTTAATAGGCACTCTTTGCCTATTGCTACAATGAGTACCTAACGATCAACTTTAGAAGAAAATTAATCTAAATTTTAGACAAAATTGACGAATATATTGTATTGTATATACGAATATGTAGCTGACTATTCGTCAAGCCACACGATATTAGTTAGGTTTGACAATAGGCAAACGAACGGATGATCGATACGAGATCGATCGTCATGACAAAGAGTCTTGACGGGACTTTCAAAGCGACTAGACGTTATTCATTCGCTCGGTCGTTACATTAGATTTTTTTTTTTAGATTTTTGAGTCCTTCCAGCGTATCCCTTTCGGGTTTTACGGCCCTTCCCGATACCCCCTATCACTCCCTACCCGCACTTCGCTAAGCTACCTAACTTCCAGTCCGTCCGCAGCCGATTTAGCTACACTGTACCGCATTTGCCATGGACACGGGGAAACTGCGGAAAACCCGTGCCGGTACAGTCGGTCATGTTATCCTGATACCGCGGTGTACACACGAAAGTATTTACTTAAGTGTGGAAAGCGAGGTCTCAGAAAAACTGACCTCCCGCTCAACGATTGATGCGCCAGCCAATGCGTGGCTCAGCGGTCACCCATCCAAGTACTGCCCGCAGACAGTATTGCTTGACTTGGGTGATCGCCGGAGCCATACACCGACCGCGCATCCATCGCTGTCGGTTTCGGTCGTTACATTATTTTTTTTTCATTTTGCATTTATCTCATGAGCTTTACGTTTGCTCACATAGCGATAATTTTATGTAGTAGATAGTTTTACATAATAGATATAATATTTTATATCACGCATTTGGACCATTCCGTTTCAATTTTCATTTCTTCAAAATGATTCTGGTTTCACGCGCAAATGGTAATAAAATTGGCATAATTGATAACGGCTCGCTGAATTATGTATTATATAATCATTTTCGGAAACAATTATGGCTCCTGATTGCAACGCAACCCGAGCTGTTAATACGAAAGTCCATTATTGTTGTCGCTTCGAACTACGACGGCATAGGTATCATCATAGATATTTAAAATTCATAATGCCCCCCGTAATGCGCGTCAAGTATGTATGTAGTTTGATATTTCATAAATCACTATGAAAGATTCATCTATATTGTAAAACTGAGAGGGTTGAATTTCGAAAGCTTTTAGTATTATTATGACGTATTCCTCTTGGAAACAGCGAGCGCCGCGAGTCAAACGGGTTATAACCTATTGGCACGGCATACTCAATGCCGGAAAACGCCATTGAATACGTGTCGTTAAATCGGCAAAAGCTGAGCTGTTACATTGACGGTTATAGTATACACTCTCTGTATTTTCGCTAACCACGAGCGCGTGAGTTTCAAACCGCATTTCGATCAGATATATTCCGGTCATTATTATTCTGTATATACATGAGGTATGAGGACGCCAATGTAACCATTGAATTATACTTAAAATTTCAAAATGATAGCATCATGGGTGATTCTAAAACTTATGAACATCATACCAAATAAAAAAATATATAAATAAATACGTCAACAATTTTTTTTCAAAATTATAATTAATTTTTTCCCGACTGCGCTAAAAAGACCATATTTCATGCCTGCAACGCGGGTCTAAAGTTAGCTATTCTGGACCAGCGGGAGTAAAAGTAGCTGAGTGGGAGTAAAAGTAAATGAAGCCGCGAATAACATTAAATAAATAAATAAATAAATAAATAATTAATTAATTGTTTGGAGAATTTTTTTTTTTAGTTTTTGTATTTATTTATTTATCTCTCTATATATATAAAAACATTTCGCCGCTGTCGCCGCCGCCGTCGCCGCCGCCGCCGCCGTGTACAAGAATCGAGGGGGTCAGCTTCACCATAAGGTGGGGGAGGTCCATTTCGGTGAAGCTGACCCTTTTCCCTTTATTAAAAGGGGAAAAAGGTCAGCTTCACCAAATGGAGAGCCTCCCCCAGTACGGTGAAGCTGACCCCCCCCAAGGCCGAAATATTCTAAGTCCCCAAGAGGGCCTTGACTCGAAATATTCTAAGTCCCTAAGGGGGCCTTGACTCGAAATATTCTAAGTCCTCAAGGAGGACTTACAATATTTTCGGTCGAAGGGGGGGGGGGGGGGGAGAGAAAAATAAATCTAAGTCCCTCTAAGGGGGACTTAGAATATTTTTCGGGGGGAGGGGAGGGGGATAGGGAGGAGCGTGGGAGAGGAAGGCCAAAATATTCTAAGTTCCTCTAAGGGGATTTCGAAGGAGGCAGGCGCGGTGGTCGGCGGCGGAGAAAGAACCAAAAATATTGCTCAAATGGGTCTTAACTCAAAATAGTTTACAATTGACGAGCGAGCGCGCGTAGCGTGCGAGCCCGGGGAAACGCTAGTTTATTTATAAATAAAAAATACGCATCAATCGACCGCTCCTGAATCGCGGCCCTGGTTTCTCTTATCGGTAATTTATGCCGCCAGGCCTTTGCAGGCATAAAAATATGGTCGATTTTTAGCATAGTCGGAAAAAAAGTAGCGTGTGCACACGGGAGGAGCGTATTTTAACCTCGTGTGAGTGCTGCCCTTGCGCCAGCAAACCTCACCCTCGGTGAAAATCACGCACTTTCCTCCCTTGCAGCATAATGTATTATTGATTCTAACATTGATTTTTATAACTTTCATGATTTCGATACTTAAATAATAATAATAAAACGTTGGATCCTTCCAAGACTAAAATAAATGGATAAAAATCGAACTTCTCAATTATGATTGCGATAGGTTGAAAATAGAAAATCTTCCCAATTGTGTTTCGCGTCAGAGAGATAAACGTATAACGATAATTCTGTCTACATTCAGAGAAACCGATGGTGGTAATCCTACCAGAGCTGTCCAGTATTTTGGCGGATCGTTGGGATAGCTTGACCAACTAGGGTTGTATGTAATTCGACATTGGATGGATAGCAATGGGGTCGGCCGGTTGCTATAGTCTGAGCCACGCGAGTTACGAAAAACGGAAGCTGTAACGGATCGAGTTACTGGCAGTTTTACCTATTAGTGAGAGCGCGACCTCCAAGCTATCGAACGAACGTCAATGGATTCCCTTTCGTTATTTGCTGAATATAGTGAAAAAAAAAAAACAAACTGCAAGCTATTGTAGGCGATTTTTTGAATTTTGCGCGAACGTCGGAGCTGCCGACTACGCTAAGCTTGCGGATTGGTGGATCGTCAAGCGTGACGGTCTACCGCCCGAAGAGAGGGGCCCGAAGAAAGCAGTTCGCTAGAGACTGCGAAGCGAGCGGAGGTCTTGGGACTAAAAACGTTTTTCTTTAATAAATTATTATTTGTTATAATACTTGACGATAACGTTTATTCCTACCCATCCCTTCGTTCCTTAGAGTACGCGAACCCGTGGGGAAAAGTCCCCTACACTATCGTTATTTAATTTTTTTTTTTTGCCAATGTTATCAAGAGTCGAGGAGTATAAAATAATTCTATACGATACGTTGACTCGTACACAAAATTATTAAATAGATTTTTATCTACAAGTAATATGCGAATATGTATGTTTAAAATTCAATCTTGAGTAACAAACCAATTATGAAAATTGAAAAAAAAAAAAAAATTCGTCAGAGATTATGAAAATTGGTGCTAAAGCTCGAAAGTTTAATCGAAAAATGTATCCCGTCATTCGCGCGAACGCATCCCGTCAGATAGGAAGCATCGTGTTTGAAACGCTAATGGCCTTTAAACACAGCAAAACATTATCTCGCTTTCCCTCCCGAAGTTTCTCGTGAAATTTGTGGATAATGATGATTGTTCTCGTTCCAAGGAAATGCCAATGGACAATCACACGTACTCCGCTTTACCGCGCGGTTTCAACATTGAAATAAACAGAAGGAAATCCTGACCATGAATCGCCTCCTTGTTATAGTAGTTTTGTAGCTGGCTTCGCGCGTTCGCTGCATTCTTACCCAAATTGCTGTAACGCAGCTCTGAAGTTGATCGGATAAATTTCATTTTGGAAAAATCACGAAGGGACGTCAAGACTTCTCTCCTCGGTGAAAACGTACTCAGGTAGGAGGACGCAAAACACCTGGTGAAGTATGCGAGAGGCTACAACATGGGAGAGGCAAGACCGGCAAAGAGGAAGAGGGGAGGTACACGTTTCGCTGGGAAATACGTTTTCCTCTCCTAGGAATGTCAATATCAACGGTGTGCGACACGTAGTGGCAAAAGCTTTTCCGAAAGCGAAGGAAAAAGCCTGAAGTGGCACAACACGTTCCCGAGATCTTTTCTCCTATTCTCAATTTCTCTTTTTTTTCCTGCCATTTTGTTCCCACCTTTGCTGATCGGTGCGCCCGTGGCAGCTTAGCTATAACGAGAACCAAAGCTACGTTGGTGTGTAGCAACCCCGACTCCAGTCACCCAACTCTAGTTCGACTACCTTTTTTTTCTAGAAGGGAGTTCCCCGTCACCCATCGTTCCGGTGTTTCCCGGACAAACCCGCAAGAGAGGCACCTGTCTCACCAAAGAGGCTCCGAACCGACTGTGGCGCGGTCAGCAGGCAAAGTGGAATTTTTCGATGCACCTGTCACGGCCACGAAACACGGAAAAGGCAGGTGTTTGATGCTGCTCTCTGCACCACTTCAACTTGCATCGTTACAGTCATCCGCGTGCGCAGTCACGCATATTCAAAGATACGTCTGTTGGGCGATTCAGGGTAAACCAATACCAAGTAACACAGCCGTGACCGTCTTTATTCATCGTTTGTCAAAGGCAAGTCGCCTTGAAACTTGCTTCAAGTGCTGCGTGATGCCTTTCGGCGGCTTGTTTCGAGTTCCCCGGGAACTCTATACTACTGGAACCCAGTCTGTTGTCCGCGCCAAAGGAATCGGTTTTGCGATGAATTTCAAGAGAACAGGTAATTTTTTTTTTTTTTTTCGTTTCACGGTCTGTGTGTTGCCTGGCGATCGTTGTTCGATCGAGCAGAGTGGAAATTAAAAACAAAAAAACATTGTTTTCCAAAAAATGTAAAAAATGTCGCCAAGTAGTTTAAATAGTTTTTAAATAGTTTTGTGAAAATAAAAAACTCGTAAAATAATAAAAAATCATATGAGCCAAGTGAAAATAAAAAAAAAACTTTGCTCGTCCTTGCACTTTCGATGCAACTACATTTATTTGTATTATAAGGACTCGCCAAGTTTTTTTTTTATTTTCACTTAGCTCATATGATTTTTGATTATTTTACGAGTTTTTTATTTTCACAAAACTATTTAAAAACTATTTAAACTACTTGGCGACATTTTTTACATTTTTTGGAAAAAAATGTTTTTTGATTTTTTATTTCATTCTTTTTTTTAATTCATTATTCTATAATTATTTATTTTAAAAAAATGTTTTATTATTTGATAACGTTAAGAATCCGCATGACACGATTTTTCTTGTATCACACGCACAATATTTATCAATTGAAATGACCTCTCGTCCGCGATTATTTGAACAATTTTATCAGACGAACGACCCATTTTTTTAACCGCACGAGAGGGTATTTTTTTCGCTAATTTTCACGAAAAAATTAAATTATAAATAACCTCTAATTAACCTTCTTTTCGATCACTCAGTGCGAGCATACTATTTACGGATCGCGGATACAGATATTAGTTAGTTAGTTATTTGGTTGGGGCTGGCTCCGGACGTCTGCTAGGGACATTCCATACGGCCATGATACGGATATTACTAGTTGCTGTATTCACGAACTGACACTTGGAAAATTGCAAACCGCTGATCGTTCGTTCTGCTTATACCGTTGTGTATGCACGGCACACGCATGGACGCACGAACGCAACACACAGGCATCATGGGACATCGGACAAACAACTGACAGTCGAAAAAATCTCTGATGAATAATTTTTATAATGAAAGTGAGGATTTTTCAGGCGATATCGCGATATCTCTTCATTTCTCGCACCGATCGGGCTGATTCCAGGAGCATTTTAAAGCTTGTATTCAATTTATATTCGATTTATATGAAAGTGTTTTCAGAATTGAGATCTGATGTCTCGTTTCCGAGAAAAAAAATGTCAAAGTTTAGGGGGCACGATATTGGCGTATAAGGGCACGGTAGCGCTCGACGCGCGCGGACTTTTAACTTTTTAAACTACTAGGCGTCGAGACGCTACCGCGTCTCTTGATACAGCAAAAGGAAATAGTGGCGAGTTTGGTATAGGCATGTCTGTTCAGGGATTTCTTTTTTTACGTGAAAACATCTTTACCGAGGCATTTAAATGCAAAATATTCTCGAAAAGCATTATGGCTCTTCTGAATAATTACTCTGAGAGAAACAAATGGTCGTGGGAATTGATAAGTATGTAAATAAATTAAACAACGTGATAGTTACTTTTCTAGTTAGCTGCACTAATCGTTTGTATCCAATACAACGGTACATATTAGCAACTAAATGTATTGTTTCGCAACCGTCATTATAAGCTATCATTCTATTTATTACTCTAACATGTTCTATATGAACAGTGATAGCTTTCTGATCGATCGTTTATCCGCCACGTTACACTTTCACGCTCAACACCGTTTCGTAAACGGGCTGTACTTGTATCCGTCTCGTGCTCGGGCTGCAGTCGTGTACTTATCCGTAAGTGCACTTGTGCATTTTCATGCTTTAAAGCTAAGTTGTCGAAGAAAATAACCGAGCAAAGTGAATGAGACAAACGTGAAATGGTCACCGTCACTGCTATAAAATGTTGGTGTGTCATGATATATATCAACTTTCGAGTTTTACCAATGGAACTTCCAGTTTTATATTGTTGTGGGTTTATTCGTCCCGTGATTGTCCTCGATGAAGACGACGATGCACCGAGGATCGTGCGCGCTGCTTCGATCTTTCGGCTCTCTGTTATGTCATGTCGAGGAGTAAGAGCGCCGCAGCGCCAGATGATACAAAGTCCGTCAAAGTCAAAGTCAAAGTCTGTTAGAAAAAAAAAAAATTGCTTTTTCATATTCAAGAATGTATTCATAGTCGAAGTAACTACGAGTTTACCCAAGTGCGGTTAGCCCATGTTCGAAATACGGCCGACGATTGGCTGTATCACGGCAGTAAGTCGGTATCCGACGATCGGAACGCGACTATGGCCCACCATTGTCCGAACTCTCATTTAATAATCGTAACGACGTTGGGTTCTGTAGCTCGCTCGACGCTGGCCACCACGATTCAACCGACGCTTGGTTGTATCGCGGCAACGCCTCGCAATCCAACTATCGAAACGCGACACCGTCGTCCGGACTCTTATTTAATAAGTGCGTCAATGTTGACCTCTGTTGTTCGCGCAACGCTGGTTACCACGATTCAACCGATGTGTGACTGAATCGTGCAGCGCGTCGATACCTGACGATCGAAATGCGAGTATGGTTCACCTCGAAGGCTTATTCAATCATCGAGCCGACATTGAGATTAAAATAACGGTTGCTACACGGATGTGCGGATATGCATCATATTGTATTTTCATTGTTGCCTTCGATTAAGAATTATTACGCAATGTGGCAGTAAAGTTGACGAGGTCGAGCTTAGAGTGCACAGTAAAATATTAAAAATACCCAGGTACGGTTTGGTTACTCTAGATGGTTGTCATGACTCTGCACGTCAACCTAGGCCCGATAAAGCCATCACGCCGGGATGACGATACCGGACCAACGTTCGGTTCAGTCGTCGCGCCGGCATTCCATGCCGACGTCGACCCTAGATTAATTCAGATGTGGGCCGGCGGTGGGCCAACTGCGAGCGTTCAGATTAAAAATCTTTCTAGTTCTCTACATATGTACGATACGTAATCAGGAAATTTTCATTCTTTCCATATAAAAAGATTTCATTTACTTATGAATTGGTTTATGACTAGATTTTTTTTCATTTATTAAAATATATTTAAAAAACAATACAAAATAATTAAAACCTTTGAAAAATTATTTGATCAATTGACAACGAATTTTAAATAGAAGAAGAATTCCCGAATTACTTTAGCAAAATTTTTTCAAAAAATTACTTGTTAATAATTCTTTGCTATTATTATTCTGCACAAGCGATGTTTTTGACATCCTGACATACTTCGCTCCCTTCAGTTTTTTGAGCAATCAAAAAGTACCGAAATCTTGATGGAACTACAATAATGGTTCAAATTGTAAGTCCTCATGAAGCAGAACATCCATATACATCCATATAAAATCCAGGATAAACATTTCCAATCGTTATACAACTATTTAGATTTACATCCTCTTTAACTGGTTTAATAAACAGAACCGGTATTACGTTTGTGGCGAAAATAGGAATTATTAATGATCAAAAAAATTGTTTTGTCTAGGATTACATAAGAAATATAGTAAACAAGCGCCTCAGCGCCCTGCGGGCGCAGAGGCCCTTGTTGGTGGGCTCCGCCCCCCAAACCCCCCGAAAAATGTCCCGGGGGGACATTTTTTAAGGCACTCACGGGGGTACACGTCGCGCTACGCGCTCCGTACCAAGTGTGATTACACTTCGCGTTATGCGCTACGTATCGAATATGTTTATACGTCGCGCTGCGCGTTTCACCTGAACCTCCTGTGTGTTTTAAGATCGGAATATTGAAACAATTGAAAAGAAAGTAGAAGAGTGGTTGGAAAAATTCGAGATAAAATTTGAATTTTTTTTTTGTTTCGAAAAAATTTTAAAGAGATTTGAAAAAATTAAATTGCAGTTTCCCAATATTTAAAGTAATTTACATTAAAAACGAAAAAAAAAGCCGAGATTTTTTTTTTTCATTTCAAATCATCCCGCCACAGAATATCAATGTCGCGGCGTGTGCGAACTTTATCACGTCTGCTATGGAATTGTCGTCGGCTTCCAAAGTTTGACAGATAGAATGAACGGAAAAAAAATAAATAGTCGCGATTGTTTTAAATTTTATTTGGCAAATTGCAATAATTTTGGATATTCGATGATTCTTCTTTGTGAAATTATAACCAAGTTTTTCAGTGCACCCGTGAAATTTATGATTTTTATTACGAATGTGAATGATGTATTGTAAAATATTGTGAATGGTTTCGTTCAAAATATATTATTTTCGAAATAAAAAGGGCTAATATTTGTAAATCAATGTGTGATATTTCGTGTTTTATTTTTCGCAACCAAATTTTCTTTTCTGACATGATGAAAAATTGTTTTTTGGAAAATTAAAGTAACATAACCTTTAAAATAATTCCTCACTAGAAATAATTGTAGAATAAAAATATTAAGAAATGTTAGAATGTCTTCAAATTTGCTGTGCATAGTGTTTTCGATGCAATGAAATATTGCTGAAAATTAGAAAAAAATTCGTTCGTAGGTTTCAAAATTGCAGCGCCGTACAGATCTTTGACAGGAGAAAATGGATTTTTAAATGGAAAATGCCTGGAAAAAATGTTCAGAGACGTCGGAATGTCTTCAAATTTGCTGTGCATAGTGCTTTCGATAAAATAAAATAATGCTGCGAAAAAGAAAAAATTTGGTTCGTAGACTTCATAATTGGAGCACCGTACGGACATTTAGCGGAACAAAATTGAATTTTTATTTTGGAACAACTCATTAAAGGCTTCGCAGTAGTTTCAAAATGTTTGTGCACAATACTCATGATGTGATAAAACACTCCTGCGAAGGAGAACAAAATTGGTTCGCACCATCCAAAGTTACACTATGATACGGACGTCCGAGAAGATAAATTCAGTGAAAAAGCTATTTTTATTCAACCGCAGGCTAAAAAAAATATTTCCAGTCATCGGAGTCACTTCAAATTAACTGCGCATGAAGTTGGAGGTACACCAAAGTAAATTCTGAAAAACTAATTTTTTTGGAGCATACGATGCGGGGAATCCCCATCGAAAGCTGTGTGAAGAAGCCTTGATGGTCATTTTAATAGGCACTCTTTGCCTATTGTTATAGTGAGTGCCTAAAAACTGCACGAACGGAAATGTAATATATTGTTAATATAGTTAACATAACATCGGCACATAGTCGAGCACCGATTATTCGCAGCCATTGCGTTGCCGCCTTACAGCCAATAATCGGCTGAACTGTTACGTCCAGACGAGTTCTTGTGAGTTCGTACCGAACATGTGTGACGTCGGTCTCTCTTTCGAGTCAAGGCGTTGGTCTTTTACTCAGGGACGGAGACCTCGCCTTTACACTGCCGTAGGATAGGGATACGTTGGAGGGATATTTGAGTTTGACTGATAGTCTCGTTGCACAATTGTAGAGTATGCAGGAATAAGTCGAAGAGTTGTCGTACGTTCAGTAATCATTATTTTTTTATAAAGTTCGATGTTCGGTGTTGATATAATCTTCGCGTTACGATACTTGGTTAACTCTAGAACTCCGGAGACTTAGCTGCGCCGGGATATCGTAGAGAGCTCCGTCAGGCAGAGCTTGCACGCTATGTGGAGTCTTGTAGATGATGATCGGAGGATAACTGCAGAACTACTGAGTTCCTAGCGAATATGCTCGCCTTTTTATACTAGTTTAGCCCTATTTATCCAATGTAAAAATGGTAGAACGGTGGGGTTAAAATAATGAGAGAGCAAGTCTCGTAAAAATGTTTGAGATAACGACGGCGCCTAGCGACTCTTTCGGTAAAAATGAGTTGCCGTAAAGATTTCGGACAGCCTTTACTTTGAAGTGCGTAAGAAGATCACCGCTAAACCCTTTTTCAGAGATACATAAACTTAGGTGACACTCCTAGGCTGAAACGTATTATCTCGGAAAAAATATTAGTCGCGAGGAAAGTTGCCTTTGTGGTGTGAGAGAAGACCGTCGCTACTTCTTGCAGAGATGCGTAAAGTTTCCGGGTATCATCCGTAGGCGACGGCAATAATGTAGAGCATCTAACGACTCTTATGGTAAGAAATTAATAGGCGAGCGAGTAGTGGCAGCGTGTTCGCTTTCCGTGCGAGAGTTGCCGCTAGTTTTTACAGAGATGCATAAAGTTTGGTGTCATCTCTAGGCGAGGGTGATAATGGGTAGAAGAGGCTGAGAGAGTTAGTCGTAGGCGACGCTCTATGACCGCGTGCCGCCAAGTGATTAGGCGCGCGCGTGTACGCCTACTGAGTTATGGGCACCAAGTGCATGAGAGCACGTGTAGTGCGTGTAAGCAGAGCCGTGCGTAAGTGAGCCCCAAATTCTGCCGTAGAAGGAACAAGTTTTTATGTGTTCGTGGCTTCGCACACTGCTTTTATGCAGTAGGTTACGCGAGACGTAACAGTACTGTGAGCTGCAAGCGTTGGCCAACACATCTAAACAATGAAAAGCCAGCATTGTCTGCATTATGGTAACGAACATTACGCAAACTACGGTGCCGAACGTTAAATCGATTCTCGAACGAGAGTTTCGACAAACACAGCTCGTAAGTTTCGCCAACGCTGGGTGAGCATCGAGCTTTGATCGTCGGTTACTGATGAGGTGCCACGATACTGCCTCGGCTGAAGCGTCGGCCGTATTCAGAGCGTCGGCTACCCGCACCTGAGGGCACTCTAAAAACAAGCGTCTTGCCCAAGCGTGGATTCTCCTATCGTGTAGATTGTAATAACTTTTTACATCCGTATAGGCGTGTTTTTTCCCGACTGCACTAAAAAGACCATATTTCATGCCTGCAACGCAGGTCTAAAGTTAGCTATTCTTGACCAGCGGGAGTAAAAGTCAAAGAAGCCGCGAATAAAATTAAATAATTAATTAATTCATTTTTTTTTTTTGAAAAATTATTTTTTGAATTTGTTTTTTTAATTTATTTATTGATAAATAAAAAAGACGCATCAATCGACCGCTCCTGAACCGCGGCCCTGGTTTCACTTATCGGTAATTTGTGCCGCCAGGTCGTTGCAGGCATAAAAATATGGTCGATTTTTAGCACAATCGGTAAAAAAAGTCGAAAAAAAAATCGTATGCTACACAGGAGGAGCGGATTTTCACCTCGTATGAGTGTTGCGCTCGGGCCAACAAACCTCACACTCGGTGAAAATCACGCACTTTCCTTCCTTGTAGCATAATGTACTATTTCACTACCAGTTCAATTACTGATCCGCGCGAAAAGACGCCCTATTATACGACTTTGAAAAAAGACTAAAGGAGGGTGACCTGAGAAAATTTATAGAGTCAAACGCGTATCAGATATTGCTTTCAAGAAACCTCGAGGGCAAGTTCACTAGCTTTTACCCGTGTCGCTGCACGGTCAACTTCTTGCGGGTAAAAATGCAGCTCAGGCTGACCGCTTTGCACGCACGTAGGTTCATCGTAAATAAAACGCTTTACTGGTACGATGCTACGCAGATCTGCATACTTTGTCGTCTTAACGAAAATGAATCTCTCGGTCACCTTCTTTTACACTGCCCTACCTATGCGCCGCTTAGAACACATTTTCTCCCGCCGCTATTCGACACAAGTCTCACCCTAGAAGAAAACTTGAATGCACTATTGGAAAATAATGATCTCATCTCGACCAAAACACTGTATTACTATTTGGCTGGGTGCTTCAAACTCAGAGCGTCGTTGATCGACCCCCGGTAGGCTACGGCTTCAATAAGCGACCTCGCGGTCTCTACGTTTCTATTTGTACCTAATAATATAAGTTAACTATTATAGAACAAATTGTATCCCACAGTCCTCCCTGCATTTGAATCTCTGTATTCGTATATGTGCATAATAGAATATCTATCTATCGATCTACTATTTCACTAAATGTATCTTCTCGAACGTCCGTATTACACTGTAACATTAGATGGTGCGATCCAATTTTGCACTCCTTCGCCGGAGTGTTTTATCACATCATGCTATTGTGCGCAAACATTCTGAAACTACTGCGAAGCCTTTAATTAGTTATTCCAAAATAAAAATTCAATTTTTGTTCCGCCAAATGTCCGTACGGTGCTCTAATTATGAAGTCTACGAACCAATTTTTTTCTTTTTCGCAGCATTATTTTATCCTATCGGAAGTTCTATGCATAGCAGATTTGAAGACATTCTGACATTTCTTAGTATTTTTATTTTACAATTATTTTTAGTTAGGAATGATTTTGAAGGTTATATTATTTTAATTTTCCAAAAAACGATTTTTCATCATGTTAAAAAAGAAAATTTGGTTGCGAAAAATAAAACACGAAATATCACACATAGATTGACAAATATTGGCCCTTTTTATTTCGAAAATAATATATTTTCAACGAAAATCATTCACAATATTTTACAATACTATATTCACATTCGTATTAGAAATTGTCAATTTCACGAGTGCACTGATAAACTTGGTCATAATTTCACAAAGTAGAATCATCGAATATCCAAAATGATTGCAATTTGCCAAATAAAATTGAAAACAATCACGACTATATTTTTTTTTTCCATTCATTGCATCTGTCAAACTTTGGAAGCCGACGACAATTTGATAGCTACGTCATACAGTGCGCACACGCCGCGACGTTGATACCCTGTGGCGAGATCATTCAAAATAAAAAAAAAGCTCAGTTTTTTTTTATTTTTAAATGTATATTACCTTAAATATTGGGAAAATGCAATTTAATTTTTTCATATCTTTTTCAAATTTCTTCGAAACAAAGAAAATTCAAATTTTACCTCGAATTTTTCTAAACACCCTTTGTTGGTTTTTTATTGTAGTCGAATTGATACATTATTTATTGAAAAGAGGAATTAAAGCCAAACAGACGTTTTGCTTGCTCTCTAGAAAAACGTCTAAAGATAAAAGCTACGCATAAACAAACTGTAACTAAGGGTAACAGTAACAGTCCAACAAAATTGCGAGCACTATCGAGTGACCAGTGTTCTCTTTTTTCAATACTCTCACTCGTTGTTCACTTGAGTACGGTTCAAAGCCTCTACGTTAATGATACATTTATCTCTTGGTAATAGTTTTGTGAAGATGTCCGCAAGTTGATTTTCAGTCTTCACATACTCGATCGCTACTATACGATTTTCGTAAACTTCTCTGATGTAATGCGGCTTCACGTCAATATGCTTTGTTCAATGATGAATATCCGGATTTTTTACAAGCCGAATAGCACTCTGATTGTCGACTAACAGTAATTTACTTGTTTTTTGAATTTCCCCAACATCTTCTTTCATCAACCACATCGCTTCTGTGGCACCTTCACAATCTGCAATGTATTCAACTTCGGTTGTTGATAGTGCAACAACTTTTTCCGCTGACTTCGCCACGTTATCGGCCCTCCACCTAACGTGAAAACATATTCTGTCGTTGAATTTCGAGTGTCACTGTCACGAGCAAAATCGGCATCCGTGTAGCCCAGGAGATTCACCGCGTGTGATCCGAAAGCCATACCAAGATTCGAATGCCCTTGCAAGTACTTGAAAATCCTCTCCACTGCTGATACGTGACTTTCATTATACTTACTTAAGAAACGACTGACTTCCCCCACTGCATACGCAATGTTCGGTCGACTTATGACTGCAACAAATATTAATGAACCCACAACTTGACGGTAGGGGAACTGAATGCCTTCCTCGTCTTCAGCTTTCTTAAGCACCGTATTAGGATCAGCCGGTACTGAGATAGTCTTGGAATCTTGCAGATGATATTTTTCGAGAATCTTTTGGATGTAGACTTTTTGTCCGATAGATATCGTCTAATTGTTTCGATCACGTTTAATTTCGATGCCGACATAATAATTTCCAGTGCCGCGCGTCATTTCAAAGTTCTTCTCCAGATTCTGTAACAATGTTTCGAGGACATCCTTGTTCGACGATAAGAGTAACCCATCATTATCATATAAGAGAAGAATTATTCCGGAATCATCGATTCGTCCAATATACACACGGATCTGTCTTACAAGCTTTCAAACTACACGTCTCTAGAAATTTCGTTAATTTCTCGTTCCATACACGTGAAGCTTGCTCAAGTCCGTAGAGACTCCTTTTCAAACGACAAACAAGACCATCTTTCTTTACTTTACTCGGTATTTCCATGAAAAGCTCTTCTTCTATTTCTCTATTAACAAAGGCAGTCTTAATATCAAATTGCGCAATCTCCATATTTCTTACAGCGGCGATTGCAAGTATTGTTCGGACTGAGTCGTATCGGACGACTGGGGAAAACGTTTCGTAATAATCAATGCCCTCTGTCTGTGAATACCCTTTTGCAACCAAACGAGCTTTCCTTCGAATTTCCACGCTGTCGGGTGTTGACTTTACTTTAAAAACCCACTTGCATCCTATTACATTTCGATTCGTTGGCGCTTTTACAATGTCCCACGTTTTATTTTTCTCAAGAGAGTCCAGTTCCTCCATGGTAGCTGTACGCCATTCCTTTGCATCATCTGCTTTCATTGCTTTTTCATACGTACTCGGTTCTACGATGATTGCAGAGTATCCCTTTTCAGCACCATATCTACTCGGGGCTTCATATTCATTGCTTCTCTCGATAAGTTCTTGTAATTCTTCATGATTTGGAGGCGCTTCATGATTTTCTACTACATCCTCGCGAAGAATATCTTCGTTGACAATTTCCGCTTGTATTTGATTCAAAGCAACTCCTCCATCGTCTTCTCATATAGCGTCGTTCTCCTGATCGGAAGTTTTTTTTACTTCACCGAGATTCCAAAATACTCTCGTGTTTTCTTGACTTTCTCGTTGATCTTCCACAATCTGAAACTCATTGAACGTGACGTTACAGCTTACCATGACTTTGCGAGTTTTTGGATCGTATAAACGAAAAATCTTTGACGTCGACTCGTATCCAACGAGAAAGACTTTCTTCGATTTTTCATCACACTTTTTGCGATCCAATTGGTCTGGGATATGAACATATCCAGTAGTACCTAATACACGAATATGCCCAATCTTGGGCTTGTCTCTAAACCATTCTTCGAAAGGGGTAGTCGTTGGATTTTTCAATGTCAATGATCGATTCAAAATATAGACTGCTGTTCACACAGCTTCTGACCACAATGTTTTGTTCAGTTTACTAGCCAATAACATTGTTCTCGCAGATTCTTGAATAGTTCGGTTGTCTCTTTCTATGCGACCATTCTGTTCGGGTATATAAGGAGCAGACCGTTCATGAATGATTCCATACTCCTCCATTAATTTCTTAATTTCTTTGCTCGTCAACTCTAATCCATTATCAGAGCGAATTGCCTTGATCCGACGTCCGGTTCCGTTTCCAACCACTCTAATGAACGATTCGAATATCCTGGTAAATTCAGACTTTTGTGCAATTGTCTATACATATCGAAAACATGTAGCTTCATCTTTGAGTAGAAGGAAATCCCGAATATCACCGATTCCAGTGATCTGCATAGGTCCACACAACTCCATATGTATATACCCTCCTGCTTTTGCTGAACGTTGACTGCATAACGGGTAAGACGCTCTTTTTGCTTTTCCGAATTGACGTTTTTCGCAGAAGAAATCCTCATCTTCAAAATCAAGGCCATCAACAAGGTTCTTGTTTAACATATTTTCAAGTGTCGCTGTGTCGATGTGACCAAGGCGTCTATGACATTGTTTGAGTGGATCAATTTTCCAGCACTGCTTTTCTCGTCTGATCATAGACAAAAAGCCATTATCAATCGATTATTCTGACTCTTCATACCGACTGCTACGACGTTGTCGTCAGAGTCGTGTAACTCGCATGTATCTTTTCTCGTCACAATATAATAGTCTTTACTTGTTCCTGTCGAGAATAGGATCTATTGTTAGACCGGGAACGTATTGAATGTTGAGAAGTTTTCGAGACCGGGAACGTATTGAACTTTGAGAAGTTTTCGAGACCGGGAACGTATTGAACGTTGAGATGTTTTCGAGGCTTCCATACACCGTTGGCCCACGCATCGCCGACCACCGTTCCATATCCGAATATTGGTAATCTATCATTGTTGGCTACTTTGACAAATCTTCTCGTCTTTACTCACTTTAGTTCAGAGAAGCATTCTTTTCAAAACACCATATGCTTTAATGCACCAGAATCAGCTGACCACGTATTATCGACCGACGTTTTGACTCCTTCAGTCGGGATTTTAGCCGAAAACGCTACATCGTTCGAGAAATCGTCCTTTCTACTTCCTTTTTTATTTTTCTTCGGACATTCGCGTTCCCAATGTCCCTTTTCACTGCAGAAATTGCATCTTCTTATCCTTTTGCGTTTTTTGATAGACATCATATTGAAATCTGCTTGCGAGCATGTGCACTGAATGCAGCTGCTGAAATCTCTGTTTCTTCTGTCTTCTCAAGTTGATCTTCTTCTAATGACAAACGTGCCAAGAGGGTTATCAAGATCTCGTCCTTTCTTGTTGTTATACCAAACCGTCTTAAAATACTTGAATCGTGGGGTGGGACAGCTGATTATTTGTACCATCTTTATATTTTATCAGACAGCTTTTCTCCCTGATCTTCTAATTCGGGAGCTAACATTGAAACTTTCGATACGTATGCGGCTATTTTTTCGTTCTCACTCATTTTCAGAGCGAAATACTCTTCATAAAGATTCATTACGCTGATCTCGCTTTTCTTTTCGTGAATACTCGATAATTTGTCCAAAATCTCTTTAGCACTTGATTAAACCAGTACATGTTGCGCCTGCTCAGCTTCCAGAGAAGCAATGAGGACTGCCATTGCCTTTCCGTCATCTTTAAGCCATTCAGCTTCCAGTGGAGCTTCTGCAGGTCTTGGTCTATCACCATTCACGATTGTCAGTAAACCATGTCCACGAAGTACAGCCTGAACATGAAATTTCCAGAGCCTATAATTTTGCCCTGTTAGACGATGGATAGTATTTAGATTGTGTTGTTCGGCCGATGCCATTTTCTTTACTATCTTTGCTGGAACTCGCCCGTGCAACTTTTCTTCATATACACGAGTGCGGCAACTCGAATCTTCAAACTTTCACTTCGAATTGCTGATGTTACGAAGTATTCATCGCTTGTGGATACAACGACCCGGCGTTCAAATTCATTAAAAAAAAAATGCGACGTCTCGACTTCATAAATATATATATTCACTTCAGTAGGCACAATCGAAGCCGTTGTTCTGGGCCCATAACCTGTTGGTTTTTTGTTATAGTCGAATCGATTTATTATTTATTGAAGAGAAGAATTAAAGGCAAACAGACGTTTTACTTGCTCTCTAGAAAAACGACTAAAGATTTAAAGCTACGCATAAACAAACTGGAACTAAGGGTAACAGTAACAGTTCAACAAAATTGCGAGCTCTATCGAGTGAAAAGTGTTTTCTTTTTTCAATACCCTTCTATTTTTTTTGTGACTTGCGGGCGCAGGGTCGCGAAGGGATATTTTTTAAGGTACCCACACGGGTACATGTCGCGCTACGTGCTCCGTTTTGAATTTATACGCACGTTGCGCACGTCGCGTTAAAGTATTAGAACCGAATCATTTTATATAACGACTGTCGAAGAGTCATCGCAGTCGAATTTCTTCAGAATTTGAACAAAGGACAAAGGTGGTACAAAGCCCTACGGTTTACGTAGCCGCGGTAGAGTTCTCTTCTGTTCGACGATAGCTACGTCGTTATCCTCACGATAGTCGAGCAGTGAACGAAGTGATGCGGTGAAAAATCAGATGCGCGTGCGCGCGCCAGTTTTCACCAGCGCGGTATCGCCGCAGAATCAGGCAATAACGAGACTAGCCAAGGGTAAAGGAATTTTGCGTCGGCTCGTGTTGCATTTATCCGGAGCTTAAGGCTCTTTTCAACGCGGATAGGAGAGGGGGGGGAGGTCTTGGGATATCCCCCGATATTCTCAAGTCCCATCTGGGTCACACGAACGACGCGTAATCTTGCGATAAAGACGTTATTCCAATCTGGAACAGGATTGTCTTGTCGGGTTTTTATGTCACGTTATGGGAAGTGGAACTACATTTCTACACTTCACAGATGGTCTTTGTATCTACTAACCGACTCGTTACTTAAAACTACAATCGATTACTTTTGTAAAGCTGTTCAAAAAGTTTTTGCAAATAGAAAGAAGAAAACACTTTTCAAAATTGGGCCAATAACATGTATGATCGTAACCGAATAAATGTTTTCCTTTGGCAAAACTTTGTGAGCGCAATAGTATTCGAGTGAAAAGCAAATGAAGATTTCTGATAATCAGGTCGCGTAATAGATGACGCGGTTGACAGCCGGAGCCCATGCCCGTCGAGCTACGACTCTGGCTGTAAGCCTCTTGAATCTTTGGAATGATTGCAAGTTCGCTATTATCTTTGTTTTCTTTTTTTTTGTCATTTTGCTATGAAAATGAAGTATACACTTCATAAGAGTGTATTCAGCAAGCAGATATTATATAATAGATACATATTAGTTGTTTATTTTTTATATTATATTAATTTATGTATTTTTACTTTCGTATCTCATATGAAGAACGTAAAAAAAAATTTTACGAAAATTTAAAAACTCCCGACTACAAAAAGAGTGAAATAACAATTAATTATTCACATGTTATAGTCGATGGATTTCGTCATCATTGAGTATGGAAATCCCCCGACTATACAATGTGAATAAACAACTGTTATTTCACTCTTTTTGTAAACGGGAGTTTTTAAATTTTTGTAAAATTTTTTTACTTTATTCTTTTTAAAGACAATGTTTTTACTGAGACCGATACCTCCGGGAATTAGAGGTTATACCGCACGAAGGTCGAGCGCCTTGCGAGCCGCCGGGAGTCGAAACAATATATCGCAGAAAATGGCGGTCAATCTTCGATATATTCGTGTCACTATTTAATAAATCGATTATATTTCTATCAATATTCGACGGATCGAAACTTTATTTTGCAAACGACATTGACTGAGCGTCATAGAATCAGTGTATCATATTTTGTCAAGTAATTTTCAGCCGTTTCCGAGAAAATTCCGGACAACGAAATCGCTCGTCGCTGTGAAACGCATAACTCCCGTCTTTTTACCCTAGCGGGCAGTCGGCAGTTAAAAAGAGAAAGTATTGTAATCGCGAGAAAAAATAACGCTAAATTTATGGCCAAAATAACTGTTTTCAACATCACAGAATGAAAAAGAAAATGTTTTCTCACTTTCGTCATGATATTTGAGACTCAATTTATTAATTTCCATGACCCAAAGGATTTTTTTTTAAGTAAAAGTATCTTTATTTTTGAATTTTTCCACTCCGTCCGTCTGTTTGTACGTATCAATTGTTCTGGCGTAGACACAATAACTCTCCTCAAATTTTATCATACACATTTTCTAACAGATTATCAGCGATGTTAAAAAAAATTGAAAAAAAGAAGAAAAAAACCGCAAAAAACATTTTAAAAACTACAAAAAAATATTAAAATACTTGAATTAACTTCACGAATAGATTTTCACAAAAATAATACATATTTTGATATATATCAACAAAATACTAACTTCACGCCATCAAGAATTGGGATGAGAAAGTCATGAGTTGCAAAACGCCAGTAGCAACTGCTTCGTGTCCAATTTGTTAAATATTATTATACTAGAGGTTCCCCGGGCTCGCACGCTATGCGCGCTCGCGGGTCAATTGTAGAATATTTTGAGCTAAGACCCCTTCGGGGTTGCCTCCTTCGATACCCCTTTAGAGGGACTTAGAATATTTTTGGCCGATGGGGTGCCCAAGGGGAGTTCGAAAATATTCTGAGCCCCCTTCCTCCCTTTAAGGGGGACTTAAAATATTTTCGGTCGAAGGTATAAAGGCCAAGAGGAGAAGAAAATATTCTAAGTCCCTTGAGGGGGACTATGAATATTTCAGCCCCCCCCCCTGTTCTTGAAGACGTGCAGCGGCGGCCCGAAATATTCTAAGTTCCTTTAAAGGGGACTGACTAAGTAAAAATACAACAAAAAAAGCGGCGGCGGCGCCGATTGGTGAAAAGTTGCAGCGGTGATGAAACATTTTTATAATGTCGATAAAAGGAATGCGAGCGCATTCCTGCGAGCCCGCGCGAACCCGGGGAACCTATAGTTTTTATATATTGTTACGTTTACGGAATGATGGAACATCGTTTTATTACGAAAAGGAATGCAAGCGAATGTTTATTGTATCCGAATTGATAATCTCGTTGTTTATAATCGATCGCGATACGTCCGTGCGCTTTGAAGTCTCGGTCAAGACTGTTAAAAAGACTATGATCGTCGTGAAGCTACGTGAAGTCCGTTCGTCAATTGTCAGATCCGCATGAGCGGATCTATTCTCATTCCCGTGTTCCCGCATATCCAATCGATAATACAGGATAGTTATCCGAAATTCGTTACACTGCCCCCCTCCTTTTGAGTTGCCGCCCCGGCAACTGCTAGTCCACCCTGAGATGTGCCACGGTCCATCATTCTAATATCAGTCCAATATTCGTTACCCTACGCTGTTCCAACATTCGTTCATGTCCACAAAGAAAACCATGGCCGAAAACCTTGGGAAGAACATTGTTCACAATGCTACATAATCTTATTTTGTCCTATTCTTATTTTCTTGTCAAGTCCGAGAAAATACTTCATTTTGTTCTGTATCTGTCTATATAAAGTCCATTTATAATCATCTCTTAAATACTTGATTCAATACATAATTATTCTTCTTTCTTTTTATTCAATCTTCTCCAATTTTTAGCTTTTCGGAAAGATTTGAACAGGAAGAATTCTCGCCATGACACAGCATCTTGAAATTCGATCTGTGACACAGAAATTAAACACGCAGCATTCTGCAAAAAACGTTCGTTCTCCGTCCTATAGTACCATCGCAATGATTATTCTCTCTCTCTTTTTATACTATATTTTCTCGTCGACATATTCGACATCAAATTATAATCAATCGTTTGATTCCACAACAATATAACAATATAATCCATAATCAATGCTGTTCAATGCTGTTTTGTTCTCATCCAGCATTGACCCTCACTGATCTGACACCACTAAAATGCATAGAGGAAATTCTACTGTAACCGAACAACGAGTCGATACATCGACCACCCTGGTCGATCGCATGAGAGAGAAGAATCACTTATTTTTCGTACAATATACCATCAATATTTTCATAAAAATAATACGTAATTTTTAGTTTGCCTGTGTCAATCCTTCGTAGCTCTATCTAACCGTATTTCCATCCATCTTGGGTCAACTTTTATTTTCATCCTCACGGAGCGTCATCGAGACCTCAATTTTCATTTTTCATTCTTCCGCCATCCTTTTTCCGAAGCCATCGAGACTTCAATTTTAATTTCAATCCGTCCCCATGTGAGAGTCATCGAGGTTCTCAATTTCGTTCACTTTTTATAATGTGAAGGCCATCGAGATCCTCGATTTTGTTAAATAATCCTCTGTTTCGTTTATATTAACACTCGTGTATAATCAAATCGAATAAATATGCTTCGCAGGATCGTCAAATACTTCTGACAACGTAACGATCGTTCGTTAACCGCGAGGATAAACGTTAATTATCCCGATCACGAAATGTCATGCTCACTTTTACTGCTCACTTTTAAAGTCCCGTCCAGACTCGTTTGTTGTGACGATCGATATCGTATCGATCGTCCGTACGTTCGTCTATTGTCAATCGAACTAACATCGTGTGTCTTAATAAATAGTCAGCTATATTCGTTACAATATATAGAGAGATATAGAATAGACAGAGAGCTACGGTTTGTACGTTCTGACATATACTTGGAAGGGGGGGGGGGGGGGGGCTTTTCGATAATTTACTTGTCCACAAAAGATGTAGTTTTTCACACAGTACAATTTAAATACGAATTACATTGGAATCGCAAAAAATGAAGATAAAAAGTAAAATTAATATATAATGAGGGATCCAACATTAGAAATAAAGAATGCTCTAGCTATTCCGTTTGGCGGCTGTCTCGTCAAGAAGCACAAAAGACGGAAATAGAAAGTACGTTAAAACGAAACAAATTAAACGTTAATTAAAACATATTATGGTATAATAAACATTAATTAACAAATGCTTGAAAAGTAGCCTACAAAGTAAATTATAAATTGTTGTCAAAGCAACTGACATGACCCATAAAAAAATACGTCTACAAAAGTTGAATGAATAGTCATAGTGAAAGATCTGCGTGTACAACTAAATTTGTAGCTGTTGAGTAATTGAAAAAGAAGTTTTTTTTTAATCCAAAATCCCGGCAATTTTTGCTGACTCGGTAAGTGATAGATTGAACACGAAAACGTTACGAATTTTCGAGCATTCCCTCCTTAGCCCCGACGGTGTGAACGATCAGTGCACTTTCAATTCCCAAAACCATCCCTCGTCGAGAGACTTTTCCTTCGGAAATCTTTCGAATAAAGTCACCCCCCGCCGATGGGCGGTTTCCTTTATCTAATCAGAACGGGGACGCGATGATCCTCGAATCTTCGCATTCCCGCACGACAGAAGAAAGGCAGCGAGGCGAAGATGGACGATCGACAGAATCGAGAAAGGAATCTGACGATGCTTTGAATCAAGCTTTGAACACATCGGCACTTTTTATTCGTTTAGCTCTACTTCCTTTCGTTTCATGTTGGATCATTTTTTTTTCTTTCCATCTCGCACCGACTTCCCCTATCGCTCGTCGCTTCGCGACCTAAGTATATGCTTCGAATTCATCAGGATAAATTGCGCGAGAAAAAAATCGATATAAGCGAGCTGAGGCCTTTGTGACTGGATGGCGGACAGAATGGGGAGACGGAGGGGAGAAACTTTTCATCCAGCGGCTCTTTCATCCTCGTCAGAGACGAGGATCTTTATAGCGCCAAAGGTGCCACGGTGCAAGACTGAAGAGACTCGGAAGGCTTTCTCGGACAGACGGAAGTATAATGTATATTTCACTTGGAGACCGGGCGCGTACTCCACGAACGACTCCGAGACGAGGACATTTACATCGAACGACGACCTCTTTGATTATACCGTCGTATTTCCCCAACGGTATCTTCAATTTTAGCGAGATAAAGGCCGGTGTACCGGATAACGGTTTATAATATAACCTTTATACACCTAGAGTGAGGTGTATGTACATTGAGTTTAAAAGATGAGAGATAAGTACAAGCTGGAATTTAACAAAAATTAAGGGCATACAAATGGTTCAGCCCGGATAATTAGGCTTAATGGGGTTATTTTACACCGCTCGTGAATTGTTTTTCAGGTTTTATATTTGAGTCTATGTTTGTACATGGTTTTAGTTTGTTTATCGGAAAAACTATTGTCCTTTACGGCAAAAAATAATTGGTTGGCTTAACCAAGGAAAGGGTAAATACACTACAACGAATTGATCAGAAGCATCACCGCGCTATAGATAGAATTGAACTTCTCTAAATATCGGAATAAATAGTTTTTGAAGTGTAGATTGACGGATTATTTCTTATCTCAAAGTAAAACGTCCCTGAGAACGATACGCAAAAAAAAATGTGACGATTTTCTTTCGTATCAAACCTTAATTTTTCCGAATTGTGCACTTTGAAATGATGTTTCATATATTATTACTAGTAAGTTATTTTGGTTCGCACGCTCACATCAGTCGTTTCAATCAAAGCTTTCCGGAGTTCGCGTGCTTGCAGCCGTCGGACGGAAACAAAATGTCTACAAAAATGTCGCTGTTACCATATTACCTACACTCCCACTGTCCCAATTAAGGGGATTGGGTCACCTAAAAAAACGAAAAGTAAACTTTTTTTTCCAGTATATATAAGTATAATAGAAAATTCTACTTTACCTTCATAACACATATATGTTAGACTAACGCTGTAAATTTTTTTGGAGACCTATAGGTTATTTTAGTGTTATGCGTAACGGTCAAACATTTTTCCTTTGCCGCAGCTTTCGGACTGAACGAAAGCATCAATCTTTGTTTGCGAGCTCTTATTTTCTTCGTTAGAGAGTTTATTGCGGAACGAGTGCGGGGATTCTTTTTTAAGCTTCGCTGGCGATGCTATGAGTTAAAATCCACAAAAAAATTCACTTCTGCTTCTTTTTGTCTCGTAACCACTCACATAATGGCTTGCGATAACTCCATTCTTGATCGCATGAAAAATCCCCGCACTCGTTCCGTAACATTGACTGTTGCGAAGAAAATGAGCTATCACAATCCAAAATTGGTGTAGCCTTTCTCTCTGAAACCTGCGATAAGCGAAGAATAATAAAAGTGGCAAAAAATTAATTTCATAGATTGATGAAAATAACTGACTTGGGTGATGAACAAAAAAAAAACGTTTTAAAATTTTTTTTGTCACATAAAAATTTACACTTTTTTTTCTATCACATAAAACGAATTTAAAAAAATGGAATTTTTTGTCCATGTCACAAATCTTGTGAATGCAAAAAAATTTTTTTTCATTTTTAAAAAATACTCTTACGTCAAATGTGACGTTTAAAAAGGAGGTTAATTCTGCGATCATTTTCACTGTCACTGTGAAAATCATTTTTAATTACACTGAGGTAAGTACACAGAAGTAATTACACCGAGTGTACAAGCGCAGTTTTGTACGCGATTGACACAATAGAGTAAAAAACATCGCTGTTACATTACGCCGGTGTATCGTAGACTCAAAACGAAGCGCGGTAGCGGCGGTAATCTGAGTCGCATCGATTAGACGTAACGACCATTTGGACGGTAAATCCTTACCTACCGAACGCAGTTTCGACATCGGATGTTTTTTTTGTATTCCTTTCTCTATGTTTTTTTTCTTCTAATACATTGTTGCATTGCGGCATTGTTTTTATTGCTTTTCGGTTTTTCCTTTTTTTATTCACGCAATAATTATTTCTAATCTTACTAAAATGCTTCTAACTTCGGTAATTTTTTTTATTTCGATCTGAAATTTGGTGGGTACGTAATACACCATATATACATTTAGAAATTAAAAAAAAAAAAAAATCATTTTTAGGCGACTCAGCCCCCCTAACAACACTCTCCTGTCGGCGCCACAGACTATGATCACCGTAACTATGAAACCCGTTGCTATGAAATCGTGAAGTAAACAGCGGTGCTAAGTTAGCAACGGCAGTACGTTAGTTAGTGGTCTGAAGTTAGCCGCGGTTTGAAGTTAACGATGGTCTGAAATTAGCAATAATCAAAAATTAGCAACAGTCTAAAGTTAGCACTGACCTGAATTTAACGGTGGTCTGAAGTTAGCAACAATCAGAAGTTAGCGACAGACTGAAGTTAGCAACGGTCTCAAGTTCGCTAGAGTTTAAAGTTAGCAACGGTCTGAAGTTCGCAGTGGCCTCATTATAAGGGAGGGGGGGGGAGGACAAATATACAAACAGTCTTTTAAAATATGTAGAAAATACTCATTTTTATGCAATTCCTTTTACTACATGTTCCACAATGTCCCGAGTTGGTTTTACAATATTTAGACTTTGCTTGTATGGATAGTTTCCATATGGGAACTACTTCAAAAATCAGTGGGGTCAACTGTACAGGGTGACTATGAAAGGTTAATCAATTAATGGTTGGGTGACCAAATTCATTGTTTATGCCAATATATGATTGGTTGACCAACCAATTGACGACCTAATTACTTTTAACCAGCCAATCAGTTAATTGCAGCATATTTAACCATTGAGTTGCTTCAAGCAATGATTCATTATCCTCTGTGCTCTTTGATCTCCATTCCATTACCAATTGTTTTTGTGCAATTTCCACCAATCGCGGCTCGACGTAAATGACAAACGACGACGAGACAATAATTTCTTAACTCCGCCTCTCCCTCTAAGGTCCCGAGAGAAACTTTTGATTAGGGTGCCAATGAAAGCAATGAATAAAAACGTAGCAGCTAATCCAGATGAATTGCGGTTTCTTCGTTTCATATTTTATCTTTGCCATATTTTGTTTTCTACATTTCTTTAATTATTCGTTCGGTTTTTAGCTGTCGGAGCCCCGAGCGTCTTGCAAAGGAACGCCGGGGTAACTTCGCAATAAATTCGAATCTTTTCCTGAAACTTGCAAGAGTCGGTTCCGAGTTGACTCATCATTGAATTTCAATCAATTGTTTCACAAAATCGTCCTTGCAAAAGAATTTTTTTTTCTTTGAAAATTTGAAATTGACATCCGTCCAGTGCTTCTATGAAAAATAAGAATTCGGTCGATTTTTTATCAAATTTTAAGGGCTGTTTTCACCCCCTAAATATCAATCTTGGACGATAAAAAAAATACGTCTCTTAAATTTTCGTAATCTACATCATATATAAAATTTATCAAAATCGGGGTGGGACACTTGGTAATGTTCCCTTGTCAATTTGTTCTTGGCACTTTTTTTACTTCATTTTCCACCTCGTTTTTTAAATTTTTATTTGAGCCTTTTTAGTTATTTTTTTTAGTTACTAAGCCTTTGCACTTTAACTCATCTCAGATTCTTCTTCTACCGCTTGTCTATTTTCCTCGCGCCACCGTCTCTCAAACTCAACTCTCCAGTTGAGAACCGAATCCTCCCATCCCTGCGAAGTCCTCTCCGGAGATGGCTACGAATATCCTCTTACGTGATCCGCTCGGAGATCTCCCGATTCTTTAGCTCGCTTTGGCTTTTTCTCTATCTTTACTCTACGACGCTTCTTTTCTCTCGTCTATATTTTTCGGTAATCGGGTTAAAGGTGTCCTTGTCGAAGTTCTTTCGGCGCGTTCTTTTCTCAGTTCGCGTGTGTCTGATCTTAGCCCACCGCGCTCTCTCGATTTATCCCTATAGCGCACAACCGACGACCGTTCGCGAGAAATTGCGAAAGGAAACACGATCTCATTTATGTGTGTACGTGCAGACACGCTCTTTCTGGATTCTTCGAAGTTTAGCTTCGGACATTTCTCTCGGCTCTTAAGACTCATTGGATCGAAATCTGAAAAGTCGTTCGAACGGAAAAGCTAATTCAACTCTTTTATTTCATCATGGTAGCGGATATTGCCTTCGCGGGAAACTACGACAAACGTTTCGAACTGTGAAAGAAATTATATGTAACTCCATTCCCTCCCCCCTTTTTTTTGTTGTTTGGTATGAAATTTCATGATGGAGTCAACGGTCATACAAGATATCGCAAAATTGAGACATAGAAAAATGCACGTATGGATTGATACTGAGCATCTCTTCAGTCTGTGGAAACTCTCCGCAGTACACAGCTGTTGAGTTTCGAGCGGTTAAAGATCGGACGATGAGGTGCCACTAACAGGTGGGCCGCAAGTCGTCTAAGCAGCCTCATAAATCGAGGGTCTACATCTGCCTGACGGTTTGAAATCCGAGACAAATTTTGATTTTGTTTCGAATAGCTTTAAGGATAATAAAAACAAAATTTACTAAAGGCGCATGTATTCAGAATCGTACAAAAAAATTGGCAACAAATATTGAAAAAAAAGACACGGTCGGCGGAAGAGAAATTTTTTTTTCCAAAGGCGAAGTTTGTCGAATATTGAAGAGTGAAAACAAATCTTTTTTTCAAAAAATGCAAAGATTTTTGTTTATTTTAAACTCTGTACTGTATTGAACTGTATTTTATCATAAAAAGCAAATCGAACGCGATGTCCCTGGAATTCAAACCAAATTTGAAAGCGAATATTTTCAGATTTATCCATTTGGCAGCGATTGAACACTCATATTCGTTGTTCCGCAGCCGGACGCTATTCGAACATGCGAAAAACATAAGGGGTCCACAAATCGATGAGAATTATTATATATAATTACTATTAGCATTATTTATCAGGTACCGACTAGGTAAGCAAATTCGTTGAATTTTGTGAGAGGTAATCAAGACATGTTTCAGACAAATCTTCTTCGTATTATTAACTAATATCTCACCGGACTTTTGTATTTTTATTATTATAGGCTTCACATTTTTTTGTTCAAACGATTATCCGGAAAATGTGTCAAATAAATAAATATTTGCTACTGATTATCATTCGTTGCGCAGTAGGGTAAAAAATAAGGGAATTTTACGCAAAGGACTGCTATGCACACAGTAAACTAGGGACAAGCTAGTAAATGGCATCTCTTTACAAATCAAATTGTACCTGACGGTGCACATTTGTAATTTTTAAACCTCGATTCAGAAGATATTTCAAGATTGTGATCCAATTCACAGTTCGAGTCGTCACTGAAACTTCTGTGACAATAAAGACAGTGAGGTTCGCATAAGTAAACAAATTAATTTGTATTGAATAGAAAGGTCGTGCGGAAATATACATGGTCTTTGAATGACGGAGATTAATGTCGTTGATTGTACCTACATCTGCAACTGCATCGAAGTGATAATCATCATAAAATAAAAAGAAATTTCGTATTTGTCAGACGAGGAACTAATCTCGTATCTCAAGAATCCGTGATCCCGCCTGTCGTTATACATTTTCGTAAACGTAATTTTCCGGTAATCGGATTAAATCGCACCCGAGGATGCGCTTTCGCAATTTCGTTCTACGTCGCTGCCGACGCGTTACGGGTGCTATACGCTCGGATGGCTGATTCTCAGTTCGGGTTACACGCGCGCACACACAATATACATATATATATATACGAATTCTCGTTATTGCCTTTCGACGATTTGAATTTTGCCTCCGACCGGAGTGCTTTTCCTGTGAGAATTTATTTTATCCTTCGTAAGGTCTTATTATTCGGATACTTGGAAGAGCGAAAAGCTCTTGGTTCAGCGTACAGATTATCATACGTGTATAACGCAATTAATTCACCGATTAAATCATTCAGATTAAGTTACGACAATCGTAATTGTAATTTCGATTATCCTTTCTATATCTTCATACTTCTTACTATACGAAAATGTTGCGAAAATCTGTGAATCGTTATCAAAGAAATAAGAAACGTTCCAGATCTCACCATTAATCTCCTTTCTGCTGCGGCTTCGAAACGATCTTCAATTTTTCGGAGGATTATTTCTTCAGACAAGGAGATATTGACGACGAAAGAACTCATCTTCTATTATCTCATAGATGAATCTTTGTTTGCGTGCAAAAAAATTTCGATATTTTCATGTTAACGAAAATTTGGCACAGAAGTCGAGTGGCCATCAAAGCCGTTTGGTATGCAATTGAGTCCAAATCGGTAATGCAATTAAAAAGTTATGAATAGAGCACCCTTTTCGAGCAAATGAGCTGCAACTTTGCTCACTCGTCGAGTAATCATCAACTTTTATTGGTATTCATTTTTGCCAGAATCGATACGGGGATCCGCATTTTTCGGCGTATTGGGTTGCAACCGTATGTATACGTGTGTGACTACCATCGAGGATATTCTGGCATTACATTTACCAAGAATCAATGGAGTTGTTTAAATTCAACAAAAATGTACGTATTTCGAAAAATGAATGACGCTTTTTCGTCACTCATTGATGACGTTTGACGTCGTTTCGTCGTTTCATTTTCCTAAATTATTTCAGAAACTTCAACGATTGAGTTTTAGTTGCTGGTACTACCTATCGAGTTAAAGCTTCATGTCGCAGATTCTACATAATTGAAATATATTTGAAAAATCGACGTTCATTACGTCACGTTGAGAATTAATTCGATATTTTTAATCTCCGCAATTTACGTATATAATAAAGCCCAAAAATTACATTTTGTTTTACATTGCTTCATCATTTGCCATCCGTTGCTCGGGAAGTTTTTACTATAAGAAAGCCATACAAAATACATGTTTGCTCGCAGTAGAAGCTTTGTGAGTGAAAAAAATTAATGAGGATGACGAGAAAAGGAATAACATCCGACTTCGAAGGACTTTGATTAGAGTCCTTTAAAGAACAACAAATTTAAAAACTCCCGACTGCAAAAAGAGTGAAATAACAATTAATTATTGACGTGTTATAATCGGGAGATTTTTTCGTCATTGAGTATGAAAATCTCCCGATTATAACACGTCAATAATTAATTGTTATTTCACTCTTTTTGCAGTCGGGAGGTTTTAAATTATTTGTAAAATTTTTTTATTTCATCTTTTTTACAGAAGATGCTTTTTTACCGAAACGTATTCCTCCGCGAATTTGAGGTTATGCCCCGCGGAGATCGAGCTCCGTGCAGACGATGACGCTCGACCGACGCGCAACAGTCAGTCTGGTAAAGTACACTATCCGCGGTAAAAATATTCGTCAGACGAAAATGTATCGCAGAAGATGGCGGCCATCTTCGATATATTCGAATGACAGTTTAGTAAATCGCTTTTATTTCTACCGATATTCCACGCATCAAAATTTTACTTTGCAAACGACATTCACTGTGCGTCATAGAATTTGTGTACAAAATTTTGTCAAGTAATTTTCTGCCGTTTTTGAGAACATTCCGGACAACGAAATCGCCCGTCGCCGTGAAACGCATAACTCTTGTCTTTTTGTCCTAGCGGGCAGTCGGGAGTTAAAATATAGTATATTATGACACGAGGGCGGAAAAACTTTTTTTCACGAGTGTGAGTTTCACACGAGCTGAGAAAACGTTTTTCCGCCGAGTATCGTATACAATTTTACTTCATAAGGTGTGGAAAGTGAGGTTTTCCGCGCGTTTCGCAGTGCAGTACAAATAATTCCCTGAACTTCATTGTAATTATAACGAATTTCGAAGAGTATATATGCTGGGAATACACATGGAATATAAAATGTATCAAATCCATTGCTTCCAGAGCCCCAGAAACTGCATAAGACCCCAAGTAATTTCCCGACGACAAACCTAACATTAAAAGATTAAGCTTTCTTACCTGCAAGAAAATCGACAAGTCCTCTCCGAGAAGCATATCTCTGCACACATCTTTGGCGGTAGTATCCAGAGTGAGATAAACGAGACTACTTTCAATGCCGGTGTGTATTCTAACCCAACCGTTCCCAGTTCCAACGTCGACTCCGACTCCGGAGTCCCATGAGGAATTAAACGTCTCTTGCATACGCGTGTTCTCGGCGCGTACGGAACTCTTTGGTTTCGACGTCGGACTTGTGCTTTGAATTGAATCCGTACTAAAGCTCTCGCTACCGCCGGTACACGATTCCCCATCGTCGGCGTAAGTCTCCTTCGTTTTGTCGTTTTCGTTGTCGAATCTGCCAATAGTTTCGTTGAGATTGTCGAGGATCTCCTTCTCCAATATCTCTTGCCTTCGCGATTCCAACAATTCGTTCGGATTGTCGGTCCTCACTGTGGACTCGGTGCAAATCTCGCCAATCGCGTCGATCGATTCACGAACACTTTTAATATCCGACTCGTTTCCCGAAAGAATTCTCGACAGATCTGTGTCTATCGTCGAAGAAACCCTTTCTTCCACTTCCGCATCATTTTCTACTCCATAGCTATCGCAAAATTGTGTACTCGTTTCAGGATAGAGCCGAGAATTTTCCAGACAATCGAGCCCGTCATTTGTTTTCTTCGAGTCGTGATTTCTCCCATGAGAATCTTCGTTTCCCTGTTCGCGATTGGAACGGGGGTATGAAAGTACCGGTGTCTTGATCCTCTGGGAGCTTCGCGCTTCTTCGAACTTGGAGCGTAGCTTCTTAATTGGAGATTCGTCGGTTGCTCCTGTGGGAATTTTCGTATCACCGCGAAATTCCGGTTTAGCCGCGAGACTAAAGTTCTCGGTTGGGCGGCCCGGCGGCTGTGGCTGTTGCTGCTTCTTCTTCGACTCGGCCTTTGTCGACGGTGCACCGCCCAAGTTTCTCAATGCCCGGGACATCGTCGACTTGGACTTGTTTTGCAAGCTTTCCAGCCTCTCCCGAGTCGATCGCGTCGCTTGGCCTCCCGACAAACAACGCTTCGGTTGTTCGAACTTGTCGTTACTCAACTTTGTTACTGCATCGGGGATCTCTTCTTGCATCCGATCATCGGTGTTCTGCTTCGATTCTTCATTCGATCCTCTACACTTAGTATTTCGTTTCAAAGTTATCTCCGAGTAGATGTGCTCCTTATTGCCATAAGAGTCCTTCAAATCGGACAATACGGCCCTTGGTTGCTTTGGAACTTCCGGATCCTTTTTTCGTATCCCATTCTTTGGGTTCTCGTGAGCATCGAGCTCCACGAGATTCTTCCCGTATGGCCTCTTTGATTTTTGCTGAAAGCGCTCGTAGTTGGCTAAAATCTTCTGATTAAGATCGTGAATGAGTTCCAGACGTTTTGTTATCGAGTCGTTTGTCCTGTCGACTTTGTCTTTGGAAATGTCCCATCGTCTTCGACTTGCCGTGCCGGTTAGATCGTTGAGGTCATTTTTCAGGCAGGTCTTCGATGGTTTTGTCATCGTGACCCGATGAGACGAGGGCCTCGGTAGTTTCTTCTTCTTGCGCAACATTGTGCACTCGCCTCCTGGAATGCCGATCTCGTATTTTGAGTCGCTCTTTATAACGTTTCCGTCGTTAACATTTCGATCTCGGGTTCCGTTGATGCTTGCGGTTACCGAGCTGTGATTGATTGGTGGTTTGTTCGGTAAACTGAAACCCGAGACGTTCAGCAACTCCAGCGTTTGTTTGGACATGGCGCGGGATGTTTTCTTGATGGAGACATTAGATCTTACTGAAGTTGTCTTTGATTGATTTGATTGACTCTTCGAATTGGTGGATTCTTGATCATTTCTTCTCCTGTCGCTTATACCGATTACTCTGGTCGCGTCCGGACGTATGTCGATACCCATGCTGGAACCGCTGCTCAAGCTTATCCGGTCGTTTAACTCCCAGTTCATTGTCCTTCCAGCCACGGCTTCCATGGCCATTGAACCCGTGCCAAGTTTCCGATCGACATCCTGATGATGCGCGGGTAGTTTCACACTTTGCGTATCGTGGGATCGCAGACCTCGCGTCGACGATAGTCTACGCGATCTTCGGAGCTTGCAAGGCGCGGTGGTAAAGTTTTCGGAATCCATTACGCTCGTGAGAACCATTTTATCCGGATGGACTTCGTTCACGGGTTGGCAAACAGATCTGCAACCAATACCAATATCAATTTCAATCGAATAAAAAAAAAGTAACTGTTTAAAAATCAATATCAGAATAATTTTCAAAGTACTTCGTAATTTTCAGGCTAATAAAAGTAATTTGTACAATTTATGAGCTATCAGGCTAAAATGTTTCATGCAAAAAGACTATTATCGTTCAGGTATCTATATGGAATTAGGTGAGAATCCGTCGAAGAGCTCAAATTTTATGCGATTTTGAATTTACCGAGTTTGGAAAAAATGTCTATAAATTTCTTGACTCGAACAAATGGGAAACTATTGAGGAAATATTTTTTTACAAATGTAGCATCAAATAACTGCAGAGTATGAATTTTATCATAATCGACAAATTGTGTGTAGATGTGTGCATCAGAATCGATAAATGTTAACTTCTCCAACTGTGGAATGCGTTGAGCTATCGAACTGAAATGTATTACGTATATTAAGGGAATAAGAGTAATTGTTTTTTTGAAGTCTCACTGAAATGTATGCATCCAATCAATTTTTCAATTTGTGTAAAAAAATGAGTATTAGCAGTAAAATTAGTAATTAGTATAAAATCGCATCGAAGCGAATCGAAAAAAAATAGTATGAGAATCGTGCAGTGAAGATACTCATACAACGTTTTTGGGTCATATTGGCGAATGGATCGAGTCATAAAAAAAAGACAAAATTAAATTTGAACTGCGCATCCTTATAGTTTCAACCTTTAGTAGTTTACAACGCTTTCTTCGTGAGGAAGCCAAATATTGATTACCTGGCAAGTCTTATAGAGGGATCATGTAAACGACGTTTCAAAAATATAAGAGAGGGCTGTGTAAATGTAATCTACATCTTATTTTATTTTTGTGAAGGAACATCGATACAACAGCGTGTGAGCGATATGTTTTAAGAAACTGCAGGTTTTCGAAACAAATTCAACTAGAAACTCCGAAACCCAATAAACGACACTTGACAAGCCTTTCACAGTCAACAGTCAGTTACATTAAAAGTAGATACCAGTTACATTTAAAGTAGATATGTTCGAGATGCAAATGTGAAGAGGTCTGTAAAACTTCCAGAGGAGAGGATAAGAACAGCATCGCGATAAGTTTGTACGATAATTTCGACGGGACAATTGTCATTCTGGTATCGTGTTTGGCGTTGGCATCCGGGAATCCTATCCCTTTGCCCCTCTCACGGCGAACACACTGCATACGATAAGCGTCTTGGTTACTCGTACAATATAGCAAGTAGTCGCGGTAACAGAGCCAAATCGTCGGAAGGCGACACGCATGGCATCTCGTATTTCGATGTTGTTGAAGGCTTCTACGACAAGGTGATGCGCGGGGGGAGAAGAGAACAAGACACAGACAGGTGGCGAGAAATTTCAGGTTGAACGATCGTTAGTGTCAAATACTTGTGTGAAGCAATCGTGATTGTGTAACCGTACAGGTGTACAGATGATTATCGATTTCATAAAAAGCAAAAAAAAAAAACAAAATAAAGATGATGTTGAAGCAAAGAGAAAGTAGAAGGAGGGAGGAGGGGGTTACAACATTGCTAAAACGATTCGCCAAAATAAATATCGCGAATGAAGCGATAAATTTAACTGGTATCCGTGGGGATCTGGAGGGATGGATAGATGGCGAACGGACGCAACGTGACCCGGAAGCACGATTTTTTCGAAACTCCCCCGCCTCTCACCCCCATTCCAGTTGTGTGTCCGTCTGCGCGCGCGTATGTGTGTATATGCGTATATTATGTATCCGATGCTATCCCAATTCGGATCGGATTTAAAATCATTTTTCTCGAGCGTACAAGTCACGTCGGTCGTTTCTCCCGGAATGGCCGTAATGTCGAACGATCAATTCACTTCGAGACGCGTGTCTCCTTCTACCAAATATTTTAAAGGTTATTCGAGTCGAATTTTTATCGGCAACAAATAAATTGCTGTGTAGTATATCGTGCCACGGTTCTGTTAACGGATAGATGAAATAATGGACCGTGTAACATTATTTTATGACTTTTTTATTTTTATTAGATGTAACGATTGAACAATAGTTACTTCACGTGTCTTCGCGTTGAGTAATGAAAAATTGTAATACGGTTGCGATGCGTGACAATCTTTTATTGTCCCAATGCAAAGCTTCGTCCCGCGAGAGGGTCTAAGAAACTCTGTACGCTAGACGGAGACGCGTCGGACGGGAGAGAATGAAAGTAGAATCTCGGACGACTCAAGGCCGCTCGCAACGAGCCACGACGCGATCGGTGAATTTATAATGGCCATCGAATCGTGGAAATTCTCGACGAGAAACTTTGTCGGGGAAGAAAATCTGGATGGATTTCTTCGGTTTTGAAAACTCCTTGAGTCATCCGTACAACGACGACGATGCAAAAAAAAACAGTGTGTAAATATAAATTATTCGGTTTTTGTTTTGGAGAGAGTGAGGCAACAGGGCACACGGGGCAATGGAGGCATAACTGGAAATTAGTTAAAAAAAAATGATTTCTCTCCGTGCGAAAAAGGCAATTATACTCACACTTCGCCCGCGTATAACCCCCATTTTTACATCTTGCGAAGTAAAATTTTGTACAATACTCGTGCAAAAAATGTCTTCTCAACTCGTGTGATTGCAACATTCGCCTTCGGCTCGTTCCGCAAGTTCACACTCGTCAGAAAAAGTTTTTTCGCGCCTTACCGTAATGTACTATTATTTGAAAAAAAATTGAGACAAAAAAATGTAGAAAATAGAAATTTTATAACTATTCATTTCAAATTCCAGCTTAATTTTTTTAAAATTGTATCCCAATTTTTTTCACATTTCATTTTAATTTTTTTCAGTTTGCACTGAATTTTTTTTCGAATTTCATATCAATTTTTTTAATATCCTCTTCTTCTAAGTGTTAATTTTCCCCGAGTGCCGGGTTTCCCTCGTCCTCACTTATCCGACGAAAATGATTCCGGGTCGTCGAAAGTGTCTGCGAAAAATCGTGGAACGTGACAACGCACAGCCTGATTTCTGTCTTTTTTTTTTTTAATTCTGCGTTCGAATTACAAATGAATTTTCTCATCACCCTGGTATACTCCGACACGTAATTTTTAGTTGGTTATTCTTGAAAAATAAATTGCCGTCTCATCTGATGAATCCTCATATCGTAAAATAAAACCTCCGCTGTGTCAGAATTTCGAGTGTGTCCAGAAGCCCCGGTGTCTACCTTCTCGCGATACTAGCAAATATGAATGGAAACATGAGATTCGCTCGATGCAAAGTAGATTTTAGGCGCATACGCTATGTACCTATACTTGCGCTTTCATCGCGATATGTACGCTCCAATGAATCGCGGTCGTGCGTTGCCGAGACGCCAAACTCGAAGCCGACGGTGCCGGAAAAAAAAACTATAATGGAGCCCAGAAGATTTCTTCGCCCGCCTTTAGACCACACAGTCGCACTCTACTTAACAACGGACCATTTTTTTTTTTTTTCATAATTTTCAGTTTGTGTCTAACACGCTTGCACTATTTATTAACGGTTTTTAGCTCTAATGGAATCTCGTAATCAGGGCAGTTACCTTACTCATATTTCACTGTATATTATTATTATATATGCACCAGAAAGACAATGGAAAAAAAACATCGTGATACGTATACGTGAGAAATAAAGAACAAAAAAAACACACTGAAACTTTAAGTTACGCGATTGCTTATTTGTATGTTTGTATCCTATTATCTGTCGCTGTAACCCTTCGTTTATTACGCCTAATCGATCACAATTCGATTTAACCTAACTTCGTAAAATTCCCAAATAATAAAATTTTGTTTGATAAGGTTTTTTGTTATTATCGAATTGGGTAACACTTAGAAAATAAATATTTAAGCGTGTAAATAAATTATTTCAGAATTACTAATCTCGACGAAAAATAGTGAAATGTCATCGGCTCACCTTGTCCAACGATCTTTTTGATCCCCGAGTATCCACAACCAGTAAAAATTTTTTTATCAGAATGCGTTATTGCGAGCTTCTAATTTCATCGAATTCACTGTCAAGGTCACCGATACACGATATATTCCTATAAACAAAACCGTAACACGTAAAAACACAACCACTTTAAAAAACAGATTTCGTATCACCAGAGCAAAAAAATAACAGAACAAACAACACGAACAAAAACACAAACCGTCTCGCGATAAAAAAAAAACTCGAGAAAATATCTGTATATACTATAGTACCCATACGTGGGTCATGATTAAAAAAGTACACTTCGCTCGAATCGAAACTGAAAAAACTACGAAGCACCGAAGAAAATGCATGTACAATCGCGTTCCTGAAGTACTTGTTGCGTCGTTACGATTTAAACAATGAATGACACCGATGACCCCGGCTAGTTTCGTTTACGCGGAGCGTGTAGAAACGTTACACACGCGGTAGGCATCACCGTGAGCTGACTGCCTTTCTTCCCGGCGATTGTGTCGCCGTGAACATTCGTCGGGCGCACATTGGTTAGTGGAAGTGAGAAAATCGTTCGGCCACCTGTGCTCCTCTTTCTACCTGTTGGTTGAGCGCGTGTGAGAAAGTAAAAACATAAAAATAAGAAAGAAGGAAGTATGAGAGACTCTTCCTATACCATTTGCTCTCGCTTTCCCTCTCACTTGGGCGCGTCTCCCCTTATGGCCGCACGTGGGCCACGCGCATAGTGTACGTTGCGAGTAATGTGGTAGGGACGATGAGAGCGAAGGGTGGGAGCGAAAGGCGAGGTACGACGCACGCAGAACCTTCTGCCGTCTGTTTTATTGGTTCATACAAATGTTGACGAAGGATACCACAACACGAGTATCCCTTAAAAATAGTCACCTCTTCTTGTTCAAACTGTTGTAAAATTGTCAATCGATAAATCAGTATTAGCATTAATACATCATAAGAAAAATATAATTTGGAACAGACCGTTTATTTATTAAGAATACATGTAAATTAAGTGTTAATACTCTCCATCGCATATTATTTATCCCGATAGGCGGCGATCGCATATTGTAATTTTATTAGTTAGAAACAATGTTTATGAAAAAAATTTCTGACATCTGTTTTATTGGTCCAAATAAACTTTATTTCGAAAAAATTATATTTCGAAACAAATAATTGTTAGTTCCCATCATCTTGTATTAGTTAATCGTACAAACGTCGATTTCCCATGAGAATTTTATTTATTAATAATAATGCTTATGAAAAAATTATATTATCTAAGGGGAGAGGTATTTTTAGGCGATCCACCGGTCACTGATTGCAGCTGGTGAAAGCGTTCCATATTGCAATTGCAGTATATATATGTCGAAGAAAAATTGTGCATTGTAGGTCCGAAGGGAACGCGTCAGGTGAGACGAGTTCCGAACTCCGGCGTATTCTGACCGACGCGGTATACATAGTAGGGGAAGGATGTACTTCCGCCCCTTGAACTCTTTCCGTACGGATGAATCGTTTAATAATACGAATACCCGGGTGACGGACTCGAGGCTATGTCCACTGTGGATCGGACTCGTCATCCAATGAGAATTTGCTGAAAGAACCTATAGATCTCAACGTTGAAATACGAGAGACGTTAATTGTATAGAAATTAATCGTTCGAGACTCGCCTCTCCGGCATTTATTGCTATTTAACTACGCGGAACATTTATGCAATACCGAGTTCGAAAAAATAGAAGGGTCGTTGCAAAATCGATAAATGCAGCCATTTTTTTTGCTTTCGACGTTCAGTGGGGAACACTGTCCGCGGCGCATCTAAAATAATAAATAATAATATAATTAAAAAAACCTCTGAGTCAAAATAATAACAATGACGAGATATTGACGATCTTACGTTTGCAAATCGATGTTGACTTTTTAATAAGCGTTACGTTAAATATTAATCTCCAACGAATTGCTATACTTCTGTTGTCATTCGCTGTTATTGTGAAAAAAAAAATGTTTATTTCGTGGTCGTCACCGCTGCGGCATTGTTATCAACGCAAACAAATCTTTTTGTTTTACTGGACGTGCATCCGTTTCACAGGCGAATGCCTACCGTCAAATATCTAAAAAAAAAACGAATTACTCTTCCGGCAGCCATTTTTTTTTCAATATTCTTGAATATTTTTTTACTATCAACAAAAAAATCATTTTATTGCCTCCTATAGTTTATGAGAAAATGTAAAATTCAAAAATTGACGTAATGTTCGAACTGCTAATTGCGTGTATTCCGTTAATTGAAGATCAATGCTTTCATTCGCAAGGACAATCTTGTTGTTTTTTCCATTCAAATTGGCTTTATAGAAACATGGAAAAAAAAAACATTTTTTTAATCTTTTTTCATAAATGATGGTCGACAAATAGAATAAAATTATGAGCAGACAACGCGATAAATCTGGAAATTTCGGGACACTTTTGCTTCGAATTTGATTTTGTTTTTCGTTTTAATCTTTAATCTACTTTGTTAAATATTAACACGTCCCGTATCCTTCTCTTTACCCTTTCCAAACTGTGAAAACGAATTCTTTTTTATATATTATTTTTATGCGGTACTTCAGCTCGATAAATGCTGAGTTTATTCAACAGTGAGGCCCTCCCTACTTCCGGTACCTTTGCCGGCGTGAATCTCTTGCCTGCTCGGTTCCACCCATCGTTTTTCAACGTACATAGCGTATACATTGGTAGAAAAAAAGCGTTCAACGAAGAAAGAAAGGATGTAAAAGTGTTCGGAGATTTTAACAATTCCGCTTGCGATGTTTTATTCGGGCTCTTTGTTCGCGCGTCTCGTTATCTTTCTTCGTCGCTCGCGAGGATCGGCGAGTTTTCTGCACCGGACATCGCGCGCGCATCGCTTTACTGTTGGATGCCGCGCACTCTCTTCGTCGTCGTTCGTACAGTTCTCTCGTCGAGAATCAACGGACCGAATCCTTCCGACTATCGTGTCGTTTCGAGGGCCCGCAGACACGACACACCTTTGCCACGGTCACTTCCTGCCATGAAGGGCGAAAGACTCGTATATTTTTGTCGATATCGCACGTGGTAAAACTGACTCCCTTTCCCGTCGTGTCTACTGGAAACTCTGCGTGAAGAATTGCTGTCAGCCGGTCCTGTTCACCGTGTGGAAAGGGTGTAGCCGTGGATCGGCGCCGAATATTCGTCACAGGGAAAGACACAAAGTGGAGAACGTGAGAATCGTGGGAAAATCTGTTGCAAACTTTTAACAGTACTGAAATAAGTTGCTTTTTTGTACATTAATATATTGTATTTTTAAATGTTTTTTATAATTCGACTTGGTATTTATTATTTCATTGATTTTTTATACATATTTCGGTAACAGAGATATTCAAGTACTTTGCGTATATTTTTTACTTTGCCGAAAAAAAAAGTTTAGTATGTCAACTGTACGGGAAAAAGCCTTTCTTTATCGGATCACAATATTCCAATTTTTTTATTTTTGTTATTCTTCGACGCACTCTATATTAGCCAATTGATTTTAGTAAACAACATAGCACATGTTACAAGCACAGACATTGTTTATACGCATAGATATTTAAATACTAGGCATATGCATTTATCTTTTTTTTTAATAAAAATTTAATATGCTGACTGCCGGAAAAAAAGTAGTTTTTTGGTTAAAGATTCACACTTTCATCCACATTGGTAATTAAAGCATGAGATATCTTTATCCATTTATGGTTTTCTTTTAATCAGCGAACATTTTACTCATCCATTTTCTATACGCCTTTCCTTTTCTATTTTTCTAACAATTTCCGATCGCGATCGGAAGAAAAATCGACAAGTTGCGAAGGGGGGATAGAGGGAGGGGTGGGGGAACCTCTTGATCGAATATCGAGAGATATCTCGAAAGGTATAAACCGGGGCCCAAAGGACGAGCGTTATAGAAAGAGTGTTATCGGCGGATAGGGTGGGGGGGGGGGGGGGGGTCGAGATGGCAAAGTCACGTATGTTTGCGTTCCATTAACCGGTCTATAATAAACCTCGCGAGGAATACGCGTATTCGTACCTCTAATCTATATCTATGTATGTACTTTGAACGGATATGAAATGAGGTGGAATATACGAAATCGCGAGAAGGAGTTCGACGGATGTAAGTACGGATTTAACGTACAGACAGTTGAGAGCCCCGGTGAGCCTCCGCTGGAGAGCACACCTATTGAATAATGAAGCGGCGAGGTCTTGCTGCTGCTGCTCGCCGATCAGACGTTAGGGATAGGGAGAGTTGTAGACGAGCAAATCTTCCATCTCTCTCGGATATCTCGATCCTTTGCGAATAGCCAATATTACACGATTCAAGTCGCGATCGACGGAATAAGATAACTCAGGAGAATGAGGAAAAATACACTGTTTTAAGATCCGATGAGGATCGCGATAAGGATATTTTCTCGGAGAAATCTGTGCGATGCAATTTTACCTTCGCAATTCGGTTATTACGAGCTCTAACGGTAATCGCCATTATTCTTACTAATGTTACACTTCTTCTGTTCATTAATGATAGCGTTAATGCAATTATTAATAACAAGCAATAATAAAAAAATGTTATCGGTACATATTTTACCATTGAAATTTGATGAAAATTCGTTATCAGGAGAGCGGCAACGTTTTTCCAGCGGACCGAAGGATTGACATTTTCACATTACTTTTTTTCAGAATTTCATTTTTATGCAGAAAGGCTTCATCTATCCGAAAGATTATTCTGGTACCTTTCAGGTTTTTGAATATGGAAAAACAACGAAAAAAAATTACAAGGATTTTTTAAAAAATTTTATGAAACTTTTAAATGATATACAAAATTTCTACGATACTTCAAGTTTTTTTTTACTTACCTATGTTGTATTTATTCGTTAATTGTAAATCCGTTCTGAAAATAATGGCGATAAAGTATTTAAAAAGAAAGTCGACAACTCACGAAAACGAAGTTTTCTTGGCGAGGAAACAACGATACCTGATGTTGAAAAATGTATCGATATAGGCAAAGCGGTTTGTCGTCGCACTCTTGCAATTGTTGTCGGTTTATTCGTCCAGTGATTAGTTGAGCCCGAAAAAAATGAGCTGACTCTACCGTTTCCTAAAAAGTTCGTGAGTAGCGAGTCGTTGATGATCTTAATTTTTTTAAATCGATTCTTATTTTTTATTTAGCACGTAAAAATTACTCCTGTTTTGATTCGCCCACCGATTTGTAAACAGCAATATTTGATAAAGTAATGGTTGTCAACGACTCGTTATTGCTATTAACTTAAATAACCCGTTTTTTCATTTCAAATGCATCGTTTTCGCTGAGGAGCGGCCACCGACAAGCTCCTCGAAAAAAAACAAGTTGCTCCTTGAGTGGCCATACATTTTTTTCAATATTTTTCCTTAATTTATTTTGTAAGACTCGCAATACATGTAAGTATCTTTCAATTTCAAGAAATTATTTCAGTACCTCTTATACTCGTCGAGAAAAAAAAAAAAATTACTCGATTTTCGAACCGTCAGGTAGAATACCCT
This sequence comes from Buathra laborator, assembly GCA_934046635.1. NCBI lineage: Eukaryota > Metazoa > Arthropoda > Insecta > Hymenoptera > Ichneumonidae > Buathra > Buathra laborator. The sequence continues at coordinate 926,140 of OW203896.1, forward strand.
TCAGAGGTAACGCAGTCGCGTGCGCCGTAGTCAAGCTATTTTTCCTTATAACTTTAATAAGATTGACGAGAATTTTCATCCGATAAATTAGAACGAAGTGCTGCGGTCGATACAGCATGAACAATAATGTCGGCTCGCCGTTCCACGATAACCGAGAGAGACCCGTACCACTCCAATTAATGAAATTATGAGAAAAATTCCTTTGTTCCGTTTCCGGCCGTTTTCTCAGCGCGTGGCGTTCAACGTCTCATCCTTCACTTTCAACCACCTAGTCGGTAATACGCGTCTCGAAAGCCTTTTATACAATTATTATTCAAAACCATCGAATTTCGGTTTGTCGACCTCGTTGTTATCGTTCCGTTGGCTCTTTTTGCTACTATAGTGAAAACCGCTCACAGCTCCAATCTTCCCCTCCCCTCGCGTCCGAATTTTCGCTCAACACGCTCGAGAATCATATATCACATTTCACCCTGTCCCTTCTTGAGAAAATCAGAATTTATAAGTGGGTCGTTATAATTTGAATGAAAACGTTGCCGGAAACCGGCGACTGGTAAGTTTCAAATATCGAAGTATACCTTGACCCAAAATATAAAGATTTTTTAAAGGCTATGTTATGATATGTATTTATTAATATACCGCACATTATTGGCTAATTCATTTCTACGCCGAACCGCGCGTCTTATTTTGCAAATACTCTCTCATTATATATATTTATATATATATGGATAACCTCATTAGACGAATTCGTATTATTAGTGAAATTAATTAAGTAACAATTCCATGAAATTGTATACCCATTGTCTACAACCCCCAGTTATCCAGTTGAATACAAAAAAAGCCATAAACAACATTGGCATATTGCTTCCTCTATTACTTTCATCCCAGTTTACCCAGCTCTGTTTGTAGGAAAGTACGTTGATCACTTTCGGCTTCCTCAAGAAGCTTTGTTTTGTGATTAGTTACTTTAATTGATCGTTTATCAATTTCTTATTTTCAACCAAGTCTAAGAGTGCGAACGAATCGTTTACTAACACAGTTAGTTCTATACGGATGGAAAAAAAAATTCCACATTTTCCGAAATCCTGACCGAATTTACACCAAATTCAGTCCTAAATCTCATCTGATAGTAATTTATTGTAAACAACATTTTTAAAAAAATTCAAAGTGGCATAAAATTTAAAGCGCTCAACGGCTTTACGCCAGATTCAATCCCATACTTTGTTCAATCAAACACGGTAACCTAATTTGTTCCAAATTTTAGGCTATAGTCTCAAAAAATGTATGTGTTTTTAAATTCAAAATGACGTGAAAACTGAACAACTGCGTAGATTTTGCCCAAATTCAGTACCGATCATTGGTTTAGAATAGTCCACAACTTTGTACCAAAGTTTAGCCCGATATTTGAAAAAAACGTGGCAGTTAGAGCGTGTACTGCTGCGCTTACGCGTTTGCTGCAAATTGGACCACAGAAGGAGAATTATCTCATCAACATGTGGTATAAATGTCAACACACGCCCGCGTAGCCAGCGTCTCCGCGTCCAGCGACTCTGCATCCAGCGTTCTCGTGTCCAGCGTGAGGTCTTAACCGTATATTTGCATTTTTTCAGAATTTTATGTCGTGTTTGAAAATTGCGTTTTTTCATGTTAAAATTTGTCAAAAATGAAAATTTGAAAAAAATCTGAAAAAATGCATGGTAACGCTTTTAGAGTCTTACAGATCTTTGCTCTATAAGCGGCGTTATTGTGAGTTTTTGGCTCACATACATGTGAGGGCAGGTGCTATAAATGAAAAATCTGTCAGTTCATTCGAAATGTCAACTTGAATTGATTTTTTATTGATACGATGACGTTGATACAAATAAAACCGATATCCGTTTAATTGTTTATTCGATGATTCTAGTGATTTTTAACTCTTCCGTTATTCAGTTTGCGAAACATATCGAAAGGTTATTTTATTCATGGAAATTTGGGAAAATAGCTTCTACGTTAAACAGACGCTTATTAGTTAATGACGAGACGAAAGCAGTCGCCGAGGTTCTCCAAGGCAGTCGCCGGCGCTGTCACGAAGAAATAAGCCATGCAAAAAGGATTCTACGTTAGATGATCGCTATTAGCCACCAACGAGACGAAAGCAGTCGCCGTGGTCCCCCAAGGCAGACACCGGCGTTGTCGTGTACTAATACGTCACCACAATACAATTGATTCTACGTTAGATAGGATTAAATGGATACACCCAGACGAAAGCGGTTGTCGAGGTCTCCCAAGGCGGTTGCCGGCGCTGGCGTTCGGAAAGAAGTGTAAATAAAAAAAGGATCTTTTCGCTGAAAGAAATTGGAGTAATTAGAACTTGTTGATTATGATGAATGGCCGACGTTGGTTCTTCCTTCTTGGATTCGATCGTCGATGTGAAATTTGTCCCTTGCTTCTTCTTAGCGATGGGACTCTATCGAGTTAAGCAACGCTTTACTCAATAAATGCAAGATTTCGGTGTTTCTGATTATCGAGAGTTATCAATAATCACCGTTGAGAAACTCAATATCAAACGTGCTGAGGCCGCGCATGAGTTCCTCTCCGTTTGGAGTTTCGGATTGAAGTGTCTCTGTGCTCGCGAACGGTTCTTATATACCCGAGCGCGAGGCTCTTTTTTGCTTCGATTGACGCACGCTCTACGTCAAACTTCGCTGTCCTTTCTTATCACTGCCCGGGGTGTGCCGAAACGGCTTACGAAATCTGTGCGCATAGATGATGCAACACCTCCGGGCAGTTCGCGCTATCGACCGTAGTCATCGATTGACTGCGCGGTCGATAATTTTACGCACTAATTTACCGAAAGGTATGGTAAATGACCGATCATCGATTTGCCATTTACCACGAGAATTTTAATATCGATTTCTTATGTTCTAATTGTTTTGTATCGTCTCGTATAGGAGTGTCGAGGGTTTTATAACGTCTCATCATACGTATTCTGCAAAATTAACAAATCATTTTCGTAACAAAAAAAAAAAATTTCAGATTTTTATCTAAACGAGAAGGGTTCGTCATGCTCTCTTATTCCTCTCTCGAACTAGACGGCTCCAGACATTGTGCTAGTACTACCTTAAAAAACGCGTATGGTGAAGCACTATATTAAAAGTTTTTCTGTGAATCATTAAAAAATAAAATGGCCGGCTCGTTAGAGAGTTAAGCTTTAATTCTTGGAAAAAAATTCTTCTTGGTCGACGAGAGACATAAATGTAGAATCGAGTGAGGTGCGGAAGCCTCCCATCGCGTTCCCTGTAATTGCCATGAAATTGGAATCTCGCTTTCTCTGATATTCATAGATCAATCCTCTGCCGAGCTTTTCTCGCAATGCTCGATTTTTTCCTGGTCAATTTTTTCGTTTTCTTAGTCGTGGTGTTGATTTTTTCATCGCAAAGCGTACACCCCAAAAACTACGACGTACACCCTGCGGTGTTTCATAGAAATAGAACTTAATGGTCGCGTACTCAACTCGCCGCGTGTCGTTGACGAACGCAATTTTTTCTTTTTTTCCCAAACTTTCCTTTCCTAGCGTAGTTGCAGGTACTAAACGCCAGCGAGGATGTCGGTTTGACGGGAAAATAAAAATAAAAGGATAACACGTAGTCGAGGAATCGCTTGATCTCGTAGGCGGAAGCCTCATTAAGGTCGCGCGAGCGTAGAGTTTTCAAATTACAATAGCCCGAAGCAAATGCAAGTCGAGCTCCAGTATAAAACATAGAAATAAAAATAGTGTAGACATTCATATATGCCAGACATGAATGCCACGCAAAGAACTATGCACCCTTTCTCCTCATTAAAGACCAAAAAATAAATCCGTAAAGAAAATTTTATTTTGTCATGTTTGACATTCATGTGTCGTTTGATAAATTTGCCATGTTGAATAACCGAGATATTTTCCATTGGGGGAGGGGGTGTTTATAATATATTCGTCCCGATATCGAGAGAATTAATAATTTCCTCATAATTAAATAAGTTGGCAGTTGGTACCGTTGTTAACCTTAAGTCGATCTCACTTCAAGGGTTTTAAGGGGAATATAGGCCCTACTTTGACTAGAGTGACGCAAGTAGCAGTGCATAGGGTGGTGACATATTACAAACGCCTTAAAAAATTCGGATTTCCATGTATTTGCTTCATTATTTAATTTTATGCACAAAAGTTTTTTCTAACGGAAATCTTATTTTGTAATATATTGACTTCCTTATGGTGAGAGTTTTTTCATTATACGTAAAAGACGAATGAAATAATGAATAAGATTTTTTTATTAATATTCGAACAATTCAATACAAAGTCCATATAATATTGCGGTTACGATTCTCTTACTTTCTTAACGTTTTATTCATTTGTATTTGTTAATACTTTCTGATCCATTGACGATAAAGTTGAAAAAAAAAAAATTAATGGTACCGAAAGGAAATCAGTGCAATCAGATCGAAAATTCATGAGAAACATTGAAGTCATACATTCTACTACTCGTTCTTAATTTTAAAAGTATTATTAATGACAATATCAATTTTAATACTTATTAATACCAATGATATTAATTATTCATAAATAATATTACTGATTAATTTTTCGTATTAAATAAATAGATAAATAAATGTAAAAGCCAGATATTATCTGTATATTGAAAACGGACCAGCTGGTCTTTGAGTATATTTATTATTTGGATATTGAATGCGATTTATCGCGAATCGGAGAAACATGAAGTATTCGTTATGGTTGGCAGTTAGTGTCGTCGTCAATCTTGGGGTGGCGTTCTTAGTTTTTTTGGCCCTTCAGTGCCGCAAAAACATGGGCTTCGTTCCCCCGACAGCAACGGAAGCAACAGTGCGTACTTCCTCCGGTCGCTCAAGAATTAACTCCCCATCAATAAGACCGACCCTCCGACCGCCCACAAAGGAAAAAATCTCGAAACAACTTCCCACGTCCAGAAATAAAAGAACGCCATAAGGTGGGGATTGACTTTGATAACAGACGAAGCCGATGCGATAGAGCAAATCGATACTTTGGCCATTACCTTGCCGACCTTTGCGTTGGAAAAGCTTGGCAAGTCTGTTGCATGTCGAAACGTAACTTACTAGACGCAGTGGAAATTTTATCCCGAGAGACTGGAGGCTCCGCTCAACAGGGCAACCTCTCTCCTATCGCTATGTACATCATTCTGTCTACAACACTCTGTGTATCCCTTCCTGCTCTGTACTTCGGAATCGCAAACATTCGTCTCCGATTTATTCCCGTCGAGTGGTCCGTTCTACTCGTACCTTCGGAAAAACGTTTCGCTCGACCAATTTCGGGAAAAATTCGTTTTTTGTTGTCCCCCAATCTCGTTTGTTTCTCTTTCATTTGAAAAAAACTGCCAATAACCTTTCCTACTATTTAATATGCCGATTTTTTTTTGCGTGTGTTAAAAAAAATATTTATACATTTAGAGAGTCTAACATCGAAGTGGCTTTTCCTCGATGAATAAAAAATTAAGTAACATAAAAAAGAATTATAAAGGACAGGATTTGTTGATCTGAGATCTATTGATACTTTCAATAACAAAAACGAAGTTCTTTTTATTATAAAAAAAAAATTGTCTTATTGGAAAAAACTTTATTCTTCGGTATACAAAAAAAAACATTTTTTACAAGTCGAAAAGAAGTTTTTTTTTTCAAAATAAAATTGCTTTTTGCCACATATCTAAAGTTAAAACATTTGTATAAAAAAACAACAAAGATAGGAGTTATTATGTTTTTTTTACGACAAGTGAAACCAAATTGCATATAATATCGTATCGCTTTTGCTGGAAGAAGGCCACCCGATGTTGTCTCAAATGGTTCTCTCACGCAAAAGATTGAACTTAAAATTGAATAAATCCTCAAAGCTTTCCAATAAAAAATTACGTTTTTTTTCTGAAATGGTGCGTCAACAACTTGCGGTAGTGCACTACAGAAGGCAATCAATACGCGTAGCCCTAAATGAATTTAAACGTAGCCTCTGTAACCGGCGTACTACGTGACGACTAGAGAGGACACCACCCCAACCCGACCTTTTCCCGATTCAATTTCGCTGAGGACACACACGTAGGTTTGCCGTGGTTTCGACCGTCAGTACTACTGCTCATAGGTTCACTCTCCCAATCCCGGGGCTGCCTCTTCAGCGCCTCGAGCGCACTGGTACGGCTCGCGAGGCAAAAAAAGCAGAAAAATTGAGGACGACACGAGAGCCCGTGGCCTCAGGCTTATTTACCAGACTATCGATGCCTCTGGTTTTAACCCCCTCTCCCCAAACCTTTCATGTCTGGCTTATTCGTCCGACTACTGGCCTTAGAGTAAACAGAAAAAAATGTCTGATTTTTTTTTCTAGCATGTCGCGCGAATTGAGTTATCGAGCACCGAATAGGTTGACGATCGAAGAGCGATGCAGCAGTTGAGCAATCATTTGCGTTAAATTTCGAAAAGCTTTTTGTTGACTTTCACCGTCGATACGAAAAGGTTCTGAATTATAAATGCTATCCCAATAATACTTGAAATCGTCAAAATTCTGGAAATAAGATTCATGTATAAATAGTAGTTTTACTATCCAAGTAGTTTTATTATTTCAAGAATTATTTACCGGTGATAACTTTAAAGCATAAGATATAATGAGGAAAAACTAATTAACCTCTTATTGTAGAAAAAAGAGCAGAGTGGCTTTTAACATTTTAGACTTTGGTTTTACATACGGCAAACATCCTCTTAAGTTAAAACAAATATATTATCTCGGAAAAAAATTACTATTTTTTAAAGAAAAATCAGAAACTTAAACATTAAGAGGATGTATCTCACTGTCAGTTCGAAAATCAAGACAGATTGGTATTCATTTTTTCCTAAAAAATGATAGAGAATAATAAAATCTTTGATTTTTTTGCTGAAAGGTACATGTATGAAAAGTACAATAAAAAAAATTGTCGATGAACATTGCGAAAAATATATGTATGGCTGCCGGAAGAGCAGATTGATTTTTTTAGACAATTAGCTGTGGAATCTCTGCCGTGAAAACAATGTATCTAAAATAAAAAAATAAAAACTGGTCAACGAATTTAACAACAATATTGCGTCGTCGACGACCGCCAATTGTTTAAATACATTTTTTTAATAGCGTCGAATTAAAACTTGTGCATTACAATACTAGGCAACAAAGTGGACGTATTAATATTATTATTAAAAATTGAAGATCGTTTTAAAAATATTTAGATCGTCAATAATTCCTTATTGCTATTAACTTGAATAACCTATATATTTATTTTTCAGTTAGTTGCATGGTTTCTATTGAAAAGTTTCCATCATTAAACAAAAAAAAATGATTCTTCCGGCGGCCATTTATACTTTTTATTCAGTATATTTTGATAATTTCCTTTTGAAAGACTGTCAACAGTTTTAGCAGAAAAACTTATTAGCACCTCATATATTTTTTAAGAACGAAAAAAATAATAATTTGACTCTATTTTCGAACTGGTAGGTGAACGTACTCCTGTCCTTTAAGAATATGTATTGCTTTGTATAGTTTCGGTAAGTTCGATCAGAGTATGAAAATTCTTGGGATAAATGATCAATCTTGCTATGCTTCTCACAAGCGTCATGCTAAAAAAATCATATTTTCAAAGATTAAATTTATCGTTTTGATTTTCGGTGATTCATACTGACGTTTCACGAACGTAAAGTCAGATATAAAAACTGATTAATAAAAAAAAACGGGTTTCTGAGTTTCAACTACCTTCACGACGAAACTATATCCTCATTAAATCCCGATTAAACCTGATTAAATTTCGTTACTCCTTCCAAAATGTCGAGTAAGTAAGTTGATGAGAATTTCACGTCCGTCGAACCGATAATCCAAAAAGATGGGGAATCTATTTGAATCTTACTGAACTATTTACAACAACACCTTGAAAGCGTTTTTCATTGATATATGACTTCAAAAAATGAAGCACTAGCAGTCATGCCGAATTCAAATGAAAAGAAAAAAGATAACGAAATGCCGAGGACTCTCTTAGAAAAAGATTTCAAGACCGTAGAAAATTTTATCGACGATGAACATTTCTTTTTTTAAGCTTACTGATTTTTTTCTCTTGAATGGTTCAAAGTAAAATGGTGCTATAATCGATTTCGAAGAATCCGTGTGGTTTTCCATTACCCGTGGTCATCTGAGATGAATTTTTCTTTTTCAAGTTTGCTGATTTTGACTGTTTTTTTTTTTTATCGTTTAAAATGAAATCGTATTATAATCGATTTCAAATTATCAGTGGTTTTAAATTATTCATAAGCATCACGGTCCCGGTTGTCTCGACTAATCGAGGATATACTGTATCTTGAAGCGCGCCTAATAATGAGGAAAAACCTATTAACCCCTCGTTGGTGGACCAATAACCGAAGGGCTTTTAACTTTTTGGAGATTGTGGTCTTCTATATAACGAACATTCTCTACAAGTTAAAACAAGTATATTAGCTTAGAAAGATCAGTATTTTTTATTTTAATCCCAAACTCAAGCATTAACCATCCAAGGACTTTTATTCCGATTGTGGCCATCGTATTCGAAGGAATAAAACAAAATTTAATCGAATAAAAAAAAAATTGGACACGAAGCAGTTGCTACTGGCGTTTAGCAACTCGTGACTTTCTCATCCGAGTTGTTGATGGCGTGAAGTTAGTATTGTGTTGATATTTATGTTTTTAGTGGAGGAGATTAGTTTTCGATCACATCTATTTTTGTCCTCATAATTGTAACTCAAATTTTGTTACAATTTTGTTGATCGCTTACAATCCGCGTTTGCCGCTAAAATGTTTGAACATTATGTTACAAACTATAGGTGGCGAGTCGAACTTTTGGCGTCGATCACGCCTCTCGCGGTTGAAGATCGACCTATAGACGTTACTTCTAGAAATAGCAAAAGTTTGACAGTTCGCGATGTTTTTCCGTAATTTTTATTTTTCATTATTAAGGGGGCTGAGTCACCGAGAAATTTAAAAAAATCGATCTTTTTTTTAAATTTTTTTTCGAATCCTCATTCTGTTTTCTAACTACCAACCAAATTTTAAGTCGCGTGTTTCAAAAATAAAAAAGTTATGAGCATTTTAGCACGGAACTATTTTTAAATAAATATGTAATATTCACATCTGTACTCAAATGCTCATAACTTTTTTATATTGGAATCCGGCGAGGTGAAATTTGAAAGGTAGTGAAAAAACAGAATGAGGATTCGGAAAAAAAAATCTCGATTTTTTCTATTTTTTTTTTTTTTTTTTTTTTTACGCTAAATACTAAAAATAACGATCATCACACTGACATCCCGATAATAATAATTCCCACTCTTGGTCAATGTCACCAAACCAATTACATTTAGTCCAGACGAAATGAATAAATTTTAGAAACGAAATATCGAAACGGGAAAAAAGAAATGATAAAAAGGAACGTATTTTGTTATTGGCTGGATGACACCGTTCAATGGAAACCACGTGAAGGTGGTGGGTCAATCTTCCATCGGGAGGGGATAGGGAAGGAGTCAGGGAGGGGTTTTGGAAGGGGAAATGGATGAATAAATCATAAACATGAAGAAACTAAGGAACGACAAAAAGAAAAGACACAGATATAGAATAAAAAAATTTAAAAAAAGAATAGAATAAATTACAAGAAAAAATTTAGGAAATAAGAGTATTGCATATCTGAAATAAATATAATCACTAAATTCTAAACGACACCGAAATTATTGCACTTAAACAATAGTATCACAACATTATCACTTTCATAACACTATCACTGCACGGAAATATACACTATCATAATATTATCACTGCGCGGGAATATACACTTTCATAACACTATAACTGAACTGAAATATACACTATCATAATATTATCACTGCAATAGAATATACACTTTCATAACACTCTCACTACACTGCATTCAAAATCCTCCAGGGGTATAGGAATCATCCTCCTCTTGTAGGTGTTGCCGGCATTTTTTGATCCTCGCATCTTTCGTGCTCGCTTCTGCTCTTCTCTCGGCTTCTGTAATCCGAATTTTGGCCTTCTGTTTTGCAGCCGATACTGCGTGCTTCCCTGGGAGAACTCCGAAACTCTGCATTACTTTGATTATGCCTGCAGGTCCGGCATTGAAGAGTAGGGTGCCTAGATTGCTTGAAATCTGCACTGTGTTGATTCCTGTGAAAACCGTTTTCGGGCAGAATTTCCAAATGACGCTATGCAGCGATTCATTCGCGTTTTGGCTCCGATGCAATGTTGCAAAAGTCCTGGCGATGACAAATCCTCAAAAATCGGTTTGATTGCTTCCATCACTGCCGCTGGTAGAATTCTCTTCTTCGAATGTTGATAATTGTGTAGTGTCCCAGCTGCTTCTGCTCGTCGATATTGGCACCAGGACTTTTCACCAGGCGGACAAAGATGATGCTGCGGCTTCTCATCTGTGGACGCCTTATGATGCCAGATTGCCCAAATCGCGTTCGACATATCCTTCACTGACGAAGGGTAGTTGCGTATCGCGTTCCCGTAGTACGACTGCATTTCGTCTATCAATCCGTTGGTCAGCCGTCCTTTTCCTCCTAATGTCTTGCCGTCGCTGAGTGTCCTTCCTGTGAGAGAAGCTTTGAGCTTTCGCGCCCGATTCCCAAAGCATTTCTGAACGTGGCCCGTGCATTCTATCTTCTTTATTTCGATGTTTGGTCCATAAGGCATGGAGCTACTAACTTTCGAGTAACTCTTCGTATCGCCATCGCCGATGTAGTTCGTGTATTTCACGTCGTACTTCTCTACTGACTGATGAAAAATTTTCATCATCCCGTCGACTTCCATGGACCCTGAGGATCCAGAACAGTTCTTCGTGCACATGTCTTTGTGTGCTTCCATCCAATTCTGTTGTTCTTCCGCTGTTGCATTTTTATTCGCCGTAGCCCACTGACGACACTGCCGGCAGAAAAGCGACAGAACTTCCTGGTCCAGCACTTTTCCAGTTTCAGTCCCAATTACTGTGAACACTGCATTGAGAGAACTGAAACCTCGACGTTGCCAGGTTGCGTCACCTTGAACTGTGATACACCGTTCATCGGTTTGAGCAGCGCTCGTACTGGCGACGGGCTCAGCAACACTCGTACTGGCAACGGGCTCTTCATCGTCGTTCATCGTCAATTTTACCTCTTCTTCTACGGCTTTCTTCATATTATCTTGTACGGCATCGTTGGTAGTTTCCAGCATCTTCAGTCCAATCTTCTTCCATGTTGATAATTGTACTGGCGGTGGCAAGTCCATAATCCCGCAAAAAGTTCTATGACCAGCAAGGCCTTGGCCAATACAGCGCATCGCCAACGCACTACGCCGATTTATCTTGTAGCCACGACCACCTTCAACAATTGAAGAACTGCAAAATATTTTTTTTGCTGCACAGTTTCCACATCGTATCTCGTATCTTCCTCCTAGTCCTCGAAGATTTATCTCGTTGAAAACGACGGGCCCGTGACACACTGTGCAGCAAACGGACTCTTCGAGACTCTTGAATAGAAGAGAAAGATCGAAAAGTCTATATCCCGCGAAACCGGCAGACGGTATGTCTTCCTCGTTAATTTTTTTCGCGCTGGCACTCAAAAACTGTTTTATTTCTACTTTTTGGTTCGCGTAACAGAACTTGTGTTTTCTACGTTGTCGCCCTATAGAATTTTTCCTGTCCGGTAGCGCATTTCTCTTACTTCTAGCCATTGTCATTTATTGTCAGTAATTGCCACACTTGCCACTAATTCTAATAACACTTTTTATCACTCGCGAAACAGTAAACAAACTTCACTATAAACACTATACAATCGCACACAATCCAAATTACAATAACGGATACAAATAACTATATGCAATAAAACTCTCAAAGTAGGAAATTATCGAAATGAAAATCCGAAGAAAAAGTTATAAATTCGATCTATATTAGAGAAGAGAGAACAAAGATACAAGATAATAAGAAAAAAATACGAAGGAAAGCTTGAGATAAAACAGTAATCCGAGAGAAAGTGATAAATAAACCGTGCAACTTTCGTAAAAACACGAACTCGCCAGTAAGTAATTTCGTATCGCTACGGATTGTCACGGTGTGTTTGTTTTCGATTCCGTCCGCAATGTCAAACTTTATCGAAATGTTATGGCGAAGCCAGCGCCGACGACCGAAAGTAACGATTTACCGACCGTACGTTCGTTTCTTCTAATCGATATGCAGATTCTCGCCGCTACCGCGCTGCATCGCGTATACGTTTCACCGGCGTGCTGTCGTAAACGGTGTTTTCTCGCGTCTGTCAGAATGCCGGCGATAAACATTACGCGATTATTGTTCCGTAAATCCGATACAGTTCTTGTGAGCCGGCGGAATGATAAATATATTTCGGGGCGATCTAGTGAAGAAGAGTTTCAGCAGTGACATCGACGAAAATTGGTGGAAATCATCATGCGAATCAACATAACCTTTGTTTTACATCATTCGATGCGAGGTATTGTCATCAAGTAACTCGATCGTTTGTTTTTTTTTGTCGGGATTATTTTCTAAAAAAAACTAATTTTTTTCTGAAAAAAACGATTTCAAATTTTTTTTTTATGTAATTTTTTACTCAGTGAAGCAAAGATTGCATAATTTCGAGAAAAACGAAAAAAAAAAAAATTTATTGAAAATTAGCCAGTGTAGTGGTATCAAGATTTTTTTCTTTAAAATGCGTTTCTCGACACTATTTTCTTTTTCGCCTGTCGTAGCTTTCGAACTGAACGACTCAACTGATCTTGGCGTCCGACGTCTCATTCTGTTCGTAACAGATGTTATTCCGGGGTGAATGTGAGAATTCAGGATGCGAGGTAAAATCAAGTTATTGTTAAAGATTGTTTAACTGTTTTTTCAACAAATTATAAATAATTTTTTTTTTCCAGTCTATAACTTGTTGTTATGTCCGGAGAGGGTTTAAAAAAAAATCCCACATTCACCCTGGAATGACATCCGTTACGAACAAAATGAGACATCGGAATCCAAGATTCGTTGAGTTATTTGGTCCGAAAGCTACGACAAGTAAATTTCTTTGAGTTCGGTCTCACAGTGTTTCGGAAGGGCTAAAAAACTTTTACAAAATTCAAAAAGGTAGAAAACTATATGTTTTTCATATAGGTGAAATACCATTTGAATTGGGATTCATGATTGCGAAAAAAAAAAAAAAAATTTTTTTTAGGTGACTCAGCCCCCTTAATGTTATTGAGAAATGTAATGTGTACATTTTTAGTTCACAATTTGATTTTTTATTGCCAGGATGATTTTTATTGCAATGAACCATGGTGTATGTGATAAAAACTGTGTATGTCTGTATACCCTCAAAAACTTTTTATTTCACGTGTCAAAAAAATCTGATTTTCAATACCAAACTCAGATTGTATATGTTGAACATGTGTACTAAGTTTCATAGTTTTTATTAATGTCTGAACAAAGTTATTGTATTTACACCAGAAAATTTGACATATATGTACAGACAGATAAACAATTTTCTGGCGTACACACAATAACTTTACGTAAACATTTTCGATCACTGTGAAACTTTCAACATATCTTCTACATGAGTTTGAAATTGAAATTCAGAGTTTTTCCTCCACATTTACTAGTTAAGTTTTGATAAGTTATGGCAATTTAAAATTTTTTTAATTTTTAATTTTGCACATCGCTGGCAAATAACTAGTAAATGCGGAGGGAAAACTCTGAATTTCAATACCAAACTCATACTCCGCATATAGAATTTATGTTCAAAGTTTCGTAGCGATAGAAAATGTCTGCGGAAAGTTATTGTGTCTACGCCATAAAATTTGATATGTACGTACAGACGGACAGACATCTGTGGAAAATCCTTTTTTTGAAGTACTTTTCAGCAAAAAAAAACTATTTGGATCATGGAATATGATAGATTGGGGCACAATTATGAGGATAAAAGTGAGAAAAGATTTTTTTTTTCATTTGATCATGTTGAAAAGAGTTATTTAGTTCATAAATTTGGCGTGTTTTTTTCTCGCGATTACAATACTTTCTCTTTTTCATACTTCGTATGGATGAGAAAGTAAAAACATCGCGTAAATCATTCAGTGCGTTTATACGAATATTTTCCAAAATTCAACATGCAATTATAGAAAAAAATAATTTGGAGAACGTAATAATAAAATTTGCCACAAACGGTAAAGTGGCCACTAACAATACATCTACCCTATTGTGATAGCGAAAGTTATAATTTAAACGAAATAAAATTGATTACGGCTGCGATCTCCGAAATGTTGAGGGTTTATGATATTTCTCGCACTCGCGACGGTGACTTCGTACGATGAAAGTTATATAATATTACCCCGGGAGCGCATATCCGAGCGGTATTCTCGAGTGTGCCATCAGTAGGCAGAGGCTAAGAAGGAACCACGGTGCCCTTGGGTCTCATTGTTACGTCACGTTCACAATATTCGAATCTCCAGATTGGAGGACAACCCGACAACTGTGGCGACGGCGGTATTTGCTTACCCAATCGCGCGAAACCCCCCCCCCCCCCCCTCCTCCACCTGCATTCAACTTTCAATCTGTTTAATTCTGTATTACCGCTTACCCTCCTAGATAGCCAAACGTGCAAATCAATCCGGGTGGAATCTTATGTCAGCAAGTGTTGCTATCAAGCGGCCGTCAATGTGATAGCATGACAAGTAATTAACGCTTGGTGTTGTCAAAATTACAGCAACAATTGTTATCAATACATTTTAGCATAAGAATGGCAATATTAGAACAAATGTTGCTAGTAATAAATTTCCGCATAAATTCGTCATAAATACAACAACAATTGAATATTTATTGCAGTGAAATTTAATAAACGTTACGGTAAACCCGATACGAATGTGTACTGCAATAAGGGTTGTATTGTAAGCTGGAATGCGATAAAAATGTTCTTAACATCGCGTCTCGTGCATTTGACCGCTTAGCTTCGAGTGCAATACGTATGTGCAAGCCAAACAAGATACGTATTAATTTTTTTTAATTACTGTATGTGTTAAGTTGGTACAACGATGTATCTGTAGTGGGTATACAATAATATCTAATGAATTGAGATCGTAATGCTCAGACGGTGGTTACCGGTTATTTAACCATCATGTGTATATTCTGTAACTGCCGAGTTACATTTGCATCGGCGACCATTCGTCCATCGTCCGGGGGCACATGCTCTCGCTGCCAAGATAGGAGAAAAAGAAGAAGAAGAGAAAAAGCATCGTCCAATAGAAAAATGAAATCGCTGTTTACGAGATTCAAATGTTTCTCGTACACATCGCATAAACGAAGCTGTCTAAGCTGTGATTAACTTCATCGCGGGGACGAGAAGTAAAAAGAAAAAAACAGAGAAAATCAAGTTAGACAGGAAATCGAGTTTTCAAATCGTTGTATTTAAAGTTGGCTGACTGCAGATTTACGCAGTATGTATAGTATAACCGACTTATTATTGATTTTTCATGTGTATTTTTGCCATCCCGATTTATAACCGATTAAGATTGACTATCTCGAATTAGAAAACCCTCGGAAAAATCTGCATTTTCTTTTGTTTTCGATCTTTGCCCTTGAGTATTATATACACGTTATTATTATTTTAGATTACCCTTTTTTACATATTTTTCGAAGTTATTTATATGTGATTGTGTTTTTTCACGTTTCCCTTGGTTCTTGAATTAAATTTAAGTAACGTCTTTATATTGATTATTCGCTATCGAATTATAACGAACAGCTTAAGGGGGAAAAAACACCAAGAAATAAAAATTTCCATCAAACTCATGTTTTCATATAAACTCTGCAAAATCGAATTTTCGGGCCTCTAATATCGTAATTTCCGTGTGTATGTGTACATTTATACGTGAATATGCAATTGAGAAAAATGTTCGCTCTCGAGTTTTCACCGGTAATTTAAACGTCACTTGTGTACAGACTTTTTCTTTGCCACTCCGCCGTTACTCGTATCACGTTTGTATATGTATTTATTGTAACGACCGAGCGAATGAATAACACGCGTATTTGGTTTTGGGGCGGATATAATTACTAATAAGAAACGTTAATTATCCCGATCACGAAATGTCACACGTCTGCTCGCTTTTAAAGTCCCGTCCAGACTCTTTTGTCGTGACGATCGATATCGTATCGATCGTTCGCACGTTCGTCTTTTGTCAATCTAACTAATATCGTGTGTCTTAATAAATAGTCAGCTACATTCGTTAGCTAGTCAGCTATATTCGTTACAATATATATATGTATATCTCACTATATATATAAAAACATTCCGCCGCCGCCGCCGCCGTGTACAAGAATTGAGGGGGGGAGGGGGGATCGATACATACTTATGACACACCCGGTATATGAGACCCCTCAGAAAATATTCTAAGTCCCTCTAAGGGTGACTATAAATATTTCAGCGCCTCCCCCCCTCTATTCTTGAAGACGGCAGCGGCGGCCCGAAATATTCTAAGTCCCTTTAGAGGGGACTGTCTGAGTAAAAATACAAAAAAAAAAAAGCGGCGGCGGCGCCGGTTGGTAAAAAGTTGCGGCGGTGATGAGACATTCTTATAATGTCGATAAAAGGAATGCGAGGGCGCGAGCCCGGGGAACCTCTCTAGTATATATATTGTGACGCATATAGCTGACTATTTATTAAGACCCACGATATTAGTTAAGTTGACAATAGACGAACGTATGTACGATCGATACGATATCGATCGTCACGACAAGAGAGTCTGAACGGGACTTTAAAAGCGAGCAGACGTGTGACATTTCGTGATCGGGCTAATTTACGTTTCTTATTAGTACTGATATCCGTTCCAAAACCAAATACGCGTGTTATTCATTCACTCGGTCGTTACAATATATATGTATAGTATAGCTTATATATTTTGAACAATTTTCGACGATGTTGAAACGAAATTTTGCGCATTGAGGTTATTAACGAGTTAACCCCCACCCCCATGACTCCCCCCCCCCCCCCCCCCCCCCCCCCCATGGGACTCCCTGTCCTCCCATGTTATGAAAAATGTTTTCACTTGCTAATTCGGTTTAATCGAGAATTGACTCGGATAACGACGTGACAAATCACTGGGGTCGCTAATTACCGACGAACCAGGTTCGATCGATCGAACTGTACTTGAGTAAAATTCGTTGCGCAAGATTATTGACAATTTTTTAACGCAATTTTTCGAGCAACTATTTTTGTAATGAATTTTTATATTAACGTCGGTAAGTCACGATGTGCTATATGATTCGGTCGGACGTTGTTTACGTTCGATAGTCGACGAGGGGGGTTGAGAAGTTGAGCCCCGGTCTTAAGCGGCGAAATAATAAAGTCCTTTCGCGAAACTACATTTTTTACCCGTACAATCTTACCAACGTCACCGGTACGGTAAAATGCCGTGCGATTAAAAAAATTAAAGACTATGAGAAAAACGCAAACGAGAAATTTCTTCGATGGAGTACTTTTTTTTCAAGATTTATTCATATTTTTAGAAGGACTTCTACGTGAACGCTATCTAATCCGGGTCTTAGCCGGTTTTTTAATTTAAAAAGAATGGCTCGTGCTGCACCGTTGGCTAATGGGTGGTAATAGTTTACAGGTACTTAGACATTCAGGATGTTCGTATTTTCGTGAAAACTACACGACTCGTGAAACTCGAATGTCTCGAAACGCAACAGAAACATTTTTATTAGTTGGCTTATATGAATATTCGATGGAAGACGCTCTTGAAACTATGGTAATTGTTCAAATATAGTATTCCACATCGGGAGAAAAATAACTTAAAAATTGTAAAAGAAAAAAAAATACAGTGCAAAAAAGCAAGTGAGTGTATTGTAAAAGATTATAATTTTAACGAAAGAATTATTGAAGGAATAACAAAGAAACGGAAGGACGAGAGATCAGAATAGAAGAGATCAAAATAGAAAGTGTAGGTATGATACTGTTTAAAGCGATGAAAATAAAAACCAAGAAATATATGAAATATGAAAAGCTGTGATTACTAATGAATAATACTGCTAAGACAATAATAACTCGAAATTTTATTCAAGATTAGCAAAGATCCAGATTACAAGAGTTTGGGAAAACAGTATACGTATAGATAAAACAAATTAAGGTGGTCCATAGGTCAAATTTGCTATAGGAAATGTTTGAAAACGCCCTTTGTTTTAAAACAAATAAATAAAGTAATATTTTTCCTCGGCTTATTTTATATTTTTTCAAACGCCTAAGTCGAGAGTTCAAACGATCAAACAATGCATGAAACCCAAACTCCAAAGTGCCAGAAAAAAATATGCGCTCTGTTAACTAATTATTGTTATCAGTTATTGCAACGCGATAAATAAACCGTTGGCGTTTGTATATAAAGCAGTTGAAAACGTTTGATATTCATTTTTTGCATCGTTTTCGATAACAGGTTCTCAAGCTATACGACTTAGAAGTAAATTTCGACGAATGAATGACGAACAAACGACCAAGGCTCTCTTACCTTTCATCTTCTCGTTCAGCTCCCACCTGTACAGCCGCGGATATACGTGTTTATCGATATATTCCGTGATTTTCCGTGAACCTCATCTCGATTGATATCTCGAATACCGAGAGCCCAATGAGGAAAAACAGTTACGGATCAGAGGCTCCTTTACTACGTTTCCACGAGCTTCCAGATATTTACTGACACGTGTATCGGGATTCATTTCGAGAGTGGTCTCCACTCATTGGCTTGCATGTCGAATAGTTATTTCATCCAACGTGATTGAGATGGGGTGTTTTTGCGTATCATAACATGCCAAAGGTATAAAACCCTCGACTCTCTTATAGGAGAAAACTCAAACAATTAGAACATAAGGAACACATATCGAAACTCTCGTGATACATGACAAATCGATAATCGGTCATTTACCATACCTTTCGGTAAATTAGCACTCAAAATTACCGACCGCTCCATCAATCGATGACTATGGTCGATAGTTCGAACTGCCCAGAGGGGTTGCATCACCGATGCATGCGGTTTTTGTAAGCCGTTTCTGTAGACTCCGGGCATGGATAATAAACGGTCTAAAATGGCCGTTCACGAGTCCAGAAATCACTTCGGTCACATCAGTTATACTAAACACTTCAATCTAAATCTCTGATTGGAGAGGAACTCATGTGCGACTAAGACTCGTTTGATCTTGAGTCCCAACAATAACTTTGCTAGACGAAATTTGCGCTCGTCAAAGATACGAAACCTTTGTTTTCGAATAGAGCGTCGCAATATTCGACAGAGTCCCCAGAGTCAAATTTCTCACCGACAGCACAATCATAGAAAGAGGTTTCAACATCGACCATTATCAACGCCTCATCTAATTAGGCAAATTTATTTTCAGCGAACAGATCTCTTTTGAATTTGAATTTCCTGTCCGTACGCAAGCGCCGGCAACCGCCTTGGGGGACCTTGGCAACCGCTTTCGTCTGTGTTACCGAATCCTTAAAAACCTAGCGCCGGCAACTGACTTGGGAGACCTCGATGACTGCTTTCGTAGCCCATTATCTAATAAACGGTAGTTAACGTCGAATCAGAATTCCCGAGTCCGACAAGAAATAACCTTTCGATCTGTCTTGCCATTTAATTCGCAAAGAGTCAAAAATCAAATTCACTTCTATACAATCAAAAATTGATTTGGTCATCAATTTATCAACGTCATTAATTTAATAAAAATCAATTTATCGTTGACATTTCGAATCACCTTACAGCTTTTCTATTTATAACACTTGCCCTCACACTTACGTGAGCAAAAAACTCACAATAACGCCGCTTTCGGAGAAAAGTTCTGTCAACCTCTAAAAGCGTACCGTTACAATTGTAGATTTAGAATAGCTCTCGATCTAGTCTTCCATTAAGGTAGTCCTTTCGTTATATGTGATGCCGCCTAAGTTTGAGAGAGAAATGAAGAAGAATTGCAAACCCTTCTCAATCGGATAAAAATCTGAAAAAAAAAAAGCCATTTGGAAGGTGCTAAAAAGTGAAAAAAAAAAGCAATAACAACAACATAATAACAATTCCTAAATGTTATCAACAAATTGACATAAAAAATTGTGCAAAAAATTACCCGGAGCCAATTTTTTTTTGTTAGGAAAAACAATCCGTCACTTTTTCTGAATACGTATGATTTTTTTCCAAAATTCTATGTAACATTGGAAAATTGCGTTTTTTTATGTTAAAATTTGTTTAAAATAAAAAAATCACAAAAACTCGACAAAATTCTGAAAAAATTCATATATATTCAGAAAAAGTAACGAATCATTTTCATAACAAACAAAATTGAATTTCCGACTAATTTGTTGCACAATTTTTTATTTCAGTAATTTGTTAATAACACTTTGGATTTATTATTATGCAAAAACAATCTTTTCAGCACCTTCCATATGGTCGATTTTTTTCAGAATTTATTCCCGTCAAGAAGTATGCGTAATCTCTCTCATTTCTCTCTCGAACTTAGGGGGCATCAGACATAACGAAAGGACTACCTTGCCATGAAAAAATCTCACTGCGCAGATTGCAGAATTCGCAGAAGCAAACTAGGCTACCCATCAGTTGCCCGAGTATATTGTTCATTAATTCAGTTGCTATGAATTAATTCCACAAACAGCAGTTGATTATGACTCGTTTATTCCCAAAATGATGACGATATCTCCATTATCAGGTGACATCATAGGATTTAGTAATCATAGTCCAGGTGTGTCCACAATTATAAGGAAATAATATGTTACTGTAGATTTGCGAAGCCACGAGACACTTCGGCAAAAGAAAGAATCAACGAAAAAATTTGAGTCGGAGTTCCGCAACAGTTATTTTTTCATCTAAACCACAGGTTACATATTTATGATGATTTCTTATAAACTTAAACGCGAATCAATGCAACAGTTACATTATTTGAGCCTACGGGTTTCTGATCGTTTTGTCGAAATCCCGTAATGCAATGTTGCCCGCAAATGTGGGCACAAAACACTTTGACACGGTATTTTTCCAATTGCTTGATCAACTTTGGCGACATATTGACATCCTTCTGTCAACAAAAATGTTATCCGGGTTCATAGACTCTGTCAACTGCAGTTGAATGGGGTTTTGCTGATGGCATCATCCGCACTTGTACTACCATTTAATTTCCGATCCGGTTTCGCAATCGTTAAATGGTATTTTTGTTCCATTAACATTTCCATTACCATTTGTAAAAAAATTGTATTTTATAGAATACAAGTGATATGTTAGTACGATTCAACGAATCTGAAAATTAATGATATACTAAATACCAGTCGCTCGACAGGGCGACCTTGTCTGCCTTTCTGTCAATGAGAATTATGCGTTTGTGTTATGAACCGTCCATTTTTGACAAATGATTATGCCCAATGAATAGTCAGATATATCATTAACGTTTTTCTATTTGTTAACGTTCGATTAAGTTTCATATTTATTCTGCGTGTAAAAAAATATGATTTCACCTGTTCGTTATGTTTTATTGGATTTTCGTTAATAACAAGTGAAAAATATGGGCACGTGGCAGTTGCTACTGGCGTGTTACAACTCGTGACTTTCTCACCCCAATTGTTGTTCGCGTAAAGTTAGTATTGTGTTGATACGTATATTTTTAGTGGAGGAGTTTAGTTTTCGAACCCATTTATTTTTGTCCTCATAATTGTAACTCAAAATTTGTTAAAATTTTGTTGGTCGCTTGCAATCTGCGTTTACCGCTGAAATGTCTGAACATAATGTTACAAACCATAGGTGGCTAGTCGAACTTTTGGCGTCGATCACGCCTCTTGCGGTTGAAGTTCGAAGTATAGACGTTACCTCTAGAAATGGCAAAAGCCATTAATTGGCGATGTTTTTTCGTAATTTAAAAAAAATTTTATTAATGTTATTGAGAAATGTAGTATGCATTTTTAGTTCACAATTTAATTTTTTATTGCAATGAAACATGGTGTATGTAATAAAAACTATATATGAGTGTATAACTGTTACGATCGCGCTGGGAGAGGATCCGTTTTTTTATGGAATATTCCCCAGCGCAAAACGAGAACCTCTCATCGCGCTCGACTAAGATATCTTCGTGCCAACCGTGGTCGCGGTGACGAATTTCGCTGCCGCAGCCGTGATCGCACGAGGGTATGTTCAAGAGACGCGGTAGCGTCTCGACGCCAAGTAGTTTAAAATGTTAAAAGTCCGCGCCGTGAGTCCGCGCGCGTCGA
This sequence comes from Buathra laborator, assembly GCA_934046635.1. Taxonomy (NCBI): domain Eukaryota; kingdom Metazoa; phylum Arthropoda; class Insecta; order Hymenoptera; family Ichneumonidae; genus Buathra; species Buathra laborator. The sequence goes on from OW203896.1 coordinate 948,427, forward strand.
GCGCTACCGTGTCCTTATACGTCAATATCGTGCCCCCTAAACTTTGACATTTTTTTCTCGGAAACGAGACATCGGATCTAAATTCTGAAGACACTTTTATAAATCGAATAAAAATCGGATATAAATCGAATACAAGCTTTAAAATGCGCCTGGAATCAGCCCGATCGATGCGCGAAATGATGAGATATCGCGATATCGCCCGAAAAATCCTCACTTTCATTATAAAAATTATTCTTCAGATTTTTTCGACTGTCAGTTGTTTGTCCGATGTCCCATGATGCCTGCGTGTTGCGTTCGTGCGTCCATGCGTGTGCCGTGCATACACAAAGGTATAAGCAGAACGAACGATCAGCGGTTTGCAATTTTCCAAGTGTCAGTTCGTGAATACAGCAACTAGTAATATCCGTATCCGCGATCCGTAAATAGTACGCTCACACTGAGTGATCGAAAAGAAGGTTAATTAGAGGTTATTTATAATTTCATTTTTTCGCCAAAATTAGTAAAAAATGGACCGTTTCGCGCGTTTAACAAAATGGGTCGTTCGTCTGATAAAATTGTTCAAATAATCGCGGACGAGAGGTCATTTCAATTGATAAATATTGTGCGTGTGATACAAGAAAAATCGTGTCATGCGGATTCTTAACGTTATCAAGTAACAAAACATTTTTTTTGAATAAATAATAATAGAATAATAAATAAAAAAAAGAATGAAATAAAAAATAAAAAAACATTTTTTTGCAAAAAATGTAAAAAATGTCGCCAAGTAGTTTAAATAGTTTTGTGAACATAAAAAAAACTCGTAAAATAATCAAAAATCATATGAACCAAGTGAAAATAAAAAACTTGGCGAGTCCTTAGAATACAAATAAATGTAGTTGCATCGAAAGTAAGGACGTGCAAAATTTTTTTTTTATTTTCACTTGGCTCATATGATTTTTGATTATTTTACGAGTTTTTCTATTTTCACAAAACTATTTAAACTACTTGGCGACATTTTTTACATTTTTTGCAAAAAAATGTTTTTTTAATTTTTATATAGATTACTCAAACAGATAAGTTAGAAAAATAAGTATGGAAAGACGGACTGACCGCCGTGCACGTTTCGCGAATGGTAACGAATACCGCGAAAGCGTCTTCGTTTCCGTTTTCGCTGACTACGAAAGCGCGAGTGCTGCAAGAATCCTCCCGGCCTGCCACCCGCCGGTCACGAGATCAGCGGATGTGCACGCCGGGGAAATTAGTCCCGTTTAGACACGGTCTTCTACACAGGTCTGGAAACTCTAGTGGTGGGGAGTGACTCGCTTTTCGAAGACGAAACAAATAGTTTCAGTACCGGTCGATAGGGGCGCATGTTGAAAAGGATCGAGTATATTTAAAATGGCGGACCACGTGTGATAAAATGATTTAAAAGTTATGGGTAAACCGTGTGCCGTGCCGAATTGCAATCGCAACGCACAGAATTTAGGCGTCAACTGTTCCTTTTTTAAAGTCGCGATATCCTGCGTAAAAAGTGGACGTCTGCGATTCCAGGTTTATTGCCAACACAATTCGTATGTGACAGACATTTCGAGACAAGTTGTATCGTAAGAAGATACGTGATATATGATGCGAATGGACAGCTTCTCGCTGATGTACGTATAATTTGAGTATTATCCGTATTTTTTTAGTCTGAATAGTGTTAAGCACATGATCCAGCGTTTCGCAATGGTAATTGTATACATATTCTGTTAAAGGGTGCGTATCAAAAACCTCGCTTAACTCCGAATGCAGTTCCGACATTATTCCTTGCCGAAGGTACTATTCTTATCAAATCTATTGAAGTACGTATTTATGATTCAATTATTATGACAGGAGAATGTAAAAAGCCGATGCGTCAGCAATATGGAGTACATAGTGAACTGGATTCATCACCGCAGCAATAGGAAACAACGATGCAGTTTTTTGCTGGTAGCATGTCGATACCAAAAGCAGTAGCGAATAATACATCGCAGCAGAAACACGAAGCAACTGTAAAGATTGGCGAAACTACTGACTCGATTCTTAATGCGCCGATGGAGTTGCAACGACCAAATACTCCGATGACGAATATACGTACGGTGAATGCTGGCGATGATAGAGTAAGCAATGATTCGGATACGGAACCAATTCTTGTTTCGGTCATTGATAGATCATGCGATGAAGGTACAAGCAATAAATTGGATCTCTCAAACGTTAAAACGTTGTTGCAAACTTCAACAAACCCTGGACTTCGAGTTTTCACTACCGGCAGTAGGTAGGCGATTCTTAAATTGTTCGAATATCTTTGTATTTAGTCTAATGTGCGTTACGTATCGTATTTGTTATTTTCATAGGTATCGGTAACGAAAACAATGTTGTCGCAGTGCCAACAACATGGAGGATTAGTCAAACACCTGTAAAGCTCGGAACCGAAATTACCTTCTGTCAAATAAGAACTGTGAAGGAAAACAACCGCAAAAACGGGAAGGAAATTAAGACTAATGAATTAAGGAAATTAAGACTACAGTTACCGGACAGTATGAACGGTGTATCGACGGTACCAGCTGTTTTGGCGAAATTCGAAAGAATGCGTATATGCACCGGTCTCGGAGCCGTGAATATTACTTTTGTAAAAGATGTAGAAGGATTCCCAGATTGTTCTCAATCGTGGTACCATGTTGAGTGCAGCTTAATAACTAAAAATAATAATTGCGAAAACTGCAAAAAATTCAGAAAATTGCTATGGCAATGTAAACATCGATATGCAAGAAAAAAATGTCGACAGTTATCGATGATCGAATGAAATTGAAAGCTTTACAGAAGAAGCTACAGGCGCAAAGACGTTCGAAAAATCGAGCAAAGTTGCGACTGAGCGTACTAAAAAATGCATTGCAAGAAGCGGAAGCAAAAATAGCTGTTCTAAAAATGGAATCAGTCGAGGAAAAATGCCGTAACTTTAAAATACCGGATAAACAAAAAGTCGCGATAAAAGAAATTTTCACTGCGGCCAAGACGACGAAGAGAGGTCGACCATACTCCGAAGGTTGGCTCATGCAATGTGTGCTAATGAATATTCGATCGCCGTCGTATTATCAATTTCTACGCACCAACAATATTTTTCCTCTACCATGCACACGAACCGTTCGAAAATACTTCTCGATCATCGATACTAAATGCGGTTTCGACGCGAATTTTACGAAATTAGTCAGCAAACATTTCTTGACAAAAAAACCGATGCAACGCCATGGCGTGCTGGCCCTCGATGAAATAAATCTCCGCAAATCGATCACTGTTTGCTCAAAAGATTTAACTTACTCGGGCCTCACTGATTTCGGAGATGACGGTCCTAAATCGACCGATATCAACGATCAGGCGACGCATGGATTGACGAACATGTTTCAACTGTTAGCAGATACATATTCTTAGCCTATTGCTGTCTTTGCCTCGAAGAATTCCGTAAAAGGCGAGGAACTTGCGAAAATTGTCATGAAACCAATAATATACATGGAAAATTGCGGGGCCAAAATTCATGGTATTATTTCGGATGGAGCATCGACCAATAAAAGAATGGCAACGTTGCTGGTGGTGAAAAGTACATTAGATTGCACGAAAACCTCGTTCACTGATCCAAATGACGACGATCGAAGAGTTTTTGTATTATCGCATGTACCACATGTAATTAAATGTATTCGCAATCGATTGTACAGGAAGAACAAAGGGCGATTAAAGGTTGGTACCACAATGACCAATTTTCTCGATGTAATATGATGTTTACATCATCGCAATATTGTCAAATTTCTTGTCGTCGTCATATATATATTGTAACGTGGCAAAATTTCAGCCCGTTACTAAAATTCGTTTTCCTCGCACCAACGCTCCCGAGACGATTCCACAGGGCCTAATTTTAAGAGTTATGTTTTATTTTTGTTTTTTTTCCGCTTTTGAAAAATTATTGCATGTACGTCCGAGTCGCGGGCGAGAGAGTAAATCGGCGAGAGGAGAAGTTACCGCCGATTATTCGTCGCACAACGAGGGATTTTACTGCGAGAGTCTTCGTTACCGGGATTCATCGACAGGGACTCTCATGCCGAGGAGTTCGTCGCTACCGAGTCTCCTGCCCACGCTACCCAAATTGCTACCGAAGAGATCCGGGAAGCTACTGCCGCTTCAGAACCGTGGCAAGAGGTCGTCTTTCGGAAGGGCGGCAGCCGAAGGTCTGAGCTGCATGATTGCATCACCATCGTGCATCATGGAATATTACATCGATCTCGATCAGTGGAGATCGAGCGCCACTGCGAGCCGAGTCGTCCGAGTCTCTCGCGAGGCAATCACGCTACCGTCGTCGCGAGAGCGTTGCCGAATTCCCGAAAAGGGCCGAATATTTGCGAATATAGATCGCGCAATTGGGCGGGGGTAGGGACGTGGTAACGAGAGTGATCGAACGTCGATACTCGAGGCGATTCCCGTCGAGAGTTGGTGTGAGGAACACGTGTCGATCGAGGATCCCGCGGATAACAGCTAGAGAAGGAAGGAAGGCATCGCGTTATCGAGCCGTTTGTCTCTCCTCGAAAATCTTCGTTACGTCGGTGAGCTCTTTCGTCCCGTGCACTTGGACCGAGTTAATTTAGTATTCTGTATCGAGTCATTAGTGTTGCGTTGTTTTGCTGTGATTTTATTTTTTCGTTAATTTGATTGTGTCGGCGTGCTTCGTCTCGGCGGTTCCGAGGGAAAACGCGCTCTCGTGAGTCGGCGTAGGAAAATTGTGTGTTTTGTGGGAAATTATCGAGAGCCAACCGAGCTCCCGACCGTCGATTGACCGTCGCGTAACGGCCGTTAGATATTGCCGTCGATATTTAGCGGTTTTTTCTTTGATTTTATTGTTCCCGGGAGTCGATTCCGCGGGAATATGCCATTTGTCGGGTCGTCTTCGCGGGCGGTTACCACCGGGTCAGTGTGTGTGTGAAGATGCGTGCGTGTGGGTTACCGAGTCGCCGGCGAACGTAGTAGCTGTGACGATTTTCGTGTTACCGAGATTGGGTAAATTTTGAATGTGAGAAATTGTTGTGCTGGAGACTTTTATGGAAGTTTGGATACATTTTTACGCGAAATATTGGGTTTTCCGAAATAAGAAGCTGATCCCGGGGAAAACCGTTAGCCGCACTGCGAAGCGAGCGTTCGCGTTAGTTGTTAGTGTGTGTGTGCGTGAGCGCTGAGTGGGTTCCCGAGTGTCGGGAGAATTATTTAATTCTTGTTATTTGGATTCTTTTTGAAACGGGACGAAGGTTTCCTCCGAGTACTTTGGTTTCTCCTTCATTAGTTTTCTTTTTTTTTATTGAATAAAATATTTTTCTTTTGGTTCCCGTGAAATTTTGTCGAATATTAATTTTGTAATAAATTGTCTGAAACGTTCTCTACCTAACCCAGCCCCTCTCCGGTTCTCGAAAGCTGCAGCTAGCCGGCAGCTAATCAGCCTCGTCGAATTTTCCTCGGCGCGTACGCGCGCCTGGCGCCCATCCCGCGAGGGAAAATAAAAAGGGGAAATTTTGGTGGCGATTAGAGTGTCGAGGTTGAGGGTTCTCGTGGGTGAATTCTCGCGTTGAGAAGTTACGCTACAATATATTAGTGGCTCTTCGGGCTCGCGCGCTCGCATTCCTTTTATCGACATTATAAAAATGTCTCATCACCGCCGCAACTTTTTACCAAACGGCGTCGTCGCCGCTTTTTTTTGTATTTTTACTTAGACAGTCCCCTCTAAAGGTCCTTAGAATATTTCGGGCCGCCGCTACCGTCTTCAAGAATAGAGGGGGGGAGGGGCTGAAATATTCATAGTCCCCCTTAGAGGGACTTAGAATATTTTCCGAGGGATCTCATATACCGGGTGTGTCATAAGTATGTATCGACCCCCGCCCCCCCCTTAATTCTTGTACACACCGGCGGAATGTTTTTATATATATAGTAAATTCTCAATTCAATGCAAATCCTTAATTTATATATATAGAATATTTTTCTCTCCCCCCCTCAGTCCCTCTAAGGGGGACAGAATATTTTCATCGAAGAGGTCTCATATACCGGGTGTCTCATAAGTAGATATCGATTCTTATACACGGCGGCGGCCGCGGCGACAGTAACGGTAACTTTATATATATACTAGCGTTTCCCCGGGCTCGCGCGCTCGTTCGTCAATTGTAAACTATTTTGAGTTAAGACCCATTTGGGGAATATGTTGCTTCTTTCTCCGCCGCCGACCACCGCTGCTGCCTCCTTCGAAATCCCCTTAGAGAAATTTAGAATATTTTGGCCTTCCTCTCCCACGCTCCTCCCCACCCCCCTAAAAAATAAAAATAAAAGTAACTAGCGCCTCATCGCCCTGCGGGCGCAGAGGCCCTTGTTGGTGGGCTCCGCCCCCCAAACCCCCCGAAAAGTGTCCCGAGGGGACATTTTTTAAGGCACTCACGGGGGTACACGTCGCGCTACGCGCTCCGTACCAAGTGTGATTACACTTCGCGTTATGCGCTACGTATCGAATATGTTTATACGTCGCGCTGCACGTTTCACCTGAACCTCCTGTGTGTTTTAAGATAGAAATATTGAAACAATTGAAAAGAAAGTAGAAGGGTGGTTGGAAAAATTCGAGATAAAATTTGAATTTTTTTTTTGTTTCGAAAAAATTTTAAAGAGATTTGAAAAAATTAAATTGCCGTTTCCCAATATTTAAAGTAATTTACATTAAAAATGAAAAAAAAGCTGAGATTTTTTTTTTTTCATTTCAAATCATCCCGCCACAGAATATCAACGTCGCGGCGTGTGCGAACTTTATCACGTCTGCTATGGAATTGTCATCGGCTTCCAAAGTTTGACAGATAGAATGAACGGAAAAAAAATAAATAGTCGCGATTGTTTTCAATTTTATTTGGCAAATTGCAATAATTTTGAATATTCGATGATTCTTCTTTGTGAAATTATAACCAAGTTTTTCAGTGCACCCGTGAAATTTATGATTTTTATTACGAATGTGAATGATGTATTGTAAAATATTGTGAATGGTTTCGTTCAAAATATATTATTTTCGAAATAAAAAGGGCTAATATTTGTAAATCAATGTGTGATATTTCGTGTTTTATTTTTCGCAACCAAATTTTCTTTTCTGACATGATGAAAAATTGTTTTTTGGAAAATTAAAGTAACATAACCTTTAAAATAATTCCTCACTAGAAATAATTGTAGAATAAAAATATTAAGAAATGTTAGAATGTCTTCAAATTTGCTGTGCATAGTGTTTTCGATGCAATGAAATATTGCTGAAAATTAGAAAAAAATTCGTTCGTAGTTTTCAAAATTGCAGCGCCGTACGGACCTTTGACAGGAGAAAATGGATTTTTAAATGGAAAATACCTGGAAAAAATGTTCAGAGACGTCGGAATGTCTTCAAATTTGCTGTGCATAGTGCTTTCGATAAAATAAAATAATGCTGCGAAAAAGAAAAAAATTGGTTCGTAGACTTCATAATTGGAGCACCGTACGGACATTTAGCGGAACAAAATTGAATTTTTATTTTGGAACAACTCATTAAAGGCTTCGCAGTAGTTTCAAAATGTTTGTGCACAATAGTCATGATGTGATAAAACACTCCTGCGAAGGAGAACAAAATTGGTTCGCACCATCCAAAGTTACACTGTGATCCCCCTTCGACAGAAAATATTCTAAGTCCCCCTTAGAGGGACTTAGAATATTTTTGCTCGATGGGGTGCCCAAGGGGGAATCCCCGTAGAGGGACAGAATATTTTTTGTCGATGGGGTGCCTAAGGGGGAATCCCCTTAGAGGGACTATTTCTGCCCTCTCCTCGATTCCTGACACGGCGGCGGCGGCGGTGGCGGTAACTTTATATGTATAGAGAGATAGAGATATATATATACAAACTTTTGTGTGTTTGTTACAGTTGAATGTAAACGGCGATTATATTGCCTGGCAATACTACGTGGACTTGTTTGAATTGGACAGTCATCAATTAGGACATGCGCGGGCTTGTCCTAAGCTCACAAAGAGACATATCGAACTCGACAATACAGCCAAAATGCGACTGCGTCTTGCCACGCAAGTAAGAATGAACTGCGTTATTACATCCTGTACTAAAGTAAAGCTTCGACCAGATGATATACATATTTATGCTGAATAGGTTTTTAGTAATGCCGTGGCAAAGGGTTTGGAATTTTATTCGCATTATCACCCTGAGATACTACGAGACTACGAAGAAACGGCTAAATTCTCGAAAAATATGAATGACATGTTCGATGCTCTCAATCGAAAATTTCCGAACGAAGGTGTCATTCCCAGTAACAGCGATTTCAAGGTTTGTAACTGCATTCATTTATACTAAAATCCTCGAATTTTGTTGCAGCTATCATGAAATATGCCAATTACAGAACAAGTTCCTGTGACATATTTAGGTTTTACAATCGTCATTGCAACTCTTGAATGATTGGGAGCATGCCATGCGACAGGGTGAAATCTCAGCCGATGAATTTTTAACTCTGGAAACGTTTGCAACGCTGCGACTCTCTTTACAATCGACGATGGATCTCTGCCGTTATCTTATCGATAATTACGGTTTTAACTATATACTGACCGGCAAAGGAAATCAAGACAATCTGGAGGTAGATTATGGTTTCGCGGATAATATGAACATTTCACGACATAATTTTTGACGGCGGCAGGTTATCTATTCGAAAGTCGAACGGTTTTTTTTTCAGAAATTTTTCTGCACCATACGTCAGACAGCAGGATGCAACGAACATCCGGACGGTTCAACTTTTCTTCAGTTGTACAAAATATTATCGCTTTATTGGGTTATTAAACCACTGAAAATAGGCAATTGCTCGCATACAGATGTGAATACTGATCCGAAAATCTTAGTCTCTATCACCGATCTAAAGGACATTTACGGCATTAGGTCGAACGAATCAAGTCTTGTTGAACGTCGACAACGTCTAAGAGAGAAGTTAGATAAAATTATTCGCAACGAAGAGTCGGAGGCGGATGATATTATTCAAACCGAACATGATTATTCTCGTTCTTCTGCACTTGATTGCATAATTTATTATGTCACAGGTTTTTATTTTCTATTATTTCTCTTTGACTCAAAAATAGCATCGATAAACAAGGTTGGTAGGAGATGCAATATTTACGCTTCGACTAACATTTTCTATTGTACTATTTAACGTCTATCACTTCTGTTACTCAAATCTTGCCTGCTCTCTTAATCGTTTCAGTAGACTTAACAATGACATTTTAATACATTTTTTACAGCTAGTTACATCATTTTCAGAAGCAACAATTTCGAGCATTTACAAATCGATTATACAGAAATAATAATGGCACATTTATATCTCTACCAAAAAACATTTCTACCAGAAAATAAGCCTCTGCCTAAACTCTACCACAATACATCTCTACCAAAAAATATCTCTCCCGATTGAATATTCGCGCACAACTCTACCAGAATAAATCCCAACCACATCGAAAAAAATTATTATATATTATAAGCTATTATTATATATTATTATTATATTATTATATATTATTATAAGCTATTATTGTCTCTCTATATATATAAAAACATTTCGCCGCTGTCGCCGCCGCTGTCGCCGTGTACACGAATCGAGGGGGTCAGCTTCACCATAAGGTGGGGGAGGTCCATTTCGGTGAAGCTGACCCTTTTCCCTTTATTAAAAGGGGAAAAAGGTCAGCTTCACCAAATGGAGAGCCTCCCCCCGTACGGTGAAGCTGACCCCCCCCAAGGCCGAAATATTCTAAGTCCCCAAGAGGGCCTTGACTCGAAATATTCTAAGTCCCTCCCGAAAAATCCGAAAAATATTCTAAGTCCCCCTTAGAGGGACTTAGAATATTTTTCTAAGTCCCTCTAAGGGGGACTTAGAATATTTGTAGGGGGGAAGGGAGCGGGATAGTGAGGAGCGTGGGAGAGGAAGGCCAAAATATTCTAAGTTCCTCTAAGGGGATTTCGAAGGAGGCAGCAGCGGTGGTCGGCGGCGGAGAAAGAAGCAAAAATATTCCCCAAATGGGTCTTAACTCAAAATAGTTTACAATTGACGAGCGAGCGCGCGTAGCGCGCGAGCCCGGGGAAACGCTAGTATATATATAAATATTATAAGCTATTACAAGCTTCCGCGAACATCTCTACCATTTTATAGCTCTACCGTAACACAAGTCTACCAGAATACTTCAACGGAGTATTTTGTTTTATCCACAAAATAAATCGCCGGAGAGTTCTATTCTGGTAGACTTGTAATCTGGTAGATCAGAAGAGAAGCGGTGAGAAATGGTGTGAAGAAAGAGGGTGATCGCGGACAACGAAATAATATTTAAGTTGTGTTAACTAGTGAGGAGGAATGAGTGAGCGAAGGATGTTAATATTTTAGCTAAATATTTTATTTATTAACAATAAATCGAGTTAATCTTCCTTAATTGAAATCTTCTATGTCATTTGTAACGCCCAGCCTACCTCAAGAAACGTCCTGTACAGGACGCATCAGACCAATCCACATAAAAATAAATATAAACTTCTCGCGCTTCACGCGAGGGGGTTCACTTGTCTCCCGAAACCGCTTTGAAAAGAGTTATTTAGTCCATAAATTTGACGTTTTTTTTTTTTCGCGATTACAATTATAAAGTAAACACTCTATGTGTTATACCATTGAACATACCAATACCAATGAATAGTTATTTGTATGGAAAGAGCGCAAAAAATGGGTAGTTCACACGAGAGCACAATTGCCTATTGCGCCCATGCCATACACACAATGATCGAACCTCACTTACCTATGCGCAGAAAGACACTCTCTACGCACTAGTCGCACGCGTTACTGGTGCATAGAAAGTGATGAATATTGCGCTCTGTACATGCGTCGACTTTTCTACGCACGCTCGCTAGAAACGGGACTTTCTACGCACTGAACATAGGCACGAAGAGTCGAACTTTTCGCACAGGCAGCACAAAAATACTTTTGCGAGCTTATTGACCACAGATGAGTAAACATTCCGCTGCTATTGTGTCCTAGTGATTTGCCAGTAGATTCCAGACAATGAAGAATGGTCAAAAGTTTTGATTGAATGTTCCTAGTCATTTGATATTAGATTGCCATTAGCAACGAACGGACCAAAATTCTACTTGAAAGATCCCAGTAACTTACCCCATACGGGGCACTGGGCACCGGGTACCACTGCACCCTCCATTGTTGTACACCTTGCAGTTGTATACCACTTGAAACTCAGTGGAGTCTTACTAATAATGGATAATAGAAAGTGTCGCACAAGTTTTCCACATGGATATTCACTGAGTTTTATTGGAGTTATAAACGAAGACGATCTTTAATGACTTCCATATATCACACATTCATATATTTAGGCACTCACTATAAGAATAGGCTGAGAGTGCCTAGTACAATGACTTTCGAGGCCCGTTTGCACAGCTTTCGATGGCGTTACTTCGCAGCGCATGCTCTAAAATTAAATTTTTTTTAGCATTAACTTCAGTGTATCTCCAACATCATGCGTAGTTACTTTAAAGTGACTGCGATAGTTAGAAATATTTTTTTTAACTTGCGGTTTACTAGAAATAGGTTTTTCACAAGATTTTTCTTCTTAGACGTCCGTATGGCGCTGTAACTTTGGATTCTACGAACCACTTTAGCTCATCTTCGCAGAATTGTTTCACCACATTATCACAAGTATGCACATGATTTTTGAAATCAATTAGAAACCTTTAAGTATGTTTTCAAAAAAATTATTGCTCAAAATTTGGATTTTTCCTCCGTCAAATGTTCGTACGGTGCCATCATAATGAGCTCTGCAAACCAATTTTTTTCTCCTTCGCACCATTATTTCATTGTATAAAAAGCACTATGCACAGCAAATTTGAAGATAATCCGACATCTCTAACTATTTTTTCTTCCGAATTTCCCATAAAAAAATATTTTTCTCACGTCAGATGTCCGTACGGTGCTGTAAAAATGAACTTTACGAACCGACTTTTTTCTCCGTCACAGCATCATTTTGTTTCATCAAAAGCACAATGCACACCAAATTTGGAATCATTCCGACATCAACTTTTTTTTTTTTTTAATAAAAAACATTTCTTTTTGATTAACGATTCCTTTAAAGTTTAGGGTATTTTAATTTCTAAAAAATAATTATTCATATAATAAAAAAAACCTTCGATGGCGAAAAGTAAAATACCGAATATCACACATGAATACACAAACATTTCCTCAATTTATTTCGTAAACAATATGTTATATCCCCAAATTATTCACAATATCACACAATATATTATTCTATTTGTAACAAAAGTATGAATTCCACGTTTGCACTTAAAAACTTGCTTATCAATTCACAACAGAAATTAATGCAATATCCAGTATAGTTACAATTTACCGAAAAAAATTGAAACAAAAACTCGCGACTATATTTTTTTTTCGATTTTATTCTATCGGTCAAACGTTGAAAGCCGATGACAATTTCAGAGCAGACGACATACAGATGTGCACGCCGCGACGCTGGTACTTTGTGTCGGGATATTTTATTTTATTTGAAAAAAAAAAATTCAAATCTTTTTTCAATCTTTGCTCGGGTTTTACCCAAAGTATTGGAAAGCTACAATTGGATTATTTCTGATTTCTTAAAAATGTCTTCTAAATAAAAAAAATTCTAAATTTTACCTCGAATTTCTCCAAACACCCTTCTTTTTTTGTACATTTTTGTATTGTAGCGTAAATTCTCAACGCGAGAATCCACCCACGAGAACCCTCAACCTCGACGCTCTAATCGTCACCAAAATTTTCCCCTTTTTATTTTCCCTCGCGGGATGGGCGCCAGGCGCGCGTACGCGCCGAGGAAAATTCGACGAGGCTGATTAGCTGCCGGCTAGCTGCAGCTTTCGAGAACCGGAGAGGGGCTGGGTTAGGAAAAGTACGCTTCGGACAATTTACCACAAAATAAGTATTCGGCAAAATTTCACGGGAACCAAAAGAAAAATATTTTATTCAATAAAAGGAAAACTAATGAAGGAAAAACCGAACTACTCGGAGGAAACCTTCGTCCCGTTTCAAAAAGAATTCAAATGACAAAAATTAAATAATTCTCCCGACACTCGGGAACTCACTCAGCGCTCACGCACACACACACTAACAACTAACGCGAACGCTCGCTTTGCGGTGCGGCTAACGGTTTTCCCGGGATGAGCTTCTCATTTTAAAAAAACCCAATATTTCGAGTAAAAATTTATCCCAAAATTCCACAAAAGTCTCCAGCACAACAATTGCTCACATCCAAAATTTACACACTCTCAGTAACACGAAAATCGGCATGGCTACTACATTCGCCGGCGACTCGGTAACACACACGCACGCATTTTCACATACACACTGACCCGGTGGTAACCGCCCGCGAAGACGACACGACAAATGGCATATTCCCGCAGAATCGACTCCCGAGACAAATAAAATAATTACAGAAAAATCTCTAAATGGACGGCGATATCTAACGGCCGTTTCGCGACGGTCAATCGACGCTCGGGAGCTCGGTTGGCTCTCGATAATTTCCCAAAAAAAGCACCCAATTTTCCTACGCCAACTCACGGGAGCGCGTTTTCCTTCGGAACCGGCGAGACAAAGCACGCCGACACCATCAAATTAACGAAAATACGAAAATCACGGCAAAATCAACGCAACACTAATGACTCGATACAAAATAATAAATTAACTCGGTTCAAGTGCACGGGACGAAAGAGCTCACCGACGTAACGAAGATTTTCGAGGAGAGGCAAACAGCTCGATAACGCAATGCCTTCCTTCCTTCTCTAGCTGTTATCCGCGGGATCCTCAATCGACACGTGTTCCTCACACCCACTCTCGTCGGGAATAACCGCGAGTATCGGCGTTCGATCGCTCTCATTAACGCGTCCCTACCCTCGCCTAATTGCGCGATATATATTCGCAAATATTCGGCCCTTTTCGGGAATTCGGTGACGCTCTCGCGCTCTCGCGACGACGGTAGCGTGATTGCCTCGCGAGAGACACGGACAACTCGGCTCGCAGTGGCGCTCGATCTCCACTGCCGAAATCGATGTAGTATTCCATGATGCACGATGGTGATGCAATCATGCAGCTCAGGTCTTCGGCTGCTGCCCTTCCGAAAGGTGACCTCTTACAACGGTTCTGAAGCGGTGGTAGCTTCCCGGATCTCTCCGATAGCGATTTAGACGGCGAGGACAGGAGACTCGGTAGCGACGAACTCCTCGGCATGAGAGTCCCTGTCGATGAATCTCGGTAGCGAAGACCCTCGCAGCAAAATCCCTCGTTGTGCGACGAATAATCGGCGGTAACTGCTCCTCTCGCTGATTTACTCTCTCGCCCGCGACTCGGACGTACATGAAATAATTTTTCAAAAACGAAGAAAAATCAAAAATAAAACATAACTCTTAAAATTAGGCCCTGTGGAATCGTCTCGGGAGCGCTGGTGCGAGGAAAACGAATTTTAGTAACGGGCTGAAATTTTGCCACGTTACAGTATATACCTATCACAACAACAAAAATAACGTTCACGCAAAGGACTTCGATATTTTTTGAAGCGTACAATTCGTCGATGGACGAATATTTCGTAGTTTTTATCGTAATTAGCGATGCGAAATGACGGTCATTTTGTTGATTGGTTAAATGACCAAAAAAAATACAGTTTGATGGTGTTCTGACGTCACTTTATTTTCACTTATTTCTCTAAATAGAGTTGACGCCCATTTTAATTTGCGTCTTTTGACAGTCTGACATGACTGTCAATTGACAAAAACGGCCATCTGGTTGCGAAATGACGATCTTTTATATTTTGGTCACAAACTGAAGCACACATTTTTTACGTTAAGTTTAAAATGTTAACTAATATTCAGTTTGCAACGGAGCGCGTAGCGCAACGTGTACCTGTGTACCCTGTGAGTGCCTTAAAAAATGTCCCGAAAGGACATTTTTCGGGGGGTTTGGGGGCGGAGCCCACCAACAAGAGCCTCTGCGCCCGCAGGGCGCTGCGGCACTTGTTCATTTTCAACGTACCTGATGTTTAAATATTTCATAATGAAGTAAAAGCGATCATTATTAGATGAGAAGTCTCCACCTAAAGTTTCTCTGCCGTTATTTTTTCGACAAACACAGCAAAGTCACCACGAGCTATCAACGAAAAAACGTTTATTCTGTATTCCTTGAACATTATGATTTCAAGATACAACTTAAATTTGTTTGCGCTGACGAAGCAACTATAAACACAACACACTGAATAACGCGGAGATTGAAGTAGGAACAAGCGGGATAAAATGAGCTTCGTATATAGAACGGGGTGAAGTGCGATTGCTTTATTACGACTACAAATACTCGAACGTTGTCGAGGTGAATTCGCCAGTGTAGTACTGTTACGTAGTCCGAAAAGTGCATAGACAGGGTGACAGATGCTGTAATCTAAGTTTGCCCATCTCGAAGCGAAATAGCGTATGACTCTAGACCAGCCTTAACCCCGCGAGTATGCCTAGACAAAATAGAATAGCGTTCGGTCGTAGTATCTTGAGTATCGGGTACGTCGTGAAATCGCCATATAAGTCTTTTAGATTCCTTCAGGTGTATGTGCGACGAGCGTCTCCTGATATTTCTTCGACGCTTGCGGATACACTTCGAAACACGAAACTCTATTCATGCGCGAATGATACGAATCATGTGGGGCGATATAAGACGATGCGGAATATATATGCAAGAAGGCGAAAGTATATATTACTCCGCGGAGCGTCGCAAATTGTCTCGACCGTCGAGAAACCCCGATGCGCATGGTGAGAGTGTTTTAGTTCTGAGTAATTAACCCTTGAACACCACGCTAAGTTATGTTCACCTAGGACTTCCAAAGCGTATACGGGGTGGCTAGACGTTAAGGGGTCGTTAGCTGGACTTTAGAAAAAAAGACTTACGTATCTAAAATATAAAAAAATAAGCGATTTTCAACTTCTACGCAAATTAAAGTGGAACTCGATTGTTCGAAAAAAAAAAAAAAACAATCTAACGTAATTTATTTGTGTTTTTTAACTTGGAGATTATATACTGAAACTGTTATTCTGCGCGTATTAGGCTTGTTTAGTTGGTCATTCGTCGACGATAAGAATTCTAATCGATAATTATATACATTAGATTATGTCATAACGTTGTTTCAGTTGAAAAGTGGACAAAACAGAGTACGAAATTTATTTCGAATTATTTAATAACCGAAGGAAATAACGAGGCAGTATATCGTTACGTTCGTATCGTATGTCCTGGAAAAAACATTTTTTCGTATCGATAATTTGATAAGTAATGCCCCAGCTGCATGCCCCATGCTAACGTCGTCTCTTTAGCGGACTCATCGAATATTTACCGTTTGTCATATTTTAGTAAAGAACAATAAACGCATTTTTTTATGAAAAGAACAGCTTTCCACGATTGTTAGTCCGCATCGTAAGGCAGTAAAAGGTAATCTTTAGGAAGAACGAAACCCGGAATTCTATCAATAACTCTCACTCTCTAAATTCAAATCTTTGTAGTAGTTATGATCAAGATTGTTATGCCAGCACGATTCATTTTTTCCTGAACGCACCAGGGGTGGGATGCTGTTACGTCTCACGTAACCTACTGCATAAAGGCAGTGTGCGAAGCCACGAACACATAAAAACTTATCCCTTCTACGGCAGAATTTGGGACTCGCATATGCACGCCTCTGCTCACACGCACTGCCCGTGCTCTCATGCACTTGGTGCCCGTAACTTAATAGGCCTAGACGCGCGCGCCTAACCATTCGGCGGCACGCAGTCATAGATCGTCGCCTACGACTAACTCTCTCAGCCTCTTCTATACATTATCGCCCTCGCCTAGAGATGACACCAAACTTTATGCGTCTCTGTAAAAACTAGCGGCAACGCTCGCATGCATGGCAAAGCGAAGGCGCTGCCACTACTCCCTCGCCTATTTATTTCTTACCATAAGAGTCGTTAGATGCTCTACATTATCGTCGTCGCCTACGGTTGACACCCTAAAACTTTCCGCATCTCTGTAAGAAGTAGCGACGGTCTTCTCACGCACCGCAAAGGCAAGAGCCGATGCAACCGCGACTAATAATTTTTACCAAGACGTTGCGCTCCAGCCTACGAGTGTCATCTAACTTTATGTATCTCCGAAAAAGGGGTTAGCGGCGATCTTCTTATGCACTTCTAAGTAAAAGCTATCCGAAATCTTTACGACCACTAATTTTTACCGAAAGAGTCGCTAGGCGAATACGCATCTCAAACATTTTTATGAGACTTACGCTCATTATTTTAACCCCTCCGCTTTACAATTTTTAACATTGGACACATAGGGTTAAACTAGTATAAAAAGGCGAGCATTTTCGGTAGCAACTCAGTAGTTCTGCAGTTACCAACCGACCACCATCTACGAGACTCTACTGAGCATGCAAGGCTTTGCCCGACGAAGTACTCTACGAATCTACGGAAGGCCCTGTGCGGCCAAGTCCCGCCACAGAGCGCGCAAACTCTGCTCAACGGCGCTCTCTACGATAGCCCTGCGCGGCTAAGTCAACTCTATCCGACGGCGCTCTCTACGATAGCCTTGCGCGGCTAAGTCTCCGGAACTCTAGAGTTACCAAGTATCGTAACGCCAACATTGTATCAACACCGAACATCGAATTTAAATAAAACATAGTGAGTACTAAATCTACGACAACTCTTCGAATTATTTCTGCATGCGCTACAATTGTGCAACGAGACTATCAGTCTCAAATATCCTTCCAACGTATCTCCTATCTACGGCAGTGTAAAGGCGAGGTCTCCGTCCCTGAGTAAAGGGCTAACGCCTTGACTCGAAAGAGAGACCGACGTTACACATGTTCTGTACGAACTCGCAAGAGCTCGTCTGGACGTAACAATGCTAAGGCCAAAATAAAAACAGATTTAAAAAAATAAAGAAAGATAGTGAAGGACAGGAAAAGATAGAGAGAGATAGAAGAAGATAGAAATCGATAAAAATAGCTATCTGGGATAATACCGACCACGCGTATCCATTCGATTTCTGCAGTTGATGCATTTCTTCGATAATTATAGTGCAACGACACCCGCAATGTATCTATATTTTTCTCAAAATCTGGATTGGCTCTCGTACAGGAAATTTGCTTTTTTTTTTTAAATAATTAAATAAAATTCACGAATTTTGTATACAATTCGATGTCTATTTGTCGATCCATCGAATATTCCGACTTATTCTAGCTTGTATGTACATCAACACTAAGTCGTTATGAATTAACAACGTAGTGCCACCGCAGATAGATAGATAGATAATCATCTTAGCGTACCTAGATAGTGTAGCATGCCAGAAAGGACTCCACAAAGATCGACATTTTTATCTATTTCTATTTTGGCCTTAGCATTAGCTTTTTAAATTATTATGATTGTACTAGAAAACTGGATATCTTATATGTATTTCAAAAATGTCTGTTGCGTCTGACCCAGTGTGCTATTCTACGATGAATTATGAACTCCAAAACAATAACAGCAACAATTAACTTTAATAAGTCTTGTATTTTCAGAAAGATGAGACGCAGAGCTTCGGAAATGTGTATGACGTAGTTTAAATGGCTAAATGGACTTGCCATTCGTTGCAAGTTTATAATGCAATCTAAGTTGGTACAAAGTTGCAAAAAAAAACAACGATAAAGATATCGCGCGAGTCGGCTGGACAATAAAATACTTGAAGTGGACGCGGACGAGACGGTAGCCGTAAGAGACAACTACACTTCTGTTTCATAATTTCCCACCGGTATAATCCACCTGTGTGAGTTATCATGTGGTGCGACTTATCTGCAGTCGTTCCTCGCATTTTCTTTTTCTAATAACCTCTTGGCCCCGTGTGTTGTTTGTTCCTCACTTACGCCGTGGGTTTAGTGCTCAAAGTCCTCGGTCGCACTTGGACGCGGGGTGTTAAGTGTTATTGCTGGGCATTTTCTAGTCCTCCGTTCACTCAATGTCCCTTTTCCACCCTTACCTTACATATTAGAGACGCGTAGGTTTCGTAGATAGCGTATTTACGATCACGTCTATGGCTGTAGCGAAGTATATTTGAGGAGAACAATTTGAATTACACTGGCTATTGTATGAGGGCTCCGAAAAAAAGCGAAAACAAAACACCAAACGATATCAAGCGTGGGGTGTGGTAGGAAAAAGAAAAGATCGGTAACGATTCTCGAGTTGTAAAAGCGTGGAAAATTATGAGCATTTACTTTAAATGAGGACAAACACTTCGAAGTCTACGGCTTCTAAACTGTAAAAAATTGGACACGTATCGGTTGCTATAGCCGTGTTTAACTCGTGACTTTCTTATCACATTTTTTTGGTGCAAAATCATACGTATGATGTAGGCGGACATTTTGACATTTCGATAACCATTCGTAATCTACAATTGCCGCTGCATTATTTTTTAGCATACCTTGCCGAAATGCGCCAACTTTGCCATACTTTACAGGCGCAAAAAAACGGACTTTTTGAGCATGTGTTATAAAATAGTATATTATGCCACCAACGAAGAAAGCGCGTCTTTTCATCGAGTGTGAAGTTTCATCAAGAAATTCACACGAGGTGAAAATGCACTTCCTCTCGAGTGGCATACGCCATTTTTTTGTCGACTACGCTAAAATTGACGAAATGTTTATACCGGCAATGGCCCACCGACTTATCAGCTACTTTTCTTCTCTAGGAAGGAAAAGTACTACTTGTAGTACGCTACTTAATTACGCTATGCTAATTGATTATTCACATGTTATAGTTGACAGATTTCCATACTCAATGTCGAAGAAATCGCTCGACTATGATATATGAATAATTAATTGTTATTTCAACCTTTTCTTCAGTCGAGACTTTTTTAATGTTTCTAAAAAAATGTTTCATACTTTATACGCGGAATGAAAAAGTAAAGAGTCAAAGATTACACTACATATCTTGATATCAACGTCCGTGTGAGCAAATATACAAGATGCTGTTATGTGTCAATGAACGATGCGACCTCGTTGAACTCTTTTCGAAAAATTTATTTTCAAAGTGAATATACCAAATATAAATTAAGAGTGAGAACAAAAAACGCTTTACAATCCGTTGGATGTTCATGGTCCATGTTTGTCGTCCATAGCGAATCTAAAATGTGTGACGAGTGTTCCGGTATCTCGAGCGCAACGCTAAACTTTACTGAAATAAATTCGAAACTAAAAAAAAAACCAAATCGAAATTCAAAAAACGCGAACTCGAAAACTCACGTCACCTTCGGCCGCTCACTCTTGCGGATGCATCGGCGTCCCGGTGGGCGCCAGTTAATTTTTGTTTCGCCGGTATTAACAACCGGACTAAACTGGAGGCCGGTGGAACGGCAACCTCCGCAGGGTTAATTTTTGTTTCGCCGAAATTACCAAACCGGGCTAATCTGGAGGTCGGTAGAACGGCGACCTCCGCAACGACAGAACGAACAACACAACAAAACGGAAACGAGAACTAACGTCGATGCACTCGCGAGAGCGAACGGTTGCGGAAATGCACGGTTGCTCAGGATGCGGGTTGTGGTAAAAGGGTCGCGATCCGAGGTCAATAGAATAGCTCACTAGAAACGGAGATCAAAATCTCAACGTTATTTTAACCGGGAACGAAAATTAATAATTTTGGCTGAAAAGCCACGAGATCGCACGCGCGTGAGTCGCGAGTACTCAGCTGATCGAAAGATCGAAGCGAGACAAGCGACCATGAGCGCGACACGGAAACGATAACTTCGATAAATTAAAAACTCACCGAAAGCGCGTAATTTATCCAAAAAGGACCGGGAACTGCATCTGACGATGCCACGAGAACTCACACACATGCACTCCAACTCGAGAGCGTTAATCGTAACGCATCGATCGAATTATCGACTCGGAAAGAATTCCTTTCGGAATCCTACCGAGGATAGCACGCGCGAAACTCACGAATCGACGAACGAACGCGCGAACACGAGAGCGAGAGCGATATCGAGATCCACGGTAACGCGAGCGAGACACAGCGATCGCACGATACCTCGATAGCTCGAGCGCGAGAACAATAGGCCGAAGCCTATGATAGCGGGAGCGTGAGAGAGACCCGAGTTACCTCGAGAGCAGCTCTCCGTCAACTGTCTTTGCCTACGAGAATTCGTAATGAATTATCATTATCATTTTCGAGATCTTGATCGATAACTACTGCCCTCTCAACCATCTCATAACTTTAACGAATCGAGGCGATACTAGAACGGTAGTTTGAAAAATGCGTGCGATACAAGGCTCTTCTCAACTCTGACGCAGCGCGAGGTGTTCGATCCTCGCCTGTATCTCAAACCTCCGCCTAATCTCAACGCATTGCACTTTGCTATAGGGTGCCGGGTTTGCACCGGACTTTAACGTAGTCGCAAGACACTTCGTCGAGTCTCTCCTTCACTTGGGCCTTTTATTTGCTAACTTTATGCCACCAAGCGAATTCGAGAATCTCGACTAACGGGACTGAACTAAACTGAATCGCAAATCTTAAAGGAACTGAACGAAGCTAAATCTTAAATTGGAATTGAACTGAAATAATGAACGATATCGGAAGGAATCGTAATAATAACCAAAAATTGCATAAAGGATAAACTGCAAAAAAATCTCGATCGATGTCTTAACAAAAGCTTGACGGTATCTTAAGTCGCTGGGAGAGGCAGTGACGCGAACCTTCAGCATTAAAATCGGTATTTCTGCGAGTTACGGTTGTTTTGGTTTTTGTGACGATGATTCCAAAAAATCACGTCACGAATGATACAAGCGCCCCAGCGCCCTGTGGGCGTAGAGGCTCTTGTTGGTGGGCCCCGCCCCCCAAAACCCCCGAGGGGACATTTTTTATGACACTCACGGGGGTACACGTCGCGCTACGCGTTCCGTATCAAGTGTGATTACACTTCACGTTATGCGCTACGTATCGAATATGTTTATACGTCGCGCTGCGCGTTTCACATGAACCTCCTGTTTGTTTTAAGATAGGAATATTAAAATAATTGAAAAGAAAGTGAAAGGGTGGTTGGAAAAATTCGAGATAAAATTTTAATTTTGTTTTTGTTTAAAAAAATTTTAGAGATTTGAAAAAATTTAATTGCAGTTTCCCAATATTTAAGGTTGTATAGGGTGGAGACCGACTCTACACCACCCAAGTCTACACGAAGTCAACTCTACACCAAATGTGTACACCGACTGACTGTACACGCGAGCAAGCCTACACCGAATAACTCCACACTGAAATTCTACCACTGCACAACTGTACACGCCGACGATCTACATAAAAAGTATGCACCGATTGATTCTACACGCGAGCGAGTCTACACCGAATAACGAAAAGTCAACACGACGAAAAGTCGGCACGAAAAACTCAACACGACGAAATGTCGACACTGAAAACTTGACGCCATTTTTTTTTTTCGTTGATAACATTCGGTGTCGAGTTTTTAGTCTCGACATTTCGTCGTGTTGAGTTTTTCGTGTCGACTTATCGTCGTGTCGAGTTTGTAGTGTCGACTTTTCGTCGTGCCGTGTTTTTTATCGTTGTATACAGCTGCTTCGTGTGCAGTTTCTATAGTTAGCAGAGTTTTAAGTGCAGTGTTATTCGGTGTAGCCTTGCTCGCGTGTAGAGTCAATCGGTACATACTTTATATGCAGATCGTTGGCGTGTACAGTTGTGCAGTGGTAGAATTTCAGTCTGGAGTTATTCGGTGTACACTTGCTCACGTGTACAGTCAGTCGGTGTACACATTTGGTGTAGAGTTGACTTCGTGTAGACTTGGGAGGTGTAGAGTCGGTCTCCACCCAAACTACATAACCTTTAAAATAATTGTGGAATAAAAATATTAAGAAATGTCAGAATGTGTTCAAATTTGCTGTGCATAGTGTTTTTGATGCAATGAAATATTGCTGAAAATTAGAAAAAGATTCGTTCGTAGGTTTCACAATTGCAGCGCCGTACGGACATTGGACGAGAGAAAATTGATTTTTAAATGGAACAATGCGTAGAAAAAATGTTCAAAGACGTCGGAATGTCTTCAAATTTTCTGTGCATAGTGCTTGCGATAGAATAAAATAATGTTGCGAAAGAGAAAAAAATTGGTTCGTAGACTTCATAATTACAGCACCGTACGGTCATTTGGCGGAACAAAAATTGAATTTTTATTTTGGAAAAACGCATTAAAGGCTTCGCAGTAGTTTCAAAATGTTTGTACACAATAGTCATGATGTGATAAAACGCTCCTGTGAAGGAGAACAAAATTGATTCGCACCATCCAAAGTTACATTGTGATACGGACGTTCAAGAAGATAAATTCAGTGAAAAAGCTATTTTCATTCAACCGCAGGCTGAAAAAAATATTTCCAGTCATCGGATCCACTTCAAATTAACTACGCATGATGTTGGAGGTACACCTAAGTAAATGCTGAAAAAACTAAATTTTTTGGAGCATGCGCTACGGAGAATCCCCATCGAAAACTGTGTGAAGAGGCTTCGCTGGTCATTTTAATAGGCACTCTTTGCCTATTGTTATAGTGAGTGCCTAAAAATTACCTTGTGCCAACAAGTACGTTCCAAATTGTAAAAACAAGTCGTTCAGCATGGTGTTCATTTATTCCTACACACCCGCTGCGTCATTAGAAAATCAGCTTTCTCATGTTCAGCGCATGTGTACAAGTACATTGGTCCTGCGGCACGCGTGTCGCACGTTCCCATGTATTCGCAAATGTACAACGTTCCCCTGATGGCATAAATATATGGCCCAAGGCGAACGTTGGATAATTGAAAATTATTAGCCCAACGGTGGAACGTTTCTCTTCGTTTCAGATAGATAACGTTGAAACGTTCGGGGGTAATGTGAAACTCTCCTAGGGCTCGCGTAGAGGCAATGTCTGTCGACAGTGAATGCGTTTCAATCGTAGCTACACATCGAAATCCAGTAATTTTGGCAAGTATTGATATTCATGGCTGTGGGTTGAACAATAATTCTTCACAAGCTCTTCATTGACTGCGTATACGTTTCTGGAAATTGAACTTCCCATGTACAGCTAACACCCACAACTAAACAACGGATAATTTCTCGATCAGTTTTGAGTTGCAAAAGTATCTGCAGAAAGGTAGCGCATATCCTGTTTTCCGAATTTTTGTGCAAGAAACAGTAGTTGGGTGTGAATACAGGTTTCCAGTGTGCGCTATGGGGCGACTGTTTGTCCGAATCGGTGTTTTGTCGCTTTTCTGTCTTCGCTAGTCATCCTCGTATGATGGCTTGACAATAAATGCTACACTTATTAACTGCAAGCATGTAATTCCGTCCAGATACACGTGAAAATATACTGCATATATTTCTTTTAACGGTAGCCTAAAAAAAACACTAAAAGAAAATATTCTATGAGCATTCCTGTGTCAGAAATATCCATTTGGTATTGACAGAAGGTAGCTGATTCGATAGTGTTATCGAAGTTTAAGCATCTTTTGAGTTTTGCCCTAAAAAGGGTTAAAAATGTATACTAGTTACTCATGATTGTCGTAGAATATGACTTCCTCGCGATTGGTTCTACGAATCTACCAAATTAAGTTACACACACCGACCCACATTCACTCCGACCCCCGACCCTCTACACATTCACCGACACGCACTCAATCCATCCTTATACACCCCAAACTTCTACTTTATCATCGTATTTTGAGTGAATATGAGTGAATAAAGGTTGTGACAAGGCGTTATAATACGCGCTCGCAATCACGCTAGGATGGGGCACGCACGAGAGTCTTTGTTAAGCGTGCGAGTACAGAGTCGATCCCCGCGGTACCCGAGAACCCGATAATACACAGAACGAGAGTCTGCCGGAGACCTATATTGTATTTTACAGGTTTCCAACGTCAAATATAGTCAATCGGCAGCGCGTGAGGGAAGAGCGAGAGGAGAGTCAGCGCGAAGACCCAATTACGATCGCCGAAAATCGGCGGAGAATCTTCGTTTTCCCCCTTCTCCTAATCACCGGCCAGCGTGCCGAAGTACGTACGAGCGAGCATCACTCCCGTGCACCGCGTCGTGATAAATGTATTGAGATATTGTTGAGTCCGTTGTAACAAAGAATTGGATAGTTAGACGTAGATTCAGACCGATGTAAGACGATAAGAGATTCCGTAAATTCTCATTTAATAACTCCGTAAAGGAGAATTATATTATTCTGCGAAAAAGATCACGTTTCGATCGAGAAAAGAAACGCTGTGCGGGCGGCAGAGGAATCGGCGAAATCGAGGGTAGCTAGAAGGAAGCCACGAGAGCCGATCGCATCGCTATGGGAAAATTAACAAGGTAGGTGCACGTGGTGCACATCATCTTTGGTTAATCTTTGTGCTAAGAGCGATACGCGGATCGCAGAGTGCTTTCTCGCTCGTACTCGGTAAATAGTCGATTAATAATTCGTAGTAATGCTCGAAGCGTCGAGCTGATGTTCGGAAAAGAATAAAGATTCACGTAGAGTCTCGCGAGTCACAAGTTTTGTATTGAGTAAAGATATCGGTCTTTGGAGAATAATTTGTGTGAAAAGATCGAATAAATGTGAGATATATTATTGTTATTTTACATTCGTGTGAGCTGAGTATTGGATACTCGAAAAGTAATTATCTTGTTTCCCGAACTGCACTCCCTATCCCGCTAGCCGTGTAAGATATTGATATTTTGAGTATTGACAGATGGATTGAAAATTCCCTGAGTATCGGGAGAAAGATACTCTAGCGCCCATCTGTGGTCAACGATAGCGAAGGAAAAGGTGAGAAGTAAAAATTTGAAAATACTGGGCGTCATTATAGATTGGGCGTTGGGGCTCTCGACGGTGCTGTCCGAGGCCGGAAAGAGCACGTCATAATGTGTAGAGTCAAACTCTCGTCGAACATGTAAAGTCGATGAAGAAAGCCCCTAGGCTGTGAAGATTTTTCCCATGAAGAGTCGAGGACGTATGGAGAATATGTGGATGTGTGTCGGCGGTGGGTGGGGTTTCGTTGCATGGATGTGGGATTCCGCACTGTAGAGGATTGCCTGAGTAGTGTTTTGCCGTAGACAGTATTGCTGGTGTTGAGTTTGGCTGTCTCCCATTTGAATCATGAAGAGTTTGACTCCCGTAGAGTTCTTCCATCATAGAGCTTATCAACCTAACTCTTGTATGATTGCGCTACATAGATTTCGAGGGCAAATTGAGATGGCGATATGGCACTGTTTTAACATGTATAGAAATCCGTTCGTGCAGATTCAAGGATTGTGTGGAACCATTGTTGTGTAGAATCAAGTCATGTTCAGAGCTGTCGTCGTGAAGAGTCAGTGCTGTAGAGTCGAAATCTATAGGAACGACGACGACACTGCCGACTCGACGTCATCAGTATTCGGCTGATTTGTGCTCACCGCAATTGTTCTTTAAAGTCGAGCTACCCCACCCCTTAATGTCGAGAAATTCCGCATATTCCGCATATCCTTTGAAAATCCTGCAAGAGCTTAATCCACTGTGGCGTTCAAGGAATATACCTTTTTGCAACAATTCTTAGCGAGAATCAATGTTTTGCTTCGATTTATAACAAAAGTCTGCGAAGATCATTGGCCATAAATATAAACACCATCGACAAAACAGCTTTTGGTGTCTTTCACTTGATCAATGTTTTCTTCACAGGGAAACCGCGCATTCGGAATAGTGTTCGCCCCAATCGTGTGTAAACCTCTTTCCCCTTTTCGCCAAAGAGCCTAATTAACAGAATGTTGCACTACCCTGTGCAGTAGACATAATCACTTATCCCTGCCTGTTAGTGTCAGATCTCCTCTGCACTATGTGGCGTGATTACCAGGCGTGATTTCCGCAACTCCTTTGTACTGGAACGCATAGCATGCGCAGCGTTCTATGGTTTGATGTTCGGTGGTTGTTGCGTCTTCGAAGTGCGTACCAAAGCACTTCTGGGTGATGAGCGAACAATGCTTCATAATTGGACTACTCGAGGAGGCTTCGTCTGTACTAAACTTGATGAAATCAAATGACGAATTAGGCCGTTCGGTGCTTATCGATTAACTTGATTGGCTTCGATTTTGCTAGGTCAATTCCGTCGAATCTTCATCTAGAAAAAATATTAAAAACGAGTGCTATAAATGAATCCCCTCCCGTCAAACTTGTAGTCTAGCAGCAATATTTACGTGCACTTTGACTCGCCTGAGTCCCGTTGAACGACAAAACTGTAGGCCTCGGTGAGACCGCAGAACTGGCTCTGTTACTCGTGTATACTTCAGCACGCCCTGGTAGCGTAGGAAGGGAGTGAAAAAAATAATTTAATATTCCATGAAAATACGAATCAAATTATTCTTCGCTTCCGTAACGAGCCATGTAATTAGCTACTTGTGCAAATTGCCCTCGCACCACCCGAGAGTACTCATCCGACCCGTGTTTTTTTTTTTTTTCTTTATTCTTTATTCTACCTCATGTAGCCGTCAAGCCAGGAAACCCTGCCGCTTTACCAGGATCAACTACAACGGTCACACAAACACCGTTATCTCTCAACCTACCGCGGTTGTTTTCGTATACCGGGACCACCGGTGAGATTAAAAAATATCAAGCACAAGCGGTTCGTAGTTGGAGTTAGCTTATCTGTCTGAAAAATTACGTGTAATGCGCAATTGTTTATTCCACTTTCATGTTGAGAACATACACGAAAGAAATATGCAGTTGAAAAAGGGAAAACTTGGTTTATGCAGTTGGTTTGTGGGAAAACTTTTCAGGGTCGAATCCAGCATGCCTGACGAGTAGGAAAAAATTGACAAATACCGGTCCGACGGATTTTAAAGAATTGAGCAATGATAACAAAACAAGTTTTCATTTATCCCATTTTTTACGTTGAACCAAAGCAATGAGACAAAAGTTATCTTTTTAACTGGTCTAGAAAATTTTTCAGAATGATTTTTAGGTTTTGCCTGTTTTCTATTTAAGAATGTTGACTCGTTCAGAGGATAACCTTTCGTACTTAACGTATACATATTTACATGTAAGCAATATTCTACTGCCTTATCGATCTAAATGAACAACGAGTGCATGACAGCTGCGACGAATAAACTTAAAAACGTCATATTTCCGTGATGCAGTAGTCAATTTAGAACTTCTTCTTTTCCTTCGCTGCGGCTGTGGATCAAGATCGATCCGAAGCGGCATTATCTAACTATATAAAAATAGTCGATATACGATCTCACATAGCGTCTAATGTCAGATTAAAAGTGACTGGACTAACTTGGTAGTCTTATCACTTTTAACCCCCCGTGTTTTGTATTTATGCACAAATATTGAGAGAAAGGCAGCGGTGCTGTATATGAATGTTTTAATAATTATTGATTTCGAGAGTCATTATTAGATGAATGCTCCGTATTTGGTGGGCAGATGGATCGCTGTTGTTTAATATTACAAAAAAGAAGTAACCGATGATCTATGTATATTGGTTAATATTGCCAAGATCATTTTTTACTATCTCATCCATACGAAGTATGAAAAAGAGAAAGTATTGTAATCGCGAGAAAAAATGACGCCAAATTTATGGACTAAATAACCCTTCTCAACGTGATAAAATGAAAAAAAAAGCTTTTCTCACTTTTGTCCTCATAATTGTGCCCCAATCTATCATATTCCATAACCCAAATAGTTTTTTTTTACTCAAAAGTAGTTAAAAAAACGGATTTTCCACAGATGTCTGTCCGTCTGTACGTACGTATCAAATTTTATGGCGTAGACACAATAACTTTCCGCACGAAACTTTCAACATAAATTCTATATGCGGAGTATGAACTTGGTATTGACATTCAGAGTTTTTCCTCCGCATTTACTAGTTATTTGCCAACAATGTGCAAAATTAAAAATTAAAAAAATTGGACACGAAGCAGTTGCTACTGGCGTTTAGCAACTCGTGACTTTCTCATCCGAGTTGTTGATGGCGTGAAGTTAGTATTGTGTTGATATTTATGTTTTTAGTGGAGGAGTTTAGTTTTCGAACCCATCTATTTTTGTCCTCATAATTGTAACTCAAATTTTGTTAAAATTTTGTTGAGCGCTTACAATCAGCGTTTGCCGCTGAAATGTTTGAACATTTTGTTACAAACCATGGGTGGCGAGTCGAACTTTTGGCGTCGATCACGCCTCTCGCGGTTGAAGATCGACCTATAGACGTTACCTCTAGAAATAGCAAAAGTTTGACAATTCGCGATGTTTTTCCGTAATTTTTATTTTTCTTTATTAACGTTATTGAGAAGTGTAGTGTGCACATTTTTAGTTCACAATTCGATTTTTTATTGCAAGGATGATTTTTATTGCGATGAAACATGGTGTATGTGATAAAAACTGTGTATGCCTGTATAACCTCAAAAACATTTTATTTCACGTTTCAAAAAAATCTGATTTTCAATACCAAACTCAGATTGTATATGTTGAACATATGTACTAAGTTTCATAGTTTTTATTAATGTCTGTACAAAGTTAGTGTGGTTACACCAGAAAATTTGATATATATGTACAGACAGATAAACAATTTTCTGGCGTAGACACAATAACTGTACATAAACATTTTCTATCGCTGCGAAACTTTCAACATATCTTCTACATGTGCGGGATGAGCTTGGTATTGAAATTCAGAGTTTTTCCTCCACATTTACTAGTTATGTTTTAATAAGTTATTATGGCATTTTAACTTTTTTTTAATTTTTAATTTTGCACATTGTTAGCAAATAATTAGTAAATGCGAAGGAAAAACTCTGAATTTCAATACCAAGCTCATACTCCACATATAGAATTTATGTTGAAAGTTTTGTAGCGATAAAAAATATTTACGTAAAGTTATTGTGTCTACGCCAGAAAATTGTTTATCTGTCTGTACATATATATCAAATGTTCGGGTGTAAACACAATAACTTTGTACAGACATTAATAAAAACTATGAAACTTAGTACACATGTTCAACATATACAATCTAAGTTCGGTATTGAAAATCAAATTTTTTTGACACGTGAAATAAAATGTTTTTGAGGTTATACAGGCATACACAGTTTTTATCACATACACGATGTTTCATCGCAATAAAAATCATCCTTGCAATAAAAAATCCAATTGTGAACTAAAAATATGCACTCTACATTTCTCAATAACATTAATAAAGAAAAATAAAAATTACGGAAAAACATCGCGAACTGTCAAACTTTTGCTATTTCTAGAGGTAACGTTTATAGGTCGATCTTCAGCCACGAGAGGCGTGATCGACGCCAAAAGTTCGACTCGCCACCTATGGTTTGCAACATAATGTTCAAACATTTCAGCGGCAAACGCTGACTGTAAGCGATCAACAAAATTTTAACAAAATTTGAGTTACAATTATGAGGACAAAAATAGATGGGTTGGAAAACTAAACTCCTCCACTAAAAACATAAAGATCAATACAATACTAACTTCACGCCATCAACAACTCGGATGAGAAAGTCACGAGTTGCTAAACGCCAGTAGCAACTGCTTCGTGTCCAATTTTTCCCTTACTTTCGAAAATTATTAGTTGCTCTGCGTTTTATAATAGAAATAGATGAAAATTCATATTTGATATAACAAAGTTCATATCTATTCATAATTTTCATCGAAATTGTACTTTGCAACTCAGATATTACAGTTGTCCTTAATAATAATGTTCCTCTGAATTGAATAAGCCATTAATAGACGATTAACCAACCATTCGACTATTTTCCCAACCGCTAGAATTTTTGCAATGTAATAATTATTATTTTTATGATATATGGGGAGTTTCGACCCCCAATTCCCACCAGCCCTCCACTATTGGACCCCGCGCGGGGCTCCGCTTCTTGACCTACGTACGTAATAATTATCATACACATAAACACACACACACACACATGCCTACGCATGATCACATTTGTTATGTTTGCGTGTGATATTTATGAACATGATATTTTGACGCTGTGCTATTTCCTGTGATATTCTGATGTGTAATATTACAGACATGTGACATTTTGACGCGATACTAGACAGGGAAGAATTTAGAAAAAAAGGCTATTCCGAAGCCACAGCGAAGTATGTCAAGATTCGAAACAAACCATTGTATTAACGTAGATAGGGTCACTTCTTGAATTTATAAATATCCAAATTGTTTCGAATTTTCGCTAACACTATTTTGCAGTCGATAGTCGTAATTATTGACGAAACTTTCGAGATAACTTTGTACAACCGACAAACCATGGTATTCCCGCAGAAGAAGTACAGACACCAAACGCTGTATCTTCTCATTTCGCCGCTCGTTATCACTATGTAAATAAATTTTTTTCTCAAACTCCGTTTTAACGCTGTCTCCAAAGTTTCTCGCCATATACCAGGCAGTGTCGTGTCATAATATCGTAATGCAATTACAAAGTCGGAAGGAACTCCTTACCGGTACTTCGGACTACGTTGGTTGGAAACTACAGGCTAATTCCAAAGTAGCCTCCCGTGAAACTTTACCAGAAGCGCACGGTTACGCTATTACTCGTCCCCACCCCCCTCCGCCCCGCCGCTTGTGTGCTAATTCGCGGCGGTTCTAACACAGCATAAGGCCGATATACAGGAGTGCCGAGCTCGATAGCACGAACGACATAGCAGGAAGCAGCTTGAATGCCGAGAATAGCGGTTTCCTCGCGGATTCGAACACCACCCACAGACTTTATGCGCTTTACCTTTGACTATCAACGATGCATCCCGGAAGCGCGCGCGGTCTAGCAGTGAGTGTGGGTATATTATGGATTGTGTATAGACAAAGTATAGAGCATCGACAACATGTGTACATCGTTGCCTATCTAAGTGTGGTTAGCTGCGCTGCTCCCTCACTTTCCGCGGGTTAGTTCGTCGCTTTGGTGAGCCCGCCATACCGATGCAAAGCTCTGGAGCAATCCTTTAATCTCGCGGTTGTTGCTTCAGCCGCGAGAGCTTTCAACTGAAATGCCTTTCATCTCCTCTCGTTTCTTGCCTTCCATCGTCGCATCGACCGCGCGGACGACCATTCATCACGTCTGATTGATGCTTTGACGATTATCTACGATAACGGACTGGATGAAACTCAATTAGGTACTACGCACCGGAGAAAACGAAGGAAGGATGGATTAGGGGGACAAAATGGGGGATTGATGGGGGAAGAAATGTATCTTATGCAACATCAAATTTGGAAGTGGTCGTAAGGCTATCTCCTTTCCTAACCGGCACTCGTTGCCCTCAGAGAAATCGTCGTAAGTGTTGGCACAGAATAACTGTACGTTGTTAGTGACTTGTGACTTTTTTTACAAGGACCCTGGTTCCGCACGTGCTGTTCCAAGTTATTTTTACAGTGCACGGTCGACTGTGAACGCTTTGCGTAGAGTTATGTTAAGTACCATCCTTTTTACTTTTTATCCTGTTTTTCCGACGATCTGGGAAGTACTTACAGTAGACGATCGCGTATTTCCAAATCAGATAATTCCAACCGTCAGGTAAGTTGAAGAAAATACCATCGAGTAAGTTGAATTTTGACTCTTCACCGGGTCCTTCTACCTGCTCGGCGAGGCAACGGCGCGCTCCTTCCCTTTTCATACCGACCAATAGAATCGTTGCTGCAATTTGTGTGACAGAGAGGGAACGCGGCGGAAAGGGAAAATTTTCCGGTGGAAGGGACAGTGGGCAGGTACTCCAGCAGGTACTAGAATATTCAACTTATCTGATGGTGCCTAATTGGCGGAGCTCCCAACTCTTCAACTTATCTGATTGCCTACTGTACCTTACTTATTATATTACTTCACATCTCATCAAACTCATTAGGCTATTGCACTTTAGACTGGAAACAGATATTTCTGATCGACTATGAAAACTAGATTCGCGAATTCGAAATATCGATATATTTACGCAACGAGTTTCGCAAGAAAGAACATTGACATTAACTTGTTTTATAGTGTTACGTCCAGTGTAACGCTCTGTTTATTTTCCCTTTTACCACCAATAAAAGTTGAATCAAGTTACCCTAAATTCTAACAACCTCAGAGTCCGCAGAACCTCAGAACCTTAACGACTCGACGCCGACGAATCTAGATAAAGTAGATCCGGGCCCCACAGGCGGAGGCCGAGAAAGGCGGTCTCTGACCTCTCTTCCGAGCGCTCCCCGACAGTTCCAAAAAAAGAGCAACTAAAAGGAACAAGGCCCACTTACCGTGGGGATCTACTACTATCAATATCGAGTACCGCCTCATAGATCTTTAACTCAGTAAAAACTACCTTACCGTGGCCAAAAACCACTTAAAAAGCAACCTACGGTCAGTCGTTTAGAGCCTTCGGGCCCTAAATACATAGAGTCGGGTCGACATATTATCTTCATTAAAGAAAACGCCTTAAAACGTTGTTCTA
The DNA here is from genome assembly GCA_934046635.1 of Buathra laborator. Classification (NCBI taxonomy): domain Eukaryota; kingdom Metazoa; phylum Arthropoda; class Insecta; order Hymenoptera; family Ichneumonidae; genus Buathra; species Buathra laborator. Next base: position 981,962 of record OW203896.1, read on the forward strand.
GTTGAGCTTAATTCCACAGGCTAAACGAAAGGAGAAGGGCTCTTGATCATGATTGTAGCAGGAGGAAAAAGGGATTATTTTTGGATAAAAAGCACAGACCTCCCGACTATTTGCAATGAAGAATTTAAAGAAATAACAATGGCAGTTCTTTAACAAGGAATTAGAAGACAGATAATGGCAGATAGAGAAATGAAGCTGAGAATATACTTCGTTAAGAAAAATAACAAAATACGCAATTCATATACAGGATTTGCTCTCTGGAACGCCTGTGTTTATCCTTGTAGTAGTAATTAAATATACATCGTTAAGTAAGGATAAAGAGAGTGACGTCACCGTAAAGGCAAAAAGAGCTTCACCTCAATGAAACTGTACGAACGATCCACGTTCGATGGTTTCAGGCGCAAAGAACCCGTTAGAAGAAAGCGCCATGCACTCTCCGACTATAAGCATAATACTACAAATGAAATACTCAAATAGTTCACTTCAGCCCTCGAGGAATTCTTAACAGTAACCAACTTGAACGCCATTTTGTTTAAACAAAATAACTAAAGGAATAAACTGTAAGGAATTTGTCGAGGAATTTCTTTTCCATGGTACGACACTGGACGAATTATCGTGGAAAAATTTAATATTTTTGTTATACATATATACACGCCACGACCAGTTCACGTTAAATTACGTCTCATTTAGAGAATAATTATATTCATTTCTTTTTATAGAATTAACAATACCCGGTTCGGAAATCTTCATAAGGAGATACAATTTTATATTTCACGCAATACGTATAAAATTCAGAGAACATAGGAGAGCGTATTTCCATTCGACGATACCGGCTTTCTTTGTCTAGACACCGATGAGATTCATTCTACAGTCGGATTGGAACACAACTACTATGATCTGTTGCATGTAAGTATTTACTGTGACGTGGATTTTTCGCTCCCGTCACAAAGCCCGAGAATTATACGGACCTAAGTGACAGCACGGCACAACGGCCAACGTTCTGGCTCTCGGTAGAGTCCCTCTCGGCAATTCAACAGGGCATTAGCTTTAGCTTTTCGAATTTTATTTTGATTATTTTCACTTTTCTTTCCGGTAAACGAGCGATAGCCTTATCGCGTATTCATCGAGAACATCATCAACGCCGGAATCTTCGTTACCGACGCGCGAGAGAGAGCCGCCTCGACATTGGCAAAGGCAACGGCAAGTCCACGCCAGCTACGCTCTCGCAGACAGCATTGGTCGTCGGCGAGAGAGTCGAGAGCCGTATCAGCGCTACGGCTTCGCAGCAGCAACGAAGAGCGTGTCGCCGAGCTACCGCGCGCTCCAAAAGCAACTCGGAGGCTCGTTGCTCTGAACATCGATCTCGCGATAGCGGGCGGAGGATCGACTCGAAGCCTCACCCCTTGCTGTACTTCCACAGCATCGTTCCCGGAGAAGAATCGCATCGCTCAGCATCATTCTCCGGAGAAAGAATTATTGTCGGCCTCATCTGGACCCCAGCATCAACAGCATCGCTCTCGTCGTGTATCGCCTATCAGCGAGTACGTCGAATTCATCGATATCGGACGCTCTCGATATTTAATTTGCGCGCGATGCGCTACCGGAGCGTCTCAAAATTCGGCTAGGGGGCCAAGCGTTAGAGTAGGCAGGGGTGGGGGTCGGTGTCCGTTTCCGCGAAATCGCGATTCGTCTCGAGGACTCAAGCGTGATACACCGAAGAAGCAGGACGTTGTTACCGTTGCCGACCGTGCTGTCCAGCGAGAACCGACGCCTACCACCCGCGATCTCGAAGACTCGACGAGAAATTTCCCGAGGGGCTTCGTTTACGGTATAAATAAACCGGTAAGGCCGTCGTTCGTTTCCGGACAGGCTTTTCTTTAAAGTTCCGTAATATCTTAGTTTTCGGCCAAAAAGATCCCGAGCGATATTGCCGGGTGGTGCGTTATCGTGCATGGCAATCAGTGTTCTGTAGGAAATCCGCGAATCGAAAAGCTATCGTCGGTGTCGATCGTAATTTTATTTGGTTTTATTGTTGGAGAAGTAAAAGAATCGCCGAGAGGGATTCAATTAGCTGTTATTTATTCTGTTTTCCATAAAATTGCGTTACGCGCGAGAGTCCGTAGTTTAAGTTATTCAGTAATTCGGGAAAAATCGCCACCGCTCTCGAGAACCGTGGTACAAATTGTATCCGCCATTTGGGCGTAATCGCGAAGCACGCGCCTCTTATATTTTTCTTTTAACTCTTTTCTGACTTTTCATCGTATTCTTGCGTGACTTTAGTTATCCGATTTTTTTTTTTAATTCTGTGACTTGTATAATTTTATTCTTTTGGCGGACCATCTTTCTTTGTCATTCTGTGGACGCGAGGCGCGCGTCTTTCCTTCGATTATAACGAACTTCGATATTTTCGCTCTCGAGAGCTCGCGGGTTGGAAAGGTCGAATCGACCTCTACTTGTTTGCTGCGCGAACGCGCTCCGTGAAACGACAACCGCTACCGAGAACAAAGATTTATTTATTTTAACACGTCAAAGAATTATTGTATTGCTTGTTTTTGCTACCGAGAGTTGTGTTAAACAATAAAAATTGTTAAATTCGGTTCCCGAATTTTGAGTGTTGGTCATTCCGTCGCGGTTGCCACCTGAACCACCCCCTCTACCATTTCCCCATGGCTGCTTGCTAGCCGAGCGAATATCTCGCTCTCGGGTTTCCTCGATAAAAATTTGTATCGAGAGTTTAGCTCTCGAGACTGGCGCCCAGAGGAACCCTCTCGGTCTTGCGGGATACCGGTTTGTTCGCGGGAATTTGCGTGACATTACCTATAAAGCAGCAGTACGACACCAAAAGTCTCTCTGGTAATGACTTCCAGGAAACCGGAAACGAGAAAAAGAGGGGACCGATACCTACGTGATCTCGTCCGCCCTTTTACTTTTCGATACCCCACCCCGTCACCTACGGCGCGGGCCTAATAAACGAAATTATGCCTGAAAGAAGGACTTAAGATCATGGGCCAATGACGGAAGAGATCCGAAGCATCACCTCATCTTCTCGTTACAGTACCAAAATTTTATACGGAATAGACATAAAAAGACACTCCCATAGCAACATCCCCTCTACATGTCACCAAGAAAAATGGTATAAAAACCCCGGACATTGTGCGCTCAGCAGCCACTTTAGGAAGACCAGATAGACAGACCACTTACCACTTAGAAATATCATTTAGATGCACCCGTTTTGGAAGTACCCACTTCGAAGTATCATTTAAAGAAACCGTATAGACCATATAAAACGACAAACAAACCACAGACTTCTTAATTTGAAGTTTCGATAGATATTCAAAAGATCGAAAATCGCGTAATAAAGAATTTTATTTTATTCTGCTCGAAACCGAACTATTTGACATATTACAATTTTCATTGTTCAACTCAATCCAAAGAAAGACATTCGGGGCTCGTATTGTTCAGAAAATTTAACTCTTTACCAATTGTATCACCCATATCATTTTTTCCGGTATTAAAAACAGTGTTAATCTTACTCATATTTCCATGAGACATTTTATTCTCCTAACAACTCATTTGCGAATACAATCCACGAGAACGAAGTCAACGGGGACCGGCAACTCATCGTTTACAACCGTAAGTACATTTCTACCAAATTATTAATCACGCATGATTTTATTTCCATTCTCGCGACCCAGTGATTTATAAAGTCTCTTCAAGATTCTCCGTCTACCGTGCCTCGCGTTCCGTACCTGGCCAAAAACCGGTAGGTAGCCGCCGTACTACCGAAGACTTCCTCTCTATCTCTCTCTCTTTGTTTCAAAGACGCCGAAAGCATTTCCAATTAATTGACACCCTAAGACACCGATACGACAAGCATTCTTAAGGGCTCCATCCCAAGCAATTTTCCGCAAGGTTAGGCTTTAAAAAGGAGCAACGTTGTTGTCTTTATCGACACCAGGTGTGGTAAAGGTCGGTTCAACACCCTCCTGACCAGCGCGTGCGATAGTAACAAGAGGCAACTGTTAGAACGCAAACTAGAATAATTAAAAGAACGCTAGTTTGGACGAAACAATAGCTATCGATAACTCATTTATAATTAACTGAGTATAATTTCATAGTTACTTCAGCTATTAATACATCAGTCAAATATGGCCATAATTATTTTTAAATCCTGAATACACGATGGGGAAAAAATGGGTGTTATGTTTTTGGTGCCGATCATGATATCACATTTGGAAAGTTTGTCACCGATGCTTGTTAAAACAATAAAAACCTCGTGGCAGTTTTTTGGATGGAGCTTCCCCTGATAGGAGGATCAATTTTGGTCCATATATCTTTTAAATTTGTCGTGTCTCCGCGCAGGTAAACAATTTAAAAAAAAAACCTAAAAGAGTACATACTGCAATGTTTATATGTTTACATTGCATTGTGTAACGAATGGCCGATATCTTCGGTGGAATGATGGTGGTCAATGATGTGACGGTAGGGCCAGAAATAAATGATAGAAAATATGGTGACCCCGGGATTCGAAACCAGGTTGACCAGGTACTAATTAAAAGCGCTAACCACTGCGCTATAGTCACCCATATGTTTCTATCATTCGTGTTGTCTACTTATATGCGAAGCTGGACCTGTCCGTCACACACCGTTACAATCGTCTACAACCGTTTTGCAAATGCAATATGCAGCAGTTCTCACGATATGTAGTAACATGTGACTGTTTTATTATTGCTTTTTTATTACTTTGAAAACGATGAAATAAAAAAGATTTTATCAAAATTGGAAAACTTCCGACAGAAAAAGTACTGTAATACAGAAATAGTATTATGGTAAACGAGGAAAATTACCAATAATTATTCATACATTATATTCGGGTGATTTCCACAATTAATGACGTATATATTTTCGGACTATAATACGCGAATGTCAATTTATTGTATCTTTCTTTGGTGTTATTACATCTCTATTACAATCTTTTTTTAGTCGGATTTATTTGTCTATAGTAAAGGCAACATTTTTCTAGCATAAACTATTTCGGATTGTGTAATCAACAACTACTTTTAACCGATGGAAAATCCCCAATTTACTCACGATAAGGTGTACAACTTATATATATACCCGTTTGGGAAGCGGCGCTGAGCGTGAAGTTGTAATGGGCTTGTATGGTTGTTGTGGGGCGGATAAACGATAGATCAGAACGTAGCTACTTTTTTACATCGGAAATATGGGCGATGGAAGTACAGCGATTGCTTATAAACTCATAAGGCCTTTATAGGTCTCTGGAAATTAGATTTCCCACCCTATCTACAGTCAAGCATCGAATAATTTCTCGGTTCGGTTTCGGCGCAGACGCTGTCATGTAACGTAAGTAAAGCACCTGCAGCTAAGACAGCTTTTCGTGTCATTTTTAGAAATTTTGGCTTAAGAATCCGGATAAAATTTCGGCGATAGGACGGCGTCAAACTTATAGTAACTTCAAAAGTATTGCATTAAAATGAGACCACAATTGCAGGCAAATTTGCATCACGACGTTTCGACATAATGATCAAAAAATTGTCGGTTAAAGCTATGTGACTGTTACCATAAAACAGAGGCGGGTCCTTTTTCTTGGTCCAAACTCCCGGGTTCAGTTACAAGAAACTATCAGAACCGTGGATCATGTAGTTGTAATGAAAAAAAACATCTGTTGCTGAACTGCGTCTCTTATTTTCTCGTCAATTGTCGCTTATCGTATCACTTCTTTTGGCTTCGCACTCCGCTGTAGCATATTTGCTTGCAAATGCGGACACAGCTCAATACGGTAACTATAAAATCGTTTAATGATGATTGACACCCGATAATGGGGACATTGTCGTCATTTTGGGAACGAACGATTCATAATCAAGTGTTGTTAGTGGAATTACTTCATAGCTGAAAAAACACATTCAGACACAACTGAGTGCCCTAGCTTGCTTCTATAACTTCTGTTATTTAAGAAATTGTAGTTAGGCCGAAATACGGATTCCCAGTTTGCCTTACGGAATGACCGTGTTTCTGAAACAGTTTTTTCGAGTTCCTTTGTCGGCGCGATAGTTTTGCAATCTGCTACACAAATTAACCTCAAGCAAGTTATTGCGTTCAGAAAAAAGTGTAAACACGCTGTGTAAGTATCATTTTTTTCGAAAAAGAGTCCAAAAAAAGGAATCTTCATTTTCCACCATTTTTGCAATTCTTATGCCAAAAGTATTCTTGCATCTGGTTTCCGTGTACAACGCACGCAAATTTAAAAAACAACAAGCTTCGTTGTACTGATATACTTTAATTGGCTATATACGATTAGTAGAGTTAATTAGAAAAACAATATAACCATCGCGTTATTTAATTATGAAATTACAGTTGTCCCTACCATTTCTTTACCGGAAGGCAACTTTCTTCCTAATTACTCGAAGATTCAGTGCTCTAATTTAATTTTAATCTATATCTTGAAAATAAGTCTAAGCCACTCGAGATGTCATGCGAAGACAATAAAGTGGACGAATTAGGAGCTCGCCGCGGCATTTGCGTGACACGGTTTTTGCAAGGTTAAAAGTTTTAATATTACGACAACAGAGTTGAATGCGGGATATGTATGTGGGGGGGGGGGGGTGGTTACAAATAACTACGAAAATGGAGAAAGATTGGTGGGGATGGGATGATGTGCAAGGCGCCTGTGGTAATGCTACTAAATATTGAAAATTGCTGGGCTCGTTACAAGCCGGAACGCGCTTTAACCCTCTTCGTGTGTAATAAGAAACCGGAGAGGAGGTGCGGGGAGTGTGGGGCATCCGTTCCTCCACTTTCCACCGAAGCGGCGCTTTGCTCTCGGCCTCCGCTTCGCAACTATATCTCATCTCTTCCTCCACCCCACCCCTTCCACCTTCTCCTCCTCTCGTGTCCATATATTTTACTCCGTTGCCTGAACGCTATAGCGCTTGGCGGAAACGCCAAGCGGCGTCGTATCTTGAAGCTAGTTTAGCATTTTTATCATACTTGTTTATTCAGAGATCCAGTGGCCGGTCTACGGTACACGCCCGCCGGCACCTATCTCTCGACCTCTATTCTCTATTCCAGTCCTTTTCCACTCTCCCGCACCACACTACGGGCGCGCGGATTTTACCTTCCCTCCTCTCTTAGTCGTGTATAAGTCCGCGACGAAAACTGACGGCGTAAGTGATTGCCCGTGTCTGTAGAACGTTTTGACAATTTTTTTTTCAGTCTCAGGTATACCGGTATCTTTTATCACGAATGATTCCCAACGGAAAATCAATGGTCGCGTTGACACGTATGCACAAAAAAAGGCAATCGCAATTTCTGAACAACAGAAATTGAGGCTCCGATGGTTTACGAGGTCGAGCAAAGAAATCGATCGCTGCGATGTTCGTTTAGTTCGACGACGGATAATGAACAATAATTTATAAAGAGCGGGTAAAAATATGATGGAGAAATTGGCTTATTACGATTTTATTACACCTTATAACCCCATGACCTTACATTACCGTCTCTCGGTTTTCCGCAATAAATTATTAGTGTTTATTAGTTTCGAACGAGTAAATACATATCTATGATACATTTTTTACGTTCAGTTTCCTTTTATCTCTTTATTTCAGCGCTGCTCGCTTTCCGCTCTGACACAAAATTGGGTTATACTACTCGTATCGATCATTCGCATTCGTACTCATTACATTTTTCTTTTCATTTTCTTCTTAACACGGACATATACGCATTTATCAGATTTTTTAAACAAAAACCTTGCAGACACAAATATTTTCTACTGAATAAGCAATTGTTTTTGGTTTTTTAAACAAAACTCCGAACATTGATGGCGAATTACACAAAAAAGACACACAATAGTGGCTCAGATATGTACCGGTCAGGTCCGAGAGAATTAAGGAGTCAAATTTATTGTGTCCACAGGTACATTCAGAAAACGAAAAAAAAATAAAAAAATGCTTTCTGAAACGATTTGAAAAAGCTCTTAAGGAGGGTGTGTCGTTATATTCCCAGCCAAAAGTGAGATTCGGACAGAATTTCGTAACTTCCCGATGGGATAGAAATCTGAAAAAAATCAACCATACAGAAGGTACTAAAAACATTAATTTTGTATAATGATAATTCCAAAAAGTTCTTATCAAAATGAAAAAAAAAAATTCAACGAATCATCCCGTAACCCAACTTTTTTACTTGCGAAAGTTGATTTGCTAATTTTTCCGAACACATATGAATTTTTTTTAAATTTTTCTAATTTTTAAAAATATTGTTTTTGGAAAAATCTTTGATCGATATTTGCAAATATGTTTGATCGATTGCCCGGAAAACTTTTGAGTGTAATGCGCACTGTTTCTCCGAACTCGTATCCAAATTTCGTGACTTATCAGCATTAAAAAAACTAAAAAAAATATAGGAAAATTATTTAAAAATATATAAAGGTTCATATACATAAAATTAACCTTTTTAGAAACTTCTCTATGGTTAATTTTTTTCAGATTTTTATTCAATTCGGAAGTATTTTAAATTTGTCCGGAATCTCACTTTTATCTAGGATTGTATCGATATACCCTCCTTAAAGAACCGAACAAACGACAATCCTTTATAATTTCGAATCTAAAACATAAGTTTTTTTCATTTCCATTATCCTCGTATATAATCGGGGGACCGGAGCAAGTCGGAACCACTGTGTAAACAAATCAAAGGTTTTACACAGTATAGCACTGTACGAAATTAGAGTTCATTATACGATAAGTAATTTTGTAGACAGCCATGTTCATCGAGTAGAGTCTACGATTGTTTTAAACCTGTGGTTCGGACTTCCCCTAGTCTCTCTAATATTATTATTCGGACGAAAAAAAAAAGTAATCGTTAAGCAGCCGAGAATATACTCGCAGAACTCGATCGAATCTATCGGCGTCACAGAGAATCATTCCACCTATCGATAATGTACGTACGAACAAATATTAGTGTGAATTAAAGCTAATGTACTAACGTCATAGATTGATCCATTATCGGTTCTTTGTTTTTTTTTTCATAGTCTCGTGAATCAGGCGTCTTCTCGGTGAGTCCCGGTAGCATGACTTCCACGAATCAGCGTGTCAAGCTTTTCTTAAACGCAGGTGCGCTCGCGATCCCCCACACTTAGGTTGTCGCTTTTTTAAATTTGTTTCCTTATATATTAATATCCTCTCGATTTTACATACATATCGTACGTAAATTTACCTATTTACACAGCATGCATAAATATCAACAGCTTATCGTTTACAGATATAAAAAAAACTCTCTTGCTGGAGGGGAAGAGGGGAGGGGGTAGTTTCCGTGCTGCCAAGCCATTCGGGTTGTAGCGAACGGCGCTCGCTATTCCAAATATTTCGATTTACCTTGTAAATTATGTCATGTCGCTGTGCCGATCCGCATTGCCCCCAACGCGTTCTTCGGGGCTCAAGAAACACGCGAGGTATGACCTCAACGAGGTCAAGTCTAGAATAAAATCGTTCCACAATTTCAATTTTTTTCTCTGCCTTAAATGATGAAAATTTTTTTAATTCTTTAATTTTCTTTTTTTTTTTATTCGATTTTCTAGAGATTCTTGGGATAACAACGCGGTCATATTTTTATTCTTCAGCTTTTTCATCTCGAGCGAAGTCTAGAATAAAATCGTTCCACAATTTCAATCTTTCTTTTTCCTTTTGTTAAATGTTTCTTCTCTTTTTTTTCTCACAAATTCACAGAGATTCTTGGGATATCGACGCAGGTACATTTTTATCCGTCGGACTTTTTATCCTTCCATCCCTCGGCAAGGATAAGCCGAAAAGCCAAAACTTTTGGCGATTTAAACTCCGTTTCTGAGCGGTGGCCTTGGAGAGAGACAGAAGTAGCGAAAAGTAGACCGCGCGCACCAGCCTGCCTATTGTTAATTTAAAGCCGACTCTGTCACACCTGTAGCCCTTGTAAGGTTCGCGGAGAGCTTTGCGAATCGGCAGATGCGACTTAACGAATCATTTGTTCTTCTTCGAAAGTTTTTTTTTCTGCTTCTCTCGTACTTCCCCCATAGATCCGAGAGGAAGTAACGCTTCATGGATCTCCCCTACGACCCGAAACTCCTCAGCTTCGACTTTCACGCCCTTTTTGTTTTTTTTTACTCTTCTCTCGCTCGTCGTTCGAATGCCACGTAAACGGGATCTTGGGAATTCCCTAGGAGATAATCGAGCAAAACTTTTTGTTTCTTCATTGACAAATTCTCGGCTTCGCGTAACTCAATGTCTCGGTTGTGGCGAAAAGATGAATTTTTCGAACGATAGCTGCTGGCGATTTATTGGAAACGACAACTTTGGCAATACATCAACCATTTTAAACAATGAAGTAGAAGAATAAGTTCACGAGAAAATCAGATTATGAATGATTTAAGACAATGGCACCTGTGATATGTAACGTCATTAGGGAAAAAACACTTTTAAACTTATCGAAATTTTATATTGTTTTTTTTTAATACAACGTAAGTTGCTGTTGCCTTTGATCTGAGGAGGGGATTTATAACATTTGTAGGTAGAATTCGTGAATCTCATCAAAAGATCTTCACCTTAATCTTGATCCATCGTAATAGATTGAGAAAAAAATTGCTGTGTGGCATTCGAACTATATAAATCGTGATGTTATCCGACAATTTTCAACAATTATACCCATCGTTCGACGAATATCGCCCGATGATCGGGCCACGTTTACACACAATAATTCCCATTTTCTCAAGGTGTTGCCTTTAATGGTCCGTTCATTTCATAAAATTGCCCTCGGGACTTCCCGCTTCCTCCGTTTCATAGCTGTCTTATTGTTTACGTTGTTTTTGTTTTTTATTTTTATCTCTTTTTTTTTATCCCGAGAGAACGTTTTCCCCGTACCAGGAACTCAGCTTTCGCGAAATTACCCTTCGCGCGCGGAGTCCTCACCGACGAGCAAGCGGGGGATAGGCGCTCACACGATCTTGTCCCGGCACCTGCAGGTAGCCCGACAGAATTGTCGTCTCTCCAGTCCCTGTTGTGTTTCGCTTTGGCACAGCCATGCCGGCCACGTGTCGTAAAGCTGGCGACAGTTGGCCCACAAATCGGCCCACGGACAAGCGTTCTTGCAAAGCTTTCCCAGACGACAGTGACCCTCACAGCTGCTGCACGCTGGTCCAGCCACATACGGTGTGCTCAACTTGTCCACATGATTGCCACTGCAAATGCCGAACAAACAACAAAAAAAAGATCATCAGTTATACACCGGAAAAGCGCATTCGCAATTGTTTCACAAAATACATTTTTATTAGTCAAGTGAGTCTCTGGAGGCGGGTGGGTCTTCTAGCTTTTTCGAGAACTGATATACATTGAATCGACGCTAACCAATTGCGTAATTCCGGAAAAGCTTAGTTGTCGCCACAAGGTACAACATATTTGTACTTTAACCAAAAAAAGTGTCAAATGCCTGCAAAAGTTGTTGAAAAATGTTTTTTAGAAAAGTCTTTTTTTTAAATACAACTTTACTCCATTGCGTACTTCTGCCAACAAATATTATTTTGTCATACACACGGGGTTGTGCGGCCGCCAGATGCGACTCACGGACGGCGCGAGCTCATGTTGTCCAACTTTTCACTACGCGTTTTCCGAAAATTGTTCTTTCGGGAAATTGTTTTCGAGACAATTTTTTGTCGGGGATTTTCCCGTAAACGCTCTTGTCATCCGCAAACACCTATAAACTTTTCTCGTTGTAATATTACGAACAATATCTTTAAAGTTAAGACATTTTTTTGTTAAATTAACATTTTTTTTGTCAAATTAACAAGAAAAATGTTGTGGACGCCCGTGATCAAGATATGTTTGTTTAAATGCCCACAATCTTTTTTTTTGTTGATACAAAAAAATATATTAAAAGTTAACAAAAAAGTTTGTTAAATTTACATTTTTTTTTGTAAAATAAACCATTTTTAAAAATTTTTATTAAGTGTTTTTTTTCGTAAAATTATCGAGATATTTTGTAGATTTGTGTCAACAAGAAAAGTTTGATCCTTTTCTTACAGTGTACACGGGTTTACTTTCAATATAGGAAATGATAATATTTCGCGTGTATTTAACTTATTATCTTGAATTTGCGTTAACCACGAGAATAAATCGAAAATCTATATGCGATCGACATGCGCCCCAATATTGACAATCCGATGAAGGATGTATGAATGCAGGAAGAGAGATGAGTGGATATTTGACGGGTGCATACGCGCGGTATTGAGACAGAGCAATCCCGCGTGAGCGCAAACAAGTTAATTAGAGATACCTCGTTGATTTCCGGCTGAATACTGCGCAACGGAACGAATACCAAACTCGATTGTGTACTCTTCATCGACGCAAAAGCGCCATCGATACCGTACAAAGCCACTTTTTCCGTTCATTACTATGCTACCTTTTTTTCCCCATTTGTCGTTTTTCGCTCCATGTACCCACGACTGGTATTGAAAGATCAATTAATCACTGTGGACAGCGACGGTTGTGTTTTTTTTTTTTACGATTCAATGTTACAGAGTTGCAGAGACCATAGTCACACAACGCGAATTTCTGTGATAACTGGCATTTGTGAATTACAATGTTTTTTTCGTAATTGGAACGGTGCGCGGTCCGAAATTTTCTTCGTTGTCGTCATATCCTCCGAGGTGGCTTTTTGCTCCAACGTAACGCCGGTCCATCGGTGTTAGCTTAGTTGGGTTGTAACTTCAAAAGGATTAGGATGACAGGAGCTTTTGAAGCTCGCTAAAGCCGGTGGAAAACACGTTCGGCTTTATTGCAACGGATATCCCGTCCATTCATTTCATTCTCTAATTATCCGAGTAAATTCAGCTTTTCATCGACCGTGTGGATTACACGGAAATAAAAAGAAATGTGTGGGTCGCTTTGAACCTCGTGCGCACTTTTAAGTCTTCTGAAAAATTCTATATACTTCGGACAATCCGGCGTTACCGTTCTTTTTGTTGAATCAAAAACGATGTCATCATATCCGTCTGTGAGATGGGGAAAACATGAATTTCTAGTTACAAAGTTACCGTCCGTCGATTAGTGTGCTATTACGGGGGCTCCTGATTTTCATTTGCACTGATCATACGTTTACCAGCCAATTTTTCGCGTTTTCGTTATGAGAAATGTATCTAACCAATCATGGTGGTAATTTCATTTGCTTATTTTTTTTTATGACTCAATTTAATCACCACCACGTGGTTCGAAAATTTTGCATGTGGAAATTTATGAGCAATCGATCTGAAATTAAGTCCCTAAGTTGAATGACCGCCGAGGTTTATCGGTATTAAATTTTAAATTATCGGTAAAAGGATTCAAAAGTTCTGCATTGTTTTTGTAGAAAATGTTCTTCTTCTCGTTGCGGTTCCCGTATTTTTCCAATTATTGCGTTGAAATTCTGTATAGAAATAGAATCACCATCAAGGATATTTGACATTGAGTTTACAAAGATCGTTAGAACTGTTTAAATTTTATGATATTTCACGTATTTCGGAAAATGGTTGAGATAGTTTCGTCTCTTCAGCGAATGGCTATCTACCGAGCTGAAACTTAAGAATTCGGATTATGAATAATTAAAAAGTTAGTATAATTGGAAAAATAACGGTCTATGACCTATTGAGAAATTGGTCCGATATTTTTTATCTCTACGCTGTAGAGACCCAAAATTTGCACTGAAAGTTGCCACAAAAATGACCCTGAAAATTGCGAATGCTTAAATTTCATCCTCATGATTTTTTTTCCCTCACAAAGCTTTTTCTGTGAGGAGACAAAACATATTGTCGTATTTGCATTTTCATAGTAGAAACGTTGTAAAGGAGATTAATGAGAACCTAATATCGAATATTTGAATGTTCAACATTTTTTTATAACTATAGAGGAAAAAATTGGAGACGAAGCAGTTGCTACTGGCGTTTTGCAACTCGCGACTTTCTCATCCGAATTGTTGATGGCGTGAAATTAGTATTTTGTTGAGATGTATGTTTGTAGGAGGGGGGGGGGGGGGAAGGAATTTGAAAAATGTCGATATCTGATAGGGCCAATGTGAGTTTTCGAAGGCATCGACTTTGATCCTCATGATTGTAACTCAAATTTTGTTAAAATTTTGTTGATCACTTGCTATCTACGTTTACCGCTGAAATGTTTGAACATTATGTCACAAACCATAGGTGCCGAATCGACCTTTTGGCGCTGGTCTGATTTTTTTTGTTTTATTAATGTTATTAACGAATGTAGTGTGCACATTTTAAGTTCATAATTTAATTTTTTTTTGCATTACGACGAATGATTTTTATTACAATGAAACATGGTGTTTGCGATAAAAACTGTATATGTGTTACGTCCCGTGATTACACGGAGAGAATTATTGGGCAATGGTCGCCAAAAAAATATGGCATTAATACCTAAACAACATAGTAAACTGAACACGAAGCGGCACTATAGGAAATTTTACCATACTGCTGAGAGAAATGTTTCATGCGCATATCCTTTGTAATTTGGGAACTGTTCCCATACATCTCTGTGTCTATACGACACCGGCTATTGTAGTTCTTAATATAACGAATAACAAAAAAATTGAGAAGACCAATTGTGGAGTTTATTGCTATTGGCAGTTTGTCGCATATTCCTACACGCATAGTAACGACATTTTTACATATGGAGAAAAACATCAGAGTGCCGCTTCATGAATCGATTACTATACGGAATTGGGGAACCGTCACCATACTCTTCTATCCGTGTATCGGGGTTTCTTTTTCGCGAAATAGCGCTGCTCTTCGACCGAACCGAGGAAAGAATACAGCTGCACGCGTACACTCGTGAGGTGATGGAGAAGAGCACGCCGTATATGGAAAACGTCGACGGAGAATGTATGCCCGAAGACTGTTTAATAAATATTCGAGCACGAATTCGTCGAACCGGAGCCAAATAATTCTGTCATCGGTGATTTGAAGAAAATCAACAGTCGTTAATGGGCTCGAGTTACTCGAGCATTTCAAAAGGCTTTATCCGAAGACGACAGACTACGGCTCGATCATGCATAACGAACGTGTGTCATCAATACCACGCTACAGGGAAAAATCACCACTACGATCAAAGAATGCCGGCTCATGTACTGGGGCCAGCCAACGTGCAAGGGATCCAACTGATCCTAAGGCTCAGCGAGGCTCTATCTCCGAAACTCATTCACACTACGAAGTGTTGCGGCTCATAGACACGAGCGCTCGATGACTACGAAGCGAGAAGATCAACGCCTGAAGTGACGATACCAACAGCTTCACCCTCAACCACTATGCATTAGGCCCAGCGAGTTGTAAAACTTCCGATCTCCTTCGACGAGTGCAGCACCTCTTGGGCATCGTTCACAGTCACCCCCGCGAACAAGAAGAAATTCCCGATGGTCCGCAAGTTAATTCAATTAGAGAATGTTACGTCCTGACCCTTAATCTACACGTATTTTCGATTTTTCTATCCTTAACTGATTTATTTATTTTTATTATTTTCTCTCGCAAAGGAAAGAACCCAGACATAGAATCATCCGACCATAATATCACGTTTCGTCAATGCATATCCGCTCGCGACGGTCCGCGAGCGCTCGCGATTTTACTTGAAACTGCATAATTCTGTTCTCTCAAATTGATGAAAAAAAAATTGTTCAACAAATTTATGGTAACTTAACTTTTTTTTTATAAAAATGATTCGTTCAGTTTTCTGAATACGGATGAATTTTTTCAGATTTTTATCTTTGGTTTGAATTTTTTTTTTTAATATGAAAAAAATGTGTAGAAAAAGACAAAATTCAAACTAAAGATAAAAATCTGAAAAAATTCACAAGTATTCAAAAAAATGAACGAATCATTTTCATTAAAAAAAAAGTTAAGTTACCATAAATTTGTTGAATAACTTTTTTTTAATCAATTTGTTAATAACATTTTGCAATTATTATTGTGCAAAATTAATCTTTTCAATACCTTTAATATGCATGAATTTTTTCAGATTTTTATATTATCGAGAAGTGTTTGGAATTTCCTCACAATTTCCTCGAATTTAGGCGAAATGGACACCACGCGCTGTAGCTACCGTAACCGGTAATCTAGAGTCAGAATGTTCGTTTCCTCAGATTCAGAAACGATAGTCGCGATCATTATCATAGTAAACTTCTTTTTGTTTGGAATATTTGTGTATTTCTACATTCAATACACGCAAATAACGATCCGAGATCTTTATAATAGAACCATTTCTCAATCGCCGCGTATCGTTACTAATATTGAGGCCCCACTTCCTCGCTCCGAACCCAGAGGAGTCTAAAATCCAGTTCGCGATGAATTACCCATTGATAGCAGTGATTTTCCTTATTTCCTGTCTTGTGGTTTATGTAATAGTCGCGATAGTTTTGTATATCCGAGTTTTGCGTTATTTCTCTTCCGAAATCCCTTCCGTTACCCCGCAAGAAGCTACTACGCGATGTCCATTGTATTAACGAAAACGTGTAGATTTTTCCTTCGTTAACTTCGCGAATGTGCTCTAGCCTCTTCCTGAGCAATTTTCCGCAAGGTTAGGCTCAAAACGAGGCACCCGCGAATCGTAGCTGCTTCGATAACGCGTAAATTGATTAAGTTCATTGACCGAGATGCGGCCAGCTCCTCGCGTAAATTCATGATGCGCGACGTAACATATGTGTGTATAACATCAAAAACTTTTTTATATTGCGTTCTGCGAGGTGGATAAGAAACTAGTGAACAGAAAGTCATTTTCTGTAGATTATTACAGATTACTATAGATTAAAAAAATTTTGATGTTTGTAAATGTTTTTTGGATTTTTTTTTTTTTCATTTTTTTTTTACGTTTCAGGTAAACTGTTAGAAAATGTTGATAAAAAAATTTGAATTTTAATAGGAACCTCAGTTTTCATATGTAGAACATGCGTACCAAGTTTCATAGTTTTTACTTATATCTGCGGAAAGATATCAAGGGGCGCGGTAGCGCCTCGACGCAAAGTACTGAAAAAACAGTACAAGGCGTGCCGCTACTGATCAAGAGGCGCGGTACCGCCTCGACGCCAAGTACTGAAAAAACAGTACAAGGCGTGCCGCTACTGAGTAACCTACGCCAATATACCGGAAGTGTATAGTGCGTTCAACTTTCGATCGATATATCTTCGCAATAATACAACGAATCGAATTTTCATGGACACTTTTATAATGTAATTTTGGGTCAATCTTTCGAAAGAGCCTAGTTACCATTCAATTGGTTTAGCCTATTTTGAGATCTCGAGGTCGGGAATTTCACAGGGTCCAAACGATTATAAAGTGTCCCCTATATATATGTCTGCGTCTACGTCAGTTCATCGAAAAATGTGCGTGGTGGCGCGCTCGTCGCCACAGCCGGCGTAGCTGTCAGCTGTTGTCGGTGGCACGTATTTTCACGGCGTGAACATTTTTTTGAGTGTTTCCGAAAATAATAATTATGTATGGCGTATCGTGGTTTAGTGTCTCGACGCGAAGTAAAAAAGAAAAATTACGAATTACGTGTTATACGTGTGATTTTATATCGATTATAACTTTTCTTTGCGATCTCGAACAACATAACCGGCAATCATGAAGTGGAATATGTGACGTGCCGTTCGCCCGGTTTTGCATATAGAATTAATTTTGAACGATCTAAATTATCCGATCCTTCGAAATTAGTTTTAAAGGTAAAATTACAAATGTTAGCTTTTCAAAAAGGAGTGAAATTTATAAAAATATTTTTTTCAAAAAAAAGATACGCCAAGTACTGAAAAATCCGATTTGCAAATATTATTAAAAAAAAAATGAACCAAATTTTATAAGCCAAGCATAACAGAAAAAAAGGATTCTATATAACAAAAAATATTGTTTTTTTTGGAAAAAAATTGCTGTAAAAAATTGGCGTTCCAATGCAAATAGTGGTTTATTGTGACGCTTGCAAACACCGGAACGCCAATTTTTTACAGCAATTTTTTTCCAAAAAAAACAATATTTTTTGTTATATAGAATCCTTTTTTTCTGTTATGCTTGGCTTATAAAATTTGGTTCATTTTTTTTTTTAATAATATTTGCAAATCGGATTTTTCAGTACTTGGCGTATCTTTTTTTTGAAAAAAATATTTTTATAAATTGTTTATACGCCAGAAAATTTAATACGTACAGACAGACGGATGAGGAAAATCACTGTTTTAACATACTTTGACAGCAAAAATAACTATTTTGGTCATGAAAAATGATAGATTGAATCACAATGATGAGGATAAAAGTGAGGAAAGTTTTTTTTTTGTTTTAAAATGTTGAAATTAGTTATTTAGACCCTTCCCTAATTTCATCCTATTTTTTTTGCGATTACAATACTTTATCTTTTTCCATACGTCGCATAGGATGAGAAAGTAAAAAAACAACTTGATCAATCCAAGAATTTTGAAAAAAGTCGACGAATGTCATATTTGTCGTACTTTGCTACATCGTCATTTTTTCTTTCTCGTTCACTTGGCCGTAAAAAAATTTTAAATCGATTTTTCTTAAAGGTACCTTTTTTTTCAAATATATTATAGCGCAAGAAAGTGTCGAGTAGGTCAGATTTTTTAAAAAATTTTACGAGAAAGAGGCTTTGGACTCAATGAATTGAGAAAATGGCTGGCAAAAAAAACCCAACGCGTGACCCAACCCAACCCAACGTGTTCTTATTACTGACTTTGAGGGACCAGTGTTTGGTTGGTTTGCTTTCCTGGTTCACTTAAAAAGGCCGCGACATTGACTCCGCGTGGCAAACGCAGTACCAAACTTCTATTGAAGCGAACCTTTGTCTTCCGAGAGCCAATATTTTTCGCCAGCCCCCTATTACTTATCTTTATAGGTACATATACACGCTCGACTGGGATTCGACCGGGAGTGCAGCCCCGCGGGGCCGCAGAGTACGCGTTAGTTCTCGCACCGCGGTTTTCGTCCTCCTTTCCCTATAGCTATTGCTGGTGCAGTAGCTCACCAACTTCACAAGCGAACGATATATTTCCAACTCGTGTATGTATAGTACGTCCCGGAGAGGCGTGCAGTACCGTCACCTTCCTACCGCGTTGCAGTGCCGGCGAAAAACCGTGAATTACGTCGACCCACCGGAATTTATTCGAAGAGGGGTGAGGAGGGCGATATGAGCGCGTACCGTGTCTATTCTTTCTATGCATTTTTAGATTTTTCTTTGTCGCGTGTTTCTCGGATTATACAGAGACCGAGCTTTGCCTGTGGTGCGAACTGTAATGACGAAAAATTGCATAGCCTCAGACTTGTTTGCGTTTTTCGTTAACCATTGCGAGAACGCACATTGTGGCTCAGCAAAACCGGTAGCATTTTTTTTAAACCTCTAATGTTTTTACAATTTATTAGGTTGACGTAGCGTCAACGTAGCGTCAACAAATTGCGCAGCGTCAATGTTGCTTATATACTGCTCTATCGATTGCGCTACACTGGAATAAAAAATTATTAATTCCCGACAAACCCCGATGATTTCATGGGGGCGGTTTAGTCCCTTAAGATGTTCCCTTAAAACAGACTCACAATAACCAAGGATCCCCGGTAACCTTGTATTGATAATAAGGAGGGGCGAATTGGTGCGGAACAGACAAACTGACAGACACACGGAGACAAACAACTTACCAAAATATATACAAGATATCAAGAGGCGCGGTAGCGCCTCGACGCCAAGTACTGAAAAAACAGTACACGGCGTGCCGCTACTGAGTAACCTACGCCAATATACCGGAAGTGTATAGTGCGTTCAACTTTCGATCGATATATCTTCGCAATAATACAACGTATCGAATTTCGTTGGACACTTTTATAATGTAATTTTGGGTCAATCTTTCGAAAAAGCCTAGTTACCATTCAATTGGTTTAGCCTATTTTGAGATCTCGAGGTCGGGAATTTCACAGGGTCCAAACGATTATAAAGTGTCCCCTATATATATGTCTGCGTCTACATCAGTTCATCGAAACATGTGCGTGGTGGCGCGCTCGTCGCCACAGCCGGCGTAGCTGTCAGCTGTTGTCGGTGGCAATGTTATACGCCGTCTACGTTTACATCAGTTCATAGAAAAATTCGCGCGGTGGCGCGCTCGTCGTCACAGCCGGCTCAGCTGACAGTTGTTATCGTCGGCACGTATTTTCACGGCGTGAACATTTTTTTGAGTGTTTTCGAAAATAATAATTATGTACGGCGTATCGTGGTTTAGTGTCTCGACGCGAAGTAAAAAAGAAAAATTACGAATTACGTGTTATACGTGTGATATTATATCGATTATAACTTTTCTTTGCGATCTCGAACAACATAACCGGCAATCATGAAATGGAATATGTGACGTGCCGTTCGCCCGGTTTTGCATATAGAATTAATTTTGATCGATCTAAATTATCCGATCCTTCGAAATTAATTTTAAAGGTAAAATTACAAATGTTAGCTTTTCAAAAAGGAGTGAAATTTATCAAAATATTTTTTTCAAAAAAAAAAAAAAGGTACACCAAGTACTGAAAAATCCGTTTAGCAAATATTATTAAAAAAAAAAAGAACCAAATTTTATAAGCCAAGCATAACAGAAAAAAAGGATTCTATATAACAAAAAATATTGTTTTTTTTTTGGAAAAAAATTGCTGTAAAAAATTGGCGTTCCGGTGTTTGCAAGCGTCACAATAAACCACTATTTGCATTGGAACGCCAATTTTTTTTCCAAAAATAACAATATTTTTTGTTATATAGAATCCTTTTTTTCTGTTATGCTTGGCTTATAAAATTTGGTTCTTTTTTTTTTTTTTAATAATATTTGCAAAACGGATTTTTCAGTACTTGGCGTACCTTTATTTTTTTTTTGAAAAAAATATTTTGATAAATATAATTTACAGCAAATTTCGATATTTTAAATCTGATGTTTGTATCTATCAAGGACGCGACAGCGTCTCGACGCCAAGTACTTAAAAAGTATTATTTTATGTGGCGTGACGCTACAGTGTATTCATACGCCAATATACCGGAAGTGTACGATAATTGAAACTTTCGACCGATATATCTCAGGAATAAAACATCGAATCAAATTTTGGTTGACACTTTTATAATATAATTTGGGGTCAATCTTTCAATCTTATATAGTTCATTCCCAAGGGGTGGTAAGGGATCGGTATTGGCTCTAAAGGGAGACAAGGTGATACTGGCAAATGAAAATGCAAGGGAATTTACAGTTTCCGTACCATGTATACTGTGACGGGTTTTTATCGGTTTGGGAGCCGACAATCAGCTCGCCGCCCAAAATATAATGGCGCCCGTGTTCGTCCACTTTATCTTTCTCTTTTAATAACCGTGTTGGGCGCCAGTGTGCTGTATCGAACCCGGCACACGAGGATATTCACTCTTTCTGTTGTTAATCGCTACTTATGGCTAGCAGGAGGGGGTGCAGTTCCTGAGACAATAAAATGCAAGTAATCGTACACAATATATCAGATATTTTGTTAAAATTGTGACTCCAAAAAATGATAATTTATTTAATTCTCGAAAAATTGCAAAGACAAGTATTTTGACTCCTTGTTGGATTACTTTGACTCGACAGATAAGTTGTAACCGACAATGTAATATACAAGCGCTCGACGCTTCAAGCCGGCCGATAACGTTCTCAAGAATATTCAGCGTGGGGACGAGCGGAGAACACTCCGCGCTACGCGCGAGATTATCTCAAAAACGCAACGATAATCGTAACACGAGTGCATGGCGTGCGCCTACCTTTCTTTGTACGATTAATCCTCGATTCGATCGTCTTTCTGGATCTTCCCGTTTCTCGTCACGGCAATACAGAGCGGAGCACGGTTTCTCGATATATCCTCGTTACGTTACTATTCTATTCTCTGTCGCTCTCCTATTCACAACTCTAACGTCTACTTAATTACACTGTCCGCACGAGAGTGTCCGCATGAGAGGCGGGGCACGGCCTCTCGTCTCGTCTCTCCACGATCGTCGTTAGAGTCCTCGTTGCTCCTCTTTCCCCTATCGCGTCTCTCTCTGGCACGTCGCGGTATCTTGGCCATCTGTAACTTAACAATAGTATCCTAACGCAGTATATCTTTCGCTATACTTTCGTTTTCTCTGTGAGTATCGGTGGGAAAAGACTCGTCGCACGCCTAAACTCTCGTGCGTTATTACCTATTTGCTTGAATGCGAGCACGTATATTACGCCTCGTCACAATAAATAGCTGTATGACTCAGTAATGAAGGGAACTATATTATTAGTGAGTAGGGATGGGTATTGTAAAGATCAAAGACGGTGATCAATGGAAATAAATCTATCTATTTATTCTCGAGAATAGGGATTTTAATTACGAAGACAAAAGTGCAAAAATGTGTATTTTTGCGCTGTAAGTTCGTTACCGATGTCCAGCGCAAAATAGAATTCGTCGTCTTGGGTATTTCATCTAAGAAAAAAAAATTCGTCTGATCGACTGATGTGACGAATCTGCAGCTTGAACGGATTTTTTAGAACGTTCGTACGAGTCGAACGATTTCCAGAGCTACGCGGGGACATTCATCGATATTCCTATTCCCGGGGATTTATCGACAGGCGAAAGTGCCAAACGATGTTTGGTAGACGAGCTCTGGAGTGACGACAGTGTCACGTGATACAAGCGCGTCGAATTATCTGCTATAGTTTTGAATTCTACGTATTGTTACGAATATGAAGATGATGATGTATATAGATATACACGCGTAAACACGATATTGCAGTTTTTTACCATCACCGTTTCCCTTTTCACCGATGATCTCGGTTACTTCGGTAGCGCTAGGAGTTCGGGGCACGCGAATAATCGTTAGACATTGTCAACTTCGTAAAATCAATGATTTATTTAAATAAAAAATATGAAATAACCAATACCATATTCAAAATGTTTACCTTAATAGCTTATTTTAATTGTATCCGCTGGACAATAAAAATACGCTACGAAACAGACTCGAGTTATCGTAGAAACGGTAATATTAATTATTCGCAAAGAAAAAGCATTAATTTGTTAGTTTGTCGCGGATGGCGCTGAAAGACCGTAAACTATTCCGAAGTATACGAATTTTCCATAAATTTTCGTGAAAAGAACGAAATTTTAGCAAATTTTCACTCGAAATATCGATTCAAACAGAAAAGAATAAAAGTAATAGGAATTTACCGTTTATAGGTCAGTAAATTGCAATTTAGTAATTTTACGGAGTTATTACCCGAAAATATCAATTGTAACTTCAAACAATGATTGAAAACAAAGATTTACCGACAGATTGTTGATAAATGACAATTTAATATTTTTAATGAATTTTACCGACCGAGCAACTTAGTTCGATATGAAATTTAAGAAAATTACCGCAGGGTTACGATTCCGATATTCCTTCATGGATTATTTTAGCGTTTACTGGGAGGTTACGGTCTCGTGCTGCGCGCGTGTCCGAAACCTCCTGTCGTCATCGTCGACCAATCACGGCACGAATAAAGCGACAACAATACATATATCGAATTTCGATACTTTCGATATAAAATATCGTTACTCACCAACTTTTTAGGGGTGGACTAGGGTCATCACGCGCGCTGTCGCGCGCGCTCGGGCACCCATCCGCCCATCCTCTCATACAGCCTTTCACCCATTCGTCCATTCACCCATCAACCTATTCATTTAATCGTTCATTCATTCATTCATTCATGAACGGTCACTTGTACTAATACTAATACTTTTCCTCCCGCTGGTCAAGAATTGCTAACTTTCCATCCGCGTTGCAGGCATGGTCTTATTTTAGCGTAGTCGGAAAATAATACATTATGCTACAAGGGAAGAAAGTACGTGAGTTTCACCGAGTGTGAAGTTTGCAGCAATCATACGGGGTGAGAATTCGCTCCTTCCATGTGGCATACGATACTTTGTTCCAACTCTGCTAAAAATCGACCATATTTTTATGCCTGCAACGGCCTAGCGACACAAATTAGCGATAAGAGGAACCGGGGCCGCGACTCAGGAGCGGTCGATTGATGTGTATTTTTTATTTATTAATTAATAAATACATAAGATGTAAAAAAAAATAAAAAAGAGAAAAAAAAATTATTTATTTATTTATTTAATTTTACTGACGGCTACTTTTACTTTTGCTCCCGCTCAGATACTTTTACTCCCGCTGGTCAAGAATAGCTAAATTTAAACCCGCGTTGCAGGCATGAAATATGTTCTTTTTAGCGCGCACAGTCAGGAAAAAAGGTTATCATAACCTTTTCCTTGATTTCTAGTTCAAGGAAAACCGAAATATCCACGAACGACGTTTTTTTCACGGTACAAACTATCGGTATTAATCTAATAAACACCATCATTGATATCATTCGTGAGAACTTGTACTAACGCAATTATCACGTAAACGCGCGCTTCGCGGCAAAGTACGATCATTCGAGCCATCAGAGTTGACATGACGAAATTTACCAGCTGTCAAACTCACAAAGCCGAAAGAACGAAAATACGCGCACGATTGTAATTATAATATAATTATAATATACATTGTTACAAGATATTCATAACCTATTGCGTTATTTCTCGATCAAGCGAAACAGCGAATATCTTGTAATATCCACGGACGACACTCGTTTAGCGGTAAAAACGATCGATATTTTATATAAATCTAAATAAACACCATCACTGACATCGTTCGAGAGAGGGAACTTGTAGGTATTATCAACGCAATTATCACGTACACGCGCTTCGCGGCAAAATACGATCATCCGAGCGCGATCAGAATTGACACGACGAAATTCAATAACTGTAAAACTCACAGAGCCAAAATATCGAAGATACGCGCACGATTATAAGTATAATCTATATATTATTAGATATATTTGGTATATATATATATTACCAGAGGTATCGATAACCTTTCGCTTAATTTGTCGATCAAGCAAAACAGAAATATCGACGAACGAAACACTCTTTTTTTCGCGGTTAAAAATTATCGATATCTCTAAATGAAATCACCATCACTGATATCTTTCGAGAGAGAACTCGTATAATTATTATATTAACGCAATTATCACGTACACATACGCGCGATTCGCGTCAAAATACGATACCGATCCATCGATTCGATCGGAGTTTACGCGGCGAAATTCTCCAGCTGTCAAACAGATTGACGCGGAGCCGCCGCCGCCGACGAAAGATCGAAGCAGCGCGCACGTCTCGCGGCGCATCGTCGTCGTCATCGAGGACCAATCGCGTCACGAATAAAGCGACAACAATACATATATCGAATTTCGATACTTTCGAGATAAAATATCGTTATTCACCAATTTTTTAGGGGTGGACTAGGGGGTCAGGCGCGCTGACGCGCGCGGCCGGATGTTTGCTGGCGCTGCTGCGCCTTTGGACCAATCACAGCACGAATAAAGCGACAACAATACATATATCGAATTTCGATACTTTCGATATGAAATATCGTTACTCACCAACTTTTTAAGAATGCGACTAGGAGGTTTCGGACGCGCGCGCAGCGAATCCGAAACCTCCTGTCGCATCTCGCGACCAATCACGGCACGAATAAACCGACAACAATACATATATCGAACTTTCGATAAATTGCGAGATATATCGTGACACACCAACTTTTTATAAGGTGACTAGGCGCGCAGCGCGCGTCCGTAAACTCCCGTCGAATCTCGCGACCAATCACAGCACGAATAAACCGACAACAATACATGTTAGGAACTTTCGATAAATTGCGATATATCGTGACACACCAATTTTTTAGAGGTGGACTAGTAATACAGGGGCGCGCTGCGCGCGCCCGAAACCTCGACTGATCACGGCACGAATAAACGGCTAACAATGAAAATCGCGAATCATCGATATTTTGATAAATATCGCAATATGGTGGCTCATCAACTTTTTACGATAGAAGATAAAATAATACTGCGATAGAGAAAAAAATTGGTTCGTAGGATTTCTAGTTGGAGCGCCGTACAAACATTCGAAGAGAGACAATTCTTTGTTAATGAAAAATTGTTAAAAAAAAAATTTAGAGATGTCGGATTCTCTCCAAATTTGTTGTGCATAGTGTTTTCGATGAAATGAAATATTGCTGCGGAGGAGAAAAAAATTGGTTCCTACATTTCATTATTACAGCGCCGTACGAACATTTGACGAAAGGAAAAGGAGAATGTTGAGAAATATTTTTTTATATAAAATATTCAAAGGTCTTAAATTTTCTCCAAAAGTGACGTGTATGCTTGCAGTGCAGTTAAATTTACTTTTGTTACGTCCAGGTAACATAAATAATTTTCCCTGTTTTAGACCTTAGCAAAGGCTGAATTGTGTGGGATACGGGCTTGGTTATTTGGTTGTAATGTAATTTTGTTGAATAAGCGATTCGGATATTTTAGTGGTTTTTTAGAGTCGCGAGGAATTGTTGAGTTTGAAAGAGAAAGAAGTTCGCGATGGTCCTCGCAACTACTGATATTGATAAAAATTTGGATATGCATTCAGCTCGCGGTGGGTCGCGCAGCTTGGTGAATTTACAAGAGGATTTCATAGGTCGCGGTGGGCCTCGCTACTAAGAATTGTTTCGAGGATTTGACGATGAGTTCGCGGCGATCCGCGCAACTCATCGGGATTCGAAAGTTATGTCCATTCTAAAACTATTTTACTTGGAAAATGGACGAGCTGTACAAGTTGCAGCTCAATCCGATCCGGTTGAAATATTTACAAGAACTGATTTTGTGTACAGAATTTGGTCTTATATACTAGAGCTATAACTATCTTTGTTTTTGAATAAGGGTAGGAAAGAGCCAGTTTGTTATAGCTTATTGGCCCCAACTCGCCGTCTCCCGCTTCCTATGTTTTCAATGAATTGCAATAAATTGTTCTCTATAGACTATGCGTGAGGGCCTAAACATCCCCCGTCCCCTAACCATCGGGTCAAGGCCCTACTTTCAAGGTGTACATTGCTGTTTTGAGGGTGGCTAAATTCTAGGCGCCTTGTAGTTGCGTGACAAGGATGTAACACTTTGCATGGTCCCCCTGTAAGTTCTATCCCTAATAGGTAACTCGAGAGTTGTTCGCGCCGACGCGTTTTGCTTCCCATTATTTCGTAACAACAAAAATCTGGAAATATTCGGTACAACAGAAGCCCTAAATAGTGATCCACCAATCCATCCCATGCCAGATTATCTCTCAAAAGTCCTCCTCATTATCCCAGTGGCCCTCAAAATCGCTGTATGAAGGCACGTTTCTCATTGTTCACTTCAAATCGTAGTATTGCGGAGTTGTTTCGTTATGCGGCAGGAACTATTAAGTTGTTTCACCGTAATATAGCTTGAAATGTCAATTAAATTATTTCAAATCATTTTTATCAGCAATTAATATTCAAATATCCCTTTATTTGAATTAAATCATTAGTCTACAACGTGGAAACAGGTAAACGGTGACAATTGTAAACACTCTAGTGCGACTGTTCACGATTACAGAATGCACTGCTTGTGATTACCAAACCATAGCGTTTTGGTGGATCAGAATCTGATGTAAATGACTAACGTACACAAACGCCACAAATTACGTATAAACTCATGAATATTTGAGACCAGAACAGTGACGATTCACTGGTCGTTGGCAATACATTGAGTAATAGGTTGGCTTGATCGATGTCGGGGTAAACCGTCTTCACTCAACGTGGCATCTGCCGTTCCTACGCTTTGTGGGTCATGCGAAGTAGAAGTTTAAATTATTGATCTAATTATTCGGAGTAAAACGAGAAATTCCATATATAATATCAATGTAATTTAAACAGAATGGGTCAGATAATGAATCAGTAATGATGTTAACTCAATTATAACAAAACAATTCGTGTTACAGCAGTTTAAGCTATTTCCACCTCGAATCCACTACGAAATATTCCTCATTTCGCCATATTTGTAGATTAAACGATGTTTTGAAACTCCACAAAAAAAAGTTTTTGCGTATTTGAGACATTGAAGTTTTCGTTGAATATCGTTTGAGTGCCTAAAACTGAGAGTACCTGAAAATGTATTACTGAATGTGTGCATCGAGAAAGCTCTACACAGCAGAAACTCGGAATGAAAGCTGTACGCCATGGAACTTTCAACACTGACAACGACTGACGACGACTGACGACTGACTTTCGACTGTATACGAAGGAACTTCACGCGCTGGAACTACTGTACATAAATACATCTTACTTCAGAAATAGGCGTAAGAACATGTGAAATATCACGGTCGGTAATAAAACCTGTAATCGACTTTCTTGTCTGCTTGCATTTAGAACTTAAAGACGAGACTTATGAACACAGACATTGCATTTGCATTCGATAAGATTTTTTCTTCTAGCTGTGAATGTCAAAATGCGTCAAAAAAATTAAGTACTGTTTTTATTACCAATTGAGTTCGGGCGAGAGGAGTGTCATCTACGCTTAAGGTCGCTTATTTCATTTATTTCGACCCTTGGGAAAAACATGCATTGGTGTACCGTATGATACACAATTCGCAGTGCGTAGAGCCTCTTGGTTGACAGTTGTCATTGTGCCAAAAGAACCGTGGTGTGCAGTTTTTGGATCGAGATGCTGTTGTGAGGATTTTTCGGATATGGTGATGATACCACAATGTCAGACAACAATGGTACAATGTCTACAATGTTCGTCAGATTGTCCTCACACATACACATTCAATGACACTCTCACAGAATTAAAGACACTCACTCCTGATCATTCTAAATCCCCCTTGGATCCCCGAGGGTCTGATTATTTTAAGTCTTTTGGAGATCTTCGTGACGGAGCTCTGCGAAGGGTCTTAGGAAATTCCAATTCAAAATCTGGACGGTCAATAATTTCGACAGCATGGAAAGAAGATAAAAAATAGGTCATGTTAATATTAGGTTCTGGGATGTACAGTGTCTGAGACGTGACTACACGAAGCGCGCAAGCCACAAAAATAACTAGTATATAGATATAAATATTGATGCCTCTTGAAACGCTTCCTGTTTGGTGGGTTGAAAGAGTTTGAAGCAGGAAGTTATTTACGAGAAACTTTAGTCACTTCGAAAGCATGGAAAAAAAATTATTTCGGTAATCAGCAATGTCCTGGATTAACTTTTCAACAGAGAAATAATAATGAATTGAGTCATGGGACCTCAACAATATTTTCGGAACTACTTGAAGTGGCGTAAAAAAATTACAAGCTCTACAGCTTTGCAGCGCATTAATCAATAGTTCTTTTAAGACTTTAGCGAGTATATAATGTTCATCGTTTAAAAAGAACAGTCCAAACAACACTAAATCTGAAGCATTGCCTGAAGTTATGGTCGTAAAATGAAAGTTAAAGCAATCCTTCCATCATTCCGATTGGTCGTTGTCCATTCGATAAGTATCGATTCTCGAAGTCGTTTTCTCGGGGTTACTTAAATTCGAAACCGCGCAGCTCTAAGCACATTGCTTTACTGTAAACCGTGTAACGACGTCGTTGGTAGAATGTAAATTGTCATGCTAAATTTCACCGCTTTGAAATAGTCGAGGACTAGATGAAAGTTTTGCAAAATTTAGGTTGGCCGGGAAGGAGAGAATCTGGTAGTACTTACGCGGGACAGTAGTTGCACACGTAGCTGAAGTAAGGTCGGCCACGTGGCCCTCTAGCCCCACTGCACTTTGCCCAGCCACAGCCTACTCGGTGGGTCGGTGCCCACACCATCTGCGTGTAATGGCCGACTTTGCTCAAATCGTTCTTCGCCCGGGGACCGTACTTGAAGAGCTGATGCTCCAGGTACCACGTCTTTATCGCGAAAAACCTGAAACAAGTTAATCCCAAGGGATCCTCATTAAGTTCTAACATATGAGAATCGGTTATTCAAATCCACAAATACAAAGTCTTTAGTGAAGTAGATACTCATTAGGTCGCAATATCTCAGAATGTACTGAACCAATTCAGTCGTAACTAGACGCATTCGAAATATTAGCTCGAAATGTTGTAAAAGTATCAACAAACATTTAATCCGATGTTTCATTTCCGACATATGAGGTCTGGAAATTTCACTTCCGGCATATTTCCGTATGTATACACGGTCGCGTAACGCCACCGTAAAAACAATAATTTTTTAAAGAATTTGGCGTCAAGACGCTTCCGCATCTCTTGATAAATGGGTTAGAAAGGTAACAGAATTTAGAGGGGTTCTCTATGATTTCAATGATGTCAGAAATATGAAATACTAAACGAAAGACTAATTCGAATCGCTAAAATATACCTGATCTTCATTAAGTAACAAATATAATCGTGTAAGTCAGTTTCGGCTCAGATGGACCACTCTTTTCATACAGACTTCAAAATAACACGAAAATGGAAAAATCAACCGATTGTAATATCATAGACGGTCAGGTATAACTTAGTTATGATGATGTGCAGTTTTCTTAATTTCGACCTTGAAAAAAAGTGTCAAATTATATTTCATCGCGTCCTTAATTTTTTTATCGGTGTTTACAAGGCGACTTTATCAGAAAGTCAATTGAACAACTCATCGCTTCCGAATAGGAAACGCTTTTTAATGAAATACAAAAATGCATATCCCACTAAAATTAGAACGAAACAATGAGCATTGACCCTTCAATGTACATGATAAATTTCCGCTCAAAAAGTTTTAAGTTACAGAGATTTTAAGTTTTCGTCACTATGGACTACAACTTACATAGATTCAGATATTTGTTCTAAAAACAATTTTTCGACGTTGTAGAAGATTCTGAAGATGTTTTCAATAAAATCTCAAAAACTATTTTTTTCACAAAAACTAAGTTCCCTCTAAGGCAATAGAAAAAATTATATGTCGGGAGAATTACTTTTTAAACAAAAAAATGAGTTGTACCCAATAACTATCACTACACCTTATGACGAGGCGTAATAATTACGTTTGCATCTACGCTGGGAGTAGCACGCACGAGAGTCTAGGCGCGCGAGAACAGTCATTCCCCAGCGATACTCGAAGGGATGATACTATAGAGAGAGAGAGAGAGTCTGCCGAATGGAACTATTATTGAGTTACAGATTTTCGGAGACCACGCGACGTGACGAGGAGAGACGCGGTAGAAGAGCGCGGAACGGGAGGAACAGCGAGGACTCGAACAATGATCGACGAGAGTGATTGAAGAGAAGCTGCGACCCCCACCCCGGAACTACCGAAATTCGCGTAACAGGGCACGAGCGAGACACTCTCGTGCACTCGGTCGAACCGAAGAGACGCGTAGTAGATAGGCAGATAAGAATACTGAGAAGTAATTTCGCGTGATACGTACTCGTGGACGAGGATTATTACGAGAATTATTACGAAGATTATTGTGAGGAATCGGATGGACGAAGATTATTGTGAGGAATGATAGCGAAGGGATTGACATCGAGCAATCGATGAAAAGTCTACGAGGAGGACGCGACGTTCGAGTCAAAGTAATTCTTCGGATAGAAAGGTAGGCGCACGCAGTGCACACCATTTTCGATTACATTTTTTCTGTGTCGGAATAATCACACTCGCGACGCGGAGTTTTCTCTCGCTCGTGCCCGATCCAAAATTCCCCGTTAAACCTACGATTATCGCTCGAAGCATCGAGCACACGATTTGGCGACACGCGAAGATTCAATTATTGATTCGATTTATTCAGATAGAAGGTCGAATTGTATTGCATGATTATGTTGTGAATTTCGAGTGTCGAGTGTGTCGAGTGTGTTATGTTGTGTTTTGAGTGACAG
This sequence comes from Buathra laborator, assembly GCA_934046635.1. Taxonomy (NCBI): domain Eukaryota; kingdom Metazoa; phylum Arthropoda; class Insecta; order Hymenoptera; family Ichneumonidae; genus Buathra; species Buathra laborator. The sequence continues at coordinate 1,013,772 of OW203896.1, forward strand.
TCCTTTTGAGTTGTTAATTATTATGATATATCTGAAGTATTGAGCGTTTTTATTTTTATTTCTATTGTCCCCGAACTGCACCCCTAATCCTGCTAGCCGTAAGTAAAAAAGGCGAAAAATTAAATACATCCTTGTATTTGATTTTTGAACCGTATTTTTGGGTATTTTTGAACCGAACGGCATGATGATTTATTACCACTCATAAACTCTGAACATAAAACAAAGTCTCCAGAAATTAGGTAAATGTTGGTTGGACTTTTGTATCTTGAGATCGTTAGATAGAAGATTCATTGAGTATCTACCCAATCGGAGGTTCTTGTATTTTATAAACACGCAACATTACTGTTGTATAATAAAGTGCTTTGCCCTAAATGTGACAAAAAAGAACCCTACCAAGCTGTCCCACGGACACCCTGTCCTTGATTCTAGATTGCGATTTCAAGTAGATACGCTTCGCGAAAACTGTACCGAGGAAAATGGACCGTAAGCAGGAAAGGTTTTTTATATATCATAACAGTAACGCAATACAGATAACGCGACAACATATTTATCGTCGATTCCGCCGAGTCAACAGGTGGCTCCACCAAGTACAGCTTAAGAGGAAAGAAAACTGTTGGGCGAAAGGGGCTCGATATACATTGACTGGGAGTAAAACGAGTTTAAATAATTCTTGCTTGGTTGAGGCCCAGAAAAGAAAACTATGAACCTCCTCAAGCATAACCATGACACGAAAAGTTCGAATCGAGAAAAGTTTCTGACTGACATAGCGGCACACGGCAACAGCGAGTGGAAAATGCTGACGCAGGGAGGGTTTGCCTCGTCGACGACAACGGCAAAGGCTGCCACTCGGTGTGTGTCCCTACGTTTTAGCACGACTATAAAATCAAATGAGCCTGGATAGAAGATGCGCTTCCGAAAGCATGTTTGAGACCGATACGGGTCTGCATGATCCGGAATCTCGGGTCTCGCGCGCGACATACGGATCTGTTGGCACCGGATTTCCGTTGAAGCTCGCAGATTGGATTGAACCGAAAAACGGTCGAACGAAAGTGTGTTTGTCGGTATACCGACCACACGAGAGGTTGCAATTTCTGGCAACGCTCTCAGCGGTACGTACGTACAACGACGGAGAAGAAGGTTGATTCTATAGCTACACATAGCATTATGATCAGACTTGATGTTACCAAGATTTGTAAGTTGTCGGTTCAACAAGATATCCTCACTGATTTGATGCTCATGCTTGGTTACATACGTCTTATTTAGCCTCGAAGACAGGTTCTCGATACATAGAACTAACGTCGACTGCAAGTCAGATGCACTGAAAAGATGCTGAAAGGTTTTCGACAGTACAGATGCTACTTGATTCGTTTCAAGATACGTCAATGACGAGTAAGGCAAATTTAAAGGTTATATGGAATTTAACTCACAACACTAACTTTAAATATGGTAAACGTTTCTTTAAGAAATATTATACCAGCCATGACGATTGCATAGGCTTGATAGATTTAATAAAGCTGATCAATCTTTTAGCGATATATATGTTTGTCATATTGGTACCAGGTATGACGATTTCAACGAAATAATTAGTAATTTATTTTAATAAACATGCATATATGTTTATTAAAATCCGACGCTAAGGGTCCTGGCTTTTTAATAATAATGTTTTCTTTTTTTTTTAATAATTTTTCGACACTATCGATTGTTAACTTGACGGACATTGTTTCTATACGTCGGCTTAGTTTTATTTCATGTGAGTGATTTTTTAAAGTAGTGAAAGGACCACTGTTGTATAAAAAGTCATATTGTACTGACGACGTGTGTTAAAGTCTGTCTGCGAACTAAGCACAAGTTTTTATCACATTCACATTTTTCACAATTATAAATAGTTTTTGCCAAATTTTCAGTTTTTTTCGCTTTATTTTTACATTTTTTGCAACGCTTTCGACGTTATGTAGAACGACCAAAAGGAGGTCAATGTTGGAACTATACGCAGCGTTATGATCAAACTAAGTGGCTTCCAGTTTTGTAAGTTATCAGTTCAACAAGATACTTAACGCTCACTGATTCGATACTCATTGGTAAAATCCGGCCTTACTGACTCATGAAGACAGGATCTCAATAAATCGATCCAATGACAAAAGTCAATCAGAAGGACTGAAAGATCTAGTGAAAGGTTTTCGACGGTACAGTTACCATGTCATTCATTTCATATATGATAATGACGGGCAAGAAAAAATATGTCATCTTTCCAGTGGGACCGCTCAGGGATTAAAGCGAATGTAATTCTCCGGGCAGCAGAAAATCGTAGAAGCTGACAACATGTTACAAAATCGAACAAAATGTTCCCCTTTATAAATGCCCTCTTTTGTCAGAAAAAAAACGAAGTTGCCTGCTTCGGTGAGTTGGACGCATGGGTGGATGGTGCATCTACCGTGAGTCTAATAAAAAGAAAAAAAAAACCGGCACTGATGCCGGTCCGGTGAGAGGAGAGGAAATAAAAACGAGCAAAAGCGTCGGAAGAACGGTAAAGCTCGCGCGCATTATTCCTTTACGAATTTTTTACAGGGCACTTCGCCCGTATCTCGGTGTTGCTAAGTGGCTCCGTAACTCCAGCAAGGGTGAGAATTGCAGTCTAGAGATTTATATCACCTGGGTGGAAAAAGCTATGCGCGCGGAAGGCGTCGGGCGCAGGAAAAACGTCGTACGCGGCCGGGCAGCGGCGGTACTAAAACAAGGAGAAGAGGATAGAGTGATAAGCAAACAGGAGAGTTGCTGCTGGGCGCAGGAATAATTAATGACGAACGAAAAGGTGTTACCCTCGCCCCCCCCCCCCCCCCCCCGCTGCCATTTCCCATTTTTGTACTTAAAAAGCTGCTAGTTCTCGAACTAGATAAAACAGGATGATGACTCATTGAGAAACGTTTTCTCTTTAAGAAAACCTACGTAATTCTCATCTTAAATAAGTCAACAAGCTATAAGTACAGAAAGTGCAATCGAAAATTAGGAAGCACCTTAACACTACGCTAGCATTTTTTTTCAGGATATGCATCACCTGGGGCATTTCTTTTATTTCAAAAAATATATTTTCTATATTCTATCCCCGTCCTTTTGTTTCTATTTTTTTGTCCCAAAAAATGCCAAATGCTACGAAAGAACGAATACTGCTTTTTTTTAAATTTTTGCCTACGAAAATTCCGAGATATATGAGTATAAAGTTTGGTTATTGAACATAAGTGATGTATGAATAGTGGAATAGGTATACATGAGTAAAATGTGCCCTTCATGCTGGAAAAAATTCATTTGCAGAGTACTTTTTTGGTAACATTTTTTTCTACAGTAACATTAAAAAATTAGAGACCCATTAAAAATAGAAAATCGAACAGTGCCCGCGGATTTTAGAAGATATTTTAGTTAACGTAGCTTTGGAACCCATATAGTATATAGCTGCAGACATGCACTGCACATTTCTTTTTTATAAAGTTATATCCGACTTTTAATGGTAAATTGATTCAATATTGACCTGATCTTGAGTTCTAAGTGTGCCAAATATGTTATTTTATATTTGATACGATGTACAGACCGTTTTAGATATGGATATTTTTATTGTTTAACTTTCCTCTTTACATTTTTAACAGCAATCGTCAAGAGATTCGTCTGTTAAATCAGTAATTAAGTTGACGGAAAAAAATTGGAGAAATAAATAAAAACAATAGATTGTTTACTCTGTAGCCCAAAAAATCTAGTTTTTAGGAGTTTTGGGCAGTATAATGATGTGAGTTCGCCTTTTAGTGCAGTTTTCCGATATGGGGAATTTAGTTCTGTAATGACGCACAGGTAGGTGACAAACATCCTTAAAGCACACGTCGCGTGATGGCCTCCGTATAAGACAAGTTCAGATGGAGGATGGCAATTCATCAATTACGTAAACTGACACTATAAAGACGTGACATTGCACAGAGAAGATTAATTGTCGCATACATTTACAAGTTTAGACATTATACCCATATGAATTGCACAATAGATTATGAAAGGAAAAAATTTATAGGAAAGAGATAGGACCAAATTTTTCTTATTATTGTATGAGTATCTGGAAGAATTGCTGTCATCGGAATAGCCTCGAATTTTCTGTACTATATTCTGATGACGTGATGGAACAACCTTGCTAAGGAGAGCAGAATTGGTTCGTTTAATTCGAAATTTAAGCATCGTACGGACGTCCAAAGGAAAAGATACAGATGTGATTTTTTATTAAAAAAAATCGCCAAGCAAAACTATTTATCGGTATCGAAATGGATCCATGTTTGCTGTACATCATTCTGACGATAAAATTCAACACATTGCGATAGAACGGTAGATTCATCAATCGTCGTTGTTGGTCCGCATGCTTTAAAGTGTGCGCACCGTATGGGCGTATGAGGTGATGGAAAAATGTAAGAAAAGTGATTTTAATCCTTTTTTTCTTTTAACACTTTCTGTTTTTCTGGGGCCCTTAAAAAAGAAAAAGGAAAGAACTGAAACTAAGGGGGACTGCTGACAGAGGGGGGAAACTAATTGAATATTGCCTTTCTGCCTTTAGAGAGTGGCTAAAAACGAAAATTGGCTCGATATTGCCTTTTTGTTTTTTTAGACTGTCTAAAGAGAAAAATATCAGCGCACATAGGTCTACTAATAACGAAAACTGATCGATGGACTTTTGCGTGAATAGTGAAAATGACCTTTCTGTAGATGAGGTATTTAATAACAAACAAGCGCCTCAGCGCCCTGCGGGCGCAGAGGCTCTTGTTGGTGGGCTCCGCCCCCAAACCCCCCGAAAAATGTCCCTTCGGGACATTTTTGAAGGCACTCACAGGGATACACGTCGCGCTACGCGCTCCGTATCAAGTATGATTATACTTTGCATTATGCGCTACGTATTGAATATGTTTATACGTCGCGCTGTGCGTTTCATCTCGGAAGAACGTATGGGGGAAAAACATTTATCAATTATGTAAATTGGTTCATAGTGTTTAACCTTTATCGAATAAAAACATTTCGTTTTTATACAAATTGATTATTATTATTCACAACAGATATTTCCTTTTTGTTTGACGATAAACTATCAAATATACAGACACGAGAAAAATATAACGAATTGCATCGCGTAGAACTTGATCAAATTAATGTAACGAATCAAGTCATATCTAGCAAAGGTCATTTTATTGGCTTAACACTTATGACGAGATTTAATAAGTATAAAACAAACACACAAAATATTTACCAACACCATTACCATTTACTATTTACCATTTAGGTGTAATGTCCCCTTTAAATTCATCCCTTTAAATGTTTCTTCTTCCCTAAAATACATGGAATCACTTTGTTATCGTCTCTGCACTGAAACCGAAGGATTGGAGCCGAATACTTGAAAAGTTTGCTTTTTCTTACGATTTTCAATGAAATTTAGTCTATATTAATCGTTGTAGCAAAAAAATTATATCTCGAGAACGAACATAGATATCGTCTTGGTTTTTGTCGTGTATTGAAGATGAAGTAGTACGTTACTCAAATAAGAAGTTGTAGTATCTTGGATGCGTCCGAAATATTTTTTAAAAAATGTTCAATTTCTCGATGAATTCGACTGCGAGGACTCTTCGACTGTCGATATATAAGAGAATTCGGTTATAACACTTTAAGGATTTTTCTCTTCCCCATAATAGACAGAATCAATTCGTTATTGTCTCTGTACGAGAGTGAAACATTGGAGACGAGAAATTCGAGAAATTTTATTTTTCTTTCTTTTTTTTTGTTTTGAGATTGAGGTATATTGAAACAATTGAACAAAATAGAAGGGTAGTTGGAAAAATTCGAGGTAAAATTTGAATTTTTTTTGCTTCGAAAAAATATTAGAGATTTGAAAAAATGAAATTGCAGTTTCCCAATATTTAAAGTAATATACATTAAAAATTTTTAAAAAAGCTGAGATTTTTTTTTTTTCATTTCAAATCATCCCGCCACAGCGCCCGCCGCCACCGTTGGGGCGCGTGCGAACTTTATCACGTCTGCCATGGAATTGTCGTCGGCTTCCAAGGTTTGACAGATAGAATGAATGGATAAAAATAAATAGTCGGGATTTTTTTCAATTTTATTTGGCAAATTGCAATAATTTTGGATATTCGATGATTCTTCTTTGTGAAATTATAACCAAGTTTTTCAGTGCACCCGGGAAATTTACGATTTTTATTATGAATGTGAATAACGTATTGTAAGATATTTTGAATGATTTTCGTTCAAAATATATTATTTTCGAAATAAAAAGGGCTGATATTTGTCAATCAATGTATGATATTTCGTGTTTTATTATTCGCAACAAAATTTTCTTCTTTGACATGATGAAAAATTGTTTTTTGGAAAATTAAAATAACATAACCTTTAAAATAAATCCTCACTAAAAATAATTGTAGAATAAAAATATTAAGAAATGTCAGAATGTCTTCAAATTTGCTGTGCATAGTGTTTTCGATGCAATTAAATATTTCTGAAAATTAGAAAGAAATTCGTTCGTAGGTTTCAGAATTGCAGCGCCGTACGGACATTTGACGGGAGAAAATGGATTTTTAAATGGAAAATGCCTGGAAAAAATGTTCAGAGACGTCGCAATGTCTTCAAATTTGCTGTGCATAGTGCATTCGATAAAATAAAATAATGCTGCGAAAAAGACAAAAATTGGTTCGTAGAATTCTTAATTGGAGCACCGTACGGACATTTAGCGGAACAAAATTGAATTTTTATTTTGGAACAACTCATTAAAGGCTTCGCAGTAGTTTCAAAATGTTTGTGCATAATAGTCATGATGTGATAAAACAGTCCTGCGAAGGAGAACAAAATTGGTTCGCACCATCCAAAGTTACACTGTCATACGGACGTCCGAGAAGATAAATTCAGTGAAAAAGCTATTTTTATTCAACCGCAGGCTAAAAGAAATATTTCCAGTCATCAGAGTCACTTCAAATTAAGTACGCATGATGTTGGAAGTACACCGAAGTAAATTCTGAAAATCTACATTTTTTGGAGCCTACACTGCGGAGAATCCCCATCGAAAGCTGTGTGAACAGGCTTCGCTGGTCATTTTAATAGGCACTCTTTGCCAATTGTTATAGTGAGTGCCTAAAAACGATGGTGCTGAAAACTGCTCATTGAATTGTCGAAAAAAAAAGCTTAACCCATGATTACGAGGACAATTGTACCATACTAATGAATATCACGATATTATTAAATTCCATTGAAACCAATATATTTCGATAGCGGGTTACGATTTTAATTAAAATGTTAATAATTAAAAGCAATTATAAGGTTCGAACCGGAGAACAGGTCTCACCCCGGCTTTTGATGCCACGTTACTCGGATTCGGGTGGGAAATTGCGCGCAAGTTGGATATGGACGAGGGGATTATACGTGATCCGTGGCACCTGGTGCTTTCGTGTCACATTGACGCTCCCGAGTCTACTCTAGCGAGCACAATCCTCAATATTTGAACAGCCATGGAGAAAACTTTCTCCCAGAAACTTCACTCAGAATTCTCTGTCGGAGTTTATTTCAAATTTTTTGCCGAGAAAAAATCCCGCGAATGACTTTGACATGGCAAGAAATTCTTTACCGTCCGTTGTCGATAATATTAGTCACATTTTTCTCGAAAAAAAAAAAAATTGGGATAAACAATTCTGAAAAAAATTATTGCCATATCTCATGGGATATTATCGTTAATGGCATGAATAAAAGTCCCCAGTGCGGTGAAAAATTATAAAGAACAATTTGACAAAAATTGAAATGCGTTACAAAATTAAATCGAAACTTACCAGGGAACTTGGGCCGTTGATATGAAAATATTTTGACCGCAACTACCGAATGCATCGATATGACGACCAGTTGCGTTATCGTGTGTTAAGGCGTAGCAAGCTTCGGCCCATTGTTGAGCAGCCTTGGCGGCCCCGTTGTGCCATTTCTGCAACACACAATGTTGAATCATCGATAAACCATGCGGTTACAGATGCAATCCGCAACAACGGTTTGAGTGTTCAGTATCATAAAATTCCGATTCACGAGCGATGAGATGCGCTAATAAAACGTGACACGCAACCTTTACAAGAATTGTAGCACTTCTTTCATTACATTTTATGATTGCCGATCTCAAGTGAGATATTCTTCAGTAAAATGAAAAAAAAAAAAGAATCTGCGCACCGATTGAGATTTTCATTGTTAATCCACAAAATCTATTCAAGAACAAATTTAGATTCTGTGAATTTAATGTTCTTTACCTTTTGTCATGTCACTGTAGCGCTCAAATCCCACGACAGAAGGAAGGAGTCGACTTCCTCGCGCATAACTTGACACTTTTCTCCAATAATTCACACAAATTGAAAATACGTTTATTCAAAAACTTCTCGTATTTCATTATATCGCAAGTTATAACCCAGTGCAAAGAGTGCCGTACAAAAGGAAACTCGTATGACTTATGGAAGCGAAGATCTGCACGGCAGAAGAAAAATGGCGATGGTGGGGAGGGGGGTTTCAGAGAAACGGAAGAAAGATGAGGTACGTACGTAGCCCATAATACTCAAATGATGTACGTATATGTATTTGCACTGTCACAAATTTCCATATGGCAAAGTGAAAGGAAAATATGGCAGGGGAAGAATTGACCGTTAATTATTCATATGTCGACGAAAAGAAAACTAAAAGGAAGAGTAACTTTTATTTTTTGGGGCTTAGTTTCGGAGTTATGACAAGAAATCAATTTTTCTGCGATACTTCCGGTCCTCAATTTGACCGTCGATTATTTATATGGAAACCAATTGCGGAGGGGGAGGAGTGGGGGTTAATCCCCTCTGGGCACATGCGATCTTATATCGATTTAATAACCCTTTCCTTCCTCTTATCACCTCCCCCTTCCACCAAGTTTATGCAATGTTGCAACAACGGGGATTCATCATTCGAAGGAAGATCCAAGTGACAGAACAAGTTGTTGTAGCTAACGGCTAGCCAGTGAGCTCCGTTCTTTTCGCTTGCTTCGCGTAAAGGGGTCTGGGTAGGACGTTGGAAAGTGGGGATAAGATTCAGAAGTATTCACACGTTTGACTGAACTCGCTCTCCGGGAATCGCTCCATTTTTTATTGAAATAAATGTGTGCAGCAAGAATTTTCGTGCAAATGAATAAAAAAAATGACACTATACAGATTTAAAAAAAAAAAACAGGTTTAAATTTCATCAAAAGAAAAGTAGTAAAATATATTATAATTTATTCATTTATTCATTTAAGTTAAACTCAAAAAATAAATTAATATATATTGACCTTATACACAGACACTCATACACCTTTTTTTCACACTTGCAATGTAATTTGGAACGGCACCATCATGATATCTCCGGTCTCCAATTTCAACCAAAAAACAAGTGCCTCAGCCCTCGGCGGGCGCAAAGGCTCTCGTTGGTGGGTTCCGCCCTCCCCAACCCCCCCGAAAAATGTCCCTTCGGGAAATTTTTTAAAGCACTTACGTCGCGCTACGCACTCCGTTTCGAATTTATACGCACATCGTACACGTCGCGTTAAGGTAGTCCTAGCGTTCAGCGGTACTCAACGCCCTCAAAAGTGAGAATCAGAGAAATACTTCAAACACTTCTCGATGGGATAAAAATCTTTAAAAAATCACGCATATAGAAGATGCTGAAAAGATTAATTTTGCATAAAAATAATTCCAAAATGTTATTAACAAATAGGTGAAAAAAAAAATATTTCAACAAATTATCCGTCAACCTAACTTTTTTCAGAGGAAAATGATATGTTAATTTGTCTGAATACGTATGATTTTTTTTAGAATTTTGTGTACTGTTTGAAAAGTGCTTTGGCACAAAAAAAAATAGAAGGGTGTTTGGAAAAATTTGAATTTCGGATAGGTTTCGGTTTTAAAAATGTTAATTATAATATGATAAAAATGTACATATCGTACAGTCATTGTTTTTGTTGTTTGTACATGTTGGGCACAGACATTATAGACGATATTCACCGCAAATTTACTCTCAACGTGTTTCCGGATTTATTCACAGCATTACCACTCTCGCTGAACGTCATCCTTATAGTGACCTTGGATTTTGCAGAGTTACAATGTGTTGAGATGCGTTAGCGCAAAATCAGGCATTCCGTAGAGTGAAACCATGTGCAGAGTGCCGTCGTTAAGAGCTAGTGTTGTAGAGTTGGAAGCCATAGGAACGATCTACCGCCGACTTGCCATCGTTAGCACTTGGCTGATTTGTGCTCACCAGAGTTACTGTGTGAAAAGATTTATAGAGGGAGTGAGTAAGTTCGTTCCCTGAAAGCCCAGCCCCCCTCGCCGCTTAACGTTTAGAAGTGCCGCTTGTTTTCCAGACGTTCTAGGTGAGCCATACCCAGCGTAGTGGCCAAGGATTGATAACTCTATAATCAACGTTAGTTATTCCTAATACTAATTCATCTGACGCTTGAAAGATTTTCCGATTTTTTTATCGTATTACTTCGAACTATTGTTTTCAAAATAATATATCGAACTCTGCATTTTAAAGGATGAAACGCTCAGATCTTAAAAATAAAACTAGTTGGAAAATTGATTGCAACTTTAGAAAAATACATTTTTTTACCATGCAATGACATCTGTACTAAACAATCTAACAGCATTTTTTTCAATAATCATTACATAACTCGAAAAACGACAAAACTAAAAACTCGACACTACCGGTAATCGAAAGACCTCAGGGTGTCTTTCCATGATTAAAGGAACAATGTATAATGTAGTAAATATGGGGTGATTTATAAGAACGAGCACGTAGAACGCGCGTCGAAGTTAATCGAGCGAACGACGGCTTTTCACTCTTGTCGGAAATAAAAAAAGCGGATGAATAAAAGAAGACGTACAGGCACCCCGGGGCGAGGAGGAGTGGAGGGAATCTGAGAGAAATAGAGACTGTGCGCAAGAGGAGAGGAGATGACCGCAAGCTTCGAACGGCAAGCCAACCCTCTTAATTGCTCATCCTGGTGAGGAAGGTCTCGCGACTGCCGGGGCTGAACTTGCAGTGAGGCGCGACTTCAGTGAATCTCTCCCTCCCTCTTCGGACATTAAATGCACGAGAGGTGAATCGATTAGGTGGTTAACCGCTAATACTCTCTCAGAGTTCTCCCGGTTTTTCTTTTGATGATCAAACTCGCTTGGAAAATATATATTTTCATAAGAAACACGGTCAAGAGAGCTCTTTTTTTCATGCGACGTAGAATTTTTTTTCGTATTTTTTTCTATTTTAATTTTTATGTAAATTAATTTTGTTATTTTAATTCTTTTCAATTTTTTTTGGATTTTCCGTATGAGTAGTCGGTGACGCTACCGCTCGGAGCGCTCGCGACATCTCGTTACGCGGGGTCAGTCGTGTACGCACCCCATGGAGACGTCCGCAATTAAATCGTCGACTGTTAGGGAATCAAATCGCCCATTCTCAAATTCCTTTCCTTAATTTCTAATAATTATCGTTTCGCAGCCGATCGCAATTTAAAGAAAAGCTACACAAAGGTCGTTAGTGAAAACGACCAATTTCTCTTTCGGAGACAATTACGTTCATCGAACAATTTTCACCAAACCGAGGACACGAGGGTTATCAACGCTTTTGACAAACTCGTTGAACGAGGAAAGAATTTTAAAAAAAAGGGAAAAATGAGCAAAACGAAGTGAACGCTTACCATTACCAGCATGTTGGCCGCAGTCGGAGTGACACGAGTCCGAAAGAAGTTGTGGTAGAGAACGATCTTCCTTTGAACTTTTTTGTTGCTTGGCGTTAAGACCCTCGTGGGGATTTTGTCGCCGTACAAACGGGGCACTGGAAAAACAGAAAATAAAAAAATAACTCACACTGTACACACTCTCGTCCTACATACTCGTCTTTCTTCCGTTCCTCCACTTTGGCTTATCGTATCTAATTCGCTATATCCGTAGGAACTTTTTGATCTTTACACTCGTCGCGCATTTGCCTCTATTTTTTTGGTCGATCTTCCTGTCTACTCGGAGACTTTTCGTAGCAAGAGAATTTCGCGGTTTTTTTTATTTCTATTGTACTCTGAACGTTCTTTTACATTTCATCTTTTTGTTGTTTTCCCCAGCGGTTTTATCGTATGGTTTTAATAAGTTAACATTTATCTCTGTCTCGTTTCTTTTTTTTTTGCCTGATTCCCAACGGGGTTGCCGATCCAGACAGGAGTATACCTATATATCCATTGGAAAACGAAATCCCCGTGGTAGCGAGATGAGATCATGAGAGATTCGCAAAAGGTATCATGCAGGTCGCGTCTTTCACGTCGTCGTCGTCTCCTATTCGACCTCGTCAAGGGGGGTGGGTGGGGTTTCTTCGACATAAAAGCAAGAAAGAAGTTTCGAAGGTTCCATATACCAGTCTGCTATACATCCACTCGCGTCTTCTTTGATACTCTCGTAGGAGTGTACGATGCGACATTCTATCTCGCGTTTTAGCCTCTTTCCCAGCACGCCTGCTTTTACATACGGGTCTTCAGACCTTTTTTTTTCATGCTCTCACGCAAAGGGATCGTCACCAGCGGATCATCAATTACTCCGAAAGGTCATCACTCAATTTATTCGCAATAATATATTTTTTTTTTTCATGCCAGTATACCATCTCTACTTTTTTTGTTATGTGTACAGCATGCCTTATGCTCTTATGGTATGATGTTAGTAAAGAACACTCTACTGAGCTTACTGCGATCCGTCTGCCATGGGGCTGCGGCTGGCAGTACCACGGCAATAACGATGCACATCCACAGGTACCTCATCGTTATTGTCCCTCTCGAACTGAAACATAAATAAACATCAAGTATTAGTACAACTTTTATCCGTGTTGCGAATATATTCCGCATGGAAATTTATATACTAAAGATACATCGTAAACATGTACACGATAGGGAAACTTTCATAATAGTATTCAATGTCATATTTTTCTGCTATTAAAAGCTTTTTTTAGTTTTCAATTTTTTGTATATTGAACTGCAAGATTAATAAATATATATCATTATTTTCTAATCTAATCTAGGAATTTTAAGAAACAATCTAAATTAAGTGAATATACATGGTGATCGTGTATTAAATGTATATCTTATTCACATATCTGAGTCAAAAGTATATATATTTCAATTTTTTTTATTCGAAATATTACAACTGCAGCGCGATTAGAATATATTGTAAATATTGTATTGTATGTGTATTTAAACAATATATGCTGGTATATAAACAGTATATGAATAGAGTAGTACGTAACTAAATAACTCCGTTGTAATATCTTCGACTAAATACATTGGGGTAATTATCATCTCCCAAAACTACTTTTTTTTTGAAAAAAGTAAAAAACGTACACCAAGTACATAAAAAATAGTTATTTCCAAAAATCTTCTTAAAAAAAGAGTGAAATCACATGAGCCAAGCTAATAGATATTGTATAATATCCAAATAATCCCGTGAATAATATCCAAAGAAAAAAATTACTTTCGAAATAAAAGTTCGGTTATGTTCGAACAATTACTAATAAAATTAGAACAAAAAAAATTAGTAATCGGCCTCGATCTCGAAACATTACTGCGTCTTTCGATGAACTTCACGGAATATCCACAGATGTTTTGTCGTACACAGAAAACACAGAAAAAAATTAATATTGAGAAATCCGCGACAGCACCCCCGCGAAAACTTTTGAACCGGACCGAGCGTTGTAAACAATCGGTGTAATCGTGGTCGAAAACTCGACGTGTAGTCTGCTGACACACGGACAAGTCGCTCGGGGATTACTACCACATATGCGTCAGCCAACCGCTGTCAAGAATGTTGTTCACTGTGTGAACGGCTAGTGTAACCCATGTGCGAATAACTTCACAGAGGTTACAAGGAGCAACTTCACGGCGGTAACACATAATATAACACTGAAACTCTACGAGAAATCTTGAGAAACGAAAAAATGCTTATTATAATATCTTAACATTGGCTGAACGGATTTAATCGCGGTTGGGCTCGTTTGAAAGCTGATATCGAAAATATATAATGGAAGTGTTGTTAAAATTTCGATCCGACGCTTAGTTTTTAAGAACCATTAAAAATACGGCACTTCCGGCATTTTGGCGTGGACTTACACGGTAGCGTCTCGACACTGAAAAATTTTTTTTTTTAAGTACTTGGCGTCGAGACGCTACCGCGTCTCTTGATCCGGCGAAATATCCGGAGGCAAAAATAACTTGCGACAGAATACCAAACATGGCGCCTAGGGACGAGGTGGCAGCGGGGTGCTTGGGGGGGGGGGGGGGGCTACATAACAAAAAATAATTATAAAAGTAACTACTAAAAATAAAAAAACCAACTTTTATGCATGCATAAAAAATTAACATAGCATAATTAAGGGGGCCGCGTCACCTGAAAAGTAGAATGTTCATTTTTTTTTTCTGTCTGAAAAAAATAAAAATTCGATTGTATTTTCATAATCTATATATGATTAACTATCTTTTTTAATTTGTTTGCGGTCCCACATTTTATTCAATAGCTCCATCGGGGGACCTTAAAAAAAATGCCTGTACTCGTTCCATAATTAATACTCCAGCGAAGAAAATGAGCCATGAAAAGTCAAAATTGATTCACTCCTGCGGTCTGAATCCTGCGACAAGTAAAAAAAGTTTGCACATCTCTGCTTTCGCTTCGACAAACTTGGGGACCTCAAAAAAATTTAAAAAGGTAATTAATCATATATAGATTATGAAAATACAATCGAATTTTTATTTTGTATTTTTTTCAGACAGAAAAAAAAATAATGAACATTCTACTTTTCAGGTGACTCAGCCCCCTTAAAAATCTTCCTGGAAACTCACTGCGTACGGAATTTATTTAATTAATATTTGCGGATCATCCCTTCAATCCCCCTTGAGATTTCTCAAAGTGTACTAAATTGATCGTGAAGTAAAGAATTGTCGACGACATGTCGGCTGGCGCCCAACAACAATTTTGTTCGTTCGAGAAATTAATTATTTGTGGACCCCGACAGCCACTGACCGCGGCCGCGTCGGGTGAAAGAATCGCGTAAAACACTTCGTAAATGGTCGAAAAAAGATTCCGTTTTCATCATATATAGATTATGAAAATACAATCGAATTTTTATTTTTTTCAGACAGAAAAAAAAATAATGAACATTCTACTTTTCAGGTCACTCAGCACCCTGAATATGACAAAAAATAATTATTCTGAACGATATAAAATACAACATTTTAAAATACAACTTGTTCGCGATAACGGCACGATCATGGCGACTATAATATTCGTCGCGCTCTCGGGGACCTTGGACTCCTGATCCCCCTCTCTTTTCAGGTCACTGGCCCGCCGAGAAGGGCATAGTCTCTCAAGCCGTCGTTTCGCGAGCACGCTTTACAGCTATGGCTTTCTCGCTTTGCTTTCCGCTAATACTGTGCTTTATTTCGCGCATGCCCTGCAACCCTTTCCTCTGGCTATCGCATCGAAGTTACCGGCGGTATCTTGTAACAAACTTTTCTCAAAACGTTTACCCTGCTTAGGATTTTTTTGTTTGATTTGCTATATTTCCGGAGCCGACATTTATTTTGCTGTTTTTCTTGTGTTGAGAAATGTTTTGCGCGCAGGATATTTTGAAGGCAGATATTGTGTCGGAAATATTTTACCGAAGTTCTATTGTTGCGTAATCGTCAATAGAATATATTTAGCACATATTTCATAAATATGGAAACTACACATTCGCGATGTATATAAAATATTTTATTCAGAATAATATGTATATATAACATATGAATATGAAAATTATACACATTTTATCGCAGTTATATATGATTGGATAGATAATCCGATATATATTTTTTCGTTGAACATTGAATAATAAAAAAAAAGAATTCGAATGGTTTCGCAATATCTTGTGTCAGTATTGTGATCGGACCGGCGATTGTCATCTGTACCTGTCCACGCGAACTAATCGATGAACTTCGATTTCAATGAATTATGCATCTCGATGCCATAATAGCCTGATTTCATTTATCTCATAAACTCGGAAAAAACGCTCAAGTATATCAAAAAAGACGGTTATACGTGTAATGCAAAGTTGTAGCGGAAAATGACTCGATATTTTTTCGTGACCATGATCCACCCTTCGCGACGAACTACCACGACGAATTTCCTCCTACTCGTCTATTCGAAGCGTCCATGCGAAACTTTATATCTGTGCATTTCGTTGGATTCGAAAAAAGTTTCGAGAAGCGCGCGAAGTAGCAACGGAAGAAGAAATAAAGTTCGGGTAGGTGAAAAAGATTTTTCCTCCGTGGGACGCAAACCTTCCACTGTGCGCCGGCAGTTTGAGAAAATAATAAATTGGTACGAAATTGAGATGTGACGCGTACAAGGGATATGGAAAAATATATGGGTGCCCGGCAAGACGCGCGAAAACTCTCGATTCGTTTATCGATGCAATTTTTTTTATCGCTACGAGAAAAGACAACGAAGGATGTCCGTAACGATATATCATTTTCGTTCGTCAGAGTTGTCGAGTTTTTAAAAAAATTTATGTGTTTCGCGACTCGCGCGCTAAAAAAGTGACGCCCCCCAAAAAGACGATTTCGAGAATCGATACATATCAAATCGAACACTCGACAGCTAATCGAATCGACGAAAAATCCGACTTAATATCGCGATAAATACACTGAAAAAAAAAAAACGGTAGTCGCACAGATAAATTCATAATTAAATATAGCGCTATAGTTACTTTTTTTTGTTAACGATATTAATCGGATATCCCGTGTAGAAATTTAAACTCGCTACTGCCCAGATGCAAGCAGTTTCACTTGACACGATCTAATGGCTGGTAAGTAAAACTAGCCAATGGCTGGCGTATTGTGTAATTTCGAGTTGTCTGGCCAGTGGATTGTTCATCTAGTCAGGAGCGGGCTAAATAAACTTTAGGCTTTTTCATTTAATCCAAATAGTTACAAAAATTATGTTCATTGCTATATCGGTTGTTTTATATACTTGCATTGTTATTGGAGACTCACTCGCTTGCGTTGTAGAAATTATTATACCTATTCTTGAAAAACAATTACTCATTTTTCACGATCAAGATGCGATGAATCGAGATACGGGTAAGTTATCCCAACTAGGTTTTATCCAGTATCGCTAAAGAAACCGTAGATGCAGAAAACTTGACCGTCGCTGACTTCAAACTCGTATACTACCGACAGATTTTCACACGGGTATTCAATAATTTGCAGGATATTCATTATTATGCAAGTTTGCTACTGCTTTACAAAGAAAGCGTTTCGCAAGCGAGATACCATAGGAAACGTTACGGCAAGTATTGTATGTTTTATCACACTCGATCAACGCGCTCCCGCTTTATAAACTTGTTTTCACATTAGATGACGTGTGTCTACGAACACGCGCGCTTTGTTGATTATGTTATTGCCCTGAAATGCGTTTATATCGAAAATTAAATATGAAGTCAAGAACCAATCACAATGCGTCTATAAGTCATACGCGACATATATCGCTTTGCAATTATTTTGCAATACATTACTTTTTTTAGAACGGATCGGTGGCTGACGTAGAAAAAATACCGTCGAAAAGGCTCGTATACAGGTTGCCTATAATACCTAAGTGCATTTGTGTATTTTTACGCATTAAAGGTAGTTGATGTAATCAACTGAAAACTGTCAGTGAAATGAATGGGAAATGGTCATCGTGACAAAAAAAAAAATTTTATATAAAATTTTTATATAAAGTTTTTTCTATAAAAATTATTATTGCCGTATACCGAAAAAAATTTAAAAACATTTTTTTTGCAAAAAATTTCGCCAAGTAGTTCAAATAGTTTGCAAATAGTTTTGTGAAAATAAAAAATTGTGAAAATAATAAAAAATAATATGAGCCAAGTGAAAATAAAACGTTGGCCAACAACTCTTGCCAACATTTTTCATTGAGTGTTCAATGGTAACGAATCCGACCAGAAAAGAACCAGAGGAACCATAATGAAAATTCATGCGGAAAAAATGACACGCTCCGTAATTCGTTATTTTTGCGAAAAAAAGTAAATAAACGCCACCAAGTACCATGAATGTGGTATGTTCAAAAAATGTTTAAATAAAAAAAGGCAAGTAGGATTATTTTTAAAAATCAAGAAAAAGTATGCTTAAATTCCAATTCAAAACGTTGGCGTCCCAGTGTTAGTTGTCGGACCCGGTTTGTTGGAAACAGTCATGATAGAATGGAAATTAATCCTTTTCTATAAACGGTAATGTAACGGTAGTGGTAATGGAAAATTGAATGGTTGTATAATGGTTGACAAATGATAAAGAAATGAAGAAATCTCCGTGGAAAGTGTAGAAATAAATGGTATAAGTGGGAATGATACCGTTGAAAAAACCTAGTTGAATTACAACTGATAGACAGTTAATGGCATCCGGTAGGATTTTTTTAATAGTCATTAATGGAAGATCCAGCTAGGAAAAGCTTCGCTTTCATCTCATATATTTACGATCGGTATTCGCGATGTATCTACTCGTTTGTAACTAATGGCCGATATCTTCGGTGGAGTGATGGTGGTCGATGATGTGACGGTAGGGCTAGAAATAAATGATAGAAAATATGATGACCCCGGGATTCGAACCCAGGTTGATCAGGTACTAATTAAGAGCGCTAACCACTGCGCTATAGTCACCCATATGTTTCTATCATTCATATTGTCTACTTATATGCGAAGCTGGACCCGTCCGTCACACACCGCTACACATTCGTTTCCAAGAACCAAATCAAATAGGCTTCAATAATCAAACGATTCCCAACAAGTCTCGAAGTTCGATATATTGATTAGTATCGTAATACATAGTCACAAACCCTTTCATTATTTTAAAGAGTAACAATAAAACATAAGGTTTAATGAAACATCGGATTTTTCAACACCGGTCCAAAAAGTTTAAATTAACAATGGAACTAGTACTAAAATTTAATTAGGAGTGAATTCAAGAAAGAATTTCCAGATTAACCTATACTGAACTATTCGCGGAATAGATTGTCAAATAAAATGTACAGTTTAGTGTGAAATCAGTTGTTTTGTAAGACGACGAAGTAGTAGCGAGTGGAAAGTCCGAAGACTGGCAAAGACGATTTCGCCGAGACAGCTACAGCTAGCGCGCGTCTCCTTGTATCGGAGCTTTCTTCCTGCTCGGCTGACTTGACTGTACAGACACTGGAGGTAGGCGAGTGTAGTATCCAGACCGTTTTCCAATATACACCGGAACGCGCTCGTCGACCCGAGAGTGAAGGGAGAAAGAGAGGTACGGGGCTTCGGTCTCACCGCATCGAGAACACGGTACTTCGACCTGAATAATGCCGCATATTGTTCGACATTCGAAGTCTTTACGATGTTGCTGTGTTCACGATATTTTTACCTCGAGTTTGTCTTCTAACTTTGTATATCGAGTTTACGAGAGATTTTGGTACAAGTTCTCCCGGTTTTCTGATGGATGGGTGACTCCATTCACCCGCCTAAATCTGTTTAAATAAATTTGATAACGGGCAATGCTGCGGGAATAATAAATTATCGTTTCAACTACGGACGAGTTTCAAACCTCAGAGATAAGATAGAGAGAAAAAAATGTACAAATATTCTCGAAGTTATATGGAAGTTGCCAGGATTACAGATTTGACAATTCTTCTTTGAACGATGGATGCGTCTGCTCGATAATTGGAATACGGAGAAAAACCGACTTTATCACTACTCACCCTGGTATAATAATTTCCGTTTATCTTTCTTTTTTTATAATCATTTGACGTTACACATCTTTCTCGCGATGCACATTCTTTCTATCCAGTTTGTTTTTAATTCATTCGAGTGACTATATAAAGTAACGAAAGGATTGTCGTAAAGTAAAATTAGTATTTTACTAGCTACATATGTAAAACTCTGTCTTCGAACCAAACAAAAATAATTATCACAAAATTGTTGCAACAAATTTGTACATTTTTTCACAATTTTTTATTGGGAGTCTTTTTTCTCATATTTCAGATGAAGTACACTACGATATGGATGAAATAGTATGGTGTGTGACATGGACCGAAAGTTGATGATTGCAACTTGTATGTCGTGTGTCGTGTGTGCCTCATTTTACATTAAGTGCGCGGAAACGTGTGCTTTCCGCGGCAGTTTCGCGTGGTACAAGCGGTCAATCTTATGGCGCGATAAAAAGTTAGGTTACGGCATGGGCAGTCCGCAATCGCTCACTTTCGTCCCGTGGGCCTTTGGAAAGCGCAACTCCCTAGGGACGAAAGTGATGCGTTTGGGCAGTGCGCATGCGCGAACCTAAATTTCCACCGCGGCCTGATATTGGTCACTTTTGTCTCGCAAAACTGGCACGGAAAGTACCACGTTCTGCGCACGTTATGTAAAAAAAATTGAAATTCGATACCGAAACTACATGTTGTATGTAGAAGACACAGTATTAGGGTTTAGAATAAAAAGTCGACACAGAAACGGTAAATTGCTTTTTTGCACTCGGCGACAAGTAAAAATGTTTGAAGACGATAAAGTGAAGGTCGAATTTTTTTACGATTACAATACGGTCTCTCCTTTTATACTTCGTCTCTGATGGGAATGCAAATCTCTCTCATAGTTATAAACCCTGAGAATTCACTAGATCAACTTTATAATTTATCTGCTGCTCATTGACCGGGACAAATATCGAGGGGACAAAAAAGGACAAGAGCTCTTCAGAAGCCAGCATGGCATCAATGAAGTTCAATCGCAATTTATGCCTTCCAGTCTGTACGCCTGAACGAAGGCTCAAGTAGCCTCGAAAGTTATCCACTCGATGCTTGGATATCGTTCGGTCATTCGTGAATCGAGTTAGCGGAAAATGATATTCGCAAAAGATTAATGCTTAGTTCGCGTCGAAGTAGTGAGTTTAATCTCAATCCGGCAGACTGAGTTTCAATTGGAAATGAATATTCTTGTTTGGGTGAAGCGAGGAACGCGAAAATTGGATGAGGTGGAAGGAAAAAGGCAGCAGTACAGAGCTAATTGTCTTCGAACGGTGAGATAAATTTGTCCTGAGCTCTTCTCTAAACTTGTGCCAAAGCTTTCGGTAGTTGTATGTTTTAAGGTTTTTGTTCGGATGGAGCAGGGACGGAGTTTCACGGATGAACCTTTTCTGTTCAAAGTAAAAAGTGGTTTAAAATTCGTACGCTTTTTTTTATTACCCATACATCGACTTCGCGCTTTTAAATCATATCTTCAGAGGTGAGGTACGGAAACTCCAAAGCAATTTAATAATAAACTAATCATTTCGATAATCGATATGTATGGAATCGAGAAGGTTATCCGATCGGAATTATGTAAAAACGGCTTAAATTTCGACAAAACATGAATTTTTGCTCCCTCAAGAAGCTTTGTTTTCGCGAACATATTTTTTTTTAGATTTCCATGTAAACATCTTCAGAATGTTCCAAAATGTTGAAAAATTACATTTAGAAAAAATGTCTGACCGTATGTGTGTGTGTGCTCATTTTTCGACCTCATAGTTTGCATGAGTACGGCTTGAGATACGAAGCTGATATTTACACCACATGTTGAGGGATCAAGTCTCCTTCTTTGGTCAAATTTTTTGCAAAATCTATGCAGTCGTGTTCAGTTTTTACGTTATTTTGATTTTTTTTTAAATGATGGTGGTGCTCTAACTGGCACATTTTTCTAAATGTCATGCAAAAATTTACTACAAACATATTTTTTTATTAATCAAGGCAGAATACAGAAATGGAATGATTACGTAAAAACTAACAATTAAAGTAACTATTCACAAAACAAAGCTTCTTCAGGAAACCAAAAACGATACATTTTTATCGGCATTTTCTTTTTTTAAGCGCCCAAATCAAAAGAAAAGTAACAACGGCAAAAAAATTCGACCCAAATTTTTCAAATCAAATTTTTTTATTCTTCACATTCGAGGCTTGAATATCGAGTTTTATCAACCATTTCCATTAATATCTAATTATGGTGAAAAAATTAGAGTCTAAAAAAATTATGAGGAAATCTCGAATTGCATTTTTCTATGTTGGCACAAAAAACAAATTAATTGCACGCGTCAGCATCATTGTTGTAACTAACATAAGATATGGTGGCCAGAAAGTTTCGAAATTATCGTAACAGTAATAGTATTTTTTCAAGTATTCACCGCTAATTCGGTTTTTAATTAAATCGGTAAAAAAGCGGGGCTTTCTTGAGCCTCTAAAATGTAAGAATAGTGCTTTTATCGATACCGCACATTCTTTTAGGGTGTTAGAGAAGATCGGAGGACGCTTTTAATGTGTTTTTTTTTATATTCTTTACCAGGATGACCGGGCTCCACGCCAACGTAGGCAATCCATTTTTCTCAGGTTGCACTCGAGAATCCTTTCTATAATTATGCTACGCAGTGGCCAATGGGTTAAATTTTCATACGACCCTCTCGAGAGGCTCTCAAAGCACTGTGGATAATACCATAGTTCTTACGTAACCGCCTAATTATCGATAATTACTTCCTGCTAATAATCGTTAACGGCAGTGCGATAACGATATTCTACGAAGCTTTCAAGCGTTTACTCTCTTTTTTTTTCTTTCTTCTTCTCTCGTTCTACTCCATTTATTTCATCCCCATTACAGCCGCGGGGGCTCCAATTACGTCGAGAACGTTGTCAAATATTATTTATTTTAAAGTATCTACCGACAAAGGATAAATTCGCAAAGTATCGAATACTCGAATGGCGCGACTGAAATGCTGTTGTAAAATATTTTTTATTTCTTTAAATACATGAAACTTCCACTGATGTGTATGTTATCCAACGATTTTGTACGAGCAAAAGGCGTATCGAGTCTCCACGGCCTGAGGAGGGGGAGGGGTATCGGTTGATGCACGGTACTGATATAAATTTCATACGAACACCGGAGACGGTAAAGTCGGGTGTACAAGCGAGGTGTGAAATCTATTAGCACCGGGAAGCTGCGCCCACGTATATTCGATTCGTAAATGTATACGACATATATATTCGGTTCGTAAATATAAGCCACCATTTGTACGATATATAGTATCCTGCCATTTGGCTATGCAGGTCACGGATTGTATGTTTTCCCTTTAACAATTCGCATACCGTACAATTGTTCCTGCGCACAGGATAAAAAAAAGTCGATGGATCGATCGAAATCTTGATTGGGTAATTACTTAATACTTGATACAATGTAATTAACATTGTAGGCGGGCGGAAATGAGCGTCCTTAACAAAGTCGTCCATTGAGTGTTCAGTAATAATGAATCGAGGACCACGATGGAAAGTTCTTAGAAAAATTGAATTAAAATTTTAAATAAATAATACGAAAATACGGAACATAAGTACGAAGTGCATGTTTAGAGATATGTATTCTGATACGTTATCAATAAAAAACCAATGGCAAGTTACTAGCACGTTACAAGTGGAGTTCTGTTCAATTCGTTATTACTGGGAGTCGAATGTAGCATGTTAAGACTGCTACATTGTATTTCTTATCATTGCGAATAAATGGCTTTTCAATCAAGCGTAAACGCATAGAGTTTCTTCTGAATAGAGACACTTTAATGGAGCATTGAATTATTTGCATAGTGGTAGTGCTACAGTTTTACAGTAATTCAGTATAATTGTCAATTTCACATTGTACCCGGCAATTCGTTTTATCTGCTCGTTTTTCCTATTTAAGGTTAAATATTTGTAATATACACTCTATTTATTTAGGCAATGAGTAACCGTATTATGGGGGGTTATGGGTTATCCTATCACGTGTATTATGAAATAAATAAATAAATCTACTAGAAATTATTGTCTTCAGTGTGCGGTGCGCACCCACATTTTAGGTAAAAAATTGAAGTAAAGTTTAGTCTCCCAAAACTACTTTTTTTTCAAAAAAGTAAAAAACATACGCCAAGTACATAATAAATAGTTATTTAAAAAAATGCCCTTAAAAAAATAGTTTTGGGAGATTTCGTTTATTTTTCATATTTGATAAATAATTGCGTTCAATTTCTCAGCGATGAAGTCGCTGTGTTATTTTGCAGCAACGAAGTTAACCACTGAAATATAGCCCGAAACATATTTTAATAAATCAATATAGTAAACGAACAATGACTCACCCTCAAACGAATACATTTGAAATTCACCCGTGAATAATATCGAAAAAAAATGACTTTCGAAAGAAAAGGCGGGTTATGTTCGAACAATTGTAACGCGCAAAGTCAGATATCACTCCGCAGCAGAACGCATAACTCCCGACTTGTTTAACTTCCGGCGGACAGTCGGGAGTTAAACAAGCGCCTCAACGCCCTGCTGCGTCTTGTTGGTGGCCCCCCAAACCCCCCGAAAAATGTCCCTTGGAGACATTTTTTAAGGTACTCACAGGGATACACGTCGCGCTACGCGCTCCGTATCAAGTATGATTACACTTTGCGTTATGCGCCACGTATCGAATATGTTTATACGTCGCGCTGCGCGTTTCCTTTCGGAAAAACGTATGGAGGAAAATCATTTATCAATTACGTAAATTGATTCGTAGTTTAACTGTCATCGAATAAAAACATTTTGTTTTTATACAAATTGATTATTATTATTCACAACTGATAGTTCCTTTTTGTTTAATGATAAATTGTCAAATATTCAGACACGAGACAAATATAACGCATTGCATCGCGTAGAACTTGATCAAATTAATGTAAGGAATCAAACCATATCTAGTAAAGGTCGATGGAATTACTTTGTTATTGTCTCTGGACAGGAGCCGGGGTATCGGAGCCGAATATTCGAAAAATTTGCTTTTTGTTACTATTTTCAATGAAATTTGGTCGATATTAATCGTTGTAGTTAACAAAATTATATCTCGAGAACGAACATAGATATCATCTTGGTGCTTGTCGTGTATTGAAGAGGAAGTAGTACGTTACCCAAATAAAAAGTTGTAGTGTCTTGGATGCGTCCAAAATATAAAAAAAAAATCAATTTCTCGATGAATACGACAGCGAGGGCTCTTCGACTGCCGATGTATAAGAGAATTCGGTTATAACACTTTAAGCGTTTTTTCTCCTCCCCATAATAGACAGAATCAATTCGTTATTGTCTCTGTATGAGAGTGAAACATTGGAGACAAGAAACTCGAGAAATTTTATTTTTCTATCGTTTTTTTTTGTTTTGAGATAGGTACATTGAAACATTTGAAAAAAAAAAATAGAAGGGTGGTTGGTGAAATTCGAGGTAAAATTTGAATTTTTTTTGTTTCGTAAAAATGTTAGAGATTTGAAAAAATTAAAGTGCAGTTTCCCAATATTTAAAGTAATATACTTTAAAAAATGAAAAAAAAAACAGAGATTTTTTTTTTCATTTCAAATCGTTCCGCCACAAAATACCAACGTCGCGGCAACTTTATCACGTCTGCTATGGAGCTGTCGTCGGCTTCCAAGGTTTGACAGATAGAATGAATGGAAAAAAAAATAAATAGTCGCGATTGTTTTCAATTTTATTTGGCAAATTACAATAACTTTGGATATTCGATGATTCTTCTTTGTGAAATTATAACCAAGTTTTTCAGTGCACCCGGGAAATTTACGATTTTTATTATGAATGTGAATAACGTATTGTAAAATATTGTGAATGATTTTCGTTCAAAATATATTATTTTCGAAATAAAAAGAGCTAATATTTGTAAATCAATGTGTGATATTGTGTGGTATTGTGTTTTATGTTTCGCAACCAAATTTTCTAATTTGACACGATGGAAAATTATTTTTTGGAAAATAAAAATAACATAACTTTTAAAATAATTGCTAACTAAAAATTATTGTAGAAGAAAAATATTAAGAAATGTCAGAATGTCTTCAAATTTGCTGTGCATAGCGTTTTCGATACATTGAAATATTGCTGAAAATTAGAAAAAAATTCTTTCGTAGGTTTCAGAATTGCTGCGCCGTACGGACATTTGACGGGAGAAAATGGATTTTTGAATGGAAAATGCCTAGAAAAAATGCTCAGAGACGTCGGAATGTCTTCAAATTTGCCGTGCATAGTGCTTTCGATAAAATAAAATAATGCTGTGAACAAGAAAAAAATTGGTTCGTAGACTTCATAATTGGTGCACCGGTACGGACATTTAGCTGAACAAAATTGAATTTTTATTTTGGAACAACTCATTAAAGGCTTCGCAGTAGTTTCAAAATGTTTGTGTACAATAGTCATGATATGATAAAACTCCTGAGAAGGAGAATAAAATTGGTTCGCACCATCCAAAGTTACACTGTGATACGGACGTCCGAGAAGATAAATTCAATGAAAAAGCTATTTTTATTCAACCGCAGGCTAAAAAAAATATTTCCAGTCATCGGAGTCACTTCAAATTAACTACGCATGATGTTGGAAGTACACCGAAGTAAATGCTGAAAAACTACATTTTTTGGAGCCTACACTGCCGAGAATCCCCATCGAAAGCTGTGTGAAGAGGCTGGTCATTTTAACAGGCACTCTGTGCCTATTGTTATAGTGAGTGCCTAAAAACGATGTTGATAAAAGAAAGATTATTTTATGATCATTTCACAATCACAATATTCCTTTGCACATTTTATAAAATAAATTAGATTACGCCGGCCGGCTACAGCTGTGAAAACACGAACCGATGGGCCGAACGAACAAACACCCGTAGCGCCGCAGCTTCGACATTTCCCCGCTATATCCAATGTGGATGAGAAATAGAAGGGCGTATCTGGTACTATTTAACATGTAAAATGTTGTGTGATCCCGCCGTACACATGTAGATGAGAAGCATAAGGCCGTATATTCATTGCATTAACCCGTTAAATGATAGGAGAGGATGCCTTTCTGTTTCTCATCTACACATTTTTTTCAGTTTGGCTATCTTCAACCGGATACCTTTTTGATCATGACATCGATATCTCAGCATCGGCTACACCGATTGAATCGCAACTAGGTGCAATCGAAAGTTGGGGTCAGAACTATATAACAAACTTGTTGCTGAAAATTGAATTGAAGGTTTGGATTTCGAGAATCATTGATCGAAAATTTGACTTCCGGCATATTGGCGTATACTAAGAAGCGTTAGCGCCTCGGCCGGCCTCGTACTGAAAAAAATGTTTCATATGTATTCGGCATCGAGACGCTACCACGTCTCTTGAACTTTTCGTATGCAAACATTGCCCACGAATATTTGTTGAATAATCGGGACTTCTACAGTATCAACGTCGAAACTAGAATGGTTTTTGCCACCGTATATATATTTGCTATAGTTGTCACCTAACATTTTCACGAAAAAAAAAAAAAAAGATTTACATTCCTATAGCCACCATCATAAAAAATCGTCAATAGTTTTTCATTAAAAAACGAGGGTTGTTGGAAAACACACAGATAAAATTGGTGATATAAACCCGGGTGGAGGCAATCAACGATTCGTCCGTGTTGTTAGCTTAAATAACCCGTGTCGTTTCGTTAGTTTATTTGCAACGTTTCCAGTGGAGAATCTCCACCGCAAAAAAAAAGGAACTTTACCTCCGGCGGCATCTTTTTTTTCGATATCTGTACACATTTTTTAAGACTCTCAAAACCCATATTTTTCAGTAAAAAAATAATTATTACCGTCGATAGTGTTAGAAAAAAAAATCAATCATTTGGCTCGGCTTCCAAACCACCAGATATCAACCAGATAGATGTACTCTCTTAATCTACGCACTGTCAAAATTGTAAATAGCCGACACAGTTTTTACTTTTTCTTCCAACACCCTTAATAATCCAAAATATATGATTTCTATTTACAGAATGAGGAAAATTCTATTCCGTAAAAAGTGTTCAATGTATGATTCACCGTTCATCAATAATGTTAACATTATCATTACCGTTCGAGATATGGCTCTAAAGCGTTCAACCAATGAGAATACAATTGGCATAAGAAAACCACTTGAAAATGAAAAAATTAATGGCAATAATCGAATAAAAATGAATTGTACTCTACAGACGCTGATGTCAATTCAATAAAATAGCCCACTCACCGATTGCGAGAATGAAAATTGAATGGTATTGTGTCATAATACAGTCCTACACCGTAACTCGACTTCGCGTGAAAATTTGAGACACGGCGTCATACGTAAGTCTAGATTTCCTAAGCGCCGGCGCAAACAGAACGATTTTCGGGACTCTCGCTTCTCGTGAAAAAGTTACCGAACAGACGACGAGACGGGTATTCGTCGACGAGACGAATACCCGTCGATATAAGTTCTAACTAAATAGAACGAGGCGTTCTATATAGATAGAGAGTCACTCGTTCCTTAATGTAAATTCTTATTGCCATTGTATGCCTGAACATAAATTGACTTATTGTTTAATAAGGTCAAATAAAACGGTATAGAATACTGTGCGTGTGCGTGTGCGTGTGCGTGTGCATGTGTGTGTGCGTGTGCGAATAATTAGAACGATTCCGTTGTACCATCAGCTTTCACTAAACAAAATATGGGCACGTGTCAGTTGCTACTGGCGTGTTGCCACTCGTGACTTTCTTATCCCAATTATTGTTTGCGTGAAGTTAGTATTGTGTTGATATGTATGTTTTTAATGGAGGAGCTTAGTTTTCGAACGCATCTGTGTGTATATCCTTAAAAAGTTTTTTTTTTCACGTTACAAAAAACTGATTTTCACTACCAAACTCAGATTTTATATGTGAAATATGCGTACCAAGTTTCATAGTTTTTAGTAATGTCTGCGTAAAGTTATTGTGTCTACGCCAGAAAATTTGATACGTATCTACATACAAACAATTTTCTAACATAGACACAATAACTTTACGCAGACACTTTCTATCGCTATGAAACTTCCATAATATCTTCTACATTTGCGGTACGAGTTTGGTATTGAAATTTAGAGTTTTTCCTCCACATTTATAAGTTTTGGCGTTTTTGTACATTTCTTTAATTTAACATTTTTGACATTGCAGGTAAATAAGTAGTAAATATGAAGGAAAAATTCTGAATTTCAATACCAAACTCATACTTCGCATATAGAAGTTATGTAGAAAGTTTCGTAGCGATAGAAAATGTCTGCGGTAAGTTATTGTGTCTACGCCAAAAAATTTGATACGTATGTACAGACCGACAGACATCTGAGGAAAATCCCTTTTTAACTACTTTTGAGCAAAAAGAAACTATTCGGGTCATGAAATATGATAGCTTGGGTCACAATTATGACGACAAAAGTGAGAAAACATTTTTTTTTTGCTTTTTTTCATGTTGAAAAGAGTCATTTATAAATTTGATCCATAAATTCGTCCATAAATTTGACGTTATTTTTTCTCGCCATTACAATACTTTCTCTTTTTTCATACTTCGTATGGGATGAGAAAGTAAAAAGAATTACGAATAAGCTCATGATTCTCATGTATATTTTGTTACTTCTGCAATTTCTTGGGTCCCTCAAATGGAGCCCCATCCCCCCCCCCCCCCCACCCCCCATTCTTCTGTCTCTTGCCGGCTCGGATTTTGAACGTCACGTAAGTGTTCTATCGGTTTGTTAAACTGTTTGGCCCCGAACATTGATTCTCATTAAGTAAATAAATGGCCTTTCGAGCCCTAACAGCCTTGGTCCAGGTCACGTTAGGTGTTGGCCTCTCTCCGTAGAAGAAAATCGATTTAACCATGCGGCAAACTATTGAATAAAAAAGAGGCTTGTCTCAGTATTATAAGTGAAAATAATACCATTGGCAAAACCCCAGTGACTTAATGGTAACGGTAGTCGATGATATTCAATGGGATTTTTAAGGTAATTAACGGGAGATTTGGCCAATGGCAATAGAGCCCAAGAAATATTACATTTATATTAAATTCAAAACCTGACAAAAGAAAATTAATGATAAAGCGGGGGAGCTTCAGAAATTATTATCAAGTTCCAACGTAAACTTGACACTAGCTTTTTACGTTTACACCACATTTACACGCGGAAAATACGGTCGGCAGTCAATACAGTAATAGACGAAGCCGGTGAATTTTCAGGCATTTGCAAGCGTATTAATTATGATCATACCGTCTGACACAACAGAGATGCTGGCCCCGCCAGCACCGACGAAAGTGGGAACAGTTCGCGCGGATCTGTAGAAACTGCATAACAGATTTGTGGAAATTGTGTATACATACACGGGAGATGGGCGCAAGTGAATAGTACAAATGAAGACAGATTACGTTAACGCCAGATCGCGATTTGCCTTTCAATGTCCCGCAGGGCTTGTTGCACCCGTTTCCAGTCTGCACTCCACACCCCGGCAATGTACCTCTTCACTCGAATCACCTACAGTATTTGGCGCTGATGCTGGACCCTCGATTTCCAACGAATATATACGAAATCGCTGAAATTCCTATCTGCGATACTTCGAACGTTTTTTAAAGCTCTGACTGTATTTTGCATACCGAAGCACGATTCAGTTTTCATCCATTTTCGAACATGGGGAGCCAAAAATATTTGCAATATTTACAGAAATACCTTGAGTCGTGTCGATGAATTCAACCCGTCGATATTGTTCGTTGTATTTTTTTGAGTTTTTTTTAAATTGTGTATTCTTTGTTTATGATGAAAAATTGAGACAGAACAACACAAAATTATTTTAAAAAAATAAAGTCCCATAAGAAAATAATAATTACTATCCGAAAATTATGCGAAGCCCTCTATCTGAAATTTCGCTCTTAATGTTATTGTCGCCGACGTTTTAACAAAAGTTATATTTATATTCCTGCGAATCGCGTTTATTCATCGCCCAGTTTTTTCGTCATTTAGTATGCACAATTGTATATGTATATATATCCGACTATAAATGGAATCGCAGTGAAGTAACACGTACCGACGATTAAACATATCGCTCGGATAAAATCTGCATAATGAGATATGCCAGGTAATTTGTACTTTGCTTATCTCATTATTTAACGATTTTTTGCTATTTATTGATCCATTCATCAAAGTTGAACATTTTATTTGTCCCCTATTCGCTATCGCGCGGAATTATAATTTTATTTCGCAGGTATTTTCAGTTTTCAATAGTGGTAAATCGAGCTCTAGAAAAAACAAAAAGACAAAAGAGATGTAATTCAATCATTTCTCGCATATTTACGCTTCTCGAAAAATTAGATAACAATATGGATGCAATTATTATTATAGATTCGCCTTGATACATCAGCGCAGAAGTTCGTTTGGTTACTGCTAATTTGCGACCGCATTGCAGACATGTTGGGATACATTTTCAATTTCGATTATCACCTCAGTTACCTCCGATCTCTCTGCTGAGGATGCACTTCTCCCCGCTCCTCCCCCATCTCCCCGGAGGCAAGTCGGCTATTATCAACAATAGGATTTAACGTTTCGCGAATTCGCGAAGCATTGCTAATCCGCCACGTATGCGGACGGGGAAGGGGGGACGATCTGGCGTTGTCCGAATTAGAATCATTCGAGAGGGGGCAGTTTGAGGGGCCTGGGGAATATCGATTTAGCGTTGATTCAGGCAGCGATGCGATGGCAATACCTCCGAAAGCTTTCGTGGAGTCTCTGCTGCAACACCGTTTGTTTGCCGAGGCCGAGGTTGCCTCTAGTTCCGAGCGCAAATTGAAAACATCAGTCAAAGCCAGCACCACCGATGCCCTGATCCGTGCCTGGGATTCGTCGTTCGAACCTCTCGGTTCTCTATCTTCTCGCGCGCGCGCTCAGCCATCGATGATCGTTTTTTTCTTTTTTACTTTGATATTCGATTGGTGTACCGTTCTAATGTTTCAACTGAATTAAAACATGTTCGACCGTCAAAAAGAGAAGGCAAAAAGTTCGTAGATGATCCTTAATTTATTAGGTCTGTGTAAGACAATATTTCTCCACACCATTTGCAGTTACAATTAACATTTATGCGTAATAACTCTATATGCAATATCGATTTTGGATGTCAAGAGACTTGGTCGCATTTCGAGACAAGTACATTTACGTCCTACCTTATCGACGACGGACGAGAGACGCGACAAGACTCTTATACCCGAAACATCGCCATTTTCGGCCTGTTCAAAAATATTTGTATTTTTTATTTAATAAACGGACGTTGTACATAATAAATGTTCGTACGTTCATTTTTTATTTATTTTTATCTTTCAAATCCGATTTATTTCACTCCTCAAGGACACTGACGTTTAAGAAATATCGATTTGATTTTTTTTTGAGCGACCAATATCCCGATGTTTGTGGTCGTCTCTATCGTATACAACATGGCGGCACCGACCGCCGTAGTGTTCGCCGCCATGTTGCTTTATAGTTAGATACATCTCTATATATATAAAAATATTTCCAAGGGCCAAGGGGTTGGTGTCAATAATTGGGTCGACAAGGGGCCCGACGAGGGGTGGGGGTCAATAAATGGCCTGACAAGGAGTGAGGTTCAATATTTGTTCACAATTGTTCGGCCCTATCGGCCAAAAATATTCCTAATATAATATAAAAGTCCCTGTAAGAGGACAAAATGTAGTGATATATTTTTTAAACAATATATTTTCGAATATGAACCGACTACCATTAAAGTTAGTCATTATTGTTATTCTACTGCAATACAACAATACTGCTCAATACAAATTTCGACAAAAAAACAGCATTGTCATGGCAAAAAATTGTTGTTAAATGTTGTTTCAAGAAAAATCGTTAAATAGTAACGGATTGTCTTCAAATATGGTTCATATTATTTTTTAGGAAATTAGAACAATATTGATCATCATCCGTTGCGACGCATATACATTTACATATAAATTGATACACTGAAAGTATTTATCAGAATCTTTGCAAAAAGATGTGAAATCTCTTAAAAAACATCAAAAATAGTGTAAAAAACTTGTGTCGGGTACATTTCCATACACTGTGTCCTTTTTGCAAAAATTTTACAAATAACGAAACAATAAGATGCATCGCCAAATACATGTCTTCCCCTAATAAGTGAATGTGTCACGATTTATATCGATAACTCGAAACTATTGTTGTCGACTTAACTCGGGCTGTGATTGGTCGACGAGATTGAAGTTCGCAGGACCAATTTCAAGCGGCATCCGAGTTCACACGACGGTTTACTCTAGTAGCTTATAAATTGGACATGAAAATAAAGACTGATAGTTCAAAATCTAATAATTCATGAGTTAGATTATTTAAAAATAACTTGTCCGGACGTTACGTTTGCCAAGATAACAAATTAATTATACAAATTCATATACTGAATTAAGACACCGGTGACTATTTTTATGAATTTGGTCCTACGACCGGAGAAGTTTATTAAATAATCTAACTCATGAAATATTAGATTTTGAACTACCATTCTTTATTTTCATGTCCAATTTATAAGCTACATGTACTTAGCGATGGATCGTGGTGTTTTGTTATTTGTAAACATTTTGCAAAGAGAACACAATGTTTGTAAATGTACTTGGCTCAAGGATTTTACACCGTTTTTGGTGTTTCTTATGAAATTTTAGTATACGCGCTATTGGGTATTACAGGATTTTTTTTATTTCATTTTTAATATTGATGACATTACGAAAAGAATCGCTCGAAAAGTTGCGATCGAAAGCGTTGCTATGGAAACGTGAAATAAGCATCGACGCGAAGTTACGAAGGTACGAAGTTAGCAACTGTTACGGCCAGACGAGCTCTCGCGAGTTCGGACAAAACATGTGTAACGTCGGTCTCTCTTTCGAGTCAAGGCATTGGTCCTTCACATCAGGGACGGAGACCTCGCCTTTACACTGCCGTAGATCGGAGATCCGTCGGGAGAATGTTCGAGACCTGTACTCTTGTTGCAAAATTGTAGATCATGCAGGGATGAAATCGAAGAGTTGTCGAAGGTTTAGTACTCATTATGAATTTATTCGTTTTCGGCATTTGGTGATAGTACAATCTTCGTATTGTAATTACTTCTTTAGCTTTAGAGCTCTACAAACTTAGCCGCGCAGGGCCTTCGTAGAGACCTTCGTCGGACAGAGCCTTGTACGCTCTGTGGTGTTTCGTTGAAGTAACCGTAGATGCTTGCAATGTAAAAATGGAAGAGCGGTAGGGTTAAAATATTGAGAAGAGAAACCTTGTAAAATGTTTGATACATGTTTGTCTAGCGGTTCTTGTGGCAAAAAATAATAGTCGTAAAGATTTCGGGTAGCCCCTCGCTTAGAAGTTGTGACGAGTTTTTTTAAATCTCGAGCGCAACGCTAAATTGTTACTCAAATATTCAAAACTCAAGAAAAACTAAATCGAAACTCAAAAAAAAAAACGCGAATTCGAAAACTCACGTCACCTTCGGCCGTCTACCCTCGCGGATGCATCGGCGTCGCGATGGACGCCAGTTAATTTTGTTTTGCCGGTATTAACAACCGGACTAAACTGGAAGTCCGTGGAACGACGACCTCCGCAGGGTTAATTTTTGTTTCGCCGGAATCACCAAACCGGACTAAACTGGAGATCGGTGGAACGGCGACCTCCGCAGGGTAGTTTTTGTTTCGCCGGAATCACCATACCGGACTAAACTAGAGGTCGGTGGAACAGCAACCTCCGCAAGGACAAAACGAACGAAACGACAAAACGAGAACTGAACGGTAACAAGAACTAACGCCGACATCCTCGCGAGAGCGAACGGTTGCGTAAATGCACGGTTGCTCAGGATGCGGGTTGTGGTAGAGGGGTCGCGATCCGAGGTCAATTGAATAGCTCATGAGAAACGGAGATCGAAACCTCAACGTTACGTTAATCGGGAACGAATATTAATATTTTTGGCGGAGAAGCCACGAGATCGCACGCACGTGAGTCGCGAGTACTCAGCTGATCGAAAGATCGCGAAATCGATCGAAAGATCGAAAGAAGCGAGTCAAGCGACCACCAGCGAGGCGCGAGAGCGATAAATTCTCTTAACAAAAAGAAACTCACCGGAATCGCACAATTTATCCGAAAAGGACCGAGAACTGCATCTGACGATGACACAAGAATTCTACCGAGAATAGCACACACGAAACACACGAGTCGACGAATGAACGCGAACGAGTCGAGACGCACGGACACGAGAGCGAGGGCGATATATCGGGATCCGCGGTAACTCAAGCGAGACGCTGCGATCACACGACACTTCAATAACTCGTGCGCGAGAACAATAGGCCGAAGCCTATGACAGCGGGAGCGCGAGAGAGGCTCGAGTTACCTCGAGGGCAGCTCTCCGTAGACTTTCGATTTGCCTACAAGAATTCGTAATGAATTATCATTATTATTTTCGGGATCTTGACCGATAACTGCCCTCTCGACCATCTCATGACTTTATCGAATCGAGAGCCGATACTATAACACAGTGACTTCAAAGAATCTTCGGAATCGCTTCCCCTAGTCAATGCGTGAGATACGAGGCTCTACTCTACTATAACACAGCGCAAGGTGTTTCACCACCCTTGCCTGGACCAAACGATACCTCCGCCTGATCTCAACGCATTGCACTATCCCTTAGGGTGCCGGGATTGCACCGGACTTTAGCGTATTCGGGCGATACTTTATCGGGTTTTTTCTGTATTTGGGCTTTCATTTCGAACCTTACACCACCACATAAAGTCGAGAGTCCCGACCAAACTAAACTAAAACTGAATCCCAAATCTGAAAGCAAAACTGAACGAAACTGAATCTTAAAACTTGAATTTAAACTGAAATAACGAACGGTATCGAAAGGAATCGTAATAATTACAAAAATAGCATAAAAGTAAACTGCAAAAAATCTCGTTCGATATCTTAACGAGAGCTTGACGGTATCTTAAGTCGCTGGGAGAAGCAGAAACTCGAAACTTCAGCACTAAAATTGGTATTTTTATGCAAGTTACGGTTGTTTTGGTTTTTGTGATGATGATTTCGAAAAATGACGTCACAAAGTGCATAAGAAAATCACCGCTAAACTTCTTTCGGAGATGCATAAAGTTTAGTGACATCTCTAGGCTAGAGCGTAATGAGCGTTTTCGCCTTGCGGTGCGTGAGAAGATCGTCACTAATTTTTACATAGATGAATAAAGTTTCCGGTGTCATCTCTAGGCGAGGGTAATTATGTAGGGAAGAGGCTGAAAAAGTTAGTTGTTGGCGACGCTCTACGATCGCGTGTCGTCGAGTGGTTAGACACGTGCGCCTAGGCCTAATAAGTTATGGGCTCCAAGTGCATGGCAGCACGTGCAGTGCGTAGGAGCTGAGACGCCTGAAAGCGACTCCCCAAATTCTTCTGTAGAGGGAATAGTTTTTAGGCACTCATTATAACAATCGGCAAAGAATGCCTATTAAAATGACCAGCAAAGCCTCTTCACACAGTTTTCGATGGGGATTCTCCGTAGCGCATGCTCAAAAAAATTTAGTTTTTTTAGCATTTACTTCGGTGTACCTCCAACATCATGCGTAGGTAATTTGAAGTGGATCCGATGACTGGAAATATATTTTTCAGCCTGCGGTTGAATGAAAATAGCTTTTTCACTGAATTTATCTTCTCGGACGTCCGTATCACACTGTAACTTTGGATGGTGCCAACCAATTTTGTTCTCCTTCGCAGGAGTGTTTTATCACATCATGACTATTGTGCACAAACATTTTGAAACTACTGCGAAGCCTTTAATGAGTTTTTCTAAAATAAACATTCAATTTTTATACGGCCAAATGTCCGTACGGTGCTGCAATTATGAAGTCTACGAACCAAATTTTTTCTCTTTCGCAGCATTATTTTATGCTATCGAAAGCACTATGCCCAGCAAATTTGAAAACATTCCGACGTCTTTGAACATTTTTTCTACGCATTTTTCCATTTAAAAATCAATTTTCTCTCGTCCAATGTCCGTACGGCGCTGCAATTCTGAAACCTACGAACGAATTTTTTTCTAATTTTCAGCAATATTTCATTGCATCAAAAACACTATGCACAGCAAATTTGAAGACAATCTGACATTTCTTAATATTTTTATTCCACAATTATTTTTAGTTAGGAATTATTTTAAAGGTTCTGTAGGTTTAATTTTCCAAAAAACAATTTTTCATCATGTCAAAAAACAAAATTTGGTTGAGAAAAATAAAACACGAAATATCGCACATTGATTGACAAATATTAGCTCTTTTTCTTTAAAAAGATATTAGATATATTAGATATTAGCTCTTTTTTTTGTTTTCTTAAAATAATTTCTTTTGAACGAAAATCTTCACAATATTTTACAATACGTTATTCACATTCGTAATAAAAATCGTAAATTTAACGAGTGCACTGAAAAACTTAGTTATAATTTCACAAAGAAGAATTTCCGAACATCCAAAGTAATTGAAATTTGCCAAATAAAATTGAAAACAATCGCGACTATATATTTTTTCCATTCATTCTATCTGTCAAACCTTGGAAGCAGACGACAATTCCATAGCAGACGTAATAAAGTTCGCAGACGCCACGACGTTGGTATTCTGTGGCGGGATCATTTGAAATTTAAAAAAAATTGTCAGTTTTTTAAACATTTTTTAATGTATACAACCTTAAATATTGGGAAACTGCAATTTCATTTTTTCAAATCTCTTTAAAATTTTTTCGAAACAAAAAAAAAATTAAAATTTTATCTCGAATTTTTCCAACCATATCCCCTCGGGACATTTTTGGGGGGTTTGGGGGACGGAGTGTTATATTCGTAGTTTTCGTGCACTGCTTCTATGCAGTAAGCTACGCAAGACGTAACACAACAATCAGAAATAAGCTCCGGACCGAAGTTAACGGTCTGTTAGCAACAGTCTAAAGTTAGCTGCGGTCTGATTCCGGGGGGGGGGGGGGGGTTGACAAATAGACAAACAACTTTCCAAAATGTATATAAAATAGAAAAGCCGTTTCGTTTGAGTTATTTAAATCCAAAACATCGCATTCTACGTGATCATCGGGATTGTAGTTTTTTTTTATATTATGGTCATGTTTTTCGGCACATACGATCGAAGAACAAAGAATCATGCAACTCTGATCAAGAGATTATAATTACGTGCGAGGTATCAAGTGTATAAAACATGGCTATCGTCGGCGTAGTATTTCTGTTTATTGGCATGCGGTACCATTTGTATTTGAAATGCAGAATGATCTGTCCCATAATGAATGTCCGCAGAGCATCCATCGATATTGATGTAAGCATCACTTTCTATGTAGTCTAGCAAATTTGTATGAATCATTTCGTTTTATATTGCATCGTTAGGGTTCACATTGCGAGGTAAATATTCCATTGTCATGTTGTCGACAGAAATCTACATTTCCTGGAATTTATCGACTGTCGTACGATACGCATGAATGTTTGGATTGCATTCGTCACAGCGAGGTTGTCGAATATATTGTTGGGTTTACCGTCGTGCACCTCGGGTCATGGTACAAATCTAGGTATATCACCTCAATCCAGTTAAGGGGACTGAGTCACCTAAAAAATCGAAAAGTAAAAAATTTTTTTTCCAGTATATATAAGTTTAATGAAAAATTTAATTTTACCTCCATAATATATATATGTTAGACTACCGCTGTAAATTTTTTTGGAGACCTACGGTGTATTCCAGTGTTATGGGCAATGGTCAAACATTTTTCCTTTGCCGCAGCTTTCGGACTGAACGAAAGCATCAATCTTTGCTTGCGACCTCTTATTTTCTTCGTTGGAGAGTTTATTGCGGAACGAGTGCGGGGATTTTTTTTTTAAGCTTCGCTGGCGAAGATATGAGTTAAAAACTATCAAAAAATTCACTTTTTCCACTTTTTGTCTCGTAACCACTCACATAATGGCTTGCGATAAATCCATTTTTGATCGCATGAAAAATCCCCGCACTCGTTCCGTAACACTGACTGTTACGAAGAAAATGAGCCGTCGCAATCCAAAATTGGTGGGCCCATTCTCCCTGAAACCTGCGGCAAGCGAAGAAAAATATAAGTGTCAAAAAATGAATTTCACAGATTAATGAAAATAACCAACTTGGGTGATTCACAATAAAAAAAAATTATTTTTATATTTTTTTTGTCACAAAAATGTACACTTTTTTTTCTATCACATAAAACTTAGAATTTTTTTTTTCTTTTTTTTTTTTTTTTTTTTTCTTTTTTTTATTTTACAAATCTCGTAAATGCAAAAAAAATTTTTTAAAAATTAAAAAAAATACTCTTACGTCAAATGTGACGTTTAAAAATGAGGTTAATTCTGCGAGACTTTTCGCGTTGCGACACTGTCACTGTGAAAATCATTTTTGCACCTTTGCGGGCAAAAATACAGAATATATTCCGTTCATTCGGAAAAACTGTAAACACTGACGATTAACTAATTACACGGAGTTTACAAGCGCAGTTTTTTAGCCTATTGACACAATCAAGTAAAAATCATCGCTGCTACATTACGCCGGTGTATCGCAGACTCAAAACAAAGCGCGGTAGCGGCGATAATCTGAGTCGCATCGATTAGACGTAACGACCCTTTGGTCGGTAAATCGTTACCTACCGAACGCAGTTTCGGCATTGATTGTTTTTTCTGTTCGTTTCTCGATGTTCCTTGTTCTTCTTATTAGAAGAAAAAGAAACGTGCGGAGATGCGGTATTCCGGCATTGTTTGTATTGCATTTCGGCATTTTTTTTTTTTTCACACATTATTTATTTCTAATATTTATAATATTACTAAAATGCTTCTAACTTCGGTAATTTTTTTAATTTCGATCTAAAATTTGGTGTGTATGTAGTACACCGTATATACATTCAGAAAAAAAATTTTAAAAAAATAAATAAAAAAATCATTTTTAGGTGACTCAGCCCCCTTAAGTCACCTTTAGTGGGTTCAATTAAAACAAGTGTATCATTATCCTACGGGCTTTGAGGTACTTGTTGGTTGGGCGGAGCGCCTTAAACCATTGTAACATGTCCTGAAGGGACATTTTCTTCAGGCTGTCATGAATATACAACACGTCGCGTTATGCTCTGCGTATTGTGTGTGCTAACATAAGGTAAGTAGTTCCATCAATTACTATTTTTTTTTTTCAGTTTGTTTTTTAGCTTTTGTACATTGTTTTGATTATACAAACTTTTTACAATGATTATTAACCATTATTATTTCATATGGGTTTTTCAAGAATGCCTTGTCAATCGTTAAGGGCATGTGATACGGTCGTCCAAAAACGCTGCAATCTGTACAAATCGCCTTCCCTAATTTTTCCAGGACGAATGATGGTTCGACAAAACACTGTTTTTCCAGAGTTAGTACTAGAAAAAGAAAAGTGAAGTTCCAAACGGGGTTATAAATTAATGCTTAATAAAATAATAATTTTTACGAATTATTAACAAATTACGAATTTAAGAAAAACCGACTATAGACCAAACCAAACCAAAGATAGCAAACGCAATGTTGTTATCGTATTCCAGTGCAATAGAAAGAACGACTAGGCGGACGAAGGTGATGACATTCACTCTTTCCATTACTTGGGCTTAGACTTTTTTCGTTGCGAAGCAAGCGGAGAGAGCCATAAAATATTGACTTTTCGGTATGAGATGGCCATTAATACGTTGAAAGCAGGCTTCAGACGACATCGCCGTCGAACTTGTCCTATTTCAAATACTCTCCCCACCGCAGTTTCGCGAGGTCCTGTATCACCCTACGACGTCCTCCAGAGCTGTTGCCTTTACGGAAAATTTCCCGACGACAAGCTGAAAAGCGTTCTTCCACTGAAGGAGTTACACATCATTAACATCCTGACCGCTGAGTCTTATGCTCCGTACTCCATGTCTTCCGGCTTCAACCATTAGTACATAAAGTCGCCAAATCTTGAACCCCGTCTTTTCCTCTTTCACATTTCCAAGGCTCCAAGTTCCGGTAAGACGTGGTCTCAGCAGGACCGACTTTGCATGGCAAATTGATCCCCTTACTATCCCTAGCATAGAACTTCCCAACTGGTGATTTCGCTCGTAAACCTTTGACTTACCATATTCCATGTACATAACTAAACCATCGACTTATCGTCGACGAGCCATTTACCTTCCTTCCGTTCTATTTTACCATACCCAGTTCCACGGTGTGTTCTCTGTGGATTCCTCCTGCTGTCGTTCCGTCGCAGAAGCCCAGCCCCCGCTGCTTGCTAACATGGCACTAGATTGGCCTATCGACATCGGCGATCGAAACCAGAGCCTCGCGTATCCATCTATGGATAACTAATTCCTACGCCATCGAACTATGGGTGCTATATAATACGTGTACGCGAAAAGTCAGTACTTCTTACACGCGTTTAAGTACTTCTCGTGCGCTGTGGCGGCGTCACATTGAAACGTAGGGAACTTAAGGGGACTGAGTCACGTGAAAAGTAGAATGTTGATTATTTTTTTTTCTGTCTGAAAAAAATAAAAAATAAAAATTCGATTGTATTTTCATAATCATAATTATGAGGTCCCCAAGTTTGTCGAAGCGAAAGCAGAGATGGTCAAACTTTTTTTGCTTGTCGCAGCATTCAGACCGCAGGAGTGAATCAATTTTGACTTTTCATGGCTCATTTTCTTCGCTGGAGTATTAATTATCGAACGAGTGCAGGAATTTTTGTTTGAAGGTCCCCCGATGGAGCTATCGAATGAAATGTGGAAAAAAATGTAATTTTCACATGACTGCGATATTGGAAGTTCTACTGTTTGTGGCGATATTCGGATGGCTATCTTCGGTGTTTTGTTTTATCGATTAAATAGAAATGTCAGTTGATTAAATTCATTCCTTGTATCCGGACGTTAATTAATATATCACGATTATTAAACTTATCTTACTTCACCTCCACGTTTTGCGTTTCAATATGCGATGTTCTTTTTCCACATTTTATTCGATAGCTCCATCGGGGGACCTTCAAAAAAAAATTCCTGGACTCGTTCCATAATTAATGCTCCAGCGAAGAAAATGAGCCATGAAAAATCAAAATTAATTCAGTCCTCCGGTTTGAATCCTGCGACAAGTAAAAAAAGTTTGACCATCTCTGCTTTCGCTTCGACAAACTTGGGGACCTCAAGAAAATTAAAAAAGGTAGTTAATCATATATAGATTATGAAAATACAATCGAATTTTTATTTTTTTCAGACAGAAAAAAAAATAATGACCATTCTACTTTTCACGAGAATCAGCCCCCTTATGTGAAGAAAATCGACCAGTGTCTGCAAATTTTAGATGATACTAATTAGTCAAGCTTCTGAACCCATATATAGATATATATCTGCGAAGGGTATACTTCGCAGACATTTTCGTTTATCAAACGTTGATTTTTAGGACGTCCGGTTGTTTCGAGTACTGTCCTCATAATTGTATCAACCTAAAGTATGGTTCGAGGACTGTCCTCGAAGTACAGTTAGCGGTATGTCTAGTTCTGGAACACGGTTCAGACGATGTTACTCCGAGGATTGTCCTCAAAATAACACCATATATGGTTCACATTATTTGAGGACTGCCCCCAAACTGGCATTTTTACGGATCGTATTGTTCGAGGACTGTTCTCAAACTACTTGGGCGAATATATAGTACGGCTCATCTGAGGACAATCGGTAAAATTGATATCCACCGACCGTTCAGAGGCATAAAGGGACAAATTGTATCATTTACCAAAATATTTATGACCTTTTCTTTTAAACAGTCTATGTAGATCACTTTCCAAAAATGTACAGCAACAACCCGAAAATGTCATGGATAGGTATAATCCAATTAACACTTGCATTCCCTCCCTGGTGAATTATTTGTAAAAACGTGTTTTTGTTTCATAATTTTCGTTATCCACCAATATTTTGATTAAGGAAGTTAACAATTACATATTTTAAAGTGCATCGTCAAAGTAAACTGTTATCGCCGTCGTTTGAAAATAAAATCCTCAAACGGGCAAGACAAATCTGTTTGAGTTTTACTTGCCAAACCAAACTTTTTCATAGTACGTAAAGATAAAACTATTCTTTGCAACTTTTTTAATTAAAATCAGGACCATGTGAATGGTACAGATTTTGCATCAAAATTCTTTGACAATAATCAATTTATTTATTATTTAACTGATAGAAGTATCGTACAAAATCTTTTAATGCATTGTATACTTTGAGCACATATGCGTCAATATAAAGTCTGTTTCGAAGACTTCTGGCTGTTTCGAGCCCATATATCTATTAGGGGGTTCGTGAACAGATTTTTCGTCAAATTGCATTGCTTATTTAAATTTCATATATCTTATTACAAACAATAGCCCATACAATGTGCCTGGTTTAAAAAAATGGGTAATGCAACCGATCAAAGTTTGAAAGTAAACAAATTGCGTTTTTGTTGCATTGAGAAATCCTGTAATTACTATGCTATTCGTCTGTTCTTAGTATGAATCAAGTTTCTAAACCCTGAAAACAATGAGATTTTCTTTGCAACTTCGGTATCGAAATCATAATAGGTCAAATGCTAAAGATTTCACATAAAAAATTACCAATAAGCAACATAATCGATAAAAAGCAATTTTTAAAATTGCCGTAACGTATGTACTTACGTTATGAGGACATATGTTTTCAAAACAGTCAGAAGTCTTCAAAATAGACTTTATATGGACAAATATGTCCTGAAATAAGACGATATTGAAAGATATATGTGTTGTGTGATATGTGTGTGTAAATATGTCCTCAAAATATGTCTTAAAAACAGACATTATATATACGAATATGACTTGAAAGAGTACGCAATATTTTTACGCATTGTATTGATTGAGGACATATTCGTCAATGTAAAGTCTATTTTGAACACTTCCGGCTATTTTCAGGCCATATACCTATTAGCGGGGGTAGGTGATATTTGACGACACTTTTTTTAGGATATGTTGATGGCCTCGCAAGCTCCTTTGCCAAAAATCAGCGAACGGGAAACAGCTCTTGAGACCGAAGAAGAAAACTCGCTGAAACCTCCGTATACAACTGTGCAATCCCAAAAGCCTACTCCAAAAACAACGTCTCGTACGTCTCGTCCCGAATCTGTGATTAGAAGCAGCGATGAATCCGCAAACGACGATGACCGAGAAACTGAATCGCAAATGTTCTCTATGAGCGCTTGCATTCGATCGCCATCTCCAACCAGGATGTCTCGTCGTGATACTTTCCAATCTATGCCTTGCATCGAAGCTTCAAACGGACAATCAACGTCCACGAGTAAACTGGCAGAATATGCTTCACCGAAAACATTGAAGAAAATCGAAAAAGTGCCATGCTAGACGACAAATTTTTCGAAGTCTGCGCGAAAGTGGAAAATATTGATCGGATATTTGTAAATTTCAAGCTGTGTAATGATGAGAAGAAGTTGATCGGATCACTATCAGCATCGACAAACTTTGTTAAACATTTAAAACGCGTCCATCTTGACGAGCATCCAAAGTATTTGAAACATAAAAAAACGAAGAGGATACCGCGGAAAAGATCTGCTCCACCTACGCGGTCTGAAAATGAGCGACCCGCAAA
This sequence comes from Buathra laborator, assembly GCA_934046635.1. NCBI lineage: Eukaryota > Metazoa > Arthropoda > Insecta > Hymenoptera > Ichneumonidae > Buathra > Buathra laborator. The sequence continues at coordinate 1,058,346 of OW203896.1, forward strand.
GCGATGAAAGAAAAATGTGGATCGATCCACTTTGAAGAGTCGAATCGCACAGTTTGTAATCGAAACAATCTCACCGTTGTCGATTGTCGATCAGCCAAGTTTTAGACGACTTTTCGCTGATTTCGACGTCACATCAGTCGTGAGCAGGCGTACGTTGGCAAGAGATATTGCTCATATCTCTTGATGAACGAAGATTGACGTTGACGAAACAAGTACTTTCCAAGGCGAAATTCGTATGCACGACCGCAGATATATGGTCTGGAAGGCGAATAAGTTTTTTCGGAGTGACATGGCACTTCATCGATGAAAACTTCAAGCGTCAGTCCTTTCCGTCAGCATGTACACGATTTACCGGTTCCCACAATTATCAAAGAATCGCGGAAATGTTAAGCGGCATTCACGACCGGTACGGATTGGACCGTCAAAAAATTGTGGCAACTGTCACCGATAACGCGAGAAATTTCGTAAAAGCGTTTGCTGAGTTTGGAGTTCAATTAAGGTACCCGATGCCCAAAGAGTCTAATGATGATGCCGAAGAACTTGAAGAAAGTTTCAGCGATGCAGATGAATCAGATTTCGATATAGATCTTCCCGTTTCGCCGGAGGTCGTGTGCGATGAATTATTATGCCTTCTGCCAGTACATCTAAAATGTGCTGCTCACACACTGAATTTAGTTGCGACGACTGACTTAGCAAGAATGCTAAAGAGCACTGTACGTTTCAACGGTCTGTCAAACAGTCCTTTTAAAAACAGGCACAGCCGTAAAAACAGCTGTTTTTTTTGTATCCTTTGTACTTGCGATCTACTCGGTAGTTATGCAAATGCAAAAAAAAATGCAATTTCAACAAAAAATTCAAAAACACGTAATAAACAATATTCTTGATTAACAGTTTCAAGTTTTGATGTTTGAAAGTTTTTAATACGAAATCTTCAGTATTTCCACAATCTTAATGATGATAAAATAGTTAAAAAAGAAAAAAAAGTTGTTGAAAAAAATTGAACTTGGATAGAAAAAATATTTAAAAAATTTACACGTCTTTAGGTTTTGGAAACCTGAAGACTCTTTATACTCAGAACAGATAAAAAACCTAATAACCACGAGATTTCTCAATTCGAGAAAAATGAAATTTTTTATCTTTCGAATTTCGAGCGGTTGCAGTACAACTTTTTTTATAGCTAGACCGTTGCATGGGCTATTGTTTGCATAAAAATTTCATTAAGCAAAACAGTCTACAGAGAAAACGCTTTCATGAACCCCCTAATAGATATATGCCCTCAAAGTAGCCAGAAGTGTTCAAAATAGACTTTACCTTGACGAATATGTCCTCAAACAATACAATGCGTAAAAATATTGCGTACTCTTTCAAGTCATATTCGTATATATAATGTCTGTTTTGAAGACATATTTACGCACACATATTACACAACACATATATCATTCAATATCGTCGTATTTCAGGACATATTGTATTGATAAATTTCATTCCATTACAATGCATTTTTTTATTGCTAAAAGCTATGGGCCCGTGGTTTTGCAAATGGTGGGCGTGCCAAGTATCAATATTTTTTTAAACAGCGGCTAATAATGAATTTGGCGACCTTTAAGTAATTTCACGTACGTTTTTTTTTAAAGAATCAGGAAGAACAATTTATTCTTAAAATGTACTTGGCGCAACTTTTACATCGAAGATGTTTTTTTATTATATTTCACGAGTTTTTGTAATGATAAGAAGACATGGCAGTTATTTTCACAGGATATCTAAAATAAGGAATCATCATGTGTTAATGTTTACTACGTGTACCATGGGACGATAGTACAGACGGACGTGGAAAACCTTTCTTAGGCTCTCCACAGTGCTCCGCGGGCCTCACAAAGTCGATGGATTATATACCTACTATATATATACGTCACCGACTCTGTTAGGCGCGTGGAGCGTTTGGTCGCAGAGTTCAGCTAAGCTCGGGCCCGTCCGCCGGAGCGACGACGATGGGTCGCTGGTGTGATCTTGACTATACAATCTCAGCGTTTGGAAAAAGAAAATCGATGTATCTCAGCAACGAAGGCACCGATCATCTTAAAATTGGGCTCAATTTCAAGCTGGATGCATAATTGTTTTATGAAAGTCTGTTTAGTTTTTTTAATTCACATTGTACTTCTTAAATTAAAGCGTGTTGAAGAAAAGATATATGCACGCAGAGCGACGGTTCGCGTATGGAGCCTCTGGCGAGTCACGCGCAAATGTACTTGGCGCGCGATTCTGCCGAGTCTCTTAATATACACACAGTTTTGAAAATCTCCCGATACACGCCGGTATATGAACGGTCCTCATAGCAGCCTGTTCTTACAAATTGTGAAATATATTGAAAACGATAATATAGATTCCACTAAAAATAGTTGTATTTAGCCTATAATAGGTTCTCTTATCCATTTCAGTAATAATATAAATGTAAAAAAACGCCGCCAAGTACCATGAATGTGGTTTGTTCGAAAAATGTTTAAATAAAAAAAACCAAGTAGGATTATTTTAAAAAATCAAGAAAAAGTATACTTAACTTCCAGTTCAAAACCTTGGCGTCCCAGTGTTAGTTGTCGGAGTCCGTTTGTTAGGGAATCGCGGAGGCATACGCTGAATGTGGATTGATGTGGACCTGAACCTAGGTTGAGCGGTTCATCATTTTGATACGTGTTCTGATTTCCGTGATAAGTTAATGAACAGTCGTACGGTAAAATATAACATTAATACATACGGATCATTTTTTGTCACAATTGACGCATAGGTTCACTTTGTAACCTGTAATCCCCTGATTTAAAAACTGTACCAACTTAGTTATCCCTTGAGTATCGGTACCCCCTTCGTCCGAAAGTAGCGTATCCACTACCTCCCGCACCCATCACCACCACTACCTTTACTTCTAATCACAAAGTACACTCCCCCGCCCTCCTCTCTCTTACCTCCCAAAACCTATTTTTCGCATACGATTCAGATTAGTGACGGTTTCAATTTCCTCAATTCTCCTAACGAGCCGTGTATGAGAGCTAACACTGGGACGCCAAGGTTTTGAACTGGAAGTTAAGCATACTTTTTCTTGATTTTTTAAAATAATCCTACTTGGCTTTTTTTATTTAAAAATTTTTGAACAAACCACATTCATGGTACTTGACGGCGTTTTTTTACAATTTTTCGCAAAAAAAATGTTTTATTTTTTTATTTCATTCTTTTTTCAAATCTGCGTGATTTTCCATTTTTTAGACTAATCAGGATTGCATTTCTATTGTTTCAACAAATTGGAAGTAAATTTCCATTGTTTCAAGAAATTAGAAATGTATTTCGATTTTTTAATCAAATTAGTAGTGAATTTCCATTGTTTAAATAAATTAGTCGTGAATTTCTATTATTTACACTAATCGGTAGGGAATTTCTATTGTTTAAACAAATCAGTAGTGAATTGTTGTTGTTTACACAAATTATTAGCAGTGAATTTTTGAATGGCACGATCGATCGATAATTTGTCTGTGGGCGTGACTCACACACGAGCACACCGACACAACCCAGCGGCGGTGGCCGTGACGTGTGCTCGTGACGTCAGAGGACAGGACATGGATAGTGGGACAGTCTGAAGAAAACATCGTGAAAGTGTGGATTTTTCGAGCCACACGATCATATCTCGAGAACGCATAAACGAATAGGGTTGCTGAAGGGCTCGTGGAAAACCTAGTAGTGGATTTATATGATTAGACATGTTTTATTTTTTCTATTAATTTAGTCGTTCACGAGAACAAAACGTCGGAACATGAGGGTACCCAAGATTGGCGTATAACTACTTGGTAGCGCTCGACCGATTTGCGGGTACTTATACTTTTTACTGGTACTTGGCGTCGAGACGCTGCCGCGTCTCTTTATAACCTTTTTTTTATGTCCTCAAAACATACCCTACGCATATAGATATGACCATACAAAATATATAATCGTTTATTCTGAGTAAACATTGAATTCAAATTAAGTTCAAGTTACGATGGCGGAATCCTGAGTTGACGACATGACATGTATTGTATATATGTATATGCAGACATGCATGGCGTCAACTTAGGATCCCGCCCGATCGAAAAAAAGATAGAAGTTTGACGCGGTTTGGATGTGGATAAATATTAAATCTGGTTGAATACTGCATTTAGATTAAAAAAAATAATGTTACAACAATTAAAAAGCTGAAAAAGGGGTGTAATAAAGAAATTGTATTAACAAAAAAAAGTGAAATAACAATAAATTCTGCACATATGTCATGACTCCCGTCTTTTTTCCTTAGCGGGCAGTCGGGAGTTAAGGTAGCTACAGCACGCGGTGTCCATTTCGCCTAAATTCGACAAAATGGAGAGGGAATTGCAATCACTTCTCGATAGTATAAATATCTGAAAAAATTCATGCATATTATAGATACTGAAAAGATTAATTGAATCAATTTTTTTTCAACAATTTGTTAATAACATTTTGCAATTATTATTATGCGAAATTAATATTTTCTGTACCTATAATATGCACGAATTTTTTCAGATTTTTCTACTATCCAGAAATTATTGCAATTCCCTCGCCATTTCGTCGAATTTAGGCGAAATGGACACCGCGTGCTGTAGCTACCTTAATTAGACTTACACTTTTCTCTTCAAATTTAGAATCCCGCAATCGACTTAAAACTCGACTAAAAATGACACTGTTATTGAAATCACGCTAAAGCGAGACTGGATAATGCCGCTAATACCGGCTTAAGTTTATACGTGAGATATAAATGCAAACCTACAATAAAGAGATAATCGAGCCGGAAATTGTTTATCTCAGGGGGGGTGGGGGGGGGGGGGCGAAAGTCCGCTGCGACACGCCTGGCAGTATCATCCGAGCTTAAGCTGGAATATGCAGTTACAAATGTGCAATCTATATGTAAAAAGGGCGTGCGCTGCAGCACTAATTCATAGATACTCGTTAAGCTGAGTGCGCCTGCCCGGCGAGGAGAACAACTTTGAAACCACAAACGTTATTTTTTTCCTTTTTTTTTTTTACATACTCATATCTATATGCAGCTCATTCCGTCGGCAAGTAATTTATGAAACCCGACTGTGGGTAGGGTATACCGATTTTCCATCTGGGAGGCAAATCCCGGGAGTGCGAATCGCGAAACCGCTGAAATTAGTAATTTTTTTTTGCACCCTCCCTTCTCTCACCGCAACCAACTAACTGTGCTGCTTCTTCTCCGCAAATGTTATATTCAAAGAGAAACGTTGGATGGTGATGCAGTAAAATGTACGGCGTAGCAAATTTTTCAATCTTCAATTTTCGCAGGCGACTGCCTTTTTGCCCGTATACTTTTCACCAATATTTCAATCCTAGGAAGATTCATGTATCGTTGACTCGGTAGTGTAATATTTGCATCGGAAAAAGCCGGCGCGTGGGAGAGATACATAACACAAACTAGTTAATGATCATGTATGAAGCTGCGGTTTAAATCCCCATGGATTCGCTGTCTACGTTTCACAGCAGACTGTTTTTTCCCACCTCCACTCCGTCGTACCTAATTTTGTTATACCGACGACAGTAGACTGCTTGATACAACGAAAGAAGCGGGAATTTGTATGCGTAATATACGTATGTATATATAGCGGCGATATCCACTCCCAACTGAGATTAGTAATATACCGACGTAGTTTGTAAGCGGTAAAATTGAAACACATGCTCTTCCTCTATCCATCTTTAACGCTATTAGTACCAAATCTGCACGCGAGCGAAGTCCAGTCGATTTACTGGCGTTTGTTAGCCAACAAACGAGTAAATTCGACGTGCTTCGCCTAACTTGATGCTTGACGCGAGCACGTCGATTCGCTCGTGACTGTCAGTCACTTCCTCGTCAAGCAAAGGAATCGACGTGCTCCGCCTAACTCGAAGCTCGGTGCAAGTACGTCGAAGACGCACTAGGCAGCTAGGTAGGATTCTGCATTGGATCCCGTATTCCTTACGGTCTGCAGTCCTTAGAATGAACAATGTTGTTACACTGCTCCCTAACGTGTGAAGCACGCTTGAATTGAAGTAATTTCTAGTCGATCGTGATAGAATTTTAGGTTGTAGAAAAATTAACGATGAATTGGTTGCAATCAAAAAAGGGTTGATAGTGTATGTTTTTACTGTGGGTGCTGAACGTTACGTATTTTAACTTAGAAAGTTAAAATACAGCTGACGACAATACAACGCAGAAAATTTCTCCACATGGAGGAAAAGAACTGTATTGATAACCATAAATCCATAGGTAAATAGTTCGATAGTTATTACTCTTTAATTATCTGGACTAATCGTATATACTTCATACAACGGTATGTATTTGCTATTGCAACGAGATTTGTTGTTTTACAAATTTACGGATACTTTATGGGGAAAGCGTTTCGCAAACAAGATATCATAGAAAGTGTCACGAGTACAGTATTCTTTACCACACTGTCAGCTGACGTAGAACAAAAATATACTTATGAGTCATTGCACAACTGAACTTGCTATTTTCGATAATTGCATTCAAACGCTAACTTGATTTATTATACAGTTCAAAGGGCTTAGAAAAACCTTTGATATGCTATAAAGTAAACAATATATTGCGTAATTTGATTTTTCGATTTTTTCTCTGTCCGTTGTTGTTGACGCAACTCATGCATTTTTTGACGATAACTGTTGAAAATGAAAAGCGGAAAGTTTTTGGATTAAAAACATGCGTGTTCAAAGAGGTCTTTATATTATACAAATTTTTTTCGTATATAGTCGGTCACAACATCACAAAATATTCTAAGTGCCTCTAAGGGGGACAGAATATTTTTGCTCGATGGGCTCTAAGGGGATTCCCCTTAGAGGGACTTAGAATATTTTTGCGCGATGGGGTGCCCAAGGGGGAATCCCCTTTGAGGGACTTAGAATATTTTTGCCCTTCCCTCGATTCCTGACACGGCGGCGACAGCGGCGGTAACTTTATATATATAGAGAGATATATACTAGTGTTTTCCTGGGCTCGCGCGCTCGCTCGTGAATTGTAGAATATTTTGAGTTAAGGTCCTCTAAGGGGGACTTAGAATATTTCGGGCTGGGGCTCCTTTTGAGTGAGCGGGTTCGAGGCGGCGGCGGCGACAACAGCGACGAAATGTCTCTCTATATATATAAAAACATTTCGCCGCTGTCGCCGCCGCCGTCGCCGCCGTGTACAAGAATCGAGGGGGTCAGCTTTACCATAAGGTGGGCGAGGTCCATTTCGGTGAAGCTGACCCTTTTCCCTTTATTAAAAGGGGAAAAAGGTCAGCTTCACCAAATGGAGAGCCTCCCCCCGTACGGTGAAGCTGACCCCCCCCCCAAGGCCGAAATATTCTAAGTCCTCCTTAGAGGGACTTACAATATTTTCGGTCGAAGGGGGGGGGGGGGAGAGAAAAATATTCTAAGTCCCTCTAAGCGGGACTTGTAAACTATTTTGAGTTAAGACCCATTTGGGGAATATTTTTGCTTCTTTCTCCGCCGCCGACCACCGCTGCTGCCTCCTTCGAAATCCCCTTAGAGGAACTTAGAATATTTTGGCATTGCTGTCCCACGCTGCTCCCTATCCCCCTCCCCTCCCCCCGAAAAATATTCTAAGTCCCCCTTAGAGGAGGGGAGGGGAGGGGGATAGGGAGGAGCGTGGGAGAGGAATGCCAAAATATTCTAAGTTCCTCTAAGGGGATGTCGAAGGAGGCAGCAGCGGTGGTCGGCGGCGGAGAAAGAAGCAAAAATATTCCCCAAATGGGTCTTAACTCAAAATAGTTTACAATTGACGAGCGAGCGCGCGTAGCGCGCGAGCCCGGGGAAACGCTAGTTGTTATATATATAGAGAGATATTGTGCCGTGGATTTTTCGCTCCCGTCACAAAGCCCGTAAATTAGAGGGACGTAAGAGACAGCACGGCACAACGGCCAACGTTCTGGCTCTCGGTAGAGTCCCTCTCGGCAACTCAACAGGGCATTGGGTAGCTTTCTGAACTTTATTTTGATTATTCTGGTATTTTCTTTTCGGCAAACGAGCGACGGTCTCACGGCGGATTCATCGTGAGCATCGTCAACGCCGGAATCTACGCTACCAACGAGAACGAGAGCGTCATCGCCGGGACATTGGCAAAGGCAACGGCGAGTCCACGCCAGCTACGCTCTCGCGGACAGCATTGGTCGTCGGCGAGAGAATCGAGAGCTGTACCAGCGCTACGGCCTCGCAACAGCAACGGAGAGCGCGACGCCGAATTACCGCTCCAAAAGCAACAGGGACGATCTCTGCCTCGAGTGTCGATCTCGCGATAGCGGGCAGACGATCGACTCGAAGCTTCACCCCTCGCTGTACTTCAACAGCGTCCTTTTCGGAGAAGAATCACATTTTTCAGCCTCGTTCTCCGGAGAAGGAATTCATTTCTGCTTCATCTAGACCCCAGCAGCAACAGCATCGCTCTCGTCGTGGATCGTCAACCAGCGACCACGGCAGATTTATCGATATCGCGCGCTCTCGATATTTAATTTACGCGCGATGAGTTAGCGGAGCGTCTCCCACAATTCGCCTAGGGGGCCAGACGTTAGTGTAGGCAGGGGTGGGGTCGTAGTCCGTTTCCGCGAAATCGCAAATCGTCTCGAGGACTCAAGCGTTGTACACCGAGGACGCAGGACGTTGCTACCGTTGCCGACTGTGCTGTCCAGCGAGAACCGACGCCTACCACCCGCGATCTCGAAGACTCGACGAGGAATTTCCCGAGGGCCTTCGTTTACTGCATAAATTAACCGGTAAGGCCGACGTTCGTTTCCGGACAAGCTTTTGTTTCAGTTTAGTAACATCTTAGTTTTGCCCAAAAAGATCCCGAGCGATATTGCCGGGCGGTACGTTATCGAGCATGGCATTCAATGTTCTGCGTTAAATTCGCGAATCGGAAAGCTATCGCCGGTGTCTGTAGTAATTTCATTTTATTTTATTTGTTGAGAGTTAAAGGAATCGCCGAGAGGGATTCAAGTAGTTTATTTTATTGACTTAATTTTTAGAAAAATCCGAAACGCGCGAGAGTCCTTAGCTTTAGTTAAATTAATAATTTCGGGAAGACCGTCAACTTCCACCGCTCTCGAGGGCCGCTACTGTTTTGTTCGCCATTTTTTTTTTCCCATAATTGGATCAACACGCGTCTCCTTATTTTAATAATTTTTTGGACTATTTCTCTGTATAAACTTTTGACGTTATCATAATTGTTTAGACTCAGTGACTCATCTTTATCGTACTCCGTTGACTTTATTTAATTTTATTTCGTGACCACGAGGCGCGTATCTTTTCTTTCGATTTTAACGGACTCCGATATTTTTCGCTCTCGAGAGCTCCCGATATTCGGAAGGTCGAATCGACCTCTATCTGTTTGCCGCGCGATCACGCTCCGTAATTCGACCACCGCTACCGAGAACAAAGATTTATTATTGACACGTCGAAGAATTATTGTATTACATCTTCTTTTTGCTACCGAAATTTGTGTTAAACAATAAAAATTGTTAAATTCAGTTTCCCGAATTTTGAGTGTTGGTCATCGCATTAACGCCTTCGCATTAACGCCTGAACCACCCCCTCTACCATTCCCTCATGGCTGCGGTCTAGTCGAGCAATATCTCGCTCCCGAGTTTCCTCGATAAAAATTTGTATCGAGAGTTTTGCTCTCGATGCTGGCGCCCAAAGGAACTCCTATGGTCTGGCGGGATGTGGTGAGTTCAGGGGAATTCGCATGACAATATATCTTTCGTACTGTACTTCTGGCTATTTTGAGGACAGGTATAATATATATCTTTCAATGGGAATTCAATAAATCGCTCTATTGCGTTGCTTATCGAAGACATTGTATGCAAAATCATTAGCAATTGCCCATTTCTGATGTCGATTATAAAGGTGCAAAGAAATTGCAACTTCAGGTTTTGGTAACCTGAAGACGCTCGTAGTACGAGCAGACGAACAGCAGAATAACCACAAGATTTCTCAATTCGAGAAAATTACATTTTTTTATGTTTCAAATTTTGAACGATTGCAGTACAACTTTGTTTATTGCGAGAACGTTGCATGGGCTGTTATTTGCAATAAGATATAAAAAATTCAATAAGCAAAGCAGTCTAAAGAAAAAACGCTTTCATGAACCCCCTAATAGATATATCGGCTCAAAACAGCCAGAAGTCTTTGAAATAGACTTTACATTCACGAATATGTCCTCAAAGAATACGAAGCGTTAAAATATTAGGTACTGTACTTCTGGCTGTTTTGAGGACACATAGAATATACTTTTTAAGGGGATTCAATAAATCGGTCTATTTCGATTACGTTAGTAGTATAGCAAGGCGGGTTCTGAGTCAACGCGTGTGCGTGCACACGTACATGGTTCACACGGACGCGCTTACACATGGGCGCGGTGGTTAGCGTATGTGAGTGCGCATGTACGCGGATCACACGGAGGCACACATACGGAGCGAGGTACTTCCTCGCTCGTTGTCCTTCGATGACGCGTTTCGCGTCATCGTTTTCGGCACACCGACCGGTGCATGCTTGAGGCATAGATATATATATATATATTTATACTTTTTAGTCGCTCGTCCTCGAAGCCTCTGCGCAGTCGATGCATGAGAGAGAGAAATATGCTCTAAGTCAGTGAGTTTAACAGAGATACACGCCGCATGAAAAAATATATGCGATGTATGTTCATTAGTATCTTTATTTGAAAAATATTTTTACATATCAGATTTATTTATCCAGCTGTTGTGTGAATTATCAAATCCTAACCATTTTACATAGAAATTATTTCCTCGCTTTCGAAGTACTTTTTCCACTAGATAAATATCAGCATTCTTGACATTGGTGAGTTCTTCCTGATAGAAACCACCTTCAATAGGGTGATGTTGATAGTCCACAAGTTTGTAAGTTACAGGATCGGTATTTCGTACTTCACTTATCGTGAAAATTTCAGTCGTCCAATACGGTCTGTAGCCTTTCTCAAAAACATGCTTGTACTTGCTGATTCGCACTTTATCACTAATAAACGATTTACCCGGTATTCTCCATATACACTGGAAAGTAGTTTTTTCTCATTTTGAATCGTGACATCCTTTGGTTTCATTTTAATAGTACGATGTTTAGTATCATTGTAAGCCCCTATCAAATCAGGTAAAATGTCGATCCACTTGTAAGTGCCTCGCAAACTAAATTGCTTCCACATTTGTCCCTTTAGCGTACGTTTGAAACGTTCACAGATCGATGCTTTCAAGTTACTAAACGTCGAGTACAGTTGAATATTGTGACGTTGCAACAATCGTTTGAAATCGTGGTTATGAAATTCTTTGCCTTGATCAACATGTAGTTTTTTCGGTATGCGACCTTCTGCAAGTACAGATTGCATGGCATTCGTAGTATCTTTACCACTTTTACTCTTTATCGATACAGGCAAATTTAGAGAAAATATCAATAATCGTTAGTCAAAATTTATAGTCATTGTTGTATTTTGCTGACATGTCCAGAAGATCAGCTTGCTAGGTCTCATCCAATCCTCGAATATTTACGCGGCGACGTGGATAATGTCTTCGAGCAGGTCTATGAAGTTCGTCCACAAGCGTGATCTTGTTCTCATTCATTTTCCAGTGCGATCAATCGTGCATCCAAATCAGCAATCACTTGAGAATTACGCAATGTCAATGCCTGTCCAGTTTTATTGTCTGCCTCAACTCGTTTAAATCGTTCATTCACGGTTGCCTCAAGACTCTGAATCAACAACTTGTTGTTTTCGTCATTGATACGCGATCCCTCTAATGTTTTCACTCTGTCTTCCAGATGAGCAATGAGCTGCGAATTGTAAGTTATTAGGTCTTGTACTGCCTCAAAGTCAATGCGTTGCTTCGCGATATCATTCGTGAACTGAGATTGTAGAGAATGAATCATCATATCATGATCATATACATCATTTCGCAGAGAAGTCGTAATCTGATAGACCAGACGAACTTCTTGTTGTGCGACATCTTGCATTACTCGTACAGAGATGGCATCGTTTTTATCTTTCGGATTAGCGACATTACATAATCTTCTATTGTCCATATCATATTGACCATCGGGTGTTATTTTAAACCCATTGCCCGGTGGTCCACGATTATCACTAACACTCTTAATCCCACCTCTACTCGTCAACTGGCGTCCAAATACATCAACGCTCATTTTGATAGTTGGACGAAGACTGAACACCGATAGTTGTACGCTGTTATTAATAAATAATTCCAGCTTCACGCAGTTCTTCGATGATAGAGACAATTTTATTCGAATGGCTAAAATTTCCAGCTGCTTGAGAAGCGAGAAGTAATCGTAATCGGTCCACTAGTTCATTGGGATCATCCCAATAAATATAGTCCATTTTACTTCGCTTTCTAGCAATCATATAGTGCGGTAAACCTTTTCCCGATGGTTCCGATGATCTCTTTGGCGTTCTCTTTTGCAATCTCTTTACCGGTGAATTGAATATCGGTGCAATCATATTTTTAAATTTAGCGCTTTTATCTTCACGAATAGCATTATCACTGCTGTAATATTTTCTACGTGCATTTGTCAAGTTGAGGATTTCACGATAATTCTTAATATCATTCGCATTTACGAGGGTTTCATTTGGTGTTTTCTTGAATAGTAATTCAAGTAAACCCTCGCTTTGATGATAATTTTTATCATTAATATGAATGATATTTTTGTCAAATGTAATCGGTGAATCACCGATGATTAAATAATTTCCTTGAAGCTTGCGTACCCCAGACGAAAGATCAAGATTTTTTTGTGTCGTGCTATTGAACATTTTGAGATAGCGCTGAGTCAAGTCATCTGCTTTCGAACTTTCAGTGTCTTGTATAGTAGTATCTAATTCTTCTTTGTCGTTCGAGGAATCTTCGTAAGCCGTTGCAAAAGTACGATCAAAAGTATGATCAAATTCATCCGTACGATCATTATCATCATAATCATGAGTTTCTTTCTTTATTGTAGCAGGCTCTTGCTTTACAACAGATTCTTATTTTGCTGACTGATCAACCAGCTTTTCCAGTGGAGTTACGACGGGTTTAAACACATCGCTCATAATCTTCTCACTTGAAATTTTACCTAACTTTAACGTTTTGTGCTTTTTCCGGATCGCATCGCTAGCATTTGCAATTTGGCGCAAGACGCTTTTTTCTTTGTTAAACTCAGCACTTTGCATGTTGACACTTTTGAGTTTGGACACCGAATGCGTTTATTTTGTTGATGATGATATATTTATAAAACAATGAAATCCTTTTCTATATCTGCGCTCGTGTAACTCACTATCCTTGTCAATCACAATAAAACCACATTTGTCATGGTTCCATCAGGCAAAACACAAATACTTAATATGCTTTAGATTCATTTCGTCTTGTCGAAAGAGTATCAATAGATTTGTGTTATCACGGACAAGGTGTTTAGGGATACGGGCATATGTCTGACAAAGATAAAAGCAATCGACATCTCGATGCCTTCCCATACAGAAAAAAGCTCTAATATTATCTTGCTTCTCGCACGCCACATCATCGAAAATCATGATCGAGTTTGGCGAGGCATCTTCCGGTTTAATGACTTCTTCGTGCTCGTTGAAGGAGAAATAACCTCCAACTCGCGCTGATTTGAGTAGTCGTTGTAGAAACTGATACTGTGGTTGATTTAGGGATTTTGAATAGATATAGATATTTGCAAATCTCAAACAATGTGGATGTGTTATGAGAGCAAGAAGAACATTAGTCTTCCGGCAATTGGAGAGGCCACAAATAATCGCACGTACGCTGTTTGACAATAGCTCTCCATGACGTTTCCTTATCTTTTCGACATTTCGTTGTGCTAGTTCGTCAAAATTTGTAATCCGAAGCTTTATTGGGCGTTCTTTGAATTTCATATCGCAACGCGTCCTGAACCTCAACTTTATTGCAACTAAACACGTATGCATAAATACAGTCCTTATAAGACGATCTTCTCAGTTGGAAGTTATCCTTCGTATTATACACAACTAACAGAATCGTAAATCATGAGCAAGCAAGAAGATTCAAAGAATCTAATTTCTCGTAGTCTGAAGAATTTTGCAGAAGAGCAACATCGACGATACCCCCTTCCTAACGATTCTAAGCATCAAGACATTACAGGAAGTACCCCTTTTTATGGGAAAGTTGATCCTGGCCGATACGGTGCTCCGAGTGGGAAGAACCAAAAAAATAAGTGATTCGGAAATTTACTGTACAAATATAATAGCGTTTCCAAACTAATACTCAGTTGAGAATTGTCTTTCGGACAAGTATCATCGTTCATAAACATTCTGGGGGTAGAAAACAGTTTAAAAGGAAAGGTAAAGGTATATTGAACACGCTCATCAATAACCTTCCTGTCGAGCTTCATCTGCCGGGTTATCAGTATTGCGGTCCAGGTACGAATTTGGCGAAACGTCTTGCTCGAGGTAATCCGGGGATAAATCCTCTTGACGCAGCTTGCAAGAAACACGATATCGCCTACTCGAAAACCCGAGACAATACAGAGGCGAAACAAGTTCCTGATCAAATTCTCACTGAGCAAGCCTGGAAACGAGTTCTCGCCAAGGACGCAAGCCTTGCGGAAAAAGCTACTGCCTGGAGTGTAGCTAATATAATGAAGGCGAAGACTAAATTTGGCATGGGGGCGAAAAAAAACACTAACACTGAGAAATGTGATCAACGCTGCTAGAAAATCCATGACACCACACAGTGATTCTCGTAAGGTTATCAAATCAGCTCTTAAAGGTGCGCGGGATGCAGTGAGGAAGGCAGGTAGGAAAAGCAAAGTGACGTTACCTCGCACCCTACCTGTACCGAAAAAGGTTGGCGGCTTCTTGGCCTTTCTCATACCAATCTTTGCCGGTCTAAGTGCCACCGGTGCTCTGGCTGGGGGTGCGGCGGGTATAGCGAAAGCAGTAAACGATGCAGGCGCTGCAAAGCACCAATTGAATGAGAGTAAACGACACAATGAAAAGATGGACGCCATCGCTTTGGGTAAAGGTCTTTATTTAAAACCTTATAAAATGGGTATGGGATTACATCTGAAGCCTCCAAAAAACGTATAAAGCTACCACGCCGAGCACTCACCGATGTCCATCTAACAAAGTATGCTGAAGCTATGAAAATTCCACATTTTCGAGGAGTGTGCATGAGTCATGGATTGCCCAAAAGTGGACCTCGAAAGGAAGAATCTGCTATTGTAAACCTCGATGATAAAGATGGCCCCGGCACACATTGGGTTGCATACAAGAAAAATAATAACGAAGTCATTTATTTCGACAGTTTTGGCAATCTTCAACCACCAAAAATTTAATGAAATATTTCGGTGATGGTAGCACTGTAAAATATAATCATAAAAAATATCAAGACTATGATACAATTGTATGTGGTCATTTGTGTCTTCAATTTCTCAGAGGATATCTATAAAAAAGTATTCCACGGCAGTTATACCATCAGTTGAACAGTAACTATCATGGGGGATTCTTTGACGCTGACCATATCAGGCTCAAACTCCCTACTGGAGGCTTACTATTTTCCTCCTATCGAACTGTCACCATTAAAAAATTATACTCTCGGACTCGTGGAATTGCTCACCTTCAATTCGATTCCGAACATTGACATAGGAAACAATAAGTTCTATGCGGGGCAAAAAGTAATCACAATACCTACTGGAAGTTATGAAATTGAAGATATTGAAAGTTACTTGCAAAGTGCATTGTCGAATAATAATAACAACAATACTTTATGCAGCGAAATTAAGTGCAATCGATCGATAGATTTCATGTCGAATGACTCGATAGGTCGATTACTGGGGTTCACTCCACGCATTCTAGAAGCTAATGTCACACACAAGTCCGATTTACCAGTGGCCATTCTCAAGGTCAAATCTCTGCGAGTCGAGTGCAATATTACGGGGGGTGCTTACATAAACGAGTGCACACTATCCACGAATTTTTCCCGGTAGTTCCACCAGGATATAAGATCATTGAAGTGCCATCGCACGTTATTTACCTTCCGATCGCCGTGCAGTCAATAGATCATCTGCAATTGCGACTTGTGGATCAAGACGGTGAATTAGTAAATTTTCGAGGTGAAATCATAATAATAAGATTGCATGTTAAACCATCGTAATGGGTATTGTGTTTGACACCAAAGTTGGTCGAAGCTATAAGACTGAATCAACATGCCACAAGCCTATCAGTCACCGAAAACCTCTCAAGGAGCTAACACGTCAAAACGTTCAGTTTCTGACGAATCTGGGTCTGAAAGTCACACCAAGAAGAAGAACAAGAAAATAAAAATTCGCATCTGCTGTATTGCTTGCTTTATACTATGGATAAATCAAAAAACCTAAGCATACAAAAACCAATTGTATTCAATGAGTCGATCTCACATTATGAGACTCATGCACATCAACCGTTTGCATCAGCAACCTTCAACAACGACGATGAAATTCGAATTGCCGTACAGCATCAGGATTTGTGTTTGCTACCAAGCAAATGTTCATTGCACGTACACGGCAAGTTGACAAAAAGCAATGGTACAGTAGTTCAAAATACAAAATTAATCAACAATGCCATCTGTCACCTGTTCGAAGAGATTCGTTACGAGTTGAACGCCGTTGAAATTGATCGATGTAAAAATCTCGGTCTTACAACGCTCATGAAGAATTATCTATCCCAAAGTCCAGGGCAAAAATCTCTTATTGAAAACGCTGGTTGGCTCATCGGTGACGATAATGATGCAAATTTGACCGATAATACTGGTTACTTTGATCTATCAATACCACTTAATTACATCTTGGGATTCGCTGAGGATTATCATCGAATCATTGTTAATGCCAAGCACGAATTGATTCTCACAAGAACGAACAATGATATGAATGCCACTGTACAAACGCCCCCCCCCCCCCCTTCCGCAGACAACGCTGCAACAGAACAATTCAAGATTACTCTGTTCAAAATCGAATGGATGGTACCGTACATCAAGGTCTCGGATCAACGAAAAATCCAGTTGCTTAACTTCATTGCGAAGGATCCTTCGATCACAATGAGTTTTCGAACGTGGGAATTGTACGAGTATCCGCTACTACCAGCCACCTCAAAACATGTGTGGGTTGTCAAAACGTCAACGCAACTGGAAAAACCTCGATACATTGTTGTCGGCTTTCAGACAGCGCGAAAAAATAATGCAAATAAAAATGCAAGTAATTTCGATCATTGTAACATTCGAGATATCAAACGATTTTTGAACTCTCAATGTTATCCCTACGAAAATTTGAATCTTGACATTGCCAACAATCAATATGCTCTACTATACGATATGTATGCAAACTTTCAGACCTCGTATTATGGAAAAGAACCGGAACCATTGTTGAGCAAAGCTGATTTTATTAAACACGCTCCGCTCATTGTCATTGACTGTTCTAAATAAAACGAATTCCTAAAATCTGGTCCTGTTGATATACGACTGGAATTCGAGTCGGCAAATCCCTTTCCAGCTCAAACTTCAGCCTATTGTCTAATTTTGCACGATCGTATAGTTGAATATAACCCAATCAGTGGTGCGGTGAAGAAATAGTCTCGAGAGATTGTTGTTCGAGAGTCCATCGTTATTATAGAAAATCCATCTCAAAATGGAGTGGGTGGTTGATCTTCAAGGTTTCAAGAGACCCGTCAATGAATTTGTCTTGAAAGAATTTGCAGTTATTCCAGTACACGACAAAACAATGTCACCGCTGGCATTCATATTCCAACCACCCTCTACTCGGATTAGTCTACCGGCTAAGTACAGATGTACAAATTCATGGCTCACACGCAACTTTCATGGACTTCACTGGGACTCCGGCGATATACCATACGAAACAGCCAAAGAAATTATTTGTAACATTCTCATGCACGGTCGCACAATATACGTGAAACGTTTGGAGAAGAAATTGTGGCTGATAAATTTCATACGAGGGGACTCAGTGCGTATCGTCAACCTTGAAGATCTCGAATGTCCATCGTTGATGCAGCTCCGTCGAGGATCACCCCCGTTAGCATACCCGCATCACCATTATCACGATTCAAAAATGAATTGTGCCGGTGAAAATGTGAAACTGCTAAGAATTTGGATACTCCAACCATTTGATCGTTCATTGTAATATTGATGTTTTTTAAAATAAAGCAAAAATATTTAATACAATGGATTACATTTTATTAAATCCATACACACTCCTCTAAAAGTTATTTTCTCCTTTCAAAGTCAAAAATTGTTTTTTCTCATATGCACAGCGCTTGTCAGAAGAAATCCAACCGTCTTTCATAACACACGGGCAGTGAATGAGTTTCTCAATCGTATATGTAAAGATGGCAATGTCTGTGGCGATTGGCCAATACCATGGATATTAGTAGATTCGCGTTTTTGTTCTTTTTTGCGAACCGCTTCGCGGAGCGACAATTCCAAGTTCCCGTTTATACAGCCATTTCTCCAATGCACCATTTTTAATACCATGAGTACGAGCTGCTGCCCATTCCTCTCGTGAGGCATGAAATCGTGTATTCAATGGATGATTTTCATGCTGAAACCACTCATCTTCGGAGTTATCAAACCCCGCGAATTTTCGACAATTTCTGACATCGAAAGTTCGAGCCCAACGTTGCCAAGTGTTCCTCCAACAAGCTCGATAAGATGGTCTTTTCTCGATTAAATGAAAGAAAATACAAAAATGAATAATATATTTATCACTTTACTATATACATATTATATACATATTATACAGTATAACCCCATGGGAGCGTATCAATCTTATTGGAACAAAGAATCCTTTTATCATCATTCCAACTTAATGCTAGTTTTGTCTGCTTAACTGATTCAACTTTGTGCTTTCTACTTCGAATTAAATTTTGATTTTTGACAACATTTTCGTGTTGAAGCAAACATCGCTTATAATCATCGAACGTTATAGATTTCAATGTCGATGACTTCACTCCTTTTGCTCGTTTTTTTT
The DNA here is from genome assembly GCA_934046635.1 of Buathra laborator. Taxonomy (NCBI): domain Eukaryota; kingdom Metazoa; phylum Arthropoda; class Insecta; order Hymenoptera; family Ichneumonidae; genus Buathra; species Buathra laborator. Next base: position 1,077,423 of record OW203896.1, read on the forward strand.
CTATGCCGTGAATTGTAAAACAGTACATCTTTGCTCTTAGACCTACAAATTCCTGTATAATTTGACCATTGTTTATATCCTTCATTAAGCCTAGAACCTTCTTATTAGCCAAAGGCATACCGTAGACATTGTCAGGAGCGTACTTGGAGGTATCAAGCTTATGTATATCACGTTTCATAATCTCATATATGTCCGGCACAGTAATGTGATAGAGCAAGCTGTCTGTGTCTGTGTACATCAACTTGACTCGCTCACCGAAGGTACTTTTTATATAATGATAATGAAAATCGTAAATGTATGTTTTCGATATATCGAGAATGCAACAGCCTACGTATATCGGTTTATTAAACTTTACTTGAGTGCGATTCATCTCAATTACAACCATGTTTTCATGAAATATCATGCTGCTATGGAAATTTGGTTTGGCGATGAGAGCTCGAGCCCCGTACCTTCCATACCATTTCGTAATAAGTCTAACATCTCGGTATTTCTTTACATTTCCCATCGTTTTACCGAAGACTGCGTTATTCATCAGCTTGTAAAAAATTTTCTGAAATGCATTATTCGATTTTTTTCGTAATTCAGTATTCAAATCAATATATATTTTTAACCACGCAGATTGCTGAAACTTTAACACTCGATGAATTTTTCGCAACACCAAACCCAATTCTAAACACTGTTTCAAGTTTCGATAGTGGACTACGTATCTCTCTTTAGTGTACAGTGTTGTCATTAATTTTTTCTCACGACAGCCTTGCAATGGTGGTACAGACGACTCCGGACACAATGGGAGATCTTTAGGATCGTGAAGTTCTTTAGGATAGTCTAGATCGACTTCAAGAATATACCCCGTTGAAGAATCATCAGGGATATTACGAATATCTAAATCTTCGAAATTTTGCTCCCATTTGAATGAACATCTCGGTAAAAACTGACTCATCGCTGCACCATACAAATTATTTACATCATAATACATGAGATACGATTCTTCTTCGCTTAAATCATAATCAACCCCCATATAGCGATTATTGGCTTTTGCATATCGGTTCGAGCATTGAGCGACTCCACCTCGAACCCCTCGTTCGATAAACAATAACATATCGACATCTGTGAGAAGCTCAAGTCGAACACGTGTACACTTGAGTATTGCATCGAAGGCAAGCCCCGGAACGGTGTAATAGTGTAGAGGATTCAGATCGTACGTGACAGAGCAATTTTTCTGAAAATTTTCGAAAATGTCAGCCAAAAGGAGAATATCAGTTTTTAGATACAAATCCGAATAATCGCCTAGTGTTTTAATATTAAACGTACGCCACACGTTGCACGCGTGTGAATACTCAGAGTCTGAAATATCGTCGTTATGCAATTGAGAATAAAAATGTTCTCTCGGAGGTAATTTATTTTCGTCGAGTTTTCGAGTTTTTACGATTTCCATAATCGTATGGAAAAACGACTTTTCTTGTCAGTAATTCAAATTCCTCTACACTTTTACAGTGTTTTCGTACAATTACTTTTTCATCGTTCTTGAGATACGACGCTAACTTGACAATACTGCTCGGCATAAAACGAAACGAGTCAATGAATCTAAAATGCACGTTTGTATCCTTGACACTCGTCGTGAACTATATATACTTTTCTTTGTTTATTGGTAACAGTTGTACCGAATCATCGAACCACTTAGCCAAAGCCTCGATTAAAAAGTGTGAATCATATCCGGGCAAGTTATGAAAGACCACCGGAACCGTACAAGAATCCTGGTAGTTCAAGTTACAATGCTCATGTGTCGTACCGCGATATTTGCCTGTAAAATGACAGTGATCACGATACTTCTTATGCCATATTTCGAACGGTTCTTCACAAATATAACACGTTCGAGCATTATAATGTTCTTTTTCCTGTTCTTCGGTCATTGGCGTCATACATACATTCGATGTTAAGTGAATGTGAAACGATTCAGCCAATGCTTTTAATTCACTCATGAACCAATCCACACAATTACTACCGCGACGAATTTTAAATTTTGATATCGTGTCAACATCAGGAGTACATTGTATGTAATACGCGATACTGTGAGGAACATGCTTTTGATACGGGGTCGTGTTTTGATAATCAAGAGTTACTGTTTTCTCCAAAATACATTCGAGGTCAGCATAGATCGCGAATGGAACGGTAAGATTGTAATTGAAATTTTTAAATTTTAATATTTTTTCCTTATCATTCGGCAAAATTAGTTTGCAATTATTCATTCTGTCACAATCAGTTCTATGTTTGAGTAACGAATTCTCTGTATTGAAATGACACAAGCACCTATCACAGATCCAGGTAGCACAGCTATGTTTCGAGACTTGTGAGCTCACTAATCGAGATAAATTACTGATCCAGGCAAAGTGATACACTGGAGTATAATCGCTTTCATGCAAATCGATTTCGGTTTCAAGAGCGAGAAGGTGAATCGTGGACTTATCCGATTTTTTACTACTTATACATAATGGTACAATCTCATTGCGCTTTTCAATACCGTAAACATTTATTGTCAAATTATTGAGTTTTTCGAACTATGTAATGTCCTTGAAACTCATTGGAAAATCGATTCCCTCACACCGAAGCACAGATCGAAAGTGCGGGTACGAACTTGTACGATATGGGTGATTCCTGTGCTCGACTGGATGAAGAGCTGCCGTGACTGACCATGCAAAACAGTATGGATCATTATTCACAATGTTCACGACTGTTTTTTTGCGTTCGATCCCTTTGGGTATTTCGATGTACGTTGACAGACCTTCGCGTAGTGGCACGTATTTATTGATGTTTACCGTCAAGCTAACGATCTCCATCATCGAGCAACCAGATTCTTTTTCTTGAAAATCCTCCAGTCAGTTTGTCCGACGCGCTTTCGCTGAACCATGCACCTAAGTCAGTCGATCGAAGAATAATCGTCTTCTTCGTATTAAAAAATGTTATGTCTTCGACAAGTGTATCACTCTTCGTAATGGTATATTTGCAGGCTAAGACCACATTGACCTTCAAGCCGGCCTTTGTTCGCAAAGCGTTCTTTAATCTCCTTACGATGAGTTTCTTTGAATCACGTAGAAACTGTTTGAGACTTCTGTGCCGAAGATTGACTATTACTCCAGTTCGTATTCTCGAAACAAACGCTGTCTCCGAATCTTCCCATCGTACTCTGTCACTTCACTTTGCAACACCACTACCACTCTTTCGCAGATCTTTGAATTTTCTTGTCACGCATTGTAAAAGTCCGATGGTTGTCAGAAATTTCGTTTTCTCGCCTACCGAATCAGCATTGTTTAAGATTTTTCTGAGAAGCCGTATATGTCGATTGACAATTTTTATCCAACGTTGAATTTCAGTTGTTGTTGATTTATCTCTTAGTATATTGAATGCTCCTTCGAAAAGATGAACGAGTTTTTTACACTTTTCAGAATCCATTGTTACGTGACAAGAACTCATCAGTGTTCTCATTCGACAAGGAATGATGCGCCCTACTATGGAATTAACAGATATATAAAGAAAGATCCTCCATCCTTCTCTGATTGGTATCGAAAAAGTTCATGTTTATCCTACTGCATATTCGTGAAGAGGTTACGCATCGTTACGTCTCCATCGAGCGGCTGAGCGTGTTTATCCTACAACACACACCGTCGTCAAAAGACCCTTGCATACAGTCGATACGAATATTATTTTTTATTCTCTTCTTAGCCGCCTTTTGTTCGTATGGAACATCTGATGCTTTATCGCATATAGTTATATATCAAGTTTGTCGTATTAAAAATTTGTTCGATATATAGAGTTTTATTCTCTTTCCCTTGCATCGAGAATATGTGACGAAAGACTTTGCCGCATATTTAACTGCTGCGTTATTGTATATAGATATATAAAATTTGTCGGATATACAGTTTTATTCTCTTTCGCTTGCATCGAGAATACGCAACGAAATACTTTGCCGCATATTTGTCTGACTACAGACTCGTCGAAAAGCTACGAAGCGACAGCGAAGGAGAGCTAAACAAGACGTCACGCGGTACTGTAACTCATTGACATACCAATGTCTCCGGCAACACGCGACAGCATATTTGTGAAGCCCATGGAGCGGCTCCACCGTTTATCCTACGGAATATGCGGCAAGAAGCTACATAGAATTGATATTACTGGTGACATGTAAACATCCTGTTGGCGATTCATCGATATGATTTTTTTAATCTCTTCTTGGAGTGATAGACCCCCGGTGTCTCTTACTATACAACAGCATATCCGTAAAGAATCCATGTGGTGACCACGCTGTTTATCCTACGACACTTCCGACAAGAAGCATTCTAAGAGTCGATATGTACATTCTTTATTTTATGCTCTCCTTCGTCACCTTATTGTTTATATAGATCATATGGAAGTTTACAGTACACTCGGCTAATACCGGCTAATACTCGGCTGCCTCATAAATACTGTCATCGAATCGTTGAATGCGTTTTATTCCCCCCCCCCCCCCCCCCATGCATCGGCACAGCGAGACGAATGTTATATCGATCTCTCTTTCTAATATTTATAATTTTGGCAAAGTTAAATATAGAGAGATCGAAGTTTCGTTCAAGGGATATAAGCCATTCTTGATCGAGTCGTTCAGTCAGATCGTTCTCCTCTCGTTTCGTATCGTTCTCGCATTCTTGTGTCGTGTACAGTGAACTATATATCGACAGAAGTGTTTTGTGGGATTTGTAGAATACACTGTTTTGTGAAATACAGTGCATTTTTTTGTTTTTCATTTTATCAAATCGGCATGTGATCGCCCCTGATGGAAGATTTGGAACTAGATTTAGATATTGATGGGCTATTTCACCCATCACTACTGCCGCTTGATAGCGATCAACTCGAGCAGTTACAACGTGATCTGCTGTTAGAATCACCGACTCGCGAACTACTCTTACTGGAACCGCCGATGAGGGAGGAAACTCAGCAGCAGCACCAACAATCACAACATCAACAGCAACAGCAACAACAAGAAGCAGTAAGTGGGGCAATTGAACCACCACCACCACCACCGCCACCAGTTAAATCACCGCAGCCGTCGACGAGCGGCACGCAGTCAATGGTGCAAAGGGTGCAACGCCGCAGTCGTCAAAATAAAAAAAAACAGCAGGAGATCCTGACTTTGAACAAGGTCGATCCGTGCAACGTCGATCAGTGCAACGGCCGGTACTTCGAGTACCGGTACGTGAGATACTGCATCGGCAGCAACAGCAGCCACAGCAGCAACAGCCAGAGAATCAATGTTCCGTGCTCTGTTCATTAAATGAACGACAACAGCAGCAACAACAACAGCGTCGTCGTCGTGGTAAATATTTAATTAAAGAAAAAAGTACATAAAAAGAAAGTTTAACCATTTTTTGTCCCCCCCCCCCCCCCCCCCCAGATGATGAATACATTCAGGCATTTGCCGGTGTATTCATCCCGATCGAATGGGTGCGACGTAACGTCGTTTTTGACTTGCTGCAAAGCTTGCCGTCAATATTGAGGAGGATCGATTTCTCCACTCCTGGTGGTTTTCGGTGTGTGCTCACCGTCAACACCGTTACTGCGGAACCGCATTTCGAGAATGCAGTTTTGTATTTCCGAAAAATTTTAAAATTCTCGCTGTCTTCATATGAGACTTACTTTTTTTCTTGTATTCATTCTATTTTTACTTCATTTATTGCGAGACAAAATGTTTTCGAAATAAAAGAATAAATATTGGTATTCAATAAAATACAAAAAATGTTATCATATTTTTATCTTTTCCATTTTATTGAGAAACATGATTGATATTTTTTCACATGATTCGAGCACATTTTACAGCTCAATAAATTCAATCCGATTGTACTTCCCTCCCAAGCAACGCAGTGCCAGACCAAAGTTGCGAGATCTTTGCACCATTTTCTTGAGTAGATCCTCGTCCGCCGTCAAAAATTGGCTTGTTCTCGTCGGTAGAAAACTTGCGAACGTATTCTCGATGTCGGCAACCACTTGTCTTCCATATTTCGTTGTGACAAATCACATGTTTGAAATTTTGTATACCTTCTGAATTTCCAGCTCAGAAAGTTTTTTCATTGGAAAGAATGTTTGCAAGCTGCTGACTTCATTGAGTTTCGATAGATCCATGATGATCAATCTATTTTCAAAGTTGTAAACATTTTCATTATAATTTATTTTCTTGTGCTGCGACTATGGAACGGTCTTTTAATTATAATTCGTCGGTCACAGCACTAACAACACAAATTTTCATTATAATTTTAATACGTACCTTTCAATTTGTTTTCACGCGTTGATATTACTCTGTTAGATGCGATCGAGTATCTCGTATCTCCCAAAACTACTTTTTTTTCAAAAAAGTAAAAAACGTACGCCAAGTACATAAAAAATAGTTATTTCCAAAAATGTTCTTAAAAAAGAGTGAAATCACATGAGCCAAGGTAATAGATATTGTAAATAAATTTTTTAAAAACTTGACACATCCTTTTGTTTAAAGCAATTAACTAAATTTATTTGAATTCCAAGGACGTGCCAAGTTTTAAAAAAATGTTATTTAGAATATCTATTACCTTGGCTCATGTGATTTCAGTCTTTTTTTAAGAACATTTTTGGAAATAACTATTTTTTATGTACTTGGCGTACGTTTTTTACTTTTTTGAAAAAAAAGTAGTTTTGGGAGATTTCGCTTATTTTTGAAAGTCGATAAATAATTGCGTTCACTTCGTAGCGACGAAGTCGCTTTGTTGATTTCTCAGCAATGGAGTCCCTGCGTTAAATCTGCAACGATGGAATTGCTGCATTGATTTTGCAGCGATGAAGTCGCTGTGTCAAATTTGCAGAAATGAAGTCGCTGCGTCAAATTTGCAGTGATGAAGTCGCTGCGTAAATTTTGCACCGACGAATTCGCTGCGACAAATTTGCAGCGATGAAGATAACCACTGAAATGTTGCCCGGAACACATTTTAATAAATCAATATAGTAATCAATAAATGACTCACTCTCAAATAGATAAATTCGAAATTCACCCGTGAATAATATCCAAAGAAAAAAATTACTTTCGAAATAAAAGTTCGGTTATGTTCGAACAATTACTAACAAAATTAGAACAAAAAAAATTAGTAATCGGCCTCGATTTCGAAACATTACTGCGTCTTCCGATGAACTTCACGGAATATCCACAGATGTTTTGTCGTGCACAGAAAACACAGAAAAAAATTAATATTGAGAAATCCGCTACAGCACCCCCGCGAAAACTTTTGAACCGGACCGAGCGTTGTAAACAATCGGTGTAATCGTGGTCGAAAACTCGACGTGTAGTCTGCTGACACACGGACAAGTCGCTCGGGGATTACTACCACATATGCGTCAGACAACCGCTGTCAAGAATTTTGTTCGCTGTGTGAACGGCTAGTGTAACCCATGTGCGAATAACTTCACAGAGGTTACAAGGAGCAACTTCACGGCGGTAACACATAACATAACACTGAAACTCTACGAGAAATCTTGAGAAACGAAAAACCGCTTATTATAATATCTTAACATTGGAAAGCTGATATCGAAAATATATAATAGAAGTGTTGATAAAATTTCGATCCGACGCTTAGTTTTTAAGAACCATTAAAAATACGGCCCACTTCCGGCATTTTGGCGTGGACTTACACGGCAGCGTCTCGACTCTGAAAACATTTTCTTTTTAAGTACTTGGCGTCGAGACACTACCGCGTCTCTTGATACGAATGAGTGATTTCATGCACTTTCTGCGCACCAATGTATAGAGAAAGATGCTCCGTGTCGTTCATTAAATCTCGAATGAAGAAAACACACGCACACATGAAAATGCGTTTTAGTCGATATATCCAAAGAGCGAGGATGAGCGTCGAAAAGTTTGAAGATCTTTCAAACATCACGTAGGTAGCATATTATAAGGTAGGTATATTATATGTATGCCTCAAGCATGCACCAGTCGGTGTGCCGAAAACGATGACGCGTTTCGCGTCATCGTTTTCGATAAACGATGCCGATAAAAAAAATTGCAAAAAAATCTCAACGTCTTCTGTTCGTGAAATGCTGAAGACGCTTCATACGCACAGACGAACAGCATAATAACCACATAATTTCTCGATTTGAGAAGAATGTAGTTTTTTATGTTTCAAATTTGGATCGATTGTAGTACATATTTTTTTAAGCCAGGTATTTTGTATGGATTGTTGTTTATAATAAGATGTAATAATCTCAAGATGCAGTCATCGCCCTAATAGGTATATGGTCTCAAAACAGCCAGAAGTCTTCAAAATAGACTTTACATTGACGAATGTGTCCTCGAAGAATACAATGCGTAAAAATATTTCGTACTGTACTTTTGGCAATTTTGAGGACAGATACAATATATATCTTAGGATGAGGCTTGGATAAATCGCTCTATTTCGAGTGCGTTGCTTATTGAGGGCTGTTCATTCGAAATTTTTACCACTTGCTCTATCCTGATGTCAATAAAAAAGTTGCAAAAAATCGCATTGTCTTTGGGTGTTATAAAAACGACGCCGACCGCAACGACAGTTTACTGTTACGTCTTCCGTAAAGAAAATATTGTCGGATGGTATAAATTATGAAACAAGGACAGATTCCCATAAATGAACTAACAGGGCCGAAATTTGAAGTATTAATTGCATTAGATCTGTCTATGACATTATCGCGTTGTTGCTGTGCATTTTTAAAATCGGATCTATATCGAGTACTAAAACGAAAGAAAGTCATAACATCATGTTAAATGATAGAATTTATCTCTTTATGCCTTTGAACGGTCGATGGATAGAAACTTTAAAAATTGTCCTCATATGAGACAATCCATATATTTGCTAGGTAATTTTGAGGGCAGTCCTCAAATAATACGATCCGTAAATTAGCTAGTTTGAGGACAGTCCTCAAACAATACAAATTGTATAATTGTAAAGTGTTATTTTGAGGACAGTCCTGATAATAACACTGTCTGAACCGAGTCCCGAAACCATACATACTGTCAACGGTGGCTTCTTTGAGGACAGTTCTCAAAACATACTTTACGATAATAAAATTATGAGGACAGTCTTCAAAACAGCCAGATGTTCTCAATATCAACGTTAGACATACGGAAATGTCCCTGAACTATACACCACGCATATATATAATCATTGTAACGTGGTTTTTTTGGCGCGTTACAAGAATTGCGTCATCGGCGGATTTTGGTCCCGTCGAGCACACGTTTTCCCCACTGGCAGAGTCCCCAAGCGATCTCAAGGGTTCCAAATTACGAAAGCGTATAAAATTATTAATTTCTTTGTTTTTTATTTATTTCTTTTACACGATTATAACGAGGCGATCTTTATCGGCGAGCGATCTACGTTTACCGTCATTAATTTTGGGATGAATTGAGCAAAAGTATCGTTTTGGCTAACGGTACCGCTACGAGGTCATCGCATCTTCTCTCATCCTTCAACAACACCGAAAATCATCGCTCTGGGCGCACCGACAACGGAGAAGTCACAGCTTAGCGATGTCAGCATCGGATCATCGATGACTGCACCCCGGGACCAACGTCTACGAAGATTCTTCAAGCGAAACGTCGTGCGATAGTTCGAGCGAGGCGTCAGCGCCGTCTTCGTTCGAATATTAATTTCGCGCGAGCGATAGTTCGCGATAATCGTAGGGCGTCGCCAGGTACCGGGGTACCGAAAATATTAGTAAAAGGGAGGGGAGAGCGAGACCGCGAGACGAATTAGCGTAGATTACTCGAGGACTCTCGTCGTATCTTTTGCGGTGTGAAGACGTGTGCTCGAGTGATCGAGATGGCCAAAGGGACAGCTCCGCGCGAAAGGGTGTATCACCTCGGTACCGGACCGATCGCGGCTCTGGAATTATCGGCGGGCCGGTGGGTTGGGCACAATTCCGATAATTCCAGATCGAACATCAGACTCTCGCCGGTAAGGCTGCCGTCTTTTTCCTCGGACGCGTCATTTTTGTATTTTGTCGTCGTTTTATTATTTTTGAGTGTCCGCGCGCACTCTTCGCGATGACGGTTCTCGTCCCGGGCATAGTGGAATAGCTTCCCTCTGGGACGCGTGGGACTCGTTAAGGGGGAAGTTGGCCTGCAATAGTTGGACGGCCCGTCTCGTATTTTTCGTGTATTGTTCGTTTTTATTTTATTGTTTCGTTGTAATCTATTTTCGAGTCTTGAGATCGTATGGTAGAATAACGTAGCTTGTAGAAATTTGATTTACGCGAGAGATCCGTTCAGATAAGTGTGGCGAGCGGTTCGCAGGGACTCGGACGTGCGGGAGTTAATCGCGGGCGGGCTTCGACGGCTTTGGCTGTTCGATCTCGCGCTGCGAACTCGAAAAATTAAACGAGTCACCTGCCCGCTTCGCGCCGAGTGATCGCGCGGCATAGTGGGGTTTAGCTTTTTTTCCGACACGTCTTTCGGTACCGTCGGATGCGCGATGTGCGTCGAGCCGCGAATTAGTAGGGACTATTATTTCTGTAATTGTCATTAATTTTTCATCGAGAAAATTCGAACCGGTGAACTGAGTAGCCGGAGAGAATTTTAGTAGGGAAATTCTTATTCTTGTGTCGAGTCACCCCGGGTACCGTCCCGGATTAAAGTAACGTGTGATTTTATAATTTCTTGGAATAAATTTATTTATTGGATTTTCCCTAAATTCTGTCGATTGTTAATTGCTTTATTTATTGGAAATGTACCCCATTGTTAAATCGCCAAGTCAAGGAACCGCCCCTCTACCCTTGTGAGCTGCAGCTAGTCGGCTGTCATCATTTTCATTATTTCGTGAACTCTGAAAATCCGATCGCGTCGAGCTCGAGGCTCGGCTGGCGCCCTCAAAAATAAAGAAGCGATCGAAATGAATTTTTGTGGCCAACGGGGTACCGGTTTTATTTTATTAATATTTTTCTTGAAATTTTATTTTCGGAGTGTGAGGGCACTCGCTGGAAATTTCGGTCACATCATATATGATTAATCATATTTTCCCACGTATCCAACTTCACTCTATATCCAAATCCAATATTGAGCGATTTTCCAATATTCGCTTAAATCAAATATTTCACCAACGGTAATCTCTAACATCGATCGAAGACTTGAAACAGCGCTGAATGCCATGTAGAACTTCATTTGATTAAAATCACTTCGCGATTTTCCCAATATATTGTATTTTTCTTATCGTAGATCTTTTTGTATCTCGGCGAATGTATGACTTTCTTTCGAACGTTGTCGAACTTATATTGGTGTCATACCGCATGTGGTTCGACACTGCATAACACAATGAACCTGAAATATACTGTTGGTACGAGAATGTGCGATACGAGTCTTCCGTTTTGCTATATCTGCAATATACTGGCAACCGGTGATTGCACACCGTACTTGAGGTCGTAGACCTGATATACGAGAGAATCGAGTAAAACGTTGAATTCACCCTCCTACCCATATTTTCAACTAAAATACACTATATTGATGATGCGATGAATCGAATTCGTTCATGTATCGTTTCCGGTTACGGAAAATCCAATACTCGCCTTTCGCTCTCGTCACGCTATACATGTTGCATCATAATATTATCTAAATGCGTGTGCGTCGTGGTATCGAAATCGGAAATATTATTCATATTCGCGCGTATCAAGTGTTATATAACGGTTTAACTTTAACTTATTATTCCATTGAAAAGTAGAAAAAGTCCAATTGAAATATGACGTTCAATTAAATTCGAATTACTGAACTCTGGAAATTGACGTGGTATTGAAAACGAATAAAGAATATCATTTTATAAAACTTACATTCATTGTACTTGGAAATCAAATAATATCAATCGTCTTATATTTATCAGAATTTGAAATGTCTTAACCTGTGAATTTACAAAATATTCTGAAAATTAGAAAACTGATTACATTGAAAGTAGCAAATTATTTATTATAATCCATAAAGTTGATTAAAATTTCTACATATATTTGTATAAAATGTATGACACGGTTCATACATAAAAGCTTGAAATACCGGTATTGGAAGTCATTTTGTCGGCGTAGGTAATTTCGCCAACACCTACCGCTTACAGTTAAACTCTGTATACGCCCCGGAAGTGTTCCATTCGCACGCTAAAATGAATTCCGAAACAATTGCTGGCGATCTGTGTTCAATAAACAACGCCGTAAGGAGATCGAATCTAGAAATATAAACTGGAAGTGGGATTCGATAGCCTAGAAATAGTTCCCTCTATTGGTCTACTCCAACTGCAGGCCTGTATTAGGTATACACAAGGAATGGTCCGAACAATTCAATTCCCGGGATACGCGTCCCATTAATTTCTCGGTATCGAGTCCGGAGGTTTCGTGCTTCGTAAATCGTGTTACTGCCGTGAATGGATATAGGATGGTCGTCGATACCGACGGGGTACGGAGAGGAACGTTATACGATCCGGTGGCCTGTGGTGGTGTTTAAGCGGTGGGCAGGCAGCGTACGAGCACGCGAAACCACGCGCGGCCACACCGGGGGTGGACGTTCGGGTTCGTATAGCGAAACGAGAAGGCCCTCGTGTTTGGCATGCCGGTGGGGCTCTGTCTCTCTCTCTCCGAATACCATACTAGCCTATGGGTTACTGGGTCTCATACTATTGCCGTTCTTGTAGGTACAACGAATGTTTGCTCTATACCTATACACATCGACAGCCTATGAACTAAACGTCCTGTTACGTATATAGAGTACGTTTCCCAAATCCCGAAGGATCGCGTGGTAAACGTTGTTGTGCGTGCCAACCCATGTTTGCAATCTTCTCCGATATAGCCATTGTAGTACTTGTAGTACACCATCTACTCGCCACTTGCGCGCTCGTCTCGCTTCTCCTCCGGTTCAAGAGAGAGAGAGAGAGAGAGAGAGAGAGAGCGAGCGCACGAGCCCCTCGAGAATTTCGAACTGAAGAGACGAGACAAGAGCTCGTAAATCGCGAAGCAAACGTTACGAGTTACAAGGTTCTTCATTGCCACTGTTCTCGCAATGCTTTGTGCCAATGGCTCTTCCTCACCGCGGACACAAGGAAAATGTAGTTCGAGCCTTTGATTGGCAAGTGAGTCACTATTCTATCACGTATAGAACGAATTCCGACGTTTGAATTGAAATTGGAACTTGTACTGGTTTCGAATTGGTTCTAGGTTCGTTTCTAATATGTTTATTAGGAGAAATTCGGATGTTTAAACTGAAGTTTGAACTCGAATGTTCAGGGCTGATTTATGCTTGGAACTTATTTACTTAATAACTGTCAGCTGTCCATCTTATTGAAGTTGATTTCGTGCATAAATTTGACTTCCTCACAGAAGAAACTTTGTTTTAGTGAAAAAAAATGTTTGTTTTAGATTGTACTGAAATAGTACTTTGCGATACTAGTACGTAAAATCGGACTTTTGGCGAAAGTTGGGAAGAGCTGCACGAGGCGAAACCGAGTGTCATTGTAGCACGAGAGGAGGCGAGTACGGCCGCTTCACAACCGCCGCCAGAAGTCCAATTTTACTTATGAGTATCGCATAATATTTTATGTAACAAATGCATGAAAGGTGCCAGGTTATGTTTGGCGGGCCGTTCCAAGAAGGACGACCAACCGATGTGCGTATGCGCACAGTATTTATGACGCACTTCGAGTATTTATGCAACGCCTTCTCATAAAGTGCCACTTCATGTCACGGCCGGCCTATACATAATCTGGCACTTTTTATGCATGCGTTACATAAATATCATTATTTGTCGAATACAGTGTCTAACTATTCCAATGGAATTTGACACGCATATTGAAGGAGGAGAGCTTGTTTAAAATTTCAGTGAAATATATCCAGTCATGTCTTTTTTTTTTTTAATCAACAAATTTCAATTTTGTCAAAAATGCCTGAACGTATTGACGCCGTTTTTTTGGCTTATCTTGGCTGGATAAAAGATAATGAAAAGATACAAATTAAATTTTTTTCCGACTGCGCTAAAAAGACCATATTTCCTGCCTGCAATGCGGGGCTAAAGTTAGCTATTCTTGACCAGCGGGGGTAAAAGTAGCTGAGCGGGAGTAAAAATAAATTTATCAAAAAAAAAAAAAAAGGTAAGTCAAGTACTTAAAAACCTGTTGGAGAAAATTATATTTTTAAAAAATCAACAAAATTTTATAGGCCAAGTGTATAAAAAAAAAAGCAATTTTATATGACAAAAACTATTGTTTTTTTTTGCAAAAAAAATTGCTGTAAAAAATTGGCGTTCCAATGCCAGTGGATTATTATGACGCTTGCAAACACTGGAACGCCAATTTTTTACAGCAATTTTTTTTGCAAAAAAAAAACAATAGTTTTTGTCATAAAAATTTTTTTTTTTTTATACACTGTAACGTTCACCTTTTTCACCGATGCCACGCACGCGGTTCGAAGGGATCGCGTTAGAAGTTCGGGGCGAGCGAATAATCGTTTGATGTTGTCATTTTGGTGAAAATAACAGTTTTTATTAAAATAACATGAAAAATGCAATACATTGTTTGAATTCCTATATTATCGACATTTAACTTAAATTATCGTGGTTTTTTTATCGTGACCACAAATTTCCGTTGAAATGGATTCAAAGTTTGAATCCTATGCTGAAAGAGCGAAAGAACCAAATTTTACCGACCGTTTGTCGGTCATTTGTGAATTAGAAAGTTTTTCCTCTTAACTTTCGAATATCACCAAAAGAACATTTATAGACAAAGATTTCCGATCCATCGATGAAAAAAATATAATTTTATGATTTTGTAGAATTTTACACTGAATTACCGACAGAGCTTCACTTCTCGATATTACTTTATAATGAAACGCGTTAGTTGAATTTTGAGGTTATTAATTGCAAAAGAAATTATTTTTAAACGTGATATTAATAACGAAACTACTCTGCCGTGCCCACGTGGTGGTGCAGGGCCCTCTTCAGAGAGTTCGGCTTCCACGAGATCGTGAACCAACCGTGTCGCCACTTGGTCGATCCGCGACTCGCTTCCGGCTTACTCTCGTCCTATCGCTTACCTTCCGGGTTACCTCCCCTATTACATCGGGTTACCTCCCCTATCGCGGTTCCCCAATAGCGTCGACTGGTAACAGGAATGCGAACTACTTCGTCACCAAAGATGTTCGCACCCTGGTTCGGAAAATTGAGTACACGTGGAGCCAACGTCACCGAAGGCTCCTCGGACCCGGAGGTATTTGAGGGAAAAACTACATGTTCCCCGTCGCCGGTGGAACGGCGGTACCGATTCGGTTCGCGCTCGCCCTTTTACGCACGCGCTGGTGCTTATCCGTTCGCGAGAGAATGCGGAATCTAGCGGCCACCTCGCGAATTACTCGCGGATACTTCGTTCACGAGAAAATAATCGAAATGCGAAATTCTCGCGGTAGTTGCGAGAACGAGCGGTGTCCTCGAAAGCTGAGACACCGTCTCAACACTTGGCCTATAAAATTTTGTTGATTTTTTAAAAATATAATTTTCTCCAACAGGTTTTTTAAGTACTTGGCGTACCTTTTTTTTTTTTGAAAAAAATATTTTGGAAAATTTCACGGCTTTTTGAAAAGATAATATTTTTTTGTCGCAGCGTTGTTATTACAACGACTCTACGCCGATGATCCTGGCATCTTGTTATAAAGCCATCCTTGAGGCACTTTCTTGTCGCACCCCGAAGTCCTCGAATCGACATCCATCGATATCGTTTTTTCCCCAGTTTCACAATTCGTCGCGCAATTTGTCAATTTGTATATTGCCGTTAGCGAGCCTCGCCAATTTGATGCCTGGACATCGAAGTACACGATGCTCTGCGAGTCGAGACCAAAATCAAGGGACAAGTTTATCGATGGTCTATCGGTAGGATTTTCCATCGGTTTGAACATTTTTCTCATCTCCTTGACTTTGACTTTTCTATTCTTTGTCTCAAGATGCTCCAAACCGCACCGCACCGCACCGCGCTTTTGTCACCGCTGCGACAAAAGATGAATCGTCACTTTCTCCATCTTCCGCAATGAATCTCACAGTATTTTATGTATATCATCGGCAACGTATTGTCGACGTCTCGAGTAAACCTTCGAAGGAAACGGTGGCGATTGCCGAAATATGTCAAACGACAGCCGTACTGCGAAACGAAAAATGCAAGAATTTCATTTTACATAAAACATTTTTATTGTTTATAATGAATTTTTGTTTTTTTTTTTAATTGTATCTTTAAAATTAATTTCAAAGGATCGGATAATTTCGATCGACCGAATTAATTCTATATACAAAACCCGGCGAACGGCACGTCACATATTCCCCTTAATGATTGCCGGTTGTGTCGTTCGAGATCGCAAAGAAAAGTTATAATCGATCACACTTATAACACGTAACACGTAATTTTTTTTTACTTCGCGTCAAGTCGCTAAAGCACGATACGCAATATATAATTATTATTTTCGGAAACATTCGAAAAAACTTTCACGCCGTAAAAATACGTGCCGACGATAACAACTGACAGCTGAGCCAGCTATGGCGACGAGCGCGCCACCACCCAAATTTTTCGGTGAATGACGAACTAATGTAGACGCTTTCGTTACAGGACACTTCGATCGTTGATCTGACCCCATGAAATTTTCGGTCTCGATATTTCAGAATCGGCTGAACCAATTTAGCTGTAACGGGACCCTTTCGAAAGATTGACCGCAAATTATATGATAAAAGAGTCAACCAAAATTTGATCCGATGTTTCATTCCTGAGATATATCGGTCGAAAGTTTCACTTACTATACACTTCCGGTATATTGGCGTATGTATACACCGTAGCGTCACGCCACGTAAAAATATTTTTTTAAGTACTTGGCGTCGAGACGCTACCGCGTCTCTTGATGAAGCCGCGAATAACATTAAATAACTAAATAAATAATTAATTAATTAATTTTTTTTTCACTTTTTTTTATTTATTTATTTATTTATAAATAAAAAATACGCATCAATCGACCCCTCCTGAATCGCGACCCTGGTTTCTCTTATCGGTACTTTGTGCCGCCAGGCCGTTGCAGGCATAAAAATATGGTCGATTTTTAGCACAATCGGAAAAAAAGTATCGTGTGCCACACGGGAGGAGCGTATTTTCCCCGCGTGTGAGTGCTGCCCTCGCTGCGCTCGGGCCAGCAAACCTCACCCTCGGTGAAGATCACGCACTTTCCTCCCTTGTAGCATAATGTACTATTGTACATCGTATTCTCATTTTGCTATGATTTGTTTAAATCAGCGTTTACAAAGATTACTCTATGAGGATGTTAATAATAAATTAACTGACGTTCTCATAGAGGGGATTTGGAAACGTCAACAAAAACAAGCGCCTCAGCGCACAGCGCCCCGCGGGCGCAAACGGTCTTGTTGGTGGGCTCCGCTCCCCAAACCCCCCGAAAAATAGTGAATAGTAAATATTATACCTAGCCATAGCCTAGGAAACGCCTAGAAAGCCTAGGCCTACGCCTTTGCCTAGTTCAAATTCTGGAAAAATTCGACTGCGTTGACTCTTCAACAGTCGTTATATAAAAATATTCGGTTCTAATATTTAAACGCGACGTGCGCGGCGTGCATATAAATTCAAAACGGAGCGCGTAGCGCGATATTTACTCCTGCGGGTAGCGTAAAAAATGTCCCTTCGCGACATTTTTCGGCGGGTTTAGGGGGCGGAGCCCACCAACAAGAGCTTCTGTACCCGCAAGGCACAAAAAAAATTGAAGGTTGTTTGGAAAAATTCGAGGTAAAATAATAGTAGGCAAAAAAAAAGAAGGTAAATTGCAGTTTCTCAACATTTAAGGTAATATACATTCATTTTTTTTTTTAAAAGACTGGGAATTTTTTTATTTCAAATGATCCCGAGACAGAGTACTAACGTCGCGGCGTGTGCGCACTGTATGACGTGTGCTATCAAATTGTCGTCGGCTGCCAAAGTTTGACAGATACAATGAATGGAAAAAAAATATATAGTCGCGATTGTTTTCAATTTTATTTGGCAAATCGCAATCATTTTGGATATTCGATGATTCTTCTTTATGAAATGATGACCAAGTTTTTCAGTGCACACGTGAAATTTGCAATTTTTATTACAAATGTGAATAAAGTAGTTAAAAATATTATGAAAAAAAAAAAAAAAAAATCCAAATTTTCTTTTTTGACACGATGAAAAATTGTTTTTTGCAAAATTGAAGTAACAATAACCTTCAAAATAATTTATAACTAAAAATAGTTGTAAAATACAAATATTAAGAAATGTCAGAATGTCTTCAAATTTGGTGTACGTAGTGTTTTCGATACAATGAAATGTTGCTGTACATTAGAAAAACAATTGTTAGTAGGTTTCCGAATTACAGCGCCATACAGACATTTGACGAAAGAAAATTGATGTTTAAATGGAAAAATGCCTGGAAAAAATTTTCCGATATGTCGGAATGTCTTCAAATTTACTGTGCATAGTGCTTTTAATGGAATAAAATAATGCTGCAAAAAAGAAAAAAATTGGTTCGTAAAATTCATAATTGGAGCGCAGTACGGACATTTAACGGAACAAAAAATGCATTTTTATTTTGGAAAAGCTAATTAAAGGCTTTGTAGTAGTTTCAAAATGTTTGTGCACTATAGTCGTGATGTGATAAAACACTCTTGCGAAGGAGAGCAAAATTGGTTCGCACCATCCAAAGGTACAGTGTGATACGGACATCCGAGAAGATAAATTCACTGAAAAAGCTATTTTTATTCAACGGCAGGCTAAAAAAAAAGTATTTCGGAGCATACGCTGCGGTGAAACTCCATCGAAAGCTGTGTGAAGAGGCCTCGCAGGTAATTTTAATAGGCACTCTTTGCCTATTGTTACAGTGAGTGCCTAAAAATGAGGATAGGACATGCAAATTTAATGTATTTTTTTTTAAATCGCGCGCGTAAGCCCCTAGTAAATGTAAAAAAGAGAAAACTAATCTGTTAAAGTCCGTTCTATTTATATACTAAAATGGATTTGTGCACAAACTTTGAACATCTATTTTACTTCGTGAAACTGCATTTTGTTACTACATCCGAAATCAGCTTTTATTTTCATTTGCATTGATGTATAAAGTTGTTGAAACATCTATTTCAACAACTTTATAAATTCACTGAGTATATTCGAAATTAAATTCTTCCTTCGTGTAGATTGAACATTGTAAATTTGAGTTCAGATAAAAAAGATATGCGCTATATTAATTTCAATTGAATGAACCAACGATTCATTAGGTTCATAATCCCGAAGCATAAATAATCTTGTAATCGCGGTTAGCCCGTAGCGTTGTGTAATATCGTATAAATCAAGAACATTTATTATGTAACTAGCGTTTCCCCGGGCTCGCGCGCTACGCGCGCTCGCTCGTCAATTGTAAACTATTTTGAGTTAAAACCCATTTGGGGAATATTTTTGCTTCTTTCTCCGCCGCCGACCACCGCTGCTGCCTCCTTCTAAATCCCCTTAGAGGAACTTAGAATATTTTGGCCTTCCTCTCCCACGCTCCTCCGCACCCCCCCCCCCCCCAAAATATTCTAAGTCCCCCTAAGGGGATTCCCCCTTGTGCAGCCCATCGAGCAAAAATATTCTAAGTCCCTCTAAGGGGGACTTACAATATTTTTGCTCGATGGGCTCTAAGGGGATTCCCCTTAGAGGGACTTAGAATATTTTTGCTCGATGGGGTGCCCAAGGGGGAATCCCCTTTGAGGGACTTAGAATATTTTTGCCCTTCCCTCGATTCCTGACACGGCGGCGGCGACAGCGGCGGTAACTTTATATATATAGAGAGATAAGTAAATTCTGTATTATAATTAAGCTTGTAATGGTAACATTATGCAATATCGTGATAGTTAAATGCCGAATGGATGAAACAAATATACTTATAGGTTTAATGGTCCTGTTATCGGATTACCGTAGAGTTTCTAGTGGAAAGGGTTTGTGATTTCCACATCTGTCCGATATATACCTATTGTAGTACGTGTCTTGCAGCACCATTCACCACTTGCTCGCCTCGTTCGTTCTCTTACGAGGCAGTCGGGGCTTCTGTCCCGAGCGCCAAGAATGCCAGAAGCGTCGTCGGTAAATCTTAGATGGAACGGCAGAACACCTCCCGCCCGACGTCTCGGACGGTTGTGCTACGACAGGTTTTCTTATAGGTATTATCTTTTCAACCTGATATATGAACGCGATTGTGTTTCATTCTTATGCGACGCTAAAAACCTTTTTTTTAATAGATTGGTTAAAAATAAAATAACCTATCATGAGAGGTAGTGGCTTAAATAAAGATTGAACATTTCAAATAAATAAGATACTTTATTGTAGATTTCGTGCAGTGGTGCTAAAACAAATTGAAACAATTCCCATTATGAAAAGATGAAAAAAAAAATAAATAAAATGAAATTTTAATTGAAAAATTTAAAAAATGTCGACTAAAAAAGAAGTGTAATAAAGATTCCAAAACTATTTTTTTTTTTTCAAAAAATGAAAAAACGTACGCCAAGTACATAAAAAATAGTTGTTTCCAAAAATGTCCTTAAAAAAGAGTGAAATCATATAAGCCAAGGTAATAGATATTGTAAATAAATTTTTTTTAAAACTTGGCACCTCCTTTTGTGTAAAGCAATTACCTAAATTTATTTGTATTCCAAGGACGTGCCAAGTTTTATTACATTTTTTGTTTACAGTATCATGGCTCATATAAATTCACTCTTTTTTTAAGAACATTTTTGGAAATAATTATTTTTTATGTACACGGAGAGAAGGATCTGATGCAATTTCCCATATATCTGATAAGAAATATCGTAAATTTCTAATAGTGCGGATTCAATGACGCCACCTGTCGAAAATTACGAGAACTATGCGAATTTATACTATTGCATATGATAAAAATTCCCATAAATGTGGTAAAAATTCTCGTAATATCGAGCATTTTTGTGATAGGTGGCGCCACAGTCGAATTTTACCATGTGATATAGTAATTTCTATAGTAGATCCTTCTCTCCGTATACTTGGCGTACGTTTTTTACTTTTTTGAAAAAAAAAGTAGTTTTGGGAGATTTCGCTTATTTTTTACATTAGATAAATAATTGCGTTCCATTCGCAGCGATCGCTGCATTTATTTTGCAGCGATGGAGTCGCAGTCTCAAATTTGCACCAATGAATTCGCTGCGACATATTTGCAGGCATGAAGACGCTGCGTCAATTTTGTTGCGATGAATTCTCGTCTCGACTCTGATAATTTTTTTTTAAGTACTTGGCGTCGAGACGCTGCCGCGTCTCTTGAAATTGTATTAACAAA
The DNA here is from genome assembly GCA_934046635.1 of Buathra laborator. Classification (NCBI taxonomy): domain Eukaryota; kingdom Metazoa; phylum Arthropoda; class Insecta; order Hymenoptera; family Ichneumonidae; genus Buathra; species Buathra laborator. The sequence goes on from OW203896.1 coordinate 1,098,783, forward strand.
AAAGAGTGAAGTAACAATTAATTGCTCACATGTATAGTCGAGCGATTTCTTCGTCATTAAGTACGGAAATCTCCCGACTATAACATGTGAAGAATTAATTGTTATGTCACTCTTTTTTGTTAATATAACTTCTTTATTACACTTCAATTTTAGTCGGGAGTTTTTAAATTTTTGTACATTTTTTTCATTTCATCCTTTTTAAAGAAAACAAATTCCAACAAAGATCTAGCCCTCCGTATATTTCAGGTTATACCTCACAGAAATCGAGCACCTTGCAAGTCTTGGGAGTAAAAAAAATATATCGTAGAAAATGGCGCCCAACGTTCGAACTATAGTCAACGAACTACTCCACAAAATGCTTTTTTCTGTGAGAATCGTCAACTGATTTAAATTTTCATTTGCAAACGACGTTAACCGTACGTCATAGAATCACTGTATTAAATTCTGTGAAGTCATTTTCAGTCGTTTTCGAGAACATACCGGACAACGAAATTGCTTAACGCCGTGAAATGCATAACTCCCGTCTTCTTGCCCTACCGGGCAGTCAGAACTTAAGGGGGTTGAGTCCCCTAAAAATTAATTTTTTTCAAATTTAAAAAAAAAAATTTCTGAATATATATACGGTGTACTACGTACACACTAAATTTCAAATTGAAATTTAAAAAATTACCGAAGTTAGAAGCATTTTAGTAAGATTAGAAATAAGTATTGCGTGAAAAAAAAAATGCCGAAATGCAACAAAAACAATGCCGGTATTAGAAGAAAAAAGAACATCGAGAAAGGAACATAAAAAAAAACAATCGATGCTGAAACTGCGTTCGGTAGGTAACGATTTACCGACCATATGGTCGTTACGTCTAATCGATGCGACTCAGATTACCGCCGCTACCGCGCTTCGTTTTGAGTCTACGATACACCGGCATAATGTAGCAGCGATGATTTTTACTCGATTGTGTCAATCGGGTAAAAAAACTGCACTTATAAACTCGGTATAAGTAGTTATGTGGCAGTGTTTACAGTTATTCCGAATGAACACAATATATACTGTATTTTTGCCCGCAATAGTGCAAAAATGATTTTCACAGTGACAGTGTCGCAGAGCGAAAAGGCTCGCAGAATTAACCTCATATTTAAACGTCACATTTGACGTAAGAGTACTTTTTTTTATTTTTTAAACATTTTTTTGTATTTACGAGATTTGTGAGATGAAAAAAAAAAAAAAAAATTTAAGTTTTATGTGATAGAAAAAAAAAGTGTACGTTTTTATGTGACAATAAAAAAGTAAAAAATAATTTTTTTTTTGTAAATCACCCAAGTTGGTTATTTTCATCAATCTGCGAAATTCACTTTTTGAGACTTATATTTTTCTTCGCTTGCCGCAGGTTTCAGAGAGAATGGCTACACCAATTTTGGATTGCGACGGCTCTTTTTCTTCGTAACAGTCAGTGTTACGGAACGAGTGCGGGGATTTTTCATGCGATCAAGAATAGAGTTATCGCAGCTATTATGTGAGTGGTTACGAGACAAAAAGTGGCAAAAGTGAATTTTTTGATAGATTTTAACGCATAGCTTCGCCAGCGAAGCTTCAAAAAAAAAATCCCCGCACTCGTTCCGCAATAAACTCTCTAACGAAGAAAGTAAGAGCTCGCAAGCAAAGATTGATGCTTTCGTTCAGTCCGAAAGCTGCGGCAAATGAAAAATGTTTGACCGTTACGCATAACACAGGAATACACTATAGGTCTCCAAACAAATTTACAGAGGTAGTCTAATATATGTATATTATGAATGTAAAGTACAATTTTCCATTACACGTATATGTACTGGAAAAAAAAATTTTACTTTTCGTTTTTTTAGGTGACTCAGTCCCCTTAAAACAGGAAAAATAAATATTAATATTCTTCATGAAGATAATGAAACGTTCGCCAAAATCTGTCGTTCTATGACTTCTCATCTTGACAACATCTTCGGATAAAAAACGCGTCTCGATAGAATATTCTATGCTATTAGGAGCGTCAATCGAGCTCCCGGAAGGCAAGCGATCGTACGAGGCGTAATACGAGCAACGATATTACTACTAGCTCCGCCACCCATGTTGACTGCTACTTGGTTGCTCATATATCGAAATGGAAAAATCCTCAGAGACTCTACCTCCGGCGTGATTCGTAAATCCCGATGGATCGAAAAACGTGCGGATTTGATGCAAATGCTATAATGTCATTCTAGGCATGAAAATTGTAAAAGTCTGGAATGTTTTCAGGGGCATCGATTATTCACAATTTATTACCCCTGTATTGAATGAGGAATATAACATTTTTTAAATTCCATCGTTGCATTATAATGAGCTAATGATTTTTTAAATTATTTTTACGATAGGGTTTATCTGATTTTTCATGCTCGTTAAAGAACTAATCGCATTTTTTTAATCCTGTTTAAATAAATCCACTGAATTGAGCATACTGAACATACTTGAACGTATTACCGTTCAGTAGATTAGACGCGAATGGTTTCCTTGATTCCCAGAATCCCGCATGATGAACTTCCCGTGCGGAGATTAGCGAGTGAGGGTCCACAGTGCGTGGACGAATCGGCTTTGGGTCCAATGCACGTAGCAACAAGATTACATCTCGCCAAACGCGTGGGTCCACCCTAACCTGATGTCTGTTACGATAGAATTTAGGTCATTGCATTGATTAATGAACGTAACACTGGGGAGCTAAGCAGACAATACAGGGAAGATAATTTAATGATAGGAGAACTAGGTACTCGAGATGCTTTAACCGATGTCGGCACATTGCACGTCCGCGCACACGTGCCGACTAAGCCCCGTTGTCGGAATCACTATCTCCGACAAACCCCAAAGTTTAGTATTTCCACAAATTTATCGTAGATCTATTATCATGATACGTTAATTACTAGGATCTCACCGTTCGAGAATCGTTAATTGATTAACCGAACAGATTGGAATTAAATGAAAATGCTTTAGTAACAAATATTTCAAGGTAGAAACTCTATCATCCCCAATTAGAGTACCTAGATCACCTTAGATAATCGTCTGCAGATAGAGTGACCATGTAAACGCAGACGAACCTTTTTTTTATTTTATGCAGGGCAAGCTTATTTTTATGATGTCTTAAATGGATCAATATAATGAGTTCAGTGTTTCGGGCCAATTGGAAAAATATAGAACCAGTGATAAATTTCGATAGTCCTATATGTGTGTCTTCTCACACAGAAAGCACTCGATAAGTGGGCTTGCAAACGCCTCCATTCTTGTCAATAAATAATCTGTAGACTGTGAATAAAATCAATGAAGCGATTAACTGATACTAAGTGACCGAGTATGATCGATCCTACATCCTACGATAATCGTACAACAAGCCTTGTGTACCAACAATGCCGTAAGTTCACAGCTCCCCCAGCTTCCTCCGTACATTCATGCCGTTCTAGCCTCTGCTAACGCACAATACTCCAAGATCGTTGTTCGCGAGTATAGTTGACCATGTATATAGCAGAAACAGTCTCTCGTACACCTCGTATCGCATAGAAACAGCGGGGGCCGCTATGAGTCTGCGGTATAGGGGGAGAGGAGACCGCATAGATGCCACAGGCCAAAGCTGAGCCCGATAATCTCGCATCGACATCTGGGTTATCCTGCATCAATTCAATCCCCCTCACGTACCTCTATTCCTCGTGGGATATCCTGTCCGGTATACGATGCCACGGCTATACACGACTTAGCGAATTCCTGGTACACCTTCCGCGCTCGCGCGCACATCTCCCTACCTACGACGATTCGCAGCTGCTTTACAACCGTTCGAACGCTCCATTCGTCTATCCTATCTGTCCAATATCTAACAGTCTAAACCTAATACATTCCGTACGAAACATACAACTCCTATCGTGCGCAGCTATGAACAGTAACATCCTGGACTACTGGGGTATTTCAATGATGGAAGCTAACTTGTATGTCTTCGGTGGAGGGTTCGCCTTGCTTATTGACAACACTGTGGGGGGCTGCGGTGGATTGAATCTTGGATGAAATTCCCAAAGTGTAACGCGATTTGAGAGCACGAACTCGAAGTTGCTTGGACTATGATCCCAAGAGACTTCGAATCGAGTTCGAGAGGTTTTGAATAGCAAAAGCAGAAATAGAGAACAAATGTAGTGGATAATAGCAGGGGACACTATGCAACCACGAGACACATTCAGTACGTTATTTCGGACATTCTTCTACTGTAGCAAAGGCGAGTGCAATAATAAATGTGAACGTCCCGGCAGAATTTTTGGCACGCACGCTTGCTTGGTTTTTCCAAGAAGTTTTCACATGTGGTTGTTCCATTTGGTTATTGGTCCTAATCCCCTATCCCTAATCCCTGCGAGTGATAACTTACGGCCACTCGAATCCGAACTCTTTCTCTTTGTGCATTAAACTCCATCTTGCGTACCAAATCGAGTCCAACCTTGGGTCGAACTTTATTTTTTGGCTCAAGTACGACCTTAAGGTGAGACTTTATGTTATGCATTAAGTACGAAACTGAGTTCCAACTACAAATTGAATGAGAAACTATAAATGCGGCTCTTAGAATGATTAGAGCCGACGGAATCACTCTAGGGGACCTTTCAATAATAATGACTAGGGAAACACCACTATGGAGACTTAGAATAATCCAGGCCGGCAGGCCGCTTACTACGGCAGAGAATAATTACATTTCTGTCGAGGACTTTTAGGGGATTTTAGAAAAATCAAGACTGGGAGACAGAGTAATTAGGAAGGACTGAGAAAAGTCATGGCGTGGAAGCTGGTTTTCTGGTTGGCCGATTTCGCCAAAAGTGACTAACTGAAAAGTGGAAGAGGAGGGCTGAGAGAGAAAAAACTGAACGGAAAGTAGGTGCGTAGGGAGAGGAGAAGCACATAAACAGGGACGAGAAAAACACACATACATTTTTCCAAAATATATATATAAGATAAAAGATCGTTACTGAATGTGCAAGTTGGTTCCAAAGAATAGCATTTTTGCGCGTCACCAGGTCCAAGCATTTGATAGCATACAAGGAGATCAAAAAACCCCAGGAAGAGGTAGAAGACAAAAACAGCCTACCGGTCGGAATTAAAGAGCACGAAGTCGGTTAATGAAAGTCAGAATCAAAGGACTTTCCGCCGGGCGGTAAAGTAGACCACATTTTCATGCATTATTCCCGACCCCCTTTTTTTACATTCTCGCACAGGAAACTTTGTTTTCGTGAAAAAAAAAAAGTAATAATAACATTGAGATTTGCATGTCGACGTGGTCAGAATGTTACGAAACGAAAAAAAAAAAAATATATCCGTTGCACGTGTGTCCGTGACGAACCGCAAAAGTAAAGAAGCTAGACTGTCGCAAATTTTGTGCAATTGGGGTCAAAACTTTGGGACGAAGGTCGCGAGGTATCTCGAAGCTCCATTCATGAAGAAGCCTAACATTTACGGAAGTATCTTTTTCACGTAAAAAGTTTTTTTAATTTTTTTTGAGAGAAAATTATATAAAGAATCTCTACAGTGGCTCTCCTATTTTTCTCTCTGCCCTTTTTCTTGTGCTTTTTTTTAAATTCCTCCTTCGAAACTGATAATTTCAATCCGAACTTGCGAGTGAACGCAAAAAACTGGCACTTTATTATTGGCGAATAAAAATGTTGGCTGGCTTCTTTGGTGTCTGTCAGAGGAGAAATATTGGTCCCGAAAAACTTTATTGGACTCGGTGACTGCCGCGCGTGTGCACCCTATCTTCTTTCTCCCCGCCCCTCCTGCATGGAGTCGAGGAAATGCTTCGACAGAATCGGCAGAGATATTCAAAGCGCGTTTTCATCCAAGCCATCCAAACCTCCGTCTCCCTCCTCCCCCACACAAACGATTTTCTTATTTCCTTCTGTCTTCCGACCGTTCGCCTCCATCTTATTCCCTATAACGTTTAATAGTCAAAGACGAGAGATGGGGGCGTCCACGATAGCCGAAGATTCAAAGGGTTCAAAGTTCTTATGACTAAGCCCCTGGGGCTTGTGGTACGGCATTTCACTCGATGATCGATTTATGCATCGACATTAGCGCAGGTATTTCATATGAAAAATGCCTATTAAAAATGCTTCTCGCAAAATCAATGCGTGTACAGAATGTATGCATTATTTCATGTATACACTGTAAAAGTGACCATTTGAATGTGTTGTACGCCGCCTATTGCGACGCACTTTTCTTCGCTGCGTATCTTAGAAGAACCCTAATTATAATTAATTTAATTATCTTCATATTTGCACTACGCAAAGCCGTTGCGTAGCGCAATGATGCGCTACGGTGAGAGTGGTTCGGCGAAAATCCCCACTCGATAACCGTCGATTCGAATTTCGCGCCACGCGCCACGGGGATAGTTCCATTATCCACCGTTATATGGCCACGTCCACGAAGAAGTTTCTCCCGAACGAAAGGGTCCCACGACTTCCATAAGAAGTCGAGCCCAGCACTGTTTCGCAGGTGCCGATCACGAATCGAACCGCGTATAATTTCGCGATTAGCTCCGCGAGCAAATAACTCGACCGTCTCTGGTGGAATAAAACGCCACCGGCCCTGGTGGCAAAATCACATTCACGCGTCGCGATAAATCGCGTACTTATAAATCTTTTTGTACAGTTTAATAACACTTATAATTATTCTTTCTCACCTAACTCGTGGTAAAATAACCTATTTTACCTTACCCGTATTTACTTGTCGTATTCTGTCTTTGAGCGGTCTATCTCGACTCGCGAATCACAGGAAATCGGAACCTGTCGGCAACAGTGGAACCCGCTTTATCTCCAATCGACTGTCCGCAGTTCCGCGATTAACAAACTTTAATTTTCCACAAACTTCCCCTCGGGAAAGATAAACTCATCCGCCCAAATGGAGCGAACGTACCGGCGTTGGTAACAAACATAGTATCGTAGCCTTATTCGAAGAACAGAAAAACCATCGCTAATGAACTGATGTATTATTGTACATCAATTCATTAGTGACTTGCATTACTCTCGGGGAAGTTTCCTATGAAGGAGGTTCGGTGGTTGAGAGTTCGATTCGCATAAGTTCGAGAAAAATGAGAGAGAATTGCAACTACTTCTCGATGGTATAAAAATCTGAAACAATTCAGGCATATTTAAGGTACTGAAAAGATTAATTTTACATAATAATAATAATTCTAAAAAGTTATTAACAAATTCATGAAAAAAAAACTTGTTAAACAAATTAACAGTAACTCAACTTTTTTTTTTTATGAAAATGATTCTTTCATTTTTCTGAACACGTATGAATTTTTTCAGATTTTTAACTTGGGTTTGAATTTTTTCTTTTTCTACACATTTTTTCCATATAAAAAAAAAATTCAAACTCAAGATAAAAATCTGAGAAAAATCATAAAAATTCAGTAAGAAATACTATTTTAGCTGTCCCAGTTATATTCCATCTCATTTTTGTTAACAACGAGTGGGAAAGGCATTTGGCATGGGACCGCCATTAGCAATAATTTAAACAAAATTCCACATGAAATTTCCGAGTCACTTATCATTGGTCTTCCATTGGTAAAAATGGGGATACATATCACTTAAAATGTTCAATGTATTTACGAGTGAAGTCCCATTAATAATGAATTGAAGAAAGTGAGAGGACAATTTTTCCCATGAATTTTTACTGTGGTCCCATTAATTAACTTTTAGTCGCATTCATTACCATTAAACACTGAATGAAACATTTGTCAAGGCGACCTATGTGGGCGTATTTCGTATTTATTTCGTATATATTTCGTATCTTAAACCCGACGCCAAAGTTGTTTATAAATCCACAAAATGTACGAACAAATTCGCACGTGGTTAGGCACTCACTATAACAATAGGCAAAGAGTGCCTATTAAAATGACTATCGAGGCCTCTTCACACAGCTTTCGATGGGGATTCTCCGCAGCGTATGCTCCAAAAAAATTAGTTTTTCAGCATGTACTTCGGTGTACCTCCATCTTCATGCGTAGTTAATTTGAAGTGACTCCGATGACTGGGAATATTGTTTTTAGCCTGCGGTTGAATAAAAATAGCTTTTTCACTGAATTTATCTTCTCGGACGTCCGTATCACAGTGTAACTTTGGATGGTGCGAACCAATTTTGTTCTCCTTCGCAGAAGTGTTTTATCATATCATGACTATTCTGCACAAACATTTTGAAACTACTGCGAAGCCTTAATGAGTTGGTCCAAAATAAAAATTCAATTCTGTTCCGGTAAATGTCCGTACGGTGTTCCAATTATGAAGTCTACGAACCAATTTTTTTCTATTTCGCAGCATTATTTTATTTTATCGAAGGCACTATGCACAGCAAATTTGAAGACATTCCGACGTCTCTGAACATTTTTTCGAGGCATTTTCCATTTAAACATCAATTTTTTCCGGTCAAAGGTCCGTACGGCGCTGCAATTGTAAAACCTACGAACGAATTTTTTTCAAATTTTCAGCAATATTTCAATGCATCGAAAACACTATGCACAGCACATTTGAAGACATTCTGACATTTCTTAATATTTTTATTCTACAATTATTTTTAGTGAGGAATTATTTTAAAGGTTATGTTACTTTAATTTTCCAAAAAACAATTTTTTATCATGTCGGAAAAGAAAATTTGGTTGCGAAAAATAAAACACGAAATATCACACATTGATTTACAAATACTAGCCCTTTTTATTTCGAAAATAATATATTTTGAACGAAAATCATTCACAATATTTTACAATACGTTATTCACATTCGTAATAAAAATCGCAAATTTCACGGGTGCACTGAAAAACTTGGTTATAATTTCACAAAGAAGAATCATCGAATATCCAAAATTATTGCAATTTGCCGAATACAATTGAAAACAATCGCGACTATTTATTTTTATCCATTCATTCTATCTGTCAAACCTTGGAACCCGACGACAATTCCATAGCAGACGTGATAAAGTTCGCATACGCCGCGACGTTGGTATTCTATGGCGGGATGATTTGAAATGAAAAAAAAAATCTCGGCTTTTTTTTTTTCATTTTTAATGTATATTACTTTAAATATTGGGAAACTGCAATTTAATTTTTTCAAATCTCTAACATTTTTTGGAAACAAAAAAAAATTCAAATTTTACCTAGAATTTTTCCAACCACCCTTCTATTTTTTTCAAATGTTTCATTATACCTATCTCAAATTAAAAAAAAACGAAAGAAAAATAAAATTTCTCGAATTTCTCGTCTCCAATCTTTCACTCTCGTACAGAGACAATAACAAATCGATTCTGTCTATTATGGGGAAGAGAAAAAACGCTTAAAGTGTTATAACCAAATTCTCTTATATATCGACAGTCGGAGAGCCCTTACAGTCGAATTCATCGAGAAATTGAAATAAAAAAAAAAATATTTTGGACGCATCCAAGACACTACAACTTTTTATTTGAGTAAGGTATTACTTCCTCTTCAATACACGACAAGAACCAAGACGATATCTATGTTCGTTCTCGAGATATAATTTTTTTTGTTACAACGATTAATATCGACTAAATTTCATTGAAAATCGTAAGAAAAAGCACATTTTTCGAATATTCGGCTCCAATACTTCGGCTCCTGTCCAGAGACGATAACAAAATGATTCCATGTATTTTAGGGAAGAAAAAAACATTTAAAGGGATTAATTTTAAGGGGACATTACACCCAGATGGTAAATGGTAATGGTGTTGGTAAATATTTTGTGTGTTTGTTTTATACTTATTAAATCTGGTCATAAATGTTAAGCCAATAAAACGACCTTTGCTAGATATGATTTGATTCGTTACATTAATTTGTTCAAGTTCTACGCGATGCAATTCGTTATATTTGTCTCGTGTCTGAATATTTGACAATTTATCGTCAAACAAAAAGGAAATACCAGTTGTGAATAATAATAATCAATTTGTATAAATTCGAAATGTTTTTGTTCGATAAAGGTTAAACACTATGAATCAATTTACATAATTGATAAATGTTTTTCCCCTATATGTTCTTCCGAGATGAAACGCGCAGCGTGACGTATAAACATATTCGATACGTAGCGCATAACGCAAAGCGTAATCATACTTAAAACGGAGCGCGTAGCGCGACGTGTATCCTTGAGAGTGTCTTAAAAAATGTCCCGAAGGGGGACTTGGGGGGCTTGGGGGGCGGAGCCCACCAACAATAGCTTCTGTGCTCGCAGGGCGCTGAGGCGCTTGGTTTTTGTAATTTTTGCCTTGCTGTCTTTTATTTGTTAATTTTTTATTATGCTTTATTCGTGATTTAGACACTATACTCACCGCTCCGACAGGGTAGCACACATTATGCGGCCTTCTCTGTGTTATTCCAACGGCGAAGTCTCTAATGCATTGTTTGCTCTGGCCTCTCACTCGTCGTAGCCAGGCCGAGAGGGTTTTGAAATTGCCAAGTTTCGTTACATTATTAAAGCAACGCTTCAACAGCGTAACATAATCCAAACCCTCTGCCAGTATAAGTTTCGGGATGGTCTCTGTTGGCAGTCAGCGTATTAACACGATACAGCCCTAACCCGGCAACGTTATATCGACGAGGGATCTCCTTTTCTCATCTTCTCAAGTTCATCTTGCCCCGGGCAGTTCGTCAGGCAATAAACGGGTCTCAAATTTTCGAACATTTGATCGCTTCTCACTTTGTTGTCGAAATGTGATTTAAAAAAATCCCAAATTTGGTAGGAATTACCAAATATTACTTCAATAGCTAAAGAGCTATCGGGGTTGGTCTTTGGCCAATACGTTTGGTCATACGTGATGATCGATCGATGCTTCATTACTATTACTCTATCGGTGATTTAATGTATCGACGTGTTAAAGTGCCTGAGTATGCCATCGACAATTCTGGCGACGTGAATAGAGTAAATTCGAGCTATCCCTGTTGAAATGATACCGCAAAGTGCGAATTACCTCGAAGGAAGGTTTTGACCAAATAGTTCTCCAGAATTTCGGTAATGACATCTGAAGAGCCAATAGACCGTATGTCCGTTGGATAGCTCGGGGTAAAGTGTCGTCAAAGCTTCAAGGTGTTTAGCACTCCAGAGGTGGTGAATCCGTGGGTGGAAACGACCACGCAGCAGTAGTACCCGTGGGTGCGACCGGACAAACTCCGTCGGTAGTTAAGCGAGGTTTGCTGATTTAGGCGATGCCGACGGATTCGGAGAGCGTCATTTCCCGCAAACGTCCACAACGGCACACGTTGTTCGCACAGACCATAGTCTACAGTAGGGAATGATGGACGTGGGTACGCTGCTATGCTTTCGCTCTCGAGCTCTCTCGCTCGAACTTTCGAGATTTCGAGGGACGAGACTAACATCCAACGAGCGGGTTGTTCTACAGAAACAGTGTACATAAATGACGTGGTGTGCCTAAAGCATTGTTCTCAATATAGTAAAGCACTTCAAACGCCGTCGAATTTAACGGGTGCTGGAGGGAGCCGGAAGGGGCGGAAACTATTAAATTATCTTGTTTCAGAACTGACTTGTAGAAGACTACGCATGATGTTGAATTCAACGGGATTCTGCCGCTTATGAATACACCCCGAATACCAGCAGTTTCACCTTTTGCATATTTAGTGAAATCCGAAAGATTCCAATGTATGCAATTCCAATGAAATTCGTGGAATTTAAATGCACAGAAATTCTGTCAAATGGAAACGGTGCAATCAAGTGCGAGAGAAATTATTGCTAGCGTATCCAATACCGTTCCCCGTTAGTCTATTGCATTACAATGTATTTCGTAGTGATTCAATCTGTCAGTTATTTCTACCGTAAACCAATTACCTAGGTAAACGGACATTTTGGAATGTTAACAAATCAACAGTTTGTGAACTCCTTTTTTTCCCCATGTAGAATGCGCTATTATCGAATTTTGATTCAGGAATTTTCCGAAGTCTCTGAGCTTACACGACTGTCTGATCTGTTGGAGCGACGCAAATAAGGCGAGGAGAAACGACGCTGAGAATGCAGGGCGACACGTGATTCAATATTAGTAGAAAATGGAGCTCCCTCGCGCTCACCACCACAGTCTTCATGTTTTCTTGTGTCCATCAGCACGGAGGGAACTTTCGTCTTTCACGTACAAACGTACGTTCGTCACTGTGCAGAACTGAACACAACATCTCGTTGTCCCTCCACGTCATCGTGGTGGTAGCTGCTACATACCTCGTACTTTGTTCCCTTCTATTTACCATGCGCTACTGGTATAGAGCGCTACTGGTATGCGTAGTATAACGCGGAGATATCCGCAAATACATGCAAAGATAACACCAACGTCGTATCTGGTGCATGAACAGGATGGCGTAAACGCGGCGACAGGAGAATGCAGCGACGAAGTTGAAGGAAGGCACGGGCACGGAAAGTGACGAGAGGGGAAAAGCCGGCTGCCTAAAGCTTAATTGGAAGCATTAATATGGATAAACTCGAGAGCGTCTCTCGTGCGCGCGGGCCCCCTCTTTGCCCACAGACTGGCAGACCTCGCAAGGATTTGCATGTTGGCCGAGTGTCGTCGGTTTCGAGATATCTCTACACCGGATTTCCACCCCCACTCATACTACTGTGCCCAGATCGTAAGAGAAGATCTCGGGGGACGTAGGAGGCTATACTCCCCGTGCGTTGACGGACCGATTCCGCCAAGAACCTTGGCTTAGCTAGGGGCTGTGTTAACAGGTCCCGTAGGTGTTTCACACCGACCATACCGCATACCTATCTACTAGCTATTCATTCGTCACGTATACATAGATACATGCATATTCCAAACTGCTATGGCATAGGTTAGTAGCTATATTGATTGAACGTTAGACTCGAAGAACATAGTTCAGTGTTCACTGATCGGGGTCAAATTGAAGTTCGTGTGGTCTCAGTAATGAGATGATTGGCAGGATAATCGATAAATTTACCACCGTTCTCTTTGATGATGAAATCCTGATCCGTTTTCATCATAGTATTATCAGAACCGTCAAATCGGGATCCGATTTCACGATGGAATCATTAAACGCGCATCCAATTAGATAATGTGACAACATAACGTCATCTTCGCTATTGGTCCCTTGGCAACATTTTTCATTGGGTGTTCAAAGGTAATAAATGAGATTAGCAGTTAAACAATGACATAAATAAGTCTTTCCGGTGGTATGTATTCTCATTAGTTAACAATGAAAGGTTAATCGCAAGTCACTGGATAGATACAAACGGAACTTCCTCCTATTCATTAAACAAGGAGCTACTGGCAATCCACTGGAACATAAGCAGTAAGTGGTAAGTGACAAGTGGTACGTTTTCTCATTTGTAAGTAATATACACTAAATAGCAACTCATTCTGAGACTTCGAAGAGTATTCTTTACATTCGTTACAAATGCAAATTTAGTGAAACGGAACTGGAGCAGCGAAAATTCAGAATTCAGAAGAAATGGGAACTGTGTCGAAGATAAACACATAAAGAACTATAATGGTCCATTTAACGATTTACTGTGAATAATCGTTTATCTAAAATGCACAGTTAATAATTCAGGATACCCAATTCTCTCAATGATATTCAGTATATCCTCACGTTTCACAATCGTTGATAGGTTTTAGGAAATTTTAGTTTATTTGTATTTTGGGAAAAAAATACCTCTCGACATATTAAAAAATCAATGGCAATAAACGAACGGAAACTATACCCATTATATAAACGGTAATGTCAATGGGATGAAATTAGTATTCAGTGAATACTAATCGAATTTGAAATTAAAGAGTAATATTAGCGTAAATGATATTAGTAGAAGCCCATTGAGTTATGGTTGACAGACCGTAAACGGTATTCATTGGATTTTTCAAATGGTTACTCATAGGAGACTTAGCTAAGTGGTAGGCAACTGTTTAACCTTAATTAAGTAATTTCTTTATGTAAAAGATGATGAACATCTTTTCCCAGAGATGGTTGACATCACGGAAAAAAACTTGTCTTCGTACTTGATAAATAAAAGACCCAGAAAGTCCGTATCTTTTTCAGAAAAAATCGGCCAAAACGATTACGGCTATTGCCGACTTCGTCAATCGTTCGCTTTACCTTCTACCAGATCCACGAGACAACGGACCAAAGGCCTGCAGCTTCTCACTCACTGATTTAAGAAAAACCGGAGAAGCTCCGTTGAGATTGCGAGACTTGCTGTTACATAGCTTCACGAAGGGATAACACGACAGTAGAATGCCGGGTGTGAGTTAATCAATCAAATTGGTTCTCCTCTCAACTCTTTGTCCAATCAGCCCGCGAGGCGACTTCGGAAATCTCTTTCTACATGTCGCCTCTCTCGATTCTGCGCTTGGGAGACACCACTCGACAGAGCCTCGGCAACGTCCAACCGGGGAAGGTTTGCAATCTAGACACTGACCACTGGACGACCACAGCTGGAGCTTCAGCTACACTCAACCCGTCCGGCCGTCGTCCTTGCCTTACTCCCCGGTCTGACAACTCTCTGCCACATCTACTTACTTAGCTCAACGTGCCAAAACTTTGAAATTCCACTCACCATTCCATCCCCATTCCTACGTGGAAGGTACTACGATACAAAATCGTTTGGCTGAAAGTTTTCGGTGGTTGTGAGCGATGGTCACTCGATACTTTCCTCAGATTTCTGCAGACTCGGATTAGGGCTTCGATACAAGTACATTCTTTTCATTCGTTTTTGGAAATTTGTTCTGTTTTCTTTTATGCATACTTTTCGTCTGATCAATATGTTGTGTCATATTATAATTGTTTTAGATCATCCATTGATTGTAAAAGAACCTTATTCTGCAGTAAAATTTCGTTCTTTTGCATCCTGGTCATAAATGTGAAGTGAATGTGAAACATGGCTTCTCCGCAAGGAGTTAGATGCGGCATAACATACGTAACTAATAAGACTAATAAGATACAATAGTTTTAGTAAATATTATTATATAATGATAATTACTATTACTAATATTGGTAAAATGCTAATGTTATAATAATTGGGGTCTCCAGGAGTGCAGTGTTCCAAGTTCATCCAATAAGTCTATAGGACCTAAGCAATTTTTTCTCCACTCTGCGAATTGAATGTTCCAGTTACACGTTTAAACTATGATGAATAAAAAACCAAACTTTATTTCCTTGTGCTCGCCTTACCTCACAGCCTCGCTCCGTACAAGTGTATCAGAGCTCCGGCAGTGGAAATCGAAGAGGAAAAAAAAAGTAGAGTCAGAAGATAGCCGAGCGGGTAAGAGACTAACGAAGCTCCGGAGCCAAG
This sequence comes from Buathra laborator, assembly GCA_934046635.1. NCBI lineage: Eukaryota > Metazoa > Arthropoda > Insecta > Hymenoptera > Ichneumonidae > Buathra > Buathra laborator. The sequence goes on from OW203896.1 coordinate 1,114,089, forward strand.
GCTCGAACGTGTCTCAAGAGCTTTATAAGAAACGGGCGAAGCCCGTATTTCGTTGTGGATTACGTCGAACGAATGAGATAGAGGCTTCCTCCGGGTATGCTATGTGAGAGTAAACTATATGGCACATAGTATCTTTAATACTGTGCAAAGGTCGAAGGTACGCTCGTGTGGGTGTAGGGTATTTACCGTTCACCAAGAGAGTGTATACAGCGACTTGGACCATCCCAAGACCGTGAGTACACTGGCGTATACTAACACCGGATTCAGCGCTACATTCTTCCTTCGTTTGACTCGGCTATAGTGCGCTATACGGAACTCGTAATTGGAAAGGATGAAAAAAAAATCCCAAAACGCATATAACTATTTTGACCAATAGAAAAGACTATTGTGCTCATGGAAAAATTATTACCGATTATTTTTCAATGGCAGAGCCGTTTTTGCACATTGAGTTAACACTGTGCAATTTTTATACAGTAACTTTGTATGTATTCGTTTCAGGCTCATCGTTTCGGGCACTACGTATAATTAATCACAGCAGAAATTATAAGACTTGCAGTGGAGCATGCTCTTCTCATATCTTCGCAATTTCATAATAGAGAAAATCTTTTGCATCTAATTTTCATAGAATACTGAAGAAACGCGGAAGTTTTGCAACACGATTAAAACAGAAGAACTTATAGGCCTATCGCAACTCGTTTTTCGGATCAATGCATGTCTGCATGAGAAACAAGAACCTCGTGTGAAATGAGGTGAAAAAAAATCCCAGATCCGAACATAACATGTGTAAGGAGTGGGATTTTTTTTTATATCATTGTTACGTCCAAATCAGCATTTCCTCGGTAATTATGGTCAAGGAATAAAATTCCATTTTTACACGTTTTGTACCATTGAGGCACTTTATCCGACTTATTCCCTTTTTGAGTCTGACCATTCGGAGAATTACTCAGGACAGGGTACAGAGGGCGCGGTGTTAAAGATTTAAATACTGAACGAAAAGAAATAATATAGTATATGAAGAGAGTCACTGAATCGTAGTACGCGTATAGTAAGCGCGCAATAACCATATGACAGAAGTGTTTACTACAAAAATTCTCTGATAAGACGCTGTACGCTCGATGCGTCTCGTAGTGAAATTTAATCCGCGCGTAATCACTGACCAGCGCTCACAACTATCGCGGCCCGGTACACTCTTCGTTACCTTGGTACTCGTTACCAGAGGCCGAGGAACTCATGCATTGGTATCACACTTTAATTTAAAGGCCTTCTTCTTGTATTTAATTTGTGCTCACGATCGAAATTTATTTGGTTATATTGGATAACCATAATAACCGTAAAATGAATGTTCTGATGAAAAAAACTTACATTGATGAGTGATGAATTAAAGTAAAATTTAGATGTTGACTTAAATTGTTATGTTGAATTTGATGAATGTAGTTAAAGATGATCAAGTACATCAAGTGGTGAGTTCAAGTACATCCTTCCTTCCTTCAAGAATTCCCAATTGGTTGTGTCGATATTTGACGATGATGTATTAACGATGAGATTGATAATAACAACCGAATTTATTTAATTCGGAATAAATTGTTGAACACATCGCGGAAGTTTCAATTTAACGTTGAGATTTATTCAAAATTTTGATTCACACAAATACACTTTTTAATTAACTCTCGATAATTTGGTTTATTGCGTTTTACAGTTTAGTTCCCGTTATATTTTTAAAGTTTCGAAAAACCGTAATAAGTGTCGTTCAAAGTTCTGACAATTCCCCGTTGCGAACAATGTTGAAATTCGTAGAAGTCAATTCACATTTTTATATTATTTTTAAATTGTTGTAGAATTATTTAACTGTCAGAATGTTCTTTGATGAAATGTCCTTTGTATAATTTTCGATGAACGGATTATTGTTTAAATGTTTATGATAATTTCCGTTGTTGTTGTAGAACTCTGATATTGTCGTATTTCGAAATTCGTATTATAATAATTTTCGAATTACTCTGATATTTTCCGTACTGTCGTAAGATGGTAACAAAATTACAATGACTCCTGATTTTTAATACTCTCATATGATGGTAACAAAATTACAACGACTGTGACGAATTTTCATACTTTCGTATGGTGATAACAAAATTACGATGACTGTCCTCTGGTCGCTTTGGGTCTTCTATTTATTGATTATCCCGGGGGTCTCCTGGCCCATACTTCTCCTCATTGAAGCGTGTACTCCCACCTCAAGTAATTATCGATCGGTCTGTCTTTTATGAATAGTAAATTTATGAATTGACGATTTATGGTTTAAACAATAATTTGTATAGTTAAATGTTGCGATAATTATTCTGTCCGGTTAAAAAGATTAATTGTCGAATTTGAATGAAATTTCTACGATGATAACAATTGAAAATAACAAACTAAATACGAAGATCTTATTTAAATAGTTTAATTATATTTTTATATTTTTGTTTAATAACAATGTGACCCAAGTATTCAAATACATGTTCGATTTTACGGTAGTTAGCGGAGTTTAAAAACGATTTGTTTATCAGCGAAATTCTGAGATTATTCACTTGTTATATCCCGATTAAATATCAAAGGTTAAGTTAATTGTTGGTTATTACGTTGTTATTCCAAAAATGATAATTAATAAATTATTCGAGAGCTGCTGCACTCATTAACGGTGACGGTAATTTCTCGAATCGGCTCCTTAGAAACAGTCACACCGATTCTCTGGCTGCACAGTTGTTTATATCTGTGTGCTCGCCATGGTGCTGGAGCGATAAGAAGTTCTCTTTCGAATGTACGCAAAAGAAGGATTCGGATTGCCCAGACAGCTCGGTTTAAACAATGCGAATAGATACTTCCGATGCCGATACCACCTCTCTAGTAACTTGAATATTCAATAAGCTCAAGTTTGAGTTATATGACTGTTACCATGCCAATCATTGAATATTCCTTATTTGATGATTTAAAGATGTTTAGTTATTGTCCAATTATAGATTTTTTTATACTCGAAGGCCATGATGAAATCACGTGCAATGCGTGTGTTTCGGTTTATCCTCCGCTCTCCTCCTTACTCTTTATTCTCCCTTCTCTTTCAATAGATTATAAATGTTGTAAAATTTGGTTATTTCTAAGTTGCGTCGGCGAATAAAATTTAAAAATTCGCCAGACGTAACATCATTATTCCAATTTTTTAAAAATAAAATATTAAACTTATCCTACAATCGTCAATATTTGGAGCTAAGCACTTTTTTACATGATCGGAATACTATTACCAACAAACAGTCGTATCGGATTAGTGATATGATTTTTTTTTTCACCAAAAAAAACGCGCTTGTTCGTCTGCAATCGCCGAATCGGCCCCTAAAGTAAAACCCGATTGACTTGACCGTATCGCAAGAACGACTACGACCAATTTTCACGGTCCAATAGCCATCGATTATTGCACGATATTTCGATTATTTTTAAAGAGTTTGAACCCGTAAAGAAATAAAAATAAATGCGAACTCCTGACGACGGGTAACGAAATTTCGTTTAATAACTCGGAGGTGACGTCTCAAGAGCGTTAGAGAGTCTCGCGCAAACTCCGTGGTAAGGTTACGAAGTACCGCCAAGGGTTACTTGAATCATGCATGATGAAAGCCGGGTCGAGAGACGAGGTGACACTAACCGAGGGAATTATTTTAATGACTTAGTGTGGAGCCAAGGATCCGAGTAATGTGGCTCCGTCGCGCAACCAAAGAAATAATTTCACGTATACTAGAGGATGGCGAAAGTGTTTGAAAACTGTAAAATCTTATTCTGCAACTGTCAAGCTGCTCAAATATAAACAAGAATCAACAAAATATATTAATTTTTAAATGTTACCTGTGTCCCTTTTAAATGATACCTGTGTCATTATATAAAAAAATCTATTTTGACTACGTGCCCAGGAACGGTAACGCTTTCCAGCACTCTTTTTGAGCACACAATTACTCGCACTTACGTCTAACTACAGCGTGTGCGTGTGCTACTACTACTACTTACGTGAACTATTATAGTAGTTACTATTTATCCTGATACCGTGGACACTAACGCGTTTAAATTGTTGAAAAACGTTTGGACTGTTGTCATGTGCACATAGACGTAATAATTTATCAGACCAATAATTACTTCGGGACACAGACCGAATTTTTGTTTTAACCCGTAAACGGGAGATCAATCCCACCTATACGAGTAGCGATGAACGAGGCTAGTTGCAACACACGCGGAAAAAAATAGGTCGGAGGTTTCATGCAGTGAGTACGGTGCTTTAAGGAATAACTGTTCATGGTATATATGCTCTCTAATTTCATATAGTCTAAACCCGCCACGTGATTATTTCTTTACTTTGTGTGTTTCTACTGACCCCGGTCTCCGTTACAGCCTTTGGCGTTGCGAAGGTTTTCTATATGCCGCGAAACTTCCTCGAAAAATTTAAGTATATACAGTACGCGAAAGACTATGTAAGAAATTGTTCCAATTTTTAACACTGCGATGTCGTGGTCAATCCGTAACTGTTCTTATGTTGATTCACAAGCTGATGAGAATATTTTTTTGCTGATACAGCGTTTGTTTATTTCCTTGAGGAAAGGTAACAAGAGCCTTACCATGCGCCGGATAATCTCGTGTCTCGAAGAACCCGATACGTTTGTTCTCAGTTTATGTTGCATCGCGCAACGCGATGTATCGTATCACCTAGGCGATAAAGAGAAGAGAAGAGTCAGCACGATAAAACTGGGAAAAAAGGCAGGGTTATACGAGAATATTTTTGTAAACAATTTCATATGAATTGTTTCGACCGCAGTACATAAACAAAAATATCTTGGTGTTCACGAATCGTACAAAAAATAATTTTATTTTCAATCCGGAAATTGTACGATGAAAAAAAAACTTCGATAAAAAAAAGTTCAAAAAACAGGTTGGAAAAATGAAATGAAACGCGAGTTAGGATACGAGATTTCGTCGTTGCGCAAAAAAAAAAACGAGGTGAGTGCGAGTAAACAGATAAGAGTGTCTGTTGCGAAAGCCCTCAGTAACATCTTTCGTCTCGTCTTATCAATCCATCCCCGGTGAAGATTCTTATCAGGGGGAGAGGGCTGCAACTCGAAGCTATAAGCGACCGACTTGGGGCTCACTCATTTCCGGATAGCTCTCGTCGAGTGAGTTATTCGAGTCCCTCGAGGCTCGGGTACAACCCTACACCTACTACTGTATAGCCTACAGTAAGTGTATATCTGTATACGGCCCCGAACGGATAAGATCCGGCACGGTGAGTTCGCGACTGACTCTCCCTTTGAGGAAAAAGTTAGTAAGAAAACGATCGCGTGACATTCGCAACGATCCAAAGACCAGGACCGGTGGGAGAGACACGATCTGAGAAACGCAAGAGAATTCGAGAAAAGTTTGTTTACCCCGATGGGGCGGAAGCAGATAAGTCGATGAATGAGAGGAAAAAAAAATACTGTAGACTGTCGAGGGCAGGCGATAGAAAATACGTGAATTGGAGGACTTGCTCTGTCATCGGTAGCCCAAAAAAAAAGATAATTGTTGGAAATTGTTTTAATCTGTTTTAATCGACTAGTTAAACACGGTAAATCGATAATTCCGAAAAAAAAATAACAACATGTCAGTTTTTCGCAAATATTTCGTTACGAATTGATTTTAGCGTATATGTTACCTCGCACTAAAAAGCTTCTAAAATTATTTTACATACGGGTAAAAATCATTCAAATTGTGAAGGTTGTACGTGAAACTGTAAACTTAAATCTGAATAAGATTAAGAATTAAATAACATAGCACGATCTCAAACGTTACTTTAATATTCCGATTGCTACGTACAGCCACAAGATTGTCGTTGGCAGAGCCAAATTTTCATATAATATCCGAGTATCAAATGCGGCGGAAAGTAGGTCGTGTTGAGTGCTATATAATGGCACGAATAATTGGGGTGAAAGATCGTGAATGATGAGAGGTTTGGCGCGCCCCCCTTTCGTGAACGCGGTGTAGCAACGGAAGCAACGGAAACGCTATGCTTAGATCTATTCGTACCAAACTAAAGAGAACCTCGAAGTGATCCGTTTCGAAGGAACATTGTGAATTACTTGAAATTCGAGATAATGCATCGTCAAAAGTTTGGCAGTTCTTTTTAGCACTGAACTTATACTCGAAGAATAATTTTGTTAAAATAAAGACTTAAGGCACATTATTATAATAAAAAATTGCAAAAATAAATGGTTTTAATATGGTGTTTTTTTTCTTGCTTGTATGCTGAACGATGGGACTTGGTATTCTACAAAAATAATTTTACACGAATTAAAAAATTCATATAGCGGAATGTATAGTGAAATGACAAATTATTATTCGGAAAATATATTAATCATTAACTGTGGCAATTTCCAGATTATAATAAACGAATTAGTGTAGAATAGAATGCTTTTTGTAACAAATGCAGGAGGAGTGCTAATGCCGTGCCTACCCAATGTGGCGCCACCACAGCATGCGAGAAGTACCCAAATACTTGTGAGAAGTAACATCAGGCTGATGTGCGCATGGGCCGCGACATTACAGTACGGCTTGGTATAACGCGCCACTTACACCACTCTCGGCAGACATGAGAAGTAGCACCTCTCATGCACGCACGCGTTACAAAATATTACATTACGATACGAGTGCGCAGAAACTTTTTCTGACCAGTGTGAGTTTGCAGCAGGAGCCGAAGGCGAGTGTTGCAATCACACGAGTTGAGAAAAAGTTTCTCGCACGAGTATCTTACGTAATTTTAGTTCACAAGTGCGTGAAGTGGCATAAAATAATGTATTAATTCACCCTTTTCTGTTAGTACAATTTTCATCAGTATACTCCTTTTTCACGCGCGAGTGTTTTTATTTTTGCAAAATTATTTGTATTTTAGCTTTTTTACGCACATGATCGATTTTACTACTACTACTACTTTTCAAGAAAAAATGGGTGGTACAAAATAATTATAAGCTCCTTCGACTTCCCAACAAATAATTTTTTTTTACGTGTTTTATTTCGCTATGGACGAACTTATTTCATAAAAATGTTATATCTTTATGGATTTATAGTTAGTCTAGTTAGTTATAAAAAAGAACATTGGCCATCGATCTAAGTATCGACGTGCCAAATCCCATTAACTCGTTTTTTTCCATTATCGAAAAAATAGGGCTCAACGAAAATCATCTCGATGAGCAGATCGCAATGAAACGCATTTATGCGCTACAGGCAATCGGGAGGTAAAAATACGCTGGAAAATATCAATGAATTTGATAAAGAAAAATGACACAGCGAAGAGGCGGCCCACGTTTTCGCACCGAAGATGTACCGAAGACGCGGGGGGGAGAAAGGGCCGAGGTAATGTTACAATTTAATTTCCCCTCGAGTATACTATACGCTGGAGGATAGTCGATAAGGGTATGTACACACGAGAGGGTTCGATACGCGAATCAGAGCGCAACTGAGTCGCTTTCTTGCGATCAAGAGAGAAAGAGGGTTGGAGGCACGAAATAGCCGAGCTATTCGTACACATAGCACCGGGATAGCGCAGAGTGTATAATGTATATAGTTGGAAAAACGGAAGGCACCCAATGGTGTTGGTGCGCTGGCAGAGGAAAGCAAGCAAACCAAGCGTACTGGGGAGAGCTTGCGAACGAAAGAAGGATGTACTCTCGAAGTGAAAGCGAGACACGTTCCTGGATAACGAACCGACGGCCCAGAATTTAATTCCAGTTGGCGAGGAATGGACCCTCAAGGTAGATTCTAGTCAGCCAGCCGGCAGAAAACTCTCGCAATCGTTCTGTACGGTACAAGTCTACTATGAGTCAGATGTACCATATCGTATTCTATACCGAAGTAACAACGATAGGGTTTCTGATTACGTCCGTCAGGATCATAATCATGTAGTACACACAGTTACACTTTACACACATACACTTTAACAGACATGTTGCTTACAAGCACGTACATCGATATCGCTACAAAACCGCAGAAAATTGAAAATCTTCACAATGGATCTTCATCATTTTCCTTCACTCACAAAACTTCTACTATCTATATGAAAGGATCGTCCGTCAATAGTTGATTTCCGGATAGAGAAAACTTAGTGGGTAAGAGAAGTTAATGAAGAAGCAATATGAACATTTTTCAATTTCAGGGTTTTTTTTATCCGTAAATGGAAAAGATAAAAAAAATCAAATGGAGTCTTCGGTAAGCGGCGTTTTTACAATTCGTTAACGTTTCATTTATATCAGTTATTGAGTCATAAGATTTTTAACTCGGTACATAAACGTTCGCTGAAGTTGAAACTACTTTAGCGATTCTTCGGTACATCTGAAATTTAATGAAATTTAAACTAATATATCGATTGATGCTAAAATGATTTCCAAGTATTTAAGGTGGGAGAAACACTTATATACTAAACTTCAGTCCAAAAAAATGGAAAATGTGGAAGTGACAACGAAAAGAAATTTTTTTTTACAACCGAAATTAATAATTCAAAATCTTTACGTCTGTGTGCTGATTTAGAATAAATTTAGTACTAATCAAACCTAATGGCTGCTTGATGTACATGCAAAATTTCAGGTCGGTTGCTTAAAAATACGGCAACGGAAGCGCGTAAAAATATTTATTCAGAAAACAAAAATTCTTAATTATTTATAACTTTCGAATGCGTCACCGATTTTTGCCAAATCGAATAGCAATAACTTTGATGGTGACGCGACTTGCGTAATAAATTTCAGCGCTCTTCCTCATAATTTGCGACAGCTATCATGTTAACGACCCTTCTGGTACACATGCACGCCGGAAGATTCTTCTAAATATGATTTTTGGATGTTTTGATACATCCCGAACATAGTACCACGAGAATCTCGAACTGTTTTTTACCGAGTAACCAAACTATTTTACGAGGAAAGAAAAATATTAATTTTTCGCATAATTGACACCCCAATGAAGGTCGAGCTGCGAAAGGAAGTCTTCTACGTTTGAAAATGGATTAATAATAAAGTTTAAAGTTGCGACTCTGGTGAAAGGATAATGGAAGTAAAGCGAGATGCGAAGTGAGAATCGCAGTTTCGGCGAAGGGAAGGTACTGCAAGAACTGCAACGTGCAACGAAGAGCCAAGGACTCATTTTAATAATATCATCGTAGAATTTGCATCGAAATCTTAATTTGTATTCACGGGTTGGTCTACGGGGGAACGACGTTTTTATCATACCGCCCGACGGGATTGGAAACTTTGCGAGAGACTCTTCGTATACCCCCCACGCGTATTTCCTTCTTCTGCTTCGATCTTTTTCGCGCTCACGCAGACCCACTGACATATTCTTTCAGCGAAGGGAAGATGCCCGCTAAGAGTTAATTTGATTTTTTACGGTAATGCGTAGGACTCTCGAAGAGTTTTTTTCCTTCTATTTATTTCTGCAATCTTAATATTCAAAACTGCGTCCAAACTCGAGTTCCAGTGAAAACTTGTTTCTTTTTTACGTCGAATTACAATTAAAAATAGCTCGCAGAAGACAACAACACATGTTTGAGTAAAAAATATGCACGTTATTTCTGATGAGGTTCCATTTTAATGAGATTTATTCGGAATTGAGCGTTGGAATTTTCCGACTATAATCCGCGAATAAGTATTTTTTATTTCATTCTTAGCCGTTAATACGATTTCTTCATTAAATTCTTTTTTTTGTCGAGGGTTTTATATTTCGAAAAATGCAGAAAAACTGTTGCATTTGCAAATGCAAATGATTTGCATTTTGCATTGTATGCCGTGTAAAGTAAAAAAAACCAAACAGAATTATTTAATCTAAAAAAATAAATAATAATAAACGATTGATAGCATATAGCTAAGCGATGCAAAATATTAATTCGTGCAGTTGAGATCACCGTTAAGTTAGTTGAGGTACAGTTGAGGTATACTACACGATGAGTAGTTTGATGGAGATACGATGTAGATAGAAATCGTAGCGTTGTGTACTTTACGCAGTCTGAAGTGAGTCGTAGAATATTGCGGAAAAAATCGATCACTGTTCAATATATTGCGACAAACATTTTGTTATGTCGTTAAAAAAAAAGTGGAAATATAAGATAGTTGATTATAATGTTCCATTTTGATTTAGACAAATTAGCTGTTTTGCAAAATCGCCATTATCATTAGGAATTTATACTTAATCGTTAGTGATTTTCGGAAAAAGTACACCATCGATTGAAGTGCCGATGTATCAAGTGCTATTAAGTCATTGTTTAGCGTTTACAAGAACATAACACACAACGAACATCATTTCTATCGACTAATCTTAGTAAAATGCATAACTCCCGTCGTTTTGCATTACGGGCGTATAAAATGGTCCCCTGTAAAATTGTTGTAAAAAGCTGAAACGATGAAGCAAATACGAATTGAGAATGTGAACTCAGAAATCTGCTCCTGCTGTGAATAATGTCACACCGCGATTTTGTAAATTCAGAAGGGTTAGGCGACGATCGTCGATCCTCCGTCGATTCATCGGTGTAACATTAATGGAGTGAAAAATAAGGTGGACTCATTCGACGTTGCGCTCGTTCCCTCACGTTGGCCCTCTCTGACTTCATTACTAGTAACGACTGGGAGAGGGTACCGAACGATTACAAATCCCAGTTTCATGACAGATTTACGGAGCTTCAACAGTCGATAAACCCTACAGTAGATAGGAGTTTACAGACGCTTTAGTCATTCAACTCCTTTAGAATACGTTTGTAGCGCCGCGGGATGGAAAATTCATTGGACTTTATTCCTTGTTGTGCAGAGATGCTTTCGGAGCGAACCATGTCTTTTCCATCCCAACAGTTAAATTTAGGAAGGTTTGTTCTCGTTTCCCGCGAAAAGTGAATAATCCAGAGAATTTTACGACATTGATTTTCAATTCTAAGCCAAGGTTTCGTTTTTTTTTTTTTTTATAGTAAAATGGATTTATTGGCAACGCCATAGACGAGCGCCTATTACTGCCTCGTGTATCAAAAATCTCTGCTTGAATTTGCATTGCAACGATGTACGTATGCAATCTGTACACCTAATTTACGTATTGTATTACGGCAGAAATTTCAGGAGCTCACTGAGCCGTCAATCATGGCATTTCCTCAAAGGATAATTTTAGCATATTACAACGTCTGCTGATGCAACACGACTCGAGTATCTCGCCCCACCCGCACGCATCCTTGCGCATTCTTAGCAAACGACCTAAATGATATTTTCGACTATCCAAACATGCAAATTATGTGATTGTACATCATCATTTATACGAGTATGCAAATTTAATGACCGATTTTACTGTTTCACAAACAAAGTCGAATTGAAATTTGTATTGTAAAATTTGATTGCATGACTTCCTTATGGCATGTTGAACTGGAAAAGATTGTCGATCGAAAAAAAAAGATATAAATAAAATTTGCACACAGCTTCCTCAATTCTTTTAATTGTCAATTATAAATGCAATCTGTCAGAGTGAAACAATGAAAAACTTGTTGTTTCTGTTGTTTGTTGTGTTTGAATCAATTTTAAAATAATTTTTCGTTGGAAACGGAAATGACGGCACGCCGGGCAAATTTAATTTGCTTCTTTTTAATGACTTAATTACCAATATTATGACATAAAAGAACGGCATTATCATGCATTCAGACATTTCTGATGAAATATTTTTTTTTTATGAAAAAAGGAATTATTGCCCATATTTCGCTGAAATTTGAATGAAATTATAAATTTTGCCTCCGCAATAAACGTGACAATTTTTAATTTGGCTTATCTCAAATTGTCCTGTACAGAGGTCAGTCAATCAGTCAGTCGGACTGCTTCTACAGAGTCAGTTGTTGCCGCTACAGACGTTTAAATTCAGGCGTTAAATTTATGGATTTCGGTATACTCGTTCCCACACACTTTACCGACCATCGCAAAATTCAATCAGTACAGCCCATTAACTCTATTAAACATTGTGCGCTATTAGTCCATGAGCGCTATTAGCTCTCAATTTGTTCAATATACAAAAATTATAGCATTTTTTTTATAAAAAAAAACATCACATGAATTTTGGATGGGTTGATAAGTCCATTTGTGTAAACATTTTACTCTGTAATTAAAAATCTATACAAATTAGCGTGTCAATAGAGATTATCGAAAAAATTGAAAACCGCGTGAAATCTCAAGGATTGCAAGTATTTCAAAAAATAAAACAATCAATGGAGATTGATCCGTCTACATGCCTTCGACATTTCAGCTCAATAACTAAGAACGTTTTTAAATTATATCAGTTTAAAAACACTTTCTACGCAGTCATTTTACCCAACATGATTTTCCGATGTTTCGGAATATTCTGACCGCGATTCCACTAAAATTATGTAAAGTGATTTTTTTTGTTGTGACAACGAACTTTCCTCTAAAATGAAGCAACATTTTTATCACGATTTCACAAATGCTGTTCCTTTCGGACGAGCAAGCGAATTTAACCGAGAATCATAGTGTAGTCCTGTTGGTTAAAGGAGCAACGGTCAAACTCCCTTACACGGTTATACATACTGAGGCAACGGTGTAACTTTGTAATACCGGAGTTTGTAGTTCCCGCTTTATGTACGCGGCAGGTCTGTAAGATGAATATTCAGTATCCTTGCCGAGGTTCCTGTCTGCCGGACACTGAAAGCAGTGCAACTTACTTAACATTACAAAATATTTCATTAAGCCATTTGCACAATGAAAGCATCGCAAAATTGCGCAAAATTGAATTGAAGCTTAAAAATTCGCGCGCCGAATTTACTGATAAGCACCCTCAAAATATGCATCTTCAATGTGCCATTATATATCTTACCGATGTTCGTGCATTGCTTCGTTCTTCTTTTACAATTCATTGCTTGGTGCAATTGGGGGAAGTAAGAGACGAGACATAACAGATCCGATGCTTTCAACCGGAAAATAATAAAAACAACGAGTTTTCTTCAGACCCGGTAACCGAAACAATTTGCCAAGCGAACAGAAACCCCCGTCCCGATGCTTCGCAAACCGGATTATATCGTTTATCCTAGTGAGTACCTGGCGTGCCGGATCTTAAACCGGGGGAAAACGAAAGAATTTTTTACTTCTGCTCTTTTCTCGAGCTTTTCCGGTATGCCAACCCCGTTCGTCTTACGAAGGAGCTCCATTGTTCCTTCGTCCTGGCAGCTATCATCTTGCGCTCGGTTACGAAGCATTTCGTGACGCGAAACTGACGCTGACAGAACGAAGGAGACAATGGACAATATCCGTCAAAAAGCTCCTGCTCTGTTCGTGAATCATCATGGATATATGGAAATGAAATTCACGTTTTTTACGGTAGAAGTTTGCTATAAAAGTCAAAGTTTAAAATTGGGAATACGGTTGAAAAGACTCGATAGTTCCGGTTGCGAACAATTCCGTAATTACAATAATTATGTCCCTTCTGTCTTCATTGCATATTCAAAATTGTTAAAAAAATGTCCAAAAAAGGGAAGAATGAACGAATGAAAGTAAACTAAGGGGACATAGCATAGCAAATACCTTAATGTCTTAGTTGCAAAGTAAAATTTCCAGAATAATCATAAATAGATACAAATGTTCGTTCGTCGATTAGCACATATCAGCGTTCTCCACTAAAAAGTGAACAGCAACCACTTATTTTTAATATTACGGTATAAAACAAAATTTACTAGTTTACTCGATGTTACCCGATAATACTGGTTAATGATTTTTTGCCATATTCAACAATGATAACAATCCAGCTGACAAACGAATGCAAGGTATACATCTAATACTTACTTTGGAAATCAATAATTATTAAAAGATTACTCTGAAAATGTAAAAAAAATACATGTTGGTAATCTGAATTCAATAATCCCACTTGACTACACAGCAACTGGCACGGCCCGCCAGCATTTGTTTTTTTTTTTTTTTTTTTTTCATTTTTTACATAATAATGATATTTTCCGAGGTTTTAACTTTTACCGGGGTTCAGATGATAATCAAAAGAACGCTAAAACGGTATATCACCATTACTTCTATGTGCAGATACGTTCACTGTAAAAGATTTTTATCTCAATGAAGAGAAAATGTTATATGGCAAAAACTTATTAATTGCTCCGGAACCTTTTTTTTATATCAGCTAACAAAATAAAAAAAATTACACTTTTGTAATCATCCGTGTTAAAAAGAAGTGAAATAAAAATGAGTGGAATAAGAAATGGAAGTGGAAGTGGATGAAAAGTGGAATAACTATTCGTACATTGAAATCGGGAGATTTGTTCATCATTAAGTGTCGGAATCTCGGGACTGTAAGTTACACACCGACTCCCGATTCTTAAATTGCAGATTACGGGGTGAAAAATGTCGATAACATTCGATATATTAAAAGAGAGGTTTGTTTGGTTTTTAAAAGTTCTTTATCTCTGTGAGTCCTGGTGGGCAGTCAAGAGTTAAAAATTAGTATCAAACTTTTTTTTTACGTAAGAAACGAGATAAATGAAGACTTAGTTTGACATTATTACTCAATTCTTTGAAAAGCACCAAATCTTTCTTCGGAAAAGAAATGTTACTAAAAAAAAATATTTGTCAATCGACCGTATACATCCTTTGAATTCTTCTTCAATTCTCAGATAAAGTGTTCCGTCTACCGGCTTCATTGTACAATGATTAGAGAGATTCTTATTTCTTTCGCAGCAAATTCCCAGCTTGATGCATTATTTGACTGTAACAGTTTGACCTTTAACCCTCCGTCTATGTTTGTACCTCCAGTCTGACATTTTCCTCTGCTCAACCATCTTTTTTTTCATTCAGTTAAAAAACACCATTTGTCCTCCTTTTTCTATTGTTCCATCATTATTTCAGTCGCGATATGGAGTTTTACCTGCTGGTGGAAATAAAGATAACATGGATTGTAGTATACTTAAGTAGGAATAAAAAAAAGGAATGGAAAGCGAGAAAGACAAAAGAGTGAGGGGGAGAAGGAGGGTTCTGTTCGCAGACTGGCCAGCGATGGAGCAGATTTGCGCCCCCGCGCCGGATTTCAAGAAGGTTTGGCTTAAAGCCAGAATTGACAATTGCCCTAGCAATACTACTGCATCACGGCCTAATTTTCCTACAGATTTATATACAAAAAAAAAATTCGTGGCCAATTTCTGTATTTGTGAGATTTCCCTCTCGACGTATCGACCACCGACGGATCTTTTCGTTTCGATGTTACTTCCGGAAAGGTAAAAATGAACGGAACCATCGACAGTCCGAGGAACTTCTATTGTGCTCGTAATTGCGTTAGTTGGCCATATTAATTTTCATAAAACATTACATTTTTTAATTACCAATTAAATTTAATATTTCATTTATTACCGGCAGCGGTAGATGCACGGTCGGTGCGCAGCTTCGGCGATCACGCAAGTCACGAAACTGGTTGCGGCCAGTACTTGGATGGGTGACCGCTTAGCCGCGCACGGGCTGGTGCATCAATCATTGAGCGGGTGGCCATTTTTCTGAGGCCTTCTTGTCTGCACTTAAATAAAAACTTTCGTGTATACAACGGGGAATCAGAAGAATACATGGCCGTCTGCACCGGCACGGGTTTTTCGCAGTTTTCCCGTGTTCTCGGCAAATGCGGTACAGTGTAACTAAGTCAGCTGCGGGCGCACAGGAAAGGTTAGGTAGATTAAGCTGAGTGCGAGTAGGGAGTGTTGAAGGGCGGAACCGTAAAAACCCGAAAAGGGTATACGGCGCAATATGAGGACCAAAAAAGAGGACCAAGTCACGCAGTAATAGAATCGTATCTTAGCGATAAGCTACAATCGGTAGGTAGTGGTAAATAGCATGGAGAGTGACGCCGGACAAAGGATTTCGGAGTTCCGCAGCTCACGGATCCTTGGACCACTGCTTTTCATAATATATATCAATGATTTGTTTAAAGTTGATACGGGCAGACATATGGACGCGTGGACCGCACTTTTAAACAGAGTAAAGATAAACGGTGGGAGAATATTACAATGGTTCGTGGATAATAAATTAACGTTGAACGTCGGAAAACTGAAATGTATGACTTTCGGATGCTATGTGGACAGTGAGCCGAGTGTGACAAAAGTGGAACTCCGAACAGGAATCGGTGAGCAAGATAGGGGTGCTATTGTAATAAAAAATTTTGAGTCGGTAATGTACTTAGGAATAATAGTCGATAGACACATGCAATGGAGAAGTCATATCGACAACGTGCTTAAAAAACGAAGATATATTGTGTACTTGATTAGAAAAGCGAGAGATTATGTACGAATGGATATGCTAAAAAATATGGAATCGTCGGTTGGGGAGGAGGGTCTTCAACGGCGATGAAATCTTTAGAGAGCTTAAATCGGAGAGCATTAAAACTAATGTATAAAACAAATAGAAGGTTTCCCACGGAACATCTGTACACTACAAGTGAGGAGTTGGACGTGAGGAAGACATATTGTTGGCAATTATCAAAATATCATATAATGAATAAACTATTTGATTTTGTCGAGAATCAGAGAGAGGTGAGAAGGAATGCGGTGAGTAGAGTCAATGTGCCAAGGAAAATGAGAATGATGGGAAAAAAGTGTCACGATTATTTAGCACCAAAGATGATTAAGTTGATGCCGCCAGAAATTAGAATATTGATGCGAGCGGGAAACATAACAAGTACAGTAGGCAATCAGATAACTTGAAAATTCGGACGCAACCAAGTAGACACCACCAGATAAGTTGAATATCTTAGTACCTGCTGGAGTATTTGCCCACTGTCCCATCCGCCGGAAAAATGTCCCTTTTCGCCGCGTTCCCTCTCTGTCTTACTAATTGCAGTAACGATTCTATTGGTTGATATTTGTCGGTATGAAAAGGGAAGGACCGCGCCGTTGCTTCGCCGAGCAAGTAGACGGACCTGGCGAAGGGTCGGAATTCAACTTACTTGATGGAATTATCTGAATTAGAAATACGTGATTGCCTACTGCATAGGCATAACTAAAGAATGGATATCGAGTGCGACGGAAGGTAAAATAATTGAAATTCTTGATTAGACTTTGGAATTCTCTGGTAATAAAATAATGAAACTAGTAATAAGTATCGGGGGATATATAACCCTCTCTATATGATAAAATGTTAGATTTTGGTATTCGCATTAATCTTACCCGCGTACGAGTTAAGGGTGCTGAGTCACCTAAAAT
Source organism: Buathra laborator (assembly GCA_934046635.1). Lineage (NCBI taxonomy): Eukaryota > Metazoa > Arthropoda > Insecta > Hymenoptera > Ichneumonidae > Buathra > Buathra laborator. The sequence continues at coordinate 1,131,310 of OW203896.1, forward strand.
TTTTTTTTTTTTCGGAATGTATATTCGGTGTACTACGTATACACCAAATTTCAGATCGAAATTTAAAAAATTACCGAAGTTAGAAGCATTTTAGTAAGATTAGAAATAATTATTGCGCGAAAAAAAAGGCCGATAATCAATAAAAACAATGCCGGTATTATTAGAAGAAAAAAAACATAGAGAAAGGAACAGATAAAAACAATCGATGTCGAAACTGCGTTCGGTAGGTAACGATTTACCGACCAAATGGTCGTTACGTCTAATCGATGCGGCGGAGATTACCACCGCTACGGCGCTTCGTTTTGAGCAGACGATACACCGGCGTAATTTAGCAACGATGATTTTTACTCGATTGTGTGAATCGCGTAAAAAACTGCACTTATAAACTCGGTGTAATTACTTCTGTGTCAGTGTTTACAGTTTTTCCGAATAAACGCAAAATATATTGTATTTTTGCCCGAAATAGTGAAAAAATGATTGTTACAGTGACAGTGTCAAAATTTACAGCGGTAGTCTAACTTATGGTAGTATATATTATGAAGGTAAAGTAGAATTTTCTATTACACTTATATATACTGAACAAAAAAGTTTACTTTTCGTTTTTTTAGGTGACTCAGTCCCGTTAACGAATCTTCTGCAGACTACGTGTTTCTCGAATATATATCTTTCCTACAGTATCAATAAATATCAAAGAAATACATTTATTTTATTATCATTATTTATTTTATATTGTATTTAATATTCAATTAAACAAAAATTCAATAGTATTATTATTTAAATATATTAGTACTAATTAAAAACTGAAAGAGTTATATACATGTCTGTCTACGTTGACTGAAATAACAACGTCTTCTTGAAAGATATCTTGAAAAATTATAGATTATTGCATAGTATGAAACAATTATTAATCGACTTTTTAAAACTTTTGTTACGTCCAGCGTAACGCTCCGTTTATTTTCCCTTTTACCACCAATAAAAGTTAAACCTCAAATCCTAAAAAAGGAGAGAAAAAAGGGAATCGGGCTAAAATTCCTCACTATCGATATTCATTTTGCCTACTGCGAGATCAGAATCAAGTTACCTAAATTCTAACAACCTCGGAGTCCTACCTTAACGAGTCGACGCCGACGAATCTAGATAAAGCAGATCCGGGCCCCACAGGAGGAGGCCGAGAAAGGCGGTCTCTGACCCTTCGTCCGAGCACTCCCCGACAGTTCCAAAAAAGAAACCAAAGGGAACAAGGCCCACTTACCGTAAGGATCAATTATTATCAATATCGACTACCACCTCATAGATCGTAAACTCAGTAAAAACTACCTTACCGTAGCCAAAAACCCTTTAAAGAGGAACCTACGATCAGTCGCTTAGAGCCTTCGGGTCCTAGATACATAGAGTCAGGTCGACAAATTATCCTCGTTAAAGGAAACGCCTTAAAACGGTATTCTAATTGAGCCAAACTCCACAGGCTAAAAGAAAGGAGAAGTGCTCTCGATCATGATCTTAGCAGGGGAGAACAAGCGTTTCAGCGCCCTGCGGGCGCAGAGGCTCTTGTTGGTGGGCTCCGGCCCCCCAAAACCCCCGAAAAATGTCCCTTCGGGACATTTTTTAAGGCACCGACAGGGGTACACGTCGTACTACGCGCTCCGTATCGAGTGTCTTTACGCTTCGAGCTATGCGCTACGGATCGAGTAAGTTTATAGATAGCGCTGCGCGTTTCATTTCGAAAGTACAAGTAAGGGAAAAACATTTATTAGTTATGTAAATTGATTCATAGTGTTAAACCGTCGTCGAATAAAAATATTTCTTTTTTATACAAATTGATTATTATTTACGATGGATATTTCCTTTTTGTTTGACGATAAATTGTCAAATATTAAGGCACGAGACAAATATAACGAATTGCATCGCGTAGAACTTGATCACATTAATTTAACGAATCAAATCATATCTAGTAAAGTTGTTGCATTGGCTTAAAACTTATGACTAGATTTAACGAGTATAAAACAATCACACATAAAATGTACCAACACGATTACCATTTACCATTCAGGTCTAACGTCCCCTTTAAATCCAACCCTTTCAATGTTTATTTTTTCCCCATAATAGATGGAATCAGTTCGTTATTACCTCTGTAGAACAGACAAGTATTGGAGACGAGAAATTCGAGAAATTCGAGTTTTTTTCGATTTTCAATGAAATTTTGTTGATATTTATCGTCGCTTAAAAAAATCTAATTTAGCATCATATCATACTCATCATCATATGATATTTTATTATATTTTATTCAATTACAAATAAGAATATGTTGCTCGGTCCGGAAAAACTCGCGAAATCGACAAATTCAGTTTTTTTCCCTTTGACGATAAATAATTGTTTGAAATTGAACCCCCCCTCGGATTGTTTGATCCGAGGTCAATAGAATTCTAACCGAAACCAAACTGAAACCTAACCGAACCCAACCGAATTAATAGCAATCGAAATCCAAAATCGAAATCTCAATAGCAAATAACGAGGACAATTAGTTATTGGCAATGAGCCATGGGATCGTACACAAGTGCATTCGGGAACACTCAGCCGATCGAGAGATCGAAGCGAGCAAAGCGAAAACGAACAATGTATGTGATCGATGAATTTTCTGACGAAAATAACTCATCGAAATAGCGTAGATTCTCCGTAATTCGGCGGGATCTGCTTATTACGATGCCACGAGAACTCTATCGTGATAGCTGCACTTAGAGAGCGTTAATCGTAACGCATCGATCGAATTATCAACTCGAAAAACAATTTCAGTCGAAACTCTATTGAAAATAGCACACACGAAACACACGAGTAGACGAACGAACACGAACGAGACGCACGGACACGAGAGCGAAAATGATATATCGGGATCCACAGTAACTCAAGCGAGACGCCGCGATCGCACGACACTTCGATAGCTCGAGCGCGAGAACAATAGGCCGCAGCCTGTGACAGTGGGAGCGCGAGAGAGAATGATTATTTTCGAGATTTTGACCGATAACTACTGCCCTCTCAACCATCTCATGACTTTATCGAATCGAGAGACGATACTATAACGCGGTAACTTCAAAGGATCTTCGTGATCGCTTCCCCTAGTCAATGTGTAAAATACAATATTTGGGGTACCGGGATTGCACGGGACTTTAGCGTATTCGTGCGAAACTTCATCGGGTCTCTTCTTTATTTGGGCTTTTATTTCGAAACTTACACCACCAAATAAAGTCGAGAATCCCGACCAAAACTGAACTAAAATTGAATCTCAAATCTTAAAGCAAAACTGAACGACGCTAAATCTTAAATTTGAATTGAACTGAAATAATCAATGGTATCGAAAGGAATCGTAATAATTGCAAAAAAAAAATAGCACAGTGTACACTGCAAAAAATCTCGATCGATATCTTAACGAGAGATTGACGGTATCTAAAGTCGCTAGGAGAGGCAGTGACTAGAAACTTCAGCACAAAAATCGGTATTATGCGAGTCACGGTTGTTTTAGTTTTTGTGACGATGATTGCGAAAAATCACGTCACAATATTATTATTCGTTTTTTTTATTATTCATAATCTATTTCATATCAGGATTAGAAATGGCAAATGTGAGAATTTGCAAAAAAAAATCGTTTTTCGACGAAAATTTGTAAAATTTAAAAAAACTTTGGAATTTCGTCTACAAAATAAACATTTGCAGTTTTTATTATCAACGCTAAACGAATAAATCGAGTGAACATAATAACGGTAACGGTTCGAGTGAACATAATCGAGTAACATAAGACGGACGAAGGATAGAAAATTCTTTTTTTTATGATTGCACACTTTTTATCTGCGAAATACCGCGTAGAATCAATTTGTATTTGGGTAAAATACGAAAAAAGATTGAATCGAGATGTCGATTTTTTTTAAATTTGAAAATGATCACGCCACAGAGTACGCGCGCCGCGACGTATGAGCATCTCAAACGTGTATATATATACGTGTATGGGCATCGTGTATCGTCTGCTATGAAATTGTCATCTGCTTTCAAAGTTTGACAGATAGAACAAAACGAAAAATTATATACTGGCGATTTCTTTTAGTTCTATTTGGGAAATTGCAATTATTTTGAATATTCGATGAATCTTTTTTGTGAGTTTGTAACCAATTTTTCCAGTGAACACGTGAAATTTATCATTTTTATTACGAATGTAAATAAATCGTGGTGAAATATTGTGGATGATTTTCGGTGAAAATATATTATTTTCGAAATAAAAAGCGCAAACATTTGTAAATCTGTGTGTGATATTTCGTGTTTTTTTTCGCAAACGAAGCTTTTTTTTTAACACGATGAAAAAATTTTTTTGGCAAATCTAAATAACATAACCTTTGAAGCAAAGCTAGTTGTAACCACTTTTTTGAAAAATTTTATAATTACAAGTAGATTTGTCGGAATGACTCAAAATTTGTTGTGCATAGTGCTTTCGATGCAATGAAATATTGTTACGAAAGAGAAAAGAATTGGTTTCCAGGATTCTTAATTGGAGCACCGTACGGGCATTTGACAGAAGGCAAATGCAAATTGTGACCAATAATTTTTTAGAAAAAATATTTAAAGGTCTCAGATTGGTTTTAAAAGGGATGTGCATACTTGCAATAATGTAATAAAAAAACCCTGCGAAGGAGAGCAAAATTGGTTCGCACCATCCAAAGTTACAGTGTGAGACGGACGTCTGAGAAGAAAAATTCAGTGAATAAGCCATTTTTATTCAACCGCAGGGTAAAAAAATATTTCCAGTCATCGGAGTCACTTCAAATTAACTACACATGAAGTTGGCGGTAGACCGAAGAAAATGGTGAAAAACGAAATTTTTTGGAGCATACGCTGCGGAGTAACCCCATCGAAACCTGTGTGAAGAGGCCTCGCAGGTCATTTTAATAGACACTCTTTGTCTATTGTTATAGTGAGTGCCTAAAAAAGGATTATTTTTCGATGAGAAAGTACAGACCTCCCAACTATTCGTAATAAAGCATTCAGAGAAAGAATGTGCAGTTCTCGAGCGAGGAATTAGAATAAAAATAATGACAGATAGAGCAATGAAGCTGAGAATACACTTCGTTGAGAGAAATAACGAAGGATACAATACACATACGGGATTTGCTCTCTCGAACGTCTGTGTTTATCCTTACAGTATTAATTAAATATACATTATTAAATAATGATAAGGAGAGTGACACCACCATAAAAGCAAAAAGGCCTTCACCTCATTGAAACTGTACGAACGATCTCTGCTCGATGTTTCAAGTGCAAATGAACCGGGTAACGGAAAGGGAAGGGGGTCCTCTTTACTTCAGGTAGAAGAAAGGGCCATGCACTCTCCGACTATAAGCGTGATACTACAAATACAATACTCGAATAATTTACTTCAGCCCTCGAGAAGTTCTTAACAGTAACCAACTTGAACGCCATTTTGTTTAAATAACTAAATGAATAAACTGTAAGGAATTTGCCTAGGAATTTCTTTTTCCTGGCACGCCACTAAACGAATTAACGTGGAAAAGGAATAAAAGTAAAATTTAATATTTTTGTTTCACATTCATAGACGCCACGACCAGAGCAAACGATTGCATCTAATCAGAAAGTTAATAATGAGTTCACATTAAACTACGTCTCATTTTAAGAATAATTACATTCATTACTATTTATAGAATTAACGATGGCCAGTTAGGAAATACTTTTAAGGAGATACAATTTTATATTTCACGCAATACGTATAAAATTCAGAGGACATAGGAGAGCGTAATTTCACTCCACGATACCGGTTCTTTTTGTCTAGACACCTGATGAAATTCATTCTATAGTCAGATTGGAACGCAACTCTGTCGATCTTTTACATATAAAGTATTTAGCTATAAAGTGGCTGCGTACCACCAAGAGTCTTTCTGGTAATGACTTCCAGGAAAGCAGAAACGAGAAAAGGAGGGGACCGATGTATACGTGATCTCGTCCGCGCCCTTTTACTTTTCAATACCCCACCCCGTCCCCTACGGCGCGGACCCGATAAATGAGTTTATGCCTAAAAGAAGGACTCAAAATCATGGAGGAGAGGCCAATCACGGAGGAGATCCGGGACATCGCCTCATCTTCTCGTACTGTACCAAAATTTTATAAGTAATAGATGTACAAAAAGACACTCGCACAGAAACATCCCCTCTACATGTCACCAATAAAAATGGTATAAAAACCCCGGAAATTGTGCTTTCAGCACCCATTTAGAAAGACCAGATAGACAGTCCACTTATAACCACTTAGAAATATCATTTAGAAGCACCCGTTTTGGAAGTACCCACTTCGAAGTATCATTTAAAGAAACCATATAGACCATATAATCGACAGACAGACCACGGAGTTCTCAGTTTTGAGAAGTTTCGATAGATATTCAAAAAGATCGTCAATCGCATAATAAAGAATTTTAGTTCGTTCCGATCGAAACCGAATTACCTGACATACTGTAATTTTTCATTGATTAACACGTTCTTAAAGAAAATTCATAAAAGACATCCGTGGCTCGCATTGTTCAGCAATTTTAACTCTTTACCAGTTGTACGACCCATATAATTTTTCCGGCATTAAAAACTGTTAATTTTATATTTTATTCTCCTCTCGACTCATTTACGAATACAATTCACGAGAACGAAGTTCCATATTCAACGGGGACCAGCAACTCATCGTTTACCACCGTAAGTACACTTCTACTAAATTATTAATCGCGCATGATTTTATATCCGTTCTCGCGACCCAGTGATTTATAAAGTCTCTTCGAGACTTACCTTCTACCGTGCCTCGCGTTCCGACACCTGGCCAAAAACCGGCAGGTAGCCGCAGTCCCACCGAAGATTTCCTCTCTATCTCTCTCTTTGTCTCAAAGGCGCCGAAGCCACTACCAATTAGTTGACATCCTAGGACACAGATACGACAAGCATTCTTAAGGACTCCATCCCAAGCAATTTTCCGCAAGGTTAGGGCTTAAAAAAGGAACAAACGGTGTTCTCTTTATCGACACCAGGTGTGGTAAAAGTTGGTTCAACACCCTCCTGACCAGCGCGTGCGATAGCAACAGAGGCTACTGTTACAATACAAACTAGAATAATTAAAAGAACTAGTTTGGACGTAACACTTCATTCGGGATTTCGCAGCTAAAGCGCGTCGCCTAGCGTGGAGAAAAGTCCGAGCGAATTACAGGCTCGGATTATCGGTCTCGGAGCACTGACATCCATAAAAAAATACCGAATTATATCTGTATTTTTTTCGCCGATCGGCAGCTCGCTATTCTTTTGTATCGCCCGTGAAGGGCAGTTAGCTCCGACTATCCGGCGAACTTGCACCGTTCGGCAACCACACGCATTGTTTATATCTCTCAAACTTTTTTTTATATGTGAGAGTTTTTTAATAAAATTTATTTCGTTGCACTTATTATCATGAATATCCATGTCCGTGCAACATTTATGTAGATGTACGAATCATTTAAAGATATTGAGCACAATCACTCGTTAATAATAAATATGTGCCGAGTGACGTTCTCGTCAGTATGTCTTAACAATGTATGAAACGAATGTCGAGATATTATGCATCAGCTATAAAAGCGATAATAAAGCTTGGGTCGCAACGTCACTCGAGTTCCCAACAAACCCGCGAATAATCAAGAGGCCTGGGGTACGATTGCCAGCAATCACTCAAAAAACTCGTAAGATCGCTTTAGATCACCGCTGTTTGCTGGGCACGTTGGCTCATCATGAGCAATAAATTCTCATTAATAAATACTCGACATAACACTGGCGTCTCGGGGATGTGTAGTGCAGCACGTCAAAGTTAACGACCCGTGCGAATGTGTTCGATTTATCTGATTTTATGCCACGCATCAAGAGCAACAAGTTTCACAATTGATTGGCACTCATTTTGATGAAAAATTATTATCATTTTTCACTCATTTCTAAGTGACAGAGTGAATGGAGAGCAAAGGGTCGACTTGCATCAATTCAAACACGCATTCGTCACGTTCTCAATAAGTCTAAATTAATTTAAAGAGGTCACGCTGTCTTTTGAGTGTCACGATTTTATAAGCACTAAAAAATAATCGGTAGTTCTTGAAAATCGTTTTTATATAATACACATGTTTGTTGATTTTAGTATATTTAAGAATTTATGTTTCTGAAACGCTCGAAACATATAAAGAATTATTTTTTTTTTTTATGAGAAGATACATGTATTGAAAGTCTTACTGGAAAATGAGCAAACAACATTAAAAAAATTATAGCCGTTACTGGAAAAGTTTTTTTCCACGACGTTAGGCGTTAGATCCTCTCCCTCAGCAACGATGAATCGATAATGAAAAAAAAAAATTCAAAAGTTTTGAAAACTCCCGACTGAAAAGGGAGTGTAGTCGAGGAATTGTATTAACCAAAAAGAGTGAAATAGCAAATGATTATTTGCATATTATAGTTGGGCGATTTCTTCATCATTGAGTGTGGACATCTTCCGACTATAATATGCGCATAATTATTTGTTATTTCACTCTTATTTGTGTATACAATTGCTTGACTACACTCTTTTTCCTGTCGAGAGTTTATTAAATTTTTGTAAAACTGTTGTTATTTTATTTTTTACGCGGGTCAAAGATAGATAGGAAATGAAGCAAAAGAATTAATAATCTTCAACCGCGAACACATTGAAATCGTTCGTAAGGTCTCGTACATACTTCATTTTTCAACCGAACAAGTGTCTCGAAACAGAACCGAAGTCCGCTTAACATTGTCATTTTATATTCATGCTTCGCGAAGCTTTGGTCGTAACCTTCCTCCGTCCCCGTCGCGGTCGATGTCTCAACATTGCGACGAGACCTAATTAGCGAGTGCAGAAAGAGGTCTTCTTCGCCTGTGTTATCCCAACGGTGCACTTTTCTTGAACGTCGCGTGACATTTACATTCCGTTCCTTTAAGGAAAACCCCTCTTCCTCCACAATCACCGCTTTGCCGTTTTTTATTTCTTATTTTTTTTTGTCTATTCTCCCGTTGTCGATTTCTCGAGGTTTCATTTGCTTTTGCATTATTTTTGTTCCATTTTCATATTTTCTTCCAATTCCACGTTTTCATAGTCGTAGTACCACTGGCATCATTCTCGTAAGATTTTCTAAAAGGAAAACGCCACGGCGCAGAGCAATTGTTGTTTTGTATGGCGTTAGGCGGCCGTTGTGGGCTTCGCGAAAGAAGACGTCCCTCTTATCTACGCCCAAAGCCTGTCTGACTTTTTTTCCTTTGGATTCTAACGGCCGACTGGAAAAGCTCTGTTTGCTACTCCCAACTCTCGTTTCACCGTTCTTGTCGAGATATTCGTACGGTCTCCCACACTTTTTTTTCATTCTTTGTTCTTTTTGACGACTTATCGTCATGTTAATATCATCGCTCGAGAGTTTTATCGCAAAAGCTAGACGAACTTCCAGTTACGAAACTCGGATTGTGCGGAGATCAAATGCTATTTTAGTAACTATTCTATCAAAAATGTTTTAAAAAATGAAGAAAAAAAATGATTGGACAATTTGTTGTTGACTTTCAAGTGGAGTTGAATACATGTAGTGCCGGGTACTTCTGTCTGTCTACGTAGTCGTATTTCGTCGCGAATTCAAACTACGCGAACTCCCCATCAGCGATGAATTCTTACATTCCTGTTGAGCTCTCATACTTCGGCGGTGGAAATATTGTGTATTGTAAGCGGAGGATGCGACGACTTCAATCTCTGTTTTGATTCAAACTTTCAGAGATTCCTAAGGAGTACTTGTCGGTGCTGGAATTTGGCCTTTCGTCTTGCGGAAGAAAAATTTTACTCCTTTTACCAAGCTACGAATTTCAGTTGACTCACAAGTTTTACATGCACGTCGATACGTCAATCGGGCAATTCATGAACTCCGTCAAATTTTGATTTTTTTTTATCCACAACAACTATGAAAAGACATAATATTATCTTTTTTTAAGTGAAAAACTATGGGAAGAAATGAAATCATCTTCTTTCTTATTGAAAAGGGTGAACATTTTTACATGTATCCGAGTGTTATTAACAAAAAATTGGCGAGAAATATTAATTATATAAAGAAAAAGATATGGCCGGCAGAAAAGTAACTAATTATTTCTTGAGACTCGTGCGTCAGTCACGCCCACAGACAAACTATCGATCGTGCCAGCCGGCAATCACCGATTCAGAGTCAGCTGTGTACATGACGTCACAGCTACCCCTTCGATAATACTTGGATGGATGACCGCCCGACTTGACGAATTGTGTATAACATTACGCATGTGTGAAAGTGTTATACGACGCTAATGTAAACGTATAAACATGTTCATTTCAGAAATTCACTGCTAATTTGTGCAAACAACAGCAATTCACTACTAATTTGTTTAAACAATAGAAATTCCCTACTGATAAGTTTAAATAAAAGAAATTCACGACTAAGTAAAAGTAAAAGAAGCCGCGAATAAAATTAAATAAATAAACAATTAATTAATTAATTTTTTTTTTTTCCGAAAAATGTTTGTTGACATTTTTTTTAATCTATTTATTAATAAATCAAAAATACGCATCAATCGACCGCTCCTGAATCGCGGCCCTGGTTTCTCTTATCGGTAATTTGTGCCGCCAGGCCGTTACAGGCATAAAAATATGGTCAATTTTTAGCAGAGTGGGAAAAAAAGTATCGTATGCCACACGAGAGGAGCGGATTTTCACCTCGTGTGAGTGCTGCCCTCGCTGCGCTCGGGCCAGCAAACCTCACACTCTGTGAAAATCACGCACTTTCCTCCCTTGTAGCATAATGTACTATTAAACAATAGAAATCCCCTACTGATTAGTTTAAATAATAGATATCCACGACTAATTTATTTGAACAATAGAAATGCAATACTGAGCTAGTTTAAAAAATTGAAATTCACGCAGATTTCAAAAAAAAAGAAGGAAAGTTAAAAAAACGCCGCCAAGTACCATGAATGTGATTTGTTCAAAAAAATTTTTAAATAAAAAAAGCCAAGTTGGATTATTTTAAAAAATCAAGAAAAAGTATGCTTAAATTCCAGTTCAAAACCTTGGCGTAACAGTGTTAGCTCTCATACACGGCTCGTTAGGAAAATTAAGGAAAAAGAAACCGTTACTAATCTGAATCGTATTCGAAAAATAGGTTTTGGGAGGTGAGAGAGAGGAGGGTGGGGGAGTGTACTTTACGATTAGAAGTGAAGGTAGTGGTGGTGATGAGTGCGGGTAGTGGATACAGTACTCTCGGACGAAGGGGGTACCGATACTCAAGGGATAATTAAGTTGGTACAATTTTTAAGTCTGGGGATTACAGGTTACAATGTGACCCTATGCGTCAATTGTGACAAAAAATTATCCGCATAATTAATGTTATATTTTACCTTAAATGTTCATTAACTTATCACGGAAATTGGAACACGTATAAAAATTATGAACCGATCAACCGAGTTTCAGGTCCACATCAATGCATATTCAGCGGATGCATCCGCAATTCCCTAACAAACCGTGTCCAACAACTAACACTGGGACGCCAAAATTTTGAACTGGACTTTAAGCATACTTTTTCTTGATTTTTTAAAATAATCCGACTTAGCTTTTTTTATTTAAATATTTTTTTGAACAAACCACATTCATGGCGGCATACTTGGCGGCGTTTTTTTACTTTTTTTCGCAAGAAAAATGTTTTAATTTTTCTTTATAGACTCAAATACACGGAGTGCTCTTATTAAAAATATTTTTCTTTAAAAAGGATGAAATCAAAAAAAATTTGTAAAACTCCCGACTGAAAAAGGCGTATATGGCGATTTGCACACTCAATGACGCAGAAATCGTCCAATTATTTGTTAGTTCACTTTTTTTGGTTAATATACAATTCCTTGACTAAATTACTTTTTTAGTCGAGAGTTTTTTTGGTTAATATACAATTCCTTGACTAAATTACTTTTTTAGTCGAGAGTTTTTTTGGTTAATATACAATTCCTTGACTAAATTACTTTTTTAGTCGAGAGTTTTTTAAATTTTTATCAAAATTTTTCCAGTTAATGTTGAAAAATAAAGTTCGATTTCAAAAAAGTAAAATCGTCCACGACTCGTCATTGTTATCAAATTGAACCACCTATTTTTTTTCCTTCATTATTGGTAAATTGTCTTACCAAATTAGGAAGTGCCCACTAATACAGGAACAGAGCACAATCCTTTGAAGACTAAAAGGTCGTCTAGAAAGACTAAAGACTAAAAGACGGTTTTTATAGATTTTGATTTACTAAAATCAACAATGTTGATTTATCTTTTGAAAAAACTGGTAAATCAATTGTTTTTAATATACCAACAATTCACAATTGTTCCTTATCATTTAATTAGCCAAACACTCATCGGAGAATATTTTTGCAAGTTACATTTTTTGTAGACGCTAATATGTTTTACAAAAATGGTCCTATGCATATTTTTTTAAAATTTTGATAATTCTCGATCAAATCAATAGCTATCGTTTTAGCGGTCTGTTATTGTCAAGCCGCGCATACTCGATTAATTTTTGCTGCAAACAACGCGTTAACCCTTTGCCTGAACGTATTACGCTTTTTTTGTCGGTATCAAAATTGTCCACCGAAAAGGTCCTTAGTATATTTGCGACATTTATAGCCAGTTTTAAGGAAATCGATGGTTGTCTTTAAATATGATCGAACGATCCTGACTTTTTTCGTTTCAGGCGGCATTTTTATGTGTATCACGGCCTGTGATTCGGAGAACGCTAGATTTGAATGCACAGGACCTTTTTTGTAGGAATGAAAATTCTCTACAAGAATTATATCGGTTAAAGTTTAGATGACAAAGGTGGGACAAAAAAAATCGTTATTTCAGAACACATCGACAAAGTTTGTAGGTGAATATCGATATTTCTCGGTAAAGAAAAATCATTTTTTTTCTGCTTATAGTTTTATCGATAATAAAAAATCCAAAATTGGCATTGGTTCTTGAACACCAGGTAAATTGTATTCTCTGAAGGGCTCACGAAACGTGTATGACCGAAATAAGATAAGTAAAACAATGTTTCACGCATTCTCGTAGTACGCAGACTTTAAATTATGTCTTATCCTTATAAAACCCCGGATTTTACAGAAACTGTTTTTTTAAACGAAAAAAAAGATACTTTTAAAAAAAAACAGTAATCTCAGTCTTTCACTCAACGTTTACATTCACTTTGTACCTTCTACTAGGAGAACTTCAAAGCGAAAAGACGCCCGATACCCCTCTAGATGTTTTTTGTACAACCAAAAAAAAAACCGGTATTTCTAAAGAAAAGCGACAGACCTGGCGTCACGCCAAGACTCGAAAAACTACTTAGCGTTATCCACAACTTCTTTTTTCTCAGAATCAAGGCTTTTCTTCGCCGTTCCTGAAACACCCTCTACTTGGGCGTCTATGTGATGCAAATTAAGCTCTGCGACAAGCTTTCTTGCTTACCGTCGTAGCCGCAGAAACTAGCAGCCCCAATTGCTCGGAACTGACACGAATGACGAGGCTCAATAGAGACGTGTGAAGAAGAGGGAGCTTCGAAGTGGAAAAGCGAATGAATAAAGAGAGGGTTGAACAACCAAGAAAAAAATGTAAAAAAAGGCTCGTGTGGAAAGAAAAGCACCGAACCCATCGTGCGGCAACGCAACTTCAAATAAGAAACTTTTCTATTAGAATACACACTCTTTTGCAAGCGCAATGAGACAATTTGCAGCGAATGCAATATAACCTTCCGCAGAAGCCGTAAAATGATAAATTTACGAGTGCCGAGTGACGCACATGTCGTGCACTGGAAACTTTAATGTATATGTATATATTTATTATGTATACATATATATATTGTGACGAGGCGTAATAGTACGCTCTCTCTCAATCATGCTAGGAAAGAATACACGCGAGAGTCGTTATAACCGCGCGAGCACAGAGTCGATCCCCGCGGTACCCGAGAAATCGAAAAACTATACAACAAGAGTCTTCCGGAGGAAATATTATATATTTCAGGATTTCGGCATCGCTTGTAGACAATCGGAAGCGCGTGAGGGGTACGCGACGGGAGAGATACCGCGAAAACGTTACGACGAATCGCCGAATTATCGGCGAGCGAGGAGTTTTCCCCCCTTCCCCTCATTACCGTAGTACGCGTACCGTAGTACGGGCGAGCGAGCAACACTCTCGTGCACCGCGTCGTTTACACAGGACGTATTGTCGAATTAGTTAGAGTAGACAAAGGAGAGTGTCTCTCGCATAATTTAGGAAAGATAATAGTTCAGGCATAGAGTCAGACAGATCGTCAAAGTAACGAGTACTCCGTGGATCTCGAGAAATCAGATTATTCGAAGAAGAATATCCGATCCGCTGGAGACGTCACGCCGTGTCGACGGCCGAGGAAAGTCCGGAGTTGAGGATAGCTAGAAGGAAGCCCCGAGGGCCGATCGGTAGCGAAGGAAAATTAATAAGGTATTAATTTAAATAAATAAATAAAATAGTAAATAAGGTGCACGCAGTGCACACCATTTTTGGTTATGCGTATGCCAAGAGTGCCGATCGTAGAGGACTTTCTCGCTCGTACTCGGCAAAATATTCGGTTAAGAATCCTCTGAAAGTCTCGTAGCGTCGAGCGGTATCGCGTGAAACGAATAATAGAGTTCATGTACAGTCTTGCGAGTACGTTTATTTGTGTTGAGAATCGACGATCGAATATCGTCGAGCGTAAAATTGATTGTTATTTGATAATTGAGTTGGGAAAAAGGAAGGAGAATAAACGACGATATTTATTGTTTTATTTTTATGAAAAAAATATATTTGATTGTCTTCCGAACTGCACTCCCTATCCCGTTAGTCGTGTAAGGTATTGAAATATTGAGATGTGGAAAAGAGAAAATTGAGATTCCCTGAGTATCGGGAGAAAGATACTCTGGCGCCCAGCAACAATACAGCGAGAAAAATAAGGTGAGAAAATCGGGCATTGAAAAAAAGGGCGTCGTTATACATTGAACGGGGAGCCGATTGCAGAGAGTCCGAGACTGCAAAAAGCCCGTCACAATATATATACTATATATTATCTATCTATATATATAAAAAGATAACGATAATCGAGACCCCCGCCGCCTCGATCCCGCTCGCTCGATCCCTCCCCCGCCACTCCGCCCCCGCTCGCTCAAAAGGAGCCTCAGCCCAAAATATTCTGTCCCCATAGGGGGGGGGGGGGGGGGGGGGGGGTCCCGGGCAAATATTCTAAGTCCCTAAAGAGGGCCTCAGCCCGAAATATTCTAAGTCCCCCTTAGAGAGTTTTATTTATTATATAGAACTTATTTTCCGGGGGGGAGGACCGTGAGAGGGGAAGGCCAAAATATTCTAAGTACCTTTAGACGGGACGGTCTAAGTAGAAATACAAAGCAAAAATGTCGGCGGCGCCGGTTGGTGAAAAGTTGCGGCGGTGATGAGATATTTTTATAATGTCGATAAAAGGAATGCGAGCGCGCTTCGCGCGCGAGCCCGGGGAACCACTAGTATATATACATATACGCGGTATACAGTCTCCCTGCATTCATCCAACATTACTCTAATAAGTTTTGCGTGCTGAATTTTATGGTGCGTGCTAACGGAATACTTATATTAAGGTATATTACTATACTAAAATTAAATGTATAGGTAACGCGAACTACAGTACTCACAGTTCGTGCAAACGACCCTTAGTACCTTTCGAAGGGTGGGGTAGGGGAGTACCTGACGTCACGTTCGTGCTGAACTTGTTGCAGATAACATGGTAAAATAATTATTTTTTATGATATAGCCATAAAGTTTGTAAATTTATACTATATGCAACGGTGAATAAAAAAAGTTCTTGTTCTGCAATGTTGTTTTGTGTTGATTCTACACGACTGGATGACCACACGCCAGACACTGTGGACCCAAAACACGGAATATTCGAGCGTGCAATTTGTATTTTGTGTTTGATAATTGTGTGAGCAAAATCTCGACAAGCGTGTTGATTAAATCATGCTGTATCGATTTCACGACAAACAGGGAGGATATTAACAATTATTCTCATTGTAGGATTGTTATTATAAATTCTACGAAACGCACAATATACTATGATGGAGGCTGAGATGAAAAGAAAATATGCTTGGTCTTCTGCGTGTTAATTGTTAGGAGTAATTTGAGATTTGCTTTTTAATAGGGAGTAACGAATGTTTACTGATACAAATATTTTTTTAAAATTAAGATAATATTCTTTTTCGGTTTCGCATGAGAGTTATTGTGGATCATAACTGAGTAGTTTGAATTCCAAAAATGATGCAAATTAAATCGCTTCCTCTGTTTGATTTTAACGTCGTTTACAGAGCCCTCTACGAGGAAGTTACTTGACCAATGTTGGCTTCCTCATAGAGGAAGCTTTGTAAACGACGTTAAAATCGAACTGAGGAAGCGATGTGCAAATTTAATTTGCATTATTTTTTATGGCTTAATTCAATTCTGAATATGACACAAGAAATACAAAACACGGTGATCACTGAGTGAGTTTACTTTAGTTATTATAACTTACAAGGTACAGCACAGCCCTTCTTGTCTTAACTCGGCGGGACCGGAGAGCTTCACTACTCTGTATTTCCCCTGCAGTGCCCACTCCCGTTCATTTGCTGCCGGTAGGGGTAACGAGGGGTATACGCCGGGTATACGAGTGGCCCGCGCAGCGGTCGTAGTGGGGCGAGCGAACTCAGGGGCAATACAGGCAACCGAAATCGTTGCCATGGTAACGGGTTACGGCAAGCGAGCAGTTGAATCAAGTGAAGTTAAGACAAGAGGGGCTCCACTGTAATTCTTTCAAAATTTTATGAGTTAATGTACTTCAGTGATTTTTCAGCAAATTAAAAAATTTCAGTAAATTAAACTTAAACTCATATATTGATTATTGTCGAAACTCTTATGTAGGGTATTCTTTGGAAACTCTTACACGGGTCCGAACAAGCATAGCCGGATTTATTGAAAAGCGACAGAAAAAAAAAGATTTTATTAAAAAAAAAAATGAAAAATCCGTTGATAATGACTCTTCATTTTTTTTCTCATAGTTAATAAGTTTAATTGTTAAAAACTTGTGTCGCCGATAAAGTATCTGTTTCCCTAAAATTTGAAAAAACACTCAAACTTTACAATTAAAACGCCTCAATCAATTCTCGTTAAATTTAATACCCATCATCCGATAGGCATAATTCATTTGTGTAGAAATTTTTAACGCAATACCTCACAAATTGGAGAATTTATCGTGTCATTAGGCATCTCCGAAAAAATTAAAAATCTTATAAAAATTAAACAGTTCGACCGATTCTCGCCAAATTCATTACTGATCATTAGATACTAGTAGACATTGTAAATAATAAAAAAACCTTTTTTTTTCAAAGATGTAAAAAACGTTGCAAAGTAATTTAAAAATAGTTTTGGAATAATTTTTTGAAGATAAAAAACTTTTTAAAAAATCATGACTCGAGTAAAATAAAAAAAAACTTGGTGAGTCCTTTCTTTTGATGCAGCTTACATTGATTTGTGTTCTAAGGACTCGCCAAGCTTTTTTTTTATTTTCTTTATTTCACTTGACTCATGATTTTTTAAAAAGTTTTTTATCTTCAAAAAATAATTTAAAAACTACTTTTAAACTACTTGGCAACGTTTTTTTACATATTTGCACAATTTTTTTTCACTATTTTAAACAATTTTTTTTATTATTACTTTATTATTTTATAACATTATTAAGAATCCGCCCGACACGATTATTTTTGTATCACGCGCACAATATTTATTAATTAAAATTTTCCACCCGCCGTCTCGTCCGCGATTATTTGAAATAATTTTATCATACGTGTTACGTCGCAAATCGTGAATTTACGTGGGGAGTCGGCCTCATCTCGGTCAATGAACTTAATCAATTTACGCGTTATCGAAGCGGCTACGATTCGCGGGTGCCTTGTTTTCAGTCTAACCTCGCGGAAAATTGCTCGGAAAGAGGCTAGAGGACATTCGCGAATTTACGAAGGAAAAATCTTAAACGTTTTCATTGATGCAATGGATGTCGCGACAATATGGACAAAAGAATTTGATAGGGTCACTAGATATTTTGGTGATTTTTTGCGGAGTAACGGAAGAGGTTTTGATCGAAAAAAAAACGGAAAACTCGGATGTACAAAATTATCGCGATGATTACACGAATCACGATACAACAAATAAGGAAAATCGCGGCTGCTAACGGGTACAACATCGCGAAACGGTTTTTATGCCCTTCTAGGTTCGGAACGAGGAAGGGGAACTTCAATATTGGTAATGATACGCGGCGTTTGGATTATCGTCGTACATGATTGAGGCGTGGTCTCACGCCTTCGGATAAAGCCTCTTGGAATGCTCGAGTAACTCAAGCCCATTGACGATGTTGGTTTTCTTCGAATTACCGCTGACCGAATTATTTTATGCCTCTGGCTCGACGAAATCACGCTCGAAGATTTGTTAAACAATCTTCGGCTATTGATTCTCCGTCGCCGATACCCACACACAGCGATCTCTTCTTCTCCTTGGTTTCTCCGTCACCTCGCGAGTGTACACGTGCAGCTGAACTCTTCTCTCGTTTTGGTCGAAGAGCAGTGCAAGTTCGCGAAAAAAGAAATCTCGATAGTCGCGAGACGTAACACACGAACGACCAATTTTTGTAGCCGCACGAGAGGGTTTTTTGTAAACTAATTTTCACAAAAAAATGAAATTATAAACAACCTCACTATTTAACCTTTTTTTCGATCACTCAGTGTAAACGTACTACTCGTGGGTCGCAAATATGGATATCAGTAAGGGCTGTATTCACGAACTCACACATGGAAAAATTACAAACAAAATAGTTCATCGCTTGTACCGTTTTGTATGCACAACTCACGCATGGGCTCACGGACGCAACACACACCGGACATCGGCGTGACGGGACATCGAACAAACGGGACATACTGGACATTTTTCATATCGTGGAAGCGTGGATTTTTCGGACGACATCATGATAATCCATTCTTGCGTGTACAGATCGGGGTCATTACAGGCTCATTTTAAAGCTTGTATTCGATTCATGTTGGAAAAGTGTCATTAGAATTTCGATCCGATGTGTTGTTTTCGAGAAAAAAAAACTGTCGAAATTTAAGGAGTACAATATTTTCGTATAAGGACATGGTAGCGCTGGACACGCGGACTTTTTCTTTGAACTACTGGGCATCGAGACGCCACTGCGTCTCTTGATGTATACATTTTTGGCGCAATATCTCAAAAATTGTGAGAGTTATCGTGCGAACAAGAGTAATGGCGAACAGCGGTTAATGCCGAAGACCTCAGGATCTAAATATTTATTATATCTCTCTATATCTCTCTATAAATATAAAATCACCGCCGCTGTCGCCGCCGCCGCCGTGTACAAGACGGTAGCTTAGAACATATGCTAAAGTCACGGAGAGACTAATGTCACGGAGTGGTTAAGGTCACGGAAAGACTAAATTCACGGAGTGGTTCAAGTTACGGAGGGACTAAAGTGACGGAGTGTGTACAGTCCCGGACGGTCTATAGTCACAGAGTGGTTACAGTACCGGCGGAAATAAAGTGACGGAGTGGGTACAGTCCCGGAGAGACTACAGTCACGGAGTGGGTACAGTCATAGAGTGGTTACAGTTCTGGAGGTCCCCCTTAGAGGGATTTAGAATATTTTTCGGGGGCGGGGGCGTGGGAGGGGAAGGCCAAAATATTCTAAGTCCCTCTAAGGGGAACTTAGAATATTTCGGGCTGGGGCTCCTTTTAAGCGAGCGGGGGCGGAGTGGCAGGGGAGGGGTCGAGCGACCGGGTTCGAGGCGGCGGCGGCGGCTGCGGCGGTAACTTTATATATATATAAAGAGATATTTTTTTATTTATTATTTATTTATTTATGTATTTATTTAAATATATTGAATTTCTCGAAAAACTATGTATCCCGTTCGTTAAAGACCGCGACCAGTCTAATATTGTTTTTATTTTAAATTTTATTGTCGTTGATAAATTGAAAAATGACGTGATAGTTTTTGTCGATCCACAATGTAAAATTGACAATTTCGGAAACAAGAATTCATTCCAATCTACAAATCCCGGTGTCCATTTCGTCGGCATCGTTTTATTCGTTGTGCCCTTAACTTTCACATCGGTTAAAGAAAAACGAATTTACTTTAAGATTGCGATCATAAATAAGAAATTATAATGTCAAGCAGATTCGCTGTAATGCCGAATAGCGTATGGGGGCAATCGCGAACATATGACTTGAGTGTCGGAAACCGATGCAGCTGAAGCTAGTCGGAGCGGCTAGTTTCGCTAGTGGTGAAGCCTGATGAAAAAGGGGGGCTCTGGTGTCCCATGTATTATCGACGTTCCGGTTATGTTTAAATTTGTCAGTCGTCTTTACATCAACACCCCAGATACATAGAACGCAATTTTGCGAAGGGACAAGCTTGTTAAGTCATTGTTAATAATTATTTAAGTCGAAACTATGATTACGATCGTCCGTGCGCAGATGGCTGTATTTTTTTGAAAGCTCAAACTTCGTAGAGTTGTTGTAGTTAATACCGCGAAAACATTACAGGCGATTTTTCGAGGGGACGAGTTTGTTAATTAATTGTCAACAATTGTTTAAAATACGAAAACGCCTAAGATTGCCGCGCATAATTCGCTGGAATTTTTTTCAAAGTTAAAGCTTTGTAGAATCGTTACTGTTAATACCCCAAACAAGTTGAATATAATTTTTCGAGGGGACGATATTGTTAACTATTTTTTAGCAATTGTTTATAACGAGCAAAAACAGTATGTCGCCTCGCATAATTCGGTTGATTTTTTTTCGACGTTGAAACTTATAACCTAATAACCTCGTCCCTTCACGAAATCGTATTCTACGTGATGGGGGCATTAACCGTAACCATTGAACCAAGTTAACAATATATACCAAAAAGTTAACATCCTCGTCCCTTACAGAATCGACTTCTACGTAATCGGGGTATTAATCGTAACGATTCTACGAACTTTCAACGTCGAAAAAAAATCAAGCGAGTTATGCGAGACGATATACTGTTTTCGCTTGTTATAAACAATTGCTAAAAAATAGTTAACAATATTGTCCCCTCGAAAAATGATATTCACCGTGTTTCGGGTATTAACAGCTTAACAGGCATTAACAGGTATTAACGATTCTACAACGTTTTAACATTGAAAAAAGATCCATAGAATTATGCGAGGCAATCTTAGGCGTTTTCGTATTTTAAACAATTGTTGACAATTAATTGACAACCTCGTCCCCTCGAAAAATCGCATGTAACGTCTTCATGGTATTAACTATAACACTACGTAGTTGGAGCTTAGAAAAAAAATACGACCATCTGTGCACGGACGATCGTAATCGTAGTTTCGACTTAAATAATTATTAATAATGAGTTAATAACCTTGTCCCTTCGCAAAATTGCGTTCTATGTATCTGGGTTGTTGATGTGAAGACGACTGACAAATTTAAATATAACCGGATCGTCGATAATACATGGGACACCAGAGCCCCCCCGATTTTTCCCGATTTTTCATCGGGCTTCATCCCTGACGAAACTAGCCGCTCCGGCTAGCTTCAGCTTCATCGGAAACCGCCGGTTCAGCACGTTGGTCAAGGTTATTATGTTTATACTCGATCTTATTAATGTCACGATATGAAAATTGTTTAATTATAATTGAATATGTGCCATAATGTCGTGTAAGTGATTTGGATATGTGAAACTGCGTTTTGTCGCGAAATCAGTTCGTTTTTGTGGTTAGTATTGAGGTTATTTTGTTTATATATTAACGTGGTGGTTTATTGACCACCATACCGTTATTTTGAGGTTATATAGACATAGTTTAATAATAGCAATATCATAATTTATAAATTACATTACAGATGCCTCGAAAAAGTATTCGGACAACAAATAAAGCTTCGTGGACAGCAGCAGACGTGGAAAAAGCTATCCATGGTGTAAAAGATGTGTTTAAAAAGTTATATTCGCAAGCTCCATTTACTGCCATAAAAGTTCTATTTTATAACGTTATATTTAAAACCAAAGGCAATAAATTCATTTTTTCGGCATAACGGCATTTTTTCGGTTCATACGTGGTGGATGTGAGATCATTTTAAGTTCAAGAGACTATAAATATATCATTTCTGGAGCATTGTTCATTTCCCGCCATGAGTAGCATTTTTCTTTCAAGTGTTTAAAAAACAATCCAGAGCTCATTTATCAACAAATTTCGTGTATGCGATTAAAAAAAAATTGTCGGCTATGATTTTTCATCCAAGGCCGTTCCAGTACACGTTTTTTTATTAGTTAAAATTTGACTTATGATTAGGTGTTCGCCATTCCCTCGTTCTCCCCTGTAGACGTTTCAATTTTTCGACCTAGTCTCACACACACACACACACAGCCAGACATTTTTTTTAGATATGATTTTCCGTCGTTTTGGAACACTGTAAACACGTTTTTACTGAAATCTCGATTTTTTTTTCATCAAAACAAAGATTCCTCTATGAGGAAACAAAATTGATAAGATCGATTGAACTTTCGGTTGTTTCGCCATTGCACACCGCTTTCCATTAGATCGATCCAACCGTTTCGACAACAATGCCTGCGGGGTGGGGTAGGGGTGGAATGTTGAAAATGTTATATACGAGTAATGAATAAATATTCAATTAATTGTTTTCGCTGCGGTAAACGCACGGGTTTAACATTTCCAGCGTTAGCTTAATGCATAATTCATTAAGGGAACGATGTGTTCCACGTAAACTTTTCTTTTATTCATCAATAAATTCAATGGTCATTTGACGGATCTCGATATTCTTGTACTGTTATTCGTTATGTGGTAGTTTGGCCGATACTCGAGAACCTTTACCACGATTAGTTATCGTAATCGATTTAAAGAGACATGTTTTCCATTAGTAATGAATCACGTTTATTCGAAATTTCGGTTATCTCAAAGGGCAATTGGCCTCGAATTAACGAAAATCCTAAAAAAAGCGATGCAAATTAAATTTGCTATTTGATGTCTGGTTTTTCTTAATCGTCGACTACATAGCCCCTGTATGAGGGAAGTAGTTACCCAATATTCGGTCTCTTCGTAGAGGATGCTTTGCAAAAAAACAATAGAAAAAAATAAGAACGCCACGTGCAAATTTAATTTGCATAATTTTGTATGACTCAATCAAAACCAGTATGACTTAAAAAGGATATTATTATGAATGAGACAGTTTTGAGAAAATTCTAATTTTTTTACAAAAAAAAAAGTCATTGCATGGGTTTTACCGAAATTTTGTCTAAACTAGAAGTACGTGATATAGTTAATGGTAATTCACCACATTCTCAAGTTGTAAAGGTTTAATTTTACTTAAGGATTGTGGTGCACATAAACTCACACGTACGTCGATTTGCGTAAAATTCAATCCCGGTAGTCACTTAACTCTATAGAAAATATGTACGACCTATTAGTCTTATAGTTTACCATTTGGTAAAGTTAGACATTTTATAACAATGCTTGATAAAAATCGAAAATTTAAAAATCGGTTAATATTTAGATGTTTTCACTAATTCTCACCAGATTCAATAGGGAACATCGGTTGATAATAGTCTATTCGTGTAGATTTTTTTAGCTCGGCAGTTCGAAATCGATCAGATTCGTTGAAATCATTGTCAAGTTATAGATGTATTATTGATTTGGAGCTGATACACATAGGCATACATCGGGATATTCTTTTTCAATACTATTTTTTGTTTTGCAACAATCTAAACACATGTTTAATAAAATTTAAAAAATTGTTTTACCTTTTCATCGGAACAGAATTCTATGAGGAAGGAAAAAACCAAAAATTCAATTGCTTTTTGTTCAAAAATAGTTTTGTAATCCATCGCATCGAGTCGCTACTCCGAGCTGTTCATCAATTTAGCCAACATCAGGTCGAGGCTCAATGGGACGTTAGTCGGAAACGTGGATGGTCGTTGTCACCGTTGTTCACCGGTCGCTCGACTATGGATCGAGTAATATCTCTTCGATGACCATATAGTAGACACGAGTGTTTATATATATGTATATATATTCCCCGTTGTGATTGCAAGCGCCTCTCCGGGCCCCGAAGACTTTGATCGAATCGGTAGGCGATTAATTGCACTGGCGATCGGATCCTCCGGGTGATTAATGATTTGCCGGTGTGCGTTCTGCGCTTCACTCGACGATGGTTGGAACCGCCGTTCGAGCGCGTGTGCGGTCCCTACTGACCGAACGCGCCCACCGAATCTTATCGGATCGAAATGCGAAACGAGATGGGTCGTTATTGTTCGCTTGACCCGTATAGGTTTCCCCAGCAGTGACAACAGTGCCAATGCTTGGGTGAATATAATGGCCTCCATGTGCTCGCACGTCACCATTGGTACACCATGGGCCATTGCTGGCTGCCAACAGTGTCAAGCCATCCCTAACCTAGCAAAGGCTACTGTGGGGTATTGCCAGTTTACCACGGCTGAGCCATTGCTTTAATCCCAGTCAATGTTGGTTACGACATGCAACAATTACCTATGATTTTAGATTATAATTTAAATAAAATGAAAAATTACACCATGCTATTTAAATGGTCATATTTGCCTATTGAATTCTTTAAATGGAAATACTAATGGCATTATTTTCCGAACAAATAATCATGTAATAAATACCGAGTTTTGCAAAGTTTTTAAACTGTAAAAAATATATTTCAATTGTCGTTTTTATTTTTCCACGAAATAAAGCATACTACTAATCACTAAAAGTGCAGTAATATTTCGCCCATAATGGTGAATACCGTCGAAAAGGCATTTTCGAAAAGCGAATTTTGCAAGTAAGTGATAACGTACTCAGCAGTGAGTTAGGTAGGTAGGAATAATTCGTAGGTAGGAAGTTCGAGCCCCATAACGGGCAACTTTGGACAAAAATTTAAAAAACCCTGAAACATTTTTTTTCTTCAATTTTCTGTCTTTTTTCAATATTCGTTAACATATTGTATCATCTATCACTTTATTATGCAATATAATGAAGTATTGAATAAAAATATTAATACTTGGCAGACTCATAACTTGCAAAACCAGGGGCTCATCAAGTTTTTATGCAATTAAAAAAATGGTCGGGCCAAGTATTAATATTATTTTTAAACAACGGCTAATAATGAACTTGGCGACCTTTGACTAATTTCACGTACGTTTTTTTTAAAGAATGGGGAAGAAGCAACTTATTCTTCAAATGTACTGATTAGGAAAAAAAGGACAGAATAAAAATAATTTTACCAAGTACAAACATTAATTTTCTAAAATTATTTTTATCATTTCACAAAAAATTGTTATTATTATTATTTTCAATCATTGTTATTTTAATTTCTATTATGTTTATTTATAATTCATGCTTTTTAATAAAAATTAAGAAACGCTTCGCTCAAAAAAGGGTGTAATAAATAAAGTGAATTAACAAATAGAAAAATGCGAATAATTATTTGTTTTTTCACTCTGTTTTTTCAACAGAAGTTCTTTGTTAAACTCCTGTTTCAATTAGGAGTTCTTTAATTTTTGGAACATTTTTTAATGGTAACCGTTTTTTTAAAGGTCTATTCGACAATGTGAAAATTTAACGAACATACAAGATGGGATGAAATCCGGAAATCCAAATAAAGATAGTAGTGAAACGGAAGAAAAAAATAACTCTAAAAGGGACGTGGAGGTGTATATACACACCGAGATTTTCCAACTCTTGTTCGTTGGTTCGTTCCCGCCCTTTTCTTTCTTTCCAACTCGTACCCACGTACGTTTTATTTAGATTTATTATCATGAACTCACACCTTATCTCCTTCTCGGCGTTCGTTTCTGTTACGCCTTTGTCAAAAATAAAGCAAGACATAACGCCACCAGGTCGGACGTGTGTTTCACTGGATGTATTATCCTCAATAATTAATGTAAATGTTCTTGTGGGATGTAGAGAGTTGCTCTGAACGTTTTAAACGTGATGGATCGTCTAGAATGTAAAAAATTGAAAAAAATAAAAAGGTTTACCAAGCAGTGCAGCAGATAGAGAAAAACCGTGATAAAAAAAAGAAAAGGGATATCAATCATTGAAAATAAAACGGAAAAAGAACGCCAAAAATCAATCAATATAATAAAAATATTCCGCGAACATGTTTTTCAGCACAATGAAGAATAAAAAAATTACTTCAATTGTGAAGTTACAATAGAAGCTTGAAAAACGTTGAACCAGAAACGACGCGTTAATAAGCTTCATTACGAATAAAATAAAAAATGAACAT
Source organism: Buathra laborator (assembly GCA_934046635.1). Classification (NCBI taxonomy): domain Eukaryota; kingdom Metazoa; phylum Arthropoda; class Insecta; order Hymenoptera; family Ichneumonidae; genus Buathra; species Buathra laborator. Next base: position 1,157,732 of record OW203896.1, read on the forward strand.
TCCATTGCGATGTTTAAAGGAAGCCGAAGCTGCACTATCGACGGCAAAACTCAAGTAAAATTCAAACAGGAAATTCCGGCGTTTTTAAATCCGTTATATATGATGACCGCTAAAAGTCAGAAGGAAGTGAAACCACGGTGCTGAACGACGAGCGTTACGCCCTTCTGACTTTTAGCGTGTCGATATAACTTAGGCAGACGGAAAGGAGAAGAATGCTTTAGCAGGCTTTCAACACGAAACTGCACTTTGCAGGAGCGTACACATGACGGGCGAACGAAAGTCTAGCTTTATTTCTTTTAAATCGCGAGATATACCATCGACGGTGAAAACACCGAACGTGGCCAATGCGCCTGTCGGATTGAGATAATATGTTTTAAGGTATAAGGCACCGACGTAAACATGCATTTTACATGTCGGAATACGTAACAAAATCCCAAAAGGTTCATAGTACTTTAAACAACCTTTTGCATTATTTCTAGAATTTATATATCATATACTACATAAATTTATCTATCTACCAGAGATTCGCCGGGCTCACGCGCTACGCGCGCTCGCTGCTCGATTTTTTCATCGACAGCAGTGCTTATATTCTAAAAAGGTCTCACTGCCGTGGGGAGCGAAAATATATTCTAAGTCCCTTTAAAGAAAAGAAACAAGCGCCCTGCGGGCGCAGAGGCTCTTGTTGGTGGGCTCCGCCCCCCAAACCCCCCGAAAAATGTCCCTTCGGAACATTTTTTAAGGCACTCACAGGGGTACACGTTGCGCTACGGGCTCCGTTGCAAACTCATACGCACGTCGCGCTACGCGCTCCGTTGCAAACTGAATATTAGTTAACATTTTAAATTCAACGTAAAAAATGTATGATCTAGTTTGTGACCAATATATAAAAGACCGTTATGTCGCAACCAGATGGCCGTTTTGGTCAATTGACGGTCATGTCAGACCGTCAAAAGACGCAATTTAAAATGGCCGTCAACTTTATTTAGAGAAATAAGTGAAAATAAAGTGACGTCAGAACACCATCAAACCGTAAATTTTTTTGGTAATTTAACCAATCGACAAAATGACCGTTCATATCACATCGCTAATTACGATAAAAACTACGAAATATTCGTCAATCGACAAATTGTACGCTTCAAAAAATATCGAAGTCCTTTGTATGAACATTATTTTTTGTTGTTGCGATAGGTATATACAAAAATGTACAAAAAAAGAAGGGTGTTTGGAGAAATTCGAGGTAAAATTTATAAGTTTTTTTATTACGAAGAAATTTTAAAGAAACCTGAAATAATCCAATTGTAGCTTTCCACTACTTTGGGTAAAACCCGAACAAAAATTGAAAAAAGATTTGGATTTTTTTTTTTTTTCAAATAAAATAAAATATCTCTCCACAAAGTACCAGCGTTGCGGCATCTGTATGTCGCCTGCTCTGAAATTGTCGTCGGCTTTCAACGTTTGACAGATAGAATAAAATCGAGAAAAAAAATATAGTCACGATTTTTTGTCTCAATTTTTTTCAGTAAATTGTAATTATACTGGATATTGAATTAATTTCTGTTGTCAATTGATAAGCAAGTTTTTAAGTGCAAACGTGGAATTCATGCCTTTGTTACAAATAGAATAATATATTGTGTGATATTGTGAATAATTTTGGTGATATAACATATTGTTTACGAAATAAATTGAGGAAATGTTTGTGTATTCGTGTATGATATTCGATATTTTACTTTTCGCCATCGGCGGTTTTTTTTATAATAGGCATAATTATTTTTTAGAAATTAAAAATACCCTAACCTTTAAAGGAATGGTTAATCAGAAAAAAAAAATTTTATTAAAAAAAAAAAAAAAGTTGATGTCGGAATGATTCTAAATTTGGTGTGCGTTGTGCTTTTGATGAAACAAAATGATGCTGTGACGGAAAAAAAAAATCGGTTCGTAAAGTTTATTTTTACAGCACCGTACGGACATCTGACGTGAGAAAAATATTTTTTTTATGGAAAATTCTGAAGAAAAAATAGTTAGAGATGTCGGATTGTCTTCAATTTTGCTGTGCATAGTACTTTTTATACAATGAAATAATGGTGCGAAAGAGAAAAACACCGTACGGACATTTGACGGAGGAAAAATCCAAATTTTGAGCAATAATTTTTTTGAAAACATACTTAAAGGTCTCTAATTGATTTCAAAAATCATGTGCATACTTGTGATAATGCGGTGAAACAATTCTCCGAAGATGAGCAAAATTGGTTCATAGGATCCAAAGTTACAGCGCCGTTCGGTCGTCTAAGAAGAAAAATCTTGTGAAAAACCTATTTCTAGTGAACCGCAAGCTAAAATTAATATTTCTAGCTATCGCAGCCCCTTAAAAGTGACTACGCATGATGTTGGAGATACACTGAAGTTAATGCTAAAAAATTAAAAATTTTGGAGCATGCGCTGCGAAGTAACCCAATTGAACGCTGTGCAAACAGGCCTCGAAGGTCATTGTAATAGGCTCTGCCTATTCTTATAGTGAGAGCCTAAAAAACTAAGTCTCTCTAAATGGAAAGAATTCTAAGTCCCTCTAAGAGGATCCTTCCCCTTCCCTCCCCCCTACCCCCGTTCTCCTCTACGGGGATCCCTTCACTTTAGAGAGTTAGGTTTTCAGATTCCTCAGAGGGACTTAAAATATTTTTTACCTGCCTTAGAGCGGCCCGTCGGCCCGGAATATACTACAGCGCAGCCCCTCTTGTCTTAAATCGGCAGGACCGGAGAACTTCACTACTTTGTATTTCCCCTGCAGTGCCCACTCCCGGTCATTTGCTGCCGGTAGGGGTAACGAGGGGTATACGCCGGGTATACGAGTGGCTCGCGCAGCGGTCGTAGTGGGGCGAGCGGACTCAAGGGCAATACAGGCAACCGAAATCGTTGCCATGGTAACGGGTTAAGGCAAGCGAGCAGTTGAATCAAGTGAAGTTAAGACAAGAGGGGTTCCACTGTAATTATGTTTTGCTATGGCGAGGATTGCTATGGAAACCATTGCTATTGCGACGTTTACTATGGCGACGGTTTCCATAGCAACGGGTGCTATGGCGGCGTTTACTATGGCGACGGTTTCCATTGCAACGGTTGCTGTGGCGAGGATTGTCATGGAAACCATTCCTATGGAGACCGTTGCTATGGTGACAGTTGCTATGGAAATCGTTCCTATGGCGACGTGAAATAAGCAGCGATGCGAAGTTGACAACGGTTTGAAGTTCGCAATGGTCTGAAGTTAACAACAGTATTAAGTTAGCAATGGTCTGAAGTTAGCAACAGTATTAAGTTGGCAATGTTAGCAACAATATGAAGTTAATAATGGTCTGAAGTTAGCAACTGTATGAAGTTAGCAATAGTCTGAAGTTAGCAACAGTATGAAGTTAGTAATGGTCTGAAGTTGGCAACAATATGAAGTTAGCAATGGTTTGAAGTTAGCAACAGTGCGAAGTTAGCATTTCCGTTTCAGAGGGCCTAAGAACATACGCCCTTTTGATTCTGAGGAGGGTCTGTACATACAGACATACATACGTTTTAGGAGACTTTCATTTATATATAAAGAAGAAGACAGGCTAGAGGTCCCCGGGCTCGCGCGCTCGTTTTCATTTTATCGACATTAGAAACATGTCTCATCACCGCCGCAACTTTTCACCAACCGGCGCCGCCGCCGCTTTTTTTTGTATTTTTACTTAGACAGTCCCCTCTAAAGGAACTTAGAATATTTCGGACCGCCACTGCCGTCTTCAAGAATAGAGGGAGGGAGGCTGAAATATTCATAGTCCCCCTTAGAGGGACAGAATATTTCGGCTGAGGGCCCCTTAGGCTCTCCATTCGGTGAAGCTGACGTTTTTCCCCTTATAATAAAGGGAAAAGGGGTCAGCTTCACCGAAATGGACCTCCCCACCATATGGTGAAGCTGACCCCCTCAATTCTTGTACACGGCGATGACGGCGGCGGCGACAGCGCGAAATGTTTTTATATGTATAAAGAGATATTTTGAGACGGTGTCTCGGGAACACCACTCGTTCTCGATACTACCACTAGATTTCGCAATTCAAATATTTTCTCGTAAAAGAAGCATCCGCTCTTAATTCGCAAGGCGACTGCTAGATCTCGCATTTCAACTATTTTCTCGAAAATGAAAGGCTATCTGCAAAGATGTAAAAACACGACCGCGGAGCAAAACTTCATCAGTTCTACCGACGACGCCGAACTGGTCACTTTATCCTCATCTACCTCCGGGTCCGAGGAGTTTTCGAAGACGTTAACTCCTCGTGTACGCCGCCTTCCCGAACCAGAGTGAGAATGGCTGACGGCGACGAAGGTATTCCCACGTCCGTATCCCAGTTACCGCTAGTAGGGAACCGCGATAGGATAGGTAACCCCCAGAGGAAGCGAGCAGCGCTCCGACACGTCGTAACACGGTCTATGCCCCGATATCGTGAAAGCCGAACTCTTCGACGAAGACCCTGTACTTCGTAGTAGACGGCAGAGTAGATGCGTGATTAAAGTAAAATTATTTTCCGTGCCGTAATTAAAAATAAAGTAACTTGCACCATTCGTGCGATTTAAATAACTCGTAATACACAGTTATCGATGATTCGTGTCGAACTATCTTTTCTGTCCGTAAAAACTTATCAAATTGTCATGTACCATTGGAATTTCGGTAAATTGCGTTTGCAATTGTTCTTCGTAGTAACAATTAAGATTTGCGGGAAAAATTAGGCAAATTCACAGATTTACAATTTACCGACGGACTATCGGTAAATTACTGTTCTTTTTTTGTTCTTGTCATTCAGAATCGAGATATCGAGTAAAATTCAGTGAAAATTCTTTCTTTCTATTATAAACTAACGAAAAATTCGTACTCTTCGAAATTGTTAAAGTCTTTCAGCACCATCCGCGGAAAACTAACAAATTAATCCTTTTCATCGAGAACAATTGATATTACTGTTTCATTTTAGAACTCGAATAGGTTTCTCAGCATATTGCGATATTTAAGGATCTCAAATACGGTAAGCCTCCATAAAATAGAGATCTAATCATTGTATTTCACATTCCTCGCAGTTTTTTAAATAAAAACCTATTATTTTCACCAAATCGACAACATCTAACGATTATTCGCTCGCAGTGAACTCCTAACGCTACCCGATTCACCGAGAGTGAGGCATCGGTCAAAAGGAAAATTGTTACAATACATATGTCTATATTATAAAACAAATCTGGGCACAAGCTACAAGTACCTACATGGTATACACAAGTACAGCGGCCGAAAAAGTAACGCTAATACATAATATGCTAGGACTGGAGCTCCCCACGAATACCGAACACACCAAGCAGCCGACGTAATTAAGTACTCACGTATACCATGTAGGTACTTGTAGCTTTGGCCCAGCTCTGTTATAAAAATATCTCACCGCCGCCGCTGCGGTGTTCAAGAATTGAGGGGGGGTGTGATTCGTACTTATGTGACACCCGGTATATAATACCCCTTACAAAAATTTAAAAATAATCGAAAATAATTTCTGACACTGGAGCGGTGAGCGGCCCTACAGGGCCTAAGGGAGATTTCAGGTATTGATGTTCCCAATAACTATTAATTGCGGAGGCGATGAGACATTTTTATAATGTCGATAAAAGGAACGCGAGCACTCGTGTTTTTTGTATATTTGTTTTTGTGTGTGTGATAAACTTTCCGAAACTCTTAATGGAAGTCATTTTCTTTCTAAATGCTCTTGAAAAATATCTTACATTCCATGAACGCTAAATGCACACATGCTACAGTAGTGTGGAGAGGAAAGCGTAACATTGATAAGAACGTGACATTAAATAGGATAAATCGCGAAACACTCCGGCACTCGCTGCTTGTATTCGACTGAAACGAGGGTAATCCACGCGGAGTGAGCAATTCTCGTACTCGGGCAAGAAACATGCCGAAAGAAGGAGAGGGCGAAAGTGAACGTTTAACGCGCGTACATATCCTCCGGCAAACCGAACCTGCGAATTCTACGCGCGAAATTGCGAAAATTTTATGTATAACTCGGACTGATAAGATAAATAGTCCGAGCTCTATCGCCATTAGTTACCGCTCTCCCTATGACTGAAGAGGAGTTTTTGACACCTATGCGAACACGCGCTGGCCTTCGGGTTATGTCTGATACGCGCCGAGAATTTCGAAGTTTCAGTGCATTGCAACTGGTATTACCCTCGGAATGAAACTCAAACGCGAGGGAACTGCGGAAATTTTAGAAATCTGAATAATTAAATGAATGGCCAACGTGGATACGGCTTTGAACGACCTTCTTCTCATTAAAAACTCGTTTCTATTAAAGCCCAGAGGATATATATCAAAGTACATCAAACGAAGTTGGGAGCGCGAATGAAATATCAGAGCAAAAGTATGCGTTTGAACTTTTTTTCTGTCTTATTTTTTCGTCATTTTCAATGTGCCGTGTTGTATCTGAAAGCGAACGGGAGCAAAAATAATAGGGCTGCTAACTGTATTCGGGTAATCCGGATTTATCAAAATATTTTTTTCAAAAAAAAAGAAAGGTACGCCAAGTACTGAAAAATCCGTTTTGCAAATATTATTAAAAAAAAAAAGAACCAAATTTTATAAGCCAAGCATAACAGAAAAAAAGGATATTATATAACAAAAAATATTGTTTTTTTTTGCTGTAAAAAAATTGCAAAAAAATTTCTGTAAAAAATTGGCGTTCCAATGCAAAAAGTGGTTTATTGTGACGCTTGTAAACACCGGAACGCCAATTTATTACAGCAATTTTTTCCCAAAAAAAAAACAATATTTTTTGTTATATAGAATCCTTCTTTTCTGTTATGCTTGGCTTATAAAATTTGGTTCTTTTTTTTTTTAATAATATTTGCAAAATGGATTTTTCAGCACTTGGCGTACCTTTTTTTTTTTTTTTGAAAAAAATATTTTGATAAATTTCACTCCTTTTTGAAAAGCTAACATTTATAATTTTACCTTTAAAATTAATTTCGAAGGATCGGATAATTTAGATCAATCAAAATTAATTCTATATGCAAAACCGGGCGAACGGCACGTCACATATTCCACTTCATGATTGCCGGTTATGTTGTTCGAGATCGCAAAGAAAAGTTATAATCGATATAAAATCACACGTATAACACGTAATTCGTAATTTTTCTTTTTTACTTCGCGTCGAGACACTAAACCACGATACGCCATACATAATTATTATTTTCGGAAACACTCAAAAAAATGTTCACGCCGTGACAATACGTGCCGACGATAACAACTGTCAGCTGAGCCGGCTGTGGCGACGAGCGCGCCACCGCGCGAATTTTTCTATGAACTGATGTAAACGTAGACGGAGTATAACATTGCCACCGACAACAGCTGACAGCTACGCCGGCTGTGGCGACGAGCGCGCCACCACGCACATTTTTCGATGAACTGATGTAGACGCAGACATATATATAGGGGACACTTTATAATCGTTTGGATCCTGTGAAATTCCCGACCTCGAGATCTCAAAATAGGCTAAACCAATTGAATGGTAACTAGGCTCTTTCGAAAGATTGACCGAAAATTACATTATAAAAGTGTCCATGAAAATTCAATTCGTTGTATTATTGCGAAGATATATCGATCGAAAGTTGAACGCACTACACACTTCCGATATATTGGCGTAGGTTACTCAGTAGCGGCACGCCTTGTACTGTTTTTTCAGTACTTGGCGTCGAGGCGCTACCGCGCCTCTTGATATCCGAATATTCGCATTACCCGGGTTCGTCGGATTTGACACTTTTCATTCGGATACCCCGATACCCCAAATTATCCGGATACAGTGGAGTCTCGATTTTGACAGCTACTCGGGGGGGACTATTGACAGAATCGAGACTGCATAAGCCCCGCCCCGCAAGGCCCGGTTACGTTGTTGCGCGGCTGCTGTCGGGGGGAGGAGGGGGGCACCAAGCCGACGCTTTGCTTCCTATTGGCAAGCTACACGACCGAATTAGAATAACGGCAGCGTAGTAGGGGGTAGGAGAGCGAGCGACCTGACAAAACCGAGTCTGACAAAATCGAGACTCAACTGTACTCGGATACCGATCGGATTCGAATACCCGGATACCCGATATTATCCGAATATCCGGAAATAAAACTTAAGGAAGCTTCAGTGCGCCACATAGGGGGGATGGACCACACGACGCGCGGGGTGCCGGGTAGGCAACATCCGAAAGAGAATCATGAACCCAGCGAATCATGACTGCAGGCAGCAAACGAACTGTGATTTATAATATCTCAAAAACTGGACGGTCAAAAGTTCCTAATTTTTGACATTTACCTTTCGAAAGCATACTCTTGTTATAGATAGGTTTTCTAATGACATAAGTTCATTCAGATTTTTATAAAGACACTTTGAATGCTAAAAAATAGTAGTACTGCCATACAGCTAATGCTAAATAACTCAACTTTAATATGAATATCTCAGAAACGAAACGGTCAATCGGTTTCAAATTTTGCACGCATCACGATTTCGTGGTTCCTTACAGCATATTCAAATATTCAGACCTGAATCTTCTAATGACCAACTCGCTGAAGCTTAAAAACTATGCCGCGCATTTAAATATATGTTTTATCATTGACTTATTCCATATAATGCTATAATACTGTACAACTTTTTGTCAACCACCAGAAAAAAAACAACACCGGCACGGAATCGATCGCGGTTTATAATGATTACTAAGCCGCCACGCTAACAACCATTCCATTTATCTAAATCGTCAGTTTTGTTCAGATAACGGGATTTTATTATTGCGTAGGGAAACGTTTAAGTATAATTCAAATACGCATTAGTAATTAATTCGATCCACGCATGACCTTCATTCGTCATAGACGATATATATTGTATATCGCTGGTTATATTGGAATATATATTGTGTAGCGCTGATTGCGTGAGGAGCGAACAGTTCATGCGAATACCGTACAAATTGTTAGCGCTTCGAAAAAAAATTGACCACCGACGACTTTCGTTCGTGAGAGGAGCATTTATAAAAATGAACTTGCCTTATTTCTGTTCACACATTAGCAGTAATACATTATAGCTATGTACTGCGACGTCATTTTTGAGGATCACGACTCAAAAGACTCAACCATCAGCTACCGTTGTTGATTTAAGTTTCGCTCTCGCGTGGTCGGTAAAATTAAGAGCTAACGTAAGATTTATTTTGTTATCAAATTTTAGCTACCGGTAAAAACGTGTTATTGGAGAATTTAAATCCCGGTTGGGGGTTCGTTAATTACCGTGAATCAGGACAGATCTTACTTGCCACCCGGTATTTACTGAATTTATCCCCTTACGGTAATTTGCGAGGTGAGGTACGAAGGTTCGATTGTAAAATCGACGCTCCGAATTAATGGTAGAGGAAGAAAAGAAATGCATTTAAGGTCCGTTTCTATTTGGAAGGCCACGTCCGTATGGGATTGCGATCTCCCAATGGCGTGGATTGCTCGATCGCATTTTTCACTATCTGTCCACACATTGGTTGCCGTTATCTAGTAAGTTTACGTTTTCCCTTCAATCCTTCCGAACCCGGAGAGTACCCCCATGCGATGGCCACCACGGATAAGTAAATTACGAGGGCGACAACCTTCCCATTGTCACGCATTGACGTATCGTCATCTGATTGATCCCTTTAATTTTCGAGTTTTCGAGAATCGTGAATATTAAAGATCCGCGTTACGCGAAGAAGGCAGTGCTCGCCGCACTATCGATCCGAACGGTGCTCTCTGTCCCTCAGCCCTAGTGCTGCGTTTACTCTCCCCCGCGCTATCGACTATCGACGGGTCTCGGTAGATCCGTGCGCGGTATCGAAATACTCGGAGCTATACCATGCTCTCTCTTCGTGTGTTATCGTTCTCGGTCTCACTCATGGGTTTCGGTGATTCCGGTTTCGGAATATTTGCTATCGTCTGCGTGTGTTACCGGTGTGACGAATGTTCGCGCGTAATTTACGCATGTTATCGATTCGATTCATTATAATTCACGTGTGTTGACCGTTCGAATAATTACAAACCAGATGTGTTAACCGTTCGATTAATTACAGTCCAGATGTGTTACCGATTCGGTCAATTGCAATTGGCGTGCGTTATCGATTCAATAATATGTCATTATATCACGGGTGTCATCGATTCGATTTGTCGGGACTCTACCATGTGTGGGTTTATAAAATGTTCCCTTTAGCTAGTGCTTTTGTGACTGTCGCATCGAACTGGAAGGTTAGTGCTTTGTCTTTCATGCCATGTATGTCTACTATCAAGTTTTTGCCGATTTATCCTGATACATGCCTCCGCTTTCGATCGTCTGTTACCTTACTTGTTCTCGCTTGCAACTTCCATCTATCGCTACCGTTATATTTAATTTGGTTTTCATGTTACCTTATACCTTCTCTCTCGCGCTATCCGTAAATGCCTACGAGTCTATCGTGATTTTGTAGTTTTACTAAATTTTGTCAACAGTGGAACACGTAAGCAATACTTCGATTTGTTATTTATTTGATTTTACCCTGGATAGCTGAACTAGTGTCCACGCCCTCTCTCCAAAACCTAGCATCCTGAGCAAATCCGGAATACCTTAACCGATCTCTCTATCTCCGAAGCTGTGTAATTTTCAGTTTTCAAGTTACGTTTACGCTAAAAATATCGCGGTTTGTCTATTGAGCCGAATAATAAAAATAGGCCGGCGCTCAACAGCTCTCGCAGTCATGGTAGGCAGAGAGAATGGGCGAAGTTGTGCGTGACGTAAAAATCACGTTACAATATACAACATAAATCATTATTGTTTTATAAAAAAATGTTTGTATAGGTTTTTTAGTTCGTGCAGTTTATACTTATTGAGTACATTATGCGCCCCCGCCTCCCGCAATTCTTCCAAAACAAAAGAAGTATCGCTTCGCGAACGCGGGGTTCGACTCCGATACACGCTTATACACGAAAATGATTGCGCTGTAATATTATTGATAATGCCGACGCGTTACCCGAGTTAGGTCTGGAACCACTGCAAAAAATATGCCGATGGTCTAGAAGCGACATGCACTCTCTGCGACCACGTTTGGCAAAAAAAAAGTTTAACGTCGGCACTAAACACGCACTTGTTAACCGTATACGGGTTGCAAAATCCAGGAAGCGAACATATTGTCACCGGTCAAAAGCGCAAGTAAGCAACATTCATTCTTTTTCTTCACACTGTACCCCACTGTTCGAGCTCAAGTATACCATCCGTTTTTCCGAACTACTACTTTTTTTAGAACAAAAATGCATAAATGTGTTTGAGTGAGCCTGTTATTTCTCTTAATAGTTGATAAATTGCTAGGGGCCGAAAATTGTAAAGTTTTTTCTTTCTTAAAAATATTTATTTGTTTTTTTGTTTTGCGATGTTGGCGGTACAAAGTTTATGTAGAATGTGATTGAAGTTTTGTTTTTGCTTTTAAAGTGGTAACGATTTACGCCTAACGCTTGTACCATGAAGGCAAGAGAATAACATTTGCTTAGAATATGAAAACAAATTTCTACACGTAATTTTAGCTCAGCTAGAAGCTAGACGGCAAAGTATCAGCTGTCGTAACAGATTCGGCGAAGGATGCGTTAAAGTCTGTAAGAGATCTCGAAGCTCTGTTGATCAACGAAGGCATTAGTTACGCCGCTCATAGTCTACAGTTGTGTGTCGCACAGGTCCTTACAATAGAGGGGTTTGACAACGTGTGCGGAAAAGCTTCCAAAGTTGTTGCATACTTTCGTCACTCAAATATTGCTGCATCTGCTCTCAAAAGAAAACAAAAGCAGCTCGGCTTAGGAAAGCTTAAATTAATTCAGAGCTGTAAAATGAGGTGGGACAGCACTTACGCAATGATTGGTCGATTGGTTATAAATAGAAGTTCAATGACAAATGTTCTCTAAGATCGAGCTATAACGAATCCCCTACAACCGCGGAACGTATGGAAATTACCGAACGTGAGTGGTTGGCTATGGAAGAACTTTATAAAGTTTTGAAGCCTCAACAGGTAGCAATGACGGTGCTATGTAGCGATTCACACGCACCGATTTCGATGGTCCGTCCAATCGTTTTCGTGCTACAGAACAATCATCTGCATGAATCCCGAGATGACGATGGTATAATCCGAATGATGAAGGAGACACTGCGTGATGAATCATCGTCACGTTTCGATTTGGAATACGATCCTGATATCGGTGTACATGCGAGAGAAGTAGCTAGTTTCCTCGATCCATGATATAAAGACGTGCTCGTGGAGACTCCGGAAAGTAGATGTGCTATCCGATCAACCGTGCGGGACATGTTCATAGACGATGAAATCGAACAAGCTGACGAAGAAAATCACGCAACGGCAATGGATTTTTTATTCCAAGCGAGTCCCAAAAACAACAGTGCGGCCACCACTGATATGTATCTGACCGATCTTCAAATCAGCCATAATATGAATCCGGTTGAGTGGTGGGCAACACGAGAACAGCTATATCCCGCATTGGTAGATCTCGCTAAGAAATGTCTGTGCATTCCTGCAACCTCTGCCAGTGCCAAGAGAGTGTTTTCAACTGCTGGGAACATTTTTAGTCCAAAATGAAATCATTTACTGCTCGAAAACGTTATCATTTTGGTATTTCTTTATCAAAATCGCAAACTACTGTAATGAGTTGACGCAATTGGCAAATAATTCAGGAGATGGCAAATCCGACAAATAAACTTCTCCGCGATATGTTTTTACGAAATCGGACATACTTATTATAATTAATATAATCATTACCTTGACAAGGTCATTGACGGTTTTTTCTTATTCTTTAATTTTATTTCAATCGATAAAAAGCTTATTACACGGTGGTTTGATCGTAGCCCATTTATTTTATTTTTTTCATTTCAAGCGACTTTCCTTCACATCCCGAATAAAGTATTATTTACCATTCACCATTCCTTTTCTTTTTTTTTAATTCCGATATATCATGCTATTATCTGTGGTTTACGAAGAATGCAATTTTCACCGCAATTTTATTATAGTATTTGTATTTTTTTTCTTTTGTATAGTACGGTTATTTTTTTCCCGGCTAATTATTGGTTTTCGCATGCACCGTAGGCTATGAATTTTATTCAGATGTTTTTCCATCAGTCGTTAACACCTCTTTTGATTCGAGATTTTTGGTTACAAATACCCGTATTATAAGCTTAATATCAACTCGTTCTGAGACCTTTTAATTTTCATTGTTCCATCACGATCTTTTGCATTATGCTCTCACTTTTTTTAAAGCTAGTTTAAAGTGTTTTTTCAAATCAGAGATGTAAATGACACAATATTACGTACTGAATAGGAAAAACAGTGAATACAAATACATTGATGACGATGAATAGCGTCTTGCAGATGCGAATATCTGGACATCCGTAAATCCGGATCAGCCTCAAAATCGAGTATCCGAATATTCGAATACCCGGATAACCCGGATATCCGGATACCTGCAAAAGTTGCAGCTCAACAAAATAGCATTGTGGCCTTGTGGATTATGAGTTTGATATATTAACTAGTCGAGGACAGAAATGTCCGAGTCTTTTGACGTCCACGAGGAACAGTATCATCAAGCTCTACGAAAGCAAACGGCAATATTTACCGTGAAAAAACAGAGATTATTATACGCTCAGGTGCTAAATGCAAAAGATTTATTTACTAAAGTAAGGAAAAAATACTTGTTAAAGAAAAAGAATTAAATAGTTGTCCAAAGAAAAACACGGGTACCTATAACGGAGTTACAGGAATTTCTACCATTGTTTTCTTTCGTGAATTTCTTCCGTTGTTCTGGAATTTATCGATCGCTTAGAAACGTTAGCATAAAAAGATAGCGTAAAAAGTGTGCGTAGCAACTTTTTTTTTCGCATTTCTCAATGCCCGATGTTAATTCGAAAAGAATTAGATGCATTAAAGCGTCGAAAACAGAATCATTTATTTTTGGTGCCTGCAGGGAACACTGTCATCAACTATGCGGCAATAAATTTGTCGGCAGTAGTGCGAAAGCACTGACAAACTAGCAATTTAACATGTAAATAATCGGTGTTTTCGCCCCAGTTGTAGACTCCGGGCACGTAGGGTACGCCATCTGGATACTCGGTAAAATATCCACTCGGAAGCTGTGCTGCACCGCAAGTAGAGTAACATAACCCAAGCATTGCATTTCAAAATTTCACGATTATGGACTGATAAAATAAAGTGCCAATGGCACAGTCATTATTCGATAGGTAATATGCCTCTAAGCCGAATACCGAACAACTCGTGGAGGGCCTCAGAATCGTAATATAGAGCCGGAACACGGAAAGCTACCGAGCCAAAAGATGCGAGGCATGCAGCCATGCATTGACCCCTCTGGTGGCTTAGCGCCACACCAGAGCAACTTGTTTGCATGCCTTCCGGCTCGTAACCGTAAATGCAAACGTAAACGTCGTCGGTGCAGCTACGGTAACTGCCACTAGGCGCAGTACGGAACATACACATAGATAGATAATGCTAGGCGAGAGCCAGCAAAAGCGGACGAGTTAACGCTGGGAATAGGATAATACTCCGCGACAATGCAAAAACATTTTCTGCTTGGTGCGGGAGCAAGGAATTCGAAACTAACCGACCTCAAGTCCAATATTACACGGTCGCGGCGAGCTCGAGGGACTATTGAAGCACGGAATTCGGAAACTATTGATCGAGGCCGGGTTTCACAAGTAATTAATATACTCAGGTGTACAAAATGGTCCCTCATGGATCCGTTGATGCCTTAGGCAAAGATTGTAATAAACAATTGTATTGTTTGATGCGTTTCAACTTCAGTCATACAGATCTTAGGTTATAGGTCTTGCATTGTATAATGTCCATACTAACAGGTTTTTTGGCTCGTACATTCGCTTTGACTTTTGATGAAGCATTACTCATGCCGTTCTTCCATTTGATGATACATTATTTATACAACTATATTCAAGAGCTGCAAGATCATATTTTCAATTTCATTTTATAACAACCTAAATAACGCGGCTGTTTTGTTTGTCGGGTTTATCTAATCGAACTGAAGCCTAAATGCAAGTGACCGCGTCAAGTTTGTGTATTCCAGTCAAATCCCTATAAAATGATTATTTGAATTCAAACTGCGATAAAATTTTCAATCAAGCAAATCAAACTATACCAAATATCTAGTGACAGACTATGATAATCTGTGAGGTAATATTAATAGACAAGACAGTGTCGGTGAGTGTCCGTGAGAGGATTTATGCAATGACTAGGACGAGGTGTTTCTGAATGAAAGTTAAGGGTCTGTGCGGACGAATATGAGTATCTGTGAGCACCTGTGTGTTTCGTGTGTGTTGGTGCGCACTTTTATGGGTGTTTGTGGGTGTCGATGAGTATCCATGAGAGTGTTATTAC
Source organism: Buathra laborator (assembly GCA_934046635.1). Classification (NCBI taxonomy): domain Eukaryota; kingdom Metazoa; phylum Arthropoda; class Insecta; order Hymenoptera; family Ichneumonidae; genus Buathra; species Buathra laborator. Next base: position 1,173,191 of record OW203896.1, read on the forward strand.
GACAAATGTGATGCTGAATAAAGTGTCCGTAACACTCCAGCCAGCCTTCGTGAGTGTTCATGTCATTCATTATTTATAAGAGGTTATATCAGAATGTTTATGTGATTGACTAATCTTCCTGTGTTCACAGAAAAATACCCGAAAATACCCCACAAAAAGTACTTTATTATTATGTAAATTTCTGTGTTGATGTGGCCAATCAATATTATTTTCTTATTGTTCTAGCTTAAAATTTGTTCACATTCCACCCTTAATTCCTTCATCTCTGTCCCCGCAACTTCTTGTCCAAAGTTTTGCTCTTCGTCACACTTATTTACAATCCATTTCCACACGATTTCTTTACCGCGATCCTTCCGCTTCTATCCACTTTGGTAATAAACGTTGCTTAATCGTCCCTCCCCACCTCCGCATTTCCTTGTCTTCCCGCTTCCCTATGTCCGTCACTTGCATTCGTCCCATTTTCTAACACCTTCCCTCATTGTTTTTCCTTCCTTGTCGATTACTTGCCCACCCTCCTTCGATGAGCTCCCCGCTTTCTAACACCCTATTGTTAAACAAGCAGGACACCATCAAGGTACAGCGTTGAGACCCTTAGAACGAATTCGTCGACGCGCTAGCGGGCGGCTTCGACGGTTGAAAAGGTGGGCTCTTAAGAGCGAGAAAGATTAAACTGCGAGCGACCGCCCCCTCTATCGATTTTCCCCTCCGAGGGAAAACATAGTAGCAACCATCTGGAACATGGGAAATGATGAAAATTCCAACCACGTTTGCGTTGTACCCGTACGACATTGTATCGAAACGTCGTTTCAATAATCCTGTCGTGTACGTTGCTTTTCCTTTCCTTTCTTCGTCATCCTCTCGCCACTTGTCCCGTTTTCCAATTTTTTCCGAGTAGACGGTTCGCGGAATCCATCGACCCTTGTGTTTCGCACGTCGAACGGTGATTCACTTCGAGAATAAATAGATTGCACCCGTCTCATTGGTTTGATTAAAGGACGCGCTAGCCGAACCAATGAGAAATATGTAATACAAAGGCAAAGGGAAGAAAGATCCGTTATAACGACGTGTCAAGAAAACAACTCGTTTTGGACGGATAAATTGGACGAAAACAGTCGTCGTCTTGGAGGAAAATGATGCGTAGAATTTATAGGAACGTCAGTAATATTCGCATGATGAAGCAAGCCTCTCGAAGGACCTTTCGATCAGCAATAGCAACTGTAGGATGATGAAGCAACCCGTAGAATGGCTACCGGATTTCCGTGTCAGTGATTATCCCTGCACTTTTTTCCTTTTTTATTCCACGAGAAAGTAATATTAGCCGACATGGAACGACATCGGTGATGTCAGGTTCTGACGTCTATTCTTTGCAGACTAATAGGGTATCGACGAATAAAGACCGCAAAGTAAGATAGGTTGATCAGGGATGACCTTGTTTCTCTTCGCTCTTGTTTCTGAAAGATGACACAGAGGCTGCGTCGTGAAATAAAAAAAGTGTCTTCAAGAAGATGTCCGCGAACTATGACCATGTCACGTAAAACATCAGAAAATATGAATTTTTCGTATGTTGTCACAACTCTGCAAGAAAGTTTCTCGGATAGCCGTCAAAACACGTTATATTGCTCTGTATCGTAAAGAAGTTTACTTTTATTATCGTACATTTCGCGTGTCTTCATATTTTATTGTTCATGTTAGAATTTTATCCTCACTGAGGTCGACCACATGATGACGCGTGCACCCGGGGTAATGTCCGACGGTGGTCCTAACTAGACTTTCATTTATAACAGGGTGGTCACTAAATCCAATGACAAACATTTCCTGACATTTTCCTAAGTCTTCAAAAATAAAGGAAAAATAAGAAAATGTAGGATATGAAATATCCCTACTTCCAGCATTATTAAGTGTTTATTATTCTATGGAGACGTCTGTATTTCGAAAAAATGTGATTTTTTGATTTCATTGGTTGTAACAAAAAGACGAAAAATCGCCTTTAAATCTGAATGAATTATTTCTAATTTCTGTACTGGTTGTAGGTGAGTTTTGACGCTATACGCGTAGCCGAACTCTTGAGTGGTCGAGCTAAAACGATACCCACAAATCGCTCTCTCTCTCTCCCTCACCATCTCTCCCAGAGCGCATAATAAATATCGCTTTCTCTCTCTCTCTTTCTCAAAATTGCAAAAGTTGATGAATTGTTGTATTCGCTTTAACAACGACTTGCCAAGGGATGAGCACATCACACCTCATCGCCTTGAACTACGATGGTTCTCAGTTAAGAATCGAAGATTGTTGTTTCTTGGGACGTGTGTTCACCGCATAGTGAATGGCGCTGGAGTAGAATATTTAGAAGAATTTTTCGTCAGGAAAAATCCTGAAGCACGGACTTCTTCGCGCGTTGTGGCACCCGAATTCTTCCACACCCCGCTCTGTCGCACAGCTTCCCTTCGTAACTCTTTCCACGTGTCCGCGATCTACTTTTGGCACTCGCTTCCACATGCATTGACATCCGAACAGTCGTTCCCCGTTTTCAAAAATCGTCTTTTTGAATATCTGCTGAGTGGAGAAATTGCTAACTTTGCTCAGAGATAATAATGGATCGTAATGATTCGCAATGATTCGCAACGATCTGCAATGATTTCGTTGGCTTACGTCTGCTTGTGCGTGTATTGCTATATTTTCGGAACCGAGATAAGTATAATTTTTAGTATAGATTTACTTGGTTAAGTTTTTCGGGGATTTGATGGTGTTAACATCGTACATATTTTATTTTTGTTATATCTCCAATTTTTTAGTTATTTTTGTTATCATATGATACACTTTTATTTCAATTTAAATTGATTGTTATCACTCATCCTTGTATAATGCGATCAACCATTATCTCTACTTTATTTTTATTTTTAGTTATTCATTATATTTAATTTACTACATTTTGTTATATTTAATTATAAGATTATCGTTGAACTCTGTAATTAAAAAGTTTGCCCCATAGTTCATACTAGGGCATTAATAAATCCAAATCAAATCTCTCTCTCTCTCTCTCTCACACACACACACACGCACGCACGCAAGCACGCACGCACGCACACACGCGCGCGCGCACACACACAGACCAAAGTTGTTTGGTATTAAAATTGGCAAAAATACAGAACCTTGCAAATGGCATAATTGCAACTTGCTTCACCGTAATTTAGTCAAAACGACTTGCCTTGCTTTAGGTTATGCGATTAGATCACATGTAGAATTTGATACATAAGTGGAGTTGCTGCAAAGGATGGTTACCATTGGATTACCAAGAACTCATAAAGCGGTCTACATTTTATTAAAATCGTTATTTAAAAAAAAACTAGCAGCGGTCGCACGCTGTGCGCGCGTTTCCTTATTTCTCTATTCAATTTTTTTTTTTCGACTTTAGTAGATTAAATGTTATATATCACACTGTCAAAATTTGTCAAACAACTGTCAAAATACAATATGACTGAAGCTCCTCATCGAACGACTCCAGCTTCAGCCTCGTACGACGGTCAATCAGACACCGAGTAAAGCCACAACAATACAAATATCGAAATTTCGATAGTGAAAACTCGAAAGTCCATATATATCGCCACCAATTTTTTATAAGGTGACTAGGAGGTTACGGACGTGCGCTGCGCGCTGCGCGCGCGTCCGAAACCTCCTGTCGCATCTCGCGACCAATCACGGCACGAATAAACCGACAACAATACATATATCGAACTTTCGATAAATTGCGAGATATATCGTGACACACCAACTTTTTATAAGGTGATTATTGCTATTTAGCTCTAATTGGAAAAAAGTCTATCTATACGGCTAAAGCTTGATAAACAAAGGTGAATATGAATATGTCGTTGATAAAGAAAGAAACCGACACTTTGAATAAAATGCTATAAGATTTTTCATTTTGATATTATCTAAAAAGCTTGATTATGTTACTAATTGACAACTGTTGACTAGTTTTATTGAACTTATGGTTCCGCTAATTAGTGTCGATACTTCATTTACCTTAGTTACCTTACTGGTACAAGAAACTAAAAAAAAAATGATTCAATCAAATCTCATGATACTTTAGTTGAACAATTCTCGATGACGATTTTTTAATTCACAGTTCTTCTGACAGAAGCCGCTCTGTAATAAATATACATATTCGAAAATGAGGCAAGAATTAAAACGCTAGTCTGGTGTATATTTTCGGCGTATTAAATTCAGTTTACCTCAATTCGTTGGACAAATAGTCCGCTAATACGTGGATACATGTGAAAAATCAGATTGTGTATCGTTCAGCATCGCCTGGAATCGGTGGGCGTTTATTTGCTCGGTACTTTTGACCGTTCGTGTTTTTTTTTGCGATCCAATTAGAGGACGAATGGTCTGGCGCGTCGAGTGACGAGATAAAATTTTCGTAACTGGTGACGTAAATAACCAAAAACCAAAACCAAACCACAAACGGCTTTTCTGCAATTTGGGCGTTAGTTACGATCACCAAAACTTCAATGATGTGAACGAACGTAACTATATAAATTGTAACGAAGCCTTAACGTCATGGATGGAACTACTAATAGCCATTTCGTAAGATTCGAAACATTTCATAGCCCGACATTTCCCGGTAACGCCGCAGCAACATAGCACATGTTTTATATCGTATGCGAGAAAGGAATAGCGGAACGATAGACAAGAACAAAGAGGATTGTTCTACACTCTCCTAGATCATTTCGCAGCTCTAAAAAGACGGAAAGTCAGCAAACCAGGAGGATGGGCACGCGGAACGTAGAAGAACAAAGTACGCGGTGGATCGTCATCTCGTGGAACACGTGCCGAACGACTCCACTAAAGGCTTAACGGCTCGCTGTGGGCGGGGAGGTGGAACGGAGTTAGCACGGACGTGCGAAACGTATGGTCACATAACTTAGAAGTTCGTTACGTTTTCCCCGCTATAAACTTATATGTGCCATCGGCCATAGATAAAAAAAAATTAGTAAGATCTTTTTTTTTCCTCAACCGGACCAAATTTTTCGGTAACAAAACCAAATACGAAAATTCTATTTTTTCGATCTTCGAAAATGGACGGATCACATATATATTAATTACAGAATTCCATATAATCCTATAAAAGTAAAAAATCATTAATAAATTATTCATCAAATTGATCGATTCTGCTACGTCGCCTTTTCCTCGGATGATTAACGCTGAAATTAGCGATTAAATCTCAAAAATATTTTTAAAAAATGTATTGAATATTGAAAAATATTGAATTTTTTACGGTAGCGGAATAATTGACCCGATGGAACAAGAGATCTTTGGGTAACGAATAATAATTGACTGGCAAATGTACATCAATAGCTCAACTCATACGTGGCAAACTAAATTTTCGCCTGCTATACAATGACCAGCGATTTCACCGAACAGAAACGAGTGAAATATAGTCGTTTGTAGCAACTTGGTGAACCACATGAACCGGTTGGCTTCCACTCGCATTAGTCCACAACGGTTCACATACATACATAAACACATGTGCATATTATTGTATATGTACTCACCTGATTTTCAGTGACGAGGTGTCAGGCCAAAGCGGAACTGTGTCGGCGTAAGCCAACTGTGGGGCCGACCCGCGTGAAACACGCTAATTAATTAGCGACAATAAAGCCAACGATAAGAACAATTAGTCAAGCAACCACGTAAAGCACTGTGCAAACTTTCCGTGAACGAGAGCGTCAAGCTTACAGGAATTTCCTTCCAACACGAGCCACCAGTCACCAATTTATTAGAGCAATGACCGAAAATCACTTTGCAGTTGTGTCAAAAATGTTTCTTCTTCTCGTCTTTTTTTTTTTCAAAATCCGTCGCTCATTTTAATTTTTGCGAATTAAAGCCGTACTTTCGTTTGATCTTTGCTCGAAGTCGCATTCAACGTTCATTACAATTGTTTTTTTTATTTTTAATGTTTCGACGTTATTGGTGTGTTTGTTTTTAGCACTACAGCGATTAGATTAGATTAGATTAGATCGGATGAAATACTTTTTAGAGCGATTGATTCGACTCTTTGGCTTTTGTATTTAGCTTCTTCTTTTGCTTCTTCGAATGATTTGATTTTCAGTCCCGAGAGAACAAACGCACGAAATCAAACAATCTCCGTCTAGGCAAACTATGTAAAGCCTCCACTCGGATTCCTTCCACCCTTATTCATCGCCCTCGAGCACGAAAGGTGGAAAGGAGGACGCGGAGGCATAAAAGTAGGATTTGGACAAGACGACTTAACTTTTGCTCGCTCGCTTGCCGACATGAATTTTCTTGCTGGTTTTATGCCGTTCGCAAAGCGCGCGCGAACGCTTCATCGATCGTCGAAGGACCTGGAACTGCCCGAATGTCTTTTAAGTCGGCTCATAAAATTGCCGAAACATCAATCGGCCAGCGATGAACATCGGCATAAACACCATCAAGTTATCGCGAATATACCGTAAAAAATCAATCGACAAATCCGCGAATCTTCGTTCCATTCGGTGATTAATTGACGAAACGCGGAAAAAGTGTAACGATGTCTTGTCAAGGCTGTCAACGAAAGTAACAGCTTAATTAGCTGCGATCCGCGCAAAAACAAAACAAAAAAGGACCTCTTGGCGAAGTGATTAATAGGCGTCGCTGAAAGAGATTCTCTCGATATATAAGTCCGTGAACTTGATATATCACTTTTCAAAAGACATTCGTGGAAAATGACGAAATTGAACTTGAACCCAATTTGATTTATTGAATTAAATTGAATCGAAATTTTTTTTATTTATTAGTATTTTTTCTTTCCTGAGTTTTAATATCGTCGTAAATCACAGCGACGATATTGCTATATCGCGGTTAGATATAAAACCGTTCCAGAAAAAAAAAATGAAGATATCACGAAATCGGAACAGAACCAATTTAAATTGCTGAACCGATTCCGATTAAATTCCGATCGATTCCGACGCTGTTGAACTGAATTTCCTAACTCCTCGATGATTCCAGGAAAACAGTCTATCGCAGTAGTTGCAAACTTGAGAAATTCATCATGCCCCCCTCCTCCCCGCAGTCGCCACGTTGACCACACATAAACACACACACACAGACACACACGAAGGTATGCACATAGAAAGCCCACAGAGAAGTCGCTCAAAGTCTTTCTTCGGCAACTCCAAGGTACACACTGTAGGCCCCTATGGAGAGACTTCACTCTTTCTTTCTTTCTTCAACTACTTTTGCCCCAAAGAAGTTTAACCTGACAGCTTCTACTCGACTCTCAACTCTTCTTCTTTCTTCCACAAACCCGTCATCCGTCGAAAACAAATCCCGCCGCATTTCATCCGCTAAGTCATCCCCCAACCTTCCCGCCGCCCGCTATACTCTCGTCGTAGCCCTGTATTTGCCTCGTTTTCCCCTCGTCGGCCTTTCCACACCTCGTTATACACTTCTGGCTTTACAACTTCACACTTCCTTACTCGCGACAAATATATCTTCACTTCGACCTCGAAAATTCGCTTCGTCGCAAAAACTTGGACAGTACAGTTTTCACCTGAACTACTGAGCTACTGAGCTACTGAGTTTTCACTTAGTCACTTTGTTCGTTTAATTAAGAAGAAAATAATTAATTAGTAAAGTTAAATAATGAATGTTATAATGTTAACATTTTTTAAATTACTATTCTAGAATTAATAGAGTAAGTTTTATAATGGCGTATATTCGTTTTTTGTATTATTTTAGTCTTTTACAGAATTTTTTTTTTTTTTTTCTGTTTTTATTAATAATGTTTTTACACAGTGGAACGTTATTGCTATTTGTTCGGTATCCGTAGCTCTGTGCAGTTTCGACGCTTCCGATCAGCTCTGCGTTGGCGTACTGAAGGAGGAACGCGCACGATGCCGGCACGAACAGTACTGTGCTGTTCTCGCGGAGTGTGCCGCGACGCCGCACAACTCTGTCGAAGCCCTGCCTCCCCCGAGTGGCGCAAAAGCTCTTCTTCGCGCGGCGGCCCGCAAGAATTTCTCCTGTGCCGCTGCTTTGCTATTACTACATCTACTGCGCGCACATATATGTATATATATAAATCGTGTATAGCGGTATACTATAGTTACTAACTCCGTTCGCTTCGCTCGTGAGCTCCATGTGCTTTTCAGTTCAGTCTTTGCAGTTCATTTGGTATCCTGGTCTCGGTTACTGCTTACGTACTTTGATCGGATTCATCGGGGAAAACATACGATACTGGGGAAAAATTCATTGGGCAACTCAGTCGCAGTGAAATCAATGGTTATCCCATTTCTTGGCTGAAGTTCCAGCGACCTTGAATTTCTTGGAGCCATTCTTTTGGAGTGTTTTTCGATATTGGCGAAGAAAGGACTCGTAATTTTTTTTTTAACGTTCTGACTCCGATCGGATTCCTCGTCGATACTTTATTTTCCTGATAGAATTCTTATATTTTTATCTGCTACATTGGAACGGGATAATTTTTTTTCCGCGTGGCAACGTACAAGAAGAAAGGAAGGTCGAGGAAAAGTTAATCTCAAATTAATATTGATTTTCCTCTCGCATGTTGTCGACTGACGATAGTAAATGGAGGAAAAATTAATTTTGTCCAAGTGTAGTGGATAAAAGTGGGAATTCTATCGGGAAAATACAGTACTGAAGGGGATTCTGATTCGAATCGCGTTTGTAAAACAACAATAAAGAGACGAGATACTTCTACAAAAAAGTGACCGTCCAAAATTTGAGGCCGAGCGACAAAAAGGAAAATAAATGTTCTCATTTCAGCTCTGCATTTAGCAGAATTGTGAAAGGCTTTTCTTTTGTCGTCCGTGTAACCACCTTTTGTCTTCACTGTACCAATTTCAGCTCGTCGTGTGAGTGTCAGAATCCTTAATAGGGTTTCTTGAGGTTATCGAGTTCGCGATGCTCAAACGAAACCCTAAAAAAAAAAAACACAACTGTGTCTCTATTATTGACAGAAAATATCTATTTGTAAGATTTTGCGGTACAGTTACTTTTTCCTTCTGTATACATTGTGGCTTTTTTTCATTAAGATAACAAAGTCTCCGAGTACAGAGAGAGGAAGCCAGGTACATCGGATCGCGAAGAGTCACCTTAGGACAGAATATTTCGAGTCAAGGAGTCACTTTATGACTTAATATACTTTAAGCCATGGATCCGTTTTAAACAGAGAATATTTCAAACCAAAGGGATTGCGTTGTGAGAACTTGATGCGAAAGCAAAGGCAGAGGCGGCGGTTGGCTTCTCCACACGGACGGAAAGGTACCTTTTGATGGAGCTGGCCCTTTTCATATTTATCGTAAGGCGAAAGATCAGTTTCGTCGAATGGTGTTCCTATCACCGTGAAGCTGACCTCCCCGATTTGTACACGACTCCGGCGAGATTTTTTTATAATATAGAAACATATATGCATTCTTATGGTTCATGCAAATACACCCAATCGATGCATATTAAACAGCCAAACATCGTCGTATCGAAGGCGATGTCATTTTATACCGAATTCGTGAAACAAACTTTTGTCAGAACTGCGGCAACTTTCCTGCAAAAGTTTATCTTTTGAGTGTCAAAGAGCTTATACATACACACAATCGATGCATTTCAAACGGCCAAATCAAGGTTCCTGAGTCATGAATTGTGACCTGCGGTTCCCGATAGTGAGAGACCTCTCTCCCGGCCTACCTCACTTTTTTCCAACCGTAATGAAGTTGCTGGCAAAAGATCCCCTTATAGTAAATTCAATTCAAAGAACATTGCAACGAGTTTTGAATAAAGACTTTTCGTACACCAGAAACCTCAAGTCACGAATGAGGAATACGACCATGACCTCAGTCTTCCAGGCTATACAAAATAACCGGGTCGCAACAAGGCCTTATGTTACAATAGGTCAATGGTTGATACCATCTAGAATCCTAGATCTCGAATACACGAATTAGGAACCTCGGATAGGTTCCTAATTCCGAAGGTCATCAATGGATGTTTCTATTTTATGGTCGTTTTTTTCTGAAGCCCCTTCTTTCAGGCAGTTGGCTATTTTCATTATAAATCCTGATTAGCGATTAGATGAAATATAATAAGAATTCCTAACGATAAATCCTAAGAGTAGCCTTGAAGGCGAAGAATCCGCAGTGGTAAAAAGACGGGAAAAAAACTGGCCAATGGACCGTCGACTAAGCGGAACCGAAGTCTGAGACCGCCGTGAAATCTTTAGCCCTCACAGCACAGGTTTTTTTGCCCGGTTTTTTCTCTTTCCACGTGCGAATGCGACACTGTAGGGATAAGTCAGCTCGGGAGCCACCGGGCTCCGGAAGCAACCAGGGGCAAGAGGACTCGGTCTCGGATGAAATAAGGTTAGGTAATATAATAAAGTTACGTCAATTTGATAAAAACCACCCGAGCAAATCCACTACGGGTCTTTAACGTCCAGACGAGGGGAAAAATGTCAAATAAATAAAAAAAATGTCCTGCTAGCTTCCCACTGGAGTTTGCAGACCAGTATATATCCGTCGGCTAATGCGCAGTTTTGACTTTTTTTCTGTAACTCGAAACGTTTTGTGCCGCATATTTGAAGCTTGGTTACTGTGACTAATACTAAAAGCGTCTACATCGAATCCGCACGAGCGATACTTAGCGCCTGACTACCCGTCACTACACCTCACCGGATCGCGTGCGCCCCTCATTATGTGCCAAGCGCGATAAGAGCTTTTATTTGATATTTTTCAGTATAACGAACAAACGCGATTGTGGCAATATCGTGCTGCTCGATTATTAGGACAAATAGGACACAAGAGTTCAGTTATATATATATATATATAATTTTTTTAGCCACTAATTTGAAGCAAAGAAACAATTCATTCAATTTGAATAATTGTACTGATATTGAACAAATCTTCTAATTCTTCATGAGTTCTTTATCTTCTTTCAATTATTTTTTAGTAAGTAAGAAAGTGCAAAATGGACACACGGCACAACTGCAAAAAACCGGGAAAACTGCTGAAAAATATTTTTTTTAAATTGGCGCAAATTTTGTCCAATATTAAAATACAATTTAAGAACACATTATTCAGTGCATATAACAAATTAAATTCGCATTTTTTATTGACCATTTTCAACTCAATTTAAAAAAATATTGATTCCATTTTTTTTAAACTGCATTCCAAATTGTTCCAATTATTTGTTATATTACTTTTTTATTTATTAACTTTACATACTACTACAACAACTACTTATCACTTATTATTTACTTATTACTGTTATTATTTATTATTCTTATTATTTCGAACTATTTGTTACATGTGCCCATTTGCCCCGTTCGCGTCTATAGCTCGATGCTATGCCTATATATCGATGTTGAGTTAATTATTTTCTTCACGGCGATGATACTGAACATCATAGTACATTAAAACAGCATTTCAGCCCAAAATATGCTCAGATTATTACTGAGATCTTTCGCATTTCCGATGTAATTGCACTAAAAAACGAGAAAGATGCAGTTCCTTCTATGTTCAGGGTGCTGGAAGAAAAGTCTGTGCGCGCGACAAAATGAAAAGCTATGGAGAGAACCGTAAGCGTACCGAATGTATCAAGCAGCGAGAGCTTGAATTCGATTCTCCCCCGTCGTTGAAAGCAACGTTAGTGAAATGTTATTCGAGAACAAAGGCTCGGCTGCTCGGTACAGAGAGGCACAAGAGCCGCGGGAGTGGCGTATACACCGAGAACGAAGAATTTTCAAGACGGCGCACGCGAGCTATATGCCAAGTGCCTCCATTAATAAGATGAAAGGAAAGAGCTACCCTTCCGCCGAGGATAAGTGCATCATAGTTGGCGCACCGGACTCACTCCTCGCAGCTCCGCAGCGCAACGTTACGACAATCTCCCGGCTTCTTTTTAATTATTTATTACGCTCTATTGTAGGTACCTCGCACAGTTTTGGATGTATATGACCTGACAAATATTTATTCTTAGCAGTTAACGCGACCGGGAATTGTGAAGAATGAAACATAACCAAAGTCAGTCCCAGCGAGTTGTTCCATTTACGGAATAATTGTTACCGATAATTACGAAATATCGCTTCATAAAAAAACAGGACCGAGCTGATGACTTATTGAAAATTGAAAACTCGAGCTTTCGAAATTTTTATCTCGCGCAATTGTTCATAGACGACATCTATTTAAGAAAATTTTATTCATAATTCTACCTATCAACGCTGAGATTGAGGGTCGATAATTTATTGGTTATCAACGAATGCGCATAATTCATCCGAGTCTACAATCGTCGAGTTCGTCGAGTCGTACACGTTGTCTATGTTCCGTATCAATTGCTCCTCGTACAACAGCGACAATTTATATATACGTTTCAAACATAAATTTCGCCCGTTTCGAAGATTCGCGTCGGCCGCTAGCAAAGTAGGTTACGAGTAGCCGGATGATGCATTACCGCGAATAGCCAACGATACTTCAAGCCGGGGAGTAATAATTCTTGCAATTAGCGTTACTCCCCGTTGTTCTGTTTCTCTCACCCGCCGCCTCTGGGATACGTCCTACTTTTTAAACAACGACCTCGCTGTAAGGTTTTTCGGCACATCGGAGCAGTTTTGCTAATGTTTGAAGGGGATTTTTAGTGTAAAACTAAGCTGAAATCATATTGTAATATTCGCTAACAGAATTTTCTTTTCTCACGCCAGCATCGATTAACGACCGCGAAATGTTTATGATAAAATATGATTTCGACCCTTTGCAAAATGTGAAACATTATGTATGTGCATTGATGAATTTTAATTGAAAATTATGATGGAATTATAAATATTGTCAGCAAGCCATTATGAATTATGAATGAGTAATTACTCACTATTATGAGTATTATTATGATTAATTATTCTCCTGTCGTTGCAAAAAAAAAATAATGTAATCTTTTTACTACATATCATGGAGAAAGCTTTATTTTTATTAAAAAAAAAAGGTCGACATTTTCATGTCAATACATTCAGAACCGTCTAAAACGTCGAGGGAAGTGATTTAGAGTCGATTATCTGTTATGGCATTTTCAATTTTTTAGGCACTCACTATAACAATAGGCAAAGACCAAGGCCAAGACCAGGCTATTAAAATGACCATCGAGGCCTCTTCACACAGCTTTCAATGGGGATTCTCCGCAGCGTATGCTCCAAAAAATTTAGTTTTTCAGCATTTACTTCGGTGTACCTTCAACGTCATGCGTTGTTAATTTTAAGTGACTCCGATGACTGGAAATATTTTTTTTAGCCTGCGGTTGAATTAAAACAGGTTTTTCACTGAATTTATCTTCTCAGACGTCCGTATCACACTGTAACTTTGAATAGTGCGAACCAATTTTGTTCTCCTTCGCAGGAGTGTTTTATCACATTATGACTATTGTGCACAAACATTTTGAAACTACTGCAAAGCCTTTAATGAGTTTTATGTAACGCATGCATGAAAAGTGCCAGATTATGTATAGGCCGGCCGTGACATAAAGTGGCGATTTATGAGAAGGCGTTGCATAAATACTCGGAAGCGTTGCATAAATACTCGAAGCGTTGCGTAAATACTGTGCCCATGCGCTCATTGGTCTATAACCGTATCGTAAATACAGTACCCACGCTCATTGGTCTATAACCGTATCGTAAATACAGTACCCACGCTCATTGGTCTATAACCGTATCGAAAATACTATGCGCGCATGCGCACATCAGTCGATCTTTCATGTAACGGCCGGCCAAACATAACCTGGCATCTTTCATGCATTTGTTACATAAAATATTATGCGATGCTCTTAAGCAAAATCGAACTTCTGACGGCGGTTGTGAAGCCCACTCTCGTCTCCTCTCGTGCGGCGCTTCCCAACCTTCGCCAAAAATTCGATTTTACGTAGTAGTATCGCAAAGTACTATTTCAAAATAAAAATTCAATTTTTATTCCGCCAAATGTCCGTACGGTGCTCCAATTATGAAGTCCAAACTTTTTCTTTTACGCAGCATTATTTTAGTCTATCGAAAGCACTATGCACAGCAAATTTGAAAACATTCCGACGTCTCTGAACATTTTTTCCAGGCATTTTTCCATTTAAAAATCAATTTCCTCCCGTCAAATGTCCGTACGGCGCTGAAATTCTGAAACTTACGAACGATTTTTTTTCTAATTTTCAGCAATATGTCATTAGAACGAAAACGCTATGCACAGCGAATTTGAAGACATTCTGACAGTTCTTCATATTTTCATTCTGCAATTATCTTAAGGGGGCTGAGTCACCTAAAAATTATTTTTTAATTTATTTTTTTTTAATTTTTTTTCTGAATGTATATATGGTGTACTACATACACACCAAATTTTAGATTGAAATTTAAAAAATTACCGAAGTAGGAAGCATTTTAGTAATATTAGAAATATTAGAAATAAATAATGTGTGAAAAAAAAAAATGCTGAAATGCAATACAAACAATGCCGGAATACCGCATCTCCGCACGTTTCTTTTTCTTCTAATAAGAAGAACAAGGAACATCGAGAAAGGAACATAAAAAAAAAATCGATGCCGAAACTGCGTTCGGTATTAACGATTTACCGACCAAAGGGTCGTTACGTCTAATCGATGCGACTCAGATTATCGCCGCTACCGCGCTTTGTTTTGAGTCTGCGATACACCGGCGTAATGTAGCAGCGATGTTTTTTACTCGATTGTGTCAATCGGGTAAAAAACTCCGCTTGTAAACTCGGTGTAATTAGTTAATCGTCAGTGTTTACAGTTTTTCCGAATGAACGGAATATATTCTGTATTTTTGCCCGCAATAGTGCAAAAATGATTTTCACAGTGACAGTGTCGCAACGCGAAAAGTCTCGCAGAATTAACCTCATTTTTAAACGTCACATTTGACGTAAGAGTATTTTTATTTATTTTTTAAACATTTTTTTTTGCATTTACGAGATTTGTGAAAAAAAAAAAGAAAAAAAAATTCTAAGTTTTATGTGATAGAAAAAAAAGTGTACATTTTTGTGACAAAAAAAATATAAAAATAATTTTTTTTTATTGTGAATCACCCAAGTTGGTTATTTTCATTAATCTGTGAAATTCATTTTTTGACACTTATATTTTTCTTCGCTTGCCGCAGGTTTCAGGGAGAATGTGCCCACCAATTTTGGATTGCGACGGCTCATTTTCTTCGTAACAGTCAGTGTTACGGAACGAGTGCGGGGATTTTTCATGCGATCAAAAATGGATTTATCGCAAGCCATTATGTGAGTGGTTACGAGACAAAAAGTGGAAAAAGTGAATTTTTTGGTAGTTTTTAACTCATAGCTTCGCCAGCGAAGCTTCAAAAAAAAATCCCCGCACTCGTTCCGCAATAAACTCTCTAACGAAGAAAATACGAGGTCGCAAGCAAAGATTGATGCTTTCGTTCAGTCCGAAAGCTGAGGCAAAGGAAAAATGTTTGACCATTGCCCATAACACTGGAATACACCGTAGGTCTCCAAAAAAATTTACAGCGGTAGTCTAACATATATATATTATGGAGGTAAAATTAAATTTTTCATTAAACTTATATATACTGGAAAAAATATTTTTTACTTTTCGATTTTTTAGGTGACTCAGTTCCCTTAAGTTAGGAATTATTTTAAAGGTTATGTTATTTCAATTTTCCAGAAAACAATTTTTCATCATGTCAAAAAAGAAAATTTGGTTGCGAAAAATAAAACTCGAAATATCACACATTGATTGACAAATATGAGCCTTTTTTATTTAAAAAATTATATATTTTCAACGAAAATCATTCACAATATTTTACAATACTTTAATCACATTCGTAATAAAAATCGTAAATTTCATGAGTGCACTGAAAAACTTGGTTATAATTTCACAAAGAAAAATCATCGAATATCCAAATTGATTGCAATTTGCCAAATAAAATCGAAAGCAAATGCGAGTATATATTTTTTTCCATTCATTCTATCTGTCAAACGTTGGAAGCCGACAACAATTCCATAGCAGACGTGATAAAGTTCGCACACGCCGCGACGTTGGTATTCTGTGGCGGGATCATTTGAAATAAAAAAAAAAATTCTCAGCTTTTTAAAAAAATTTTAATGTATATTACCTTAAGGGGACTGAGTCACCTAAAAAAACGAAAAGTAAACATTTTTATTTTCAGCATATATAAGATTAATGAAAAATTCCACTTTACCTTCATAATATATATATGTTAGACTACCGCTGTAAATTTTTTTGGAGACCTACAGTGACATCCAGTGTTATGTGCCACGGTCAAATATTTTTCCTTTGCCGCAGCTTTCGGACTGAACGAAAGCATCAATCTTTGCTTGCGACCTCTTATTTTCTTCGTTACAGAGTTTATTGCGGAACGAGTGCAGGGATTTTTTTTTGAAGCTTCGCTGGCGAAGCTATGAGTTAAAAACTACCAAAAAATTCACTTTTGCCACTTTTTGTCTCGTAACCACTCACATAATGGCCTGCGCTAAATCCATTTTTGAACGCATGAAAAATCCCCGCACTCGTTCCGTAACACTGACTGTTACGAAGAAAGTGAGCCGTCGCAATCCAAAATTGGTGGGGCCATTCTCTCTGAAACCTGCGGCAAGCGAAGAAAAATATAAGTGAAAAAAAATGAATTTTCCAGATTGATGAAAATAACCAACTTGGCTGATTAACAATAAAAAAAAATTATTTTTATATTTTTTTTTGTCACATAAAAATGTGCTTTTTTTTCTATCACATTAAAATTAAAATAGTTTTTTTTTTTTTTTTTTTTTAAATTTCACAAATCTGCAAAAATCTGCAAATATGCAAAAAAATGTTTAAAAAATAAAAAAAAATACTCTTACGTCAAATGTGACGTTTAAAAAGGAGGTTAATTCTACGAGACTTTTCGCTTTGCGACACGGTCACTGAGAAAATCATTTTGCACTATTGCGGGCAAGAATACAGAATATATTCCGTTTATTCGGAAAAACTGTAAACACTGACACATAACTAATTACACCGAGTTTACAAGAAGAGTTTTTTACCCAATTGACACAATCGAGTAAAAAACATCGCTGCTACATTACGCCGGTGTATCGCAGACTCAAAACAAAGCGCGGTAGCGGCGGTAATCTGAGTCGCATCGATTAGACGTAACGACCATTTGGTCGGTAAATCGTTACCTACCGAACGCAGTTTCGACATCGATTGTTTTTTTTTTATTTTCCTTTCTCGATGTTTCTTGTTCTTCTTATTAGAAGAAACAGAAACATGCGGAGATGCGGTATTCCGGCATTGTTTGTGTTGCATTTCGGCATTTTTTTTTTTCTCGCATTATTTATTTCTAATATTACTAAAATGCTTCTAACTTCGGTAATTTTTTAAATTTCGATCTGAAATTTGGTGTGTACGTAGTACACCGTATATACATTCAGAAAAAAAATTTTAAAAAAATTAAAAAAAAAATTTTTAGGTGACTCAGCCCCCTTAAGGTAGCTACAGCGCGTGGTGTCCATTTCGCCTAAATTCGACGAAATGGAGAGGGAATTGCAATCACTTCTCGATAGTATAAACATCTGAAAAAAATCATGCATATTATAGGTACTGAAACGATTAATTTGGCATAATAATAATGGCAAAATGTTATTAACAAATTATTGAAAAAAAAAATTGTTCAACACATTTATGGTAACTCAACTTTTTTTTTTAATGAAAATGATTCGTTCATTTTTCTGAATACGTATGAATTTTTCAGATTTTTATCTTTGGTTTCAATTTTTTTTTTATGTGATAACCAAACCAAATATAAAAATCTGAAAAAATTCATACGTATTCAGAAAAATGAACGAATCATTTTCATAAAAAAAAAGTTATGTTACCATAAATTTGTTGAACAATTTTTTTTTTCAACAATTTGTTAATAACATTTTAGAATTATTATTATGCCAAATTAATATTTTCAATACCTGTAATATGCATGAATTTTCTCAGATTTTTATACTATCGACAAGTGTTTGCAATTCCCTCCCCATTTCGTCGAAGTTAGGCGAAATGGACACCACGCGCTGTAGCTACCTTAAATATTGGGCTCCTGCAATTTAATTTTTTCAGATCTCTTTAAAATTGTTTCGAAACAACAAAAATTCAAATTTTATCTCGGATTTTTCCAACCAACCTTCTATTTTATTTTTCAATTGTTTCAATATACCTATCTCAAAAAAAAAACAAAAAACAATCAAATTTCTCGAATTTCTCGTCTCTAATGCTTCGCTCTCGTATAGAGACAATGATGAATTGATTCCATCTATTATGGGGAAAAAGAAAAAAAACGCTTAAAGTGTTATAACCGAATTGTCGGACTGTTGATGAGTCTTCGCAGTTGAATTCATCGAGAATTTCAACAACTTTTTAAAAATATTTTGGACGCATCCACGAGGCTACAAATTTTTATTTGAGTAACGTACTACTTCCTCTTCAATGCACGACAAGAACTAAGACGATATCTCTTTGCCTTCTCGAGATATTATTTTTTTGTAAACAACGATGCATATGGCCAAAGTTTCATCGAAAATGGCAAAAAAAAATCGAATTTCTCGAATCTCTCGTCTCGAATGGTTCGCTCCTGTACATACCGAGACAATAACGAAAGTGATGCCATGTATTATAGGAAAGAAAGAAAACATGTAAAGGGAAGGATTTAAAGGGGCTATTAGACCTGAATGGTAAATGGTAATGGTGTTGGTGTTGGTCAATTTCTTGTGTGTTTGTTTTATACTCATTAAATTCGGTCATACGTTTTAAGTCAATAAAACGACTTTACTAGATATGATTTAATTCGTTAAATTAATGTGATCAAGTTCTACGCTATGCAATTCGTTATATTTGTCTCGTGTCTCAATATTTTACAATTTATCGTCAAACAAAAATATCAGTCGTGAATAATAATAATTAATTTATATAAAAAAGGAATGTTTTTATTCGACGAAGGTTAAACACTATGAATCAAATTTTATAACTGATAAATGTTTTTCCCCCATACGTTCTTCCGAGATGAAATGCGCAGCGCGACGTATAAACGTATTAGATACGTAGCGCATAGCGCGAAGAGTAATCAAACTTGACACGGAGCGCGCAGCGCGATGTGTACCCCTGTGAGTGCCTCAAAAAATGTCCCGGAGGGACATTGCTCGAGGGGTTTGGGCGGCGGAGCCCTCCAACAAGAGCCTCTGCGCCCGCAGGGCGCTGAGGCGCTTGTTTTCGTTATTATCGCAACTCACGCAATTCTTATGATGTTGGGCTTAAATTCAGATCACAAGCACAGGACTGTTGTTTATTTATTTATTCATTTATTAAAAACGGATTGCGGCTGATTATAAGTGCGATGGGATACCTATCATCGATCTTTTACAAAATTGGTGAGAAAGATAGGTATATATTTACAAGTTGCGTAACATGAGCGATAAATAAAGAAAAACCTTCCTTGGAGGAGTAACTTAAGCCTAAAAACATAACAGTACCGTCGAGACGAGACGAACAAAAACACTTTAGATACATTTGTCATTAAATTATAAATATTTCGAGCAGCCTGCGATTGCAGATTAGCACGGAGTCACCGAATAGTGGTACTAACAATGCATATTGATTGCCCTGCCTCGAGCTTCACGGAAGCCAACTATGATAAGCATAGTTCAGCCTATAGAACGAAACCTCGAAAATATCGTTGTTCCGTGTTACTCTTTCTAGATTACGTACACGAACCAATGCACAAAGCATTGGTGAGTCGAACTTTCGATTTACAATATTAAATAATAATACTAGTTCCGCGAATCTCCGATGAACTTCTAGCGCGTGCATATCGCTGTAGTTTGAAACGTTGCAAGGTTGCAACGGTTTTCCCAGTTCTCGCGCCTGACATCTGTCAATAGCACCAAGAAGTTATGTTCTTCGTCAAACCATATGTCCGACCTATTTTGATTAAACGAGACAGATGTTTTTCGACAAGGCTTCTTTTTTCACAAAACCATGCCTAAAAGATTAAAGAACAAAGTTCTGATTCATGTTAAAAATGAGGTTTTAAGCTCCGCGCTCGGATACTTATATGCAAAAAATCAAATTTTCGACAAACATTTTCGGCGGCTGTGACCTTCGCGATACTGTTCTTTGATACCTGGGGAAACATGCTGGGAGAAAAAATATCCAGTTTTCGAAAAAATATCCAGTACATGAGTGTTATTGCACGGAAATTCGAAAAAGTATAGTGTTTGTCGAAAATTAGATTTTTTCAGTATAAGGACCCGAGCGCGGAGGTTAAAACTTCTTTGATATTGTTCTTCGATATTTAAGAAAGGGTTTTATAGAGAAAAAAAGAAGCCTATTTTGAGGTACATCAGACCTGTTTAATCAAAATAAGGGATATAGGGTTTGGCGATGACCTCTTGGCGCTTTTGACAGATGCCGGGCGGAAGAACAGGGAAAGTCGTTGCAACTTTGCAACTTGTGAAACTCCACCGCTATGCGAGTGCAATTCACGACGACGCCTAATCGGTATATAATTATGATCAGTGTAGTGCTTGGATGAGCCTAATCGGTATTCGGCAAACTACCGAAATGTATGTTGAACTCGTTCAATTAATTCCGAAAAAGACTATTGCTTCGGAGATCAGATCACCGACGCATATTGCAATTCGGACTTAACCAGGGCCGTGTACAAAACTTTAAGAGCTTCAGAATTGGTAAAGTTACAGGCTATTTGCTATATGTAATTTAACATCTTAAGGGCCGCGGAAATACAAAGGATAACATGAGACGAAAAGACAGTTCGCTATCATAATGAATGCCTAGGCCTCGGATCGAGGTGAGAAATCTTAGAGGGGTATTGTTGATAGCGTAATTGTCCCTTAACTATCTCGTTTTTTCGCGCGAATCGCATTGTAGGGCATTTAGAAAAATTCAGGTGTAATTTGTTGGCATTACACCACATCGCAATATAGTTTAGATCAAATTGAAAGCGGTCAGCATCCTCGTAGGACGGTATGAGGCCAAAAATGTTCATACTTTCTGCATGATATTAACCGTAATGATATCGTTAATGAAAATATTAAATACCGGGAATTCATATAAGACCTGTTGAAACAATTGACTCTTATTTTAAGATACTCAGAAAAACTCAGCTGCTAAGAAACCTTGTTATTATCGTCACTCATATTTTCTTGATAGAAAAACAAAAGACTCACTCGCTTTCGTTTCTTGTCACGAAGACCATTCGTTGTTCCGTTTTTACCGAATTGTATTCGCTCGTATATAATAAAGTTTATTCAAATCGTGTTTACTATATTCGTCAGTGAAAACCGATCGAACCATTTTTCTTCAATAAGACCCCTGCGGGACTCCACAGATAGCTGTTATGCTCCTCGAGGAAGCTTACCCGATTTTCGTTCCTTGCGAACGATTCGGTAAATAGCTCCTGATCCATTCCAACAGTGAGCCAGTTATGCCGACGGCCTACGACAGTTGTTGAATAAAGTTTGGAATGGATGATGTGGCAAACCCGTCAAGAAGTACTTATTGTTAATTTTTTTTTACTATTTTAACAGATTTCCCGTCATACTTTGATATTTCAATAATATTTTTTGTCATCGTTTTAAATCGTACATTTGATTAGACAAGTGTATAAATCAATTTTTGACCAAAATTACCAATAAATAAACAAAATAAAAAAAGAGAATTGTAAATTTCTGAATCCGTAGAATAATACGAAAATGTTAAAGACCATGTTGAAGAGTTCAACGCCGTATGAACTACTATAATCTACGGGCCTTCCGCTTTTTCTTCTTTATATTCGTATCTAAGGAGTGCTCCGCTTGCTGGCGCCTTAAACATCGTCAATGCTTGCCGTCAATCGTCGTGCCGCTTGTAAAGTCCATCTCGTACTACTCATTTCCCAGCCTCGCCAATCCCGAGATTAACAAAGTCCTCGCTTAGTTCTGCTTTCGATTTCGTGAAAGAACCGCGATGTCGTCAACCGTGCATTACACGAGGAACTCTCATCGCTATTAGTTTTAGAAACGCGGGAACAAAGCTTGCGAATTTTCTTTTTTTTTGCCTACCATTTTTGCAAATTTTTAAACAGTGGGTTGCTATTCTCTGTACAGATAGTACACAAATAAGATTGCAAAGTGGAACATTACACATTGCTTCCTGATTGTTTGTGAAGCTTCCTCCTTTTACGATGTTTCCTCTATGAGGAATCCAAAATTGACGACCTTACTTTCTCATAAAGAGAGCTTGGAGAAAAGTGGAAAATCATGAAGAAGCAATGTAGTACAAGGTTTTACTTTGTCATTTTTTACCAATTTTTAAAATGATATAAGCGTGATAATGGCCGAAATTTCATTTAAAATCAAACACGCATTGATTTTATTCTACAATAGTGCTTCGTAGCCCAAATACGTCGAAAGCAAGCTCCACCGTACAGCGACTAATATAACGTTAGCGCGGGACTCAACTCTGTCGGAATTCCTGTTCCCTCTCTCGGACCACCTCGTTAAAACCTTTCGCGAACAAAATCCGATTTACGAACTGTCTACTGACCAGCCACACTCGCGAACTATCGAACGACTGGGAAGCCCTCCCTCAACCCCGTCCCGCTTTGCCCGCCTCGTGGCAATCTGAAATTTCACATCCTGAAAGGATAATGAAACAAAGATGGACTCTGCTGTGTAATCGAATGCAACAATGCTTTATTCAAAGCTAATTTTGCGCACCCCAAGGCGGTACATGACGTAGTAATAATGTGATCGTTATTCGTGATAAATCGTTAAAAAAAATGGAATCTAGGTAAAAAAGCCAAAAAAAAGATAACTCATTATTCGCTCTTTATTTATTTAGAAAATGCGAACTAAAATTTTCACAAGGCAGCGGTTTCGCGGTCCACGAATGTCATTCGATCACAAATTCATTGCATGCGAGCGTGTTGTGGTTATAAATAAAAGCAATCAACTGCGTTCTAATGAGTTATTATTCGATTATTAATTGAATAATTCATTTACATTTACATCGCATTTCGCAAATTTCCTTTTTTTTTCTGCATAAGCAACTTAAACTCGTATTATGCATTTCGATGTAATTTTCATGAAACTAATGAGGCGGCATCGAAATTAACTACTTATTTTCAACAGTATTTTGTACAAATTATAATTTAAAAAAAAACAGGAAATGAGAAAAAATTTAACTATTTATAAATAATTAGTACCCACCTTTTAAGGTATCTGGAACTTCGTGGTCGGCAACTGGTTATTTCCTGTTTTCCGAGAATGGCGAGCGTTTCCCAGAATTCAGAAGAACAAAATGATTGTCGTGGCTCCTCGACAACTTTGCAGAATGCGTAACAAATCAAGAAAAATTTATTGGGATGATCCGGTGCGCATATATGAGAGATGTACGTGTCTACGCGGCGATGGGAGAAAAAAAACGCGTGGGTTACGAGCGGTTACGCTTGTGTACCGTACCAGCGAAGAGCTCGCAAGTTTCTATTTTCTCATCTATGTTTCGCTGTCGCTATTCTTCATCCTCAAGGATATTTTCTCTTGTTCAACTGTCGTATCGCGTCGAACGACGTTTCGTTCCCCTACTACTCGATAGCCGTATTACTCGCACTCGATGCAGTTTGGAATAGAGAGAGATGCATCTCTGATGTAATGAATGCGCGCGAAATTGCTTCTCATCTGTGTCGTAAACATTATCACCTACAGCACGATTATTATTCTTGAACAACAAACTTTACCTGCATCGAACATGATAGGCCATAGCGGGCAAATATATCGGCCAAACTGATTTTAAACAATGGAAGCTAAAAAATCAAGATAAATCTTCTTCTTTACGGTGAAACAAAACAAATGAGACGAATTTCATCTTTCTATCTGGTTTCGAATATGGCTAATCCTACTGAAATCGCGCTCTTAAAAAGTTGATGTGTCACGATTATATCTCGCATTCGTGTTTCGACGCTGCGCGCGCGTCCGTAACCTCCTAGTCCACCCCTAAAAAGTTGGTGAGTAACGATATTTTATACCGAAAGTATCGAAATTCGATATATGCATTGTTGTCGCTTTATTCGTGCCGTGATTGGTCGACGATGACGGCGGGACCGAAGCCTCCTAGTCACCTTATAAAAAGTTGGTGTGTCACGATATATCTCGCAATTTATCGAAAGTTCGATATATGTATTGTTGTCGGTTTATTTGTGCCGTGATTGGTCGCAAGATGCGACAGGAGGTTACGGACGCGCGCTGCGCCGTAACCTCCTAGTTCTGACTTCTAAAAAGTTGGTGAGTAACGATATAATATCTCGAAAGAATCGTAATTCGATATATGCATTGTTATCGCTTTATTCGTGCTGTGATTGGTCGAGTGCGAAGAAGAGGGTACGGGCGCGCACAGCGCGCACCTGTCATGACGAGTCTGACTAAAAATGAGGACTGTTATGCATCAAGCGACGCGGCAGCGTCTCGACGCCAAGTACTTAAAAAAAATGTATACGCCAATATACCGGAAGTAAGTAAGTGAAACTTTCGACCGATATATCTCATCAGGAATGTAACATCGGATGAAATTTTGGTTGACTATTTTATGATATAATTTGGGGTCAATCTTTCGATAGCACCTCGTTACAAATACATTGTTTGACATAGCCGCGAATCTTCCTTTTCGTGTTTGAACTCTTCTACTGTCTAAACCGTTGGTACAAATCTTGAAATGCCTCACAGGTAAAATCTTGTCATTTTTTTGCTGAGTATTGGTAACCCGATTGTTCGTTGTTTCGTTCAGCCGTTCGTTTGCACAGTTCCGTTTAGAGGCGAATCGGAGCAAAGATGTAACAATTGCAGAAAAAAAATGTAATTGCGAATAACATTCCTATATTCGATTCGCATGTCATGTCAATTGCGTGCCGATATTTCAATGCCGGTAGATCAGTTGAGTAACCTAACTGAGACAAGTCTCACAAGAAATTTGCCGATGCACAATAAAAAGTAAGAAATAATAAGCGAAATACAAATTTACAAAAAATTAATTCATTTGTTTGCGTATCTGCTTGCGTGTTTGCTTAATCTATAAATTATTTTAAGCTTGTTGCAAATTGATCACTTTTCAGTCGGAGGTTTTTTGCACAAATGTTCACATGTTTTTACACACAGTTTTATCATTCCGTTTTATTGTTCAGATGCTGACATTTGAGTTCTGGTAAAATTAAAATATTGGCATATATAATTTTTATGAAATTAAAAATAACTGGTGCGCACGGGCAATATCGGTCGCTACGGTAGTCGAGTGGAATTCGCGAGTTGAGTTATGTTACCCTGCATGTATGTTTTTATATCTCCAGAGTAATCTTTTAATAATTATCGATTGTAGGGACATTAGTAAATGAATGCTCCGCATTCGTTGAGTATGCTGGGATTGGGTAGATGGATTGCTACCGTTCTTAAATATTCGCAAAAATAGATGGCAGGATATTACTCAAGTGTATTAGGTAATATCGGTCAGTTCAGCTCTTATTGTTAAAAATGATTGGTCGCTGCCCTTTTTTTAGCAGAGTTTACCCGCTGCTAATATATTCTTGATGTTGTATCAAAGTTTTCATCAAAATTGTACTGTAACTATGATATTAAAGTCTTTTAAGATATTAAATAATTAATATTATCAATTTTATAACATTTCAGGTGTTTTCCGGCACGAAATAGGACTTTTTTCATAACTTTATTTATGGTTCGTAGATTCGTATCTTTTATCGTTCATAATGATCATTTTCCATAACAAAATAAAAAGAAATGGATATCACGAATAGATCTTTCAACCGTTTATGTCTGAAGAGTACCTAGCTATGATTCGATGTATGGAAAAATTCGCAAAGTTGCAATTGAATACTGCACTGCATGATGACATTTCCTTTCAACTTGAAAATATATTTTTTAACAGATAAAAAAACTTATTAAATCGATACTGGACACGAAGGACTCCGGTGTCACCGGCCGGATTCAAACTTTAACTATTCGAGAAAGTACTTCGCGCATGAAGAAATCTAAGCTTTAAACCCTTCAATTACAAAAAAATTTTTCATGACTTTTTTCAGATCACGTGTAATTGTATGGCATCAAAGAACTTTTATGACTTATCGAGTCGTTTCACGTTCCTTGTAGTCAGCCGGCATCTTCACAATCGTCATACGCGAGTTAAAAGTTGTCGATACGGCATCGAATTAATTTCAACAACTTTGTCGTGAACCCGATTGGCAATCGATTGAATCGAATCTGAAGCTTGACCGAGAAAAAATATCTCCGCGCGATAAACAATCAAAAAAAGAACATCCTTAAGCTGTAGATTGTAGCGATAGCATTACAAAAGCATTCGTATCTCAATGCTCGAATTATCAAACCGAATTTTGTATGATAATGAGAGCGAAAGACTCCACAGCGTGTACAAGTAGCTCCATTAATGCCCTCGCGCTCGCGACTCAACCGCACCGATATTTATTCAAAGTCGAGAGAGCCCGGGTTGATGGCTGTATATAATCAGGTGCCGGTACGGAAGTTAGTACTTCTGTAACACGGTGGATGCTGGGCGAGACGAGTATTTCATCGGGCGACGGTTGAGCATACACGCGGTCGAGGTTCTCGCGCACATAAGTCTTTAATGCATTTATATACGTCTCACGTTCAACAGACCCCCATACCCCTCCCCTTCAGCGTGAACGTAGTAACGCGCCCTCGCGCCTCTGATTTACATACTCGCGCTGGTGCTTACTACACCCCCCGCCCTCCTTCCTACTCAACTCTCGGCAACTATGTACTCTACCCTACTTACCTACGTGATTCGTCCACCAACGTACTCCCGATAGAGATTTATCGTCATACTTGTATAAAACAGTCCGCACCTTTCGACGCTTGAGACGATTTTTCCTCATTTTCAAACTTATCCATCGTTGTCAGGACTCCTTTTTTTCTTCTTTTTAGCTTTGAATTTCATAATAACTCGTCATGTTTGACTTGACAAAGTGCTCGATAACGTGGCACCTACGTTAACTCAACTGTGACGGCGGTCGAAGGACGACGGATGGGGTGAGCATGGCAAAAGTGCCGAAACGGAGTTTCCACTGTACAATGCAACGTCGAATTTCCTGGGTAAACAGGACTTGCTCAACGAAAACAAAAATTTTCGAGATTTCACAGAAAATTCATTCCGAAAAAATATTTGGATGTGTGTGTGTGTGCAAAGTATAAAAAATGTGAATCTCTATAAGTTGATAACGCCTTTAGTTGCGGAGCTTAAAATTGACATGGCACATGGAGGTGTTAATGCACATTGTTCGTTTAAATTTTTGTTGAAATCCTTGCAGTTGATAATCGTTGATGATAATCCTTAATGTCTCTTAAGACGATACTCTTACAGTTTTTTAGATGACGTGATAACCATTCCTACATAAATTAACTATTGTTACCCGATGGTGGATATTGGGTTTCACGATAACTTGAAACTAGACTCAATGATGAAAAAAATTATACAAATTGATTTCCACGTCGTTCCTCATTTTGTTTTTGATGTCGTTCACAACGCTTTTATGAAGAAGCTAAAACTCATTAAGTAACTTAATCGTAGAGACGGATCAACGTGTAAATCGAATTTGCATAATTTTTCACTCTTTTTCAACATTATTGCACTTGCTACATCCTTTTGAGAATATATCAATAAAGAATGCTTCCGCCGCTTTGCTCAAAATAATTTAGTAACATCAAAATCCATTCCTCATATTTTTGGACTATGAATATCGATGCACGTGAAATTCTCAGCAGTTTACTTTGATGTACGCATTGAAGGAGTGAAAGAAATTGCGCACGTTTTACCGCTCAGTTAATCGAGATTTTGCTGTAGTTAATTTTTAAATCGCACGATGGATCGTTTTTTAATTTTTTGGATTTTGGATAGATGAGAATTAAATATTTTTTTTTCCTAACCCATTATCAAAGGTATCGTTTTTGGTTATTATTTTAATTTGCAAACAATTGTACACTGTGCAATTCGATTAATAATGTAATGAACAGTATAAATGCGGTGTGAGACCACATTTGATCACTGTACTGCGAACCTAGCAATTATATCTCGATGTACCGTAGAATTTGTGTGGCGCATAAATTCAGCCCACAAATTCGATGGTTTCTCCGCATGTGCATATCGACATGCCAAATTGTCACAGCAAACATACTCGAATGAATCGATATTCGACGATTACAACTTTGTTTCACCGATAGATGGGTCAGTCCGTATGATACATCGATAAAATTTCCAAACTCAACGGCATTCTAACCCGCGTGCAACCCTCCAAAACTTTCTTCGCTACGCGACGATAGTTTCGAATTCCGCTTCCTCGTCGTTGATCATCGAATTATCGGGAAATAACGCGAATCGGCCGTTCGTTGTTAAATATCTGAAACCTCTGAACGGGTTCGGCAAAATTCATCGAGGAATAAATTCATCGGTTTAGAACCGCTAATCGCTCAATTTCACATTTCATTACGTGGGACCGTTGTACCAGAGATACCACAGTGCATATTTTGTTCGCCGTTGACGTCGGTTGAAGTGGAAATAGCGAACTTGGTAAATTGCACAATGACCGGAGGGACGATATATGCTCGTGGTGAGCGAGAGATGGACTTTCGGCTCGAAATAATACTCAATCAGTTATGGCTGGCTGTATGAACTCCGTTAATTTGTGTCGCCGCGATAGCAATGTGCCCGATGACCAAGTATGCCATGAGCAATGCGACCGCTACAGAGAGACATGGTGATGAGGAAGGGGTTCAACGAGAGATGTTCATACGGCTATGTCCCGCGATACTATCCGCTTGGTCGAAACTGTTTTACTTCTTGTTACTGGAAAGCTTTGTTCTCGGAAAAAAAAAATCGAAAACTTACGTTAATGTGTCGAAGATTGATTCAGTATTGAATACGGCTTTGAAAATTATAAACATTTATCATGTTTTATTTCCCAAAAAAACTGTTTTTATGTGCTGACGTTTTCGCCAGTCCTTGGCAATCAATCATTGCATCAAGTACATCAAGTAACCACCAGGGTTGACTAACATTAGAGCTAGTCGAAATTGGGAGAGGGATGGAAAAATTATAGATATTACGCTTTTGAAAAATCAACCAAACATTCTTCTCGCCGTAAGTGGATACATTGTCCTTCCGCCATAAATACTTGAGAGTCTTTTGACAATAATTGATATATTGATTTAAATTTTATGACATTTTAGATTTACGGAAGGATCATCGACGTAGCTTCGAGTAGATTGTTTAGTGACAGATTAAGCCGATTTTATTCAATGTCTGCAAGTTACATTAAAACCCCAAAAATTGAAAATGTTCACATTTGTTCCCCAGTACCTAGTTGCCTTTACCGGCAAAGTGTCTTATAGGAGGTTGCTAGCAAATTGCAGACAATGCTTTGGGACAATCGAAGTTTCGTAAGTAAAGAAAATTAATGAGGAAGAAGCTCGTAAATATGTTATTACCAGGGTTTTTTTCATGCCGTTAATAGTAGGTCGAAACACTTTTGACGAACACTTTTGTATCTTTCGATACAAGCGCGCGGAGGGATTTATTACGAAGTTTGAACTGGAACTCAAGAATAGTTTAAAGTAATCATGACCTTCAATTTTCATCGTACCGATAAAACATAAATCAAAAAATAAGGAAAAAGGAGTTAATCTATTACTTTCGTTTTTTGGCAGTGTTTAATGATTCTTTTTGTTCCCTAGCTGACCACACAGAGGTCTGTTGGATCGAAAGCCTGTCCTGTCCTTGTCTGCCTGGCCTGTCTTCGAAAGCCTTTAAATGTTACAGAATTGCCGAATCAGCATGGCAGCTCGAGGGAAGGGTGCTTAGACCCCTGTCGTGAGGGTTTCGCTATCGAAAATCTAAAAAAAGTATTAATCTTCTGAAAACTAACGGTTGGATAAAGCGTATTTTAACTTTGATCACACCAATTCAACTTCTTGCTCGTTTTTACCAATTTATATTCTTCTTTTTTTTTCTCAACGACGGTCGATTCACCGTCGCGACATAATTGTGCCTAAGTGTCATTTCAACCCGCTGGAGAGTGAAAATGGATGTTTTATGAAGAGGGCACACCGTAGTCTCTAGGTTATATCTATCGTGTTCTAATTAATAGACGGTAGGACTTTATAATTGAAAGTATAAAAAAAGCGTAACTCACACGTCCCTTGTCTGCCGTTATCGAACTTCGCCAAGAGAGCAAAGGAGAGTAAACGAATTTAACTTCGTCTTACACGGCTTTTTTCGTTAATCAAGTAATGTAGAATAAAGCACAATGTTTGGTTCGTTATACCCCGATAGCGATGCAGTAAATAAACACGATAATGTAGCCTCTCGATGTAATGAGATACTGAAAAATCGGTTTATTATTACGTTAAAAATCGTTTGCGAAAGCCGAAAAAAAAAAATTAAGAATATTAAATCACGATGCTAATACAAATCATTTTGATTTACTTCCCGTTTTAAGATGGTACAAAAGCAATTATAATTAGGCAAATAAACAAAGCAAATGATCCAAAGGTGAATGTCGAGAAAAATGTAATTGTTTAGGAATAGGAAAAGTGTAAACATAGTAAAAAAAAAAAAATAGAAAAAACAAAGACCATGCTGAATTCGGATCTTATATTATGTCAGCTGCGTTCTAATATATCAGTGATGATCGATAGGTTATTTAAATGGAGTGCTCGAGGTGAAGGTCAAAAGAAATTTTAAATTGAAAAAACGTTCTATAAGCAATGAAAAGAAAAAAAGCAAAGTTCAAATTCGGCACAAAAACCACTGACTTGAAAGCGAAAACCCTGAAAGTGAAAGTGAGTAAGTGAGTGAAGTGAAGTGAAGTGAAGTGAAGTGAAGTGAAGTGAAGTGCAGTGAAGTGAAGTGAAGTGAAGTGAAGTGAGTGTAAATCTGCAAAAACCTTGAAATAATTTAGCAAACTAAAAAAACTAGGAGCTAACAGATTAGGACTTTCGTCTATATGAATTTCGTTCAACCGTTTAATCAGGTTATTCAAATGCAGTCGAAAGGGTTTTTTAAAAAAGGCACTAATATATCAGGACGCGCTACTGACATGACTGAAGATTCGAATATGGCTACACTGAAAAAAAAGCCATTGATACAAGAACAGTACCCATTGTGGGCTGCCCACTTATTGCGGGCTTAAGTATTGTCAAACATATGATACAATTTAAATTGCGTATACGATTGAATCAATCAAATATGCCCTTTCAAAAAAAGGCCAAGAGCATGTCGTATTGGTTTGATCGGATGTAAAATGTTAAGAAATACAATATAGTTGAAATGACAATATATGTTTTTGGTAGTCCACGATGGGTACTATTCTTGAATCAATGAATTTTTTCAGTTTAAATACTTTATTATTCGGATTTTTTCACTGCAATGTTCAAATTCTGGACACGTAAAAAAACTTTATACCGCATGGCAGAACAAATCGACGAACTGGACTAAGCTACAAATCCGCTTGAAATTTTGAACATTTCGCACTCCGCAAAATGCACGAGAGTATTTGAGTAGCCTTTCCAGAGTACGATCCATTGTTACAGAGTGTGAACGATGGAATTGCTGGGTGCAGCTAAGTACAAAAAAAGGGATCCGGTCTGTTAATAGTCGATAAATTGACATTTCACCTGTATTTTACCTACGAGGACGAAAAACGCTCGGCATGCCTTCATTGCAGTGGAGCGTTAACCGTTCTTATTAACTATTACAGATCAAAGGTAACGGAAACAAAAGAGCTTTGAAAACTTGCGGGTTCCCTGCATAGCTTAAGAGTCAGGTGACAGTAAAAACCTACAATTCTCGTTGGCCCTTTGTCCGGAATATCGGAAAATTCTTAAATCAACAACGGCCCCTCTTACAAACGGTTTCAGCATGGTATAATAACAAAATAGAAGGGTTGCGTAGCGCGATATTTATATATGAGTAAGGTCGATGAAAACAGAGATGAGCTAATCAACGAGCTAGTTTCACTTGTTCGAAGCAGCAGAAGCGGCAAAAGCTCCAACTGGTAAACAGCTAAAGCAGGGAACCGCACACGACCAGTCGACCGTGCAAGCGGACCAACAATAACAATGGCGTATGACAAGAGACAATGGCAAACCGGAGACACTTCATCCGGAGGTTGAATCGCGGGCGAGGTACCGGAGAAGAAGAAGAATAAGTGCTGAGCGCATTGCAATCCAGCTTTAGCGCAACGGTATTCACTTGGTTCAGCGGTGAAGGACTCGCAAGACTCAAGCGAGAAACACGCACAGAAAGAGAGGTCCTAGATCAACCGTTGGAAAAGGGACAAGGGGCGGCAGGTGGAAGGTAGGAACACCGAGCAAAAGGACTCGACAAATTCTCGGAAAGCCTGGACTTTATATTCCTCGCATCCTTGCGACGACGACAGGGCTGCCGGAAATGCAGTCTTCTCGAATAAACATGAGGAAACGCTGGAATAATTCTCGAGCGTGACTATGGAAGCGACTCCCTTTCGGCCAATTCCATCTCACCCTCATATCCATTCTTCATTGAGGTCAATCTACCGGGTACATGGAAGTCTCGATTTTCGACACGAAGACGATCAGTTTGGGGCTTCTGTCGTTTCTATATGGAGGTAAAGAGACGAAAGATGTTAATATTCCTAGGGAATATTAACAAGAATAGAAAAACATGAAAACGAAGTGGTAGCGAAAAGGAAAGCAGAAATGATTATCATCACTGTGACCGAGAATTGAAATGTTGCATCCACAAACGAAAAACAGCTCTTTTTTTTAGTAGACGCAAATTTAGTCGTTATAAAAGTAACTCTTTATTAACATCGGAGAAATCAATGATGTAATTAATCTTGAAAAAAATGAAAACTTAAACACTCAAAAAATCTCGAAACTATTGTTGTCGTTTTATTCGTGTCGTGATTGGTCGAGCGCGAAGAAGACGTTACGGCGAGCGCAGCGCGCCCCTGTCATGACTAGTCATTTTTAGAAAGGATGCGAATTAGCATTGCACGTCGTTTGAAATGTCATATACAAAGCTCCTCCATGACTAAGGCACTCGACGATTATGATTTTTCGCCGTTTTGGATCATTCTGAAGACGTTTTCACTAAAATCTCGGTTTTTTTGCAAATGATGAAATTTACAAACGACGACCCTCTCGAATAACATCTCGGATATTTCATTTTGTTACATCTGGCGAATTTAAAAATTTTATTCGCCGACGCAACTTACCAATAACCAAAGTTTACAAAACTTATAATCTATCGAGAGAGGAGAATAAAGCATAAGGAAGAGAGCGAGGGGGAGAGGGAACATTTTCTAAGTCCCACTTATAGGGACTTAGAATATTTTTCCCCACCCCTTGGGCTCCCCCTCGATCAAAAATATTCTAAGTCCTTCGATTCTTGTACACGGGCGGCGACGGCGAGACCTTTTTATAATACTAGGAGGTTACGGCCGCGCGCGCAGCGCAGCTCAGCGCAGCGACCGTAACCTCCTGTCGTCATCGTCGACCAATCACGGCACGAATAAACCGACAACAATACAAATATCGAAGTGCAATATTGAAAACTCGAAAGTCGATATTAATCGCCACCAACTTTTTAGGAGTGGATAGAGAGTTAATTACATTATTTAAATAAGATCTTCGTATTTAAGTTGTTATTTATTTTTATTGTAATCATCGCAGAAATTTCATTCAAATGCAATAAATAATATTTTTGGCCGGACAAAATAATTATCACAACATTCAATTATAAAAATTATTGTTTAAAACATAAACCGCCAACTTATAAATGTATTACTCATAAGAGACATACCGATCGATAATTACTTGAAGTGGGAGTAGACGCTTTAATGCGGAGAAGTATGGGCCAGAAGACCCCCCGAGATAATCAATAAATACAAGACCCAAGCCACTGGTGGACAGTATCATTACAGTACGAATTTCGAAATATGAAATTATTACAAACTTTCAACAAATAATCCGTTCAGCGCCAATTATGAAAAGAACATTTCATCAAAGAACAATAGACCTTGAATCCTCTTATAAAAATGTGAATTGACTTTTATGAACTTTAACACTGTTCGAATCGGGGAGTTGTCAGAACTTTGATCGACATTTACGACTTTTTCGAGACTTTAAAAAATATAAAGGGAATTAAACTGTAAAACGCGGAATAAGCCAAATCATCGAAGGTGAATTAAAAAGTGTATTTGGGCTAATCAAAATTTTAAATAAATCTCAACATTAAATTAAAATTGCCGCGAAGTGTTAAACATTTTATTCCGAATTTGACAAATTCGGCTGTTATCAATATCATCGTTAATTCCATCATCATCAAATATACAACACAACCGATTGGAAATTCTTGAAGGAAGGAAGGAAGAAAGGAAAATCTCAACTCTCGATCAACTTCAACTACATTCATCAAATTCAACATAAAAACTTAAAACAACATCTAAACCTTAATTTCATTCATCACTCACTAATTTCAGTTTTTCCCATCAGAACATTCATTTTATGGATAATTGGGTTATTACACCTAACCAAATAAAATTTCGATCGCGATCATAATTCAAATACAAGGAGAAGACCTCCTTTAAATTAAAGTGTGATATCAATGCATGAGTTCTTCGGCTTCTGGTAACGAGTACCAAGGTAGCGAAAAATGTACCGGGCCACGATAGTTGCGAGGTCCGGTCAGTGACTACGTGCGGATTAAGTTTCACTACGAGACGTATTGAGCGTACGGCGTCTTATCAGAGCATTCTATAGCAAACACTTCTGTCATATGGTTACTACGCGCTTACTAAACGCATATTACGAGTTGGTGATTCTTTCTATATTGTATATTATTTCTTTTGGTTCGGGTATTTAAATCATCAACGCCGCGAACTCTGTACTCTATCCCAAGTAATTCTCCGAAAGGTCAGACTTGAAAAGGGACTAAGTCGAAAAAAGCGCCTCAATGGTACAAAACGTGTAAAATGGAGCCTTGTTCCTTGACCGTAATTACCGAGGAAATGATGATTCGGACGTAAGAATTTCATATTAACTGAATAAAAATGCAATAACCGTGAATATGCAACTATAAGAGACAATCGAAGCGTGAAGAATTATATCTCGATTCAAAACCCAAGAAATTTGTATCTTATCGAGGTTTTCATCTATCCCGCGTGCAATATTGAAGCCATTAGATTATTCATGCTCCGTGTTCCTCTATTTTTTATCTGCCTGCGTTTCCTAGTTTCTACAAACCACACACATCCCGGTGTCTCACAAGTGCGAAAACGTGACATAACAGATGACGCGATATAGAGAGAAATAACAATTACCTCGGAAATTCAATTAGCACCAAGGCAAATTCGTGGGGTCCGTGATGTGCGAGACGAAGTTTTCAAGAGTACACTCAAGCTATGCATACCATAAATTCGTCGAGTGGGGGAAGAGAGGGGACGGGGTGGTTTACGTGGCTTACGTAATGAATAATACGGAAATGTGGAGGTGCCAGAACCTTCGCCCAAAATCTCGTTGCAGCATCAAGCTAAAGGGGTTGTATTAATAAGGATGGACTACGAGAGTCATGTCGACGTACGTATGCCGTACACTAGTGCTAGAATATACAGACCAGTTGCATTTCTGTTATCCAACACAAGCACCGCGACAAAGCCCACCCTCCGAACGTTAGAATAAAGAGAAAAAAATTATTTTACAAAAATTAAAAATTCTTGACGGAAAACGGCGTGTAACGGAGAAATAAAGGAAGGATGGGATTAACAAAAAAAATTGGACACGAAACAGTTGCTACTGGCGTTTAGCAACTCGTGACTTTCTCATCCGAGTTGTTGATGGCGTGAAGTTAGTATTGAGTTGATATTTATGTTTTTAGTGGAGGAGTTTAGTTTTCGATCCCATCTATTTTTGTCCTCATAATTATAACTCAAATTTTGTTAAAAAAAGTTTGTTGATCACTTGCAATCTACGTTTACCGCTGAAATGTTGGAACATTATCTTACAAACCATAGGTGACGCGTTGAAATTTTGGTGTCGATCACGCCTCTTGCGGTTGGAGTTCGAGCTATAGACGTTACCTCTAGAAATAGCAAGAGTTTGACAGCTCACGATGTTTTGTCGTAATTTTTTTTTTGTTTTATTCATGTTATTTTCGAATGTAGTGTGCACATTTTTAGTTCAGCATTTCATTTTTGCGGAATCTTTTTTTTGCGGAATATGTCGAATGATTTTTATTACAATGAAACATGGTGTTTCTGATAAAAACTGTATATGCATGTATAACCTCAAAAGGTGGAGAAGAAACTGATGAACAGAAAGTCATTTTCTGTGGATTATTTTAGTAAAACTTCATTCGTGAATATAATTGAAGTGTTTTGAATATTTTGCACGATTAAAGACGCTTTGAGGGGCAGTATTTGCGGGACAAACGTTGACAAGTGAGGTTAGAATTTTTCGGCTCCATGGCAAAAAAGTTAACTTTTTCGCCCCAGGAATGATAAGTAAGGTAATGCACATGCGCAAACCTTATTTTCGATACTGCTACGCAATGGCCATTTTCGTCCCGCAAAACTGCCACGAAAAACGTCGCTTTTCATGCGCAAGTTACGAAAACACAATTTTACTAAAATAAATGGATAAACTGAACTTCTGATTTTATATCATCATTCACAAATAAATAGTTTTCCTACAATTAATATTCATTCGATAATGCAGGGTTAGCATTCTTTCAACTCCGCGCTATGGGGCTGTACGGTACGCAAGAGGACGGTGAAAGCTTCCGGCTCGGTGCTATCCTTAAAGCTTTTTACAGTTATGGAAAAATGAATAAAGACTTTCTTTTTCCAAGCGCCTCTTATTCCACTCGCGGAAATATGTATTCAACAGACGAGTTTCTTTTTTTTAATACAATGAAAGTAAGTTTCATGACGGCACAATGGTATCCCAACGGACAATCGATCTATTGCTCGCTCTTAATTACTTTATGTAGTAGAAAGTTTTTTCAACGCTCTTTATTACGATTCTTTATTTACTTTTTTTTACAACCCAACATTTTCCAGTT
This sequence comes from Buathra laborator, assembly GCA_934046635.1. Lineage (NCBI taxonomy): Eukaryota > Metazoa > Arthropoda > Insecta > Hymenoptera > Ichneumonidae > Buathra > Buathra laborator. Next base: position 1,210,367 of record OW203896.1, read on the forward strand.
AAAAGGACTGAGGGAAAACGGTATAGAACTTTTGACTCTGATAAAGAATCGGAACGGACGGCATTTAAGAAGTTTTTTTTGTTGTTTTTTTACGGGAAATAACGCCTTTCCCGGCAGCTGGTAGAGAGAGTAACCTCGGGAGTATGAATTTAATGAATCTATACTTTTTTCTTCTGCCAGAACTATTGAATCGATCATTATGATATTTACTCTGTAGACTTCGAAAACATCGATGTTGAACGAAGACGTTGATGTTGATGTTAGAAGTCAAAGGCGAAATCGATGTCTTCTCTGTAGACATATCTTTAAACAAACTTAATACATTTTACCAGTTTGTTTCTCGAAACTTTAAAAATGTTAGAGAGAGCCTTTCTTCAAGATCCCCGCAAGGCGACGACATATCGTCGGTTCTTTCGCCCTCTGATTCGGTCGCGCGAATACGTGCTCCACTAGAGGCTTTTAGACGAGACTCTCCGAGGGTCGTGTGAACCCACGTGTCCGCGAGTGGTTGCTTTACTTGTTAGCTCTGGCCATTTCGTTTTGAAAAGGCCGACAATAGGCGCATATCTTGTCGTATCTGCTGGAAATGTATTTAACCCTTTAAGGTAGTACGACCGCCACAATCTCAACCAAAAATATACTTGTATATAGATCGATAATGTTATCGGGAGAACATATAGAAACATTCATGACGTGCATGAAATTCTACTATTGTTGTATTAATGACAGATATGAAGAATATTTTTTATCGATACAGAACTTTTTTTATTAGGATAGGAATATCGGTTTTGACAATCTTTGCTAATCAGAATCGAAATAAAATGACAGTGAATTGGTCATTTTATACATTTACTAGCGTTTCCCCGGGCTCGCGCGCTACGCGCGCTCGCTCGTCAATTGTAAACTATTTTGAGTTAAGACCCATTTGGGGAATATTTTTGCTTCTTTCTCCGCCGCCGACCACCGCTGCTGCCTCCTTCGGAATCCCCTTAGAGGAACTTAGAATATTTTGGCCTTCCTCTCCCACGCTCCTCCCCCCCCCCCCCCCCTTCGACCGAAAATATTGTAAGTCCCCCTAAGGGGATTCCCCCTTGGGCACCCCATCGAGCAAAAATATTCTAAGTCCCTCTAAGGGGGACTTAGAATATTTTCTGTCGAAGGGGGGGGGGGGAGGAGCGTGGGAGAGGAAGGCCAAAATATTTTTGCTCGATGAGCTGCCCAAGGGGGAATCCCCTTAGGGGGACTTACAATATTTTCGGTCGAAGGGGGGGGGGGGGAGGAGCGTGGGAGAGGAAGGCCAAAATATTCTAAGTTCCTCTAAGGGGATTCCGAAGGAGGCAGCAGCGGTGGTCGGCGGCGGAGAAAGAAGCAAAAATATTCCCCAAATGGGTCTTAACTCAAAATAGTTTACAATTAACGAGCGAGCGCGCGTAGCGCGCGAGCCCGGGGAAACGCTAGTAAATGTATAAAATGACCAATTCACTGTCATTTTATTTCGATTCTGATTAGCAAAGATTGTCAAAACCGATATTCCTATACTAATAAAAAAAGTTCTGTATCGATAAAAAATATTCTTCATATCTGTCATTAATACAACAATAGTAGAATATTAGAGGGAATATTAGAGTAGAGGGAATATTTTCTGTCGAAGGGGGGGAGAGAAAAATATTCTAAGTCCCCCTTAGAGGGACTTAGAATATTTTTGCTCGATGAGCTGCCCAAGGGGGAATCCCCTTAGAGGGACTTAGAATATTTTTGCCCTCCCCTCGATTCCTGACACGGCGGCGGCGGCGGCGGCGGCGACAGCGGCGATAACTTTATATATACAAGATATTAACATCGAAATATGGGTAACCAATGGCTGACCATCAAATTGCAGTGAAAGGAACCACAAGTTGTTCATCTTCCATAATTATTTTCGTCATAAAAGAGTCAGTAAATTTTTTGCTAAAACTCTCCATGCTGTGTGCCAAAATGTCGTTTCTTTTCCTCTTCATGTGATTATCCGTGTTCGCATATGCCTACTACATATCAATAATATTGTGCCTCTCGAGACTACATCCTTGAAACGAAAGCGTAAATCATCTTCAATTTGTTCAGATTATTCGTACTATCCATTTCTACAGTTCTTTCATTTTTTATTCACATCTTGAATAGAATTTTGACGATAAAATTAAAAAATGTTTCATGGTGCAACTTCACAGATGTTTGAGTAGTATTTTAAAAATAAATAAAAAAGTGTACGACAATCATAAATATATTTTCAAATCTAGAACATCACACATCGGTTTGATGGTGGACTCAAGTCGTTCAATGAAATCTTGATTTCATTTTTAGGCACTCACTATAACAATCGGCAGAGAGTGGATATTAAAATGACCAGCGAGGCCTCTTCATACAGCTTTCAATGAGGTTTCTCCACAGTGTATGCTCCAAAAAATTTCGTTTTTCAGCATTTACTTCAGTGTACCTCCAACATCATGTGTACTTAATTTGAAGAGACTCCGATGACTGGCATTTTTTTTGTAGCCTGCGGTTGAATAAAAATAGCTTTTTCACTCAATTTATCTTCTTAGACGTCCGTATCATAGTGTAACTTTGGATGGTGCGAACAAATTTTGCTCTCCTTCGCAGAAGTGTTTTATCACATCATGACTATAGTGCATAAACATTTTGAAGCTACTGCAAAATCTTTAATGAGTTTTTCCAAAATAAAAATTCAATTTTTATTCCGCCAAATGTCGGTACAGCACTCCAATCATGAAGACTACGAACCAATTTTTTTCTTTTTCGCAGCGTTATTTTATTCTATCGAAAGCACTGTGCACAGCAAATTTGAAGACATTCCGACGTCTCTGATCATTTTTCCCAGGCATTTGTCCATTTAAACGTCAATATCCTTTCGTCAAATATCCGTGCGGCGCTGCAATTCTGAAACCTACGAACAAATTTTTTTCTAATTTACAGCAACATTTCATTGTATCGAAAACACTACGCACAGCAAATTTGAAGACATTCTGACATTACTTAATATTTTTATTTTACAATTATTTTTTAGTTAAGAATTATTTTAAAGGTTATGTTACTTTAATTTTCCAAAAAACAAATTTTCATCGTGTCAAAAAAGAAAATTTGGTTGCAAAAAATAAAACACGAAATATCACACATTGATTGACAAATGTTAACCCCTTTTTATTTCGAAAATAATATATTTTCAACGAAAATCATTTCCAGTATTTTACAATACTTTATTTACATTCGTAATAAAAATTATAAATTTATCGTATGCAGTGAAAAACTTGGTTATATTTTCACAAAGAAAAATCATCGAATATCCAAAACGATTGCAATTTGCCAAATAAAATTGAAAACAATCGCGACTATATATTTTTTTCCATTCATTGTATCTGTCTAACTTTGGAAGCTGACGACAATTTCATAGCAAATGTCATACAGTGTGCCACGCTGCGATGTTAGTACTCTGTGGCGGGATCATTTGAAATTAAAAAAAAAATGTTCAGTTTTTTTTTTAATTTTTAATGCATATTACCTTAAAATATTGGGAAACTGCAATTGAACTCTCTTATTTTTTATCATCTTGTATTGAAGAGGAGTTAGTACATTACGTCAACACAAATTTGAAGCCTCTTCGATGCCTCCCAAATATTAAAAAAAAATTGTTCAAATTCTCGAAAAAACAATCTCAAATGATTTCGGGACATTCTTTTTGTTTCTCGAATGTCCCGAAGGGACATTTTTCGGGGAGTTTGGGGGATGGAGCCCACCAACAAGAGTCTCGGCGCCCGCAGGGCGCTGAGGCGCTTGTTTGTTTTAATTGAGGCATTATTCAAAAATATGTAACTCCTATATTTGTTCATCAATATTGAACCTTGCCATCTTCTCTACATCCTGGCGTTTCGGGTTCACTACGCTAAAACTTTAAAATATTGATTTTGAACAAAATTTTGCAATGCGGAAAACATTGGGTCTCCTGAATCCATGTGTAGTATTAATAAGATGCAAAAATATGTGTGGTGTTCCCGGTTATAAGAAAAAATACCTGTTGGGGGTACTATTTTAAAACATCCTCTCACTTGAAACTGCTTCACTTGAAACTTCGTACTCAATATTTCTCAGGTTTGGGTTTGAAGTTTTGGTTTGTGTAGGTTAGGTGTGCGAATTTCAAACCCGAACTCAACATCCAGAAATTTAAAATGGCATATGCTGTATAGTTTTCTAAAATGCAAAGAATCACTTGATATTAGATGAAACTTGGTACTTTGTACTTCAGAGTTATTGAGACCGCCAAATTCGAACCCAATTACAAAATTTCCGCAATCTTGTAAGAAGTCTCTAATATTACAGAAACTTCGGACATATTTGAAATGTTGATCATCAGAATAGGGATTATTGTAATATTGAGACTGGAAAATATCATATTGTATAGTGTTCCGTATATTATATTTTACTTTGCATCACAACAGATGCGAGTGTCAGTTGTGGTAGTTCCACGTTGTAAGTTTTACTACAGTTGCTATTGCGCCCGTTTTTTGTTCGATTATTTTAAAATTTTAGAAAAGGCCGACAGCTTATCAATTCGAAAGACAAAGTGTAGTTGATTATCCGTGGCACAACGAGGACAGTCGAAATTAATGTTACAGCAAAGGCTGGGCGATTATCGGGCTGTTTACATCCGACGTTATCATTTCCGGGAGCGATGAGTTTTCTTGGGTATCGTGCGGCAGTCGACTGCGGACGAGTGCGAGTTTGCGAGTTCTCTAGTGTCCAACTCCACTCAACTCCCATTATTTCGAGTGCGGCGAAGGAGAGCCAAGAACGAGGGTGGCGAAGGAGTGGGGTTTCTGGTACAGCTTTCTATCGTGTTTTCTGTGTCTCTATATGGTGCCAAAGACTCCAGAACCGGAGAACAAGAGAGAAAGAGTTAGGGACGGTATCGGGTTTCAACGAGGATACAAAAACTTTATTATACGGCTAGACGGCCCGGGTCACCACATTCGAAACATCTGCGTCCGCGAGTGCCCTACCCTGACGGCGTTGCCGTACTACGTTATGCTTTGCCCCACTCTTCCGTCACAATTAACTTTTAAGACTGTACTATGGCACCGCCTGCCTAGATATCTCCATGACAAAGCAAGAGAAAGTCCGCGCAATATTCCTTATCTCAACCCTCTTTTCCTTCTTACGCACTCTCGCGCCACCTATACCTATCCCCACTGTCCACTCTCTCGTGCGCTAAAGTCAAGCAACTCGGAGGGCACTAGAGCCTTCAGAAGGAAAATAAGCCTCGCCAGTTTTTAGCCGACGAGTTCTTCGTCGCATTATCATAATTACTTTTGCAGTCGTTTCGAAAAATAACCCAGGGGCTCGAATTTCGAGCACGAGACCTCTTGACGCTTTCGAAATAAAAGCTCCGCGCTCATTTCCGTGGGAAGCCGAGGGGATTTGTGCATATACTACATCCAAAATATATACAATCGTGTAAATTTCATGCTGCCCCCACGAGTCTCCCGACCGGTCCTAAGTGGTTCACGTTATTTAATCGCGTGTATTTATTAAGCTTCGTACCTTTCTTTTTTTGTAGTATCATGCTTCATCGACCCAAAAGTGGTTGGGGCTTTAAAACTATATCATTTATACCTTACAAGTTCGAGTACTCGCGTTGAGTGGACTATTTGAAATTTCAACGAGCGAATTGATTTTTAGCATTCGTTCTCCACTGTGCAGCCCTCCGGTTCAAAATATAGTAAAGGGGGTATATCTGCCGAGCGCATCGAAAACTGAGTAAATTTTTTTTGTTTTTTCTTAAAAAATGTCGGAAGTAATGAGATGCATTTTTTTACCCGAAGTTACATGTATTAAGGTAGTTCAGACGCGAAATCAATGCAAACTAAAACGTCTGAATTTTTTATATGTGATAGTTTGAATATTTATTTATTAGCAAGCGAAATTTTAGGGTGCCTTGCCGGGTATCGAAACGAGTAAATAAATCTTAAAACTTGATCCTTATGCATTGCGTTGTGTGAAAACACCGTTGAAATCGACCTTCGAACTAATAATAAAAGCTCTTTAGATCAAAGATACACGATTCGAAAAAAGATCTACGTTTTCGTTGCAACTTCAACTACACGATGCAAAGATAAAAAAAAGCCCTCACCGGGCATTCGAGCGAGTAATTTTAAGTTAATTGTGAGATATAATGTCGAGAAAAAGTAATCGAGTTCAGCTATTCAAGATGGCGCCGAAGTTTGGCAACGTCGCACATCAGCTGTATACAAACTGGCTATCATCAGCCGGTATACACCGATTCGGTTTTCAAACGAGCATCATTCAGATGCAAAATTTGTCGCGTTTAAATTCATAAAAAATAAATAATTATTCATCATTTCAACTGTGATGGCTGACTAAGAAAGTTCGAATCGGGAAAAGTCAATTAAATCGAAAAACAAAAGTTAGAAATACTACGAAATTTTTCATTATTGAAACAATAATTATTTGTTTGTTAACATCTATAATCATTATTTGGATAATGAATAAACGAATAATTTCAGTGTATTCTTTTTTTTTACGTATTAAAATTTTTCAATATTGTTATTTTTTAAATAAATTCAAGTTGTTATTTTCGCGTGTTTTTTTTTTTGTTTAGAACTTGACATCATGAACCGAATTTAGTAAACAATTGTAACGGAACATAACCTTTCTTCGTGCCGGGAGGTTGCGAAGCCGGTCGACCAGCCGATCGATATTGCGGTGTTGCCACGATGTTTCGTGCGTTCGCGAAGCCAATAGAAAACGAGGCAAGACTTGAGTCAAATTATTTTTAATATTTGACTTATGTTAATTATGCAGGTTGGAAGAAGCACGTAATATGATTGAAAAAATCTTTTTCGGACATAACATTTTTTTGGTATATTCAGAAAAAATTGAGAAATTTATTTTCTCATGACAATAGTCGCTAGCGTCTATGACTCATGCGTACCGGCAGAGCTACCTTAAGAGCTAAAAAAAGGTGCCAACTACATTGGCATATTACTTTCGCTCCTCTTTTATCACAGTCTATACCCAGCTATGTCTGTACGAAAGTACGTTTATCACTTCTGACTTCTTGAAGCTTTGCTTCCTGATCAGTTACTTTTATCAAGAGATGCGGTAGCATCGGTCTCGACGCCAAGTACTTAAAGAAAGAGTCGAGACGCCACCGTGTATGTCTACGCCAATATTCCGGAAGTGGGCCGAATTTTAAAATAAAAAAGAGTGCTTCTTAAAAACCACGTGCCGGATCTAATGTTTAACAACATTTTTCTGATGTCTATTCGATACCAGCTTTCAGCCTAGTCGCGAATAAATCCGTCCAGCCGATGTTGAGATATAATAAGAGTTTTTCGTTTCTCCAGATTTTCCAGATTTTTTCGCAAAGTTTCAGTGTAACCCTTTACCTGTTACCACCGCGAAGTTGTCCCTTATTACCTCTGTAAAGTTGTTCGCACGCGGATTAAGCTAACGGCTCGTACGGACGAGCCGACATGGGACGGCGTATTCTCGTTTCAAGATAACGTTTTTGCGCACGCGTTCGTTACGATGACCGGCTCAGAAGTTATCTGCTGTCCTTTGGATTTGCGTGTATCTATTCTGAATAATTTCGCGTATATGCCAAGGAGAATATTACACTCGGAGCTCGATTCTGCAGACACTGTCCTCTTTTTTGCCCCCACTTACTCACGCCGAACCGTGTTTTGGTGGTAATGAGGGTTGTGCACTATCGGTGCCGCGATTCGCGTATGAATCTGGGGGGGGGGGGGGGGGGGTTGTAAGGCCTGATACACCGTTGCGTAGAGACGACACGCGTTGGCACTACAGCACGCCAATTTAATATTATGCGGCAATTTAGAGGAGAGCAAAGGTAAACTGAAGTTATACCAATCATAATATATTTACAAATTCAACAACAGTTACAAGTTTTAACAAAAAGGTTTTCGATATTTTGTATAAGAAAAAGTGATGTTACAAGTGTTACAAGTATTATGAGAACTTGTAACAAGAGCTTCGCGAAGCGAGAAAAATATTTATAATTTTTTTGAGCAATTATCATTGGTGATCTTTTCAATGAGCGTCTTGTCACCAATCACGAAAGACTTTCTTTCCAGTTACAGTAATTATCCGGGTTTTCCGAAAGTCATAAAATACGTGCGCAGTTGAAAAATCCGCGGTTCGAGGAGTAATACTTTCGAGAGTTTATTGAGGGTAGGTCATTTAGTTTTTGTCGAGTTACCGCATGCGGGCTTGTCGAGAGCATCGACAAGAAATTATTTTTTGTATCAAAGGGATTCGAACTCGAGGATTAACGGATACTAGCAAATGGATAGTCGCGCATACTGCTTAAGTATTTTTTGAAAGTCCGCCATGTGTTAGCCAGATCCTGAGAGATTCAGCATGAGCTCGCATAATGACCTCTAGACCCTTTGTCGTCCGTTGAAAGAGACAGAGATATGCACTGACCTGACCAACGCGCTCGTGCAGTCAGAATGTTAATCTATCTTCGGTAATAATTTTAAAAGTAAGTTATTTTATCGTATTGTCTTGCGTGAGTTGGCACGCAACAGGGGTCGCTTACGTCACGTGTGAGTAGCATGATTTAACGTAGGGCTTAAGGAGCCTCGATTCTGTGGGATCCGGTCCCAATGTTTCGACAAAATCAAAGTCCGAGTGTATATATTAATTTATATGTGGTGAGACGGCGTCTCATGTTCCCGAGGACACCGCTTGTTCTCGATACTACCGCTAGATTTCGCATTTTAAATATTTTCCCGTAAACGACACATCCGTGCTTAATTCGCAAGGCAACCGCTAGATGCTTGCTTTGGGGCTCTAAAAAAAATTAAATACTGTGGGTCTTCGAGAATTTCGTTCCTCTTGACTGAAAAATGTCTTAATCTGCGTGTGCGTGTCTTTCATTGACCGGAAGCGAAGTGAAAAATCTTTCGATAATGAATTTTCAATTCTGTCGAATATGTTTATCCTCTCTAGATGAGACGGACCAGAACAGATTTTATCATTAAAAGCTTCGGAATACAAGCTTCAGCACTCATGGAACAAATTTTCGTCTCATCCATGGTAGCTTCGATCGGTTAAAATAAAATATATCATACGCTTATGAGAGCTTGATCCGCAACTCTCAATTTATAATTCAGAGCTTATGAATTTAAAAAAATTCAAAAATAGGTCAAATGAAATCGATAAACTTGTTTATTTAAACAAGTGAAAATGGACGCCAGATACTTAAAATTAGTTATATAGTGTTTTTAGTATATATATCACATTTTTACAAAATAGGTAATCATATGTGCCAAGTCGTAGTTTTTAATGCTAACTCAAAAATAAAATATAATACTTGACGCGTTCGTTGTTTTGATGCAATAAACAACTAGATTAAATTGTATCCCAAAGACGCGCGAAGTATTATTTTTTATTTGCAACTTCGCTGATAAGATTAAACTATTTAAAAAAAAATGTGATATATACTAAAAATACTACATAACTAATTTTAAGTGGTTGGGGTCCATCTTTTACTTGTTTAAATACACAAGTTTTAGGATTTGATTGTTAGTTCTTCAATTTTTTAACCAAATCTGAGAGCGCGAATAAACGTTTTACTATCACAGCTGGTTTTATACGGGAGAAAAAAAAACAAATGCCACATTTTCCCAAAAACCTGATCGAATTTGCTCCAAATTCAATTCCAAACCGCCTCTGATAGTTTATTTGTAAACAACATTTTTCCAATGAACGCAATGTTCTATAAAATTTGATCCGCTCAACGGATTTATGCGAGATTCAATCCTACACTTTATACAATAAAAAATTTAAAAACTCCCCACTACAAAAAGTGTGAAATGACAATTACTTATTCACATGTCATAGTCCAGCAATTTCTTCGTCATTGTGTATGGAAATCCTCCGACTATAACATGTGAATAATTAATTGTTATTTCACTCTTTTTTTCACAAATTTTTGTAAATGTTTTTTATTTCATCCTTTTTAGAGATGATGCTTTCACCGAGACCACCTCGATACCACCTCGAATTTGAGGTTATCCCGCACAGAGATCAAGCGCCTTGCGAGCCACCGGAAGTCGAAAAAATGTATCGCAGAAAATGGCGCTCAATCTTCGATATATTCGAGTCACTATTTAATAAATCGCTTTTATTTCTATGAATACTTAATAGATTTAAATTTTTTTTGAAAATATTGTTGGCTGTGCGTCATAGAATAGCTGAATGAAATTTGTTTAAGTGATTTTTAACCGTTAACGAGAACATTGCGGACAACGAAATCGCTTATCGCGGCGAAACGCATAAGTCCTGTCTTTTTGCTGGCGGGCAGTTGGGGCTTAAAAACATAATTTTGTTCGAGACTTTAGCCCAATATCCCAAAAAATGTAAAAGTTCGAGGGCGTCCAAACATTTTAAAAAAATTCAAAAAGGCATGAAAACTGAACGCCTGCGTCGATTTTGATAAAAATTGGACACACGTACGGACAGATATTTTTTTCTAAATGTGATTTTTCGACGTTTTGGATCATTCTAAACACGTTACATGAAAATCTCAAAAAAAAAAAAAATGTCACGAAAACAAAGTTTCTTAAAAAACCAGAACAATGGACGAAAAAGAACGATATAGTTGCAAGAAGAGTACTTTTTACAAAAACAATAAAACGTGGAAATTATTAAAAAATGAAAATTGACTTGAAGAAGATAAGAACCCCTCGAAAGAAAAAAAAATCAGTTACACTTCTGATGGCCATATCTTTGCGTCAATATTTTTCTACTTTTTTTTTGTAAGACTCAATACGTGTATCTTTCAGTATAAAATAGTACATTATGCTACAAGGGAGGAAAATCCGCTGCTCCCGAGTGGCATACGAAACTTTTTTTCCGACTACGTTGAAAAGAACATATTTTTATACCTGCAACGGCGCAACAGCACACTTCATAGGCGCAGTGACAGGAGCAATTGGGGTCTAGGGGCGAAGCCCCACTTACAACATAAATATTATCATCAATAGTATGTATAGTATCCATAAACCGATACTAGCCTCATTTTTTGGCTTATAATAATGATACGAAATTACGGAAAAAACTATTTTTTTAAGTAGTCCGGATTCAAAACATTTCCCTATTACTTTCGCAGCTTTATTATTGAGTTGATTAATTAATAATTATTAATAATTATTTATTTCATTCTTTTTTATCGATTGAATTTTCTATTTTATATTTACGAAAAAAATTGTAGCGGGGATATAAAAATTGATTACTGAATTAATTATTGTTTATAATTTGATTTATACTAATTAAAAAAAAAATGTTAACTAATTATCAATCAATTATTATTTATTTAGATTTTTTATAACTAATTTGTATTCTAGTCTATTTATTTTTTCGAAAAAACCTGCAGCGGGAAGAAAAGTACCTCTTTTCTCACGCGGACCGGGAAGAGAAGTACCTCTTTTCTCACGCGGACCGGGAAGAACAGTACCACTTTTCTTCCCGCTCTGTTTTCGATCCGCTAGACCGCTGCAGCCCCTTAAAAGTGCACGAACGCTTGTGTTCGCCAGGACGTCCTCTGATTGATAGTCATTTTAATTGCGCACAACTCGACAACTCTGTGTTGTAGAAGAAAAATTCCAAAGGAACGTTTTTCGGTTAAAGATTTGTCGCATCAAATTGAATTCAATTGCACCGTTGCGTAATCAAATGCTCTTGTGCAGAACCGGGGGAAGAAAAAAGTTCGATTGCAGACACGGTTTGCCCGTAGTGCGAGTATACTATATGACCCCGGTACTCGCAGGGCACTAACTCTTTCATGCTTCGCTGCAATGCCGCCTCACTTCTCGTTAACTTTAACGATCTTAAGTCCTAACCCAATTCGGAAGTGCGAACCAGCAAAACTTTCCGTACTTAGTTTCCGCGTGAGATGAAGCGCTATTGTCCCCTTCCATATACCCGGATCGACGCTACTAAGTAACTTGCCTTCGAGAAAGTTATGGGAAAAAAGTGTACCGAATTAGACGACTTACCAGACAGTGTACATTTGGCGCATCAAACCCGGAACCACGTCTGCATTCGTCTACGATTAACTGCTTGGAAGCGCTATCCGTAAATTTGATATTTAGCAAGTGCGTTCCTCAAATTACGAATTTTGAACATTGATGACCCTGTTTTAGATATTTGGAATCACTTCAAATTCAAATAGAAGTACTAATTTTCGACTTACCATCATGGAAGTATGATCCCACTACCTACGATCAATCGCCGCGTCATTCCGCTCATTTTTCTTCAAATATCCATGCAAAAACAAAAAAAAATTGGATTCAAGTCCCTTGACAATTCGATTCGGAAGTACGGGATACACTTCCGCTAATCCTTCCTCGAGTAGCGCAATTTTAACTTTCTTCAGATAGCTTAACTTGGAAACTAAAACTCAAAAGCCTTCGCAGTTAAAACGCATCTCGGCGTTTCGACACTTCAATGCTTCGACGCCACGACATCGAACCCCCTAGGCAATTCTTATTCCACATCGACGAGTACAGAAAGTCCATAGCTTTACCTTCTGTAGTATGTACGACGTGTAAGATGAATTCCTGTTTACTGCGGGGTCTCTGAAGCAGTGGTTCTTAACCTGAACTTCATGGACCCTCGAAGTTCATGCAGGGCCTCTCTCCGAACGTGAAGGTTAAGAGCCACTGTTGAAAGGGCTGAAGCAATAAACGCAGTGAGATCCAGTTTTTAACGCGAGGAAAGCTAATGGATAGCTTCCCCCTTTGATGTACTAATATTAACTCCTATGGATATAATGGTTATCATACACGTGAATGATGTTGAGCGCATATTGCATTTACCCATATGCGAACACCCCTTTATGCCTGTGTCCTTTGTCCTCCAGACATTCTTCGAAGTTACAATATGGACTGCTATTGAATTCGTCTCCTTTCAGGCATAGAGCATTTTACATCAAAGTTTATCCAGATCGAAGTTCCGTTCAGATATGATTTCTTTTTTTGCAATAAACATTTTTTTTTTTTCGAAGAAAAGAAAAAAAAATTGAGATAGAGGGTTGAAACGCTTTTTGAGCGGTTGGCTTCAACTTCTGTATGCTTGCTCATTCCTCTTTCGACGTTCGCTATCTCTGTATGGCCTAAGACGAACTAGAGACTTTGTAGAGTACATTGTATAACACACTGAGAGGGATGAGAAATTCGCAGAGAAAGGAAGGCCAGCAGCCCTCGGCTCTGGGTCACGCTAAATATTAAATATCGTTTGCGCCAAGTTTTCCGAGTTTTTCGCACGCTTCCATTTATACTGTGTAAGAGGTCGCCTTTTTTGACCTCACATTGACGAATCGGCATGACACAATAGTTTCTAGTGCGATGGTAGTCAAATCCTTTTTCTTCATAAGCATGATTCCTTACTCAACGGTCAACAAAATGTCTCTAAGGCTCTGAATTTTACAAGATAAGCGGTATATCCACCTGTGATGATTAACCATTTTGATTGTTTACGTGATGTAAATGTTTCACTAAGATTTTTTTTCCGAGTTCTAAAGCGATGTAATAGCAACGCGCAAACAAATGGTAGAGTTTGCAAAATTCCAAAATCCTTCCTAGCTTTTTCTTCCATCGATGAGGCACGAGTCACCAAGACGATGTATACTACAGCCCTTAACATAGTCACATAATAATAACATTCGTGTCGAGCGTTGGGAACTCACACGGGCATTTAAAGACCCTCACAAGCGCTCACACGGATACTTGTAACCTTTGAAGACACTCTTGAACACTTAGTCACTCTCAAGGAGGTTTATAGATACTCACCGACACTCATCCGAATATTTATAGGCCCTTACAGACACTAATACGAATATTCACAGGCATCCATATGGATATTCATAGACACTTGCAGACACTTTCACGGATAATCATAAACACTCAGACACTCATACCGATATTCATAGACATTCACAGACACTCATACGAATATTCATAGACAATCACAGAGGTTCGCATAGATCGTGTTACGGGTACTTACGGAAGCTCATAGATACTCACAGTCTTTTCTGTTATTGTTGCTTGGTTGATTGATAGATCTCACGGTCATCGTCATGACTTTATAAGCATAATTACAGGGTACAGGTTAAATTGTCATTTTCAGAATTTTACAGATATTCAAGGTTTTTATTGTGCACTAGACTATCAAAATGGAAGAATAATAGAAAATCGTATATTGACAAAGAACTCTTTACTAGTATTTATGTTATCGATTATGCGAATGTAAATAGTTTTTCTTCACTGAAAATGTTACATTGTAAATATAGCAAATATATCTATGGCGGCTAAATTTATTTGCCCTTCAACGTTGATGTTGTAGAAGTAAGTTTTTTTCCCGTTGACAACTGTTCGAGTGCAATATTTGCATACGAAAGGATTTAATTTATCTTGACATTTTACTTAAAGTTTTTACTAAAGCGCACCACGATAATCTGTTCGGTCGATCAAGAATGGAAAAATCCATGCACTCTAATGATTCATTGTACAATTCTGCAATCGACGGAGAGAATACCATAAACGTATCATTGTCGTATTTTCTTCGAATGTTCCTAATGCTCTGGATGCTCAGAAGCGACGATTCTAGCTTTGATTCCGCAAAACCTCAGGGGACGAAGCCATTTCTAGGAGGATTTCTTTTTGTCCACTGGTACTTAGGGTTTTATGACCGAGGCATGTTCTAGTTTCTACTGTAGTCCGCAGGAGCAATGGCAGTGGCAACATTTCTATGTAACTGTGTTCACCTTACGAGAAAGCCAAGTGCTCTATCCACTTACAATTAGTCCTCATTCGTCCATCTAATTACCCACTTCTGTTCCGCCACTAGAGTTTGTGTGTACGCTTCTTTCTCGTTTTTTCCTCTCTTTTTACGTCGTCCAAAGCTGCAAATGTGTACTTGTGTGTGAAATTTTATGTGCTCACATAACTTATCTACCTTGAAGGACACGGACAAAATATGTAGACCACCCAACGAGTTTGTTGACGGCGTATTAGAAATCTAAGTGGACGCAATTATTAATATCGTTTTGATGTGTTGTTACAAGCATGGAAATTAGGATTGATAGTTACAAAACATATTCGTAGAAAAATGTAGTGTGGATTCTTATCTTTAGCAATATGAATATTTCTGAATCAAATTTTGGGCCGTTAAAGAAACTACATAGTAAGATTCCTATTTACATATCTTTAGATCTTTTTTTCACATTTATAATTACGATTTGAACTTTTTCGAGGCTGCGCAACGATAATCTTTGGGTTTTTTAAATAAAAAAAACATTGCCATGAAGTCGACAACGAATAACAGTAACATATTACCACTTGTGCATCAATTGATTGAGCAACAAATATTCTCGGTGATTGACGAGATATATTAAAGATTCTGGCTATTATATGGTAGTTTGCACCAAGTGTCGAAGGCCAGACGATTGGAGTATTCTACAGGATAATTAGCGACGGAATAACCAAGAGGAAATAACTGGTGTGTTCAACTATCCTGAAACCTATTCCGGTAATCAAACTACTGAGAACAATTAATGAGGCATGTCGAGATCGTTGGCGACTAAGTGACGGAAATGAAATTAATCACTCTTCCTACAGCCATCGCTGCGCATACAATTTCTAGTAGAATTATTGTCGACCTATGAGCAGCATACACATATATTTTCACAAACAATATCGAATTGCAATTGTAAATGAAGGAAAATCCATAAATACTTGGTAACTTCTATAATATCGATAGATCAAAACCAGAAAGTTTCACAACACTTCATTTTACATTTTCAATAGTGAGGGTTACATCATTTTGTATTGCAATACTCGATAACGTACCAAATAATTATCGTACAATGCAACAAATTATTTTTACAAAAATAAAAAAATCAAACAAGTTGTTCATTTGTTTTCTCATCGGCGAGAAGACTCGACCCACATCGCAGCGACACGTATCGCAAGATCGATCTCGCGTCTGTTGTCGTAAACATTGCTGCCGTAAACGTTAGTCGAGAAATTGACCCATATCAATCGCTTGGCTAATTAATTCCTTACGTGGAATCGGTAGCGTTATAATCCGTGATTGAAAGTTTGCATTTGAGGCATTGTGAAACTCAAACTCCGATCGAGTTGTTTTCGTTTCGCGAGTGCTTGAAGATTCGACTGTGAGATCCGTTATCAACGAGCTGTGAACGTTATGTGCGACGTAATTCACCAACAGTAACGGAATCGGAACTGCCAAAAGTCTTGCGGGATGCCGGACTCGCAGTCATCTTTTCCTGCGACATTATTTCTACGCTCAGTTTTGACGAGCATCGCCATTCATACGTCGTTGAAATTCCACTCGGAAATCAACCCCGAAATTATCATTATATTAATATACGTGACTTGTCGAATTCGACGCCTCTTCACGTGCGAAAAGTTTCAAATATTTTTTTTATTATTGTTCCATACGCTATGAGACAATTCATCATTAATATAATGCGCTATGTGATTATTTGTATTAACAATTGTGTGATAATAAAGAAATTGTAATAAACGAAGTATAGATTTTTGTCTTATTTATTCGTGAAATTCGTCCGAAAAATCACGAGCGGTCGTAGAATAAATAAAAATTCTATTTCACATAAATATCTGTATATTAGATTTAAATAAACATTTTGTTGGCAATATATTAGTGAGCTTGTCGCGGAATAAATAGAACATTTATTTGGCATGAATATCGGTTTATTTGATTCAAATAAACTTTTCTAATTCCGATAAACGCTCCAATTAAAGAAATGAATATATTAAACATTAATGAACACTCTATTTGAATCTGACGCAAATATAAAAATTTCTTCGTCCCTAATAAAATTTATTTGATTAGAATAAACTTTTTTCTGGGTGCACGGTCTACCCACCTCTGTTTGTAGGAAAGTACGTTTATCACTTTTGGCTTCCTCAAGACACTTTGT
Source organism: Buathra laborator (assembly GCA_934046635.1). Lineage (NCBI taxonomy): Eukaryota > Metazoa > Arthropoda > Insecta > Hymenoptera > Ichneumonidae > Buathra > Buathra laborator. The sequence continues at coordinate 1,227,429 of OW203896.1, forward strand.
TTTGTGATTTGTTACTTTAATTGTTAGTTCTTTAATTTCTTATTTTCAACAAAGTCTGATATCGCATACAAAAATTTTACCTACACAGCTGGTTTCATACAAAAGGAAAAAAAATTAAACACCACATTTTTCGAAATCCTGAACGAATTTACGCCGAATTCAATCCCAAACCTCATCTGATAGTAGTTTATCTGTAACTAAATCTTTTCAAAAAAATGCAAAGTGCCGTAAATTTGAACCGCTTAACGAATTTACGCCAGACTGAATCCCAAATCTTGTTGAATAAAAACCTACGTTTAGTCTAAATTTCAGGCTAAAATCTCAAAAAATGTAAGAGTTCGGGCGCATTCAAACATTTTCGAAATAATTGAAAATTGCACAAAATCTGAACGACTGCATAGATTTTGTCCAAATTCAATACCGATCATTGGTTTATAATATTCCAACTTTGTATCGAATTTTAGCCTGATATCTCAAAATATGTGGCAGCTAGGGCACGTCCAGACATTTTTTTTTAAATGCATAATTGGGCTAAAGAAGGGGAATTGTCTCCTCAACATTACACACAGACACACATACACACACACATTTCAGCTTTGTATCTCAAACCGTTCTGAAGGTATGAGATCAAACGCACACATACGGACAAACATTTTTTCTAAATGTGATTATCCGACGTTTTGGACAATTCTAAATACGTTTACATGAAAATCTCGAAGAAAAATGTTCACGTAAACAAAGCTTTTTGAGATAGCAAAACAAAGAGAAGTGTGCCGACCGCATTTTAGGTTACACTACACGACGGTCAAGCGCGATGGAGCTACAGCAGACGAAACGTATCGTGCAATAAGTGAGTCTACGAACAAAAATGGCGGTGACATTTCGATATATCTGAATAGAGTCTTGATTAATTGTTTCAAAGTTTTTTTTATCACTGCGAGTCCATGCATATGGTTTATATGGTGCGTTTTACATGTACCATAAAAACATGTACATGTACATGTATCAGGTAAAACACACTCCATGACTCATAGAACTAATGAAGCAACATTTTTTATGACATATTAAGCCATTTCGATAAACATATATAACAACGGAAATGGGAAAAATCACGGAATCTCAGCCAAACGCATAACTCCCGGCTTTCGCTCTAACAGTCGCAAGATAAAAATGTAAAATTCTGGAGTGTAACAAAACATTGACAAGTTTTTGGTAATATTATTTATTTACTAACTTTCTTGAAAATGAATTAATATGTATTATTCAATATTACATGAACCTTTAAAATCATCACAACTTCTACGCTAGTATATCGCAATATGAAATAAAATGTTGACGTTATGATGTAATTGAAAACACAACAATAAGTGAAAAAAAAACCGTCAATTGCCTTAAAAATGGTTGTAATGTTACTAAAATTGGTAAAAATAACATTTTTTATTTCCATGAAAAATGTCATTTTTCCACTAAGCTCTTGAATAGCTGTGAATGTACGACGTAATGTGAGCCTCCATAGCTCAGGGGTTAGAGCACTGGTCTTGTAAACCAGGGGTCGAGAGTTCAAATCTCTCTGGGGGCATCTCTTTTTTTATTCGTCACATTACAATGTAACGATTGAATGTACAACAAAATAAAATTAGGAAAGCATACAAAAAAGAATACTATTGAAATTCTGATTTTAAAAGTATCCTGGACTTGACGGGAGTCCGAATCGATACTGCAGCTCCAGTTGAGAGGCATACACGTAGCTGTATTGCTTAGTACGACGCTCTGTAAACTAGGATCCAAGAGTAACACTTTCCTCGTTAAAATTTTCCAAACGGCAAATACCTTTCGCGTCACATGAATCAAGAGTTCGAGCACCACATCTTTTTTTAAGCCATTCATTTTAATGAGTTTATTTTGCGGACGAGTAAGTTTGAGGTCGGGAGCGTGTTGTCCTATTTAAGTCACGATAAAGCTAACCCAATGAGCATTTCATATGAACTACAGAGACACATTTATGGAAACCTTTGTTCAATACCTTCACATCTGTTAGCAGCAAATATTTGTTTCTCGTCTTTGAAATGGCTTTTATTACAGAAACTAGTAGTTTGACTTGCACCCATTTTTCACGAAGTATTTCTCGTGAGGTTAATCGACTTGGTGAAGTACATTACCTACAGAACAATATTTAGCAGGCGAAAGTTTATATTATTGGTCAAGAGACGTGGTATCGTCTCGACGCCAAGTAGTTTAATTTAAAGAAAAAGTGCGCTACCGTGTCCTTATACGCCAATATCGTGCCCCCTAAAGTTTGACAGTTTTGTTCTCGGAAACGAGACATCGGCTCTAAATTCGGAAGATACTTTCACCATATAAATCGAATACAAGCTTTAAAATGCGCCTGGAATCAGCCCGATCGGTGCACGAAATGATGAGATGTCGCTATATCGCCCGAAAAATCCTCGCTTTCACGATAAAAAAATTTCTTCAGAGATTTTTTCGATTGTCAGTTGTTTGTCCGGTGTGCATACACAACGGTATAAGCGGACTGAACGATCAGCTGTTTGCAATTTTCCAAGTGTCAGTTCGTGAATACAGCAACTAGTAATATCCGTATCCGCGATCCGTAAATAGTATACTGACACTGAGTGATCGAAATAAAGGTTAAATAGTGAGGTTATTTATAATTTCGTTTTTTTACATTTTACTCAAAAGTAGATAAAACGACTGTTTCTGCTGTCGAATTCCTTTATTACTCTGATTGGAGCTTAAATTCAGATAACCACGTCAACGTGGTCTTCGAACAATTGAGCCTTGGGAAGTCTGGTATGCAGTGTCTGTGGAATGAGGCATGTGTAGATAAAATGACTGATTTTTTTTCGAATTCGTTTCTATCCTGATTGAAGATTAATTTCAGGTAACCACGTCGACAAGGTCTTAGAATAATTAGAACTTAGGAAGTCGGGCGTGCAGTACCAGAGTATCTGAGTGAGTGTCAGTAAGGCTACATTAGTAGACAAGAGAGTGTCGGTTAGAGTCCTTGAAAGTGTTGGTTCGATAATTCCAATGCAGAATAAAATATCTATGTGAAACAAATGTATAAGAGCTCAAGAATTGGTTCAAGGCGTTTGTGCAGTTCTCTGCGAATGTACATATGAGTGTTCGTGAATGTCCATGAGTGGCCAAGAATCTCCGTTAATAAGGTCAGTAAGTGTCTGTGACAGACTCCATGAAAATGCTGTATGAACGCCCAATTGTTCTATGGTCAAAGACGCCGTGACCTGTACTATATGATTGGGTAGATCATTGTAATTTGTATTTTCGAAAATTGTTCTGTACATGAAATGCAAATGCAAATGCAAACATAAGAAACAAAGTAGTAGCTGCGTCTTTTAAAAGAATTTTTTAATATTAAATCTCGAGTTGACGCAGAAAAATCAAAATCTTCCGTTAATTATTATTCGTATAAACGATACCAATAAAAGAATGATAGCTAATTTAAAGAATACGGCAATTTACATGTATGGTTTATTTACCCGATGCCGCAGATTTAATGAATGAAACATGTCTTCATGTGCATTACATCAAACATTGTACTAGAAAAAACAGGTTGTATCACACTTTTCTGAGTATCCAAATTGGAAACCGTAGGAGGAAATAGCATTTAACGATATCCACGCCAACATACTATTTCGACGCAATCTCTAATTTTTTTTATATATGTTCCTTGTCGCAGCGCTGTTATTGCAGCGACTCGACGTCGATGTTCCCGACATCGAGTTGCAAAGCGATACCAGAATCGCTTTCTTCTCGCACCCCGAAGTAGTCGAATCGACATCCATTAATTTTCGTAGTTTCGCAATTTGTCAATTCGCATATCATCGTTAACGAGAATACCTCGCAAACTCGATGCCGGGGACATCAAAATACTCGACGCTCTGCCAAGCGGTTGATGCTGCGGAGTCGAGAGAGACATCGAGAGACAAGTCATCGATGGTTCATTGGTAGTTGCTGGATTTTTCCATCGGTTTGGGAATTTTTCTCGTCTCCTCGTCTTTGACTTCCCTATTCTTTGCTTCGAGACAACTCGATGTTGCGACGAAAGACGAATCTTCAATTTCTCCATCTTCCGTAACGAATCTCACAGATTTGTTGCATATCAGCGGCAACGTCTCGTCGATGTCTCGAGTAAAACTTTTAACGAAACGATCGCGATTACCCAAATACGGCAAACGATAACCGTACTGCGAAACGAAACATTAAAGAATTTCATTTTTCATAAAATATTTTTGTTGTTTAAAATTAATTTTTATTTTATCTTTGAAATTAATTTCGAAGGCTCGGATAATTTCGATCGAACGAAATTAATTCTATATACAAAACCGGACGAACGGCACGTCACATATTCCCCTTGATGATTGACGAGTTACGCGAGCGAAAAAAAACCGTTTTTCCTTTAAACTTACATGTAAATGTTTCTTTATTCATACTTGGCGTGGAGACGCTAAAACGCAATACACAATTATTATTGGAAAACACTCGAAAAGACTGTCATTCCATAAAATACGTGTCGACGATAATAACAACTGATAGCTAAGTCGGCTGTGGCGACAAGCGCCCCACCACGTAAATTTTTCGATGAATGGTGAATTGATGTAGACGCTTCCGTTACAGGTCACTGTGATTGGTGATTTTACCCCGTGAGATTTTCGGTCCCGATATTGCCGAATTGGCTGAACTAATCGAGTTGTAACGGGCGCTTTCGAAAGAGTAACTCCAAATTATATTATAAAAGAATCAATCAAAATTTGATCCGATGTTTCATTCCTGAAATATATCGGTCCAAAGTTTCACTTACTATACACTCCCAGGATATTGACGTATGTGTTGTAGCGTGAATTCTCAACCGGAGAATTCACCCACGAGAACCCACAACCTCGACACTCCAAATCGTCACCAAAATTTTCCCCTTTTTATTTTCCCTCGCGGGATGGGCGCCAGGCGTGCGTACCCGCCGAAGAAAATTCGACGAGGCTGATTAGCTGCCGGCTAGCTGCAGCGTTCGAGAACCGGAGAGGAGCTGAGTTAGGAAGAGAACGTTTCGGACAATCTACCACAAAATTAAGTGTTCAACAAAATTCACGGGAACCAAAATAAATATTTTATTCGACAAAATAGAAAAACTAAAGAAGGACAAACCGAAGTACTCGGAGGAAACCTTCGTTCCGTTTAAGAAATCGAATTAACAAAATAAAATAATTCTCCCGACACTCGGGAACTCACTCAGAGCTCACACACTCACACGCTAATAACTAACGCGAACGCTCGCTTCGCGGTGCGGCTAACGGTTTTCCCCGGGATCGGTTTCTCATTTCCAAAACGCAATATTCCGAGTAGCAACTTATCCAAAATTCCACAAAATTATTCTCGACTATAATTTCCCACAAAAATTCTCACAGCAAAATTCACTTTCTCTCTCTTAATAACCCGAAAATCGACACGGCTACTACCTTTGCCGGCGACTCGGTAACACACACGCACGCATTTCCACACACACGCCGACCCGGTGGTAACCGCCCGCAAAGACGACACGATAATGCCATATTCTCGCGGAATCGACTCCCGAGACAAATAGAATAATCAAAGAGCAATCTCTAAATCGACGACAATATCGAACGGCCGTTTCGCGACGGTCAATCGACGCCCGGGAGCTCGGTTGGCTCTCGATAATTTCCAAAAACACACAATTTCTCTATGCCGACTAACGAGAGCGCGTTTTCCCTTGGAACCGCCGAGACAAAGCACGCCGACACAATAAAATGTACAAAAATACGAAATCAGAGCAAAATCAACGCAACACTAACACTGACTCGATACAAAATAACGAATTACAAAATAAAGAAACTCGGTCCAAGCGCACGGGACGAAAGAGCTCACCGACGTATCGAAGATTTTCGAAGAGAGACAAACGGCTCGATAACGCGATGCCTTCCTTCCTTCTCAAGGTGTTATCCGCGGGATCCTCTCTCGACACGTGTTCCTCACACCAACTGTCGACGGGAATAGCCCCAAGTATCGACGTTCGATCGCTCTCGTTAACGCGCCCCTACCTCCGCCTAATCGCGCGATCTATCCTCGCAAATTTTCGGCCCTTTTCGAAAATTCGGCGATGCTCTCGCGCTCTCGCGACGACGGTAGCGTGATTGCCTCGCGAGAGACACGGACGACTCGGCGCGCAGTGGCGCTCGATTTCCACTGATCAAGATCGATGCAATACTCAATGTCCACGATGGCGATGCAATTATGCAGCTCAGGTCTTCGGCTGCAGCCCTTCCGAAAAATGACGTTTTGCAGAGGCTTCGAAGCGGCGGTAGCTTCCCAGATCGCTTCGATAGCGATGTACACGGCGAGGGCAGGAGACTCGGTAGCGACGAACTCCTTGGCTTGAGAGTCCCTGTCGATGAAACTCGGTAGCAAAGACCCCCGCAGCAAAATCCCTCGTTGTGCGACGAATAATCGGCGGTGACTCCTTCTCTCGCCGATGTACTCTCTCACCCGCGACTCGGACGAACATGAAATAATTTTTTAAATCGACGAAAAATTAAAAATAATCCCTATCTCTTAAAATTAGGCCCGGTGGAATCGCTTCGGGAGCCTTGGTGTAAGGAAAACGATCTTTGGTAACGGGCTGACATTTTGCCACGTTACAGTGTACACGGTAGCGTCACGCCACATAATTTTTTTTTTAAGTACTTGCCATGAAGACGCTACTGCGCCTCTTGATAATATTCTTAATATGCGTCTTATCATAAAGAAGCATTAAAATATTAAAAACAATGCGTTTTATCTGTGTTGCCCGGTTACCTAGTTTTCTGAGTTCCAAGTTATCTTAAAAAATTTTTGATACTTCGATATTACGCAACTCGGGCATTTTCCAAGAATCGTAGTAGGAAGTAGAACGAAAAAATGGTAGGACTTTGAGAAATTCAATGACGCAATGTCTCAAAGAAGAACTTAATCTTCACCAACTGGATCACTGTTACTGCCTTGCTTTGAAATCGCAACTCTCGTCTCGACATTTCAGCCCTACGAATTTCTTCAACTGTCTTATTCTCGAAGGTCCCATTCGAGTATACTAGTTGCATCCCAAGTAAAAGCCTGTACCTCATTTTGATTCTTCAAAAACAGCGCAACTGACCACAACCATTCGTAAATTCTTGATTATTTGAAACAATTTTACTCATATCTTTTTAATTCGTAGTTAAATAAACATTTTTAATACGTTATATTAATAGTGCTGCAGACGACACGTTAAAGGTACAGGTATGATATTTATTTTTATTTATTTGAAGAACTGGCGTTCAACTCGAGTTGTTTAAGCACGTTTCCGGCCGGGATCAGCGAAAATGTTATCCCTGGGAGAAACTTTTGCCGTGACACTTATTGGAAAAGTTTTGCATCCACGACTGTACGGTATGGTGCATAGTAATACATATATACAGTGATGGTAATTCTTATATACGGAAGCGCGCAAATCTTGAATATTGTGAAATCGTTAATTTGATCGTTTCGCTGCTGGCAGTATATTTATGTTTCACGTTTTAATAATTAAAGCAGCAACACAAAGATGCTGAAAGCGCCCGCTGTAGAATGCTTTGAAAATATCAACAGCCAGAAGCAATATTTTATTTCTTTACGATTCCTCCACGACTGAAGTTCCTACCAATACCTTCCCAGCTAATAACTTAACCACCACAAACTTTCTCGATAAATCTTTCCGCAATGTCGATTTGCATCAACATGCCATATTACAACATAGAAAAAATGTAATTGAAAGGTCAACACATTAAATTTAATCATGATTGATATCTTTCGCTGGCAGTTTCGCCGGATTGACTCGTCAGAATCGGCGACGAAGGCGTACAGGCCAGAAGTTTCATGACGTCGACCGTCATCAAACCTCTTCGGCATCGTTGCGGAGTCTGAGTAACGCGATATCTTCCAGTGGCAGGCCAACCAGTTACCGCCGTAACCAACAACCTCAAAGCAAAGCACCACCTCACCCGCGATATTAACGCGTACCAGCCATTAAAGCACGCCTTTATTATTTCCTCGCTTCCACCCCGGAAAATCATAAATTGTGACCATCGTCGGGCGCGGGTACTGGCTGCTACTGCTGTGCTATTCTGCTCCTAGCTTTTGTGTACGCTATATTTCAAAGAACCAAAGAACCAAACGACCGAACGAGCACCTAATACGTGCGGCAACGTTGCAACATGCATCCTCCTCAATTATTTTCACATTTCGCGATAAACCGAACCGACGAAAATCGCTCACTTAACACCCGTTTACTTTTCTCTCACACTTCCACGGAGGCACACCATTTAAGATTTTTTTACAGCAAATCGATGCATGGCATGGCAGTTTTGTGGGACAAACGTGTCAGATTGTTTGACAGTATTAAAAAGATATTGTTGCACAATATACTATTAACTCAGTCCTGCCCACCAGGGCAATAGACGGGAGTTATGTGTTTCAATCCAGCCCCGATATTTTTTCTTTCTCATTGTCATGCATGTTTATCGAAACGGCTAAAATTTGTTAAGACATTATCTTAACAAATTCTAGTGCATTGACTCTGTGAGTCATAAAGGGTGGTGAGACAGAATATTTTTTAACACAAAATATTCCACCTGGCGCGGCCTGGGTCAGTGGCTGCCAGGGCTCTGTTTGACAATTTATTGCATATAGTTTGGGCGCCAGCTAGTTTAGGATGACTAACAAACCTTTGACAATGATACTCCGGCCAACGTTGACTATTATTAGAGACAATCACAGGGGGGTAAGATTGGAAGACCCAAGAATATTGCGAAGTCACTATTCAAGGAGTTATTCAAGCAAGAAATAAGAGTTTTATTGCACGTTGACTTACGTGAATTAATATAATTTATTTCGCAACACACAATTCACTATCTCTTTTGGCAATTAACTATCAATCGTCAATCCACTCGGTTGACGATCATTGAACACGATTGATTTATAAATTATACAGTATTATAATCTGACAAAATATAGACGAGAACTCCTCGAAGGCTGACTTGCCGCGCTCTAAGACGGTCGACGGACAAGTGACAATTATTCGTCGATAGCTCGACAAGCAGTCGATATTTCGGCGCTCGCGTGACGCGTCATAGGCCCTTTGTCCCCTCGCGAATCAGATAACCGCGTTGTCCGTCGATATTTCGTCAATTGTTTACAGTGATAATAGTTCGTGATATTGACAATTGTAATAAATATTCTAATATGATTGACACGGAAAATAGCAATGATAATAAATAATTATTTGTGACAAAATGAATTCTCAGCGTTACCGCTCGAGGAGTTAGGCGAGCGCGATGACGTCGAGGAAATATCTAATTTTTATTGACAGATATAAAGAACTAAGAAAATGTTAACCTAGACTTTATTCAGATGTATCGAATGTCACCACTGTTTTTTTCACGCCATAGTCCATGCCCTCACTTCTGCCTGCGTACACTGAATGACACGATGATTTCGGTTTATAATTTCTATATGTACCTTGATGAACGTATAATATAAACTTAAGTTTTCAAAGTAATATGCTGCAGAGTATTATTTCCTTATAATACTAAACTGTACTTTGTTTTTTTACTTTAAAAACGACGAAATAAACGTAATTACACAAATTAAAACTCTCTTCACTGTGCAATGGAAAATCGTAAGAACGTGAAAACCTATAAAGCTGAAGTGACTTGAAAAAGAATAAAATCATTCCTTATAGAGTAATTATTATTATTATTATTAATTTATAATTATGAACAGTCTTCTATTATTGTCGTTACAATCGAGAGACTTCTATTAAATACAATAATTATTCAAGTTCACGAATTTTGGGCATCTCATTGGCTGTGATAGGAATGACAAGAACGGACGAATTTTTGTAATTATTAATTAACAACATCAATTATTACTATATAGTGAATTGTTTCATTCTTTTTAAAGGCATTTCAGTTTGACAGGTTTGTGTACTTTACCAATTTAACTTTTCACAGTCTGATGGTAGAAATAAACATTATTCTTTATTTACGTAATACGTTTTGAGTTCACTTTTATTAGTAACATTTATTGTGTACTCAGATGAAATGTAGTCATGTATTAATAATGATTCATTGAAACGAAAAAGGTATATATTTCCACGGTGCATCAGAGCCACGAAGCGGACGACACGTGGTAAGTCAATATTATACATAAAGACATGCGGTAAAAAAGAATACATATCTAAGATGGCAACCATCTTCGATATATATACGATGTCTTGTAAAGTGTTGTTATGTTTACGGGTGTACAGCTGACCTTAATTGTTTATTAAAATATACTATCATCATTGGTCATCGAATCGTTGTAGTCAATTGTGTCAAGTAAATAAAAATTTCGTCGTCTTCGAGAACACATAACTCCCATTTTTTTGCAAATATTATTTTCACAAATAATTATTCGGCTTCAATAGTCGGAAGCCCCGAACACTCGATGTGGAATACATCTCCCGACTGCAATATACGAATAATAATGTGTTATTTCACGCTTTTTCGAGCGTCCAGTTACTTTATTATACCAATTTTTCAATTGGGTGTTCTTTCTAAATTCGCGAATATATTTCTCGATTTTGCGAGATTTCTTCGATCGATCAATAACTATTACAATAATCATCAATCAAACTTCCATCACCATAAATAGTATTCATTCTGTGTATTATAGGCCTCCGAGGGTCTAAAAAGAAAAAAAAGCAACTCGAAATATTGAATTGCATTGATTTTATCAATTCTACGCACAGTTGCAATTCGTTCCTTACGAAATTATGCTTTTTGTATGATACCAAATGGCATTAAAGGTAGCAATCCCAACGTGCAAATAAAACTTTTTTCATTCCTCGTTCTTATCGAAGCTTTCTCTCTTCTTACTTTTCGCCGACGTTCTCGCATCGCCTATCCTCTGTCTACTTTGCACTCTAGCTGCGTTACAATAATGCAACGGTGTATATAGTACAACGTTTGTTTTCCTCCCTTTCCCCATCGTTCTTGCACTGTATCACTTCTGGTTTCTCGACCTCATCCCATGGCTCCGTGGATATATCGCCGTGAAAGTACCGGAGAAAACCATAATGGCTTCGGGAATGCGGACCGTATGCTCCCGGCTCGGAAAATTTCAACGGCTCCAGTAAGTACACTCTTCTTCGACTCCGCCAACGTTACGTATATGGTGGCAGTCTACGGATATACAAGGACAAGAAAACGAGCGAACGAAATTGAAAAGTCTATAAACGTGACCTGTATGGCGGCTCCGCCCGAAAGACTGGCAACTGTATGTGTGTGTGAACCGGATACCTGCTATTTTGAGTATCTACTGTTGAACTGTCACTGGGGAAACCGGTCTTTCCGCACAAATTTCAATCCCAAAAATCACCGCATGTCAATTTCCAACCAATTTCTACATATCGATAACTCGACATTAAAAAACCCGTAGACGGAGAAAAATTATCATGTTTAATAGAATTTTTTCATATTTCTTGCAAGTTATGTCCGTTCATTCGTGAGGATGAAAAAAAAAGGAATCGGTACGTTCTATTCTGATACGAACTAAACCAATAAATGAATGTTACTACTAAATCCCTCGCTGCCTTTCATTTTACTTTAACAGGACACATCGTTTAACGATGCCGCCGATTGAGCGACGCGCGACTAATCCGTGACACGATCTCGCCGACATCCATGACGATTTGATAAAGATCAACGAGTGTGATTCCGTCGCGCCCGGTACAAGCCAGGAAATAGAGACGACATCCGGGGCGCGCGCGCGAGGCATGCAGTTACGCAACGGTATATCTCGCGGACGCGGCTCTCGCGGAGTTTCTCTCGTTTTCCCGATAATTGCGAACTTCCCCCCTCCCCCGACCCTCCGCCGCCCATTCCACGGTGACAATCCCGCCGGCGCCTTCCGATATGGAACCAAAGGTCAGCACTATTATTCTCGATAACAACCGCGCCGCAACAGCGAGATTGTCGCGGCTCAAGAGAGAATATGAATTATCGTCGATACCGCCTTCAGCTAACTTTTTCATCAAGACGAATACTGCGTGTTTTCTACTTCAATCAGAATCGAGTTGCACATACGTTGAGGGCGTTTTTTGAATACTATTTAAGTCTGCAATCGACAAGAATTGGATCGACGGAGATCGAACAATATTTAAGATAACTTTGTGGTAATGAAATGAGATAAGTCTCAAACTATGCAGCGACACTCAGTCAATGAAATCATAAGTAAATTATAAATTTAATTCCCCAGGAAAAAATGATTATATATAATTAGATAGGTACACATGATAATATATATTTCTATATGAGTTGAAAAAAATATCATTTTTTCAAGCAATGTAAAAAACGTCGCCAAGTAGTTTTAAATTGTTTTTCAAATATATTACCCAAAATTAAAAATAAATTCCAAAATATTTTTCATATTGTGAAAAAAAGTGAAATCATACTTGCCAAGTAACGTTTAAAAAAAACTTGGCTCGGCCTCGTTTTTGATGCAACTACATTTTTAACTACCGACTGGCCGCCAGGGCAAAAAGACGGGAGTTACGCTTTTCCGTAGCGAGACGAGCGATTTCGTTGTCCGATATGCTCTCGAAAACGGCTAAAAATTAGTTACGGCTAACAGAATTTGATACAGCGATTCTATGAAATATGATCAATGTCGTTTGCAATAGAGAATTAAAATTAGTTGAGTATTTGTAGAGAAAAAAGCATTTTACACAATAGTCCTTTAGATATATCATATATGCAAGATCGGGCGCCTTTTTCGGCGATATATTTTTTCGACTCCCGGTGGCTTGCAATGCGCTCGATCTCTGTGCGGTAAACCTCAAATTCACAGAAGTCTGGGTCTTAGTTAAAATGTGTCTTCTTTAAAAGGGATAAAATTTTTTTAAATTTACAAAAATTTAAAAACTCCTGACTGAAAAAAAGAGATGACATTTAATTATTCACGCATTATAGTCGGGAGATTTCCATACTCAATGTCACAGAAATTGCACGACTATGACATGTGAATAATTAATTGTTATTTCACTCTTTTTTTTCAGTCGGGAGTTTATTAATTTTTGTAAATTTTTTAAAAGTTTGTATTCTAAGGACGCGCCAAGTATTTTTTTAACCTTACTTGGCTCGTATGATTTCACTTTTCTTTTACGATATGAAATAGTATATTGTGCAACAAGGGCCAAAAGTTGTCGATTGCGACGAGTGTGAGGTTTGCGCCTGAGCGAGGCGTGGCCGGCAATTATATGAGTCGCAGTAGCGAATTTCGGCACAAGTTTCACACAATATTTTTTGTAACGAGTGCAGGAAAACTGGCGCTTTTCATGGCAGTTTTGTTTGACGGACAGTGTAAAGGGAGGTTAAAATTGTTATTTCCAAGGGACCAAATGTATATATATATGTTTGTGGTTAGCTCCGGTCAGCCACTCAGAGATGACGTTTAAACCATACGGCCACGTTCCAAAGGCGAACCTCTCTTTTCAATATTGTCAAGCAATCAGTTACTTGCGTCCCCCAAAACTACCATGAAATACGCCGCCTTCCATGCACAAGTTACTAGACAGATTTTTGGAATTTATTTTTAATTTTTGGAAATATGTTTGAAAAACAATTTAAAACAACTTGGCGATGTGTTTACATTTTTTGAACTTTTTTTAAACATTTTTTCTTGAAATTTGCACCAAACCATTATTTAAAAAAAATGTAAGTAAAAACTTACAATTAAAATAACACTGATGACAAAACTAGTATATAATGCTTCGAGGGAGGGAAGTGCGTCTTTTCACCTAGTGTGAAGAAAGTCACACGAGGTGAAAAGGCACTTCCTCTCGAGTGGCATATACTATTTTTTTCCCGACTATGCTAAAATTGATCATATTTGTGTGCCTGCAGCGTTAGTAGAAAAACGCGAATTGTTTCTAATTTTTTCGGTTCAAAATTGATTTTTCGAGAGATGAATCCCAACGCATTGTACGCAGAGTTAAAACTGATGACCTCGCCGATTTCTTCCAAGGAATGCCGCGATACGTATTTAATTCTTAGCTTCAATCCGCTACTTTACGATCGTAGACTCTTGGTAATGTCAATTGATCTCTCTCGCGTTTGAAGCGCATCCCAGCAAACAACCGACCGAAGGAGAAGAAGGTTCACAAATGCCGGCGCTACCGAGTGCTCTATGCCGAAAGGCGTACTCCAGTTACGAGTTGCGCTCTCGTTCGCCAAACCTCTTCCGCTCGCCACGTACTCCAATTGACCTAAGCATCGTACCAACCGCGATTTTTCATCCGCCTTTCAGACATACGAATCACCGCTCGCACTAAATCGCAAACGACTCGATGCATCTGCATACGAAGCAGCTGATAAAAATAGTCTTTGCATTTTCATAATTTCAACCAATTGACGCACTATTGGCGGAAACGAATATTAATGGTTAGTTGGACTTTTAGTCCAATGGTTAGTTGGACCATTGGACTAAATGAGCTTTACAGTAAAAAACAACCAGTAACTCAAAATTTAATAACCTATTATAATCGAAATTCTTGAATTTTTTTACAAAATACAACTATAATTTCGTTTATACAAAAAACAACCCGTGACGCTAAATTGAATGAGTCATTAAAAACACGTGTCGAGGAGCGAATCTCCGCCCAAGTCTTTCATAAAAGCAGACAGAATGCTGTCTAGATTCGGGATCCTAGAATGGAATCAGTATGGAATTCCGCATGGGAACTCAAGCCGTACTTTTTCCAGTTCTGCAGATACTCTTTTCTGTCCAAACATCGATAGACTAAAGGGGAGAATCCAGGCAAGACTCGCAAAGATAAATAATAATCACTAGTTACCTGCACTATGGAATCTAACATCGTGCACTGAATCCAAATTTGGTAAAGAAAGTTGATTTCGAGCAAATTTCTTAGGTTTTATTTTTTCCTACTATTTTTGTAAATACTTTTTATTTTCTCATCCATACGAAGTATGAAAAAGAGAAAGTATTGTAATCGCGAGAAAAAAACACGCCAAATTTATGGACTAAATAACTCTTTTCAATATGATAAAATGAAAAAATAGAATGCATGAATAGAAGCTGCCGCTTTCCTCAACTGTAGAGCGTGGCGGAACGTGGGCCATTTCCGTACGCCGTTAGGAAATGTCCTACGCATGCGCACATCAGCTACATTCTTCTTTTTCTACACGCATATTTGTTTTTCTAAACGCTGCCGCAACATTTCCTAACGCGCCCGTCACATTTTTTAACGGCGTGTTGAGGTTAGGGACCCTTTCCGCTCATACTCTACAGTCTCGGAAAGCGATCGTTTCTATTCTTTCGTTAAAAAAAGCACGGTGTGCAACTAGTGC
This sequence comes from Buathra laborator, assembly GCA_934046635.1. Classification (NCBI taxonomy): domain Eukaryota; kingdom Metazoa; phylum Arthropoda; class Insecta; order Hymenoptera; family Ichneumonidae; genus Buathra; species Buathra laborator. The sequence goes on from OW203896.1 coordinate 1,242,884, forward strand.
CGAAATTAGCGATTGCAACTCGTGCGATTCTCGCACAACTCGCATTCGTCAGAATCGCCAATTTTCGGCACTAGTTGCACAATGTACTATTCTCACCTTTGTCCTCATAATTGTACCCCAATCTATCATATTTGATGACCCGAATAGTTTTTTTTTGGTCAAAAGTAGTTCAAAAAAAGGATTTTCTACAGATGTCTGTCCGTCTGTACGTACGTATCAAATTTTATGGCGTAGACACAATAACTTTCCGCAGACATTTTCTATCGCAACGAAACTTTGAACATAAATTCTATAAGCGGAGTATGAGTTTGGTATTGAAATTCAGAGTTTTTCCTCTGCATTTAGTAGTTATTGACCAGCGACGTGCAAAATGAATAATTAAAAAAATGTTAAAATGCTAAATCTTATAAAAAAATAACTAGTAAATGTGGAGGAAAATCTCTGAATTTCAATACTAAACTCATACCGCACATGTAGAAGATATGTTGAAAGTTTCGCAGCGATGGATAAGGTTTACGTAAAGTTATTGTGTCTACGCCAGAAAATTATATATCTGTCTGTACATATATATCAAATTTTCTGGTGTAAACACAATAACTTTGTACAGACATTAATAAAAGCTATGAAACTTAGTACACATGTTCAACATATACAATTTGAGTTTGGTATTGAAAATCAGATTTTTTTGACACGTGAAATAAAAAGTTTTTGAGGTTATACAGACATACACAGTTTTTATCACATACACCATGTTTCATTGCAATAAAAATCATCCTTGCAATAAAAATCGAATTGTGAACTAAAAATGTGCACACTACATTTCTCAATAACATTAATAAATAAAAATAAAAATTACGGGAAAACATCGCGATCTGTCAAACTCTTGCTATTTCTAGAGGTAACGTCTATAGGTCGATCTTCAACCGCGAGAGGCATGATCGACGCCAAAAGTTCGACTTGCAACCTATGGTTTGTAACATAATATTCAAACATTTCAGCGGCAAACGCTGATTGTAAGCGATCAACAAAATTTTAACAAAATTTGAGTTACAATTATGAGGACAAAAATAGAGATGGGTTCGAAACCTAAACTCCTCCACTAAAAACATAAATATCAACACAATACTAACTTCACGCCATCAACAACTCGGATGAGAAAGTCACGAGTTGCTAAACGCCAGTAGCAACTGTTTCGTGTCCAATTTTATTCTCTCATTTCTGAAGCAAAATGTTTTGCGTGTATCCCGCGTGGATTCTCTTCCTCATTTTATCGATGCTTGGGCAGGAATATTGGCAAGTGTGCCGTCTGATTTGAGAGCTTGTGCAAAAAATGCGTATCGCGAGATTGCAGGCAGATTCCATTCGAGAATCTTTGCCGGGTTTGTAAAAGATCAGGCTGAAATTCTCGCTTGGATACGTCGAAAGAAAAGTATTTCGAGATTTTCATGTTATCGTGTTCAGTATATTCGAGAAGCCTGGAAGTTGAAAATATTTACATAGCATCTTCATTTATCTTTTTTTGGTCCCAAAGCTTCCTCCACCAGAAACCTAAACTAATTACGCTACATACTGTGACAATTTTCCCTTGATCTCGAGCGCAAAGCTGAATTTTACTCAAATAAATTCAAAACTCAAAAAAAACGAAATCGAATCTCAAAAAACGCAAACTCGAAACCTCACGTCACCTTCGGCCGTCCACCCCCGCGGATACATCGGCGTCCCGGTGGATTAATTTTGTTTCGCCGGTATTAGCAACCGGACTAAACTGGAGGCCGGTGGAACGGCGACCTCCGCAGGGTTAATTTTTGTTTCGCCGAAACTACCAAAACCGGACTAATCTGGAGGCCGGTGGAACGGCGACCTCCGCAAGGACAAAACGAACAACACGACAAAACGGAAACTAAAACGGAAACGAGAACTAACGTCGATGCATTCGCAAGAGCGAACGGTTGCGGAAATGCACGGTTGCTCAGGATGCGGGTTGTGGTAGAAGGGTCGCGATCCGAGGTCAATAGAATAGCTCACTAGAAACGGAGATCAAAATCTCAACGTTACCTTAATCGGGAACGAGAATTAATATTTTTGGCTGAGAAGCCACGAGATCGCACGCACGTGAGTCGCGAGTACTCAGCTGATCGAAAGATCGAGGTGACCACGAGCGCGATACGAGAACGATAACTTCGATAAATCAAAAAAACTCACCGAAAGCGCTTAATTTTCAAAAAGGACCGGGATCTGCATCTGACAATGCCACGAGAACTCACACATATGCACTACAACTCGAGAGCGTTAATCGTAACGCATCGATCGAATTATCAACTCGAGAAGAATTCCTTTCGAAATTCTACCGAAGATAGCACACACGAAACACACGAATCGGCGAACGAACGCGAACGGGAACGAGACGCGCGAACACGAGAGCGAGAGCGATATCCGGATCCACGGTAACGCGAGCGAGACACAGTGATCACACGATACCTCGATAGCTCGAGCGCGAGAACAATAGGCCGAAGCCTACGATAGCGGGAGCGCGAGAGAGGCCCGAGTTACCTCGAGGGCAGCTCTCGGTAGACTGTCAATTTGCCTACGAGAATTCGTAATGAATCATCATTATTACTTTCGGGAACTAGATCGATAACTACTGCCCTCTCAATCATCTCATGATTTTATCGAATCGAGAGCCGATACTATAACGCGGTAACTTGAAAGAATCTTCGCAATCGCTTCCCCTAGTTAATGCGTGACAGACAAGTCTCTACTTTACTATAACGCAGCGCAAGGTGTTCCACCACCTTTGCCTGGACCAAACGATACCTCCGCCTGATCTCAACGCATTGCACTATCCTTTGGGGTGCCGGGTTTGCACCGGACTTTAGCGTGTTCGCAAGAAACTTCATCGAGCCTCTCCTTCACTTGGGCTTCTATTTTCCAAACGTTATCCCACCAAGTCAATTCGAGAATCTCTATCAAACTGAACTAAAACTGAATCCCAAATCTTAAAGCAAAACTGAACGAAACTAAATCTTAACTTGAATTTAACTGAAATACTGAACGGTATCGAAACAAATCGTAATAATTACAAAAGAAGCATAAAAAGTAAACTGCAAAAAAATCTCGTTCAATATCTTAAGTCGCTGGGAGAGGCAGTAATTCGAAACTTCAGCACTAAAATCGGTATTTTTATGCGAGTTACGGTTGTTTTGGTTTTTGTGACGATGATTCCAAAAAATCACGTCACAATACAGCCTCATAGTAAAAGAGTTGCATGTAAAGGAAATGAAAAAGAAAGAAATGAAACAAACTTCAATTATCATAGCTCTTTATTTGCCTATCAGAACGGCACGTGAGACACGTGTTTCAATTTGATTTACTACAATCAAATTTCGTACAACAACGTATTGTTAAAATCCCACGATAGTTCTAAGCTCGTGAGTGGTTTGCCTCCAGCCAGTTAACGGTAAAGTTATGGTAATTGTAAGTCGTCTTTTGCGGCTGGTGCAGCATCATCGTCCCAAGGGGGGCGCACGTTTGAGTGGGGAGCTACCACATCGAGACGTTTACCGTGACGAAACCCAAATAGCCTCCGAACTACGATCTTCTAAGTCCATAACAGTTATCTATACATAGACAATGAGAACGGATAGTGCCCGGCCCTTTAGCGGGCCAATGGTCCGCTACATGCCAAGCGAACTAACGTTCCTCAGCGAATTGCTTTGAACTGTCCGCCAATTTGCATACGATCTGCACACTATCGCTCGATAGTTGATCCTCTTCCCCTGATGAGCTGTAGCGCACCTTCTTAAAACCCCAAGGATAGCGGAAGGTTGAACGGTAATAACATCACCGCCACTCCCCCGTTATCCACGAAACAAGCCCACCCTGGCAGCTGCTCATGGCGATTCCCGACTGTCGTTAAAAATTCAATGAAAATCGTTCCTGGACTTTCGTGCACCAAAGTAATCCACTTGGACGTTCGACTAGCACGCGAGTCTGCCGATACTTTTGTTTTGTGAAACGTACTCCATCATGTCTATAGGTATTTGGGCCACAAAAATCAATTGTCAATTCCGAAACAGCGCGGATCGTTACGGTATCAATATTTGAAAAATCAATTTTCACAACGACAAGAAAACTTGGACGAGATTCAATCATTATGTTTCCTCATACAAAAACCTTTCTTTTTACCAAAAAATTATTTTTAGAAACTTCAGTAGTGGAAGCGTTCAAAGTTCTTCGAAATGTTGGAAACATATATAAAATTTAATTATTAATAACATTTTTAAAAAATATTAATTTTAAGAACCTATAAAGTCAATGATAATTATATATAATCACTGTAATAAAAATCCAATTGTGTTATACTATACCTAATTTATTCATTTTTTAACTCCCGACTGGCCGCAAGCCAAAAACACGGGAGTTATGCGTTTCGGTCCGTAATGGCGCTCGTACCTCGAAAGTTAGTAGCCGGGGTTTGTTAAAACGACGAAGAATGTCTTGACAGTTTTCAGGATATAACTTCTGTAGCCCGGATATTCGGTTTATGTTTATGAATTCTTAAAATGTGTTGTATCCCCGCGGAGATGAAAGAGTTAAACAAAAATATCGTAAACGTGCCTGTACGTAAATATCGCATAAACAATATACACACTACTACATCTTCAAAATGCAATGTACGTGTGCGTGTCTAACTTCGCAATCTCGAACAGTTAGTTCACCAGTAGTTCACGAAACGTAACCTCGCGGATGCATTCCGAACGAATGTAAACGGTACGTTAACCTCTAATATGTCAATTTTTTCCGACTCCCGGTGGCTCGCAAGGCGCTCGATCACTGTGCAGGACCTCAAATTCGCGGAGGAATAGGGCTAAGTAAAAACAACTTTAAAAAGGATGAAATAAAAAAAATGTACATAAATTTAAAAACTCCCGACTGAAAAAAGAGTGAAATAACAATTAATTATACACATGTTATAGTCGGGAGATTTCCATACTCAATGACGAAGAAATCGTTCGACTATGATATGTGATTAATTGTTATTTCACTTTTCTTTCAGTCGGAAATTTTTAAATTTTTGGAAATTTTTTTCTCAAGTATTGTTTTCGAAACTCGTAATTTCGTGTCAGTTGAATACTAATTTATTACCATTGTAAAGGATTACAGTAGGACCTCGATTATCCGGGGTACGCGCGACCGAAAAGTTCACGCATAATCGAAACCACGGTTAATCCAAATTATTTGTGAGATCGTTTTATTTCGATGAATACAGCTCTAAGTTAATACATATATGCATTTTTACTTAATGATTAATGACTCTTAGATAGTAAGTGTTAAAAGTAGTATTTAAAGATGACGCGTTTCTTTTTCATATTATTCTTCATTCTTCATCTTCATTTTCTTTATTCGTGTTTTTTAAAATAGTTAGTTAATTTAGTTTGTTTTTGGATTTTTCTTTGGTTGTAGTCTATGGCATGTTTCATTCTGCGGACATACAAATAGTCGATTGCGTTGCTGCCTATTTATTGTTCAAAATAGTTGAGTACGATTTCAATTGCTTCCGCCACTTGTATATGAGTTACTGGTCGGATGGATACCGAATTCTCATCGCTGTCAGGATTATCTTCATCTTCAGTAATTTTGCGGCCGATTCGTCGTATCGTTGCGACGAAATGCTCGTGCAATATTTTGATTTTTTACGGCACTTCAGGCACGAGCGATAACATAAATCGAGTCTTTAATATTCAACGATTTCCAATAAAACGCCAAAATATCGCGTTGTGGTCCACCCCTAAAAAGTTGGTGAGTAACGATATTTTGTATCGAAAGTATCGAAATTCGATATATGCATTGTTGTCGCTTTATTCGTGCCGTGATTGGTCGACGATGACGACAGGAGGTTTCGTAAAAAGTTGGTGAGCCACCATATTGCGATATTTATCGAAATATCGAAGATTCAAGATTTTCATTGTTAGCCGTTTATTCGTGCCGTGATTGGTCGAGGTTTCGGGCGCGCGCAGCACGCCCCTGTATTACTAGTCAACTTATTCACCTTATAAAAAGTTGGTGTGTCACGATATATCTCGCAATTTATCGAAAGTTCGATATATGTATTGTTGTCGATTTATTCGTGCCGTGATTGGTCGACGATGACGACGGGAGGTTTCGGACGCGCGCGCAGTCCGTAACTTCCTAGTCGCTATCGTTTCGCTACCGTAAAAAGTTGGTGAGCCACCATATTGCGATATTTATCGAAATATCGAAGATTCGAGATTTTCATTGTTAGCCGTTTACTCGTGCCGTGATTGGTCGAGGTCTCGGGCGCGCGCAGCGCGCCCCTGTATTACTAGTCACCTTATTCACCTTATAAAAAGTTGGTGTGTCACGATATATCTCGCAATTTATCGAAAGTTCGATATATGTATTGTTGTCGCTTTATTCGTGCCGTGATTGGTCGACGATGACGACGGGAGGTTTCGGACGCGCGCGCAGTCCGTAACCTCGTTTCGCTATCGTAAAAAGTTGGTGAGCCACCATATTGCGATATTTATCGAAATATCGAAGATTGGAGATTTTCATTGTTAGCCGTTTATTCGTGCCGTCATTGGTCGAGGTTACGGGCGCGCGCGGCGCGCCTCTGTATTACTAGTCGTCGTCGCAATCTTAAAAAGTTGGTGAGTAACGATATTTTATATCGAAAGTATCGAAATTCGATATATGTATTGTTGTCGGTTTATTCGTGCTGTGATTGGTCCAAAGGCGCAGCAGCGCCAGCAACAACTCGGCCGTGCGCGTCAGCGCGCCTAACCCCCTAGTCCTCTCCTAGAAAGTTGGTGTGTCACGATTAATCTCGCATTCAATTATCGACTATCGAAAGTATTGTTGCCGCTTTATTCGTGCCGTGATTGGCCGTTTCTGGCGCGCGCAGCGCGCCCCTGTCATTTACTAGTTCGATTAAATTGATCATGAGGTCTTTCCTATAAAGTCATTTCATAGTCTTGATAACACCTTGGCCCATCGGTTGGGCAATCGAAGAGACGTTCGGTGGCAAAAACATCGTGAAATACGTGCCGTCTTCAGTTTTAAGCAGTGCATCTTTCGGATGAGACGGTGCGTTGTCGAGAAGAAGAAGTGCTTTGTAAGGCAACTTTTTATCGAGCAGTAAAGATCGAACTTCTGGGATAAAGTGTTTGAAAAACCAATCTTCGAAGATCGCACGTGACATCGAGGCCAAACTTTGATTATAATAATGGACTGGTAGCGTGAGCGTGTCTACATGCTTGAAGGCCCAAGGATTCTTCGATTTGCCTACAATAACTACCTTTTTGTAATACATGCATGAAAAGTGGCACTTTATGTGCCTGCAGAGCGTGGCTGAAATGGCGCCTTATAGCGAGGTGTGCTATAATAACGGCAAATAGCCCGGATCCTACTTTACGCACTCGGGTTTTACTTCTCGCACTCGGATTCTTATTTCTCGCATTCGGGTTTCCCCCATTCCTTGGCGTAACACGAGCGTTAGCTGCCTTTGTAGCCATGACGGCGCCCCGTTTAGCGAAATATAGAAAAATTCTCATTTGACATTTCGGTCAAGCGCTTTCAAATCGGCATAATATTTAGAAGTTCGTCTCACGGCTAACGGTCGTTACGTAACGGTCACGTGTGCACAATGAGTGTGAATAACCAAGAATTCGATACTGTTGATCAAAATACAGTGGAGCCCCTCTTGTCTTAACTTCACTTGACTCAACTGCTCGCTTGCCTTAACCCGTTACCATGGCAACGATTTCAGTTGCCTGTATTTCCCCTGAGTCCGCTCGCCCCACTACGACCGCTGCGCGGGCCACTCGTATACCCGGCGTATACCCCTCGTTACCCCTACCGGCAGCAATTGACCAGGAGTGGGGACTGCAGGGGAAATACAGAGTAGTGAAGCTCTCCGGTCCCGTCGAGTTAAGACAAGAGGGGCTGTGCTGTAACACATCAGTTACTAAGTTCAAATAAATTCGCTCAAAAGTTTTTAGGTAATCGTAATTTTTTCATTTGTTTGTTTGTATCTAAATTTATATACTGTTTCCTATTTTTTAGTTCTGCGAACATTAAAATTAAATTTTTTGTGCAATGGGGGTGGGGGGCTTCGCCCCTGGATCCCGTTCGGTTCATATGTTACACTTTTCCTTCATTTATTACAAAAAATAGTATGCGATACTCGTGTTCGAAAGCGAATTTTTTTCAAAATGCTTATCAACGATAACTCGTACAATTTTTGAGATATCGGACTAAAAAAGTCCGACACAAATAGTCTATAATTAAGCAATGATCAAAGTATCTGGATCTGTATCTGTACGCGTTGATCTGCATTAAACTTGGTAAAATTCGATCCAAATGTGCAAATATTATGAGATTCTTAATTATTCGAAATTTTGAATAAATGTTTATGCAATACCTGAATTAACTAAGCTGACAACTATCGACAAATATTGTACACATTTTTGTACAAATATTTGATAGTCAAAGCACTGCAGGGATCGAAATACGTAATGTATATAGTGGAGCAGTACCTATTGCTTTTTACAAATTTTAGTTAAATACTTGTAGTCATCTTTTGTTCAGATATTCATTAAAAAATAGAATTTTTTTAAAAATGTCTAAAAACATGCAAGTTTTTGCCATTTTGTTGAATCATACCAATGATTTTATCGAATCGTAAAGAAAAAACATGCAATGTTCCCCGTTGAATAAACCAAAAACTGTTTACCTGAAATTCTCATAGAGGGGTTCGAAAAACGCCGATTTAAAAAAATGAGAATGCGACGTGCAAATGTAATTTGCATCATTTTTTTGTAACACAATGCTGTAGATTGGTTCCTTCCCTGAATGTTTGCTTACAATTCATAAGGTTTTCTCAGCGGGAAAATCCATAAATAACCCCCACGCGCCCTCACAGAAGATGTTTTACGAGTGATATTAAATAATGCGGAAACAACGTGGGAATCCATTTGGAACAGGTTTTTTGTTTGTTTTGACGCCATTCCAGGGTTCCATTCTATATTCAAGATGTTTGCGTAATCGAGACCTTTTTCTAACACCGGGGGCTAAGAAATGATTTGAACAATCGTGACTGGACTATGAGGCGAAAGCAAAAGGGCTTAAAAAAAATAACGCGCACAACGGTTGTGTCTATAAAAGAAGAAATAATGATATACAAAGGCAGTTTGCAATCAGGGTATTATTATTTTGCAATGGATAGGAAACCTCTCGAGGAAAAAAAATCTTATTTACGATTGTTGCTCGTTACTACTTTCAAGCTTTTTATTCCATTCGGTATTCTCTAACGTACACCTGCAGCCTGTGTACGTATATACCATTCTCCGCAGTATAATACGCAACTAAATATTTCAACGTCAACTTATAAATCCAACGGAAGGTGTGGGGGATAAGACTTTTGTCGTCGTTCGTGAAAACGAGAGACGGCCGACGAGTTTCAACGGTGGAACGAATCACCGAGAGGTAATAATAGCAGGTGAAAAGAGAGTTGCGTTGATTTGAAAAGTTTCAGGCGCAAACCTACGACTACGGAGGCGTTTCGGACGTAGAAATAAGGGTAGAAACTGGGGGTTGTTGGCAAAGAATAGGACAGGGGTGTCCGTGACGCAAAGATTTCCACTACCTGTGGAGTAATTAAGAATGAAGTAACGTTAATTGCATGAGGGACGAACAATAAAAATAAGAAAATAAACACGATTCGAAGGAAAGAAAAAAAGGTTAACTCGAGAATTCGAATTTCCAGTCACACATTCGAATTCCACGACGATGTATGAATTTAACTCAATAACTAAAAAAAACTTAATTAATCAAACAATCCATTAATTGTGTAATGAAAATAAATAAAAAATTGTAGGCGACTGAGTTCGTTTTTATTTTAATTTGGAGTTTATTCAAGAAAAATGATGGCAATTCAAACCGCTGATCAAAGTCAAGCCGACAAGAGACAAAATGGTCGTTGTGCGAGAATGACAAGTCCCGACTCTCGAGTATCCTAAAGAAGGTATACAACAGTTATATTGATCGTCCCAAGTTTCTCACGACGACACTTGGATCAATGTATTCCAGGTCTCCCGAACGTCATATTTCTCTGGGCGCACAGGCGATGCTTGTCGCTCACCACCTAATGTCCCGTGGATCGTTGGGTTATTTGTCAAACGAGACAGGAGGGGGTTGCCAACGATGTACGGTGTGACACTTCGCGATGATGAAGAGGAAGCTTCGCAGCTCTCCTATCTCTATAGTTTACCTCGGTATCGAACGTAGTTCATGTTGACGGGGTAAAAAATAAAAGAGTTTTACAAATATTACGGCTATGCAATTTTTAGACTAAAAAAACGTAATTTTTCTTTTCATCAAGCATCGAAAATACTTTTTCATTTAAACACATTTTTGTAATAAATTTCAAAAAATTATGATTGGAACGAAGAATTTGCCAAGTGCGATCTTTAAATTCACAAAAATAATGTATCAAAATTATCTTCTTTGGTGAGAAATACAGGCAAGTACAAAAAATAAACTGTTGAAAGTAGTACGAGCATTGAGTTCAGACTATGATTAGAATCTTGCCAAATAATCCGTAACTGCGGAATTATTCCCCGTTTCGGTAGGCGGCGGAGTTGCTGACTGGCCTGAAAGTGCCGGAGCAACGCCGTAAGAAACTGCTAACACACCTCCTGATAGCTCACAGACAAGCAGTGTGATAAATCTTGGTTTTATGCTCCCCGGTGCAGTTGAGAGCTTAGAATTTACCAGAGAATTCAATTCGCCCGGTCGATGAATCTTTCCAGTTCAATCGTGCATCGATATAACAGACATTGCCAGCGTACGTTAATTAACAATTAAACGAACCGACTGCATCATATTTTATTTAGTCTTAACAATATTCATATATAGGGGCACGTGGAGTAAAACAGACACGTATGGCAAATCCAATGTGTGGCCTACCGGGAAAAAATGGGAGAATAGTTGAGATGTTTTTTGTTATTTGACAAAAATTGAAATAAAATTTGAGAAAAGATTTTAAAAAAAATAACACCCATTGCAGATTCAATTTCAATTTTGTTGTTCCTTTTTTATGTTGGACAAATAAGTAAAAAAGAACTGAAAATTTTAATTGCTTCGTTTTTTGCCATTTTATTTTCGTTTTTGTAATTTAAAAAAAATTGCTACATCTTAATTTTTTTTTCCAAATTCATCCTAATTTCATTCAAATTGTGTTACAATCTTTTCCGATTTTACTTACATTTTTGATTCCTCAAAAAGGTTTGTTCCGTAAAAGCCGAAAAAAAAAAATGTTTTCGCGATTTTCAACGTGTAAACGTGTTCAGAATGTTCCAAAACTTCGAAAGATTACATTTTCATAAAATGTCTGTCCGTATTTGTGCGTGTGCGTGTGCGCGTATATTAAATTTAGGCAGAATCTGTGCATTCGTTCAGCTTGAGCGCTCTTTTGAAATTTTTAAAAAGATATCTGGACGCGTTCCTTCAACTCTTTCATTCTTTGAGATATCCAGCTAAAATTTGATACAAAGTTGGACTATTATAAACCAATGATCGGTATTGTTTTTTTTCTTCCGTATAAAACCAGCTGAGTTAGTAAAATGTTTGTTCGCGTTTTTAGACTTGGTTGAAAATATGAAATTGAAGGACTAACGATTAAAGTAACTAATCACAAAACAAAGCTTCTTGAGAAAGCCAAAAGTGACAAACGTACTATTCTACAAACAGGGCGGGGTAGCCTTTGATAAAAGTCAGAGAGGAATAGGCCAATTCAATTGGCAGCTTTTTTTAAATTATTTCACTAACATTTTTTTAAATTCAACTCCACATTTGTTCAATTATTCTGTTTCTATGTGTCCACTTTTCCCCGAATAGCCGCTTTGCCCCGCTCTATCCAAGTATAATTTTTTTCTGTGCCAACAAAGAAACTACACTTCAATACGTGTCTATTCATTTTTTTAAACATTTTTAACATTTTTAACATTTTTAAAGTTATTACTGTTATTACTGTTCAAGTAATAACGAAAAAATGGTTAAAAAATTCGAATCTTCGAGTCGTTCAGACTTGAAAATTCGAGGTCTGAAAACCTTTGGAAGGGGTATCTTGTATTCAGTGAAAGCTCAATGGCTGACTTTAAACGCGTACCGATCGATTTTACTCCATAATTTTCACGTGTGGATAAAAATTACCCGTCTCTATGCACGTTGTGCCTCCCGTCGCCTGTTTTTGCTTTGTTATTTGATGTCGGAAAAAAAAAGGAACTTCTTGGAATCATCGACCATTATTAACTTCACGGAAGCTCAGGCAGATCGAGAGACCAAACCCCACAATTCCTATTGTAATCGAGCAGCCGAGAAAATCACCATAATCATTTATCGATTTCCATAAGAGCCGTCCTCGCGAAGCCCCTCCCGATAGTCTCATCGTCGCGAGCGACAAAACCAACTGGGATGAAAGCTTTCATAACTCCCCAGACATTCCGTACGTGCGTGTAACTCGACATCGACGTGGGTGCGCCCAACGGATTTGCAATGACCTCATCGCGGCTACGCGTCGAAGAGCCCCTTGAATCTCCTTACAACCTTATCTTTTCCGTCTCTCCGTCGTTCGTTCTATTGTTTTCATCGTTCCGAAAACGAGTTTGGGCCGACGTCTTTCGTCGCAGATCTTTTCCACGCTTTCGTATGCTCATAAATTTGCATAGTTACTGCCGATTGAAGATGCTTTCCATTTCACAGAAAAGTGAAAAAAAGACAAACCCCCGCGGAGCTTTTGGAACTTTCGAATAAAATTAATTGTTATTCTTCACGAATTTTGGCCTTTGATCCTTGATATTACATTTTTTTTTTTTTGCAATCGTGAATTTATGGTTCTGGAATGGAGCGAAGAATATTTATTTATCTTAGGAAACAATGAAAATCCTATTGGAATAAAGCACTTTAAGGCCTTTTCGACGCTAGTTGATGTTGGAGCATCGATCTTTTTTTCGAACCAGAGTCCATACGTGTGTTACGCCTGTACTCTCTCGTGAATCCAGTCACCCTGATATTTTTATTTTATTTTTGTATACGATGACGCGGTACAAAATTCGAGTGAAGCTTTTTGTGCATTTATAAAACATGTTTTGTTTCCAAACTATGGGGACAATATATTTTCGTTTTATATAAGGTTGATAAAATCTCAATGCGGGAAAAAATGGCTCGCATGCTCGAGAACGTTTTGGATATGATAAACACGAAAAATATGATTTTCGTTTCATCTCCAAGACGAAGTTTTATGTGAAATATTCAGTCGAGAGTAAAATAAGTGGCGAATTCGTGATCAGCGGGAGACAAAACATAGATCGTATAGCTTCTAAACGACGAGTGATGAAACTTTATTTACCTGACCCATTTTGATAAAAGTTACCATTTTTCGTTATTTTTTATTTTTTTTTTGCTTCGCGATAGAATATCGGGAAAGCCGAGGTACCTATTGTCCTCTACGAACAAAAATACAAAAGATAGAGCGTCCGAGCGTCCTGCTCGGTAGAGTTGCAGGACGGTTTCTTTTTTTTTCGAATGTTACAGAGGAGAAAAAAATACGAAAAAGCACCCCAAAGGACGTAACTTGGCATTTTTTACGTCAAATCTAAGGGTTAAAAAAATGTGAACTATGTAATTCGTTGTAGTGAAGATTGAGGCAAAATAGACCACCAGTTGAGTGATGTCGAAAGTATTATCAAATTTTCGAACATATTTAAACTACTATAAGACATGCAATAAATTAACTATTTTCTAAGTATATAAAACGCTTTTAGATTTAATGAAATAAACAAAAACCAATTCGGCAGTATTGCATTCAATCTCTCCGGTTGAAAGAGGATTTTTCGCTCATTTCACAAACGTAGATAATTGGCGAAAACATTTTTTGCGAAATTTTACGAAAGAGAATGCGTTTATAAACGCATTACTTTTTGCAATTATAAAATAGGACCGTGTACTTGAAGAATGGCGAGCGGTTTACCCCCGAAATCCCATGCTGAATTTGTTCTATCCCCATTAAGTTTTGAAATCCATCCTTTTTACCGCAGTTATTAAATACCCTGCGATAATAAATTGTATCGTATTCAGTCGAGGATTGAAATTAACGTCTTGAAACTTTTATTCCATCACTGAACGGCTAATCGACCCCTTTCTTCGTAAATTTCGGAACGTTCCATTTCGCCCCTCTCTCCCTTATTTTTTGGCGGCTCGAAACGACAGTAGTTTTAGCCTTAAATCGATCGGAACATTGCCAATTGCAAAAACCCGTTTCTTTTCCGTTTCCACGCGGTTAAATTTTTTCATGAGCAGCTTTCAGCTCCGGAGTTCCCTTTCATGCACCACCAAGTGAATATATAAAGCGGCAACGATATATACCACGTATAAAAGGTACGAGATAATTTTATCTGCTGTATTCTTTTTACGTGAAATTCTATTTCATTTAATGAAATTTACTCAAATCAAACGCTTTTTCCCGATTGATTAACGAAAAATTCTGTTCGCCGTTGTAAATATAATTTTATGAAAATTATTTAAATTTTGTATTTAAACATGCTGTAATGATAATTCATATAGATATATTTTCCACGCCCGCTTATTAGATGATGGACAAGTAACCCGCGAAAAAATTAACTCCGACGATGTGCATTGTTTCATGTATACGCTACAAAATGTACGCTATCACGGAGACCGGAGTGACGGTTCGTTATGGCAATGGGAGTTTTTGGAGCAGTATCAACATTAGCCCGAGCAGACAGGCAAAAAGGAAAGGGTCGCGATGAAAAAGAGAAAAACTCTCCACGTAGACCGGACTGGTGGTATGAAAAAAAAGTGATGAAAAAAAAAAAGAAAAAAAAATACCACGTCGTATCATCGTTAATCCTCGTTTCATCGGTCGCGCCTGGCAACTGCGTGAACCGTTCACTGTCATCCAGCAAAATGAAAATAAAAACTCATCCTTCTTTCCCCAAAGCTACCCGAAAATTAAAGGAAGAACAAAAAACAAGAAAAAAAAAATTAAATAAAAAATATTGGCGGATAACGAAAGGAAAAAAAAAATTTGAAAAAAAAAAACAAAAATTGCTCGCAGATTGAATGGAAATTTTAACGAGGGATACGAGGATGAGGTACAAACGAGTAGACGCCGTTAACGACTTCATTTAAAAACATTCGATTGATATCCGTGCCGGTTTTACAATGTCTGCATGAACGTCATTCGCACAGGACGTGCATACACCCGTAACGCTTCCCTCACCCCTCCCCAGTGCGCTATCGCTAGCGATCGATATGACGAGACTGATAAACGTGCTGCTCTCGTTTTCTGACAAGTATGCAAGTCGCGTTTTGATACTCCTCGCGCCGCCGCATCGATATTAGAATCACGCGCATATCTTTACAGTCTAGTTAAATCACCTTTTGCGAGGCCGTGTGCTCATGCGTTAAATACAAATCGAGCGTGCGATATAATCAACTAACCGAAACTAACGTGCCTGAAATTTTCGCGTATTATGTGAACCGTTAAAAAAAAAAGACGAAGCCAAATCTGGCGGTTGCTATCGATCGATAATAACAGATTAAAATAGTAGTGTATACCTCACATCTTGAAAAATGAAAAAAAAGAAAACGAGTTTTTTTTTCGGCCTATCATACCCGTTCAGCTACCCAGCTATTTATATCGAACGCTACTACATAATGCCAACGACAGTAGAACTAACAGTGCTATGCAATGAAAAATATTTAGGAAATTTTTTTATAAATACAGATTTATACACTTCTTTGGAAGTTGGAAACAATCGGAGTATCGAAAAACTTGACGCATCATAAAAAAGAAATTGTAATTATGACGAAATGCCCGTTTCAGTATTAGCGAGCGTCGTGGCAGACATCACGACAAACCGCGTACAAGAGCACTCGGGCACCAATTTTTTACAACATTTGAATTTTAGAAAAATAGTTCTTATATATAATATAAATGTGTTTATTCTATTGAATTTGCCCGACATTACCTATATTCCTCTTGGGGGGGGGGGGGGGGGGGGAAACACGAAATACGTCGGTAACACATCGTCAACACGTATATACGTCGGGTGCGCGAAAAACTTAAGTGAACGAAGGGAAAAAATAATCAAAGTGAAGTGAATCGCAAATTCACGTGTACAGGAAAAAACGAGCTTCCAGCTGAGGATAAAGAATATAAGATGAAAGGACAGCAAAGGGCAGAAAGTAAGCAAGAAAGTCCAGCATACAGAGAAGGTTTGACGTGCCGGAGCTCGGTTTCGAAAACAGTGACGCGCGAATTCCGGGATATAAATGGCCTCAGCCGGCCGAACGATAGCCGATAATTCAGAATAAGCGATACTGAACGAGGAAATAAAGCAGCTGACGGATACCGACCGACAGTGGGAAGCCGACTTAGGGTAAACAGTGTGGGAACGTCTCCGCGAAGAATCGCAACGCTAGAAAAATTCTTAAAGAAAAAAAGCGATGCACCTAACACAGACGAGGAAGAACGAAGAAAGGAAAAAAATCACAAAGAGCGCGGCAAATAGCGAGGAATAACAGGAACCTCTACGGAGCAGAAACAAAGTCCAGAAATCACCAGAAAACGGGCAAGAGAATAAAGAAAAAATGTCAGATGCAAAGATGTTGGAAATGTTAAAAGAAATGCAAGAACCACTAAAGGAAGTCAAAAACGCACTAAGCGAGGCCAAAACAGACAGACAAACAATAAAGGAGGAGCTTGAAAAAAGGGGAATCATCATGGAACAGAAACAAGAGAGATTCGAAAAAAAATTTAAAGAAATTAATGCGAGACTGAGTAAGGTAAAAGAGCAGAAAGAAAACGTGCGAAAGGCACGAAAATAAACGTATTATTACTACCTATATTTGCTCTTTAAACATTTTTTTTTTTTTTTTTTTCAATACTTATTAGCGTCCGATTATTTTTTTTGCGCAAACGTTATTGGGTAATATCATTTTTTACAAAGTGTATTAATGAATGATTTTTCACTTCAACACTGCACTGTCGTTTCGCTGATTAATTGCAACGCTAAACGCATGGTGAATTACTTTTAAAGAAATAGCAGTCTGCTTGGATGTCTACTTCGTCTTTCTCCTCCTGTTGTCGATCAAGTTCGTATATATTTGTTAAAAATAATGTGTCAAGTTTGTACAAACGAGAACGTGACACGATAACGTTCAGACGCGCGGACTGACGTACGGACGAGGTTTTCATACATATTTGCCATGTGCCTATGCACCGACTACTGCAGCCGACAGCTAAGCCGGCTGTAGCGACGAATGCGCCACCACGTAACTCTTTTGTGAAGTCACGAAGACGCGTTACAACACAGGATGTTTTTATCGTAAATTTTACCCGTATATTTGATCTGATATTTAATGGCTGAGATCCGTCGATCAAAAGTTTCACTACCAGTATTTTGCTCGACGTCACGCAACGAATAAAAAATATCTTTCAACTACTTGGCGTCGAGATACCACTGCGTCTCTTGATTAAATGATGAACAATTGTTATTGACAGATGAACACATATTTTATCGAACGTTTGGTGATTTTTTAATGATCATAGATAAAGCTAACCTTACGGGAAATTGTTTTCTTTAAATATCAAATAGGAAGTTTGTAGATCGTATAGAGATTTGCAAACATACTGTAAAGGAATTGCGGACACGTGTTATTAAGACCCGTACGACTACAAGCGTTTTATCTATACAGTACAACCCCTCTTTACTCAACTCCACGGGACCGGACTCTTTCGATATTCTGTGTTTCCCCAACAGTCTCCACTCTTGATCAGTTGTTGCCAGTAGGGGCAACGAGGTGTATCGCGCTCTTCCATAGCGCGACTCTCAGCGTGTGCAGTGGACACTGAAATTCAGTTGAGCAAAATCGTTGCCATGGTAACGAGTTTAAATGAGCGGGCGATTGAGTTAAGCGAAGTTAAGAAAACAGGAATCCCATAGTACCAGCCTTATCCGATGCACCGTACGCCGGATCATATCAAGCAAGTATAACAAGACTACCATCATGGGCTATCACTTTTATTTGTTGAACATTTTTGTAAATCCACGATTAAAAATTTCTTTCAAGATTTCAACATTACTTAAAGAAAATCAAGTGACTTGACTCGTAATAACGTAACATGTAATCTCTCGTGTCAGGAAACTGATTTTAATAACCAAATCCACATTTTGTTAAATACAACTCGATAAATGTTGCTTCCATCACATAGCTTTGAATTAGAATTATTGTTTCTTCTTGTGCCTTCTACTGTTTTCTTAGTCCTTTTTCAATCCTTGACATTTTAAAGTAACATCGTCACGACTATTTCTTTTTTTTTTAATGCTTCGGTAATGACAACTCTTTCAGTGGTTTTTTTTCCATTCTTCGAATGCGTGGTGCGTGTGTTGTCCGAGTTGTTTTATTTTTTCAAAGAGCCCCATCATCACTGCCGAAGCCTCAAACAAAAAAAAAAGTTGAAAAGTTCCAGTTGAAGAACGGCTAGTAAAATTTTTTTTAAACAATGTAAATTGACCCGCAACATTGTTACTTGCTCGCGTTGTACTTCTAAAGTTGCACTTACTAGAGTTGTAGGTATATAAGGGGCTTACAGGCATACGCAGAGGTTGCGAGCACATGTAACGGGATCGCAGACATATAAAGGGATTGTAAACATATATGAAGGCGTTGTAGACATATGAATGGGTTACAAATACATAAGGAAATTTCAGTATCGCAGTCATGTAAATGAATTGCAGACACATGTTGGTAAAACCAATAAGCCTATATAAGGAAGATAGACAAACAGTTTAGTAACGAAGTCATTAAATGAAAGTATTGCGTCTATATCCACCAACAGCGATGGAAAATTGACAAAAGATAGACGAAGGTGTAAAGGAGCGATCCGCGTCGATGTTCGCTGATGTATTGCGACAAATGCCAAGTGCGAATTCCTCCAGGGGGTGTTCGCCAGCTTGTCGGCGAGCGGAGAGGTTTCATATTCTTCCTTTCATTCTTTTTTTTTCAACGATTTTTGCCAACAATAGGACGACCTCTGCCCTTACTGGGGATGTCGCATAGCGTCGTGTCCTTCTTTGGGCGGCGCGGGCGTTCGTTTGCCCGTGCGCTGCATTGGGGAGATGTGCCGCTGTCGCTACTGCTGTTGGGGGTCTCGGCGCTTGGGCTCCGATCGGGGTCCGTGCGCGTGGACGCCAAGCTTCGACAATGAAACTCGGGTATTGTCATCGAGTGAATAGGCGACGGGGTCGGTACTACCGAGACCGCTCGACCGTCGTTATCAAACGACAAATGCCGTCACTATTTTATGGCTCTTCTACTCTAACGGCGCATTCCAACCTTTTGGTGTCTTTTGCCCCACGCGCGCTACCCCCGCCTCGCCTCAGGGGATCTCCTATCGCGATACTTTCGTCGACGTTTATGTCTTAACTGCCAGACATTGCGGTAACTTTGAATTCGTCATTTTATCGCTATTTAAATGTGGTTGATAGCTTGTTTGAGACATTAGAATATCGTGGCTTTTTTTTGTCCGGAAAATCTTATGTGCGATCTAAAAGCAAGTTTTAGATTGTAACGACGAAGCGAATCAATAACGGGCGTATTTGGTTTTAGGGCGGAGATTAATAATAATAAGAAAAGTTTATTATCCCGATCTGGAAAAGTCACATGTCTGTTCGCTTTGAAAGTCCCGCCCAGACTCTTGTCATGACGATCGATCTCGTACCCGTTTGTCCGTTCGTTCGTCTATTGTCAAACCTAACTAATATCGTGCGTCTTAACGAATAGTCAGCTACATATTCGTTACAATAGTATATTTCGGTTATCGAAAAATGTTAAGTTTCAAATGAAAGATTTTTATGCGTAAACATTACTAGCATTATTAATGTGATGATATTCTGATTGGATATTATTGTTATTATCGTACCCAACGATTCAAAGTTATTGGACAATAAAAAAAAAATAATGTACCAATTAAATTTGCACCTCGCTTCCTCATTTTGTATTTAACGCCGTTTACAACGTTTCTCCATATTGATAAAAGCCATTTTCACGAAAGGAAACCTTTCTCCATGAGAAAGAAAAATACACATTTTTCTCGCAACAGAAAACCGAAGCATATTTATTTTTGCTCCCTACGTTGTTGTTTTAAATCATAGGTGGTGCGTTTATTAATTATCCAAACGTCCCTTTATCGATGTATAAAACGAGCCAATTACGATGAGCAAAGTACGTGGGCTTCTCGCCGTCTCATCGACTCGGATGTGCACCGCCCACGCGATTGCAACAACAACGCGCGAGCGGAAGCAGACGAGAATTCGATACTAACTGGATCCTAAAGACGCCGTTAGACACAGGAAGAATAGTTTGCCTTTCGCATCGACGTAAATTATGCGATGTAGAAGGGTTTTCACGTGTATCCGCTGTACGCTGTAAAACAAGCTGGAGTGGGCGAAAGCTACGCGTTCATTAATTACCCGTTGCCATGTCGCGTTTAATTAAAGTCAGCAACACCGATCCCTCCCCGGCCTATGTCTCTACCCCGTCCACAATGGTATTTCAACGCGTTCAGAGAGCCTCTGCTCGAACGCCCGCGTGAATTTCGACCGATATATCATTCCATCAGCCACATTGTTAAAGGTGGTACGATACACATTCACTTTGCCAACATCCGCGAATGCATAAACGAATAAAAAAATATTCTATTCTTTAATAATTAACGAATCGCTGCTCTTCCCCATCCCTTCCCTATCCAATTCATGGATGCATCAAACACGCGGCTGCCTTTGAACTATACGCTGTATGCACTAATCGACAATTGTCCCTCGTATTGCAGCGAATTTGCGAATATAAGGGGAAGTGACAATTAACATTTTCGCTCAAACAATCATTTTTACACTATACTATACATTCTATCGGAAAATCTGAGTTGAAAAGTCAAACATTTTTTTACGATTTTTTTGCAATTAAAAATTGAACAATTGTTTATTTTCGTGTTAAATTCATGGCAAAGATTAGGTATTGAGAATATTGAGAATCCATTTTTTTTACATTGAGAAATATAGGTTTGAGAATCCTGTCGAAATGCATACGTACGATAAGAGCGAAAGGGTCAACGCAATAAATGTATGTGAATTTTATTACTCACCATGCAAGAGTAGACATTTCAGCATTAAGTTTGGTGGTAGCGCAGGTTAAACTTTATCCGAATACTGTTCGAGACACTTCAATCACAGCACGACGAAGTTCGCCGAATATTGATGAGATCGCATGTCACTCATGAAAACTTTTTTTTTTTTTACTACCGGTATGAGACACAACGGACGAAAAAAATAACAGGCTTGGATGAAAAAATCGATATTAGATTTGTTTACAACTCGCGAGCGACATTGTCATTCGAGAGTTAATGGACAAGATAAAAACTGACGAATATGCTGCTGACGACGAACAAAAAATGAGCAGCAAAAAACTATTTGATAAGCAGTGAAACTTTTTTTTCGATCACGCATCCATCACGTCGCGAGAAAGAAAACAAACGCAGGTTTTATCTCGTATAGGTCGTCGTGTAATACGCTGCAAGCGCGATATACTTAACTGCGCTGTAGTAGGTAAGGTAGGTACTTAAAACCCTTCGGGGTTTTTTCAGATTGCCTTCGCTATCGTCAATCGGTCAAACGTTTCGTCGCAGCTATATATAACGGTAAACACTTGAGCTTAAGAAATCTTTTCATTGTTCGCATTCCTTCTAATTTTGTCTCTCTGGTTAACTAAAGAGTATGTGTTCAATTAAGTTTAATTAACTATATCGAACAAAATGGATAACAGTCCCGATCACGCTGATTACATGTAAAAAAAAAAACTGGGGTGACGTGTTGTGCGTGCGGCAGTTGAGGCCGCATAACCTAAATAATCAACAAGTGCCAAACACCAGAACTGCAGCCGGTGACTTGCCGGTACAGGTACCGGATAATTAATTAATCTCAACGACTCTCCAATCGTCAATTTCACAAAAATTCCGATATTCTTTAATTGTCCAATTGAAAAGAAGATTTCGTTATGATGAATTTATATCGAAGGATAGATTAAACCGACTTCAACGTTTTTGAATGATAAAAATGTACATTTATCCTGCTTATCAGCAGCAGTATGTAAAAACAAATATACCCAAAAAATATATATATATTATTATTTTTCCAATTTTATTTACAAATTTTTTGAAAATTTTATTTCACTCGTTGCGAAAAAGAAAAATGCTTTGCGTACGTATAACCTCCATTTTCATACATTGCAAAGTAAAATTAAGTACGATACTAGTGCGAAAAACGTTTTCTTAACTCCTGTGATTGCAACACTCGCCGTCGGCTTGTGTCGCAAATTCACACTCGTCGGAAAAAGTTTTTTCGCACTTGTGTTGTAATGTACTATTATTTTACTCATGCTTTGCATGCAGCCATATTCAACAGTTTGCAAAATATATAGCGTAACATAGACAATAGAAATAAAGTGATTTACATTACTCTGGACATATACTTGTCCAGATATTCAAATATTAATCACATTCAAACATAATATTCAATCAATTTTATTGAGTTCATTGGAAAGTTTGATGACAGAAAATTGTAGTGATTTGTTGAAAAAAAAAAAAAAAAAAAAAAACTAAGAAAATACGGATTTTGGATCAATACTGAGCTTTGAATTTACTTACTTTTAGAATGAAGAAGCGCTGTGTCCACTGAACGAATGTTTTGCACAAAATAATAATGTCGGAACGTTTTGAAGGATGAAAGTGTGTTGCTTACATATACAGTAAAACCTCCATTAACCGACGATGATTAAAAAACCGAGTTCAACATTTTTATTCCCTCTAACGCGCGTAGCAAGTAAGTTGATGAGAATTTCGCGATCGTCAAACGGATGATTCGAAAAGATAAAGAATCTGTTTGAATTCTAATTAAGGTAGTTATGTCGCTTCGCGTTCATTAAGCATAAGTTTGAGAAAAATGAGAGAAAATTGCAAATACTTTTCGATGGTATAAAGATCGGAAAATTCCATGCATATTAAAGGTACTGAAAATATTAATTTTGCGTAATAATAATTCCAAAATGTTATTAACAAATTGGTGAAAAAATAAAGTGGTCAACAAATTTCCCGGGAACCCAACTTTTCTTTTATAAAAATGATTCGTTCATTTTTCTGAATACGTATGAATTTTTACAGATTTTTTAATTTACTTTGAATTTTGTGTTTTTTCACTCATTTTTTTCATATAAAAAAAAAAAAAAATTCAAAGCAAATTGACCCATCTGAAAAAATTCATAAGTATTCCGAAAAATGAACGAATCATTTTCATTAAAAAAAAAAAAAGTTGGGTTCCCGGGAAATTTGTTGACCAATTTATTTTTTCATTGATTTGTTTTTATTAATTTTATTTTATTCATTTGTTAGAAACATTTTGGAATTATTATTATGCAAAATTAATCTTTTCAGTACCTTTAATATGCATGGAATTTTTCAGATTTTTATACCATCGAGAAGTATTGGCAATTTTCTCTCATTTTTCTCAAACTTATGCGAAATAAACGCGAACCGACATAACTACCTTAAGTATTTTGAAGACGCGTGAAAAAGCGTCTTTCATCGATATATTACTCAGGAAAATAAAACAATAGCAATCATTCCAAAATCGAGTGAAGAAAACAAACAAACGGAACGGTCTTTTTTAAGAAACGACCTCAATAGTGTTGAGGACTTCATGAATTATTATTTTTTCTTTTATAAGATCCTTAATGAATTACATCTACCCGGCGGTGTACAGACCGACTCTAATGATTAATGTTTTTTTTTTTTTCTCGAAAGCCATAGTAGGTAATAAAATAATTTTTATAACCGCACATATTGAGTGGCTGAAAATAAATGTCAACGGATATTGCAAAAAACAACAGCTAATAGCCGTCGGCGGACGACTAATTTGTTTTTTTTTTTGTGGGGGATACGTTTCAGTGGAAACAATTCCGTTGAAATGTTTAAAAAAACAAGTAACTCTTCCGGTGACCATTTCGGGTTTTTTTAATTAATATTTTATAAATATTCTTTTATCAGATTCTCAATACATGTATATTTTTGTAAAAAGAATAGAATATTTTATTATTTCCTATAGCTTTTGGGAAAAAAAACAATATTTGCCTCGGGATTTGGAACCATCAAGTAGATGCGCCGCTTAAAAAAACAATGAAAAGTAAAGGACTCTTCTAGGAAACGGCATATGTAGAGTTAAAAATTGTAAGTACTGTTTTTTTTCTTTAGTACAAAATATAATGACGTTGCGATGAATTTCGGATTATCCGTCGGCACAACGGTGCCGCGTGTCGCGGAAAATCAGGGTTTTACTGTAAGAGTTATACTGAAATATAAAATCGATTCTTACATTTTTAATGCAATCCTCGATAGCATCGTACTTCGTATGACCCTTAGCGATGGATATACTCGTGAAGCACGCGAACTAAACGAATGTAAATTACCGGATTGATGAAATCGCTGTATCCGCAAGAAACGAAACTCTCTAATGTACGAAGTTTTATTAAAGTGACAATTAATTGTCGCGAGTCGTCCACGCGAAGAATGAAAGTATCTTGAAATTATTAAAAATTCACCGCATCGAGTTCGCGGCACATTCGAAGATCGAGCTCCAGCGTCGACGAATCGGTATTCCATTTTGCCAACGATGCATTAGGATCGACCGAATGTGGGGTCGGCAGATGTAATCTATATCTGCCCAAAGACAAAATCAGCGATAATATTATTAACGGCACACTATTTCGTACTTTCCGACAGGAATAGGGAGAGAAAGAGCTCAGGATAATAATATTCGAAATCGTCGTAAATTTACCTTGGGCTGCGAATATCAATGAAATCGGATTCGACGGATAGCTCAACTTTCTCCCTCGTTTCGCCGGCAAGTTTTACGATAACGTTGAGCCACTCGCAGGATGCTGACGACGGAGTTTTAAAACTCATCTGTCAAGAGAGAAAAAAAATCGAAAAAAAAAAAACGAAAAAGGTTCGATATCACGCGATAAATTTTCCAGTCCATCGTTCTTCCTGTGTCACGGGCTTTCGTAAATGCGACTCAAATCTATCATGAATTCAGATCAATCCAATTAATTCGTTTAGCGTATATTATTCGAATGACAAAAATAATGTTCGAAAACAAAAAAAGTTGTTGAAGCTTAATGAAACTTCCGGACAAAGGATAGTTTTTCGCATGTTTATTTTTCGTAACACTAAGTTCCGAACTTTATAGCAATTTTTTTCTGTTTTTTTGAAGTGACCATTTTTTTTTTGTCGCGGTTGTGAAAAGAAAAAAAAAAGTTATAATTACACCCAGAAATACGTCCGCGGTGGTCACGGCTTGTTTATACTTTATTTCGTATTCCGGTACATTTCTTGGATCGGGAATATCCGACGTTCGAGCTGTGGTCGCCTCGGAAGGATGCCAAATATCGTCACCCTCGGGTTTTAAAGGTGCGTGAGGTCCTGCGTGATCGCGGGATGTTCCTTTCACGTCTCCGATATCGCCAGGTCCTTTAAAAAGCGATTTTTTTTTTTTCAACATTCGCGTTATCCATAAATTCCTTCTTCTTTCAACTCGGAAATTGTTTTTTTCGTATATTCAACCAGATATTTCAAACTCACCTAATTTCCTCGCACCCGCTTGCGGAAGATCATCGTCGCTGTCGGAATCATCCTTTTGCGGAGCAATTAAATCTTGAAGAGCTTTAAGCTCGTTGTAACTGAAACATCCGTCCATACTGTACGAATCGAGTTTCTTAGTTGATATATAATAACTTTGCCAAGAGAAAAATAATGCTGTTTAATACTTTGATGATAGTACAGGGTAACTGCCATGATAGAAACAAGAATCGTTACCATAGCAACGAACGCAGCCAATCGTTTTTTTGCTTCGATATATTCTAACAATTTTTTTTCCTGTATGACTCTCAATGCTTTTGGTAAAAAAAAAAGCACTTTATGACCTCAGATAGTATTTTACTTATTTATTTATTTTATTGACGGGACAAACTCTGTTACAAAAGGAATGATTAGTTCAATTTAGATAATAAAAAAGAAAAAAACGTAAAGTTAGATAATATATCGAACTTGAGGTACAAATTTTGGGAAAAAAAATTCTACATTTCATTTAATTTTCGAACGGTCAGGTAGAGTTACTTGAGGGGTGGAACGGAAGGAATTTGGCTTAAACTTCGTGAAGCAGTGGAAACGGTGCATTTAAAGTAAATAAAAAAAAAAAACAAAGCCAAGTATTCGCGTCAATAAAAACGACGATTCGTTGACGATCTGATTTTTTTTACGGATTTCATATTAATGATGACACAACAAGAGCGACGGTCTCTCATGAATTTCTCATGCTGCAGTTTTGAAACGTCGGCTATTTAAAATAATTTACAAAATCGACAATCATGAACAAGTCGATTAACTTGAATAATCTCGGATTTTCTTTTGGATACTTCGTTTCCGCGAGCGGTGGAGTGGGTGGGGAGGGAAACAAGGTACTCATCAGACGGCAAAGCATATTTGTTTTTTCAATACTGTTGCACAATTTCTTTTTTTGGCAAGACTCTCAATAAATGTTCCTTTCGGTAAAACAAAACGATTTTATGTCTCCTTTCAGTTGCTGAAGAAAAAAAACGTAAAATTTGTCGTTTTGCAAGAAAAAATTACGAAAAACGAAAAAAAAAAATCGGTATTACATCGGGTTATAAATACATTATTTGACATATTCTTTCCAGGATCAGAGGAAGAGGATTTGAAAAATGCAGTATACTGGTTAACAAGAAAATCTATTTTACCACGTGATATGAACTTAAATACACATTATGTACGAAAATTAACTTCACACGATGAGATATTGACAAAATAATCTTCGGAATATTTCAGGTATTCTTCGAACTCTCTATCAATTGCCTGACGATGGACTGTTTTGTAAATGATTGTTATTCACTTCGGTGTCGTCGATCAAAGCATTTCTCGCTATTTCCTAAAAGTTTGCATCGTTTTTAAATTACATCCATAAGTCTGAAGCGTAATTGTATAACATTGATCATTTTTTCTCACGACTTCGATGGCTGCTTCGTAATCTTGTTCGCACTGCACTATCAGAGGATTCTTCGAATCAATATCTCGTGTCTTTTGCGCGTTTCCTCTCGAATGTCCGTCCTGACCATCCGAATCAACGTCCACGCGTACCGTCTTCATTTTTAATCTGATTTCACGATTCTTCGCCTCTATAACTTTTTCTCTTCGCGTCTCTCTGTCCAGAAGCTACGAAGAATCAATACAAATTTTCCAAAGCGGAATTGAAACGTCAAGAGGGGCAAAGGAAGCGTGAAATCTTTACCGCGGTCAACAGCAGCTTGTCGTTCTTTTGATTGATAGTCAGAGCTTCGGAAAATTCTAATAGATAGGTCGTTCCATTTTTGCCCGCAACAGCGGCCAATTGTCCTTGTTCGTGGGGTTTTATGCAGGTCAGTGCATCGTCGCATACCTATGATTCGTCGCGTTTACATTAAGGAGGGTGTAACGTTACATTCCCAGCCACACGTAAAATTCGGAGAGAATTTCGAAGACTTTCCGATGGGATAAAAATCTTAAAGAAATCAACCATACAGAAGCTATTAAGAACAATAATCTGGCATAATGATAATTCCAAAAAGATATTAACAAATTTGTTTAAAAATATTTTTTTAACTCATAATCCGGTAACGTAACTTTTATTTTAGCCAAAGTTGGTTCATTAATTTTTCCGCATAAAAATTATTATTTAAAAAATTTCTTCTAATTTCCGAACATCCCGTTTTTGAAAAAATCTTTGATCGATATTTTCGAATATATTCGATCGATCATCCGAATTTTTTTGAGTGTAATGTGTAGTGTTTCTCCAAACTCGTATCCAAAATTCGTGACTTTTCATTTATAAAAAATACAACAAAAAAATGTGCATGTATTTAGGATTTACCGGATGATTCGTTGAACAATTATAATTTAACTCATTTGTTAATAACTTATTGGCATTATTATTGTGCGAAATTAATCTTCTCAGCACCAGTCAATCAATGTCAATTTTTTTTTTTATCGAAATCAACATCAATTATCTTAGGACGTTCTATGTGATTGATTTGTTTCAGATTTTAATCCTATTGGGAAGAATTTGAAATTCACTCGGAATCTCACGTTTAGTTAGGACTGTAACGATACACCCTCCTCAATGCCCATAATTGAATGCAAAAATGACGATATTTGGCGTTTTACGATACCTTGATACTGAGAACCGGAGAATCCTGTTGAACAAGCAGGTCCCAGACATCGAGCGTACCATCAGTTTTTGTTAGAAAAAATACGGAAAATCTTGTCGCACTCCATGCACCGCCCGTTAAGAGATCTCGGTGACCTCTACATAGCAGAAACACACCCGACTTCAATTCTTTAAATATCATATTATTTCGAAGTAGATATTGATGATCGATTCGGCAATTCAGATTAAAATCCGTACTTCCTTTTTTCTAATCGGTTAAAAAAATGTGAAAAAAAGCCATTACCAACAAAAAATCTCATCAGATTAATGATGCGATTTTTTTTTCTCCTACAAACAACAAATAAAATGCGTTTTTTTCTTTGAAATTCCACCCTTAACGTAACCTTCGATTCATAAAATATCGCTAACGATTTTTTAATGCACCTTTGTACGAAAAAGTATACCAACGATTAAATTCCTAATTTTATCCAATATCTTAGCTTTTACTTAGTAGCCGTCACTGAAATTTAATAAAAAAAAGTTTTTACGGTGTCCAAGCGATACAAGATTCTCGACAATCCTCCGACCATATCCTCGCAGTCCAATCTCCAACGGTGAGAAAATTCTTAACGAATGTCGGATTTCTCTCAACGCTAATTACCGGTCCATACTGAGCCTTGAATCTAACTGCTATTTTTTCACCCGGCGTTTTACCCTTTCTGTTTCCAGAGACAACCATTCCTGTAATAGAAATTCATTTGTTTTTTTCTCTACCAAGATACATAGACCCGAATACATTAATTATTCATCAGCACACCATTTTCTAAGCCGCACATAAAACGAGTTCCGATCGAAGGTTCGAATTGAAGTGCTGAGATACCTGTCGCTCTATTGACATCCTGTTCCTCTGGTTTCGTTAAATCAATCACCAGAGTTTCCGTTGGTGACTGAAGCTTTCTCGTGTCCCACCATTTGACCTGCGAAATTCTCTCATTTTTTTTTCACGATCGTCGGACCCGTATTTTTTTTTCTTCTTTACAATATACCTGTCCATCTTTGGAAGCACTGAAAAACTCGGTACCGGTCTTAGAGTTTATCCACAACACTTTGTCGCAAGGATCCCGATGGCTCTCTTCGATTAAACTTGTTTCCACGGGTTCGGAACCTCTTCGGATATCCCAATAAGCTACTTGACCCGACATCAAACCACCGGCCAGTGTATTGCTGTCTTTCGCACTGTACTCCATTGTTAATATTGGACACGGCGGCTTAAGTGTTAAAAATGGATTGTTCGGGTTTTCTAAAAAAAAAAAATCGTGAATCTATACCACGATTAAACGTCGATTCACGATTCACCGCGGGCGATATCATTGCGCAGCGGATTAGAACTGTTTAATATTTTTTATTTCTTCTAACGGATGCAGCAAGAAAATTGATAATGATAAGAATATCACGTTCGTTAAAATCATAATCTAAAAATATGACGATTCGATTTGGTTCCAAAAAGAATGTTATCACTGTTAATTATCGCAATTTTTCGACCAGAATTCGACCGAATTCGACCAGAATCGGCAAGGTTATAAATATTTTCGTTTTAGATCATTTTTCTAAAAACATTTGTGTTGCATATGAAGACGTTGATAATTACAATAATTTTCATTGTAAACATATTTTGGTAAAAATCAATCATGAAAATAACTAACTTAGGAAATCGAAGCTTTCTCTATGGGAAATTTAAAAAAATCACAAAATTCTATTTTATGCACGAATCGTCATAAGTAAAAGATGAGGAAGCAATGTGAAAATCTCACTTTTACCATTTTTCTTTCATGTACACTGATTTCTTTTCATGTATTATGATAAATAAAATTCTACTATAGTTCTTTAACTGTAAGTTCACCATGCATTATAGGATTTTTTCCAATTTAATAAAGTATTACACGTACATTCCCAACCAAAAGTTTAATACAATTAAAATTTCACTATTTCGTGATACAGTAAAAATCTGAAAAAAATCAAAATCGTCTTAAAGATATCAGGAACATTCATTTTGCATAATAATAATGCCAAAAAAAGTTATTAACAAATAAGTAAAGAAATAAATTGTTCTAGATAGCCAGCCAAAGTTCTTTTTTTCTCCATTAAAATGAATTTGTTGATTTTTTAAAAAACCATATAAATGTATTCAACATTTTCTTCCATTTTTAAAATTATTTTTTCGTTACTTTGAAAAATGAATATGAAGGCACGAATTTTGAATATGTTTCGCAGCAACATTCCACAGCACGCTCGCGAAGTTGCGGGGCGATTGTACCGAAAATTTACGTAACAATAGCGTTAAAAATGGTCAAAAAAGGGGTTTTTCAAAAATGAAAGAAAATTCTGAAAGCATTCATACGGTTTCGAAAAATCAAAAGATTGATTTGAAATAAGAAAAAAGAAGTTTCACTGGCTATTTTTTTTTTTTTACATTTTGGCATTGTTATTATGCTAAATCAAGGTTCTTGATGTCGTCATTGCGGTTGATTTTTTTCAAATTTTTATACTGTTGGTAAGTGTTTGAAATTCACGCGAAATTTCATTTTTGGATGGGAAGGTACGTGTGAAGCATTCTTAATTCGTATATTTCGTTCCAGTGCACTTAAAAAATGATTTGAATTGGAAGAACTAATGGTTAGTCAAGGCAATAAATTTTTAAAGAAAACATGTATTGCCCCAATTAACTATTAGTTCTCTCAAGAAGTTGTTACTTTTTCCAATGGATCATTTTTTTTTATCAGTATGTCGTATAGCGTTTCTTGCCATTGGAGCTCTGACAAAAATAAAACTGCAGCTACAACATACCTATGTCCCAAATGTAAGAACACGGACTATAGTTTTTCTTTTTTTTGAAATCCGTATTACAATAGCTCACAGCTAGCCGTGTGCCTTGATCCGGTGACCAGGAGAGATGCGTGATGGGTCTCTTTAGTGATACCAAATCACGATAAACATTCACCGTACGCGAAAACGTTCGCTGTACCAACGGCGTCGGTTCGGTATCTTGAAAGTACTGCTCGTATATGTTGCAAGCATTATTTTGAAGTATGCAGTGTTCCATTGACTTAAAGAAAATCGTCTTGTTCTTAATATTTTTTTCCTCATCGAAGGAGCGCATGTAAATAGGAAAAAAAACTTATTTTGAAGTAATTACAGGCAACAATTGCAGCATCGTGTGAATGTACAATTCGTCCTTTTCGATTTTCCGTCGGTATCTAACGGTTTGTTCCAAATCGTGCATATTAACGTCCTTCGGCCATCCGCCTTCGACATGATGCAAACTAGATTCTTTGAAAGTTGCTGTTGTTGTGTTTACCTAGAATGAGCGGGTAAAAAATCGCATCAATTTTATTGTGCACCGTCAAAAAAGACACATTTTTTTTGTGCACAAAGTTATGAAACACAGCAAGATAGGGCACAATTGTTTTTTCTCCACGGCCATATTATACA
Source organism: Buathra laborator (assembly GCA_934046635.1). NCBI lineage: Eukaryota > Metazoa > Arthropoda > Insecta > Hymenoptera > Ichneumonidae > Buathra > Buathra laborator. Next base: position 1,274,785 of record OW203896.1, read on the forward strand.
CAAAAGCACTTTTTTCGGCCCTTTTGTGCACAAGTATTATTGTGCACATTGTTATAGTTCACATGCAAATATATAAAAAAACGTAGTACACAATTTCTTAGTGCAGAGATCGTTAGTACACAACGCTACTATGAACAACACGATTTTTTTGGTTGGTTGGTAACACGATAGTACACAGCGTTATTGTGCACACATTTTCGTTCCCAGTATCCAACTGCTCGATAGTCCACAACGCAATTATGCGCTATCGTGCGTTATTGCGCACTTCTCACATGTGCATAGCAATATTGGGCATATTTCCGCTTTACTCGTGAATTCTACTACTAAAGAGGAAATATTCCGTACACGGAGTAAAATTTTCGCTGTGGCAGTGAATTCCACTACTAAAGCGAAAGTGGAAGTATTATTTTATATAAGGAATGCTAGTAGCGCTTTAGTAGTGGAATTCACTAACGGAAATATGCCCAATATCAGAAACACATGTCGCACATGTCAGCTGTGCATAATTGCGTTGTGCACTATCGAGCAGTTGGATGCTGGAAGCGGGAATGTGTGCACAATAACGCTGTGTACTATCGTGTTACCAACCATCCGACAATGTATTGTTTCCGTTGTGTACTAACGATCTTTGCACTAACAAATTGTTTACTACGTTTTTTATATATTTGCATGTGCACAATAAGGTTGTATTGTAAACGGCAATCAATCGTGCATTGAAATGTATGTGCACCAAAAAGTTTGGGCTGAGATAATACTTGTGCATAAAGCTGCGTGCACTATCCAATTGTGCCCAACAACTTTGACGTTAAAAAATGTATGCCCGATCCGGTCGTGCACAAAAAAAATTGTGGCCATTCGCCCCTTTTTTTTCAAATGAAAGATCCTTTTATTAAGAGACTTACAAAAAGAAATTGTCTAAAATTAATATATATAGTATATGGGTGATTTTGGAAGGTACTTTAGAAGAGTAAACGAAATGAATTTTTCTCAATTGAAAAGTACATGTATTGAGAGTAATACAAAAAATACTTGTAAAAATATTGAAAAATTGAAAAAAAAGATATACCGCCGTTTTATTTGTTTTTTTTTTAATGTTCTAATTAAAAAAAAAAAACAAAACGGGACTTTTAAGTTAATAACAATGACGAGTCTTTGACGATCGCCAATTTATTATAGATTTTTTTTTTGTACAGTATAACAAAGAATTAACATCGAAGTACAAGAAATCCGTAGAAAAGAGTCGCCATGATTTCGCCATTGCATAATGATTAAAAAATAAAGATAATTTTTTTTAAGATCCCCAACGATTCGTCATTGTTATTAAAGTAAATAATGTATTTTGTTTTGTGATTTTAGATGCATCTTTTCTACTAAAGAGTGTCATCGCTAAACGTCTTGGAAAAAAAATCGCCATTCTTTCGGCGGTCATATCTTTTGTTTTTTTTTTTCTTCGATATATGTTGACAATCATTTTTTGTATTACTCTCAATACATGTAACTTTCGATTAAAAAAAATTCATTTTGTTTGCCCTTACAGTTTTTGGGGAAAAAAAACTGAATTGATGCGCACGCAACCTAAATAAGTTGGCCTGAGTTAAGTTCCCGCGCGACAATTGCAAAGATGGAAGTTCGGTTAATTCATAATTCTCGTCTACATTGTTTTCTGTTCGTACGAAGTTAGATTATGTTTTTTCATTGAAACATTTAAAAAAAAAATATTCAATTCGTTATATACATTTTTTTATCCCTGTACCTCGTGAGCACCGTAACTTTTACTGCACTGTGTTCCTTGAGTAACCGGATCGACTCTAACGTAATCGCGCATCATCGCGCTATTGGATTTCAAGTCCGACTCCAGCTTGTCGCATTCCTCAAAGTTGCAATATTTTCCAAATTGCGCACGAGGCTTGACGTACACGTTTTGGAGTTCCATTTTTGTGGTTTTTATCGCTCAGCTGATGATCGTTCGAAGTACAAATTAAAAAAAAAACTGATTTATCGATCGAATTTTGCACTTTTTATTGTAAACATTATTTTAATTCAATTAATACGACGAATGCAACAAAGTCTTCGGAACGAATGAAGAATTCGATAAAACGGAAATTTGGTTAAAAATGCATTTGTTAAATCGATCGAATTCCGGGACAACGTATCGCTATAGCGACCGCAGTAGTTTCAATGGCTTCATTCCATTCCTGATAACGAATATTTTCATTAAACATCCGTTCGAACTAAAACCGCAATGCGCGGATTCAATACTTGAGCGATCGTAGAGATAGTCTTGTAAGCTTCGCGATATTCCTCACTGAGGGGATCATAGTTTTGCCGAATATCCGGTATCACTTTCGTCAATAACAATGCCATCAAATCGCGATGATAGAACAGCCGTTGAAGGCGCTGGGTGTCTTCGAAAAACGACAATAATTGTCCCTTATTGGCGTAGCGAATGCAGCGAGATTGCCGTATACCTGGAATGTCAAATTATCAATAATCAGAGGAAATCGACGACAGAGAAAAATATAATTAAAAACTAATCGAACCTGGAAAACAGTCGGTAATAACCGTGCGATTCCAAACACCGTTTGACAACCATCCTTTACCACTGCAATCATATTTAATTGGGTTCGTTGATAGCTTTGGCTTTCGAAATTCTACGGCATCGAACTTCTTCAACTGGCAATTTTTTCTTCGGGCGTCGAGTTCGGCATAACGTAGACTTACGGAGCGCATCTCCGACGAAGACGCGAAGAAATTCCCGATGAGATGAGAATCTCGAAGGAGACACGCAAAATCAATGGTCAAATTAGCCAAATCTTTCGGGTGTCTTATCGAGGCCCGTTCTTCGTTCTGAAAAAGAATAAAATAAAGTTACAATTAAGGTGGTACATCTACCTGACGGTTCGAAAGTGAGGCCAATTTTTTTCTGAAAAACTATAGGAGAAAGTGTAATTCTTTTTTTTACTGCTTTATTTTTTATTAGACGTTTCGCGATGGACTCTCTGCAGTGAAAACGATCGCCGACTCTTGCGGTGATGAATTAAGATTGACTTATGGGAATTCGGTGCAAAAAACTCACGATTTTTACATGACATTGTTAAAAAATTAAGTTGAATTTCAAAATTGTAAGGTCGTCAAACACTCGTTATCGTTACTAATTTAAATAACCCCTTTTGTTTTTTTTTTACTTCAGATGCACCGTTTCCACCGGATATATATCACCAAAAAACGAAAAAAAAAGTCCACTTTTTCGGCCGCCGTATTTTTAAACATTTTTGACCGTTTTTTGTTCGTTAAACTCTGAATGTATGTATCTTTCAATAAAAAATAATCATTTTGTCCTCTTACAGTTTTTGAGAATTTTCTTTTTTTATATTTGCCGATTTTTTTGCACCTTTTGAATTTGCCTTGAAATTACATTTTCAATGCAGATACCAGCAATCAATTAGCTAATGATTTTTTTTTTTTTTTTTTTCGTTTTTACACACCATTGTGTCAAACTCCACGAGGAATTTGTCGGCCGCTCGTCGTCCCTTTTTGACGACCCGTTCATCGGCAAATTCTTCATTCAAATACGCGTGATACATCTTCAAAATCCGTACAACATCGCTGGGGACACCGTATCTATCGAGACCTTCGATCATATCAACCGTAGTTCGAATTTTTTCGTCAACAAATCGTTGAGCGTTTTCGCCATGTAGAGGACAACTGTGATCTTCGGATTGCAGAGAAGAGATGCCGGATCCGCTGGTTCTCTCCGCGACGGAAATTTTCTCCACAAGATTATTCAGCTCGGCGATTGATTTCGAACAGCCGCTCAGTACTTGCGATTTACCGCTCGACGGCGATGTAGAATCGCTCGTTTTCTTCGTCTACGAAATCGAATCGCAGAAAAGTTTGTATCGTCAAAAAATTACATCTCAATTTAAATCGAAATGTACTTGAGAAAATGGTGTCTGAATTCGAAAGCAGTGACGGGAAGTTTGAAAACCTAATGTTACAGCCGAATTTTGACAAATTCTGAAGACATCACAAAACATCATGAAAACTATTCAAATTAATGATTTATTGCTCTCAACTTTTTACACAACTAAAGTACTCGCGTTCCTTCGTTCAGCGCAAATTTCATCGAGAACAATGCTGCTTCGCACATTCTATGCGATTCTGATTTTATTTATTAAACTCGAACAGTGGTTTTGACTTGCGTGAGTTTTCAAACTATCGTTCCAAAATTGGACGCAAATATAATCTACCAGCTGATTTATGTGGCAGTGGAACATTAAGTTCACTTTAAGCTATTGTAGAGCGGCGTGGAAAATGCTTCTAAACTATTATAATTTTTAGACTAATAGAGGACGTCAAATTTTCTAGCATTTTGAATGTTCTTCTTTTTTATAACGGTCAACCCTTCAATTTTGCTATAGTTCAAGCTATCGACATGGAATTGGATATCAAAATAAACTGACATTAAATAACGTTTGTCACAAAATTTCGCGACAAGTCCTCAAGTATCTGTAATTCTACGAAATTTCCAATTGACTATATAAAAAAAATAATCGTGAAAACTTGATCTATCGCGTTATATTTGGACGCGAAGCTGTTTCCCGACGATTTCGATATTGAAATATCAACGAATAAAGTTTTTTGTTATTAGCCGAATAAGCAACATATCGATATAAAAAGGTACTGGAATTTTCCTGATTTCCATCTGAAAAATCTGGTAACGTCATGAAATTTGTTAAATGTCAAGGGCACTTTCTTCTTACCTGACAGGTCAAATCTATAGTGGATTTTGAAAAACATCCAAGTTTTTTTATGTTGGTTTTGTTAGCAGCTACGAAATTTTTTGCCGGTTTGGTGCTATTCTTCGAAGACATTGCATTCCCAAGGGACGTTCGAAGAAGTTTTTTCTCCGTTACAGTTTTCGTTTCAATATTCTTCACTTTAACGGATTGACCTTTTTTCGCGTTAGGTATTTTTGACGCTGCATCGGTTAATTCGGAAGTCGACGACTTTGTCGAAGTTTTTTGGGACTTGATACTTTGATCCTTTTTCGGAAAAACTTTAGTTCTATTTGGCACCGAAGTTGGCATGTAAATGCTTTGGAGATTCGGTTCTCTCGCCTTTCGCTTCTCTTTCGCAACGTTGATGGCAATTTTTTCGCGCAATTCTTGCGCCTGTGACAATGCTTTGCCGATTCCTTCGACGATTTTTTCGACATGATCTTCCAGAGATGCTTTCTAATGAAACAGAAAAGAAAAAAAGAGAATATTACGAGTTTAGAGGATTCCAGATAGATTTTAGATAGGACTTACCAATTCGCAGGTGCAACAACTGTCGTCAATTTCTTTTGTTATCGTAGTCTCGATTTGCCAGGGTTTAAGAACGTATCTGGCCTCTTCGCATTCCGCTTCCAGCATCCCCTTAACATTTGTCGTTGAAGCCAAAAATTCAGAGACAAATTGGCTCAGAGATAACAAACCGGTGTCCCGATTACTCATCGTTGAGTTGTCTTCATTCTTATTCCAAACAAATAAATTCATTAACTTTTTGTAACGAAATTTTGTCCTCACTTATTTTTTTACTGAAAATGTTAATCGACCTTCTTTTTTTTAAATTCAATCATCCTTTTTATAGCGATGTAACGACTGCTTTGAGAGAATCATCGTAATTCGATGCTTCGATTGTAAAATCAGCAGCTCTCAGGCAATACGTTTTGAAACGATTAAATAATTGTCGAATCAAAGAAAAAATATTACAAGACGAAAAATGATCTCTCGAAACAAAATCATTGAGAAGTGGTAATCCACGATGAAAAAATAAAATCATTTATTTATATCAGATCAGTTATTTTAAATGATTGTCTTGCCAAACATATCGAACGGCAATCTCTTGAGGGAGTACATATATTTGGCAGTTCGAAAACCAAGTCAAATAGTGGATTTTTTTTTATCGGCTTATTTTTTTTATATTATGCAAAAATGGCGACTATCTCTCACGGATTTTTCATGGTGCGGTTTTGGATTACGATTTTGTAAAAAAAATTATTGACTAAATCGTCAACGAGTCGTCCATGTTATCAACCTATTTCGTTATTTTTTACATGAAACGTTTTCATTAAAGTATCCACTACCAAACAACTTTAGAAAACAGTTACTCTTTCGGTGCCATATATACTTATTTCTCTTAATCTTTTTTTCGAACTTTTTTTCATAAGGCTTTGTATACATGTAAAACAAAATTCTATTACCCACTATAATTCGGGGAAAAAAATTATTTGACTCAACTTTCGAATCGTAAGACAAATGTGATATTCTCACTTTTGAGAAGTGACAATTAGTTTTAAAACGGCTCTTATTGAAAGTTGTCAATAAGGCAGTATGTGTAGAGGTGTACGTAGCTGTTTAAACAGCTGCTCTCGAATAACTATCGCATCACCTTATATTTCTTTCAAGGGTACGAGAAAAGTAAATAATGTAGTGAAATTCAACGCCGCCTTCATTGATGTCCATCAGTAACATTCCATTACACGAATTGCCACTTAAGAAGGGTGTAATATCGAAAAATTCCCGTTGGGATAAAAATCTTTAAAAAATCAATCATATAAAAGGTCCTAAGAAGATTAATTTTCCATAATGACAATGCCAAAAAGTTACTTACATATTAGTAAAAACAAACTTTTTCAACAAATCATCCGGTAAGACAACTTTTTTTATTGTCGACATTTTTTCTAATTTTCCATTTTTTTTTTTATGAATGAAAAGTCATGAATTTTGGAATTTTGTTCACGGAATTCCGAGCAACACTGCGCATTCAAACATTTTCCGGACATTCGATCGAACATATTCGCAGATATCGATCAGAGATTTTTCCAAAAAAGTGATTTTGAAAAATTAGAAGAAATTCTAAAAAAAATTCATATGTATTCAGAAAAATGAACGAAACAGAATTAAAACAAAAAGTTAGAATACCGGATGATTCGCCGAACGAATTTATTTTTATCAAATTTGTTAATAACTTTTTGAAATTATTATAATGCAAAATTAATTTTGTCAGTACCTTCTGTGTGGTTATTTTGTTTTTTTTTTAAAGATTTTTAGCCCATCGGGAAGTCTTCGAAATTCCCTCTGGACATTTGTGGAAACACAAATATTAAATTAAATTGGATTCAGGATTGGTGAAAGCAATAGAAAATTATTAGAATAATATCAGATTTCTTTATATATTAAGAATAATATATAATAAAGACTTAAAGATAAAATTTCGCCCATGTATGATTCTGTTTTTTTTTTTTTTTTTTTTTCCTCAGTTTCTCGATATATCGCATCGCAAAGTACCTTGAACGTTTCAGTCAGTCGAAACTGGGATAAACTCGAATTTGATCCCGAGCCTAAACTTAAATAACAACCATCTTTTTTTCTTGTGTTTCCTTTTTTTTTTGTGTCTGTATATATGTGTTAAACTTCTTTAAATGCTTAAAGATGGAATTGTCGATATTCGTGCAATTTCAGTTGGCAATTGATTTCATGTGTCACGTTTCCTTCTTTTTTTTTTTTTTTTTTTCATGATATTACAGAAAATGCGCGATGAGTATGGAATTATGTTACATAAAAAAAATCGGAGCGGATCTTACAAAAATAAAAAGTTATTCGGGACGGAGGAGGGTGTAGAGAGAAAATGGACAAACTTTCCGTCGTCGACTTGTTGCGTTAGGTTTTTTGCTCCGATAAATCAACGGGGAGGTTATTGCGGGAACGGGACGGGAGAAGGAAGGGACTTCTGTCACTTTGAATTTTTTCTTTCGAGACTAACCACCGGGCATGTGCTTCAGTTGCGTTGGCGTAAGCGGCCTAAGTACCCTCTTGCCGGTTGACCAACTCGAACAAAAGTCGAAAAAAAAAAAAAAAACGCGTACGCTTAATCGATTAATTAACAAAGCTAAATCGGACGCTCGCGAGTCTGGAAGTTCGAACTCAGAATATCTAAACCCTTTAACCGTCGTTGATAATACGTTCGCTAAATCATAACGCATCCAAAAGGAAGTTTTACGAACGAAATTCACAATTAATTAATTTCCGTTTTTTATATATGTGGCTAATATTTAAAAATCTAAATTTTTTCTAATGTTTCTCGTACACACAAGTGTCGAGTTGATCGAAAAAAAAAAAAAAGATTTTTCAATAGCAACGATGGCTCGACGGTTAAAGGGACAACGATATGCGTTTACAAATTGGCTAATGGTCGATGCATCGAAATTTATTTTTTGTTTGTTTTTTGATTTTTTTTTTTTCGGGAATGAATTCGCGACTCTCTCGATGTGGAATCTTAACGAGTAAATTGTTTTTGTTTCGAACGCGGGACGATGGATCGTGTTCGCGAAGCCTCGCGCGGGCCCACTGGTTGGCTTGTCGAGTTTGCGTATTTTGGTAGACAGAAGACTGGAGGGTGGATATATCTTCTTCGAGTCGAAAGGGGAACATATTAACTGGCTATCGCTTTTGAACGCCGTTCCACCGCGTGAGCGGCTTACAACTCGTCTTTCCTTGGCACATCGTCGTCCTCGTCTTCTTCCTGTGCCTGTGAATCAAGTAAATCACCTTTTGTTTAGAAATAACTCTATGATTATGAAAATATCAAACGAAATATCGCGAACAGAAAAATACAGAAAACAAAAGGCAATAAGCTTTTTGCACTCACTTCTTCGGCGGCTTGTCCGTACTCTCCGTCGGAATCGATGAACTTCGCCAGACCCTCGAGTGTTCTTTCACCGTTGTATTGGACAGCCTGGAAATTTTTATTTATTTTTTTTCAATGAAAAAAATCATTCCTTTATAAGATCAGTAGCGATCAGTAGTGGTACGATAGAAAACAAACGATACGTTTTTCGATAAAATCTTACCTATTGTGATCATCATTTTTACTTATTAAGTGACGAAAAAAAACAAAAAAACTGACAGGAAATTACAGGAAATAAAAATACCGGTATTTTTATAACGCTCGTAGCGACACGATAATTTGAGGCAAACGACATACCTCGTTGGTGTCCTTCTTGTAGAGTGTAATTGTTGGGAAACTGTTGATCTTTACGTCCTCCAATTCGTTGGCGGTAGCGTCCATCTTGGCGATTACGATAGTTTCGCTGTCCTTGTATTTCTCACCGAGCTAAAAGCATTATAATTTGTTATATAGATTAATAATTATATGCTCCAGAGTAAGGGAAAAACATATCGAGGCTTATTAAACGGAGAGTGAAACGTACAGCGTCGTAGATGGGAACAAGCTGCTTGCAGTGTCCGCACCACGGGGCGTAAAACTCAACCAAAACATTTTTGCTTTTGTCGAGAGCGACATCAGCGAAGTTCTTGCCGACGAGAGTCTTGACCGGTGTCTTGTCCCAGTCTTCCGGTATGTCCTGAGTCAACAAGTGACGCTTGAGTTTTCCCTCGGTGAAAGCGGTTACGAATGCTTTAACGTTCTCGGACGTTAATTCGGCATTCTCGGGTTTGTACTTCGCCATGTCCTGTTCGAGTTTAATGAGACGCATTGCCGGAACGTCCTCCTTCTTCATTCCGAAGAATTCCAAAATTCTCTCGTGATCGGCCTCGTCGGCGTTGATGGTAACGAAAAGAACCTGCAATTTAGTATTTAACTTATGTTACAACAATAAATTGACGAGAATTTTTTTATACAGTTTTTGGCAAGTCAAAGTTGTTATTTTAACTCTATCCCGACGAATGAAAGCTTCTTTTCTTTCTTGCCAGCCATACTCTGCCAGCTTGACGGATACACTACCACATTAACAATAATGTTCCTTATAGTTAAGAATTGAAACAACAACCAAAAATGAATTTTTTGAATTCGGCGAAAAAGGTTCGGTGAACTTACATCACCGCGGAAGTCCTTGGCTGGTTCCTTGATTCCCTCGACGTATTTGTCGAAATGTCCGGCTTCTTTGCTCAGGAATACCAAAAGGTGACTCTTGATATCACCGCCGAAGATCTTTTGCGCGGTTTCTTGATTAAACTCGACGATGAGAGGAAGCGCGTTAATCGTGATGAAGTGCTGGAGAGCCTTAGCCTCGAGTTCGCCGTCGAATACGACCTGACCTTCGTCGAACTAAAGAGAAAAGAAAAAATAGAAAATTAACGTTGGATAAACGGAGAGTTATTTTTAATCGATCATTCACTCGATTAAACAAGACAAACGCATAGATAAATTACCTTTTTGAAGAGGATAACCTTGCCGTCCTCAGCCTTGTATTCACCGAATACTTCTTCGACGCTCGTGATACCGAAGACCTGATCGTCGACGGCGTTACCGACCTCCATGAATACCTTCGCTGCCTCGCTCTCAGCATCCTGTTGATTATCATGTTTTTACTATCGCAATTCCATTCTTATTCTCATTTGCATGGCAACTATCGTATTAATTATACATTTCGTACCGAATAACCGGTCATCTAAAACTTCGGCAAATTATTCGCGATATTCTTTTCTCGAGGATAAATAAACACGCGGGACAATTTCAACGTTTGTATCAAACTCGGCGGATTTTCTTCGAAATATCCATTAACGTTCTTCGTTCTCGTCGTCCTTAAACATTTTTCGAATTTATTAAATATTTTCTTTTTTTCATTACTTTTCAGTATATGGAAAAAAGGCGAAAACGAATACAACTCGGACCTTCGCCGTCTATTGATGTCCCTTAACCGCAATCACGATGATGTTGCAATGGAAATACAAAAAAAAAATCAATAAATATCGCGTGACGACGAGAAAAAAACAGAGATGTATTCGCCTCGTGTGCATAATAAAAATGTCCTTTCGATTTTTGTCACGAAATGGTTAAATAAATTATTATACAGCATTGACGTATGTAATATTCGATTATTCGCGGTAAATACGTTACGCCGATTATTATTAATCGATATACTTATCTAAAAGGCGATATGATTATCATGAAATTTAAAACGATCTCACGATATTAAAAAAAAAAAAAAAAAAGTAAACGTGAAAAGCATTGCAGAGGCTCATCTTACCTTGAAGAAACCAACGATGGCGACATTGTGCGCCTCGACAAAAGCCTTAGCGTCCTCCACGGAGGAGAGGTCCTTAGCGGGAGGTCCGGTCTTCTTAACGACCCAATTAACGATGTCGTCGGCTTGACGTCCGCCTCCGTACTCTATCATGGAACCCTTGCGATAGAACTTGAGAGTGGGATATCCACGGACGCCGTGCTTTTCCGCGAGTTCCGTTTCCACCGTCGCGTCGACCTTTGCGAGTTTCACGTCGGATCCCATCTCCACCAATTTTGCGGCCGCTTTTACGAATTCCGGAGCCAACGCTTTGCAATGTCCGCACCATGGCGCGTCTATGGAGGGAAAAAAACAAAATAATCACGCCGCATAAAAAAAAAAATACTTTTTGCGCAAACGGTAAAAACAGCGATGAAAATATAACTAGCAATTGCGAACGAAGCATCTTTTTTAAACTCAAAAACAAATTTTATTTTTTTATTTTTTTCTTCTTCAGCCTTACGAATAATTGTGAAAACGGATTGGAGGCGCAGATATGGAGAAAAAAATCTGACTAATCTAAATGAACGAGATAAGAGCTCCGCGATAATGAAAGACTTTTAATCTACAAGCCGTGCTATATATAATTATATTCATTAATGAAACGGCGAGGGAAAGAAATGTGATATTTTACATTGTAGAGTTATTGAAAAAAAATAATGACATTATATTTTGTATTTGTATTTTACGAAAAAATAAGAGATTTTAGAAAAACGGACGATGTGCAATTCGTTCGGCACATGTGTGCACACATATATACGCGTATATAAGTATTACGTGGACATAAGTGACGCAAATGTCGGAAGCGATCTATAACCGTTGCCGTAACACCGGGGATAATTGTCGTGTAATTTGTCAAGTTACAACGATGTACAGTGAGAGCGTCTGTCGGTCATGATGACGTGTAAAGGTCAAGCATCTGGAATCTCGGTTGCCAGATCGGTGTCACACAAGTCTATCTCCAAAGCCGGTTTGTTCGTCGTTTTCTCATGCCGAAGCAACAGGAGTTATCGCGGAGCGTTTAACTCGTCAAAAGAAAAAAAGAAAAAAGAAAAAAAAACACACACAAAATCCCGAGAAACAAACGTTTTTTTTCGTGATACTCACAGAACTCGAAGAGGATGTACTGATGATCCTCGAGTGCCTTCTCGAAATTGTCTTTGGTAATAACGAGAACACCTTCGTCGCTCTCGATGCTCGCGTACGTTGCACCGAAGCAAAACGCTGCTACGAATAATAGCCCGGCGAACTTCATTTTTTTTCTTCTCTCTTCCGCGAGATCGGAAAATCAACGAATTAAAGGGGATTTATTACGAAGCGTAATACTCGATGCGATACCACCGCTTGTCGTTGCGACGCCGAGAAAACGTCTTTGTGTCGGGAAAAAAAAAAATTGGTCGTGAAACGAAGCGACGAGCAGCCGGAGACAGGAAGCCAACGATGAGCTGCTACTATCCGGAATGAATGCCGAGTTGTCGAGACAACGAGGCAGTGGCGCGGAGGAGCTCGAAGAGTACGAGCGAGAGCGGTGAATCCGCGCTAACGCGTGGCACGGCGCGTTCATCGTGGTAGTCTCTGATTGGCTCGTGTTCTCGCCACCTCGAGAAAGGATCTCTCCCTTTTTCCGTTCAATCGCTTCTCCGCAACATCAACCGTCGTCTCCGATAGTTTTAAAGATAAAATTATCCATTCCTCAAGAACCACGTATTACCCGATATTTTTAACGTCGCGCAAGGGGATATATTCAAGATTGGCCGGAATCGAAGCTCGAAAAATCAAAGCGTGATTGTTGCTGCTGCACGTACCGATAGCAACGCCAATCATCGAGATTTCTTATTGTTCGTAAGCGTCAACACGTTCAAATTTATTTATGAAAATAAATACAGCGATGGGAAAGATTTACTTTTAAGCACGCATTCGCATATTGTTTCGGATGCAATGAAATACTTGATACACTAAACAGAAGAAAACATTTTTTTTTTTCGTACGATCGAATTAATAAGCTGCAATAATTAAATATTCATTCAATTTTGCAAATTAATATTGATACGCCGGTATTATGTATATCTCAAAGTTAAAACGGATATCGACTGCTATCGTCGGAATTGCTACTGAGCCAAAACGACTGCTATATATTGTACGATTTTGGTAGCATATGGCTGTAAAAAAAAATCGAAAAATAGATGAATAATTAAAGATTATTAGACAAAATTCGCAACAGATATTGATTTCTTATCGGAATTTTTGAAAATTATTATTCGACGATTCGATCAAAATAATTCGTCTACTGAAATTTTACGTAATTCAGTAGTTTGCTTAATAATCTTTAGTATACAGGATTTATGTAGTTCGAAAGAAAAATGTTAGTCAATTGAAGAACATTCTAATGAACATCGGTGATATGTATTACACCGATGATAAGCGTCAATAGTTCGTTATTTCTATTTCATCAACTTTCATTAGTATCGACGATGTTTCATTAGAGGTTTTCCGTTGCGGGACACAGGGAAAGATCTTCGGAATTGCTGCTTCGCTGATTGCTATATAGCTCGACGCATTGTAGCTTGTCTCGTATCGCTTCAAGTACCGTTAATCTGGTAAGAATGAATGGTTGTCACGCCAGTGGGCGAAGACCGAGGAGACGAGAGAAAAATTAATGGAGTACCTTCTTAACCTACGTGAATACATTTACTCATAGCGCATATATAGCGTATATTAGCGGAGACTTGAAACCGATTTGAATAGCGCGGGAAAAGTCGTCGCAGTAATAAAATACTTCATTTTTCTTTTGTCGATACATTATTCCAACTATCGCGGCTAAATAAGCGCTAAGTGAGTCTCGAGCATTTCCCGTGTGTAAAATCACGTGTTTTTGTTATCGCCGTCGCCGCGTTCTGATATTTTTACATTTTTGCATATGCATCGCAAATAATAATTACATATTATACCCGCTGCTATCTTACCTCCGCGAGCATAAAAGGCTGACTGATGACAAAAAAAGTTGTAAAAGATCTATGAAAATTTCGGGAAAAAAATCATTATACAATGCAATCATATGTAATTGTATGTAAGTATATACAGTTAATATACAATCAATTCCTGAGAATATTTTAATTGTATACAAGTATATATGTACGTAGTAGTTTATCGTTCTATATAAATTTATATAATTATAGGCGATAACTTTTTTTTTAAATATTCATTAATTAAATGAATCATTTTTCTTTTATTTTACTTCCTCATTGTTAAACGCCGCTGAAAAAAACCATTCGGTATGAAATTGTAATAGGCACAATAATTATAATGCATATAGTTTCGATACTCCCATTTCTTTTTCACAAATGGAAAAAAAAAAAATTGCATCCTTGATAAAAAAAAATGCAGAAAAATCGGATGATCGATAAATACAATAATTTATCGAGTATACGCATATGAATAACAACAATAGTGATGATATGTTAAAATTCGAAATTTCAACCAATAAGACCCTTGAAAGATTGAACGTAAGCCAAAAAGCTCAATATTTCATAATCAGCAGGGACAGTGTGGACTATAAATAGTTGGTATAGTAGTTGGAGTCTGTCATTACTTCATTGTATAACGTTAAGACACTGCAGTCGAAGCGGTCACTTTTTTTTTGTGTTAATTATCGTAGGAGTCTACTTTAATCTATCACTTCGTAACAACCAATGTAAGTAGAATCAGAGTTTCGCGAGACAAAGCGCTTTGTGCGTCGAGCTCAGCGTCAGCCGATGAGTTTTTGACGTAACGATGAATGAAAACAGCATTACGCGGACTAATTAAGGGGATTTATCTATGTGGTAATTCGAAAACCGAATCGAATTTCTGTTTCCATTTTTTTTTTTTTTTTTTTTTCGAGAATTAAGAATGACGGAATGATTTTTTTCCGGAACGGTACGAGTATCGAGTCTTATAATATTTTGAGAGTTTTGCAAAAATAATTGTCAAATTACATTGAAAATAAAAAGATATGATCGCTGAGGAAGAAACAAATTTTATTTAATTCGAAGCGTTTGGCAGCGTATACTTCCAGTGGAAACGAAATACGAGTTTTTGAAGTTAATAACAATAACGAGTCTGACGGAAAAATCCTTTTATTTCCTCGTATAATTGCTGCGAAAGAATGCATAATTGTTTCAACGCATAAAACTATGAAATAAAATAAAAGTGTTTTGGACGTGTTTTTTTTTTTTTTTCACCAACAGATGGCAATTTGCAAAAAAAAATTGTTTCAACGCATAAAAATATGAAATAAAATAAAAGTGTGATTGAACGTGTTTTTTTCCTTTTCTCTAAAAGATGGCAATTTACAAAGTAACTTCGGAAATACACACAGAAAGCAATTCAACAGTAGAATCAGCGGAAAATCGTAAGTACATAACGGCTAATTTTTTTTCATAGTTTTTATCATAGTTGCATCAATAGTACAATCTATTTTAATTTCTCTTGTATTTTTATTTCTATTTTTGTCATCGTTTCTTCTATTTCAGGATAAACAACTGCACGTTATTAATATTTTTTCTCTCCATTTATCGATTTATCTAATGTTCATATGTATCATCTTTTGATAAAAATGTGTCTTTGAAAATAATAAATGGTACGTTATTGCTTTCAGAAACAATAACGTACCATATAATACATGTATGAATCGATACAAAAGACATTTAGTCAAAACTCTCAATGCCAATGGGCGTTTACCATTATTTTTTGCCCAAAGATCGATGTTTTAATTAACCTCTCCGTTTATTTCTAGACGTAACCAGAGCATTTTCATTTCTCTATCCACCGTACATATCCGGCACGAAAAACGAATCCCTACAGTACGACGAGGACGGGGACTTGATAGTTAATCGCCCAAAAAAGGGCAATATCACTATCGGTACATTCTTCTCTATTTCCGCTTGAAAAAACTTCGTTAAGGAGGGTGTATCATTACAGTCCCAGCTACAGGCGAAATTCCGAGGTCTGTCCAGTTGGTTTTTTTCAGATTTTTCTCCCTAAGATGATTAATTTTGCCAAAAAGTTAATAACAAATTATAAAAAAAAAATTGTTCAACAAATCATCGGATAACCCAACTTTTTCTTAGCAGAAATTGATTCGTTCATTTTTCTGAACATATACACAACATTCGTTTTTTATTTTCTTTTCTAGTTTCCCGTTTCTATTCTTTTTTTTTTCTACTATTTTTCTAATATGTTTTTTTTTTATGTATGAAAAGAATGTTCGACTAATCGATGGAACATAATCGCAAATATCGTTCAATGGTCGAAAAATAGAAAAAGTTGTAAAAAAATGTAAATGTATTTGGAAAAATTAATGAATGAACTTTCGGTTAAAAAAACGTTAGATCACCGGATGATTCGTTGAACAAATGATTTTTCAACTAATTTGTCACCAACTTTTTGTAATTATTATTATGCAAAATGATTGTTTGTTACTACTCTCCGTATGGTTGATTTTTTGTTTTCAGATTTTCTTCCCATCGGGATGTCTTTGAATCTCACATTTGGCTGAAAGTGTAACGATACACCCTCCTTAATGGCAATAATATTCTAAAATGGAAACTGAAATAATTTAGTTTTTTTTCAGAGTACAGTGTATCTACGGAACTGCAGCTCGTCGGCTTGCAGATATGGCGTGGCGCTTTGGTATTAGCCGACTATATTCTATCACATCCACATCTGTTTGCGAGGAAAAACATTTTGGAAGTTGGCTCCGGCGTGGGCCTCACCAGCATTGTGGCCGGTCTATTGGCGAATGAAATTATTTGCACAGGTGTTTAACTTTCCGTACAAATAGACTACGCACTTGGAACATCCGCCGATGAAATAAAAAATTCTCTCAAGCAAAGTTGACGAAAAAAAAGCCGTAAACTTGTTTCTCTATGTTCAAAGATGTAAACGTGGGAGGAATTTTGAAGTTGATCGAGGCAAACTTTAAAAGAAATAAACAACTCGTACGATCAAAGTTTAGCATAATGGAGTTGAATTTTTTGGACTTGAATTGGCCACCGAATTTAAGAGACAAATTGAAGGACATCTCGATAATTTTGGCTGCCGATGGTAAGATTTTTTTACCGTGTAAAGAGATAAACGGCAACCACTCAATTCATAAAATTTTAATGAAAAATATATTATACTAATATTATGAAATTTATTAATAATAATCTTTCTCGTCCACAGTCATTTACGACGACAAAGTGACCGACGGATTTGTCAAAACTTTGGCAAAGCTCTTCGATCAAAATCCCGCGAGAACAGCGTACGTGGCTCTGGAGAAACGATACGTCTTCACTATAAAAAACTTGGACTCCGTTGCGCCTATGTATGAAGAATTTCTCCGCTGTATCGCGAGGCGAGATTTAGACTGGGCGATCGAACACGTGGAGATCGACTTTCCACAGTATTTTACCTACGATAGGGTCGAGCAAATGATTCTCATGCGAATTAGAAGCAAAAAAGAATCAACGGAAACTTAATTACAGTCCAAGCTTCGTATTCTCCCCTTAACTTAAACGATCCTTTATTTTAACTCGTTACCATAACAACGAGTTCCCTTAACTATATTTCCCCTGAGTCCGTTTGCCCCACTCCTAGCGGAGCCTATTTCGTAAAATGTAAACTGCACACGCGCAGCAGGTACAAGGTGGCTTCGTACCTACGGACGCGTGTACGACCGTATTACCCCTATTCGCAGCAACTGACCGGCAGTTAAATGTCACCGAGATAAATGTTTCATTTTTTTTTTATCAAAATCAATAGGAGTTAATAAAATTATATTTTCTTAAGTACTAAAAGACAAAAATTTCACTAGAAAAAGATAAGATATGGGAAAGTAACCTTTTTTTTTGTCAGTGTAATCGCTAGTGGGAACGATGCAACTAAAATAAAAAACTAAACGAGTTATTCAAATAAAAAACAATGACAATTCGTTGACGATAGCCGATTTTTTTTTACACAATTCTGACGAAATTAAAACTGTAGCATGAGAAATCCATAAAAGAGGGTCGCAGTTTTTTCGTAACTATTAGAAACTGACGATCGATAAAAAAAAAAAACAAAGATATTCAACGACTTGTTATTGTTAGTGAACTCGTTATGTTTTTTTCTTTATTTTCGATGTATCGTTCCCACTGAACTGTGTCCATCGCTATATGTACCGATAAAAAAAAACGCGTTGCTCTTCCGGTGGTTATATATATATTTTTTTTTCAAACATTTTTTAACATTTTTTTTTTCTCAATACTCTCGATAAGAGTATCTTTTGTGAAAAACGAAAAAAAAAAAACAAAAAAATTCTCCTATAGTTATTGAAAACATTTTGAAAAAAAATATTATTCGGTATTCCAATCACTAGGGATAGATTTAGCACCTTAACAAGACTATAGAAAACAGTATTATACGAATAAAAACACGATAATTGTTAATTTCTCCTCGAAAGCTTCCTTCTCGTCTTTTTATGAAAATAGTCTTTACTCGGTTTAGTATTAACGA
Organism: Buathra laborator; assembly: GCA_934046635.1. Lineage (NCBI taxonomy): Eukaryota > Metazoa > Arthropoda > Insecta > Hymenoptera > Ichneumonidae > Buathra > Buathra laborator. The sequence continues at coordinate 1,293,371 of OW203896.1, forward strand.
AAAAAAATGATCCAATTGAAATAACGGAATTGATAGATTTTTAGTGTCCACAGATTTTTATTGATTTTTTTTTGTCGCTATTTATGTACATCCTACCATAAACGTTTATATTTAATGGCAATGGTCAAGGTCGTCGGAAGAGCCTGGAACTCCAGCGCTTTTTTTTTAATTATAATTTTTTTGTTCTTTCATTAAATCGATAATAATGATCTAAATACGTAAGATTAAACGGGTAAAGAATAATTGGGTAACCGCTTCTTCGGACGACCGTGGGGGGCAGTGTTTTTGTAGAATATATATTACACTCATGTTGATATCGAAGACCAAACAGGTAACACCCAAAGGAGCGTCTGGGAGAACGACGGTCAACAATAAGGCCGAAAAGTTACATAGTTAATATTCTTTTTTTTGTTTACTAGTAAAGCGAAGTGAGCGCTCGTTGGGCTCTTCGTATGCCAAATAAATTGTTTTTTTTTCGCCCTCTCTTACGGTCCGAAGATTGCCGACTGTCCCTCTCATCTACAGACCCTCTAGTTTCACGAAGGCACTTTCACTTTACGGATTTATTATTTTACGCGTCGGAGAAAAAAAAAAGAAACAAAAAAAAGTGCGATTTTTTTTTTTTCGTCGTTTTCCGTAATGCGTGCTATTTATCGTAAACCGAAACTAAAATCGCATTATATTCCGAGCCCATCGCTAAATTAACAATAGATAAAACAAAATCTTCATGGAAAACGAAATTCCGTGATTTAATAATTATAATAAAAAAAAAGTAAAAACAAGAGACCCGGGTATGAAAAATAAATGAGTGAAACCTTCGGTCGTTGCGGCAACGATGCTAAATTGTTTAACTTTAGCGAAAACTCGAAACGACGAGAGGCGCGATCGTCTCGAGGCCTTTGGGTCCTTTGCATCAATATCGTTTTGCAATTGAAAATTTCGAGATAATCAGTATCAAGCGACGATGAAAAGCAGGGGGGGTCGTATGTTTGACTAGAGTAATAGAAATTGGTAGCGCTAAAAAAAAAGGTGCAAGTGCCAGTGTTAAAAAAAAAGAAACAAAAAAACAATATTGGATACAGATCGAGAAAAAAAAGTCGATTATTTCGGATAACCCGGATTTTCCCAAATCGAGGGCCGGCGCGGGAAGGATTACGAACAAACTTGGCATCGCTAAACTCGAACTCGACGATTGCTCGCGCTCTCGCATCCTTTTGTTTTTCACTCTCACCTCTCGCATGAAAAAAAAAAAAAAAAAAGAAAAATACTCCCTACTTACATAGCGTATACAAAATCGAATCTATCGTCTAAAACAAATGGAAATCCCGTTATCTCTAAGGTTTATAATAAACCATTTTTTTTCCAATTTTAATTGCAATTATTCGCAACAAATACTGTACAAAAAGAAAAAAAAAACCGTACAATCGCGCGCGGAAAATGACGATCTCAATTTTCGATCTTTTTAATAAAAAAAAAAGAACAAAATCATCAACATTCTAATGAATAGAGCCGTTTGGCGATGATTTTTGATTGGCAATACCACCGGAGGGTATCGCATCGAGAACGAGTTTTCGTCGATGATACTCGTTGCTCGCGTTGTCGCTCGCCATAGATTTTCGTCGTAGGGGCGCCGGACTCTCTGCCGTTTGCACGATGGAATTTGTACTCTTGCGTCGTATCGGCGGCTCGTTAATTTCTCTCTGACTCGCGTCTTTGGGACACGACAGCGCCGCGGCTGTTGCGTTTATTCCCGTTGCTTTGGCAATGTTGTTCGCGGAAGTTTGAGGAGGATTTTTGATCGCGGGCGCCTGAATCGAGGCGAAAGCCGTGCCGTTCTTGGCGGCCGGTGCGGCGATCGCGGAATTGCCGTGATTCTGGCTTTTCGCCGCCGAAGAGCTTCCGCCTATCATACTCGCGTGTTTGCTGACGGTATTGTGAACGGCGACGGTACTTTTGACGCTCTGTGAATTCGGCGGCGATCCTAGTGGCAGCGTTGTCTTTCTTCGCGCGTTCGAATTCGATATCTCGTTGTTGAAGTGAGTTTTGGCACTCGCGCCGCTCGGTTTAGCGTTTTCAAGAGACGCGTGAACTCCCGTCGTTACCCAACGCTCGACCTGTGCCTCGTGCGATTTTTGCAATATTCTACGCACGTCACCCTTCTCGCCGCCCTCCTTCATTATCTCCTGAAGCTTCTGTATCGTTTGATACAATATCACGGGACTTATGAGGCCGAAATCGAAAAGGCTACTCATGTGTAACACGAAATTCCGATAAAGATTCTTCATTAGCAGTTCCTTTCCTTTGGTTTCCAAGAACATTTGGCAGGCGAGAGGTATCTGACAATCGCCGACGTAGCCGTGCTTCATAACGTGAAGATTCCACATCTTCATTAACTCCTTCTCGCCTTCGTTCACGTCGGTGAAATCGTCGATCATCATCATTGTCTTCTTCTGTAGCCACTTCGGATCGTTCTCACCCTCGGAATCTATGTCCATTTCTTTCGGATATATCGGTAGACATGTTACCGTATGGTGATAGAGTCTGCAAAAATATTTGCGAGTTTGATAAGTACGATAATCGATCCAATTGACACGAAAAATTCAGGCAAGTTTCAGCGATTTCAGGCTAAGAAATGTTTTATTCTTTTGTAGGTGAAAAAAATCGTTTCACTAATCCCAAGCGAATGGTAATAGTGTTGGTTATAGTGTTGTGATCATGGAAAAAAAAATTGCCAGGTACTAATATTAAAAATTCTAAGTATCATTTTTTTCAAACAGAAAATATTGTAAAAATTCCATGAAGAAAATAAAACTTCTTCTACAGGTTGTTAAATGCAGATTTAGGATTTTTTTTTACGTGTGCAAGACATCGCTGCTACCAATCAATCGCATGAGATTTTTTTATAAGATTTTTTTTACTAATGTGCTAAAATAAAAAACGTTTTTCAACCTGAAATTGTCGTATTGACGAGGGTATACGTTACGGCCTCAGCTAAAAGTGAGATTTCGAGCAAATTTCGAATACTTCCCAATGGGATAAAAACCTGAAAAAAATCAATCATATGGAGGTTCTAACATTAATTCTCCACAATAATAATACCAAAAAGTTATTAACAAATGAGTTTAGAAAAAATTGTTCAACGAATTCATACAGTAACGCAACGCTTTTCTTCACAGAAATGAATCCGCTAATTTTTCTAAATACATAACATTTTTCTTAGAATTCTTTTCAATTTTTCCACATTTATTTTTTTGTTTATGGTTGAAAAGTCACGAATTCTGAATACGAGTTCGGAGAAACACTGCGCAAATATGATTCAAAGATTTGTGCAAAAACGGGATTTTCGAAATTTAGAAGAAATTCTACAAATATTATATAGATTCAACGGAAAAATTAACGAATCAACTATCACTAACAAGAAAAAGTTAGATTACCGGATGATTCGATAAACAATTTTTTTTTTTTGTTAACTAATTTGTTAACAACTTTTTGGAATCATTACTATGCAAAGTTAATGGTCTTACTATCTTCTGTATGGTTAATTTTTTTTAGACTTTCATCCCAACGGAGAGTCTTCGAAATTCTCTCCGAATTCTCTCACTTTTTTCTGGGAATGTAACTAATACTAATAATCTTTAAGAATATTACAATATTCTGAACGTAAAGTAATCAGCCGGGATCGAGATAAATAACGTTCTTTGTCCATTTTTATCGACGATGACTCGATTTCAAAGGATGCAGAAACAATAATTAAAAGGTAACTATTCGTCCAACTATTTTCTATTGGACGAAGCCGAAGCTAAAAGAAGATGAAAACACGAAGAAAGCAAGTTTTTCAGACATTACATTTATAAAAAGCGTTCCGCATTGCGACGATATTCAATGAGATCCCGAGTGAATACTTGTGTTATCCCAGAGCGCGAACGCTTCGTCTATTCTTTGTTTTTTCAACGATTGAGGCCAATTACCTATTGTGTCCCGTTATGTAGGGTCGTTGACTCTCAAATTCGTTTTCATCGAGTTCCAAGAACTCCGAGAGACTCGGTCTTGTTCTCTTCGGCCTACAAACGAGAATATTCGTAACGCTTGTGCGTCTCGTCGGTCCCGTTCGCGAAAATGCTATGCCCGACGGTTGGGATATAAGTTCGTGCGGACTACCGGCGTACGAGCCGTCGTAACATTCGTTTATCGCAACGTCTATGCGGGCGCCTTGCGGAATAGGCTGGAAAATGAAGAAAAAATGACAAAATACAGGATTAGATATCATCATTGAATATTTATCATCGATCTACGCGATATCAATGCATTACCCACCACATAAGTAAATGTAAATCGCGAGTGGCAAAGCTTTAGGTGTTTCAATAGCGAATAAAGTTTGCCACAATCCAGAGAGCACCAGGGACAATGAAGATCCTCGCATGCCTCGGTCTGTTGGCGACTGTTATTATTATAGAGAAATTGATAAACGATCTGTTGCGTTCCACCCGATGAATCTATCTTCTCGATGGACACCGACATCTTCGATGGCGTCAAGGGACTAGGATTCGGCAGTGATGTGTGGTTGTTATTGTTGTTGTTGTGATTACCGGAACAACGATCCAAGTCAGCTGCAAAAAGTGAGGAAAAGCTATTAATTAGGAAATATCAATTAAAAACCCTCAAAAAAGAATATTTGCGGTAATTTGTGTGGATTGCCCCGTTGAGAAAGATTTGTCAGTAAATGCAATTAAACATATAAATATATAAATGTTTACTTTTATTTATCCGTAAGTTGTAGAAATGAAAACTATCGTCAAAAACAAGCGTTGATCCTTCAAATATACAAACTTTATGATTATATTGAATCCGAATTATGAAGTCTGAGCTAAAAATCTGCATCGATATTTTTCGAAATATATAGAATATCGTAAAATTTAAATCACTCTATCGATTCCCGCGAAACTTAGTGCCAAATCTTCTCGACGGCAGTTCCACTTATGCATAGACTTTTAAATCCGATCACTTAAATAAAATATGGAATTGGCAGGCAGCGAGGACAAACAAAATTTTGCCAATAAAAATGAAGTATGCGTGTCCGTAAAAGATAACAAATACGGTTGGTTTGTCAAAAATATAAAAAACAAAAAATTTCATAACTTTTGAATTCTCTTTCTGGATTCGCGCCAAATTCAATACCAAACGTAACGTAACGTAACGAAACGCAAGAATTTGTATTTTTACTGATCTACTAAAAACGATAGACGCTAAACTCACTGTTACCCGGTCGATTTTCCTTGTTGTCTCCATTGGGCAGTGGATGTATAAGCGGCGGCCTATCGACCAATCCGATGCTCGGTTCCGTTGTCCAACTAAGTCTAAATTTGAGTGTAGGACCCCTACTGAATACTTCGAAGGGTCCGCACTCTTTTATGTCGGCTATAGCCTCCCAAGAGTTGTGTTTCTTTGGACTCGATCTCACGTTTGTTTGAACCTCCTGCAAACCCAACTCGTAATCACCGTCGGTCAAGAGACAGCGATTGTGTTTGTCGTAAACGATGAGCTCCGATCCGTAGAGCTTTACTTCGTCGCTGCTGGTTTTCATTGAACCCGGCGATGATTTGCGTCTCTTCTGAGCGGGTTCTGTAATTATAAATTACATTTATTGTAGGAAAATGTATTCAAGGTCATTTTTCAGAGTGGCCACTAAATCGGAAGCAACGAAAATTCCCCGCCATTTCTCTCATATTTTGCTCAAATTTCCCTGACAAAGTATTTATGGTGAATAGAATGCCAAACGATTATCAATTGTTATAACGCATTTGTGAGCGCGATCTTGGTTTTTCGATTTATGTTCTTTGTATAGCTTCGAAAAACAAAAAAAAGTTGTAAACAGAATATTTCCTGAAGAACATTTCATTCACTGACATTTTCTTGTCTTCCCTGATGTTGCAAAAATTCCCTGATCACTCTGCCACTCTGTTTTTGTCTTCTTATTATTCTACGTACCATCTAAATCACAGTTATGTATGAGACAAGCGCTATTCGACGTGCAGTATACCCTCAACAAGAGCATATAGGTCTTAGCGATGTGGCCGTTGTTCAAGCTGAACGACTCGTTCGGTATTGAAATTGTTGGCGCCTTTGGCGGTGGTTGATTTTCCGATGGATTTATCGGCACTTCGCTGGTGCCTACGGATACCTGAGCAAAAACAAAATATCTTAGAACAAAATATTTATATTTTTGACTCAGTGACACAATTAAATTTGATATCTCGTTAAAACAACGAAGAATAGATAAGAAATAAATTTCAACGCTTGAAGTAATGCATGAGGCTTGAACCTGATTGGGTTACATACCTGCATTATTGGCGAACTGACGTCTTTTCGTTTCTTGTGGCAGATTTTTAACAAAAGGGTTTCCACCTTTACCGGATCTTGGGATCCTTCGACTGCAGAAGCAAACGCCGTTACAGACACACAATTTGTTTGGCTTAACCATGGCGTCCAGTAAAAGGTCCATTCAAAATTCAGGACCTTTTCCAGGACATTTTCGAGATACTTAAGGCCATTAAACAAAAGTAAAAAGAAAATAAATTATAAAAAAAAAAAAAAACAATATGTATTTTTCTTTTGAAACATTGATACGAAGCGTATAATCGATTTATTGTTCATCACATGACTAGCGGCTCGAAGGCCGAAATAAAGCTTAAAAGGTTTTGAAAAAAATACAGTAAAACATTTTAACACTTCGCGGAAGGAAGAATTTTACTTTTTTCACGTAGACCGTTAGATTCTTTTGTTCATAGCAAAAATACGAAATTGCGGACAAAAAAAAATATCTTTGAACCATCAAAGACGCGCGACCCTTCAAGACTACTCTACAATTTTTTTCAGAATTTCTTCACTATATTTTTTTTTTAGCCAAGATGACCATTTAAAGGTAATGACTGGAAAAGAATGCAAGGATCAGCGAAGAAATTTAAGAATATTTCAGGACATTTCAGGACTTCCAGGACCACTAGACACCATGTTAACTAATCGTGACAATTATGGCGACGTTACCTTTCTTGTCGTAAAAGCCTAAAAATGTTAGGGTCATGTAGCCGCGAACGCCGGGATTTTGCTCTTGTTTGTTTTTCGACAGCAATCTTTCCAGGATCGTGTCGATTCTGAATCCCCGACGAGACTTGTGAGTTCTCGACATTCGCTGACGCATGTAGGACAAGTTTCTGTATAGAAATATCGGCTGAAAATCGAAAAAAGACATTGATAAAAAAATTAATATTTACGTTAAATATTTATGATGGTTAATATTGTTGATATTGATTTTTGTGTTGCAACAACAGAGGTGGAAACAATAAAAGGTAATGTACTAATGTGAATGATATACCTACCTTCGAAATAATTAAAAAAAAAAAACAATTCTGTTAGAAATGAAGGCGTAGTTGAAAAGCTTCACTTTGGTTGGATGGATGAAAAAATTAAAATAAGAATACCCATCGCGATTATCTCATATAAATTCTGCTTTGAGAATTTGAAATAAAAACTAAAAGAACGCGAATATACGCGAACCGTTGTTCCCATTAAAATACCGGAAGTGCCAATCGTTGACTCGATTATTCGTTGTCGCTTCTTTTAGTCGCTCGATTAACATTTTTTCAGTAAAAAATAAGTGCTAATTAATGGAACATGCGTGCGAGAATAAATTTTTTTTCGTACTCACAGAAATTTGATTTCTCGTTCGCAGAAATCGGTATATTTGCGTAGGTTCTGAAAAAAACAAACGAACAATGCGTTTCATATGAAGCGTAAATATTGACTACGAAATCGAATAAAAAATATTCCGTATATGACCTCGCGTCTCGCTTTAATTTTAGTTCCGCCTCCGTCCGGCAGATGGCAAAAGACCCGATAATTTCTCAAAAACGAAAGAGTCACTGGATTGCTTTAAAGAATCGAGTCGAACTCGGAAAAATTCGATCCTTCTGTGATTCAGAACGGGAGATGATGACTTGTTTATTCTCGTCTATACGAGAAGCCTGCGGCGGCAGCCTTGTTACAATTCTGGCAGGTTAAACCGCTCTGATCCCGTTCTTTTTTTTAATTACATTTTTTAAACAAAATACGATTTATTAATCGCGTTACAGCTAAAGTTGAATGATCGATTCGACAAATGACTGGTTTCAACAACAAAATAAAAGTCCGATTTTATCTGTGAAAATCGAAAGAAGTAACGACCGCAGTGTTGCTTCCAGGATGTCAGCGTTCTCACGCCGCGTTGGTACGGATGAGAATAGCGTATCGTAAGCGAAAAAAATAAAGGAGGGCGACTGCGCGTCGTGATGAAATGAAAAACAAAAAATAACAAATTGAATTTGCAATTCGACACAACTGCCTTTCGGTTGCGTTCTCCGAGGACCAACTACTCTATCGTCATCTGTAATTGATAGCCATATCCGATAATTCACGAGAAGGCAAAACACTGTGTTGATCTTTGCTGCGATTCTACTACAGTCTCAAACGAACAACGTTATTTTTCGAGACTTGACTCGTTTAATATTGTTTTATCGAAAATATCAACAAGTAGACCTTTTTTTTTTTAACGAGACTTCGTTGACCAATCGCCGCACGACATTCTATCGAAGGCATAAAAACGAATGAAAAAAAAAAAACAATCGAGATCGAGTCGAATGGAATCGCGATTATCAATCCGCCGCCAACAGAAACATTTTACAACAATGGGAAGTTGGGAAAAAAATGATTTTCGGTCGACCGCAATGATACGGTGATAGGAAGACGCGCGGTTTCCATCCTGTAATGCCGAAAAGTGGATCAGCCCCCCGTAAAGGCCTATATTTTCGGATTGAACGTACATCGGGTATCATGATGGTATAGGAGTCAGTAAAAACGTATCTAGTTGCAAAATTATGACAGGTGTCCGCGCGCGATCGGCGTACCGAGGTGGGAGGTAAGTGACCCGACGCGCGCCGCGGCGGTCTGTATCTCTCCCTCGGATTCGCGCAAATGGGGGTTATGTTGAATTCTTATCAAATAATAATCGAGCTCTGTGACAAAATTCCGTAAATACATCGAGACTGTGTCGTATCGCGATATTAACAATCTCCGGGCAAAGGGTGCGCGAAATGTACGAATGGAGATGCGAGGAGAAGAGAAAAAAAATGGGTACTCACTTTCGAAAGCCTGAAGGAAGAGCTCATGGTCCGCCTGTATCTGATCCATTCGCGGTGCCTTTTGCCCGTCCAACTCCTTGTCCCGCTTCTTCGGCGGCATTTTCGCGGTTTACCACCAAAGTATTCCAAACAGAAACAACACCCTCCACACGTGAAAAAATGAATAACGACAACACCCGCCTCGCGCGGAAACTGCTGCTGACTGCGGCCAGCGCGAACTAAGTTCGAGACGCACCCTTTCGGTTGTTTCCGCAACAGTAGGCTTCGGCCAATGAGAATCGTCGGAATGAGAGCGCGATATTCGAAATAACATTGATTCGATTGAGACAAAGAGATTGTCGAGTAGTGAATGGAAATAAAACGCGGTCGATGGGCATAATAGTGATAAGAGCGATATGAAGTATCGTTAAGTTTATGAAAAAAATCCTTGGTTCCTGATACGCAAGCTTTGGCTGTTTATTTTCAATTGAAATTTCAACGAACGTATGTAATCGGTATCCGATTAACTGCAGATAATAAATATATCATCCTAATAATTACATCTTTCCACATAACTGCTTTGTACGATTAACCCATTTTTCGATGTTATTATAAGCAAGATAAAATCGAAAACGGAAATTTCGCTGCGCCAACGTTTCAATATTGCATACATTGTAAAAAGGAGTATTTCCTCATCTATTTATATTTATTTGCGATATTTTCAAGTAACTCTTGTTAATTATATGAAAATAAATTCCTCGTGGATACGAATTATGCAGTTTTAGATAGTTATACTTGATAATATGAAATATCTGAAACATTGCAATGCCACATAACAAAATTTTCCCGCAAATTTTCCACCTCCCCGATGTTCGTGAATATAGATACGCAACACATGAAACCAGCGGCACGAGCACAGAGAGAAAGAAGGGGAGAGAGTGAAAAAAAAGATATGGAATGGACGCACGCCCATGCGAGCTATCGGGAAAAATTATCGTTTCTAAGACAATAATAATGGATTTGTCTTAGTTTATTTAATATCCTGAAGCAAACATTTTCCTCTATGGAGCTCGCCCGGTGCATTATGTATATAAATAGATAACATAACGTAGAACAACCCGAAGCCCAGACGACGGTATTTATTCCGCGTTTTGTCGTCGAGTTTTCATTGGTCATGAGAATTGAAGAGTGCGCGCATACGTATATACGACGTGCATTTACCCGCGTATCAGGGTCGGGATCCCTAATGTCGACGGCACGTGGGGTCGCTCGCTGCCACGTGACAAACGAAAATTTCTCTTTCCGAAATTTTCTTTTTTAAGGTTATAGCGTAGACTTCGCGAACGACGAAATCGATGAATCGACAGTGTCGATGGGAAATTGACCTCATTCTATTGGTCACGTTGTCACGTGTGCGGTATTAAGCATCATAATTATTTATTTTCCTATATTATCAATGTTGTTGACAATCGTTAGTCTTGAATACGTTATTCTTATAATACTGTAATTCCGCGACGCTCTCTCGTATATCGTCGATCGCTCGATGAGTGAAATTTTTCTTTGGTGCTCCTCTGTAAGCCTCTGGATTCCATCGCCTGAAAAGTATCGAGGGTACCGTTGAATTTTGTCGTCGTTCAATTTATTTGAAAAAAAAAAGAAATTGATATATAAAAAAAAAAAAATTACCTCGTCAGTTCCTTGATGGTTGAGGTATCGACGATTCTGTAATGCAAATAACTATCTACCGTTGACATGTATTTTCTGAGAAATAATCTGTCCATGTAAACGGAATTTCCGGCTATCGGACACTTTCCTTCCGGCACATAGCACTTTAAAAATTGTAGCAACTCCTGCTCCGCCGTTTCCAGGCAAACTTTACTCGCTCTGCATGCATTTGTGAGGCCGCTCTGCGCAAGCAAAAAAAAAAATCAAAAGTATATTAAATATATGGGAAAAAGAAAAATTGAATTGTACGATGTACTTTTGCATGTTGCTTCAAACACCACTCATTCATATTGTCCAACAAATTATCCGGCTGATGAATAATGACATTAAAGTCGTCGCTAACAATTTTTAATTCTGCGTCAGTGATTAAACAAGCGACTTCCATAATATGACACGTTTCTATGTCAAGTCCAGTCATCTGCGAAAAAAAAAACATAAGAATTTATTACAAGAATAAAATGAATAATTGGAACGAAGGAAAAAATGAAAGTGTAAAATTTGGCGATCGTACTTCCATGTCTATCCATACGAGCCGTTCGTCCAAATCGTCGAGCATTTTTTCCGCGACTGTGCCTGCAATTTAGTCGAATTAATTTTTCCATCAAATACTTATCACGCCGCTGGTACGAAACGATTCATCACCCAAACCAGATTTGCGTGGAAAAAAAAAAAACATTTTAAACATTGCATTCAATTTTTTCGAGATTTATTACAAAAAAAGATAATACGAAGATCACCATATTTCCGTAGGTTATTGCCGTGCGGTCGAAGAAACCTCTTCAATATCGTAGCGCTTCTTCGAATCGCAGACATCGGTAGATTCGTTTCGTTTTTCTTTCATTCACAGCATTCACAAGCCCTGACACCAAAGTGTACGCCAAGTTAAGATTTAACAAGCGAAGAGAAACTAACGAAAAAAAGTTAACAAATCGTCTGCTTACCTAAGCGTGTGCGCGCGCGATGTGTTTAGTTTTTTTAGTTATAATCAAAGTTAAAGTTTTGTTTACACACGAATGCGGAACATCCGGTTGTTGAGAGGGGGAGGGGAATCGGAAACGATTGGTGCATCATTATCTCGAAGATAACGAAAAGTCTCGGCTCGATTGTTCGAAGAATCGAATGTGCGGCTCTCTAGGATTCGTCCGATTCGTCTATTAGCTCGCGGCGTCTCTCTCGTCGTATATCACGCGCCGCCGCCGCCACGATTGCGAGACTATCTCGTTTATCTGACGAGATGGAAAGAGTAGATAATTATAGTCCAACGTGGAAGACGCCCCAATGCGCAGTAGACGTCGATACGTGCGTATCGGACCATAGATATTCAGCTTCACAAGTGTCCGCGCGAGCCTGTTGCCAGTTATTGATCTGGCACGATTAAACAACACTGCATTGCTGTCATCTACCAAAACACCCTTGCCACGCAGCTTTTATGTGCGGAATACAAGTCGGGGAATTTGTCGACGTTCGGTACGCGAGCACGTAGCATCTCTCCCCTCGTTCCTAATGTCGCGTTCGTTACGGTCAAATACAATTCTTTTACGCGCTGACGTCACATTTCAATAATTCCAAAATGTAGGACGTTTGTTTCCGCGGAGAGAGCCAAGAGAGAGAGAGGGAGTTCTCGCGTTATCGAAAAGTGACATTTGTCACGAATCGTCGGTGAGAACAATGTCAGCGGGAGAAAATTTTTGTGCGTGACAAACGCGACTCGACGGTTTTTCTAATAGAAAACGCATGCATACACACACTGACACACACACACGTACACACATACACACACACACACACACAAACAAACACGGTGAAAAAAGGTCGATAAATTATTCGTGAAAATAATTGGCTACGCGTGTGTGCAGTAACAAAGGAGAGGGGAAGATCGAATATTATTTCTAGTCAATCCTAGTCGGTTCGTTCGACTGTTAACTATAGAGCACCGTCGGGCCAGTAAAGCGCGCCAGAACACGAATTTCCGTTCGTTCGTAAACGGGAGAGAAACGAAGAAAAATTATTACAAACGTTACATGTGATTTTTTTCACAAATAAAAGTGCGCCGCAAAGTGACGTCCCCCCCTTCCCCGAGCAGCGATGAAGAAGTTCACGATCAAAGGGGTTCTCGACGGTTTTCGATCGTCGGTCGCTCAACAGGTTAAACCCGATCAAGAGATCATCGAGACACTCAGATCTGAACATTTTCAAGTTAAAAAGGTCAGTAACAACTCGTGCGATGATACATATAAAGCCGATATTTAAGCGTGACATTTAGCGACGACCTCGAACTACTCGCTACAGTCAAATGTTCCAGTTTTACGAACTGTTTCGATCTATTTTACAAGTATAACCGACTAAATGACAAATATATACATTGGGTAAACAGACAAAAAAAAAAAAATCCCCAAAAAAAAAAGTAATGCTAAAAACGGAAAAATCGAGCCTTGTACTTGTGCGGAGGAGAATTTGCCTTCGGACCGGAGCTCCACATGCGCCGTGAAGCCGCATTAATATACTAATCGTTGTTAAATCGCCCGCGTGAAAGATGATTCCGAGAAAAGAGTCGTACCTATTGATTCCTTTTCTCGAACGTTGGCAAAACGTCGACGATTAAAAAATCCCCCCCCCCCCCCCCCCCCCCCCCTCTTTTTGGGCTCATTGATCTGTTCGAATAAATAATATTTGTATCAAAAAGGAAAAATAAATTAATAAAATCCATTACAACCGCTTGAAATGAGAATACATTGTCAACGTTGTGGTTCACACGGGATTAGAGAAGATTACGCTCCATGATCGGCAAAACTATTCGAGTTATTTTTTTTTCGTTCCACAATATTGCCAGACATAGCGAAACGTTTTCGATCCGAAGCGTGATGGTTATAAATATCACTTGACGATGTGAAAAATGAAAAAATAAAAAAAAACAACAACAAACACGAAAACAAAGAATAGTATCGACGACGAGAGATCCAATTCTCTTTGTTATTTGCGTGTTGCAGACGTTTAGGCATGGATTTCCACATCAACCGACTGCTCTGGCGTTTGATCCCGTGCAGAAGCTTCTCGCTATCGGCACTAAAACGGGCTCTCTACGAATGTATCCTTTGCTCGCAAACGCCGAACAATCGAATCGTAAAAAAAAAAAAAAAAAAAATCAATAAGAATTTTTATATTTTTCTTGACACTATTAAAACGAAAAAAAAAAATAAAAAAAAAACAGTTTGGGAACCCCGGGTGTCGACGTGCACATCAAACACGACGGCGGCGCGGCGGTTATTCAGTTGCAGTTTCTCGTTAACGAAGGTGGTTTATTATCGGCTACTGCCGACGACACTTTGCATCTGTGGAATTTTAGGCAAAAAATACCGCAGGTTGTGCAGAGTTTGAAATTTCAACGTGAAAGGTACGGATAACATATACGTTGTTGTATATGATACAAGTTTAAAAGACACCGACGATGGGTACGCGCGGTTGATGTGTTGCTTCGACGGTCTCCAAAGTCAAGCACTACCGTTCGCGGTCGGTACTTGGATGGGTGACCGCTCAGCCACGCGCACGCTGGCGTATAAAATCGTCGAATTTCGAGGTAATTTTTCCGGAGACTGATGATATTATCCCGTAGAAAAAACAGTCTCCGTGGAAAGGAGCGTGGCGTGTGTGGCGTGTACTCGTTCCGAGTAAATGCCTCATAACGTTAGAAGTGGGGTACGAACCTTTCCGAGGCTCAGGCCCCCCAATATACCGAATGTGTATAGACAGGTTTTCCGCAGTTTCCTCGTACCAGCGTGCGAATGTTGTAAAGTAAGTCGACGGGTAAGTCGTCTCCGGACGCAATCGGGGTGGCGGTGGGGATCGTAAAAAGGGGACGAACTCCATACGAAAGGATGCCATAAAAAAAAAGAATAGCATAAGTTCCAAAGGCTTGACGATCTCGCGGGTTTTGTCTCTGAAGTAGAAGAGAGGAGTCGGGACGCGAAATAGAGAACGAAATAGCGGAAAACGAGGGCCCGAACCCCGCAGCGACGTCTGACCAGTATCGGTTTTATCCACTGGTTTGCTACTTGTGGTGTACGACCCAATGTCGATCGTAACTCCTCGAAATACAGCCAGAAGGGTCTCTCTCTCCGGGTGGGTTGCGGATGACCCAGACCTCCAGCGTGGGAATCCTCCCGCACTCTCTCGGCGCCGTAATAAACGCGTACTATTTTACGGCTGCATTATATCCCCTTTCCTCGGATATATCATGCCTGCGGTTTTCCTCCTCTCTTAAGGTCAATGTTGCGATTTTCGGCCGTTTGTCCTTTGGCAACGAAAACGACCATTAGTAATCCGCCGTTGTTATACCCCTTGTATACTATGCGAAAAGTTGTTCTACTTTGAAAAATGAGCTTTGACCGATTTGGAATAGTGCCGAAATGCTCTGCACAAGAGTTCTTCCTAAATCCAATGGTACACAAGCCTCGTAGCGGTTTACAACGTTAACGAAAAACGTGTTCGACGAGGATTTCTCACGCTAATTGCGTAACAAGTTCCGGTGTAAATCTACAACGACGATATCACACGCCATGCCTACTCTGGTTTTAGCGTGACGATCCACAGCGGCGCGATTATTGTTCGGAGAGGGGGTTTTCGCTTTACCGCGGCTACGTGGCCCCGGAACGGGTCAGATATGCGATAATATCGGGTTTCCATCGTCTGGCCAGTCCTCCCGGCGCGCGGTTGTAGAGTTTTGCGCGCCGCTGCGTAAAACGGAGACAATGAGTTGAACTTCGCTATACGGGGGGAGAACGAGATGGATAGATACCGGCGGAGATAGATACGGAGTAAGAGAGAGAGAGAGAGAGAGACAGAGAGAGTGGCGAGTCGAGCGTCGAACGAGGGTGAAATGAAGGAGAGAAGAGTACGATGAGGAAAACGGGCGCGTGGGTGAGCCTCGGGGCCGGGAGTGGAACGCTGGAAAACGTGAGCAACGGCGGGGTGGAGCAGAAACCGTTCTTCTTTCCCCCCCTCGGTTGCTACTACCAACCTCCGTAGGTGGACCAGTCCACATCTGCATTGATTGCGGCTGTACACTTGCCATCCCAGCAACTAGTAGTTGAATATCGCTCCGGCGGAACAAATTTTTTTTTCCGCACGTTGGAGACGTTTCCTTTCTTCTCTTTTTTTTTTTTTTTTCTTTTTGTATCCCCTTTGATATTCACTCTATGCGCGCACTTAAAAGTCTCTCTTTCGAGTACCCATCAACCATCAACCCACGGATCGTCAAGACCTCTTTTATTCGCGTTATCCAAGCCGAAAAAAAATGTTTCATGCATTTTATAGCGCTGCGAGAGGAATATATCAGTTTTGTCATTATCTATATACTTTTTTTTTTTTGGCAGGATAACATGCATGCATCTACCTCTTCAAAGCAAATGGCTCTACGTCGGTACGGAGAGGGGCAACATCCACGTGCTTCACATCGAGACCTTCGTCTTATCTGGCTACATAATCAACTGGAACAAAGCGATAGAAGTGTGAGTATTTGTATACATATATATATATGCTCTATCCAATACCTATTTCCGACAGTTAAGTTGAATCGCCCGAGCTTCGGGCGGAGAACTAATCGTAAGTAGGACACACGTTCGCGGGGGGGCAGAATCACCCGAGAGTAGCGGAGCCGACGAAACCCCCAAACGATGAACGGCGGCACGGCAAATTTTGCCGCGCTGATTCCGCACAAACGAGATAGAAATCGACTTTTTTTCCTTTTGTTTTTTTTCATTTCACAAAAAAACACGCTTCGTCGAACAAATAAGAATTAAAAAAAAGAAAAACGCGAATAATTTTAATCGGAAACTATGACGCTCCAGTAGCGCGGAATATTTAAATCAGACAAAGAGAGAGATGAACAAAAAAAAAGTGGCCCCGGGCTCTCGCGCGCGGCTGTTGGAAAAGAAGCGGACGCTATGCGAGAGGGATGCGGAATATTCGCCCGATGCTGAATCTACTCTGTTCTCTTTACTTCCATCCTTGTTTTTCTTTTTTTTTTTTTGTTCGTTTTTTATTTATTTCTCGCTTTCTCGTTATAGTATGTTGTCAGAGGTGAAACGGGGCGCGACGTATGCGCATGGTACATTTTTATATACACAGAGCATCGGGGACTCGTCGATGACCTCTCACGGTCCACGCGGATCACAATGGGCTTCGGCCCGTACGAAAATTTCTGCGCAGGCTTTTTATGTCGCTATCGAGCCGATTTTTCTTTTCTCTTTTTTTTCCTCGTGTCGCGTAACATCGGAGACAACGAGTTTTTGTTTATTTTTTTAAATCTTTTTCGACAAAGTCTTTCACTGCGAATTGGACTCGACAGCGAGGCACGGAGGAGAGGCTTCATACCGGTGTGAGAACTTCGTTCGAGTTTCGTTTGACACGATAGAGGAAGAAAATAGGAAATAGAGGAGTAATATATTCAGTGTGATACAGGCGTTGACATTTTCTCGTCTACATTTCTACGCCTCTATTACCCTAACTGTGTGTCATTGTAGCCTTTGATGATCCACAGTTATCTCTCTGATGGAATTTGGATATTGGGCCGAGTTGATGAAACGACAGTTTGGGCTCTGATATTGAACTGAGGCAGGGAAGGGGGTTCATCCGATCGGCCTTGTGCTGTATATAACAAAGCTTCGAGAGAAAAAGGGAGATATCGTTGTGTCAACGGAGCGGTTATTTTCGCGCTTCAGGGGACATTCACTCATGGGCCAGCGATCTCAAACAATCCTTTACTGATTTGACGTGACTGCACTTTGGTGGATTTCCCTTCCCTTCCCAATCTCTCTTTATTACGCGGCGTCCTCAGCGCCTTCGTTTTTTGTTTTTTTTTCTCAAATAACTATCGGCATTAACGAACTAAAAGAAAATACTTCTCTTTGATATAATGAAAAGTTGAGTTAAAATTGTAATAATTGGACAACCGGGATCATTCGAAAATAATTGTCTCGGCTTTCCATTACGATTGTTTGGTAGACTTTTAAATACTCTCATTGTCCGGACATTAGACTCAGCATCTTACTTTTTTTTCTCGATTAACTACGGAAAAAATTTGCTCGGAAATATTGCTTCTTCATTACTTCATTTTATTTGAATAACTTTGGTCGTGAAAGAAAAAATTTAATTAAAAATTGTATCCCTTTGATATCGCAAAGTTGCGCCAATACTAAAAAATGGAGTATGAAACATCCGAACAAAGTTTCCTCGACTTCCCGCCTCACTCGTTTAAACGTACCTGAAAATATTATCTCCGCGCAGAAATACACGGAAGCTTCACTTCTTTTTCGAATAACCATTCGCGGAAGGAAAATTCAATGAAAATATCCGTTTGACAGTGAAAAATGGCATTAAAACTACAAACGGAATAAGAAACATCCGGAAATAGTTTGCTCGGCAAATCTTCCGCTGGAATCGTTTAACGGACTTTAAAATACTATCATAGCGTCAATCTCAGTTGAGTTTTCAAAGAAAACTCTCTGAAGTAGGTGTAAACCGATCGCTGGTACTTTTCACGGTTATATACGTAATAACGTTTGCTACATACATATAGAGTAGTATACAGTCTGCCATTCCGTCGCGCGATATCGCTCGTCGACGCTACTCTACAGCCAGCCGTTTTCCCGACACTTCGCGATTGGTTTACTTTCGTTCGCCAGCCATTCAATCTATTATCAATACCAGAAGTCCTCTCCTCTCTCCCACGCGGACCTTTCCCGCCAGTCAAGTTTCACACCCGGTTTTGTTCGCCGCACTAACCGATATAGTTAACAACTCGGTTAGTTTACTGAAAACGTTATTCCGCTTTTGCGTTTATCTTTTGTACCGATTTCCTCCTTTCTCTCGCATCTCGTCGTCGTTTTCCCAGTCGTTTTCTCCCGATGGACTTTTCTCTTCGATTTTAACTCGAACTCACCTCGAATCAATTCGCTCGACGCAAACTTTCTTGTTTACTCATCGGAAGCTCACCGGGGGTCCGGAGCTTCGCTTCGTAATGCCCCCTCGAGAAAAGCTCTCTGCCCGATCTTTACCCCGGCAATGACTTGTTTGATAGGTTTTCAATCGAAAAATAACCATCCGGCATTTCCCCGAGTTTCCGCTCCTCAATTCCCAACTGAGCGTACCGATGATTTTTCCTCCGATAATTTGATTCGTTTAACGTATAACATTTTTCTTTCGCGTCTCTCGAACGAGCGATACCGATATGATTCGAGATATAGCAAGCTTTTTCATGCAGGTAAAGAGAATCGCTGATTCCCGTGGCAAGCTACCGTTTCGGCTCGTCCTATATGTGTCTCTCAGCGGCGGGGTATATCTAACCAACCCATCTCTCCCATCTCTCGCTGGCCGTCCCGCCTTTGTTTATTGTACCCTCTCGTTAGCACACCGGGTCACGAAAAAGCTCCGTGGGTCTTCCGCTTTCAAAGGTTCCACGCGATACGACAAAGAGTAGAAGAGTCGAAAAAAAAAAAAACTAAAAAAATATCGAGTCTCTGTACACCGAGGTTGACCTCCGAGGTACACCTTGGGGCCTCTGTCGTCCCTGTCGTCCCTGTCGTCCATCGTTCTTCTGCCATTTCCAATTACGCGACTCAACACTTCGAAATATATCGCACATTCCAATTGTGACCTATAATTAAAGAAGAAGGAATGCCAAATAAAAGGAAATGAAAGAAAAAAACAAAAACGGACAGACACACGTGAGAAACATATAGAGAATGATGTAGGTACAATGCTATTAGACTTTTACGAGTCTCATCATTGCGGAAGATAGAGAACGCGATGTGTGCGAGTGTTCTTGATGAAAGGGCTCTCGCCAAATTATGCATGTAAATAATACCCACCGGTACGAGAAGCCTTGTTCGTATTTCCTCTTGTCCTTCTTCTCTTTTCTCGCTTTTTGCCTCTATGTATGTGTGTCGTTTTTGCTTGTAGAAGCGTGTAGCAATTTTACAGATTGCGCACAGCGACCCAGCGGCGTAGAGGACACGGGAATATATCTACGCGTCTCTTCCGCTATCTCGACTTCTTTTTTTGTTTTGAATCCCTTTTGTCCCACGGAGTTGCACTTTCAGGTTGCGTTATCGGTAACGGGTGTACACACGTGCCTTTGAGGAATAAAACGCGTGTACACGCCGTCGAGAGAAGGGGGTTATATGCTCAGCCGTAATATCGCACCAGATCAATAAACAGTGTCTATAGTGTAAACCGGTATAAGGCTTGAAATATTTTCCCGGCCAGTTGAGATTAAACGGGTAGTAAAAAAAGACAAATTTCCGCCAGTCTTTGCGGTACTTTTTCAACCTTTGAAAATTCCTTGCACGCGTCTTAAACGACAAATGTTTGTAATCTACGATGGATCTGTATTAAAGACTTTGTATTTTAGTCAGAAAAAAAAAAGTATAATATCGAATTTTAACTATTAATATTGAATATAGTAACCCAGTTTACGTTTCGAATCGAATCGAATCGGTTTCGACTTCGTTTGTTGAAGTCTGTTTTACGAATTCGCGGGGAGAAAAAAGTATTTGATTCGATAAAACGTTCAGGTGAATGGTGTCAACGGCAAATTCTTTTTCATTTTAACTTTATTCCCAATTCTTACAATTTCATAGAAGTTTGTATATAAGTTTGAAACGCAATATTCTTATTTTAGTTTCATATAAAATTGTCAGAATTTAGTAGTAAAATCGGAATTATAAAATATGCAGCTGACACCATTTACCCGACCGTTTTAGTAAATCAATCGCATTTTTTTTTTATCGCCATAGAAACTTTTATCATTTGGATTACCCAATCGGAAGAAACGTTTATTTAATGTCGTACCACGGACTTTTTTTTAGTAAATAAATTATTATAACTTGTAAACGATACATATAATCATACATTCATTCATTCATTGGTGAATTCGTAGAGTTTTTATCGAGAAATAAAATGAGTTTTCATGCTTCACGTTTGAATTGGACTTGTAAAATTAACTTCACAAAACACTGTGCAACAATTTTTCTGTTAAATTTCTGTAAATGCAATCTTGTATGTATGTTTTCAGCGTAAAGTAGGACCTTAGTTTACACGACGTTCTCGTATCAAATGTGTATAAACTATTTTTGAAAACTTGGTACTCGTTTGACTTGACGGTGCCACAAGAAATACCTTAACCCTTTAAAAAACGTAGAATTTCTATACTTTTTATTATATCGATATTGCCCTTCAATAGTATCATCTTCCTTGCATCCTGGCATTTCGATTTTACGAGGATTTTTTATTTTCATGAAAACATTCCATCTCCCAGACCCGCGCGCGGCGTTAAAGAGATGTGAAAATATGTATGGTGTTACGGAGTTAATAAAAAATTATGTGTGCTAAAGACCACGCTGCAGAAGGAACATTTCTATCGGGAAGAGAGTAACTGTTACTTATTTTGAATCGCGGGTTCGGCTTTGGGAAAAACGTCATTAAATGCGGAGTAAAATCACGGTATGTTATTTGAGGTATTAAATAGCCGATATTTACAACAACGTACAAGTGTTAAACTTTTTTTTTTGTTGAAACTGCGACATAATATTTATTCCAAACGAATTATTTCGATCGGCGGAAACGCAAGTAATATAAAATAAAATTTAGCAAAATTTAAATTAGGTAAATACAGTAATTACGTCGCTGAATCACGAAATGGAATATCAAATGGCAAATTATAAAAAAGGAATACATTTTTTAGTTTTTTACCGAAGAGTGACTCATTATTAATCTGTATGCATTTGTTGTGAATACTGCATATCTCTCGGGGGATATTTGTATATTTTCCGACGTGCTGCGCGTGTGCGATACTTTCCAAAGTAACTGATTTTTTTTTCATATTTATCAAACCGATAATCATTTTAAACGTGGAATATGAATATTTTCTTTGTAAATACGAAGACACTGCGAGTGCAGAAATGCCAAATCAAGAAGCTGCCGCCTGGTATTTGCTGCATGAATCTTTATCGAATAATCTTATTGTAACATTTCCATCGTGTCGTCGACATTCCCCTGATTTGGCCCATTGATCGGCAATGGATTTAAATATTTCACTTATGAATTTAAAAAAAAAAACATTCAAAGAAATACTGACCGAACACTTCGGAAAAGAATGAGCGATAAAAATAAATAAATTGAAAATTGGACATTTTTACGTTGCCTTTATTTTCATTTTTTCGATACACTCTTATATTTGTCCCCGATAAAAATTTTCGACGTTTTTACTTTCGATAAAATATTTAAAAAATCGTTAATTGTTTTTGAAAAAAAAAAAAAAAAAATGCGTCAATAAATATTTAAAAAATTGGGAATTTTCACGTCGCTTTTATTTTCAAATATTTGCGGTACTCTTATATCTTTTTCACGATAAAAATGATCGCAGTATCGATAAAACGTCACAAAAATTCGTTAATTATTTTTCAGATCAAGAAAAACACACCCTGGGGCGGTAATACACCTCAGCGACAATCCTTTAGACCTGAGCAAGGTATGTACCCTCAAGTATTAATTACCTGTCGAGAAAAAAAAAAAAAAAATCATCGTTCGCTCCGTCGTCAAACGACTATTTGCGTCTCTCTCCGCGAGCTAGAAAAACGGAAAAAATGAGCGGAAAGAGTTAATTGTGTCCGTGGCAACTATTGTCGGTGGTATCGAAGTTTTGTAGGAAAAAAAAGAGAACAAAAAAAGTCGCGCGACAGACGCACGGGAAATCAGTTGCGGTGAAATATAACGAGAAATAGGTAGTTTCTCGCTTCATTATAAACTACGCGGGTATAAAATAAGCTTCACCTTTTTTTTTTCTTCTGTCTTCCGTCCGTGTAATCTCTGCACGGCTACTAATTTCCCTGGAGTGTCGAAACAATGAGTACGCGAGTCGTCGGGGTATCGCTCACGTGCGTCAATACGCGCTTAAATGAGCTCCAGAAGGAAAAATGAAGAAAATAAAATAATTTTCCAGATACTAATCGGATACGAAAGCGGTCAGATAGTATTGTGGGATTTAAAATTGAAGAGTGCCGACTGGAGGTGTCAGACGGACGAGCCATTGCGCTCGATCACTTGGCACCACGAGGGCAAACAGTTTATGTGCAGTCACACCGATGGATCTCTTTCGACTTGGGTACTTCGCACACTCAAACCGCTGAACGTAACTCACCCGCATGGTAAGATCTCTTCCTCGTTCGTCTCGACGTTTTTCTTCATTCCTTGTTTCACCTCCTTTTCTCTTATTCTTTTTATCATTCTTCTTCGCTCTGTTACTTTCGGACTTCGGGCCGAACGATAAATCGTATTCGCCAAGAGAGATAAAACTTTTGCGCGTCGGGGGGGTTGATTCATTGCGTGTTTGCAGCTAAAACTATGAAGGATGGCGAACCGGAACCGTGCAGATCAATTCAAAAGGTCGAATGGAAGCTATCAAGAAACGGGTAAGTTTCCAGTCGTACGATATCCGTATATTCGATCAGCAAATTCGCAAGCTCGTTGCATACGCGTTAAAGTAGTTTTTTTTATATCCAAACGATTGCGAAACATTTATCTTTCGTTTCGCGATCGCAGGGAGGCATACGTCATATTCTCAGGGGGTTTGGCGTACGATACAACCGGAAGAACGCCAAGTATAACGGTTATACAAGGAAAAACAACGACGGTATTGGAAATGGAGCACAACGTCGTTGATTTCATAACGCTTTGCGAAAGCCCGTGGACCAGCGGTACGTGGTTTACGATATTTAGCTTTTAGCGCGCGTTAACCGCACACGCTAGTCGACTGAATCGACAGGCTAATTGATACTGAATAATTGAACGTTACCCCTTCGTGGTTTGAAACCGCAATTCTCGTCCCTTCCTCTCCCCACCATCAGACTTTCAGGATCCGTATGCGGTTGTGGTGCTATTGCAGAACGACCTCGTTGTCATAGACCTACTGACGCCCGGTTTTCCATGTTTCGAAAATCCATATCCGATGGATCTTCACGAATCGGCGGTCACATGCTGCGCATATTTTGCCGACTGTCCGTCCGATCTCGTACCGGCGTTCTACTCGGTTGGCTCGAAGTCACAGAAAAAAACGGGTTTCAGTGAAAAAGAGTGGCCAATATCCGGCGGGGAATGGAGTCCCAATTCCAGCAGTTACAATGAAATTATTCTCACCGGGTTAGTAGACACGAGACTGTGTGTGTGTGTAGTTGTAGTTCAATCGTGTGCTCTCGATAAACGACTACTCGGCACGGAAAATTTATCGATTTGTCTTTTATAAACTGTTCTCAATCTATTTGTGTGTGTGGGTGTGTGTGTTATGTGGTCTGTTCTGTCTCTCTGGGCAATGCAGGCACGCCGATGGGAGCATTAAATTCTGGGACGCATCGGCCGGTTCGCTTCAGGTTCTTTACAAATTAAAAACGGCGAAGCTTTTCGAGAAGAGTCGAACCCGTAGCATAGACACGGAAGAGGATCCACTTGCCGTACAGCTAATGTTTCTATGTCCGGAGAGTCGAAAGCTCGCTATCGCTGGTGCCGGTCGACACGTTGTTTTATTCAAATTCAAGAAGGTCGAGAGCACATCGGAAGTTGTGGTAAGTTTTCGCGATGGGGGGATTTCTCTCTAAACGAGAGAAAACCGCCCGGTGCATTCGCGGAATGGGGCTTTCGCTTGCTACGTTATTACGTATCTCGCAAAAGGCAAAACCCACGAAAAAACACCGGCATAACTGCATAACTGGTTGATTGCATAACTTTCAGACGCTTGATATATCTATAACGTCGGAGGCGGGTGGAAAGGAGGCGGAATGTTCGCCGGATCGCGATTGCCCTCCTATACCGGGCACAGAGGAGTCAAAGAATCATCCGAACGAGAGTAACCATCCGCTGAGGGTTCGCGGAGGTTTGCAAAAGAGAGCGGCGGGCTTCCAAGCGACATTAATCTGTTTGACGTCAGGGGCTAACGGCGAACAACCCGAAAACATAACGGCGCTCAGCTTAAATTCATCCTATGGCCTGTGAGTTTCATAAACGAATTTTATATATGTTTTTTTCTACCCTGGAACCGCGCGCACTGCTCGTTCGCGTTGTTTGCTTCTACAATTCAATTGACAACTTCAACATTAGCTTTGGGAAATTTTTTATTCAGCGTTTAATGGTAATTAATGGAACCGAAAAGTAACTAATGGGACCACAATGAAATTTTACGGGGAAAATTCAATCGACGCTTTCTGTATTCATTATTAATGTGGCTACGGTGATAAATAAGGGGGAAACGTCAAGTGGGTGAATACACACCATTCGTTGCCAATGGGGACACCAATGGCAAGTTACTGGCAACTTTCGAGTGGAATTTGTTCCATTCTTTGCTAATACAAGTCTAATGCAATTGACGGGAAACATTCGTGCGATCATTTCTCTCATTCTTTATTAATGATAAGCTCCTGGCAAGTCATTGGGACTTGAGCAGTGATAAGTTTTCATTGGGAGACTTCAAGGAGTACTTTTACCATTCGGTATTAACGAAAGCTCGATGGAACGTAACTGCGATAGCTAAATGGTATTTCTTTCCGTACGAAATAAATGGAAAATTGAATCGAACATAAATACCTAGAACCATTGTGCTTTTATCGAAAATACACAATTAATAATTCAAGATGCATTATTCTCATTGACAGAGTAAAATAGATACCGTTCAGCGAATGGTTATTCCGTGTATCATTATTTTTCTCATTCGTTGAATGGTATTTGCATGTCATTTCTATTCTGGAATTAGAGTACCACTCAACATATTGGAAAATAATTGGCAAAAATCGAATGGCAATAAATTCGATTCTACGAATAACAATGGCAATGGGATAAAAGTACTATTCAACGAATGCGAAAGCGAATAAGAAATTGAACGGTAATATAATAGAAAATTGCATTAGTGACAAAACGTCATTAAATTATTTTAATAGAGCTTCATTAATGGTAATTCGGAAGTCACATTTTTAGCCCAAAAGTGAGATAGGGAGGGAATTTCGAAGATTTCCCGATGGGATAAGAATTTGCAAAAAATAAACTATACAGAAGTTACTAGGAAATATGCCGTTTGCATAATAATAATTCAACAAAGTTCTTAACAAATTACTTTAAAAAAAATTGCTCTACGCATCATCCGGTAACCCAACTTTTTTTTTAGCGAAAGTCTTGGATTTACTTCTAATTTTTAAAAATCGCGATTTCCGTAAAATCTTTGATCGATATTTACGAATATGTTCGATCGATTGCCCGGATTTTTTTAGCGTAATGCGCAGTGTTTCTCTGACTTCGTATCCAAAATTCGTGACTTTTTGTTAATAAAAAAACACAATTACAAAATTTGAAAAATGTGTATGAATTCAGAAAATTCATTGATCAATTACAGCGAAATAAAAGTTGGGTTACGGAATGATTCGTTGAAAATTTTTTTTAAAGCTAATTTGTTAATAACTTTTTGGCATTATTATTATGCAAAATTAATCTCCTTAGGACCTTAGATATGGTTGATTTTTTTTTTTCAGACTTTTATCCCATTGGGAAACATTCGAAATTCTCTCGGAATGTCACTTTCAGCTAAGACAGTAACAATACACCCTCCTTAATATTTCGCGAAAGGGAACGAGCCATTAATGCACTATACGAGTGTCGAATAATAGGATTAGAAAGATGCATACCAAATTTCATCGAAATTGGTTAATTAGTTTCCTCGTTATATGTCACACCAGTTTTGATAAGTACAAACTCTGTGATTTAATTGCCTTACCGACTAATCAACGATTTCTGTGCAATACAGTATGCATTCAGATTCTTCGAAAAGTTGATTCTCGTCCATTTGCTGCTCCTACAAAATTTTCGATTTTTCGAAGCCGATATACCTTTATCCATCTTTATATCTCTCTTACTTTTCCCGTCCCTTTCCCCCTCCACTTTAATATGTCGCGAAAGAAAACGACTCACGAGTAGACCGCAAGGTTGCCTAAAAACAGTGTACGGTTCCGGGTATCGAAAAAAAACAATATTTCGAACGAACCGCTGTGATGAAGAAAAAAAACGTATCTCTTTTATATTCTTTTACAGATTAGCTTATGGAAATGAATCCGGTCTAGTAATTGTGGATATTGTACAAAAGGTGACACTGCTCGTTATGAGTACCGGTGACTTTGGTAGCACAACGGATCCATATCAGCGAGCGCTGCGCAGTCCGAAGAAGCAGGACGAGGCGAAACGCGAGAACGACGACAAGGCCCGGAGTCCCAGCATAGATCAGGTAAATTTTTCATATTCTTTCGTAGCTTAAAACAACAAAAAAAAACAAAAAAACAACAAATTATATTTCCTTTATCTGTATATCCTTTTCTGCTAGTCCGTGTTATATTACCTTTGAATATTAATATTGAGATATCTCTCTACACCTTCGATCAGTCGCTAATCTTATTTTCTAGAATATTTTCGAATATATATTCCATATATATATAAATACATATATATATACTCGTTGATAGAATATTGTCGAGCTTTTCTCGTCACGATGTCCAAATAGGAAAAAGAGAAAATTAGGCGCGACGATTTTATTTAACGAAAAATCGTCAAACTGTGTCTAGATAATTGTAGAGATTTTTTTTTAGAAAACAAATGTTTAGATTAATTCGTCGTTGAAAGAACGAAGGAAAAAAAAATGGTGGCATTGTTATGGACGCGCAGGCTGTTGTCCCGTCGTTAGACCGAATCTCAACAAGTATGTTTTCAATTGAATTATATTATAGAACCGAATTCAATGGCAATTATAATTCGTAATACTCCGGAGCCGTTAATGGTGCATTATTATGTTTTTTTACATTTATTTTTTTTTTTATTCCGTAAAAACTCGGTAAATATCCTCAGTTTGGTATTCGAAGGATCGCCGTAGAAGGTTTTTTAATTCAGACTTCTTTATAGCTTGAAAAAAAGAAAAAAAAAACATTTATTACTGCATGAGAAAGTAATCGACAACTACTGGTTACACTTGTCATTTTCCATGTTACGGAAAAGACTCCCGCGCGGTTAATCGGTATAAATCCTCTCCACCTCACGCACAGTCGCACATCCGATACCAGATGTGACCAATGATTAATTAAACCGCAAATCGTTGAGCGAATTGATATATCATCGAGCTTATGTGGGCCCCCCGTTCGATCGGCCTATCGCTGCGCGTTGAGAATCCGACGGGTGATTTAGATTTGCCACTTCGAGCAGAGAATCTCATTAACGCAACTGCATTGAAAAAAGAGAAAAAAAATACATGATATGCCTTACATGATAATAGATAAATCATTTTTGTGTTTGAGTGGACAAAACAAATGGCAGCGAAAACTTTGTTCTCTCTGTTGGCTCCCCTATTGTCGCTTGACGTTTTCTGATGTACACGGCTTATGCATGCGATGAGTGTTCGAAAGCAAATATAATGTGAAATAATGATGAGAGATAAAATACGAACTCGTCGCGGATTTTCCTATCGGAGAGTTTATTTTTTTCATTATTATTCTTTTCTATGATAAACGGTTATCGGAATAGGCGGGAGGAGAGAATATCGGATATTCGGAATGCCAATCGTTCGATTCGACTCATCATTTCGTGGGCACTTATCGGCTTCGGAAAGCTCTAAACAGCAATTTCGATCAAATTAATTATTTAGAAACGGGACAAATGAGCAAAATGGCAAATGGAACATTTTTTGAGAATCATTTTTATAAATTTTATGTGAAATTTGAAATGAACTTTGAAAAAAAAAAAAAAAAAAAAAATGGTTTGAATTTGGACATTGCAAGTTAATTTCCATTTTTTTCTTTCTTCCGCTGCAATTGATTTTTTTTTTGTTTTCTATTTTACCTTAAATTTTTTCAAGTATTTCACATTTCTCGTGTTCACTTTGCCTCGCGCTCTTCTTTCGAAGAAAAAAGAAATTAACTCGTCTTGTCATTGAAATGATAATAAAGAAACAAATGCACCACTAGAGAAACTACAATAACGTTAGAAATGTTGTGTCTAGAAGCATCGTGTAACTATGTACGACGTCTTGTACACTACATATACTATATAATACATTAAACCGTATACTCGAGTTTACATAACTCGTTGATAGAAGGGAAAGTTGTGGGCTCCGACGACATTGTCAAGGATAACGGAGCACTTTGTATCTAGAAATGCCTCGCGACTCTATAGACATCGAGTGCCGCATTTTCTTGCTTGCGAATTTAACTTTTCGCGCGCGTATTTCCTGTGTTTCTCGTATTACCAACAGTCCGTCGATATCGACTTCGCTTAAAGGCATAACTAAAACTTGAATTTTGTCCGCGATATACGATACATTCACGCATCACGTATATACTCGTTAAACAGCTTTGTTGATCGCTGCACTCGCTTATTTCGATTGTTTATTTTTTTTATTTTACGAATTATATAGTACACACAATCTGCATGACCCATTTTTTTCCGTTTCTAATCTGCGTGAAAAGGGGCTTGACGACTTAAACTAAATTCGGGATTTACCGCGAAGCTACAGTTTCATGCGGGTTTTGGTAAAACAAACGTAATCCGATAACTTTGTTGGTCAACACTCGTGAATTTCGGTTCAACACAACGTTTGCTCTGCCGTGATAGCGATTCTGTGTGGCAACTATTTATATATTTTTTTACGAAATAAAAAAAGGAACTCTTTAGCGAGCATAACTCGACCGTGAGATGTGTCGCACAATTATAAAAAAAAAAACACACACAGAAATGAAACATTTTACAACAAAAATGCATTTTCCACGTTAGATAAATAAATTTACAGCGAGAACATCGACGATGGTAAAAGGTGAACAACAGGATTTTTTATTAGCATCAAACTGCATGATCGTCTATCTTATTATTTAACATTTTGTGAATTTATTATTATCACCGTATTAAAAAATAAAGTTGCCGATTATTTAGAAAAAAACACGATTAATGATGAAAACCGATAAGAAAAAACAATAAGAGAGAACAAATCTCTGCAGCGTACGTTGATGTTTTTGGCCGCATGATATATGTATATCGGTAGTTTTGAATGCCCTCGCTGTGTTGTGTTTATGGGTAGAAAATTGTTGATTGTCGATGAGTGTGTACTGTTCATTAGTTTATTTTATCGATATAACGTCAGCCTGTCGTCTCTGAATAATCGAACGCGCGAAAAAAAGGATGAAAAAAAACAGCCATCGAGCCTTATCGGCGTTGCAGACTCGGAAACTCGAGAGAAAGAGAGGGGGTGGGGCAAATAACAATAATGGAGATTACCGTATTGACGAGGAGAGGAAAATTATTATAGGCACAAAGTAGACACCCTCTAAAGTTTAAGTTACGACCGATAGAACGATTACGATAGGAAAATAGTTGACGGTAAGAAAAACTGAGCACCAACGCGGTAGATCGTGATGGAGGTTCGACAAGCCTTTTTTATTTAATTTTTTTGTCAACCTACGACATCGTTAACTAGAGAATTTCTATGAGCATCTTAGGTTACTTAATCCATACGCAGAATAAAAATCAGTTAAATATTCATAAATCGTCAGGGGACCATAATGTCTGCACTCTTCTTGGAGGAAAGACCGGATCATAAAAAGAAAACAAAAAACATTTGCGCAAACACGCTGGGAAGTGACAAGTGACCATGTGATTGCGATATTTCTCATAGATAAATCGACTCAAGTGTAACAGCGGAATACTTGATGTTATTGAAAAAAAAAACGCGCCTGAAATCAAAAGTTGATACGAAGTAAAAGAAAGGAAAAAACAATAGGGATTCACAGCTATATCTCTGACCCCCATGTCTTAGCCCACTTGAACTGATTGACTGTGCACACGTACTGTACATACATAGATCAACCAGATTCATCGAGAATCGACGACAGAAAGCGAGACATTATTAGCACCAGTAGGGGAAAAGGTTTCTTCTTCCTCCTCCTTGCACCATCCACAACAACAGGCGCACCATCAACTATCCTCATTTCACGAAGAGTGTCACGGTGTGAACAGTGATAACAGAGAGAGCACCGATGACACGAGCACCAAGGACACGAGAAAATCGTCAAACCATACGAATCCAGATGACACCGATACCCGCAAGAGTTCACCGTGGAAGAAACAATTCAAGAGACAACTTAGCAGAGTTGATATAAGAATCAAGAATACCTTCACACCGTCCACCTCGTCGTCTCACAATGGGGTACTTGTATTGCTTTTAATGTCAAGAGCTTAGAAAACAAAACAAAAAAAGAAAAGAAATAACTAAAGAAAAAAGCGAGCTTCCGAAGCTGTGCCCTGTACTACTACCTACCTACTACCGCTGACGCTGCTGCTACTACTAAATCTACAAGTTAAAACCGTTTAAGCCGTTGCGGGTGCACAACATTTACAATCGCATGAAATTAATTAACCATTGAACGTAAGAATGCGTGGCTTTTAATGATCTTTTTCTTTATTCTTTCAACGTTCAATACGTCCCAACTAGAGCTTTGTTTTTATTTTTTCATTCACTAATCGATCGATCAGCCGATTGTCGTGATTGAATTTCATGGGTCCCAGTGTAACTTATTTTATGTTTTCTGTTTCTTTTTAATTCGCATAAATAATTGTAACGATATTATGGCCATTCTTCCCAACGAAGAGTTTTTTTTTTTTTTCTTTCACCAGTTGATTATTTATCGTTTACACGAATTATACCGCGTTATACAAACAGGCGAGCAGCAACAACGCAACGCAGAAACATTCGTCGTCGACGTTCTACTGCAATACCTCGGATATTCCGGAAATGTCGAGGATCGTCGACACGGTGGAAACGGAAGCGTCGACAACGCTGACGACGCGCTCGCCTCAGAATGAAAAGATCAGTCCGGAAGCGAGCGTTGCGAATACCGCAACAACGACGCCAACCGCGGCGAACAATTATGCCAATATCGAGAGGAGAGATTCCGATGGTTCAAGAATGACCGGCATTGCCGAGGATCCAACGGCGGGCGCTGTGCGACCTGTTGATTTGCCGCTATTCGAGAACGACGACAAAATAACGGAGATGAAGAGAATGGGAAAAACGAAGAGCACCAAGGCGCGTTTGTTGTCGGTGCCGAATATAAAGTATCAAAAGAACGACGGGACGATAGGCTCAACAAGATCGGAGGAATCCACGGGTGTCGAGTCGTTCGCCGGAAACCTAATGAGAAGAATCAGTAAGTGTTTACAAATCCACAAAAAATAAAAAAAAATAAAAATAAAAAAAAAAAAACGTAGCTAAATAAATAGCAGAGTGTTTTAATTGCATAAAACTTACATGTCATGTTTATTAACAAAATAGAGTTCGTGTTACATAATATATCTCGAAACTATATACATATATGTGTATATATATAGCGTGTGCGTGTGAGTGAATTTAGAAATTTTTTTTCTCTCATAATATCTGTCACAAGCATTCGTGTGGTATGTGAAAGTAATAGTCTGATGTTTCGTTACAATTTCTTTTTTTCGTTTCTTTTATTCAATTTCAATTCGTCTAATGATACTTTATCGCAGTTTAGCTGTGCTGGCGTTTTACGAATACATTTCGATAATAGTGTGACGCTGGGTACCCAAGAGACCCGCATTGTCCACAATAAGAACAAAAAATGGTGGTGACAACTACAAATTTTATAGTTAAAATAGCGCGATAGTTACTTTTTTTTAGCTAACTGTACCAATCGTGTATATTCGATACAACTGTAAATATTAGCTACGGCAACGCAAATTTCTTTTCGAAATTTACGTGTGTTCTCCACGAAAGTAGTTTTCCAAGAGAGATATCATACGATGAGCATTCTTACGGTGACGTGGAAGAAAATACTGCCGACCGAGCTCCCCTTGGCGAAGTCTCCGAATAATAACCATTTAAAAAATGCCACTAAATACCATTGACTCTCTACTAACGGTAATTCAATGGAGTTTTGCCAATGGTATCACTCCCACTTATATTACCTTTCAATTCCCTCTTTATTTTCGCATTCGTGAAATCGTATTTTTATTCCATTGGTCATTTGCAAAATGGGTTCAGTTTCCGTTTGATTATTTTCATTCACTTGTATTCTTATTTCAGAATACAGAAGGTATGTTAATACCAGTCAATGAGTGTGAAAAGTCATGATATACCGCGAATATCACTCGTTTAAACGGCATTTACGTCGTTCTGTCAATGAGGATTTTGTATTTTGAAGTATTAACTGTGCATTTTTGAGAAAAGTCTATGCACAATAAATAGATTAGATGTATGATTAACGTATTTATGTTCGATTCATTTCCTATTTGCTTCGAATTGTAAGAAATACCATGCAAGACATTTAAGTGATGTTTCATTAGATTTGCGCGAACAACAAATGGAAAAGCGTGCCCCTTGAAGTCCTCCAATGAGTTCTCATTGGATGCTTATTAGTAACAAACTTCGCATTGGTATTGGTAACGTGTAAGAAAATGTACTACTATTATGTCTCAGCAACTCGCTAGTAGATTCCCATTAATTAAAAATGGCATAAAGTACCACTTGAATGTTGACATTGATTAGCCATTTCACTCCCATTAGCAACGAGTGGAACAAAAAACCCCTAAAAAGATCACAAATCGCTGTTATGGCTCTCCTATTGATAACGAATTGGGATACATACCACTTGAAGTGTACTCTTTGTTTATCAGTTGATTCCCATTAATAATTCATGAATTCAGTTCTCATTTGTTCCGAATGGTAAGAATTACCATTATAGCTACCATTCGACTTCCGTTGATAAAGGACGACAAAAAATACCTCCTGAATTTCCTCAATGAGTTCATATTGGGTGCATATTGGTAACATGCGAGAAAACGTACCGATGTTCGTGTTCCGGGTATTCGTCAATAAATTCGCATTAATAAATCATTGGACGGCCATTAGTAACAAATGGAACAAAACACCTCTAGAAAATTCCTAGTAAAGGGTCATTGGCAAACGAATTGAAATACACATCACTTGAATTCACATTGATACAAAGACCCACTGGTATATCGCCCTTTGGATAGATGGAATCCTATTGATAACTAATGGTAGGACACGTCACTTCTTCTTGCCCCATAAATTACCTTTCGGTCCCATTTATTACCATTAAAAACTCAACGGAAAACTTTGCTCCGCGTCTTAAGTCTTTCAGTCCTATGAGCCGACAAGCCAGTGCTTTACCTATTACAGTGCTTCTTCCTAAAGAGATATCTATAGGCGACTGCAATTGTGCATTGAAGATACTTGTCGATGAATCTAACTGAGAACAGTTAATGAAAAATGGTAATCGCGGCAAAAAAAAAGTTGTCACTATGCAAAAAAATAACTATCGCCGTATTTGACTAATGTATTCATAGTTGAAGTAACTATGAAAATTATGTCGAGTTAATTATGAATTAGTTACGATAACTACGAGACAAGTTAATGTAACTATAAAAATGGTCACATCAGCCAACAACTTATTAGTTATTCCAAAATAGCTGCTAACACTACCATTTCTCTGCGTAGCAGAACTCCTCTCGAGGATTATTTCTGTCCACCGAGGAAAGCTCGAGTAATGTTAGCGTTGAGAATCCACTTTACACAGCATCCGATCAATTGTTTGATGGTTTAACGTTTATACAGTCGGAAAGCATGCATCGCTGATAAAGTGTGTGTTTATTTCAGGTCATTATGACCGCTGTTCACGCACACTGGCTATACTGTTTTCATAGGGAAATTCTCAAAATGAATTCCTCAGTAAGGAGGAATTATTATTGTTACCCAAAACGCGCGCGAAATATTGCCAATTTCTCTGCCTTATACCCCAAAAACTCCCCATCGTTTGAGGATGTGCCTTGGATGCTCTTAGACATTTTCCATAACGAAAAAAAGCATAAACCATGCATTCGTTGGGCTATATTTATATCTCTTAGCTAGAAAAGCTTCGTTGGATATAAAAAGTTGATAAAGACAGTAATTGCGTCCTAAATGTGACGAGAGAGATATAGACACATGTAGAGTCTTAAATAATAGTCAGTCAATCAGTTCGGTTGAGACACAAAACGCTGCTGTTTTTATACTCTCGTTTACTGTTCGTTGGACGAACGTTAAACCGATTTTTTTTTCTTTACTTCAGGCTTTGCAAATACACACACACCTACACATAATTTTGTAATTGCCTGACGTCGAGGGTATAAGCTTTATTGATACGACCGATGCTAGAGTAGAGGCGAGAGTTTTGCAAGCGCAGTGCATAAAGCTTTTTTTCTTTTTCTTTTTTCTTAACAAATCGATACAGTAGGTAACCTGGACAATCGCGTTCACGCTATTGTAATCCAACAGAGTAGTAGATACCTCAAGAAAACCTGGCGAAACAAGTGCTCGTGTTCTCGTCGGTAGAGTAAAAAAAGAATTGTCGCGTGGAAAGCGAAAAAATAGAAAAAAATTAAAATGAGAGAGAAAGCGAGAACTCTTCATTCTTCTACGAATCTTTCTTTTTTCAGATATTTCAAAAAATGGTCCGATTGTCTAGAAGAATCACGTTATGTTTACAGAGCTGGTACACGATTATTAAGGTAAATTCGTAAAAACTGCAAGAGGAGCTAAAAAAATAAAAGATTTTGAGAAAACAAAAGAAACGCTCGTTGCGCATAAATAATTGCATCAAGAACGATTTATGAAAAGCTAGGAGCTTATAAAAAAGTCTGTTTAGTTTGTCTAGCGCCCCCCCCCCCCCCCCCCCCAAACCCCCCGTATGTGTCTCGAGGTGTGATTTATTGTAATTGTACGAGAGAAAAAAAAAAAAAAAAACCACACACGATCATTCATTTTTCGATGAATGTAACCTACGAGGTCATTTGGATAGAAGAGTGCAGACACGTTGATTATATATTTGCGAATACTTTTTTGTTTTATTTTCATAAATCCACCGCCGAGAGATGAGAAGGCAAGAGTAGGCGATAGGCGATGATGCTACTTTCAATGTGTAGAGGGTGCCTACTATTGTAGATTACGTAGAATGTGTATGCTGCGATTTTTTTTTTTTTTTAGTGATTTACATATACACCATCCTACATGAAACTTAATACGGATTTAATAATTATGGACTCAACGCGTGTGATAAAAAAGAAAAATCCGTTCAATATCCATTTATTGCATTTATCTTATGGGCGATATCGAGATTCGAATATCGATTTATTCGGCATTTCCAAGTGCTGCTAATTCGTAACTTTGTTCTTTTTTTTTTGTACTCTCTCCTTTACTTTGCATGCCGTTCAGAATGCCTTTATGTATGACGAATAATTCAAATTTTCTTTTTTAATTTTTTTCTATAGCCGAAAGTTTATCAACGTATATATTTCCTTCGCAGTTCGTTCGACATTTCGTAAATACCTTTGCGTAATTTTTTCGAAATCCTCGCTTCTTTGTTGCCTTTAAACATCTTTGATATCGTATAATATACATCGAGTTTTATTCCGAGTACCCATCTCTTCGAAAAATGAATTTTTTAATTGTCCCAACACAATCGATTAACATACTGTGCTTTACTAATGTAATTTTCACAATTTACCGAAGGGGAAGAATTCAATAATTATTCGACGCCCGATCTTGTATAATTATATAATCTAAAAAAGAAAAGAAAAAACAATACATTTTTTGTTTTTTTTTTTTGAGTGAAAAAAGGATTATTGTTCTTGAACACTTTTTCAGGTTCAAATCAATTTCGCGGTCTTCCCTGACAGCAAGTTTGATTCAGGTAAAATTAAGGATTCTCGAACCCTCTTTTGGTTCATCCGCCGAGAGAAACAGTTGAATAATAATATTTAATACGTGCCAATTAAGTGCCTCCATTCTTTCTTATCATTCAGTATTTCAGTAGGCAGTTTTTAAGCGTTGATCAATGCGCCGACGTTTGCGCCGATATTCGTTATTCGATTTATTTTTTAATATTTATTTATTTTTTTCTCATCGAGACAAACGACGTTATCGCCGTCGTCGCATTGATAGCGCTATTTGCATTAATCAATGAATCGATTTTTCAACGCGATTTCTACGTTGCTTGTAGGATTCATTTGATTATATATTTAGCTTAGAACAATCGAATTTGCTTATTCAATTTATCTACGGCTAATTATTTCATTTTTACGTGTATTCCTTGCATACATATTATATATTATACAAAATATATCAATTTGATTATTGTGCTGATTCGAAGGGCCGCTGTTGCACAGCAACGATTTTTTTAAATTCCACTATTATTAATTATATTAATAATATTTCCGCTGTTACGGTACACACATATAGACACGGTATTCAGCTGCTTGCTCCATATATTATTTTTGATTTCTTATTTCATCAACGTTTACGTAATGAATTTTTTTTAAATCTCGTAGCTGGCAGTTACATGTTACCCCTGAAACTCAATTCACTAAGCATCACACAGAGTCCGTATTCGGTGTTAATATATTATTATAAATATATACGTAATATTATATATATATATATTATTGTCGGTAAAATGTTGCCTTCAGAGCTTTTTGAAACGATTCGAGTGGCCTGCACGTTAATAGCAATAGTAATGTCAATAACAATAATAATAGTATGATAATTGATAAATCATCAAATAGTTTTCGACTCGCAAACGAGTCGATTTAATAGTATTTTCGATGACCGATGGCAATTGGAGTTTATGGTTTAAATAATTGACTGACTGCTATGAAAGACTCTGCATAATTAGCGAAGCACCCAATGCCGGAGTTTGTAACCTCACCGAGTATTCCACGAGTACGACGATGAGAATTCTATTCGTCGAATGAATCTTCGAGGACTTTACGAGGGTTCCTCGTGCAAGAAATGACCCCAATGAAAAAAAAAATCGGTTATTTACGAGACTCGCGGTCATTGCTAATCGGCGTTTTTTTTTTTAAGATGTAAGACTCGCCGATAGGACTCTACGACGATACCATCGATCGATAGACTGATTAGGAAACATCGGTAATAATGGTACTTGATGGGATTCCAGGCGAAAAATATAACTAAGGGTGATTTAGCTTGAAACAAAAAGAAAAAAAACCGCAATGAAGATCCATAAAACAGATTGCATAATTCGCTGTCGTATTTTCTTCTCACAAAGCTCGACGATTGTAATCTGAGAAAAAACAAAAAAAAAAAAAAGAATTGAAAAAGTCAGGGCGATTGCTATATGTAAAATTTACATGATTTGTAGATGAACGGGATGTGCGTTTCGCCTACAACCGGACGCAGTGTGATGAGTGGTGGAGTTGTCGTTGGTGGTGAAAGATGTGATGACGTTGATAGTAATGAAGGGAGTAGTCTCGGACGAGGAAGTGGCGACGGTGGTCTTTGCGGCGATGGTAGTGGTGGTAGTGGCATAATAATACGCCACGGTACGCGGGGTAATAACGCTGCCGAGGGTGGCGGAAATTCTGGAGCTGCGACCGGTTACGATGATGGAATTATCGGTGGTAGCGTACCTTACCGCAAGGCTGCCACGGATTCTGGAACACGCCACTCACGTCCCCACGGTATAAGAAAATTACAAAAGTGCCTGAGCACTACGATCAGCAACTACGAAGCAGAAGGTTCGAGCTCTGGCAGCTTTTCGGCAAGCCACGCATTCCATGCGCAATGCAGTCTCGATATTCGCAACCTCACTACAACCACTCCCCAGGCTTCTTTGACCTCCCAGTCAATCCTCACCAGCGTCAGACAGTATAGCAGCTTTGGTAGTACAACAGCCAAAATAATTTTAAAACTTCAAAAAAGACAACAAAAATTATGAAAAAATAACAAACAAAAAACGTCTATCTTTCTATATCTCTTTCTGAATCGTAGAAACTATTCTCTATCTATCTATCTCTCTATCCTAGACATCTTCGTCACCGGTTACATCTTAGCTTTTTATCACTCTGTTTTTACAATGCCTTACGTTTATATTTTTTTCTTCTGTAGGGGAGAACGGGCCAAAATCGGAATACAAGTTCAGATTTTTTTTCGACGTAAAATTTCATTTGTTTGGAATTATGTTTAAAAACGCAAAAATTTTGAAAATTTTCTCGGTTTTTATAAGCCCCGCTTATATTTTGCTCCGCTCTCTCCAGATTCTTAATTTTTTCGAAAATTCTTCTTCGCTCTGTCTTCGAGCTGAATCAATGTTACGTTCACCACTACTATCGCTAAGTGTAGACAATGGCTACCTGCTAGACCAATGTTCTACTGGATATAATAATGAGTGATAAAAAACCACACTGCCACCAAAACGACTCACACTGATATTTCAAATTATTATATATACAAAAAAAAGTCAAAATAGTATATAAACACTTGTGCACTCGTTTTGTAATCTAAGTATTGTGATGATCAAAGTCTCTATCTCTGTGAACTATTGCGTGAAATATTGCACATAGGGATCGAAGATTTCTTTATATATATATTACATATATATATATAATAGTTGTACTTTCCACAGCACAAGCATTACGAGAAATACCTTCTTTCTGTCTATTTCTCTGTATATTCTTCGTTTCCTATCTGCCTGTACTAGCAGCATAATTCTCTACTTTCGCTATCCTTCTAACGGATTTTACAAGCCTACACTTACGCCATTGTTTTTTTTTTTTTTTTTAATATAATTCACGTACAACTGTTATTTCTTTTCCCGATGAGAAAGAGATTATCGTTCCCGCGGCCATTTATCAAACATCCCAGTGACAATAAATACTTATAACATGACTAGGTATACGCGCGCGCGGCTTACTCCCGCTATTTATTCAACGATACACAACGTGCAATTTTCTACACAGCGAACAAATTCGTCGGACAACCGGACTCATTCGAACGTTGAGCGCGCTGTGCCAAATATTCTACATCGTGACTCGAAAATTAAATTACAAATGAAGAAACAAACAAAAAAAAACAACGCGAGTCTCTGAATCTATCAAGCATGTGCATGAGATGTTTAGAGTGATAGCGAAAATCACCCTATTAACTTGCTAGATATTTTCAAGACACCAAAGACCAACCGATGAGAGTCTCGTTGTTCCGTTTTTCTTTTTTTTTCCACAACAATCCATCGCCAGACACGATGCAAACTGTCGGATAGCCATCGCAAAGATTCCGCGGATCGACTTTTTTTTTGCACGTTCTGCGAATCTGAACAAACGCCAATATTTTTTCCATAGGGTCCGATTAATAGATGAAGATATCTAACGGTAAAAAAATCCGATGTTAAACATCGATCCACCACTGATTTTGGTCCACTAACTAAAAAACTATCGTTAATCAAACGCGATTGCCGACTCTTTCGGACCACACAAAAACTCCAAAAACTCTATATCTATCCGATCGAATGAATGTGAATGTTATGAAAAAAAAAAAAGACAATCAATGAAAGACAAGATATCATGACACATTATTATTATTATTGTTGTTGTCGTTGTTGTTGTTGTTCTTGTTGTGACTGTGCTGTTTACTATTATTATAAACTAAAAGACTACTAATACTTTTGTGTTGAACATTTTTTTTTTTTTTTTTCGTTTCTCGTTCGATAAACGATACGATATATATATATATTATTTTTTTTGTTCACGAAAAAGAATTATACAATAAAAAGACATGCATCTAAATTGTCTCACGCATGCCTAGTAGAGAAAAAAAAACCAATAAATTGCGACGGTCATTGAGTCGTTTGTATAATCTGTTGTTTCGTTTTTCGGAATGCTGGCCGGATAGACAAACTCGACAGTTCGTTTCAACGCTCGCGAAGCTCGAGTATGTCGTCACTCGAAAATATTGCCACTGAAACCATCAGCTGCCTTACATTTGCCGATTCCTACACGAAGAAAAGTGGTACGAGCGATCGATGGAACACTTTATTTCGTTATCGTCGCGATGAAATAATAACTGACAAGACATTTTCTTTCAGACGCCAACACTTTACCAACTCTGTGGATTGGCACGTCTTTGGGTTCGATACAAACTATCGTATTTAACTCACCTGCGCCTGAGGAACGTACAGTTCAGCCTGTGATTATTTCTACTTGTAGTGAGTAAACCCGTCTTTTTTCGTGCTGTCTAACGGTTATGCAAATCCGTGAAATATCGGCGAGATTTATGTAATTTAAAAAATTAGTATTAATTCTTTTTATTCAATTTTATCGAACCACTTATCGGATTTTCCCCTATTGTTGAAGACTAATAGAAAATTAAGGTTGATAGCAGATTATCCAAAAACCGATACTGGCCTTCGTATTTTATAGCATTTTGGATTTTTTTTTCAATTACATTCTAATTTATGTACAGTTACTCGAAGCTATCGAGATGAATTTTATATTTATAGGAATCGACTGCTATTAAATAATGTTTCGTAATAGATTTAGCGGAAATCAAAGGTCTTTAAAGTTATTTGTTTGAAATTCTCAGAAAATCAGGAAAATTTAGACAGGAACATAAGGATAAATAGACAGGAAATTAAGGATAAATTTAAGGAAGGCGTATGGTATCTTCATTACAGCATATTCATTTTGCATAATAATTACAAAAAGTTGTTGACAAATCATCTGGTAACCTAACAATTTTTTAGCGAAAGTCAATTCGTTAATTTTTTCGAATACATATACATTTTTTTTAGTTATGTAAATTTTTGAAAATCTTATTTTTGTAAAAATCTTTGATCGATATCTGCGAATGTGTTCGATCGATAGCCGCGAAAATTTTTGAGTGTAATGCGCAGTATTTCTCCGAACTCGTAGCCAAAATTCGGAACTTTTCATCCATAAAAAAAAAAAAAAAAAAATATTAGATAAATTCTAAAAAAATTTGTATGTATACAGAAAAATGTACGGATGAATTTCTACAAAATAAAAGTTGGGTTACCGGATGATTCGTCGAACAATTATTTTTAAACCAAATTTGTCAATAACTATTTGGCATTATCATTATACAAAATGAAATGTTGTAAGAATCGTCTATATGGTTAATTTTTTTTCAGTTTTTTATACCATTTCGAAGTATTCGAAATTCACTCGGAATCTCCCTTTACTTTGGATTGTAACGATACATCCTCTTTAAAGATCTTGAAAGCTTCTTGCAAAATAGTACATGAAAATGAATGAGTATTAACGTTATTGTTATTTATAAATAATAAAAATATTTCCTATAATGCAAAAAAATAATCGTTAAAGCACTAAAAAAATGTTGAATTGTCGTTGAAACATTTGCCACGAAATGGTTGTTTCCATACACGCTAATTACGCTACATCACCGAATGAAGTTTTTCGTTGCTATCAGTCGCGTGAGTCGCGTAATATCTATAAAAAAATGTACTGAAATGTTCATAATTTTCATCCGAAAAATCTGCAAAGATTAATTTGTTAACTACCATCGTTTTTAAAAATATAATGAATCACTCAAGAAGAAGTATTAAATTTGAATACTAATCTTATGTACACAGATGGATCATCATTTAAATTGAAAGGAAGCATTCTGACGATGTCTTTCTTGGATTGCAACGGAGCCCTTATCCCATATTCCTACGAATCCTGGAAAGACGAGAATTCTGACAGCAGAGATCGTAACAGTATGTCCGGAATTTCCTTCGTTATGATTATTATGAGGAATTTTGATAATTAAAGCGTTGTAATATGTTTATCATAGAGAGTCAGGGAAAAATTGGAAACAGCAGAATGTCCCCGTTGTTGAACGCTCAAGTGTCGAGCGGCGATGGTTTCGAGGACCGACAATTTGTCGTATTAACATCGGAAAAACAGGCCAGAGTCGTTGCTCTACCGTCACAAAATTGTGTCTACAGGCAACAGCTCGCCGAGACACATATCGTAATTAAAGCAGAAATTACATCTCTCAAAGGTACGTCACTCATACAGCTCCGATATTAATTAATTACGAAAAATATTTAGCCTACCGAAAGCCCTCGTTTAATCAAAGAGTTTTGTGTTAATATTCGCAGACAGCGTTTGCCTCGTATGCTACGTATCTAATGGCCACATAGCGATATACAGTCTACCTAGTCTCAGGCCATTGATAGACGTTGATTTTCTACCACTGTTAGATCTAAGGTAAGAGAATAATAGTCATCCTTCCGATACTTCTTTTTTTTTTTCTTCCAACAATTTTATCGAAATAACCATATATACCATATATAGCCATCGAGAAAGCCATCGTTGAGCAATTCAATTATTATTTTCCTTTTCTTTTTCGCACCAACGATCTCGAGTATTCTGCACTTTGACGATTATAATACTATTCACATAGAACGCTTCGATGAACAATTATATTAAACGAGAGACAAACATTCATTTTGTAAGATACATCCATCATTTTTCGGCGACGTCTTGATAATTTCTCTGTCGGCGCTTCTCTTTATTTTTATTTCATTTTTCAGTTCATTTTCAAATCATTCGGTATCGCCTCCAAGCAAATTAACA
The DNA here is from genome assembly GCA_934046635.1 of Buathra laborator. Lineage (NCBI taxonomy): Eukaryota > Metazoa > Arthropoda > Insecta > Hymenoptera > Ichneumonidae > Buathra > Buathra laborator. The sequence goes on from OW203896.1 coordinate 1,336,771, forward strand.
TAGGCATGCAAATTTTATTCTCTCCTCTTCTCTTCTACACATAATGCACTCGTTAACCCTTAATACGCTCGTCAGGCATGCATCATTGTAGAAAACAATTTATGACTCGAGCACCGTTACTGCACAGAATATTTTTCTGCGCCAATTACCAGCAACGTTTACCGAACCGCAGGGGATGATTCGTATTCCCAATTAAACATTAGCCGGGTATAACTACGATAAAAAAACAAAAAAAAAAAATCTCATTAACACGCAATGTTTCCACGGAAAATACGACGCATTGATAATTTGTTAATTGCCTCAGGGAAATATTTATACCGCCGCTGTGGATACAAAAAAAAAGGGTCTTAAGGGTTAACACAACGAGATATGAAAAAAAAAAAAAAAAAAAAAATGACCTGTACTCGCGCGCGGGTTATTATCTTCGCTTTCTACTGTTTCTGTAATTTCTAACAGTTTTCAGACTACGAAACACGGCATTGTAGACCCCATGTTGTCCATATGGGGTCATCAACTCTTTGTAAATGGCGATACCGATCAGTAAGTCATTACAACTAAATATACCGCTCAATCTCACCTATATAACTTATATAATAATATAACTAACTCTAGTCACACTCTGTTATCGCCGCAGCTTCTGATAACACTGTTGTTCAATTAATCTCCTTTTATGCAATTACTTTTAACTTGGAATTCTTCTATTTTCCTCTTTCTTCCCTTCTTTCTAAAAAAATGATACTCGACGTTTTTTTTTGGCGATTCCTCTCTCTTCTCTTGCTCTTACCAAACGAAATAATCTTAATCCGGCGCATTCGTTGAGACGAAACGGGAAAGACACAACACCGTGCAATCGTATAAAATAACTTAAACTCGGTTAATAGATTAATTGCGTCGTAAATACGATAGTTTGATTAACTGTCATCAAATAACGATTAGCGGATTTAATTGAAAGGTGAGTGACTCTCGCGAGAGTCGACAAATTTTTAATGCAAATAATGTTTTCAATCGAATATTGTACATAGCTGATAAGGCCTCTTTAATGATCTTTACGATTTATATAAATATTTCCGATACTCTTCTTAGTCGCACATATTTTAGGCAATATAATAATTAAACTATTATTATTGCTCGGCACTGCAACAACTTAGACGAGAAATTGCATGGACCGAATAAATCTTCACGTTTCGCCATCACAGCGCTCTCTCTTTCTATCTGTGGCTCAATCGATTTTCTATTTTCATCAATTTTTTACATATTAAATAAATAAACAAAAGTAATATGTATAGAAAAGAATATGCAAAGCTCAGCTAATTACGCTAAACTAATTAAGCCTTTCGCAATCGGCATTAACACTAACAAAAATTATTGCTTCTTGCGCGTTATGGACGATTTTATTTTTCTTCTGATACTTATACAAAACATTGGAATCGGAGACGGGTGTCAGGTTTTTCCCGTTATCGGACAGCGATTGCTCACGTCGATATCCGTGCAGACGAAACGTTTTGTTTCCACAAAAGGTATCGTAACGCGGCGCGGTATCTCAGCGTTAATGGATAACATTTATTTGCAGAATCGCGAGAACGATTTGCTTCAGCAACAGGGGACACGCACTGTATCTCTCATCACCGACAGAAATCCAGAAGTTTACCGTGTCCAATGAATTTTGGTGAGTTATCTCCGAGTTTTTTTGCGAGTAACACTCGTTTGCCGGCATTTTTTGTTTACACAAGTAACACGATAGTAGACACGCTTCGCGGGTTCCAGTATATTTTTCGATATGGTAATGACGAAAAAATACGATTTTTTTTCAAATCCGTAAAGGGATTAAAAACTTGTGCACTTTTTTTATGATAATTTTTTTTAATGAAAAAATAACCATATGATAAATAAAGTAATGCATTTTTTTTGTTATTTCGTTTTCAAATTTTTTCACGTTATTGGATTGAAATTCTGTGTATAAGATTGGCTCTCCTTTGAATTTTTGCCTATTTTATGAAATTCGCAATATTTTGAAAAATAATCGAGATAACTCCACCGCCTCCATCTCGAGCTAAATCTCAATAATTCGGATACTAAATAAAATTGGATTAAAGATCTCCACAACTAACGACAACAGTGTCGTAGTATAATAAAACTACAATTAATGGTATATAAAAATCTTTACAACGCAAACAAAAAACCTCGGAAATCGAAGATTTTTACATTGCCTCCTCATTTAATTTACTTTGCTCGCAAAGCTTTCTGTATGAAGGAGACAAACAAATTCCAGAATATGCTTTCTAACAGTACAAGTTTCGCGAGTAAAGGAAATGTATGCGGAAGTTTCGGTGCTTTGCGAAAATAACTCAAGCAATGAAAAAGAAAACGCGAAAAAACACTATCGAAGCGTTTGAAAGAAGGTTTTCCGTGTATTTTTTCTCATTGAACACAAAAATGCCTAAAATCGATTGAGATATTGCTGATTATTGGAAAAAATGTCAATATATTTTTTTTGGAGCCGCTTGACATTTTTCACAAATAGATTTCTAACTTCGGACTCTTTTCTCTTCAATTAGAAACCAATAAAGCGGCTTTTCAATTGTTCGTACTCTACTATCCCATTTTTTCCCTTAAAATCGGTATAATTTTACACGTTTCTCATCGGTTCTTTCAAATCTCTCTGTTGAGAAATTTCTTCGTTCCACGGCGCGATCTCCTCTGAAGAACTTTATTATACATCGATAACGCGAGATATTTGACTCAGTAATAATATTTATAAGGTGAATAATAATTTTTCAGCGCGGAGCTAACGGAGATGATGGGCGATTTATTCGTCGCTCACGATATGCCGGAACCTCCGAAAGAAAGTTTCTTCAAGGGGTTGTTTGGCGGTGGATCTCGAAGTTTAGACAGAGAAGAATTATGTAAGTGTGAAAAAAAAAAAAAAAAACGCTATACAATTCCTAATTGGTTGGTCTCTTAAATTTGATGGATTGACGATTGTCGATTAGTTGGTGAATCGAGCGGTCGAGCATCGCGAACAGTGGCAAAACACATACCAGGACCGGACGCCCAGACACAGGCATTGCGCGAACGGGTCTCAACGGCCACGGGCGATGTGGCGATGGCACATCAGATGGTTATGGAACGCGGTGACAAATTGTCGCAACTCGAGGAACGCACGGCGCGCATGATGTCGGAAGCGGAAAATTTTTCGGGTTCGGCACACGGGCTTATGCTCAAGTATAAGGATAAAAAGTGGTACCAGCTATGAGGATGTCACTCGTGCCATTATCAGTGGAATGACGATAGAAGAATAATATGTAACTTAGCGTTCGCAATTCATCCCGTGAGTTATGTCGTAAATTGATAGTAATGAAACCTCCGGTTTCCACCCGAACGTGAATTTGCCCGCGCAGACCCCAAGACTCTATACTCTATACAACACTATTAACGCACATGAATAACAAAAAAAAAAAAAAATTTAACGAAAAATAAAAAAAAATGCATCAGAGTAGAGACGAAAAATTAAAAAAAAAAATTGAAAAATGTTGAATACTTCGATCCGAGACTTGGCGCGGGTGCTATCGTGGTTGTTATTAATTATTATCACTATGATTATCGATTATTATCATTGCTATGAAGATTCTATGATTATCATTGAATGAATAATCTTGTATATAGTCGCACGCACACGGCTACGCAAAGAAAAAAAATTGAAAAAAAAAGATAAAAAGAAAAAAACAAAAAAAAAAAACAATACACCGAGAGATACACAAAACATACACACTACATGTGTACACGTTTACGTTGGAGATTCTGCTAGTATACATATTATTACATATATATGATAAAAAAAAAAACAAAGAAAAAAAAAAAAAGAAACTAAAACGTGGAAGCGGAGTTGAAAAATGCGCATGTAAGTTCAATGTATGGGATGTAAAAGTCAATACAAGACGGTGTTTGATATTTTGCTTCTTATTTTATGACGGTCGTTGATTCATTCGGACGTCCCTGTGACTAAAACACTAACTATAGTATTATAAAAAAAAACTATTTGTCTCGCCAACTCGCGTCGTTTAGCGGCAAGTGAGAGCGTGCATTTTACAAAAAAAGAAAAGGGAACTTTTATTCATTGTTATCTCAACTGGATTGAGATCAGAGTTTAATTGATTACTTGGTTTTCCAATGACCAACTAAACAACAGTTTTTAAATGTAATGAGATATAGAAAGAAAAGAAGAAACAAAAAAAAAACACTGAGCACACGTATCCTCTTCGTTTTACTCGCAGAAAAGAAAATAATATAGATGAACAAAAGAAACAAAAAAAAAAAAAGAAGACGAAAAAAATCCGCAGAGACGCTGTTCCGAATGCATTGACAATAAATGTAGGTGGTAGTCGAAGAACACAAAATAAATGAAAATTGGCCAATGATTTTAACGCTACATTTTTTCGAGGTCGTAAATAACTGGTGCGTCAATGCAGCAACAAAGACAATTTTAGGTCGAACGAAGGGGGGGAGGATATCGAAGAGAGTCGTAGTGATAAGAAAAAAAAAAAAAAAAAAAAATCGTAGTTAATCGCTAGACGTGTTATGTATATAACAATGTCAAAAAAAAATAGTAGCATATAAACTGTACGTTATGAAAAAAAAAGGAACAAAAAAGAAAAACCGCAACAACCAACCGTTGATTCGAGATGTCTTGTGAACTAACGCTAATCTGGTATAAGTGACGAATTTAAATGAATTTATAGTGCACGCAATATAAAGGGCAAAACTATTGTACTTGTACTATATGCATAAAATAGATTACGTAAAGACAATATATAATAAATTCGATTGAATTAATCGAGGCTCTGAATCATGGGTAATTCTTCCATAGCAATAAATGTATAGTCGATGTTAATGGTAAAAAAAAAACACTCACAGCACTACTTCATCGTTCACAACATGATGGAAACGAACAGGATTAATAATATTGGCTTTTCCGATGATAAATAATGAAAGAAACAATTTTTAAATTTTAATTACGATAGTATACCCAACATTTTCTTGGACAATATTCTAGAATTCAATAAACTTAGTGTATGTCAATTGTTGTATAGTAGATTTTCAGTTTCTAATTAATAGTACAAACTAACTGCGTAAAAACTATTGAATCCTATAGCAAAGGTGAAAAAAAAAAGAAAACTGAGCTTCATTCGTTAGTTTTTGTACGAGGAAAAGAAAACAAAACAAAAAAAAAAGAAAAAAAAAAAATTGGCCAGCGCGACACGCATAAAACGCAATGAAAAAATTCTATGTTCGAATTATTGTTTCTCACGAGGATATATATATACCACCTCTCAGCGTCAAGAAATACTGATTAATTCACCATCGATTTATCTACGGATTAGCAGACATCGCTATATTTAACGGTAGATGATATGAAAAATAAACTGAAACCAATAAATAACTTCCTCAAAGTAAAAAAACATTCATTACCGTTTTTTTTTTTTTTGTTGTTTTTTCGATTGTTCACGCTGTCGCCCCAAATACCCCGAAAAGATTTTCAAATACGTTTCATGAAGTACAAATTGATAAATAATTATCGCGCTTTATTTTAATGAAAAATGTTGTACAACGGTATAAAAAATACTTCATCTTTCGAGAGCTTAACGGTAACTTAATCTATGCAACAAGAGGCTCTGTATCGTCTCCAACACTGAGTTGAGCAATAGGAACAATCGAAATTAATCGGGGAATTCTCGGACGTCGTCACACTGGCCGATATCCGGTTCAAGCGGTACGCACTGAACTGCCGGTAGGAAGAACCGAAACAGGCGCTGCCGCAAAGACAATATCTCGCAGCATCCAAATACTCGACGAGATTAAACGGAATTTTACTGGCGTCGTAGTGCAATCTGCGAAAATAAAAATGTTCATTAATACAAAGGAAAAGAAATTCGCGCTAATCTTGCCGCCATAACAATGCAAATTACCTCGATTTTATTACGGAACGTGCTGACCATTCGACTAGACTTGGCAATTCTTTGCTTTGCATTTCGTGGGCTAAACCCAACGTCATCGTATTGCCAGAAACGTCTATGGAAGATAAGCGTAATTGGAGCAGACCTCCGGGCAAAAACGTCAATTTGTTTCTCTGCAATTCCAGATACTTGAGAGCGAGCAAATTCCCGATGCCTTCGGGTATTGCGGACAATAAATTATCTCCGAGTTTCAGAGTCACCAGAAGACTCAAATTTCGTATGTATTTTGGCAATGCCTTCAGCTATAAAAAAATAAAAAGCTAAGATTTTGCGAACTTATCATAATTTCATAATTGGTGATAAAAAAACAATCGAAATAAAAATTCAAAGTAAAAAAAATGTCCTATGTATTTTCGTTAATGACATCAGCTATAAAAAAATGTATTTTTATGCAACGATTAATCTTTAAACAAGGAGTCCATCAATTTCAGGCAAAAAAGTTTTTCATTCATTTTTTTCAAGGTACAAAAACAATCGCATAAAAAATCATCCGCGAATGATTTTCGGCACATTCTGACCGTGTAAACATAAGTTCCCAGGTCTGAAAAGATAAAAATATTGTAAGAGAGGCCCCATTTCTTTTTTAAATTATATATTTTTTGATATTTTTTATTTAAAAAAAACGGATCTCTTAGAATTTTTTATATTGAAACTTGACTTTTTTTTTAATAACCAAAAGAGCTTTATAAATCCGTGGAGGTGTTTTGGTACGATTTTTTAAAAGAGTTATATCTTATCGGGTTTAAAAATTGAAAATGAAGTCGAATTGTATATTTAAATTTTTTTTTATCCTTTTATTTATTTTATGTTCAAAACCAGAGGCAACATTTTTTTTTTTACTTAAACATACGCATGTATCAAAAGTCGTGAAAAAATCTTGAAAATCCATACCACCGTCGGAAGGGTGATGATTTTTTTTTCGACATTTGGCGGCGAATTCAAACGTGAACGGGGGACAATTGTTAAAAGAAAAATGTAATGGATAAAAAAAAATAATATCCTCAATGACTTGTCACTTTTATTAACTTGATTTACCGGTTTCGTTTTTTATTTTAGATTCGTGCTTTCTTCTGGAAACTGCCGACCACGAAACTTCTCGAAAAAAAAAGTTACTCCTCCGAAGGCCATATTGTTTTTTATATATTTTAACAATTTCTTTTTTTTTTTTCATGTAAAAAAGAAATGCTTTCGTATAATTTTTGAGAAAAAAAAATGACATATATGTATGCGTACGTACGTTTGGTTGACCCCCCACCCATTAACCGAGAAAAATAATTGTTATTTTGTCTGAAATCGATGTATTTCTCCCTCCTTAATTTTTCCGTGATTCACGAGAGATTCGTTAAAAATTACGTACACCATTGTTACTGAGATCCAGCAATCTAAGATTTTTGCGAATATTTGGCCCGTTCATCCAGGAGAATTTTGATACATCGGCTTTTCCGAGACAATTCGTAGCCAGATGCAATTCCGTCAGGTTCGGCAAAGCGCCAATCTCGTTGGGAAGGCTCGTTATTTGATTGTCGGATAAATCCAGTATTCTCAAACTCTGTAGTCTGAGAATCTGACGATCGAAAGATTTTCTCTCGAGACCGTTGATGTACAGAGCCTCCGTAGTTCTCGGAAATCCTTCGAGCACAGGATAATCGGCTTTCGTTTTGACGACGACTTTCGTTTTCGGTATCGTTATATTTTTCGCATTTATATTGGACACGGATAATACGGACGGATCGACTTTCTTCGATATTCCCAATTTCAGAACGTGCAAAAAACTTTTCAGCTGTATAGCGTCGCACTGAATTATTAAGTCGTGCGGCGGTTCCTTTATTCGTATCGTCGCTTTTCCGTCGTTCGCAAATTTCGTAAATACCTTTTCGATGTTTTCGTCAACCTTAAGCACAATTTCAATCGTTCGATTGGTTGGCGCGAAACAACAGGTTTGGCGGGAAAAAAAAAAACACAAAAGAGCACATAATCGCGCGTTGCCGCGCTGTTTTACCTTGTATTTCGTTCCCAGCTTGTTCTGCGTCGTTTGTAACAGAAGATAAAGTTCGTTGTTCTTCACGGATTGTCTCGCGATCGAGAGACATCCTCGTTGAGCTTTTCTTCGTCCGGCGAGCGAAGTCGAAGTTAACAGTCTGCTGCTAACCTCGATGTTACATTGGAGTTTCATTATTTTTCTTCTTTTTCACTGACATTCGGAAACTCGTTTAAACTCTATGTAAAGTTTCGCGTCGCCGGATACGTTTTTACAAACGACAAATTTCGTACACCTTCACATAATTATTACTCGAACGCGCGATACTGAGATTACAGGAACTGTTATTACACCGGGTTATTCTCCGTTTTAGTTTGTAAACACGCAGCTGTTCGTTGAAGTTGGGCTCATGTAGTTTTTTTTTTTTTTTCGTTTAAGCGCCGCCCCCCCTCCCCCCCGAGTAACGATGACCACCCTGACGAAAAACGCGCTACATCATTGCGGCGCGGCGGCGTGGCGACCTCGGTGAAGTTAGCGGAGTAACTATGACTTTTATAATTTTTGAAAGTTTTATTAAATTGTTGGTCGTTTGTAGGTCATTGTTTGATAAATTACAACTTTTGTTAGATAATATTTTAATTGTTATTGCAAAATTAAAATTTCAGTGTCAAGATAGCGGAAAAAAATTATTTTTCATTTTTTTCGTCTTAATTCAGTGGCAATCGATGCACAATCGTTTGTTAGACACGAAATAATTAATTAGCACGTTTGTTGGGCATTTATTTTAACAAAAAACTCAAAAAACAATATCGCGGTCGCTCGACTGAGCCTGCGTACGCGTGTGATAGGGTCGCCAGCCGTCGGCCAATAGCCTTCCGCCGCGCTCTAGAAACATGGCTTCATAAAGGGTGATGAGAAGCCTTCGGCAGAGGGCGATCGTCCGAAAGACGGAGCAGAAGAAGGGCGGAAGAAAGTTATACGACACTCGTCCGTGTTTAATAAAAAGTTTAATAGCGATCGAGGTAATTACTTTTCCGATACACATTATTGTTCCGTAGTGTTCCCTTTTTTCTCTGTGCACGTTATTACCCTTTTATCAAATCATACGTTCGTCAATATTCATTCGCCATGGCAATACAAGAGGTTATATTGTACGGTGTTTCGGAGTAGATGCCATTCCCGTCAGTCTAGGCAGCGATCAGATCTTGATATTTGACCAAGTTATAGTGAGAACAGCAGTATTTTTACCTGAGGCAAAACTGCATATTTGCGTTGTATCGTCTCCCTGCAAGTTTGATCGGAGCAATCAAGTTTCGGTGCACGTGAATTACACAAATACTATTTTTCTGTGCGCAGTGCTAAGCTAGTGCTGTGACCTGACAATGGATCGACAAGGACATCTTATAAGGAAGCACTACCTAGGTACAGTCCATGTAACCGTTGACACGAACAATGCATCAATGAGTAAACATTGGACCGGACAGATCAATGGAACATATGCGGACATACTGGTCACTAAGGATTCCGGCGATAAAATTAAAGTCTGTATTCCCACAGATTTTTTTGAAACCCGCAATCTACAGCGCAAAGTTCACATTTACATCGATATAATGTAAGCGATACAAATTTTCAGTATTCTTTTTGAAACGTTTTTTTTTCTGCTGCTTTCGCAGTCTTCGAGAAATCTGTACAAACACCCAAAGAAGTACCGGACAAGCTGATGCCAGCGAATCTTGTCGAGACACAAGAAACTAACTTGAATTCATTTTCTTTACAGATTGAAACAAGCGATGGAGAAGACAAAAGATGCACTTGTGGAAGCTGAGGACCACGTAGACAATGCGCTTCAGTCATTGACGTGTATGTCGTCATTGATCGGCGATCCAAAGTTCAAAGCACTGCCAGTAATCAAATAAGTGGCATGTAGAAATCTGAAAAAAATCTTTAATGGCGTCGACGAAGCTAAAAAAATATTCGAGGATGAGCGACGCACGGCAAACATCATCGACCGTTACTGGAAGCAAGTAAAAGCCGCCGAGAATTTAGTAGATCCGCTTGAACGGTCGTAGCGTATCGCAAACATGGGTGTCCTTGTGGCGAATTTTTACTGTTGCACTGTGCTCTTTCTACTGGTAAACTGCGGCGAGGTACGATAGACGAAAAATTAGAAGCTTATTGCACATTTATTGAGAAAGAATTTTCGTTATTTCGTCGTTCATTAATTTCAGTCTCTGAGATGCCGCTTCGGCAATCAGCAGACTAACTATCAGCTGCACAAAATTATGCAAACGTGCCGTAAGAAACATTTGGGCAACGAGAACAAAAATGGTAAAGTAGATTACGGCATCGCGTCAAACGAGAATGACGGTTCGGACGACGAATCGGAATCGAGCGGTAGCTTTGACGAAGAAATGTTTTTCGGCAACAGCAAAAGATCGGGTGGAAATTATTCAAGAAATGGCAGAATTTATGGTCAATCTAACGGCAACTACGGGTAATGCCTGATATAATAAGTAATTTATCGATCTGTTATTGTTATAACAAAATTGCAAACGCTATTTTATCGTTAATTATTATCAGAGATAACAGAAGAAACGATAGAAACAGACAGGACTCGTCGGGCAATCGTTATTCTTCGAATACCCCGAATTACGTATCAATGAACGATCGAGGGAACGGTATGTCGAATATGAACGACAATCGTAATTATCGGAATGGAATGCAATCGCAGAATCGTGACAACGACAACGACGATCGGCGAACGCGAGTGGAGGTTTTGCATTGAACAAAAAAACGCCGTTTCTCGCGACACTTTTTTACAGACGGAAGAAATCATCGATATAATTGAATGTTTTATTAATCGCAGTACGTAACGCAATGTTTCTTCGACGAATTGAATTTGGTGGATCAGCGAGGCTTTCCTCAGAGAGGCGCGATAACGGAAATAATGACGCGCGGCGTGCAGGAACCGATGGTTCGAGATTTCCCAATCGATCGCCGAATGCTTCCGTTACGTCGATTCCGATATGAATAATCGCGAGAAATGCGCGTTCTCGAAGAATCTCATGGCGTGTTTTGCCGACAAAGGAAGAGAGGTGGGAATAATGGAGGACGATGAAACGAAATTGAATATTCATTCTCGTTCTATCAATGAAAAGTTCTATGTTTTAGAGATGCGAGAATTGGGACGATCTGTAGCGGCGAGAAGACGAATGAAACAGACTTCGCATCGTTCCGAACGACTATGCGAGGATGAGCGACGCACGGCAAACATTATCGACCGTTACTGGAAGCAAGTAAAAGCCGCCCACAAGGCTTTCATCGAGAAGCAGATACTGTTCTCTAATATTCCTCAATATTAACATTTACGAAAAACAGTTCAGCGTAAACGAAAAAGCTTTCGATCTGTTCGTCGTTCATCTCTACAACAAACTTCATTACTTTCAGAAAGAATTGAACAGAATGCAGGTGAGAATCGGAAAATTAAATTTCCATGATTCCACAATTTGCAGATTTCGATTATTTAATATTGAACCGTTTATTTTTTGTTTCTTTAAGACAATCGACGAAGCAAAATTGAATGCCGCATTCAAAGCCGTTACCGAGTCCGAAAAAGACGAGAAGATCGAGACGCTAATTTGCAATCAAGTTAATAAGGAGAAAAGACATCGTCAGGATGAATTCGATAAAAAGGTGAGTTTTTCGTGAGTTCCGCACGCTATCTTAATCAACGAAACCTTCTGCAACGCCACAGTCGATTATTTGACAAATCTACCATTCCAATGAAGTTTTTCAATTTTATTTTCTTCTATCAATTCATCGAATTTCTTTTTTTTATCCCGAATATTCGTACATTAGTTTTATTCGCGTAGCTTAGTGATTGTTAGGAACGGTATCGCGGCGGTACATGTATTATTTAATATCGCATTCCGCACATCGATGATAATACTTGGGATCGAATCAGCAACGGTGATCCGTGGTGGATTTTAGTCTGTCGAGATTCGGAAACTCGACTTACCCTCGCGACTCGTTGAGCGTAACACAGCTCCTTACGCGGAAGGTATATCGTTCGATACAGAGGATTGTACACAGCATATGCATACGCCTGCGGGTGTCTGTGCAAAAGAAAGAAATATATATATACAAAAACTGGTGTCCGCTGACGTCCCTCTCGCTTTTTATCTATTTCCATTTGGCTCGTTACTAGTAGTTTCGGCAGCGACGAGGGAAGGATGGTAAGGCGAATCCTGTCGCTCCGACGTGAGCGCCGGTCACGCCATCTGTCGCACTTGCCCTTATCACAGTCGATAAATAAATCGTTTGTCTAAATAACAACAATACAAATCCAGTGCACTTTTCTGTATTGTCGCGTTTTGTTTGCCGCCAAAAAATTATTATTTCGCGCAGTTTCTAACGTGTGTTAAGTCGTTTTTAACGCTTTTATGCATATTTTTTATCGAATAAAAAATACTTTTTCGTAATTTCATCTGAAATTTTTGTGATACGGTAACATGAACAGATATCGCGTAATTAAAATTCGTTTTTAATTGTTCGATCAGCGCGTCTGTGGGTAGGTTATGGAAATGCGATATGTTGTTATTACAGACGATTCAGTATCACGTTGAAAAAATCCACACGTTCCAGATAAATGAACAGTAACAACAAGAACGCATGAATTTGTCGAACTGAACACGTATCAATAGTTTTTTGAACTAATAATTTCTATGCATTAGAATGATAAAAAAAATGCTATGCACATTTGTATAATGTGTTTTATAGTATATCGTTTATATTATATTATTTTCATAAGCAGAAATAAAATTAATAACATTCCATTTATTAAACTTAACCCTTACTATCAATATACTTTTTTTTTTAATTCCAGAATTGCTGGTTTTTCACAATGGCACCGACTTGTCCAGTACCGGTGGAGGATGCCGTTGCTGTTATTGTGCAATTTCAAGACCATTTTTCCAACGGTAAATTCCCAGCTTGGTCCAGCGATGTGTGGAAGCAAATGTCTGCAGCGTTGGGTAACCGATGGAATTTCAACTGCGTGTATACAAATGTCACAAAGAATAGACGAGACATTATGACATTGGCCCGAAAGACGATGGGTGAAACGGAGTGTATAACACACGACACAAACAATAATCCTACATTGCTAGCGGACTCAACGAGTGAATCGTCCAATGAAAGTGATAACGAAGCTGCCTGCGAATCATTTATAGTACAAAGCAATCGCAAGTTGGCAGGTCAGGAAAAATTTGATTTACAGCTCAATGAAGATCAATGGAATTCCATAAAACCGCAAACCGACAACGCCGAAAAAAAAAAAAAAAAAACATTGAAGTCGGGAGTATGGACGAATGTAATAGCGATGGAATTTTGGCGACATTACCGTTTTCCGTGTGCATTCGTATTCAAAGATTCATACGTGGGTCTGTGTGCAGATGAGTCGTCGTATGTTATAAAGGTAAATGGCGAATGCAAAAGTGCAGCATGTGGGAATACTTTTCGAGGCACAGCTGAACGAAAACTCACTGACGCCGGGCTATTGTTAAAAGTCGATACACGAGATACTCGTGGAGCACCACACGAGTTGCTGAAACGTCCTTTCAATGGGGAACTCCGAACAAACGCATATAAAGACTTACAAGTGGAAGGGAGTGCAGGCTACAGAAAACGTCTTGCGAGAGAGAATATGCAGCCAGGAGACACTGAACCGCCGTTCATGCCTAGCGCTACCGTGGCACGACAAGCTAAAAAAGAAGGGAGCGATGCCGATCTCGGCATAAAAAAAGGCGACGGTCGTGATATTATTAGGACGATCGAAAACATGACGTTCGATCCTAAATTCTACGGGGTTGTGCACGAAGTCGGATCGTTACCATTTCATGTCTTTTACAGTACTCAACCGCAACTAACCGCGTATAAAGAATATTGCCGTTTGCATAGAACTTCGTCCACCATCGCCGTTGACGCTACCGGTAGCGTTATAAATGTGTTTAAACGCGAAGACGCCACCACATCTGGACACATTTTTCTATATACCATCGTCATCAATTTCGAATGTACTACGGTAGCGGTTGAGCAGATGTTGTCAGAAAAACATGATACCGAGTTCATCACGTATTGGTTGAAACGATGGTTGAGAAAAGGCGCTGTAATCCCGAAGGAGGCCGTGTGCGACTACTCGCGAGCCCTGCTATGCGCGTTGAGTTTGGCATTTAACAACATCACCATCAAAGCTTACATCAACTCCTGCTTCAGCTCTATATTCCGGGGTAAAGCCAACGAAGAAAGGCCACAAACGCGAATCAGAGTCGACGTAGCTCACCTGATCCATCTGATTTGTCGGTGGAAGTGCTTCTCAACTGCGAGTCAAGCGTGCATCAAGGATTTTTTCGTTCGATGCGTTGCTCTCATGGTCGAATGCCAAACTCTTGACGACTTTAAACGATTATTCAGTCTTGTATGTGCTGTGGCACTACAGACTCACGAAGACACTCGCATTGATCCATCACTTGCACCAACTACCAAAGACGCAAGAGTAACACTGGAAGATTGTATCGCAGTGAGGGGTGTAACGGCTGTCTTTATTCAATCTCGGAATAAAAGCGTTGAAGACAAAAAGGGTGAAGAAACTATCGTTGATTCGTACGATTCCCCGCTTGGACCGGATCAATCGGACATCGATATTTCCGTCGGACCGTGGATTGACCAGCAAATCGAAGTAGCGAAGCGAATCCTTCGCCCTGGCAAAGATCTAAATCCTTATCATCTTCCAGCTTTTATAACGCAGCTATCGAAGTTGTGTAAAGAGTTTCCTTTGTGGAGTAGCGTCGGAATGCCTCGTCGAACTCTTCATGCGACGTCGAGCTATGTTGAGGGTTATTTTAACGACGTAAAGACAAGAGTTTTGGGACACACGGCTCTCCGAGTCGACGCTTTCATGAAAATTCACGCGCGAGATATTGCTGGAGCAAATTTCATTTTTTCATCGAAAATGATTGAACATAACATGAAGGTACTTGCCGAGAATTGTAAATCAAGCGAGCCACAGCCACAGGACGCCGACGATGTATCGAGCTTCGCTGAAATTAAAACGGATGTATCGAGCTTCGTGAAAATCGAAACCGATATGCCGAACTTCGCGGTAATTAAAACAAATGAGTACGTTTCTACCCGTTTCGACGATTCGGATCTGAAATCCACCGAAAATTGGCGAGGAATCGGTGGAGTGCCCGCTGTTAACGAAACAAACCTTTCGGGACACGATGACGATAGCCGATCGAGCAACGCCTGCGCATTCGATAATGCATTGTCCTCAACACAATTACCGCTGGAAGTCATCAACAATGTTTCATTACACGATTCGTTTTTAAATGATCATTCTTACAGCAAGTTAAACGAAGCGGATATTAACTTGAACAGCTGGGAGAACGAGATGCCGTGTATGGATTTCGATATTTTACCGTCCGCTCTGAGCGAAAAAAAAAACAAATCCAACAATAATGGGATCACAGAATGGACATCGACGACGAACGACGTAGGAGATCCGTTCGACTCTGCATGGCCCGTAATAAACTCGTTTTTAGCTGAAAAAGAACGATCAACCTCCGACGCTATGATACTCCGCGACTACGATGTAGCATCGACGACAACCAAAGTTGAATCCGTTCCGGGTAACGTGATTCTGCCGATATTGAATCATCAAAATGCATCGAGGCCGCGCAACGCAGTTCTATCCGTTTCTCAAGACCGTCACTTTATTCCGAACGACGAAGTATCAAAAATTCCGAGGGGAGTACCATCGAAGGCGACTGATATTCTTCCATCCATTTCTCCGGAGGCTCAGCTTACTCCAATCGATGAGGAAACTACGAGCATTGACGAAGCCAAAGAAAAGCAATTGGAAACAACGAAAAAAAAAAGCAGCAAGTATTTTAAAGCTTATCCGGAAATTCGACATACGAATACACGAATCACAAAAAGTAAGAAGCCATCTTTATTACCGAATGGTTCGAAATGCCGCTTGGTAAAAATCAATCAGATTCACTATTCCGTGCAAAATACATGCCCCTTCGACTCGCTTGTACAAATGATAATGACGGCTGCGATCGATAACGCGCAGTATTTCACTTTCGTGGAACAGTCGACAAATAGCACGATGAAACTCGTCCACAACTTAATCACAAACGGATTGACTCAACAAGTACTACTTGATAGAGCGTTAATCCTGAAGAGTTTATTCGGAGTTGAATCTCAAGTACAAACGGATAAACGAGTCTTAACTTCCGTGGTTAATGCCTTTTCTTGTATTAAAATAATGGTCGAAAAAACTTTGGAATCGGAGCCTAGTATACTTAATACAGAAGAATGCTCTCATAGCGGTCGTATAACATACTCACAAGTGCTGATCGATGCCGGTTTCAAACCTATTCTACAAAACGGATTCAGCGCTTTGGAGAAAGCTTTGAATTTTCGATCGCCGATTTACAACATCCGCTGTCGTTTCCCATGTGCCGGACGTTTCACCTTGTTCAGAGAACCCGGTATTCATCTCCTCGTGATACTGGATATACGTAAAGATAGATCGTGTAAAACTGGTATCTCGTGTACTCTGAGGCAGATGCCGGTCACATTGAAGCTTCCCGTAGGTGACGAAACCTCGGTCGAGTACAGGTTTGTTAAACTGCTGTTGTAATTATTTATCATCAGACCAAATTTTTTTCTGCAACTTTTTTTTTTTCAGGCTCGCTGGAGTAGTGGGTCATATGCCGAAACACTATGTTGCGTACTGTCGACGTGTCACCGGCTCTTGGCAAGAGTACAACGATATAAAAGATAAAATAATGCCCTGCGGTGAGCGCACCGAGATCGAGCCTCACCTTGCTTTGTATATTCGTATATAAAGCAACAAACGTTTATAAAGTTCCGCCCCCTCCATCGTTGGCCGCGAAAATAAAGCTCCAGCAATCCCTTCCGCCGGATAGTATTTTTTTGTCTGATCGATCGATTTAACGTTCGATAAGAGACAAAGGGTAAAGCCGGGCAAAGCTTCGCGCAGTTTCGGGTCGTCGCTGTTCGCCATTGTTGTGTTTACGCGAGTCGGGCAACGATCATCGGCAATTAACATCGCGATGTTTAATTAATCGAATTTTATAAGCAACCGTGTTTTGCATTACGATGAAGCGACAAATCAAGCATATGATTAGGTACCGATACCTTCCGTTCACGCACGGGAAACTAAAGTAACAAAATCATAACGACGGATCGCGGTTACCGGCTAAATAAACTGAGGGTTTATCCAAGCCGCGTCCCCACACACCCCAAGCTCCAGCGAAGTCGAAAGTATGCTTGTTGCGTAAATGTGCGTAGAATTAATAATTTCAATGAATCTATAAACTGTGTCGACGAGGGATGCGAAAAACGAAGAAGAGAGGCCTCCCCCTCCTCTCCAATGGAAGAACAATTCAAGACTTTGGCCGCGTGGTAGAAAACGGAAGTAATACTCCGAAGAGAAATCTCCTCGAAAAAAAAAAAAAATCTTCAAAAGTTGTCGTTTCGTCACGTAATGGTGCATATGCAGGTCACATCGATCTCCTATCGGTTACCTGTGCACGCGTTGAGTGTTCCAACGCAAGAAAAACTGTCGACGATATCGATTGAAAAGCATATATATGAAAATTAGCCACCAACGGAGTTTGAAGGAATTCGTCTTTATTGTCGTCTTTCAGAAAGCGACGAAAATCGTTTACGCAAATCGTCGTCGAGTCATCGTTACGAAGGTAGCCACGATATCGAAAATAAATGACCGGAACACTCGGGATAGATATGCCGACGAATTATTTTTCATCGTCGATCGTCAGCAAAGGGAAGGTACATCAGTATTAAAATCGACGATTGGAGTCGTCGCTCGTCGCTCGTCGCTCGCCTTCGTATCTCGTGCGACAAGCAGATCCGAAGAATTCTCGTCATCTTGATGGACGTTACTCGTTAAGATCCTCGGATATCACGGGTTTGGTACGATCGAGAAATGCCGCCGTCAAGTTCGCCCCGATCACCGTTGTCGTCGTCCTCTCGCTTACCGTCGATTCACGCTTCCTGTAGGGATTCGACGGCTGACAGTAGAGTCTGTGTCGCGAGACATGCAAAAAAGAAAACCAAAAAACACGAATTTCAGTAACGATTACGCGCTATCGTCCAATGCGAGAAGTGATGCCTCATCGTATTTTGGACTTCGGTATTGAGGAAACCGTCCAAGAGCGCCACCGAGAGACCTTGTGAAAGAAAAGAAACATTAATAGAATTGTTTCATAGCGAGAAACTACATTTTGTGAATAAAACAGTGATAGTTTTACCTGTGAGGAGAGAAGTATCGTTCGGGCGTATGAGAACGCATTCGCCACATGCCCTTCCGTCGGTTCTGCGAGCACAAAAACATACGTAACGCCCAAAAGTGGAATAAGCACGAGAAGTGCTTTACTCGCGTTTCTGTACTGTTGAGTTTCCACATTGTTAGCCAATCTCAGCTTTGACGTTTGTAGAGTTCCTAATAAATAAACTCTTCTAAAAGTGTAGCCTACGAATCTCTCTTCGCGACTTGACTATTAAATTATTGTTCCGACATGTATTATTCGAAAGGTATAATAAAACGACAAATTACTTCTCTTATTACTTTTAATGCTCATCGACCATTTTATAAATAAGTTTGCCGTTATCGAGAGAACGTGCAAAACATTACATTAAAGTAGCAGTGTAAGTTAGAAGAATGACGATTATCTTCATGATAATAATGTGCAGAAATCGATGCGTCGGAAGGAGGACTCGCTCCGATGATATCGTATGGAGACGACGTTATCTTCCTGTAGCACGAATTCATGTCGTCCGCAGCGTATTCCAAGCAATCGGCACCACTTCTGCAATCATGAAACTCTAAACGTTAATACTCTTTTTGTTGCGACAAACTAATATCGCGAATAAATCAAATCCGTAAGGAAAAAACAAAATGCCGTCTCACCTACTTTCGAACAGCAAATCGGCTCGAGAATTGATGAACCAAACGATCAAAAATGAAAAGCTTGCTACTAAACTTCCAAGAATAATTCACAGTCTTTCTGTCCCCGCCGACGGTTTTAGGAATATTCTTACGCTGAGCACCGACCACACGGATTCAGTCCACGTTGAGAATTGTCCGGAGAATTGAGCGGTGGTGAATGATGAAGCGTTTCGCCGCATTCCGAAAAAGAATTTGTATAATGAAGTTTTCAGCGAAAAAAAAAAAAAATAATGTACGTCTAGTTTTGCGAGCAATTTGTTGCCTCGTTATTGTTTCATTATATTTATATGAATATTTACAGAAAGCTTTTTTATTTTACACTTCATCTTTGTAACGTAGTTATTCTCGTGTGGGGCGAACAATGCGGTATAAAACGTTACATGCTGTATTATAAGATTTGTGACTGATTTATCAGCGCACAAATAAAATCAAAGCCTCTTTTCGATTATTTACCGTTCTCCAAATCCTCCATCAGAGAAGTGAGAAATGTATTGCCATTCATCAATTTTGTCGTTCCGACTACGAATTCGACGTTTACTGAAAGAAAAAAAAAATCATTTTTATAATTATTGCAGCGAGTTAATTCTTTTATCTATCGCAACTTAACCGGTCGACTTACAATCTTCTTGTTGCGATAGGAATCGCAATGCCGAAATCTCCGCGTAAGTGCAGCCGCCGATGAAAAACACGAGAATCAATCGTGGCGGTTCGGAACTTGAATCTTCGCTCGTTATCGAGTTTCCTGCAAAAGCAATTTTATTCAGTTGACCAATCAAAATTTTTCTCGAAAGTGAATAAAATGTTGAAAATGTGTTTTTTTTTCTTACTTCGAGCAGAGATCGAGCTCTTGAAATTGCTGCTGACTGCCGGTCCGGGTAACAGACCTAAAACATCATTGAGCCCTTGCCAACCACGGGGCTGAATGAGTTGTTCAGCCAATCGTACGCTCAGAGGTGCGTAAACCGAATGCACGTAACTGATATCTTTCGGTGCTATTTCGCTCTTGTCTTCCACCGTCAGTCTTAATGCTTTTCGCAAAACCGCATATTGTCTCTCCGATTGTTGCGATCTCAGTAATCAGTAATGGTCCGCGGCGTATCCTAAGCAATCGGCGCATCTTCTGTAATCATGAAACTCTAAACGTTAATACTCTTTTTGTTGCGACAAACTAATATTGCGAATAACTCAAATTCATAAGGAAAACACAAAATGCCGTCTCACCTACTTTCGAACAGCAAATTGGCCCGAGAATTGATGAACCAAACGATCAGAAATAAAAAGCTCGCTACTAAATTTCCAAGAATAATTGACAGTCTTTCTGTCCCCGCCGACGCTTTTAGGAACATTCTTACGCTGAGCACCGACCACACGGATTCAGTCCACGTTGAGAATTGTCCGGATTTCATGTCGTAGCCTATAAAACTAATAAATTTTCCATTCGTTACTTTCTATATATAAATTTTCCTACAAATTTTATTTTATTTTGATTTTTTTTATATTATACTGTACCGGCGATACTGACTCACCAGCTTATTTCACGCAGTGAATGAATTATTATATTGTCAACTTCCACCATCGTTAGCGTGTAAAAAATAAAATATAATTTGTATTCGGTTAGTATTTCAGTAAACGGTCATACGACTGCCGGCCGAATGTCGCCTCGAAAGGATGGATTCGGGAGGCTAAGCTTTTTGTTAAACGTTATTAAACTTTTAAGTTTTTTTATTACACACGGACGCTTGTCGCGTTACTTTCGTTCACCCTTCTTCTGCTCCCTTTTTCGGATGATCGCCCTCTGTCAAAGGCTTCTCATCACCCTTTATGAAGCCATGTTTCTAGAGCGCGGCGGAAGGCTATTGGCCGACGGCTGGCAACCCTATCACACGCGTACGCAGGCTAAGTCGAGCGACCGCGATATTGTTTTTTGAGTTTTTTATTAAAATAAATGCCCAACAAACGTGCTAATTAATTATTTCGTGTCTAACAAACGATTGTGCATCGATTGCCACTGAATTAAGACGAAAAAAATGAAAAATAATTTTTTTCCGCTATCTTGACACTGAAATTTTAATTTTGCAATAACAATTAAAATATTATCTAACAAAAGTTGTAATTTATCAAACAATGACCTACAAACGACCAACAATTTAATAAAATTTTCAAAAATTATAAAAGTCATAGTTGCTCCGCTAACTTCACAGAGGTGGCGTGGCGTTCGCGAATATCGCCCGTGGAGGTTGGCCAACTCGTAAAGAGTTTCGAGTGAAGGTATCAACGTCGCACCGGGAAACGGTCAAGTCATTTAGCTGCTTTGCAACAAATAATCTTCGAAACGTTCTCTTACGCAGTAAAGATTAATAATGGCAGCGCGATACGATAGAGCGATCACCGTATTTTCACCGGACGGACATTTGCTCCAAGTTGAATACGCTCAGGAAGCTGTGCGCAAAGGTTCGACAGCGGTGAGTAATCATTTATCGGATTTAACCTCCGCGTCTCCAAAACATAAAACCCGATTATTCCGTATCATCGGAGCGATCATTCAAACGCCTCGATCTTTTTCGCCGTGTGTGTGTTATAAAAAAATCTGCGAGTTTCTCGCACGATCACCGATTGTACCGAGATTTTTCCGACACTCGTAGGTCGGCGTACGAGGCAACGACGTTGTTGTTCTTGGTGTCGAAAAAAAATCCGTTGCCAAACTTCAGGAAGAGCGTACCGTTCGGAAAATATGTCTTCTCGACGATCACGTAGTTATGGCATTCGCGGGTAAATAAATAGAGACGATTATCGGTGATTTAACGCGTGTAGCCCTGTCTAACCATCCTTCGTATCCCCAAAAGGTTTAACCGCCGATGCAAGAGTTCTGATAAATCGCGCGCAGATCGAATGTCAGAGTCACAAATTGACCGTCGAAGATCCCGTCACATTGGAGTACATTACTCGTTATATAGCAGGTAAAACGCTGTTTTTTTTTTGTTTCAACTTATGTTTTTTTAATTGAGAGTTTATGGGTTTCAAGGTCTGAAGCAAAAGTACACTCAGAGCAACGGTAGACGACCCTTCGGTATATCATGCCTCCTCGCCGGCTTCGATTATGACGGAGTTCCTCATCTCTATCAAACGGAACCTTCTGGCATCTACTATGAGTGGAAAGTAAGATTTCGCGTGTTTATCATAATTCGCGAAAAAAAATAATCATAAACTTATCTTTTTTTTTTTGTTTTAAAATTTAATACATCGTGAAAGTTATTGTAAAAATTTGCTTTAGAAAATAAAAAAAATTTGACGAAAAATAAATTTCGATTAATTTCAATTACAATTTTGCAATTTGAGAAATCGGGAAAATTTATTGAAAAAAATCTAAGAATGAAAAATCAAGTTTAATCGATATCGATTTTTCGATTTGATAAAAATGGTAAGAATTTGTTGAAAAAATCTTTTTAAAAATCGTGGAAATGCATAAAAATGTATAAATTTATCTTGAAAAATTGATTCTGTCAATTTAAATACTGGGAATATGTTTGCAGGCAAACGCAACTGGTAGAAGTGCAAAAACAGTACGAGAGTTTTTAGAAAAGTATTACACGCCGGAGGAAGTGGCAACCGAAAGAGGATCCATCAAGTTGGCTATAAGAGCGTTATTAGAGGTCGTTCAGTCGGGTCAGAAGAATCTAGAAATAGCGGTAATGCGCCGCGGTGAACGTCTGCAGGTGTGTATAATTTGTTTTTTATTTATCGCGAAATCGTTCCAAACTACGAATACAACTAAATTCGAATAACGATCGTTTTCAGATGCTTGACACGGATACGATAGGCGAATACGTCACGGAAATCGAGAAGGAGAAGGAAGTCGAGGCGGAGAAGAAAAAACAGAAGAAGTGATCTAGCGATATTAACGATTTTTTTTTAATGTTTCGCATCAAATAAACGAACCTTACAATATCAAAAAACAGACAGTGCAATTTATTCGGTAAAATTCGCGACGAAATGTTTATTTGAATTTTCTTTAATGAATTATTTCGATTCAATGGTTTGGCGATTTTCACGTTTGGATGACTCACAGAGAACTCGCGTCGCTTCGTTTTTTTTTTATTTATTCATCATTTTTTTGTTGCGCCATCGATAAATCGATTTGTTTCTAATACCGTGAAAAACGTGTACTCGTTCACGAGGGTGCGACACATTTTTATAGAAGAATACAGAAAACACGGATGAGATTGAATTTTCTTTTTTAATATGGCTGCACATACTCCGGCGAGAGCGATCTGCCGCGATGATTGAACACTTGGAAAGAGGGAACGTTACGCAGGGTCTCCCAAGATTTGTTCTCGAGATCTACGACCGCGCGAATTTCTTTGAAATCGCCGGCTATAAAAATTGCTCCGTACATTACGACGAATAGGCTGAGTACTCCTTGAATCAAAATCTGAAAACAAAAAAACAATGCATCATAAAAATATTTCTCGATGTATTGGTAGCGACAAAAGTACGTTACTAACGTCGATGGGCAGTGTCGTGAATTCTTGTTCCGTTATTCGTAGATAAGATCGATCTGAAAGACGAAACAATAAAACGAATTGACAAATTGATGTACGAATAATGAAATACGAGTCATTCGTGTATAAACGAAAAAACTTACGCTGCGTCGCCGAATAGGCTGCGTGTAATATCGAGACGAATCCGAGAAATGTGACGAATTTATGCATCGCTGTAGCCGGCATGTTGTTCAGAGTTTATACACAATTATTTGTTTTATTTTTTCGGAGCAAAACGAGCAAATCGGAGTAAATCGATTTTAGAGGTTAATGCGAGTTGAGCTGTTTTCGTTCTGCTACATTGACGTTGCATTTTTATGTAGCAGCGCCCTCTACCTCTCAAAGCAGTGGCGCGTAATTATGAAAAAATAAAAAAACATTCTTTTGCAAAAAATGTTAAAAATGTCGCCAAGTAGTTTAAATAGTTTTTAAATAGTTTTGTGAAAATAAAAAACTCGTAAAATAATCAAAAATCATATGAGCCAAGTGAAAATAAAAAAAAACTTTGCTCGTCCTTTCTTTCGATGCAACTACATTTATTTGTATTCTAAGGACTCGCCAAGTTTTTTTTTATTATTTTATTATTATGTTTTATTACTTGATAACGTTAAGAATCTGCACGACACGATTTTTTTTGTATCACACGCACAATATTTATCAATTAAAATGACCTCTCGCCCGCGGTTATTTGAACAATTTTATCAGACAAACGACCCATTTTTTTAGCCGCACGAGAGAGTCTTTTTTCTTTTTACTAATTTTCTCGAAAAAATGAAATTATAACTAATCTCTAATTAACCTTCTTTTTGATCACTAAGTGTAAGCGCACTATTTGCGGATCGCGAATACGGATATTACTAGTTGCTGTATTCACGAACTGACACTTGGAAAAAATTGCAAACCGCTGATCGTTCGTTCCGCTTATACCGTTGTGTATGCACGGCACACGCATGACGCACGAACGCAACACACGGGCATCATAGGACATCGGACAAACAACTGACAGTCGAAAAAATCTGTGAAGAATAATTTTTATAATGAAAGTGAGGATTTTTCGGGCGATATCGCAATATCTCATCATTTCGCGTACCGATCGGGCTGATTCCGGGCGCATTTTAAAGCTTGCATTCGATTTATATTATGAAAGTGTCTTTGGAATTTAAATCCGATGTCTCGTTTCCGAGAAAAAAAATGTCAAAGTTTAGGGGACACGATATTGGCGTAGTATAAGGACACGGTAGCACTCGACGCGCGCAGACTCACCGCGCAGACTATTAACTTTTTAAACTACTTGGCGTCGAGACGCTACCGCGTCTCTTGATGATCTTGATTTAGTTTTTCTTAGTTTTAAAGAAAGTTCTTGCGGTATACAGTTTTTAAAAATTGGTAGTTTTTATGCATAAACATATATACTAAACCACCACCATTTATACTTTTTTATTTATACTTAATTTAATATACAATGGTAATGAAAAATAAATGTACTTTCGTAAAGTTTCATTCCATTTCAAATTTCGAAGTGAAATTAAAGTAAGTTATGGAATTTAAAGTAGTTTTATAGCAACATTTAAGCAAATTATTAAAAGTGCAGCATCGATAACAGTTTTTAATATATTTTACATGCATTTTCCATCATAATTGTACATTGAATTTAATGTATCAGTTTATGCAGTATAACTTTCAGTATCGGTATATTGAATTTTCAGCAATTTTTTTTAAATTCATTCGTGACAATGGGATACTAATGTTTCATAATTTTTTTGTACGCGTTTTAAACCAGTAACTTGTTCTGGATGTAAAAGTGCTTATCTCATGCAAAAAAAAGGCACACCGTTGAATTTACTAAAAATAACTAAGTTTACTCTAATACATTCACGGATATAATTTTACGCACTTTTAGCGATGTTGAATTCATAAGATTTATTCGATCTTTACCAATTATAGCATACTTTGTTTACTGCAATCTGATTTACGAATTCACCGTAGAATTTTTTTCGTTTGGATTCTTAATTAGGCAAAAAATATAATTAATGTTGTATCCGGCAGAGAAAAAACCATTTATGAACCTACTATAGATGATATTCCTTTATTGAGTTTCGAACTTTTTTTTTTACTTCACTACTTAATTCGATTTTTTTTTGCTCTATCGGTATTATTTGATTGACGACTAAACGCCAACTGTTAACTGTTTGTGAAGTATATTGTCTTATCTGTAAATTTCTAGCTGTGGTTATAGTACCGTTATAAACATTTCCATGCCACCTCGAGAATTTTGTCTTTCTATTTTCAGACTGTTATATACGTCCTGACCCTTGATTTACACGTATATCTCAATTTTATTTACTTCTATATATTCTTAACGCAAAGGAGTTCCGTTTCGGAAGTTAAGCCGTTCAGACGTCTGTCACCTCGGAGTTTCTTTTGTTTCACTTTGTGTCGAATTATCGCGTTCCGCGGAGTTTCGTCCGTTCTACAGCGTGTTTCGCAGTTCGATAAGCTTTCTTAAAGCTTTTTATAGTCTTTAATCTTCTCACCTCTATCACATTTCCATCCTAACCTCACTTTTTTCGGCTAGTCGCGAGCCATGGGCTCGCCATTGGGCAATGGAAGCGGGGGCAGGCCCCCTGACCACTCAGATGAAGACGACATCGGGGACTTAGTAGACGATTCCAACATCTTGCCTCAAGTGGATGACCTTCATAAAGAATCCTTTCCCGAAAATAAGAAGAGACAGCGCGAGCAGACCGGTAACGGTCCTCCGGCCTCTAAAATGAAAGCAAGTCTGACCAACGCAACTCTACAATCTCCGACAAATCTCGATGAAAACTCTGCCATCACTGATATCGATACCCTACCAGCTCAACTCTTGAATAACCGTTAACCCGTTAACAGCCAAGGTCCTTTCGCTGTTCTCGTCCGTCCGGTTTCGATTACTCGCACAACTCCTCGTATGAACACCACTTCGGTAGCTCGTTCCCTCCTTGCAATCTACAACAAAGCCGAAATAACGCGTGTCTTCAGCTCGGGCAAACACCAGACGACGGTCTGTCTTTCTAACGCCACCGCTGCGAATGAAATTCTTTCACTTCCTACTCTCGAAAACAAAGGCCTCGTAGCCTACATTCCGAATGCCTTTATAACTTGTGAGGGAGTAATCAAGGGTGTCCCTAAGGACATCTCGTCGGATGAACTCTTACCGTTTATAGACTCGCCGGGAGCCCCCGTTCTTGAAGCCCGTCGACAAAATCATAAGGTTACCGTCGACGGTCAAACCGATCTTACCGAAACGCAAACAGTTTTATTTGAAATTCGAAGGCCGCCACCGCCCAGATTTCGTCTCTCTCTTTAAAGTGTGCCATCAGGTCGACCCTTGGTATTCTCCGGTCAAAATCTGCTTCAGTTGCTTCATTTTCAATCACGTCGCATCCAAATGTAAGAGTCAAGAGAAGTGCCTCCGATGTGGCAAAAAAAACACCTCGCCGCCGAGGTTTGTCCTCGAAAGGACCTCCCTCCGATATGCGTAAACTGCCAGGGACCGCACTTCCCCACCCCGCGTTTCTTCACGAAAAAGCAATTAGAGCCACTGCAGCTGACAAAAACATCTCTCCTCTAGAAGCCAGACATCTCATCGCAAACTCGCCGCTGAACTCCCCCCCCCCCCCCCCCCCCCATCGACAATCAGTCCAACGCTCGCGCACTTCCCTCCCCTTCCTTTCGTTCGGGATCATCCACGCGGTCGAACCACCCCTTCGCCACCATCCTTCGCCAGTTATAGCCAAGTAGCAGCCGTCGCTGCTCCGGGTCCCTCCAGTTTGTCTCACCCCCACGCTTCGCAGGCGCAACGCACCCCCCGCAAGGCAAATTAGTTTAAAAATGCTACTTCGGCGTCGATTCTCGCCACACGCTCAGCACACTCTCAAGCTCTTCTGGCCCCTCACGGGCACTTTCCCACAGCACCGTCTCCACATAATATTGGACAGCCGTTGTATCCCGACTTCGCGCACAATTTCCTCGGCAGGGTCTCAAATCCTCCGCCACACCTCCCTCCTCCCAGTCCCAATATCCCCATCAAGACTGCAGAGATCCTATCCGACATTATCCCAATGCTCCTGAAACTCATTATTCATCAGTTTATCCCCGCGCTCGCTCCTGTAGGCTTATCAGACAACTCACTCCCGCTATTGCTTCTCTCAACGCGCTTCTGACTTCCTTCTCCTCTCAAACTCAATATGGCCAATAAACAACTAAGAATAATGCAATGGAATTGTCGTAGCTTCCAAAATAAATAGGGCCTATTAGCAAACACTGCTAGCTCATTTGACATAATAATTTTATGCGAAACCTGGCTCATTTCGACGTCGATCCCTAAGATTGACGGTTTCGTCGCGATAGTTAAAATTAGAGTAAATAAAAGAGGGGGTGGCCTAGCCATCTTTCTCAGGAAAAATATCGCTTTCTCCGAGGTTAATGGTATATATCACTCTCCAGACAATTTAGAAACCCTTTCCATTTCAATTCCTACGACCCATGGTCTTTTAACTATTGTAGCTCTATACAGATCTCCATCCGTTATCACCCGAGCCACGGAATGGCGACGGCTGTTCAACTCTTGTCAATTCGCAGATAATATACTCATCGCGGGTGATTTTAATAGTCACAACTCCTCCTGGGGTTCTACTACCGATTGCGCTTCCGGCTCCTCATTGTCCGACACTTTAATTGACTATCTTGTCGTCCTAAACGATGGATCACCCACTCGCGTTAATACTAATTCCGATAATATCTCAGCCATCGACTTAACTCGAATTTCATCATCTCTGTACTTGGCTCGTTCTTTCGGATTCGCTTCTCAGTGATCACCTCCCGATCTCGGTTTCTCTCGGTATATCCGTCTCCACTCTCTCTTTTTCTTCACTTCGCTTCCCTTTAAAAAAAGTACATTGGACCCTTTTCAACTCTTCCCTAAACTCCGTGTCCCATTCTTTACTCGACCCTTCACCCATTATCCAATACGAAAACATAACAAGGCAATTTGTGATTCACTATGAACTTCCACTTCGAACAATGCGTTTTTCGGTACACAGAAAAAATGCAAATCTCGTCCTGCCGTCTGGTGTAACGAGGACTGCGACGAAGCTAACGGCACCCGGAGACTTGCGTGGGCCGATTTGCGACGCTTGTCCAGCGTTGAGAATCTCGTCCGGGCTTGGAAACTGGACGCTGTTGCAAAAAAAAACGTTCAAAAAGGCTAAAAAAAGCCTCCTGGACTAACTTCACCGAAACAATTAACTTCCGCTTTTCCTCTGCTCTTGTGTGGTCAAAAATTAAACGCTTCCGTAATAGAAACCTTCCTGATCCCTCCTCACTCCCCAACAACGCCGACTTAATAGATAAAATGAAAAATCTTATCTCCTCTATATGTCCTACATCATGCTTCTTCTCAAACTTTCCTTCGCTTTCTTCCGCCAACCCGGAACTAGATGCTCCGTTGTCAGAATATGAACTCTACTCAGCAATCCGTAGGTGCAAACGGGACTCAGCCCCGGGGCTAGATATAATCGATTACAATATTATTTCAAATACTCCACTCTTAATTCGCCGCCTCATCTTAGATGCGTTTAATAAATTTCTCAAAACCGGTCTCTTTCCAAACTCATGGAAGGAGTTTCTCGTCTTCTTCATCCCCAAATCCACTCCGGGTAAATTCCGACCGATCTCCTTAGCATGTTGTCTTCTTAAACTCATGGAAAGGCTCATTCACAATAGACTCACTCAATGGTTAGAAAGTAATCGGCTCTTATCACCTTCTCAATTCGGTTTTCGCAAATCGAAGTCGTGCCTTGACAATCTTTCTATTCTTTCCACGGACATCAATACTGGCTTTACTAAAGGCCAATACACGGCACGGGTTTTTCTCGATATCTCAAGCGCGTTTAATAATGTGGGTCCCGGTATTTTAAGTCACTACCTGAGAGTCATTGGTCTCCCATGGTCATTGTATAAATATATATATAATCTCACGTCCTTTCGTTCTATATCTTTCAAAATTGCTGGACAAATCCACGGTCCTTTCTTCTCGCTTAAAGGTGTCCCACAAGGGTGCATCCTCAGTCCGCTTCTTTACATCCTATACGCAAATAGATTGGACAAAAAACTGCATCCCCTTAGTTCGTGTTTTCAATTCGCCGATGATGTTGCCATCTACTCAACCTCCAATAAATTAGATAACTGCATAGCCTCCATTCAAATCAGCTTAAATAATGTCTCTTCATACTTATCTCCCATAGGACTTTCTATAGAACCTTCCAAATCGAAACTAGTAGTTTTCTCTCGCAAAGTTTCCAACCCTCTTGCTCCCTCGGTTACAATTGACTCCTCTAGGGTTTCCGACTCCGCGGGTGCTCGGTTCTTAGGTTTAGAATTCGACTATCGCCTCCATTGCACTTCGCACCTAACGAAACTAGCTTCCAAATGCAAAAAAGTTATCAATATTTTGAAATGTCTTCGCTCCACCTTGTGGGGGGCTGACCCATCCTCGCTTCTTATAGTCTATAGATCTCTTATGCGCAGCTTAATAGAATATGTGTCCTCAGTTATTCCCCTTATAAATAACTCTCATCTAAATAATATAGCCATCATTCAACGTAGGGCCCTGAGATTCTCTCTCGGTCTCCGCAACTCAACCCCGAATAACATAGTTTACGCGGAATCCAAAGAAGCCCTCCTTAAGTTTAGACTCCAATTTCTCGCAGAAAATTATATACTGAAAGTTCTCACAGCCTCTCAGCACCCACTTCTTAACTTAATTCCATCATTAATCGATTCTCTTGAAACTCAAGCTTCTTATAGCCTACTCTATGACCTCCCACTTGTTAAAGCCTTCAATAAACTACAGCACCTCCGAAAACATATTCATTCTCATCCCTTTCCAATAATCTACGAATTGCTTCCGATCGTATACTTTTCGTTGTCTTCAATCGACGTTCAGACCGGGCGGACTCTTCAAGATTCCATCAACCCGAACACAGTTTTCTCTTCAATCTTCAGTAAACATCTTTCCAATTCAGACTTTTTCTATACGGACGGCTCAAAGTCGGAGGAGGGCATGTATGTTGGTTTCGCCATTTATAGCCTCACTCTCGATGTTTCACTCAAGTTTCGCATTTCTTGCCACGCATCGATCTTCTCCGCCGAGGCTCTAGCTATCTGGCACACTATCAAACTTATTACCGATAACCACCTACTCAACTCGTATATCTTTACAGATTCTCTCAGTACGTTACAAGCTCTTCTTTACCTTTCTAACTCCTCGAACAGCTTACCTATTATCATAGCCATATATAAAAGTCTTTGTCATGCGTAAAACTCAAATTTAAATATTAAATTAGTCTGAATCCCAGGTCATGCCGGAATCTCGGGCAACGAGAAGGTCGACGCATTAGCCAAATCAGTAACGGTATCGATAACGTGGCACCTTTTCCTCCTCCGCTTTCACGTCAATATTCAGGAAAAAGTGTTTCCAAGCAATTAACCGCTCTCTGCAACGTGATGGCAGATACAAAGGCAAAATCTATTTTGATATTTTTCATAATTCCTCCTCAAAACCGTGGTTTCATTAAGCTCAAACGTCTAGATAGAATCGATATAGTTATGTTCTGCAGGATACGATCGAATCATTACAATCTTCAAGCCAGTCTTTTCAGGAAAAATATCGTCGAAATACCGGTCTGCTCGTGCGGTTATGTATGGGAGGACTTAAATCATTTATGGCTTCAATCCGTCAAAACCGTTAGACAATAGGGTAGTCGCGGGCTTCTTAAGGTAGTTATCGTGTGAACAGTATGACTTCACATAAGTTTCAGAGAAATAAAATGAAAATAAAGGAATTGCAAACACTTCTCAGTGGTCTGAAAATCTGAAAAAAATCACGCATATTGAAGGTGATGAAATTATCAATTTCGCATAATAATAATTTCAAAATGTTATTAACTATTCATTGCAAAATTGAATTTTTCAAAGTACGTGGTCGATTGTTTCCAAATTTCGTGAAAACAAGGATTAGACATTTGTCTAACCCTCAAAAAGGTTTATTCAAAATGGTAAGAAGGATACGTTTACGGTGATCGAAAATGTAATCCACCATGTTGTTTGATAGGGAATGCCGAGAAAAAACACATTTTTGAATAATTTTTTTCTCTGGTTCTGGGTGGTACATCATGCTGCAACTTCTGACGTGTATTGAAGACGCATTAAATAATGAATACACAAAAATTGAACAGTATCTTAAGAAAATCGATACTGCGCGATAAGTACCTTAAGGACGGTGTATTATTATGTTCCCAGCAAAAAGTGAGATTGAGAAAGAATTTGGAATACTTCCGAATAGAAATCCGCCGATAGAAATCTGAAAAAAATGAACCATAGAGAAGGTGATAAAAACATTAATTTTATGCAATAATGATGCAAAAAAGGTGTTAACAAATCGGTTAAAATATAAATTGATTAATGGATCATTCGCGGCAATCTAACTTTTTTTTTTTAGCAAAAATTGATAAGTTAATTTTGTTTAACGGCTATACATATATCTTTTATTCCATTGTATGGCCTTCGCCTTTTACATGCCTTCCTTCACATACATTTTCATCACCATTTTTGTACTGTGTTCGTATACTCTTATAATCTGAGTTATCGCTAAATTGAAATAAACTTTTACATTAGTATTACACGGTAGCTACAGTTTAACGGCTATACATTTTTTTAGAATATTTTTTCTAACTTTCGCAATGTTTTTATTTATTGTTCTTTTATCGATGAAATGTCACGAACTTTGTAAGTTTTCACAAAGACTACGCATTAGACTCAAGAAATTTCCGGCTGATTGATCCAACAGTATTTGCAAATACCGATTACATTTTTTTCAAAAAACGTGATTTTTCTACATTAGATGAAATTCTAAAAGAATTCATGTGTACATATTAAAAAAAAATAACGGATCAACTTCTGCTAAAAAAAAGTTCGGTTGCCGGATGATTTGTTAATCATTTTCTCTTGTTTTAATTAGGTATTAACTTGTGAAAATTATTATTATGCAAAATCAATGTTCTTCGCACCTTTTATATAGTTGATTTTTTTCAGATTTTTATCCTATTGTGAAGCATTCGGAATTCTATCTGAATCTCACTTTTGACTGAGAATGTAGCGATACACCCTCCTTAAGCTACCTGCGGAGTCGGGGTACCTTCATCCCTCAAGCGATATCAGTAGAGTAGGCGATTACGTATTTCCAACTTAGATAATTCTAACCATCAGGCAAGTTGAAGAAAACACCATCAACTAAGTTGAATATTTGGTAGCGCTGGTCCGGTATACGTTTGTTGCGGGGACTTATTATTACTTTTTACTGGTACTTGGCGTCGAGACGCTGCCGCGTCGCTTCATTCCGACCCTTCACCGGGTCCGTGTACCTGCTCAGCGAGGTAACGGCGCGGGCCTTCCCTTTTTTTACCGACCAATACCGACCAATAGAATCGTTGCTGCAATTTGTGTGACAGAGAGGGAATGTGGCGGAAAGGGAAATTTTCCCGACGGAATGGACAGTGGGCAGATACTCCGGCAGGTACTAGGACATTCAACTTATCTGATGGTGCCTAATTGGGGGGTTCACGAATTTTCAACTTATCTGATCGCCTACTGTACAGTAAAACCTCTGCATTAGTTCAAGCGCTGTTTCTAAACCTTTATAATAGTCCAAATATCGGTGGAGCCGTGATTTCGCTTCGAAGCCAATGAGCAATGATCTGCTAAGGGCGTCACGTGCTAAATAGGACTCTGGCAGTTCATAGGACATTAAACAGGCCCTCGGACATTTTTTTAATTTACTCATTTTATTTTTTTATTATTTTTTTTATTCCCAGAGTATATTGAATTGTAAGAATAGATATTTCGGTTATACAAAAAAATCGTACAGCCTGGATTGAACATCAAAGTATGTGGCATAACGGTACAAATTTGAATCCCGCGGCGGCCCACAGCCGTGCACATAGACGCCAGGATTTGTTTCTTTATGTAGGTAGCAGGTAGGCAGGGCCTCTGGACTATTAAAGAGGTTCCGTTTTGAACTATTGTAGAGATTGGACTAATATAGAGGCGACCAATGCCGAGGTTTTACTGTATAAAAAATATTCCTTCTTTATTTTTCTCAACCAATCATTTGGTAGCGCATTCAGGAACCATGCATTCTCGAACACATCCCCTTTTTTCACAGATTTTTAACGTTTCAGTATCATTAATCATCAAATCTTTGGCGAGTGCACATCGGGACTCTAATTAGCTCTGACTTCTTTATGTACTTCCGTTAGCGCGGATATCTTTGCATTTCTTCTAAATAATTGTTACAGTCCACGAAGTATTTCAAACAAACCATTTAATCAGTTTTATATTTGTTCAATCCGAACAAAACTTGTATAAATAATTGTGCATAAATTTAAGGCTTTTAAGGGATCAAAGAAGGATCCTAATCCTGGGGACCCTAAAGATCTTAATTTTATGTTTAACGATTTAAAAAAAATCATAATAAATGGGCTGAAGGACTTCGGTCGATGGCCTATTGGTAATAGTCAATATTGTGACGATTCACATCGCAACGCCCGCTCGCGCACGCGCGCGCAAAAACTCACGTCACGAAACTCCGAAAACTCACGTCACCATCGGCCGTCCACCCCCGCCTATGCATCGGCGTCCCGGTGGGCGCCAGTTAATTTTATTTCGCCGGTATTAACAACCGGACTAAACTGGAGGTCGGTGGAACGGCGACCTCCGCAGTGTTAATTTTTTTTTCGCCGGTATTACCAAACCGGATTAATCTGGAGGTCGGTGGTACAGCGACCTCCGCAAGGACAAAACGAACGACACAACAAAACGGAAACAAGAATCAACGTCGATGCATTCGCGAGAACGAACGGTTGGGAATTGCACGGTTGCTCAGGATGCGGGTTGTGGTAGAGGGTCGCGATCCGAGGTCAATAGAATAGCCCACGAGAAACGGAGATCGAAACCTCAACGTTACTTTAATCGAGAACGAAAATTAATATTTTGGCTAAGAAGCCACGAGATCGCACGCACGTGAGTCGCAAGTACTACGCGGATCGAGAGATCGAAGCGATGAGTCAAGCGACCATGAGCGCGACACGAGAACGATAACTTCGATAAATCAAAAAACTCTCCGAAAGCGCATAATTTATTCAAAAAGGACCGGTAACAGCATTCAGATGCCACGAGAACTCACACATATGTACTACAACTCGAGAGCGTTAATCGTAACGCATCGATCGGATTATCAATTCGAAAAGAATTCCTTTCGGAATTCTACCGAAGATAGCACACACGAGACACACGAATCGACGAGAACGATACGCGCGAATACGAGAGCGAGAGCGATATATCGGGTTCCACAGGAACTCAAGCGAGACGCCGCGATCACACGACACTTCGATAGCTCGAGCGCGAGAACAATAGGCTGAAGCCTATGACAGCGGGAGCGCGAGAGAAGCCCGAGTTACCTCGAGGTCAGCTCTCGGTAGACCGTCCATTTGCCTACGAGAATTCGTAACGAAGCATCATTATTATTTTCGGGATCTTGACTGATAACTACTGTTCTCTCAACCATCTCATGACTTTATCGAATCGAGAGCCTATAC
This sequence comes from Buathra laborator, assembly GCA_934046635.1. Classification (NCBI taxonomy): domain Eukaryota; kingdom Metazoa; phylum Arthropoda; class Insecta; order Hymenoptera; family Ichneumonidae; genus Buathra; species Buathra laborator. The sequence continues at coordinate 1,372,059 of OW203896.1, forward strand.
TATAATGCGATAACTTGAACGAATCTTCGCAATCGCTTCCCCTAGTCAATGCGTGAGATACAAGGCTCTTACTCTTTTGTAACACAGCGCAAGGTGTTCCACCACTCTTGCCTTTACCAAACAATCCTTTGGGGTGCCGGGTTTGCACCGAAGTTTAGCGTGTTCGCAAGAAACATCGTCGAGTCTCTCCTTCACATGGGCTTTTATTTTCCAAACGTTATCGCACCAAGTCAGTTCGAGAATCCCGACCAAACTGAACTAAAACTGAATCCCAAATCTTAAAGCAAAACTGAACGAAACTAAATCTTACCTTGAATTTCACTGAAATAATGAACGGTATCGAAACAAATTGCAATAATTACGAAAAAGCATAAAAGGTAAACTGCAAAAAAACTCTATCGATATCTTAACGAGAGCTTGACGGTATTTTAAGTCGCTGGGCGAGGCAGTAACTCGAAACTTCAGCACTAAAATCGATATTTGTATGCGAGTTACGGTTGTTTTCGTTTTTATGACGATGATTCCGAAATATCACGTCACAATAACAGAAAGCGGTTATCGTCAAACTTCTTTGTAAAATATATATACCATGTGTTGCTAATAAATTACTTTTACTACTACTACTACTCATAATAAATTTATATGAACTGGTAAAAATTCAAATAAAAAAAAGAAATTGTGAAAGTTCATTAAAACAAATTTTAAGTGAAAAATCTTCTAAAAATCGTGGGAATTAAAAAAAATATTTAAAAATTCTTTAAAAAATAGATTGTGTTAATTTAAATAATTGTGAATGCATTAAAGTCGGTTTATCTGATTTGTTCTTCTAATACTTATTACCTTTGCCACATTAATTTATGGTGTAGGATTCGCGTGTCTCACAGTGCCAAACCGTGCCGCGTTCGGCGACAAGGATCAACAACTCACTCTGATTTTTCGTGAAGTCGTATAGTGTCGCATAATTCATAATCGTGTATATTCGAAAGACTTTTAACCAGTGAAGTGCAAAGTGACTCCGGAAGAACGGGACATCTGTCGCCGTAAACTTCAGGACGGGACCAGTAACGAACCATCCACGTTCGATTACTTCGTAAGCGCCGGCGCCGACAACGACGCAGCATAAGGATAATCTCATTTTAAAGAGTATGATTGCTGATTACTTTCACTCCGATTGTCGCAAACCTCCTCACATACACTAAAAAAAATTTGCTGATAATTCAATGTACCTATATTGGAAATTTTCATGCATACATTGGCACATCAATTTGTATGTACACTTATGATGGAAAATTAATGTAGAGTATATTAAAAACTGTAGTCGATACTTTCTTTTAATAAATTACGTTAATTTTACTATAAAGTCCCTTAAATTTAATTATTTACTTTAATTTTACAATACAAGTACCTTAAATTCAATAATTTACTTAAATTTTACTATAAAGTATCTTAAGGTAGTACTGTCGCTTCCCGTTCATTTCGCATAAGTTCGAGAAAAAGGAGAGAAAATTGTAAATACTTCCCGATGGTATAAAAATCTGAAAAAATGCATGCATATTAAAGGTACTGAAAAGATTAATTATGCATAATAATAATTAGAAAATATTATTAATATATTGATGAAAAAATAGATCTGTCAAAAAATTTCCCAGGAACCCAACTTTTATTTGTGAAAATGATTCGTTCATTTTTCTGAATACGTATGAATTTTTTCAGATTTTCCAATTGGCTTTGAATTTTGTGTTTTTTCACACATTTTTTCCATATGAAAAAAAACTACTGTTACGTGCGAGCGAGGCAGGTTTCCTTGCTCGCCGTAGACCAATCCCCGCGCGAGAGCGCAGAGTATTCTTTTTTCTCGTGGGTGCTTTGCTCCGTCCCTGAAACAGGCCCGGTCCGCTGTTTCGCTGAAATAAGTGGAATGAAGGTTCTACCGAATAACGAATGCGGTTTTTAAGGGAAATAAAAGATAGTCTTTTATATATATATAAATTTAGAAAGGTTACAGGGGGAAAAGAATAGTCAAGCCGCTAACAATAAGGCTCGTACTGGCTAATCCGGCTAACGCTATGGTCCACTCACATCCGTTTCACGCATACCACACACGCATCTATCGTACTTACAGAACGTTGTCCAGCGGCGGAACTCTTACACTTAGTTACTTCACTAAAATGCTCGAACACGAGCTTTCGAACTTCGATTCTTTAATGTCTCTATAGAGTCTTTCTTTCACTATCGCACTAAGTCTTTACTAAGATTAAGAAATTACACTTTATGAGTGGCACGATTGATTTACAATGCGGCGGAACACACTTGCGAGGTTACTTGCCCGATCCTATGACTACTATCTTTGTAGCAGGAATCGGGATTGACGATTCGGAGATTTATTGACCTAATGCAATACAATCGAGGAGATCTCGAGACCGAACTAACTTTGTTCGCTGCTGTCAGGAGACTGTTCCTTCTCGATCTTGCGAGGATCTTCGTGATCGTCGAAAGAGGCGAGAGAGGAAACAGTCCCGCATGATCAGCATCTGCAATTCCGCAGTTTTGAGGTACGAAGTCCACGCCACGCACAGGGATCTTGTGATCGCTGAGCGTGCCGGGAACTTCATACCTTGCGAATCTTCGGTAATTCAAGTAAAGTATACCCGCGTAGAAAAAATTAGTATGGGTTTGACTCTGGGAGGACGATGGGCGAGAGGCTGGGGTTTGTTTGGCATTGAATCTGGGAAGCACTATGGGCACTCATCTGGGTTTTGGGACCCGGCTGGATGGTTTCCCAGACCTTTTCCCATAACTTCAGTGGACCGGGGGAATCCTCGGGCAATCAATCCCATACGCTTTTCCAGATTCTCTCCCAGCCGTCGCGTACAACCGGGAGAATTCTCATGCAATCAATCCCATACGCCTTTTCAGATCCTTTCCCAGCCGTCACGTACGACCGGGGGAATCCTCACGTAATCAATCCCATACATAGAAATCCATATTATGTGTAAATGAAAGAAGAAGAAAAAATAGATTTTGTCAAATGGAAGGAAAAAATTATAAACGAAGAAATATGCCTAAAACCAATTTTTTTCGACGGATATGCTTTCCCCGAGCAAAGTTAAATGCTGCTGTACGTAATCGGCGCTTGAAATTCGATATAGGTCCCAAAAATATTGTAAAGTATTGGATGATCTCGCGTAGATCTTTTAATTTGTGCATCCAAGCGAAAGGACCTTAAAAGAAATTTAACCGCCGATTAGGTACTACAGCGCCTAACTTTGCTCGGGGAACTCATATGCGTCGAAAAAAATTAGTTTTGGGCATATTTCTTCGTTTTACATTTTTTCCTTCCATTTGACAAAATCTATTTTTTCTTCTTCGTTAATTTACACATATTATGGGATTCTATGTATGGGATTGATTGCACGAGAATTCCCCCGGTTGTACGCGACGGCTGGGAGAGAATCTGGAAAAGCGTATGGGATTGACGGCACGCGGATTCCCCCGGTCCACTGACGCTATGGGAAAAGGGCTGGGAAACCATCCAGCCGGGTCCCAAAACCCAGATGACTGCCCATAGTGCTTCCCAGATTCAATCCCAAACAAACCCCAGCGTCTCGCCCATCGTCCTCCCAGAGTCAATCCCATACTAATTTTTTCTACGCGGGTATCGAGGGATATAATTCTGCAACGCATCGCATAAGCGCAGCTGCAGTGTGAAATCACACCCCAGATGAGTTCAGCGATGCGCTGCTGCTAAGAAGAGTTGCGTCTCGCTTCGGCTCGGGAATTTTCCATCGGAAAATTCGCGAAAAGATACGGGACGTAACACCCCTCCCCCCTTATTGTAGTCGACGTCCTCGTCGACTTCATTCTTGCACATTTTTACACATTCGCCTCGTTCACACTCCATTCCCATTCGTGCAGCTGGATTTCCATTCTTATTGCTTGCCACACTGTGTTACTCACTATCGTAGCACCGGAGATATGGGGAGTCGGGACGGGGGGTCGGCACTTCTGGAGTCTTCATGCCGCTTCCCGCAGGGTTCTCGATAGCCGGGCCCTCCTCGTGGTTGTTCACTGACGCTGGCTTTGAGTCTTCGGGTGTGGGCTGCTCGACGTTGACTCCTGGTTGTTCATTTTCAGGAACCTCCTCCTCAAGTGGCGCGGAGGGACGGTATGGGTCCAGTTCTGCGAAGAAATTGTCCTTCTCGCAACTCTGCTCCATTTCAGGGGTGCTCGCGGTTAAGGACTCACCTATTAATTGGAGCAAGTCAGCGCACAGATCCGCCGGTCGTTCAATGAGAGAGGGCGGCAACGTGTCCTCTTCCAGTACATTTCCGAGCAAATCCGTGGTATTGGTCGAATCCTTCCATTTGATAAACGGCCCGTTCTCCCCCAGTGCTATATTTATTTTCGTCGTTAGCGTGCTGGCGTTGTTCGAAGTCCGCGGCGGCTTTTCCGTTTGAGTCCCCACGGTTCTCACGCGGGAGCCTGCTCTCTTGGCTACTTCCGTGCGAGATTGCGTGACCCGCTCGCGTGGGGCTGGAGGGGGTTTTTTGCTGGCTCGCCCTCGCAGCTTCCCTTTCGAAGCGGGACACGTCGATTTTTTTCAGCACGATGTCGCGCACCGTCGCGTTAAAGGCCGCGAGGCACCGTCCGCCGTGGGCTGCGTACTCCGTCCCGGATAGCTGTATTTTACACAGTCGGCACCGCGATTTCGTATGGCTTCGAGTCGAGAGCACTGTACGTTCGAGGCACTGTCCCACGTTACCGCACTGACTCGTCGCGCGTAGACACACCGGACATTTATCCCTCGTTGCGATGACGGTGCGGATGAGTTCGTCTCTGTCGGTCTCGCGGTAAATCGACGTTGTTCTTTCGTTGATTGTCTTTTCCTTTTTCTTTAGCACGTGGCACTCACTATCTGGAGCACTCGAGGTGTTACTTCGGTAGCGGTTCAGGATATAATGAATAGCTAAGTCGTTCTCCTACTCCCCTTTCCCTTTTTAGGCACTCACTATAACAATAGGCAAAGAGTGCCTATTAAAATGACCATCAAGGCTTCTTCACACAGCTTTCGATGGGGATTCCCCGCAGCGTATGCTCCAAAAAAATTAGTTTTTCAGAATTTACTTCGGTGTACCTCCAACTTCATGCGCAGTTAATTTGAAGTGACTCCGATGACTGGAAATATTTTTTTTAGCCTGCGGTTGAATAAAAATAGCTTTTTACTGAATTTATCTTCTCGGACGTCCGTATCACAGTGTAACTTTGGATGGTGCGAACCAATTTTGTTCTCCTTCGCAGGAGTGTTTTATCACATCATGACTATTGTGCACAAACATTTTGAAACTACTGCGAAGCCTTTAATGAGTTGTTCCAAAATAAAAATTCAATTTTGTTCCGCTAAATGTCCGTACGGTGCTCCAATTATGAAGTCTACGAACCAAATTTTTTCTTTTTCGCAGCATTATTTTATTTTATCGAAAGCACTATGTACAGCAAATTTGAAGACATTCCGACGTCTCTAAACAGTTTTTCCAGGCATTTTCCATTTAAAAATCCATTTTCTCCTGTCAAAGGTCCGTACGGCGCTGCAATTTTGAAACCTACGAACGAATTTTTTTCTAATTTTCAGCAATATTTCATTGCATCGAAAACACTATGCACAGCAAATTTGAAGACATTCTAACATTTCTTAATATTTTTATTCTACAATTATTTCTAGTGAGGAATTATTTTAAAGGTTATGTTACTTTAATTTTCCAAAAAACAATTTTTCATCATGTCAGAAAAGAAAATTTGGTTGCGAAAAATAAAACACGAAATATCACACATTGATTTACAAATATTAGCCCTTTTTATTTCGAAAATAATATATTTTGAACGAAACCATTCACAATATTTTACAATACATCATTCACATTCGTAATAAAAATCATAAATTTCACGGGTGCACTGAAAAACTTGATTATAATTTCACAAAGAAGAATCATCGAATATCCAAAATTATTGCAATTTGCCAAATAAAATTGAAAACAATCGCGATTATTTTTTTTTTTCCGTTCATTCTATCTGTCAAACTTTGGAAGCCGTCGACAATTCCATAGCAGACCTGATAAAGTTCGCACACGCCGCGACGTTGATATTCTGTGGCGGGATGATTTGAAATGAAAAAAAAAAAATCTCAGCTTTTTTTTCATTTTTAATGTAAATTACTTTAAATATTGGGAAACTGCAATTTAATTTTTTCAAATCTCTTTAAAATTTTTTCGAAACAAAAAAAAAATTCAAATTGTATCTCGAATTTTTCCAACCACCCTTCTACTTTCTTTTCAATTGTTTCAATATTCCGATCTTAAAACACACAGGAGGTTCAGGTGAAACGCGCAGCGCGACGTATAAACATATTCGATACGTAGCGCATAACGCGAAGTGTAATCACACTTGGTACGGAGCGCGTAGCGCGACGTGTACCCCCGTGAGTGCCTTAAAAAATGTCCCCTAGGGACATTTTTCGGGGGGTTTGGGGGGCGGAGCCCACCAACAAGGGCCTCTGCGCCCGCAGGGCGCTGAGGCGCTTGTTTTTTCTCAAGAGGGCAGCGATGATTACGCATCGGTTGTGGCCTCTTGGCGGGGTAGTGTACGGGGTCCGTTGTTTCGTTTCGGCGCCTCGGCGTCGGGCCGAGGTAACTCAACCCTTGGTATCGCGGTGTTGAGCTCATAGCTCCTTATCTCTTGTTCACTAGCTGCGTGTGCGAGAGCTCGGCGTTGAGAGACTTTGTAACAAAGTCGCGTAGCCCCGAGGAGGATATTATGCCGGCATAGGCAAAGTATTGTGCCGGTTAATATTATCGCTTGGCCGACGAAACTGGCAAGGAAGAGAGTATGATTTTCCTTCCTCTCTCTCCGGTGTTGGCCTATTGCTCGGATCTTTTATTCGATATCATAGAGTGACTCGCCGTCTTCTAGGGCCTTCCAGCTCCGGGGTAGAGTTGTTCTTTCGGCGGTGTTTATTCTTCTTGGAAGTGTATCGGCCGTGATCTCGGGTTCTGTTTGCAGTACCGGAGCGACGATCGTCACATTTAAAGAGATTCCCGGCCGGTAGTAATACTCCTCACGATTATTGTACTTACGTATTCCCGTCAGCGTTGTACTGCGCGTTTTTCCGATGCAATTCGGGTTGATGTGCAGTATTCCGGCTCCTTCGAGTTCTACGTGGACGTCACGCCGATCAGGACATAGTACGTGGATGTTTTCAGGGGTTTGGAAAGAGTATAACCATCCTCCTTGTGTGGGTAAATGAGTCCAGAACGGTGTGTGTGTGCGGCGGAGGCGCACGTTGCACCGTTGCAACACTTCGGCAGTGGGAGCGTTGAGCATGTGTACCTCGCACTGCTCCGATTTTGCCAGTTCATGAACCGGAATTTCCATTTCACATATGTACTTGCTGTCGAGATGCTTGCACGAATTTATGTATATGGTGTTGGCAAGGAAATAGGCACGGTAATCCATTGAGAGCGCGATAAATGGTTCGACAGGCGTCACGTACGCTGAGCCAGTTTCATTGTTGACGTTCTGCGGGACGGGCCAGGCGTGCATTCGATAGAGTTGATACTCCGTTCGGTCGAGTAATGGTATATGTATGGTGATAAGGACTCGTCCCTGATGATAGTTTATATCCGTATGCGCGATCTTGGAAAGAGTTTCTGCTCGCATCAAGCTGGGGGGTATGGGGAATTCGAACCTCGTACCGCCAAGCTGTACTTCCCGGGCAATGGCTATTACTTGTTTTGGAGTTAATATTGACGGCTCAAATTTCCCGTTCCGCGCGGCGGCAATCACGCGTATATAGTGCTCGCATGTGGCGATATAGTGTGATAATTTAGTCTCCACGCGATGAGAATAATTGATTATGGTGTAATTGAATTTCTCACGAACCATGGCCAGGTTATAATGCGCCACCTCGAATTCCACCTGCGCGACGATGCTCTGAAGCTCGGTAACGCGTTTTGACTCGGCGAGATGTTCTCTATGTAGATCTTGGAGCCTGGAGGTCGTCACGTGAATCTGTCGCCCAATCAAACGAGTGATATTCGCTTGGTCGGCGAATAGTCGATCGATTTGGCTGTTTATGTGTTCCGCGTCATCCTCGCTCATGGTTCCGAATAGCGATTTGCTCAAGGTACCGATTATCCCGAATGGCTTCGCAAAGGAATCTTCGAGTATATGCATTCGCAGGAGATCTCGGCATATGTCTGGTGAATTTATTTTCTTACATGTCTCGAATGTTTTAAGGATATCAGACTCGTCATTCGGGAAGTTGTGTATAAATTTGATCGGTTCGATGAACACGGCAACTCACCAATCTGCATGCTGTAGACGAAGCGAGAGCATTCGTTCGTAGTATAGTCCGGAAGAGTCGGTTATCGGTGTTACATGATGCAAGGGCCCTCCTCGTAAGGCGTTGCTCCGTAATAGTGTGAGCGCGAAATGCAGTAACGCACACCTATACAGCTGGTTTGCCGACTCGCTCGCACACATACTTCGTGCTCTTGCATTCTTATATATTTCATACGTGGTTTATTCTACAGCTATTTCGACCTTATCCGTATGTTTTCGAACCTTCTTTCCTTCCTCATTTTCCAGCAGCACATTTTTACGGTCGGATTTCTCGGTTATGGTGAGGGGTCCTAGCCATGAACGATCGAATTTCCCGATGCGCGGTTCTTTCTCGATATATACCCTGTCACCGACTTGACCTTCGAAAGGTTTAGCTGCGCGATCGTAATATTCCTTTGATCGCTCCTTTGCCTTATTTAAATTGGTTCCTGCGAACCAATCCCTGGTCCCTGCCCTTATCTCCGAGGTGCGCTTAATCAGCTCGGAGGTGAATGAGTCGTAAGTCGCGAGTTTTTCTTCGGTAGGGAATTCACTCGGTACGCGGGCTAACCTGCCGAAAACTAGTTCGAATGGGGTGAATTGCGTTGCCTCGTGCACAGCTGTGTTATAAGAGAATTCTACCATTGGCGACAATCGATCCCAATCGTCGTAATTCTCCGAGTACATTTTTATATATTCGGTTAATACAATATGGCTTCTTTCGAGCGCTCCATTCGTTTGTGGACGGTAACCGGAGGTGGTTTCCTGTCTTATTTTATAGATTTTGGAGAGTTCTCTCAAGATTTTTCCCGTGAAGGCGGGTGCTCGATCGGTCAAGATAGCTCGAGGGGCGCCGAATTGGTTAATTAATCGTCTCGCTACGGCTTCGGCGATTGTAATGGCTTTAGTGTCCGGTATCGCTTCGGCTATACAGTACTTTGATAGATGATCTTGCATCGTTAAAATGTGTTTGTTGCCATGGGCGGATGTTGGAAGAGGACCCACTGTGTCGAGGGAGACCTTATCGAAAGTATCAACAGGCGTGTCGGTGATGAGCATAGGCTCACGCGTCCTAACTTGGACGAGTTTCTGCTCCTGACAGGCGGCACAATGACGGATGTAATTTTGTACGTCGTTCCTAAGGTGAGGCCAATAGAATTTTTCTCGGATCCGTCGATACGTTTTTGTGACCCCTTTGTGACCTCTCACAGGGCTTTAGTGGAATTCGGAAATTATTTTCTCACGAAGTTCCTCCGGAGGAATTACTGTTCGTCCGTAGCACATCGTAACGCGTATTTTTCCGTCTCCGAAGAGCTCCTGAATTTCTGTTATTAACGCGTTCCTTGGCAAGATGTCAGTGAGATCACCGCCTCGGGAGATTCGCAGTGCCTTCACCGAGTGACGTCGCAGGGTCTGGTGCAGGTTCACCAGTCCGGCGGTGATATCGGCGGGTCGCGTTTCGTGAAAATATTTATTTTTCACGACAACACTACCTTGTACTTTCCGAATGGGGTGATTGCGATTTGTCCAATCTTTAATTTCTTTCCCCTTATCGACGAGGAGTCGATAATTCCCAAATCTGATAATAGTTTGCCAATGGGCATCGTGAGTTCCCCATCCGCTGAAATAAAATGGACAATATTATCTCTTTGATATGTGAGGTTTTCTCGGGTACCGACAATAATGTTTTTATCGTCGCTATTGTCATCCGAACTCTCCGAAGAGTCATTCATAGTTCTCCGTCTCTCCTCTTCTCTTGCCCGCGCACGTGTTCGCGTATTTGCTGCAGGTGCATCGAGCGTGAGTTCCCTGCTCGGCGCGTCATCAACACAGTCCTGGCCTAGCGTTGTCAAAGCGCTCGAGCCGGGGGTAACCCGCGGCGGGGAGGGAGGAAGGTGTTGGGACTCAGTGGCGAGCTCTCCGGTAACCGTTGGCGGCCATGCCGTTACCAGTGAGCGCGCTCTGTCTTCCTCCGCAATATGAGAGAGAGAGAGGGTGTTCCGTGGTACGGAGTTGCGCGCGCCGTGGGCTTTAAACTGGGGGCCGGAGTCGTGTTGAGTGAGAAGCGAGGCTTGGGTTCTTTCGCTTCGAGCGGCACTCGGATTTCTTGTGCTGTCCCTATCGCTTGCTCGCTCTCATCGTCTGCCTCAATTTCCCTCTCGGATACGATGTTGTTGTTGCCAGACGGCAGGGTTTTGAAGAAGGAACGTTCGCCTATTTCTTCGACTCGTTTGGCTAGTTCGTTAATTCGGCGCGATAGCTCGGCGTCTTCCATCTTGTCATCGTATGGATCGAGGCTGCGAATTGCATTTTGTGTCTCCTCATCTAGCTCCTCTCCGTCAGAAACAAATTCGGGAAGTTCAACGTCCTCGGCGGAGTCCGAATCCTTAGATTGGGGTCTTTCGAATTTTTCCTCGAGCCTGATAAGCGACTCGTTGAACTTATCGAAGGAATCCTGCAGAGACTGGGGAACCTTTGGATTATCGGCATGTTCCCTATCAGTTTTATCCGCGTCGGAGTCGCTAATGCCGGGACTAACTTCGACGGTGATGTCATCAGAGCTCTGTAAACTGTCCTCCGCAGAGGTAGGAGGCTGGTTTACATCCTCTTTGCTCCGTTTTGTCGCAGCAAGGGGTTTCCTGAGCGATATTGATTCCTTTGGCGGTAGTAGCTTAGCCGGGAGCATACTATGGCCCATACGCTGTATAGGCGGAGCGGATATCTCACCAGAGCTCGTGCCGGCTGTCCCTTCGTCAGCTGATGCTGTCGTTGACTCGGTCTTTGAACGTGTTCGCGCTGCTATCGCGCTCCGCTCCAAGAGAGTAGCCTTTCGCGTACCCTTGGCCGCGCCTCGTGGAGGGTTAAGGGGCGCGGATTCGCCCGTTTGGGGAGCGGATCCGAGTCTGGGTCTACCGGGACGTTTTTGGGAGGTTGCCGAAGATTTTTCCGGCACTGGTTTCACCGGTAGTACTCTGGCAACCTCCTGGGGGGTATCATTCTCGCTCGAGCTCGAAGAATTCGAGTTTACGGGGTTGCGAGATAAGGCGTCTGCATTAGAATTTAGTCGACCAGGCTTATAGATGAATTCATAATCATAATTACGTAATTGAATCCGCCAACGCACTAGACGTTTGCCGGGGTCGTTTGTGGACCCGATCCATTTTAATGGTTCGTGATTGGAAATTAACTTGAACTTTCGACCGTAAAGGTAAGGTTGAAATTGTTGTTGGCTTTGATAACAGCGAGGCATTCCTTTTCTGTCGTGCTAAAATTCGCTTCAGCCTTGCTGAGTATACGGGAATAATATACGATAGGCAAATCATTCCCCTCGTGGTCTTGACTTAAAACCGCTCCGAGGGCGATATCGGAGGCGTCTGTGGTCAATGCAAAAGGTTTACTGAAATCGGAATATTGTAATATGGGCTCCTCGCAGAGGGCTCCACGGAGATCTTTAAAACTTCGGTTCTGTGTACGTCCCCAGTCAAAAGGTTTTCCTTTCTTTAATAGATCAGATAGGGCTTTGGCTCGTGCAGAAAATTTTTCGATAAACCTCCGATAATATCCAGCGAGACCCAAGAACTGGCGAACATTTTTGGCGTTCTTCGGCCTCGGGAATCTTTTCACAGCTTCGATTTTTCGTGGGTCCGGTCTCAGCCCGTCCCTGCCGATGATATGGCCTAGGTATGCGACTTCTTTACGCAGGAACTCGCATTTATCGGGCTCAAGGACTAGATTGGCTTCTTCAAGGCGTTCCATCACCCGGCGGACCTTTTTCCGATGTTCTTTGAGCGTTTTTGCGAAAACCACGATATCGTCCAGGTAAATAAACATTTCCGTTCCTTGAAGTCCACGCAGCACGTTATCCATAAGCCGCTGGAAAGTGGCTGGAGCGTTTTTTAATCCCTCGGGCATTCGCAAATACTCGTAATGCCCGTTAGGAGTAGAAAACGCTGTTTTCGCGCGATCTTTCGGGTCCATCGGGATTTGTTGGAATCCGCTCGCGAGATCGAATGTAGAAAAATACTGCGCACGCCCCAACTGGTCCAATATATCGATTATATTGAGCAGTGGGTAGGTGTCCGAAATAGTTTTCTCATTCAACCGGCGGAAGTCAATCACCATCCTCATTCTCGGTCGCCCCTGTGAATCGGGTTTCTTGGGGACTATCCACACAGGCGAATTATAAGGCGATTGAGAAGGTATGATCACGTTATTCTCGATTTTTTTTTTACTTGATTCTCGACCTCCTCACGGTGTATAATTGGGAATCGATATTGCCGCGTATGGATAGGAACTTCATCGATAGTCGGAATGTTGTGCGCGACGCGATCAGTGCACGGAAGCTTGTCTCCCGGCAATTTAAAACGCGAGGGATACTCTTCAACGATGCGCGTTACCTCTCGTCGTTCTAGATCATTAAGGTCGTCTAAGCGTAGTGCTTCTAGTATCGCGCTGACTCGGTCGGATGGCAACGGGGTTGCGCCGTCGTCTGTCGTCTCGTCAATCCCAATACCCACATCGAGATCACATTCCTCGAATGGAACCAATGCCTGTGGTTTAATGACGACAGCTACATCCTCGAGCCGCGTGTTCACGGCGAGAATATGGCAAATGCCGTCACTTTGCGACACGAGAGCTTCACCTACGTACAGTCCTTCCATAGTTTTTATCCTTGGGATATATTCCTCTCGGAGTTCGGGATTTGTTATTCCAAGGGAAATTGGTACCCGATTCCGAGCCGCTATGCGAAATACTCTTGCTACGGGCGGGGTTCTTGTAATAAGAACACCGGCCTTGCGAGAAGTTGTTCCCACGAAGGGTTTTGGGTAGATTGGATCGTTCACGCTCACTAACGCGTTATGGTGGAAGGAGAGCTCGGCCTTTTCTTGCCGCATATAGGGTTTCCCCAATACACCATTACTTTCTGTGGGGAACTCGCGTACCACGTGGAACTTCGAGGGGACGTCTCGGAAATGAATATCTACAGTCCCGAGCGTCTTCTGTCGTTCCTCCGTAGTCCCTTGATATTTTGTCGCTTCGTTCAGATTAACAACGACCTCTGGATTAAGCGCATTCAATTTTATTAGATTTAAATCTGAACCAGAGTCGCAGAAAAAATTGTCGCTTCCATTCTTTAATTCTGGCGCCGACAATTTTATTACTTCGTTAATCTTCGGATCTACTTCGTTTTCTGATTCTGAGCTACGCGACATAATTATTCGCGGGCCAGAAATCTCACGGTACTCGTTCCCTGTACTACGTCTCCGACCGTCGTTCTGTCGGCAGGGCTTGACGTCGATTCGCGGCGCCGAGCTACTGGCGAGTTTAAAGACTCGGTAGGTTTACAAGTGCATTTTTCCGAGTTATTTGCACGCATAGGGCTTGCGTCGCGTTTCGGGCGAGGGGACCATCCTCCCTTCGGGTAACAAACCGATTTGGTGCCACAAGAGACACAGTAACCAGTGACACTCTGGTTATTAGTCGGACTTACGTCGCGAGGAGAGTAGGTTCCGGGTGATTTTAATATTCCGCCCGGTCTTGTTTCGGTGATTTGCGACGGAGACGATCCTCGTGGATCTCGCCGCATTGGGCGGAAGTACGACGGGGAGGGCGCGCGCGAGCGCGAGTCACGGAAGTCTACTCGCGTATGTGCGATTAGTGATTCGGCCTCCCGACCTCAGGACGAGCCCGAGGCCGAATCTTTATGTCTCTCATTACGAAGTACATATTTCTCCGCGATGTCAAAGGCTTCGTCCAATTTTTTAGTATCGCGCATCTCGACGATTTCGGTAACCCGAGTGGGGAGAGCGTCAATGAAACCGCGGAGCGCAATTTTGAATAGCGGGTCATTACTCTCCGGCGGAGGCTCGGTATTATTTTCAGATTTCCAAGCGCTACGGCTGCCGCTGAGCAGAATTCTCACGCGATCGTAAAACTGGCCCACGCTCTCGTCCGTTTTCATGCGTAGTCGCGAAATTTGAGCCGCATAATAATCAAAATCCTTTCCGCGCGTTAGTCTCTTTTTTAGAACCTTAAAAGGCGACCTTGTACCGACGTTTCCTCCGAGACGCTGCGACGATACAGGCCCCCCTCCACGCGTTGTCGGTCGGCGCCAAGAAAAAAGACAAGAGTCCAATCGTTTGGACGTCGGAGAACACAGCTGCTTTCGAGAGGAGCTGGGAGCAATTGACGCGAGCAGATCTGCTTGCTCATCCTCGACGCGACGCACATCTGCGTATCCACTGTGATGCCTCCGACACGGCCATGGGAGCTGTTTTAGAGCAGCAGCAAGAGAAAATCTGGGAGCCGTTAGGATTCTTTTCGAAAAAGTTCAGCCCGACGCAAACACGATACTCAACTTACGACAGGGAACTTCAAGCGATGTTCAGTAGCCTGAAATTCTTTTTATATTTCGTAGAGGGTCGACAATTCACGATCCTCACGAATCACAAGCCTCTAACATACGCGTTTTTACAAAAATCGAGCCAAGCTTCTCCGAGGCAGCAAAGACAACTCGATTTTATAGGGCAGTATACCACCGATATCCAGTACGTAGCTGGAGAAGAAAATACGGTCGCCGACGCGTTCTCGCGAGTAGCTACAGTAAATATGCCGGTTTCTGTAAGCACTGACGATCTTGCGAATCATCAAGAGACCGACGAGGAATTAAGACGCCTCATCGGACCTGGACCGACTACATCGCTCGACCTACGAAAATTACGATTGGACAGAACAGAAACGTACGTGTAATGCGACGTTTCGGGAACCCACGTTCGACCATACGTCCCACAGTCTCTTCGCAAACGAGTGTTTGATATGGCACACGGCTTATCGGATCCGAGCGGCCGCGCAACGAAGAAATTGATTAGTATGGCCGACGATTCGTATGGCCGAGTATGAACAAGGACGTCATGGATTGGGCACGCTCTTGCCTCCCTTGTCAGCGTAGTAAAATTCATCGACACAATAAAAACGTCCCTCAGCACATCCCGATTCCAGATTCGCGTTTCTACCACGTCCACCTCGACATCGTGGGACCGTTACCGATCTGTCAAGGACATCGTTATTTATTAACTATGATCGACCGTTTTTCCAGATGGTCCGAAGCCGTACCTATTGCCGAAATCTCAGCCGACACCATCGTAAAAACGTTTTTCAACTGTTGGATTTCGAGATTCGGAGCGCCGGTAATCGTCACGACGGACAGAGGAGCACAGTTCGAATCCCAGTTGTTTCGAGCGCTTACGAACCTCATAGGTTGCAAGCGCACAAGAACTACGGCGTACCATCCCGCATCGAATGGGATGATTGAGCGATGGCATAGGTCTCTCAAAACGGCGATAACGTGTCATAATAATGCGAACTGGATCGACGTTCTCCCGGTTGTTCTGTTGGGATTACGGACGACGTATAAAGAAGACCGTAAAACTACTTCCGCAGAGCTGCTTTACGGGACGACACTACGCATTCCCGTCAAATTTTTCCTCGACGAAGAACCTTCGGCGGATCCACAGATTTTCGTTGAACATTTTCGGGAGCTGATGCGTAACGTACGTTCGGCCCCGTCGGCGCATCACAACAAGACGAAACCGTTCGCGCACAAAACATTATACACATGTATGCACGTATGGGTGCGAGTCGACGCGGTTCAAAGACCATTGGAGTCGCCGTACGAAGGACCGTACGAAATCATCGAGAGGATATCGGAGTTCGTGTTTCTCGTCAACGCAAAGGGAAAGCCTGAAACTATCAGCACGGAGAGGTTAAAACCCGCGTTTTTCGAAACGCCGCAGCCGCAACTCGTCGCACCGCAACAAGAGCAACCTGCTCCGGGACCAACGCCCACGCAATCGCAATTGCCCGCGGAAACACGACCGCCCAAGCAATCGCAATTTCCTCCGACGACGCAACCGCCCACGCAAGCACCATTGCCGGCGTCAACAAATCCACCTTCTCCGACGAAAAATCAGCAGCCAACGTCGTGACCGGTACGTCGACGTTCGTCGTCGCCATCGCAGAAACCTACGCGTACACGGAAATCGACGAGATCGACTCGAAATAAAAAAAACCGCTGCACCGTCGTCGAGTCGACCCGTCGCAACACCAGCATCGCCGAGTCCAACACAGCCTGCAGACGTCGCTGGACCTTCATCACTTTCATACCAATGGCCTTCGCAAAGACGAACGTATGCAAGGAAGAAAAAAAACGTTCATTTCGCATCTTAAAAAAAAACTTAAGACATTCGCGGGGGAGTAGTGTGGCGCCTTTAGGATTGCCGTGCGTGCTCGCGTTTGTCCACGCGTCGACCAATAAGAGTCGAGAGCCGTTCCCCCACAAGCGAAGCGTAGGGCATCCCTAACGGGTACGATCACCATGATAGTCACCACAGTTTAACGGTGGTTACCACCACGGTGGTTTTGTGCAAAAAGTGTACGAAGCATTATGTCGAAACCACCGCGAAAATCACCATGCTGAAATTTATTGTGAGCTTTCATCCCCACCCCAAAAAGCTCTGCCGCTCCGAGATTCTGTCATGGTGGTTTTTTCTTCGACCACCGTATAAACCACCACAGAAACCACCTTTCTAAAATCCGGTCGTCCGGTGGTTTTTCGTCTAACCACTAAATAAACCACCGTAAATACCACCGTTGAAAAATTTAGCGGCCCGGTGGTTTTTCGTACGATCACCAAACAAACCACCGCAATAACCACCGGCTGTTTCCGTGGGCCTCGTGGCTTTTTCTTCAGCTAATTACAAAGAGAAATAATCAAATAATTGACAGAACCGACTGCATTGAATGCCAAATTGACATTAATGGAAGTCAAGAATAATTCGGAATAAAAAAACACGGTAACCATTGTTAGCATTCCGAATTGTCTTTGACTGAGATCTATTTCGATCGAGCCCGAAAAATTCGACAGAAAATAATTGGAACGCAACAAGACTTTTTTTTTTATAATCCGAAGAGTAAACAATATCAAATATACATGTCGCTTAAATGAAGTCGGTACATATTTATCTCTTATTTTAAGAAAGTTGGTTTTATCCGCATATACGTCGGGAGTTTTTTTCAATTATTATGATCGGATGTGATTGAGGCTCTATTGCTCCGATTGAACCGCTGTCGTCGATATCGGGTACGATACCTTGCGATTCAAGAAGCCTATCCCAACAAACATTATCTACATTTGAGAAAACAATATATATTATTAGATCGATGACATATACGAATGAATATTATATACTGCCATTCAAATAACTACCGCAGTATGGTACAGCCGAAAATTTGCGTAATAATTGTTTGTACGTCGAGTTCTTTACGGTTTTGAGAAAACTGTAGACTATAACATCTGCAATCTTCAGTATATTCCAGCTGCAATTTTCGGATATATATATTACATTGCACTTTGGGCAGAAATGTTTACCTATTTGAATGATTCGATATCTTTTGAATCGCTGGTCGTCTTTTTTGCTTTCGTTGTCCCACGGTATCATGTATTTATCGAGAATGTAATCGACGATGTTACCGTCAAGTTCAGTCTTTGCTAGTTCCTTTAGTTCACGTATATCAATTTTGTTGTTCTTCATCTGCAGACAGTCAGTAGCATCCAGTAATTGGCCCAAAGTGTCGGCCTCTTTTTGACAATCCAAGTACATAATTTTTTCTGATAAACATATTAAGAAAAAATGATTTTTTATTATCTTATGAATTGAAATGTATTAGAACCGAAAATGTAGTTACCGTCGATGATCACGCAACATTCCGGAGTGAGTATTGCTCTCAGTTGATCCTCAGTTAAATTTGTTTTGTCTTTCAGATCTTGCAAAGTATACAACGGCTTCGTTAGTAAATTCAGTAGTTTAGTAAGTGAACATCGTTCACGGATGAGCTTCGTAAAGACTGCTCCGCTTGATGTTTCGATTATAGCATCATTCCGTGTAGTTTGTCGATGTGCCGGCGGTATTACTCCGCTGGACAAAACTTTTACAGTAGAGTCCATATCGTCATTTTCATCGGTATCTGTGCATGATTGTGGCGTTGGGATTTTCCTTCTTTTAGCGGCTTTTCGGCCGCTTTGTGTCGGCTTTCCCCTCGATTTCGGACATTGTTTTTTTGCGGAAAAGCAGGATAAGCGCAAAACGCGATTTTGTAATGAATTGCTTTACTGCCGCAAATATGGGTATGGCAAAATCATGAAAATTATCAGCTTTTGTCAAAACGATGAACCCATATACGGTTTCTTAATCGAGCGCATTGGCAGCCTGGGGAAAGCCTTTGAAGCGCAGCATATCGAATATATCGATTCGTCAACACACCGGAACTTTGTCAATATCAACGATAAACCGATACCAGCAATGATTCTGAAGACACCGAATGGTTGCTACTTTACTAGACTGCCGAACGTATGGGAAACAGATTAGTAAAAATCGAAATCAAATTACGGTAATAATTTTTTTACATTACAAATACTATTATTCGTTTATATTTATCATGTAACTATTTAATCTATATTATGTTTACAGCCGTCGAGGTTATCGAAAGATGTTGATATGCTCAATTTTTTGGTGTCTAACAAAGAAGCGAATAAACTGGATGCTCGAGCTGTCGAAACATTAAAAACGAAAATACAAACATAAAATATTTTTCCGATGCCGTCGACATCACTTGACAAGAGTGAAAAATCTCACGACGCACGAGTAACAATATTATAATCGCCACGAAATCTGTGCCCTCGAAAAACCCTTTGACCCTTTGTCTGAAAGTATTATTATTATTAATATTAATATTATAATATATCTCGTATAATTAGATAACTTACAACGTAAACATAAAATGAGAGAAAACGCCGTAATTCATGGAACATGTATAATTCATATTTTTTATTCTTCGGATAAAAGAAAAAGTTTTGTTACCTTGCATTTATTTTCTGCTCAGTTTTTCGTGCCCAATCGAAAATGATATCAGTCAATGTCAATTCGGAATGCTAACTATAATCATCTTGCTTTTTTGTTCCGAATTATTCTTGACTTCTATTCATTTTGATTTGGCATTTTATGTAGTTACGATTTGCCATTTTTTTTTGTAATTGTAATTGGGCGAGCAAAAACCCAATTGGACCCTGGAATTGTATGGTGATCTAACGAAAAACTACCGAGCCGCTAAATTTTTTGCAAAGGTGGTAATTATGGAGGTTTATTCGGTGGTCAGACGAAAAACCACCGAACGACCGAATTTTAGAAAGGTGGTTTCTGCGGTGGTTTATAAGGTGGTCGGAAAGAAAACCACCATAGCACAGAATCTCGAAATGGCAGAGCTTATGGGGTGGGGATGAAAGCTCACAATGGAATTGAGGAAGTGGTTTCCGCGGTGGTTTGGACAAAAAACTTTGTATAATTTTTGCACAAAACCACTGTGGTGGTTTTAACGGAGGTTTGGACAGTGGCTGTACCTGCTAGGGATACACTTCACTCTCTCTCGAGATTCGTTACGCGCGCCATTATACGCCATTGTTACGTCCCGCAACTGTCCGAATTTCTTTTTCACAAATTTCCGTTGCTCTTCGATCGAATTGAGAGAAGAATACCGCTGCGCGTGAACACTCACGGAGTGGGGGAAAAACCAAGGAGAAAGATATCAAGCTACGCGAGAATCATTACCGGTCAGCCACGTAAGTCGAGATTTGTTTCATACTTCTCGAACTTAACGTTGCCGGGTCAAATATATATGCGGTGCGAAACACATTGCACACCACACCAAGAAAAACTCGCCACCACCAAGAGAAGTCCGGCTCACGTATACGAGCTAGCGGACTTCCAATGGATATTATGCTCTACGGAAGGCAGCGAGACTCGAACACACGAGACTCCAACGCACGAGGCCCACTAACACCTCCAAGCACTGTGCTCACGCATGAAGACGCTCAGTGGCTTCGAGGCGAAGAACAGCGAGACTCGAACACACGAGACTCCAACGCACGAGGCCCACTAACACCTCCAAGCACTGTGCTAACGCATAAAGACGCTCAGAGGCTTCGAGGCGAAGAACAACGACTCGAACAAGGGTACCGATAGCTTCACCAATACCATGACGCGTCGGGCCCTTCGATAGAAACGTTTTGGAACCTCCTCCGAAGAGTGCAGCACCTCACGAGCAGCCTTCGCGACGTAACCCCGCGAATAAAAAGAAATTCCCGACGATCCGCGAGAAAGATAATGAGAATAGAGTCACGCATGAACATGAATATTGGGTCAGGTCATCCACGGTGTAGTTTATAATTTTATGTTTTACTTATGATAATCTTAAACATTTTTCTCTATAATAATCTATTAAAGGCAAGAGTAATATTTGCAAACTAAGCCGGTCACAGTTATCAACCCTTTTGGATATTGCCAGAAATAAATAATTAGAGTAACGTCTGAAATTACAGTAACGAAGAATATTGATACGTGTTTCGAATCAAGGTCTCGCTAAACTTTGCACCTTCATATTAGTTTTATATATTTTTCCACGAAGAGTTGACCATTGGGCATTCATCTATAGTTTCGAGGAAGAAATCCGTTGCAAAAGCAAAACAGGAAGCCGTAATTCTACTGCGACATTAAAATTCTAAGAACCAACTACGGCACACGAAAAATATTAACGACCAGTTCTCAACTTTTATAAACATTCGGACTAGCAAGCAGCTAAGGTCCTCTCGTTCGAAATCCAAGAAGTAATAATTATTATCGTGGTCGTTTTTTTTTTTTTTTTTCTTCTCCTTACGATCCGAAAAAGAACAACGAATATACGTTCACGTTAGTCTATTACGACGAGGGGATCACTGTGACGATATATTTCACCGTTTGAGTAAAAAAGAGAGATGCATATGCTCCAGTTAGCATGAGTGAGACTCCGTTAAGAAGGAGCGACGTCAGGGGAGAAGCGTTCTTAGCGAGGTATCCTACTCTCACGTGCGTACGTGATCGCACCAAGGACATAAGGGGAAGAGAAAAAAAAATCATGCATCGATTCGAAGAACCAGGCCCGCTCTGTATTAATTGCCAAACTCTTTAGCCAATACGAGGGGGCCATAAAAATCTCGAAGCGAACGAAGCCACGATTCTGCAAAAGTAGGGATAAAAATAAAAAGAAATGAATAGTTAACAATACGGATTATTACACAAAAAGACCTGCCATTTACACCCATATTACCCTATATTTGCAACAAAATTAGTTGAATAACAATTTGCAAACCAATGAGCTAACGGATGTTTAATTAATCAACTGTAGTTTATGCGATCAACAAATTAAAATTGCAAATTATGTTTGATAACCGATTATTAAAGATAATGACATATTATTGCAATTCAGGTATTGTTGATTAATTAATTTTATCAAAATGCACTATTAATTCACATAAACTTCACCTAGAAGGATCCATAAAATTCAGGGCAGATCAGCAATCAATAAAGGATATAATTAATTAATACACAGTACCAAATTTGCATCAGGAATAGTTAAGTAAAATAATTATGGAAAGGTTGAGAGCTCGGCAAGAGAACGAGGGAGGTGGGGAACCTCACGCCTCGGCTGAGACGCGTGCCTCCCGCCAGCGAAGCTTATGTCATCTGAGGGCAAAACTATAAAACAAGGGGTCCTTCAGCGGCAGCATTCATTAGTATTCATCGATTTTTTGTCACGACACTAGTTTTCTTTGATTTCTGAACCACGACGTTACTCTGTTCGTTTGCTTTACGAGTAATTTTTTTTGTCTACCGAATTATTGTCGAGAATATTATTCTGTGAACAATTTTTGCGTTACCAATTATCCGTGCTTCAGCTTGTGAGCCGATAATAATAAAGCCTTGGTGAATAGTGATTTTTGTGAATTTTAAAATTCATTTATCTGCGCGCCATTCGCAGATTCGCATCCGCTCGGCAATTGAATCGACAAGCCGAGGGTAGCAACGATTCATCGATCCACCACTCATCAAGGCAATCTCATCGGCATCTTTTGTTTCCATTCTCATCAATTTTATTTTGTGGTAAGTAAGTTATTTACTTTATATTTTTTTCTTCTCGCGCATCTATCATGCACGATATGATCTTATCTCCTACCCTCTGATCCACTGGAGTCCTGCGAGCCCCATGAGTTTCTCTTTATACAATGTATGTTGGGATCCTCAGCCAATTGTAGCGACATTACCCTTCTGATACTCATAAAATAACGCCGAAGCAATCGGACCGCAATGTCCCTCCCTTTGTAATCGCCACCCCTCGCAACCGTTTAACCGCGTATAAAAAAAAAAATGTTCGCTTCCCCGGATTCCTCCAAGATCGTGTGGATCATCATTACTTCAAATATTTCCTTGTTTTTGATTGGCCTAATTTTGTGGTTCCGTTACTGTCCTAAATTCTTGGCTAAACATTATCGTCCCGTTCCGACAAGCGAATCACCGCGCATCATAATACACCCACCATTAAGATATTCCCCGAATCTTTGTCTAAACTGTGGTCGATACCATCGTAACGTATAAAATGATACTTCCGGTAGATCAGCCAAAGGCAGTAGTAATTCTACTGAGTCTTAATCTGGCTGTACTCTTGATATTATTCATTCTTTCCTGTGTGTGTTGTCAACGCATTTTCGTTCGGGAATCACGAGTTAGTACCACTCTTCCAATGAGAGAAAATGACACCTATTGTTCCTATTGCCATCGGTTCCATCACATAGAAACTTGATAAACTTTCGCGAATGTACTCTAGCCTCTTCCCGAGCAATTTTCCGCGAGGTTAGGCTCAAAACGAGGCACCCGCGAATCGTAAGCCGCTTCGATAACGCGTAAATTGATTAAGTTCATTGACCGAGATGAGGCTTGGTTCCTTGCGTAAAAACACGATTCGCGACGTAACATCCTGACATTTATATACGCCTTTTGAATAAAGAAACAGTTAATATTATCGGGTAGATTCCTTATTTTTCCACGACCCTTCGGAGACGATCCCATAGCACTACCAGAAATTCACGATATTTTTTACTAGGTATATGGTAAATTGTATCAGATCCTTCTCTCCGTGTACTAGCGCGCTGCAAAAACTCGAACCCGCTGTAGATTACGGCGAACAAGATAAAATGGAGACAGACTATGCGAATCTGTTAGACAAAACGTTTAAACTACGAGACAAGGTCTCTCGCTTTATAGCTGCAGCATCACAACAGTTGTTGCCGCGTCTGCCGGAGCTATCCGTCCCTAAATTCAACGGAAAATATAAGGATTGGCTCAGCTTCCAAAGGGATTTCCAAGCGACAATTGGACGGCACTCAGATCTCAGCGACACGGAGAAATTAAGATACTTACGTTCGTGTCTAAGCGGAAACCCTACACGACTTGTCAAACAGTTTGAAGCCACTGACGAAAGATATCAAAGTGCATAGCGGTGAAGTTTGAAACATTGCAAAGTTGCAACGGTTTTCCCAGCTCTCACGCCGAGGCAACTGTCAAAGGCGCCAAAGGGTTATGTTCATCGCCGAATAGCTATATCCGTTTTATTTCAATTAAACGTGCCTGATGTATCCCAAAACTGGGTTCTATTTTTACACAACACTTCCATAGTCATCGGGGAATACGATCGAAAAGGATTGAAGCTCCGCGCTCGGAACATTACATTTTTAACCCCCCGACGTGTACCCCCGTGAGTGCCTTAAAAAATGTCCCCTCGGGACATTTTTCGGGGGATTTGCAGGGCGGAGTCCACGAATAAGAGCCTCCGCGTCCGCAGGACGCTGAGGCGCTTGTTCATATTCTTTCCCGATTTCAAGGTCGAAGAAGTCAAGTCGTGTTTGGCAGTACTTCGAAAAAGAGACTGAAGTGACGGCCCGCTGTACCCTTTGCAATCAAGTTTGTAAACATAGTGGCAACACGACAAACTTGACCCAACATCTCACCAGGAAACATGCATTGTATTGCTCAGCGGCAATCAACGAAAACAAGAGAAAGCGTTTCCTGACATCAGATTCAAGTACCGACGGTGAATTATCAGATGACGATACCACCGAAGCCCCATTGAAAAGGATAAAGATTCAATCCCAGGTAAATAAATAGTTAATAAATATTTTTGTACAAATCAATAAAATAAAATAGTACGAAAAAAATAAATCTCTTTTATCACCGACAATAACCCACCAAAAACAAGAAAACTTTAATCGACGATAAGCAAGGATCTAATATACCAATACATATATACAAAAAAGATAAATTCTACTAAATAAAGCAACCAAATTAATAAAAAAAAACTACACCACTAAACCTTTCTTATCACAGAGGAAATTGCCTACAATCGAGGAAGCGTTCAAGCGAACGAGATCTTTCAAGGGTATGTTTATAATAAAATTCAGGTTTAAATGATATTTCTGATTGAGAAGAAATCTTTTCTTTTTTTTACTATGTTTTTTATAGTGGGCGGCAAGAATTATGACAAGTTGACGAATGCAATTTTATATATGATCGCCGTTGATAAAATTTCCCAAAATATTAAAAAAAAAAAAAAAAAAAGGTACGCCAAGTACTTAAGAATCCAATTGGCAAATATTATTTAAAAAAAAAATGAACAAAATTTTATAGGCCAAGTATAACAGAAAAAAAAGGATTCTATATGACAAAAAATATTGATTTTCTTTTTTGCAAAAAAATTGCTGAAAAAAATTGGCGTTCCAATGCTAGTGGTTTATTGTGACGCTTGCAAATACGGGAACGCCAATTTTTTACAGCAATTTTTTTGCAAAAAAGAAAATCAATATTTTTTGTCATATAGAATCCTTTTTTTCTGTTATACTTGGCCTATAAAATTTTATTCATTTTTTTTTTAAATAATATTTGCCAATTGGATTCTTAAGTACTTGGCGTACCTTTTTTTTTGTAAAAAATGTTTTGGGAAATTTCACTTCTTTTTGAAAAGCTAATATTCTTTTGTCGCAGCGTTGTTATTGTAGCGACTCGTCGTTGATGGTTTCGGCATCGAGTTATAAAGCGAGCCGAGGGTCGCTTTATTCTCTCACCCCGAAGTACTCGAATCGACGTCCATCGATATCGTTTTTTCCCCTGTTAACACAATTCGTCATGCAATTTGTCAATTTTCACAAAAAAAAAATTCAAAAAATATTTGTTTTTATAATTTTATCTTTAAAATGAATTTAGAAGGATCGGATAATTTAGATCGCACAAAATTAATTCTATATACAAAACCGGGCGAACGGCACGTCACATATTTCCCTTGATGATTGCCGGTTATGTTGTTCGAGATCGCAAAGAAAAGTTATAATCGATATAAAATCACACGTATAACACGTAACACGTCATTTTTTTTTTACTTTGCGTCGAGACACTAAACCACGATACGCAATACATAATTATTATTTTTGGAAACACTCAAAAAAATGTTCACGCCGTAAAAATACGTGCCCACGATAACAACAACTGACTGCTGAGCCGGCTGTGGCGACGAGCGTGCCACCACGCAAAATCTTCGATTCGACGAACTGACTGATGTCGACGTATGACATATAGATTTGGGACATTTACAATCGTTTGGAACCTGTGAAATTTTCGGTCCCGATATCTCATAATCGGCTGAACCAATTTAGTAGCAACTAGGCGCGTTTAAAAGATTGACCCCAAATTTCATTATAAAAGTGTCCATTAAAATTCGATTCGTTGTAGGATTCTTAAGATATATGGATCGAAAGTTGCACGCACTATACACTTCCGATATATTGCTGTAGGATATACACTGCAGCGCGTCACGCCACGAAATTTTTTTTTTTTCAGTTCTTGGCGTCGAGACGCTACCGCGTCTCTTGATGCCTCTCTCTACCGGTGAAAACGAAGGGTTTCGATACATGCTAAAAACAGCTGTACCCCCGTATACACCGCCGAGCAGAAAAACTGTCACGAGACTACTGGACGCGCGATACGACCTATTGAAGGACCGCTTTATAGCCAATCTCGCAAAAGCCGTCGCTTATTCCCTCACATGTGACAATTGGACGGATAACAGCAATCAGAGTTACCTCGGAGTCACTGTCCACTATATAATCGTTGTAGCAAAAAAATTATATCTCGAGAACGAACATAGATGTCGTCTTGGTTCTTATCGTGTATTAAAGAGGAAGTAGTACGTTGCTCAAATAAAAAGTTGTAGTGTCTTGGATGCGTTCAAAATAAAAAAATTAAAAATTCAATTTCTCGATGAATTCGACTTCGAGGGCTCTTCGTCTGTCGATGTATAAGTGAATTCGCTTATAACACTTTAAGCATTTTTTCACTTCCCCATAATAGACAGAATCAACTCGTTATTGTCACTGTCCGAGAGAAATTCGAGAAATTTTATTTTTTATCGTTTTACTTTGTTTTGAGTTAGGTATATTGAAACAATTGAAAAAAAAAATAGAAGGGTGGTTCGAAAAATACGAGGTAAAATTTGAATTTTTTTTGTTTCGAAAAATTGTTAGAGATTTGAAAAAATTGAATTGCAGTTTCCCAATATTTAAAGTAATATACATTAAAAAATGAAAAAAAAAAAGAGATTTTTCTTTTCGATTCAAATCATCCCGCCACAGAATACCAACGTCGCGGCGTATGCGAACTTTATTACGTGTGCTATGGAATTATCGTCGGCTTCCAAGGTTTGACAGATAGAATGGAGTTGAAAGCGAATAGCGCTACCGATAGGACGTGTATATTGAAAACTCTCGGCGATTAGATTTGAATTTAGCGTACTATCTTGCACGATAAACTGCTTGAAAATGAGTACTTACGTAAAGGATTTAACTTTGATATCAGTTACGTTATACTTGTCGGATCGCGTACTTATAGATTGTTTATTATTTTTATCTAAATTGTTCTTTCTTAGCTTTAACTTAATAACTTATTTACTTAGTTATTTTTTCGTTTTTCTTTTTTTCTTTTTTTGTTGTTTTTTTTTCTACTGCTATATGCATATGTTAGTGAATATTTATTTAGTTACGGCCTTATGTTCTTATGGTATTAGTTATGTATAAGTGCGTTGGTTAGATTGGAATACTTATGCTTGGTCGCCAACAGTTAGTAGGCGGCCTAGGCAGCAAGCGAAGAACATCGCGCAGTAAAGATAGGCTGTATAATAGACTATAATAGAAACAGTTATAATAGTCGGAGTGTTTGTAATAAGTGTAAAAGTGCACGGTTCCTTACCCTGCGTCCTCTGAACACAGGGTCTCTGTCCTTTTCCTGTCAACTACTTGGTAAGTCAAACTAATATTAGCTTTTAGGGAAAACCTGTATTCTTTCTCTGCTTTAATTTAATTATTTATTTATCTATTTATTTATTTATTTATTTTGCGTTTCTTTCTGTTATACGTACAGCTTAGTGAATATCTAGTAATTTATCTTTTCGTTTCTTCCCGTTATATGTATTGTGACGTGATTTTTTGGAATCAGCGTCACAAAAACCAAAACAACCGTAACTCGCATAAAAATACCGATTTTTAATGCTGAAGTTTCGCGTTAGTGCCTCTCCCAGCGACTTAAGATACCGTCAAGCTCTCGCTAAGATATCAATCGAGATTTTTGCAGTTTACCTTTTATGCTTTTTTGTAATTATTACGAATTGTTTCGATACCGTTCGTTATTTCAGTTTAAATTCAAGTTTTAAGATTCAGTTTCGTTCTGTTTTGCTTTCAGATTTAGTTTCGTTCCTTTTGCTTTGGGATTTGAGATTTAGTTTTAGTTCAGTTTTAGTTCAGTTTCGGTCGGGATTCTCGGATTCGCTTGGTGGGATAAAGTTAGCAAATAAAAGGCCCAAGTGAAGGAGAGACTCGACGAAGTGTCTTGCAACTACGTTAAAGTCCGGTGCAAACCCGGCACCCTATAGAAAAGTGCAATGCGTTGAGATCAGGCGGAGGTATCGTTTGGTCCAGGCAAGGGTGGTGGAACCCCTTGCGCTGCGTTATAGTTGAGTAGAGCCTTGTATCTCACGCATTGACTAAGGGAAGCGATTGTGAAGATTCGTTCAAGTTATCGCATTATAATATCGGCTCTCGATTCGACAAAGTTATGAGATGGTTGAGAGGGCAGTAGTTATTGATCAAGATCCCTCAAATAATAATGATAATTCATTACGAATTTTCGTAGGCAAAGACAGTCGACGGAGAGCTGCCCTCGAGGTAACTCAGGCCTCTCTCGCGCTCCCGCTGTCGTAGGCTTCGGCCTATTGTTCTCGCGCTCGAGCCATCGAGGTATCGTGTGATCGTTGTGTCTCGCTCGCGTTACCGTGGATCCCGATATCGCTCTCGCTCTCGTGTTCGCGTGTTCGTTCGTCGATTCGTGTATTTCCCGTGTGCTATCCTCGGTAGGATTCCGAAAGGAATTCTTTCCGAGTCGATAATTCGATCGATGCGTTACGATTAACGCTCTCGAGCTGGAGTGCATGTGTGTGAGTTCTCGTGGCATCGTCAGATGCAGTTCCCGGTCCTTTTGGATAAATTACGCGCTTCGGTGAGTTTTTTTGATTTATTGGAGTTATCGTTCCCGTGTCGCGCGCGTGGTCGCTCGTCTCGCATCGATCTTTCGATCAGCTGAGTACTCGCGACTCACGTGCGTGCGATCTCGTGGCTTCTCAGCCAAAATTCTTAATTTTCGTTCCCGATTAAGATAATGTTGAGATTCTGATCTCCGTTTCTACTGAGCTATTCTATTGACCTCGGATCGCCACCCTTCTACCACAACCCGCATCCTGAGCAACCGTGCATTTCCGCAACCGTTCGCTCTCGCGAGTGCGTCGACGTTAGTTCTCGTTTCCGTTTAGTTTCCGTTTTGTCGTGTCGTTCGTTTCGTCCTTGCGGAGGTCGCCGTTCCACCGACCTCCAGATTAGTCCGGTTTGGTAATTCCGGCGAAACAAAAATTAACTGGCGCCTGCCGGGACGCCGATGCATCCGCAAGAGTAAGCGGCCGAAGGTGACGTAAGTTTTCGAGTTCGCGTTTTTTTTTTTGAGTTTCGATTTCGCTCTTTTCTGAGTTTTGAATTTTTGTTTATTAGTAAAGTTTAGTGTTGCGCTCGAGATACCGGAAAACTCGTAACAGTATTCATTGTGTGTGCGATATACGAAAACCGAACTCGAATGATCCCGCGAGGGAAGATGAGGGAGCTCCGGTGGCAATGAGTGCCGCGCGACAGCTCGGACGCCCTCTCCTTCCCCCGGACACGAGTGAGACGGAAGCGAGCACGATAGAGAGAGAGACAGGGAGTCTCGAGTGATAACGGGTCGTGGGCAGACGTGTCGCGATCCGAGCAGAGTAGATGAGTAGAGAAAGAACGTGTGGGTCCGAGACGCCCGCGAGCGAGAACGAGAATTTCGAAACGATCGAGCGAGAGTGCGCGAACGGCACGAGGCTACCGCGATTGATCGGCGCCGGGTCGATCCGGGCCGAGCGAGCATTAATTGTAATTATTTATCTCTGTGTGTGCCTATTAATTAATTATCTCCTTAATTCTGTTATTTCGGCGAGCCGTTAGCCGCCATCAAAATAAAACTATAATTCGCTCTAATTGGGGTTCCCGTTACTTCGGAGCTGCTCCGGAATCCCTTTTTCCTGACGACGAAGCCGGAGGAGATCGAGCTCTAACAGTATATCGCGCAGTAAATATAGTCGATATAATAGATTAATCGAAGTGAGCTTGTTTTCTGTAAATAGATTGGAATATAATAGCATTAAAAGAGGGAAAAAAAAGTTATGTCTAAAATAAAAATTCCTGTGCTGAAAGATAAGGGGTCAAAAAAGCGCGAGAGAGATGTAGAAGCAAATAATCCTAAGAAAAATGATGACTCTCGGCAAATATCTCCGAAGTCGCAATCACCACCAAATAAAGCAAACTCTCGTCAAACTATGACCGCTCCGCATATATTAAGACAGCTAACTAATAGATACCCTGTAAACGCGAAAGCCCCATTTTTTATACAAGTCGTGGATGTTGACGAGACATAGCAAATTGGGAATCTTCACTCGATGACTATCGGAAAAGCATTTAAACATTATAATGATCAGTTGTTGGAAATTAAGCCGTCGGGCAAGGATCGGTTAAACTTAACATTTAAAGAAGCAAATTTCGCTAACGGCATAGTGGACGGAGAAATAAAGCTCATTAACCCAAACTGGATTGCATATAATCCTGATTACAGAATTATGAGTTTTGGGGTAATTAGAGGGGTCGAGCTAGAACTAACTGAGGCCGACATGATGGAAGGAATCCGCGCGTATTCACCGGATGATATAAGAATAACCAAAGTAGAACGGTTAACGGTCGCGGAAAATACGAAGCCGATAGATTTTACAAAAAAAGTTCCCATTAAATCCATTAAAATATACTGTCAAGGATATGAACTTCCGAAATACGTAACTATTTGGCATGTCAGAAGAGAAGTGTCGCTTTTCATACCGAGCGCAAAGATTTGTAGTAAATGTTTTATCCCGGGACATGCAAAATCACAATGTCGAAGTAACTTCCAAAGATGCGAAAAAGTCTCAGAAAAACACGAACTGGAGGAATGTAGAGCGCAGACATATACCTGTTTCAATTGCAAGGGGGATCACACATCTACTTCAAGGGATTGCCTGGCTTTTGTCTTCTACAAAAAAGTGAACGATCTAAGTTTTTTGAAAGGTATCTCTCGCGAAGAGGCAAAACGACTCATTACGGGGGAAAATTGAGGAAAGTACGGTTATGATATGGAGGAAGCAATGTCAGAATTCCCAGAGCTAAATAAAAGAAATAATAATGCAGTAGGGGGAGGGAGTTCATCGGCTAGTATAGAGACGGTTTTGGAAAGAACTATAACTCCATCGGATAGCCTACAACGACGCGGAATAACCGGTAAACAATTTAGTCATCAACAATCTCATCCTCGCGGACAAATGGGTAAACAATGGCCATATGAATATCGATCGGAAGACTCTGTTGACGATCTTCTTGAGGCCGACGATGAAATAAGGAGATATAGCAGAAAATCTTACCTAAGCAAGGCATCGAAATCAAATTGGAATCGAGAAACAAATAAAGAGCAAGAGGAGCGAGGAACTCAAAGCAGGTATGGGGAAGGGGAAACGACGAATGGAAATATCACAATAAATATATAAGCTCTGGTATCCAGAGAAGTGACAAATTTCATTTTGGCATATAATAAATTGCTGTGCGACACTTTGAGATCGAAGTTTTTTTAATGGACGATCGGCTTAGTTTTTGGGAGTTTTTCTGGACCAAAAATTGACATGGAAGCTACACGTTAACGAAACAAAACAAAAAGCACAAAAAGGGGCCAGAATCCTTAAAGCTATAGCAGGGATAAAATGGGGAGCACACCCAGTCGCCTTACTGAGTCTTTATAAAGGACTTATCAGACCTTGCCTTGACTGGGGATCTCATTTTTATGTAGACGCGCCTGAATTGGCACTGCTAAAACTGGATAGGGTTCAATTTGCTTCTTTGAGATGCGTCCTGGGATGTATATCAACGACACCTACCAATACCTTATTGCATATAGCTGGCGAGCCTCCGTTAGCCGCAAGAAGAATATTCTTAATCAGGCGGTTCCTTGCAAGCTCATATTCTGACAATCATAATATTCTAATTCCCAGATTAAAACTGATGCAAACCCTATCATGTCGAAGAAGACGCAATTCTTTTTTACATGGACTATACAGGGTTTGGTTGAGAGAAAGAGAGATATTGGGGGAAATTAATAGGCATAATATACCACCGTGTTATTCAACTTCACTGGAAGTAATGTTACACCCCATTCATTGCAATACAGATATAGGCATGGAGATAAAAACTCCCTCGACGATGTCGGCGAGCGAAATTTTTAGTGAGAAAATCAGAGAGAACTATCTGAATTCGACTTTAATATTCACCGATGGTTCGAAGACAACCAATCCGGAGGGAGTGGGTGCGGCGTTTTACGGCCCATCAATGTCATTGGTACAACATTATCGGTTGAATAACAATTGCCCGATAATTGCGGCAGAATTAGCAGTGATACTTTTGTCAACGTCCATCCTTGATAAAAACGATAATACTTACTTTCTTATATGCACCGATTCATTGTCATCAGTTATAACACTATCGCAGGAAGGTATCAACACAAACATTCACCTATACGTAGTTAACATTAAGGAAAAAGTTAACGAATATAACAAAGTAGGAAAAATTATTAAAATAATGTGGATACCTGCCCATGTGGGTATTTTCGACAATGAATTTGCAGATCAAGCCGCAAACTTCGCTAGATTGTTAAAATTGAGAGAGTCGGAGAGATGTCAATTTTACGATGTATATACAAAGTTTAAAGAAAAATTAGTAGAATCGTCCAAAGTAGTCATTAACTCTCAAGGCATAGAGAAGGGTACTCAGTTTTGTAAGCAAGCAAAGCCCTTTGCACTGAAGCCATGGTTTATGGGAGTAGGAATGAATAGACGACAGATGTCCATCATTAATAGAGTAAGAACGGGACATGTAATGCTCCCGGACCACTTATTTAAAAAAGGTATCGTAGAGAATCCTGGCTATGAATGCGGTGCTAGTCCGTGTGACCTTAATCATATACTTTGGCAATGCCCTCGCTTGGAGGCACCTGGACTAAAACTATCTTGAGTATTAAATAAACTAAAGATCCCTCTGGCCTTTGACGTGACTAAACTATTCCTACTGAAAAATGCCAAGAATGTTATTCCAATCTGTGAATTCTTTATACACAACGATCTCAATATATAAGTGATAGTAATATGCAATAAAACTAAGTAGAAAACTATTATAAACTGTAGTATAAGTTAGTATAAGTCAGAAATGTAGCGTTTGTTTTTCCGCTTCCCAACCCGAAACCGTGAGTGCAGCCATTGGTTGTGGCGCATGCCCTCTAGGAGCGATAGCCATATGGATAAGAAAAAGAAGAAGACAGATAGAATGAATGGAAAAAAAATGGTCGCGGTTGTTTTCAATTTTATTTGACAAATTGCAATAATTTTGGATATTCGATGATTCTTCTTTGTGAAATTATAACCGAGTTTTCAGTGCACCTGCGAAATTTTTGATTTTTATTATGAATGTGAATAACGTATAGTAAAATATTGTGAATGATATTCGTTCAAGATATATTATTTTCGAAATAAAAAGGACTAATATTTGTCAATCAATGTGTGATATTTCGTATTTTATTTTTCGCAACCAAATTTTCTTTTTTGACATGATAAAAAATTGTTTTTTGGAAAATTAAAATAACATAAACTTTAAAATAATTCCTCACTAAAAATAATTGTAGAATAAAAATATTAAGAAATGTCAGAATGTCTTCAAATTTGCTGTGCATAGTGTTTTCGATGCAATGAAATATTGCTGAAAATTAGAAAAAAAATCGTTCGTAGGTTTCAGAATGCAGCGCCGTACGGACATTTGACGGGAGAAAATTGATTTTTAAATGGAAAATGCCTGGAAAAAATGTTCAGAGACGTCGGAATGTCTTCAAATTTGCTGTGCATAGTGCTTTTGATAAAATAAGATAATGCTGCGAAAAAGAAAAAATTTGGTTCGTAGACTTCATAATTGGAGCACCGTACGGACATTTAGCGGAACAAAATTGAAGTTTTATTTTGGAACAACTTATTAAAGGCTTCGCAGTAGTTTCAAAATGATTGTGCACAATGGTGATGATATGATCACCTCTGCGAAAAAGAGAAAAATTACTTTGCACAGTCCAAAGTTACAGCACCGTACGGACGGTTGTCGTCGCAAAAATGGATTTTTTTTATTAAGTAAATATTCAAATGCTTCGCAGGGGCTTCAAAATGTATGTGCACAATGGTGATGATATGATACATCATCCCTGCGAAGAAGAGAAAAATTGCTTTGCACAGTCCAAAGTTACAGCAACGTACAAACACTTGTCGAAGCAAAAATGGATTTTTTTTGTTAAACAAATATTCAAATGCTTCACAGGGGCTTCAAAATGTATGTGCACAATGGTGATGATATGATACATCATTTCTGTGAAGAAGAAAAAAATTGCTTCGCATAGTCCAAAGTTACACTGTGATACGGACGTCTAAGAAGATAAATTCAGTAATAAAGCTATTTTTATTCAACCACAGGCGAAAAAAAAAAAAAAATTCCGGTCATTGGAGTCACTTTAAATTAACTACGCATGATGTTGGAGGTACACCGAAGTAAATGCTGAAAAACTACATTTTTTGGAGCATACGCTGTGCAGAATCCCCATCGAAAGCTGTGTGAAGAGGCCTCGCTGGTCATTTTAATAGGCACTCTTTGCCTATTGTTATAGTGAGTGCCTAAAAACTACAATCACGCAATGGAAAAACGGAAGGGACAGCTCTAAAATTCATTCAAGACGATGCGACGCGTTGGAATTCGACATTTTATATGTTAGAACGGTTTCTTCTCTTCGAGCAGTACGTATATTCGGTTATGTCAAAACGCCCAAACGCACCAGATATGCTGACGCGTGAAGAAATCCAAATATTGAATGACGTCGAATCGCTGATAAGACCAGTTGAATGTATTATCAAGAATTTGAGCGGCGACTCTTATCCGACGTGTAGTGTAATTATCCGGATAATTCATTGCTTAGAAAATGCGATTCAAAAATCCGATCCTTCAACAAAAGACGGAGCAGAGTTCAAGACGAAACTTCAAACAGCGATTGCCGCTCGATTCAAGGATTTTGGAACCTCGATTCAAGAAGGGACACTTTCAGAGTGCGCGCGCTGTTGCGGCAGCAATATCTGTGATTAATGACAGGATGAGGAGCATCGAAATTCTGGACACGGAAACTATCGACGATCCATTACCGGAAAAAGAGAATGACCCGGATGATATTTGGAGCTATCATGACGGCTTGGTGGCATCGAAGTCGAATACTGTCGTCGATACACACACACAAGAACTCAGCATCGAATTCAAACAATACTTGAACCAGCAGGTTATCGCGCACAACGCGAATCCTCTTGAATATTGGAAGTTGTTTAAGCTCGCTTTTCCGTCTATGTACGCGTTTGAAGTGAAATACGTCGGCATCGTCGGGACGTCGGTGCCATCAGAAAGCCTTTCTTCTCAAGCTGGTGATATTAAGATGGATAATAGAAGCCGGCTATCCGGTGAGCACCTCAATAAATTAATGGTTCTGAGTTCGCCTGCACTGAAAGATTGGGGATTGGAGTGAACGCGGGTACTTCAATTAACTCTAAAGAAAAAAGTTCCTGTCCCGTACCTAGAAAAAAAAACTTATCTAAGTTTGAAACTAACATTCCTGTTATGTACATAAGAGTTATCGTTTTATAAGACATATACGTTAAGCTTTCTTTTTGTTTTACGTGAAGTACTATTTTTGTTTCACTTTGTGAAGTTTTTATCTACACTGATAATAAAAATAAAAACGGATTGACTAAGCAAAGTATCGTAAGCAAAGTTTGCTTCCAATACACGACAACACTCAGTTAATTTGTTTTGCTTAGCAAACATCATGCATCATTATTTTACGTTTACTTATTTACGGTTTACGTAATTCAGACGAATTGTCGATACAATCGTGCAGATGTGGGTATCTATTAATTTGTTACCTCTCTAATAATTGTTTATTTATTTGTTGGCTCATTGCTACATCGTTTATCTCTCTATCCCTCTATATAATATAAATCTCTCGCCAGTCTTCCAAGTTTTTTTGTTGTTTTTTTGAGTTTGGTTTCGTTTATACGTTTCTAATACAGATACAGTCAATCTCTTTTAGTTCAACTGTTCAACAACAGCTTCGCATAACTTCACGAATGGAAGAGGACAACAAAATTATGTATATTTACTAAAAAATCGGGTTACGTAATGAAAAGCATGTCTTTTTTTCTAATAATGTAAAAATAAAGTTTTTTACTGATGTATCGATACGTCGATGTTTTTCCCAAATTTATCGACTTTTGTAAATGATTTTTTTTTTCAAACGACGATTATTTTAACATCGATAACTTTTTAAATATCGCCCATCCCTAGTGTAGCGTAAACCCTCAACGCGAGAATTTATCCACGAGATTATATACATTTACCGTATGTTCACGGTAGCCACATGTCACGAAACTCATGAACGAGTATACCCGGAGACGTCAAGAGAGATACCTGCTGGAAATTATTTTTTGAAGAAGCCTGTGTAAATTTTGGTTGTAAGGATTTCTAAGTTGTCAGCGCAACAGCGAGACTTTCAAAGACCAAACTGCCAAAGGAAGTAAAAAGAAAATTGCTTTCTAGAGACCCGTCTTCCATTAGTTTTAGAAAGCAAGATACAAACGAAATCGGACGAAATTTACCTGGGCTAGGTATTAAGATTACAAAAAATTCTGACCAAGAATGCGGATAGATTCCGGCCTTGAAGAAGCCGTTGAAGTATTGTAGAAGGAGTTAACGGACAGGTCAGGAAGGTATAATATGTAATGTTGGAGTCGATTCTGTCAAGCCCTGGAGCCGCTTTACGTTTACCCAGTTTGATTGCATTCATAAGATCGGTTATAGAAAAAGAAAGATCTAGCTGAGCGTTTGAAAGAAATGTATTTGGAAAGTTAGGAGTAAAAGTAAGGTTCGGAGGACAAATTGACGGAACCAAATCACGCATTTTCTCGATTGTGTTCGTTGCAGAATTTATAAGAAATTATATGATAACTATATTAATCATAATCATAAAGTTAAAGATGTCGGGTTTCGAAATTAATCGACATTATTTTCGTGAGGGTTAACAATAATCATTTGGGCACTGAACTTGCGGAACGAAAATCGCTGAACTCACCCGTTAAACATATTATGTAACCGAAGATTTCGCAGACGATTAGTATACTTTTACAGGCACGTGTGTATTAAATGTGAACGTTATCGTAAAGACAAAATTATAAAATTGGAAAATGGTTTCCCTTTGGCTTTCGCGAATGTTCGAGGTTTCCATAAAAGCCGAATGTTAAATTGTTTTATCGAATCTTCTAATTTGTTCGTTTCTATTTTCAGGTGTCACTGCAGTCGATTATTCATACGCAGGTTAGAATTTTGTCAAAACCTCCCAGTGTACGATAAATCACTTTTTTGCCTATCGCAGTTTATCTTCTTACTTAACATATCAGACTAGACAACGTGTCAAACATCAAGTAATCCTTTGACATTCCATCCGTCTAGCCGATTGAGTATCATTTTTCGAAAAATGTTCCCTTTATACGCCGGGTTGACATATCCATCGACGTCATCCATTATCTCACCCATTGTCTTTACCTCGCTTTTGTCAATGAGTACGAATGGCAAAGTCAAGAATGACGACATGACTTCGAGAAATTCGTGTTCCTTCTAAGTCTTCTGGAGGGCGGCCATACTCGGTGGTTCTGTCTTGCATCCAATTCTTATCATGGTACTCGTTAGAAGGTTGAAATACTCCTCAATAAGAGCTGTCCGATGATTCATGTACACATCGTTTGAGGCACTAGTGGCGAGAAAGTTTAAAACATCGATAGCCGGAGAACTCCAGAAGCACACTTGAAAATCAACCTGAAGAATAATATATGATGTTAAATAAAAAATGATAAGATATGTTGCTTTAGCATTTTATTAAGCAAAAATTACTTACAAAAATATGATCGGTAACGTCGCCTTTCTTGCTATATCGGAAAAGCATGTTATTGGCCCAGAAGTCGCCGTGGTTTAACACGTTGAATTCGTCCTTCGGTTTTGCACATTGCGTCGCCTTTTGATAGCATACATCCACTCATTTTAATAATATCTCTGAGTATGTTTTGGCACTGTAAAAAAAGAACATCGTGAGGTAAAGGACGTGGTAAAATAAGAATTGCCTTATTCAGAAAAGAAACAACCGCCGTAGTAACTCGATTTGTGTGCCGAATTTCAATTCGATCTTTGAAAGTTTTAGATAGCTATCGTGCTAACAAGGCTCCCAAAGCTAGTAACGATCACAAAACAGCTATCAAAACGCAAAACTGCCATGAATTGCACCGCTTTCCATGCACGAGTTACAAAAAGTAGTATTACTAAAAAATCAAAGCAAAATTATATACAAATTCCAGTTCAAAACCTTTGCGTTCGAGTGCTTGCTCTCATATACGGTTTTTTAGGAGAATAGAGGGAAAAAAACCAGTCATTTTTTTAATCGTATGCAAAAAAAGAAAGTTTTTTTTGTTGTGTGCAAAACGTGCTTTTTTAGGCACATGTTTTGTTGTGCACATTATTGTAGTACACAACAATATTTAATAAATTTCGCACTGGGCTCAACAGTGCACAATATCACTGTGCACAGTTCAATAGTGCACAGCGCGATTGTGCATAACAGGATATTATTCGGTCACACATTTTCTGTGCATTGGGAAATTTACACACAATATTAGGGGACCTAACAGTTATGCACTATTGAATAGAGCGCAGCCACTTTGTGCACACGATGTTTTCCCCCGACGTGCTTGGAGATCTAGGTGGATGGACATCTAGGCCCAGAAAAACGCGTCCTTCAGCATACTCCTCCGCAATGTCCTAACAAACCGTGTATAAAAGAATAAGCACTGGAACGCCAAGATTTTGAACTAGAATCAAAGTATAATTTTGTTTGGATTTTTTAGTAATGCTACTTTGCTTGGCTATGCGATTCATTCGTTTTTTAAAAATATGTCAGTTTATTAATTTATTTTATAAGGGTAAAAATAGGTTTAAACCACTTGATGAAGTGGACTTTAAACCACTCTTTATTCACCTTTTTGAAGAAATTTAAAAAAAAATTTTATTATATTTTTTTTTTATCTGCGTGAACTTTGATTTTTTAAACATACTAAAGAATTTCAGTTTTTTAAACAAATTAGAAGGGAATTTCAATTCATTAAACAAAATAATAGTGAATTTTGATTTTTGAACAAACATGGAAAACGAACAACACAATTAAAAAAAGTCTCAGTTCACGACGATTTTGAAATATCACCTTATGCATGTGTTACGTATATACTGAATGACCACGTGTATACTTGCACCCAAGCATCGTATAAAACACACACACATAGCTGACGATAAGTGGCAATGCTTGCCGGCTAAAGCGATTGATAGTTTAGTGCATGCGCGGAAGCCCAGCCGAGACTCTGTGTGGCCTAAGCACGAACAGACTGACGCAACAACAGACGCTGCAAAAATTGTGTCATGTACAACATTTTGTGCCGTCTGTCTATCTGGGGCCGCGGTAGCCGTGATGTCATAGGACATCGGACAAGTTGAACATGAAAACGTTTTGAAAGTGTGGGTTTTTTGGGCGAAACTATCATATCTCGAGAACACGCCGACGGATTAGGGTGCTGAAAAGTTCGTTGAAAAGCTAGTACTCGATTTATATGGTAACAGTGACATTGTTTTTTTTTATTTATTTGGTAATTTACGAAAAAAAAACGATCGAACTTTAGGGCACTTAATGTTGTCGTATAACAATATCTTCTCCTTACGGCGGCTTCGGAACGATCTTTAAACATTCCCGCATCTCAGTTAATTGTGTGACGGGTTTTCCTTGATCTCGAGAACGCAACACTAATTTTACAAAAAAAACTCAAAACTCAAACAGATGAGCGAGATCGAAACTCAAAAAAAAACACGAACTCGAAAACTCACGTCACCTTCGGCCGTCCACCCTCGCGGATGTATCGGCGTCCCGGTGGGCGCCAGTTAATTTTGTTTCACCGGTATTAACAACCGGACTAAACTGGAGGTCGGTGGAATGACGACCTCCGCAGGGTGAATTTTTGTTTCGCCGGAATTCCCAAACCGGACTAATCAGGAGGATGGTGGAACGACGACCTCCGCAGGGACAAAACGAACGACACAACAAAACGGAAACTAACGCCGATGTACTTGCGAGAGCGAACGGTTGCGGAAGCACACGGTTGCTCAGGATGCGGGTTATGGTAGAAGGGTCGCGATCCGAGGCCAATAAAATAGCGCTCAAAAAATAATTATTATTGGCTTGGAGCCACGGGATCCCACGCACGTGCATCGCGAGTACTCAGCTGATCGAGAGATCGAAGCGAGACCAGCGACCACGAGCGCGACACGGGAACGATAACTTCGATAAATCAAAAAAACTCACCGAAGCGCGTAATTTATCCAAAAAGGACCGGGAACTGCATCTGACGATGCCACGAGAACTCACACACATGCACTTCAACTCGAGAGCGTTAATTGTAACGCATCTATCGAATTATCGACTCGGAAAGAATTCCTTTCGGAATCCTACCGAGGATAGCACACGCGAAACACACGAATCGACGAACGAACGCGCGAACACGAGAGCGAGAGCGAGAGCGATAGCGGGATCCACGGTAACGCGAGCGAGACACAGCGATCACACGATGCCTCGATGGCTCGAGCGCGAGAACAATAGGCCGAAGCCTACGGTAGCGGGAGCGCGAGAGAGACCCGAGTTGCCTTGAGGGCAGCTCTCCGTCGACTGTCTTTGCCTACGAAGATTCGTAATGAATTATCGTTATTATTTTCGGGATCTTGATCGATAACTACTGCCCTCTCAACCATCTCATGACTTTATCGAATCGAGAGCCGATACTATAACGCGGTAACTTGAACGAATCTTCGCAATCGCTTCCCTTAGTCAATGCGTGAGATACAAGGCTCTACTCAACTATAACGCAGCGCAAGGGGTTCCACCACCCTTGCCTGGACCAAACGATACCTCCGCCTGATCTCAACGCATTGCACTTTTCTATAGGGTGCCGGGTTTGCACCGGACTTTAACGTAGTTGCAAGACACTTCGTCGAGTCTCTCCTTCACTTGGGCCTTTTATTTGCTAACTTTGTCCCACCAAGCGAATTCGAGAATCCCGACCAAAACTGAACTAAAACTGAAGTAAACTAAATCTCAAAGCAAAAAGAAAAACAAAAAAAACATAGAAGGTAAACTGCAAAAATCTCGATCGATATCTTAGCGAGAGCTTGACGGTATCTTAAGTCGCTGGGAGAGGCAGTAACGCGAAACTTCAGCATTAAAAATCGGTATTTTTATGCGAGTTACGGTTGTTTTGGTTTTTGTGACGCTGATTCAAAAAAATCACGTCACAATTGATAAGACTCGTTAACGTTTCGATCTCGGTCGAGGCTCTAGGCATGAGCCCATCTTGTCTGTAATGAAGAAGAAACTTAAGTTGCTGGGACAATTGAGTCTTGAATTCGAGGTCGAAACGTTAGCGAGTCTTATTAAATTGATCGAGATGAGGGAGTGATTAAAGGTCATTTCGAAGCCGGGGCAAGGACAACATAATTTTATACATCAGCCAAAGCAATCCAAGAGATGTTATCATATAACTACTTGGTAGCGCTCGACCCGCGTACGTTCGCGGCGGGCACTTATTACTATTTACAACTACTTGGCGACGAGACGCTGCCGCGTCTCTTGATATCAGAACTTTGTGAAAATTTTGAATCAACTTTTCTGAGCCATATAGAGCTTGAATGTAAAGTTGCAAAAATATAATTCAGCCCACCTCAATGAAAAAAAAGTATATACTGAGAAATACATAAGATATAGAACTTTTTGCCGCAAGATACAGAATATCGATTTTTTTGACATACATATTCCATGTAACTGGGATATATCTTCCAAGATACACCCGTCGGATACATATAAGATACAGAAGCTTTTGTCATTATATATAACAATATACTTTTTATATATTCTGGAATACTTAATTTCTTTGAGCGCTTCGAAAAAAAATAAATACCTAGTTTCTAGTTCTGACCAAGTTGCTACTTCTGCGGAAATCACCCTTAGTCCATCCGTAAAGAATTTCTTTATGGATTCCGGATGGTCCTGGTGGTAAATACCCTTAGTGTAAGAAAGTTTTTGTTCTGGTTCCTGAAAAAAAGATTAGTTTCTGTGGTTAATAGCAAAAACTTGATTTTTTCAGTGCTGATCATCAATTCCTTTTATTTTTTTCTATTCCTTTTATATCGAATTATCTGAATTGATTACCTTTTCGCAAAGTGCTACGGAACTAGCGTCAAATTTGGCTAATCCTCTCATAGCGAGTATGCAGTGCTGCAGATCGAGACCGGCTTGTCGATCGGCCATGCGATACCCCAGCGGTGCGAGATCTTCCATCACGAGAATTGGAGGATCTCCGATCTCGCTATACAATAAACGTGCACCTAAACGATAATCTTTCTCGTCTAAAATTTCATTCATCTTGATCAGTGTATTGTCCATCATTTGGGTTTCTTTTTTGAAACTTCCAACTTCCTCGAGCTTAATTAGAGAGTGGTGGACCAAATCAGAAAAGAAATATTGTTTACTCGTTAATTCGATACGATAATTAATGCCAAGCCCCGTAGTAACCCCAACGACCACCCGATCCAATTACAATGGGAATGAAAATCTGTATTGCTTCTTACCAGCTTTCGAATAGTATCATTTTGAGTCAAAGCCACCTTCACCAGCATGGTTTTCTTCTTTATTATCTCATGACCAGATTCATTGCGCGAATATTCGACACCAACGCGTATTATCTCACTCGAGTAATTGTCACCATTCTGAGTGGCAAGTTTTTTCGTTATTGTCTTCACGTCAATCGTGCCATCACTTTCCGAATTCTTCAGTATGTTTTGCACGAATTCAGCGTTTAACCAGGTATGTGTTTCCAGCAACATTTTCAAAACTTGATACCGCACTTCGCTCTGAACTACCGAACGCCCCAGTGACCAAAAAATTACAGTTATGCTGCCGCCACATTACAATTTACTACTCAACAATGTGACTGTTACATAACACCGTTGTTATGTATTAGTTATATTGCTGAGTAGGAAATTGTAGCGTAGCGGCAGTGTAACTGTAACTTTGTGTTCACTGGGGCTTTATTACTGAAAGTACGATAGGTGGCGTTCGACTGAGCACTAGACGACTGTACATTGAGTCGACCGTACACGATCAATAGACCACGAATAAACTGTACACAAGTTCTCTCATATATATATATATTTTTTCAAGTTTCCCTTTTCGACCTTGGCCTTTGGCCTTGGCTGACCTTGTGCCATCTAGGGGCATTTACTCAATTATTTTTACCTATCTTCCTATACCTTGTAGATGCACTGTATCGCGTTTGCAGGAGGGCACAGGGAAACGGTGGAAAACTTGTGTCGATACAGCCGGTTATTCCAACTGACCTTAGCAATTCTTGACAATTTCGACCTCTCGCTCACCGGTCTGATGAGGCAGCTAGTGCTAGTGCTAGACAGCCTCCATCTAAGTACTGACGGCGAGCGATACTGCTTGGGTGTGACCACCGAAGCTTCGCGTCCAGCAGTGTCAGTAAATTTAACCAGTGATTAGTAGGGAATTGCACAACGCTCGGCTTTTGGCCGTCCCTGTGACGTCTGCGGTTCCGCTACTCACCCGACGCCGTGTTTCTA
Organism: Buathra laborator; assembly: GCA_934046635.1. Lineage (NCBI taxonomy): Eukaryota > Metazoa > Arthropoda > Insecta > Hymenoptera > Ichneumonidae > Buathra > Buathra laborator. The sequence continues at coordinate 1,415,923 of OW203896.1, forward strand.
GACCGCGAAAGACTTAGATAATACAAACGGATAAAGTAGATTCAATGAAAGTTGGATAAGTAGCAAAATAGGCGGTAAAGCAGAACGATATAGTTGACTATGCTGATATTTATAAATATAATAACCTTTAGATTTATCTCGGTTCTTCACTCTCGCCTTCGAACGCAATAAATAGTAATCCAAAACTCTAAGCATCTCTTAGAGTATACAAATTCGTGCATTCGGTAATTCGAGATCTTCAGAACGAACGCCTGGCAAGCCATATGTACCTTTGTTTATAAACGAATGGAGAAGATTGTTCATTTCCAAAAGGGTCTTCGAAAACGAACGTGACTTTTCTTCGAACAATCGGATTAGTGCCATAAAAAGTAAGAATGTTAATGTCGAGTACCGGTAAATGTCAAGTGCCCTTCGCTACAACTGCGGGCGCCGAGCTCATATAACGACCACTGGGCGTCGGGCCAGGGGGATGTTTGGAAAGTCTTGCGAATAATAGAAGGCCCTCAGGTGGGCCCCTGAAACATAGACGAGAGGGAAGAAACCGAGAGACTTAGATAGAGACAGTACTGTAAGGAAAAGGACGAAGAAGTGCTGGTTACGGCGAGCACTATATGAGGGCTCGAGAGTAGGGATGCTTCGGCGGAGACTTCGAAGCCTCCTCCGAGCAACAAGACGAGCAGTCTTGAAAGAAACACGAAATGTTTAGAGTCGCGAACTATCCGGGTGTTTTACACGTCTTGTATAGATATAAGACTAAGAATACTTTTTCTATCGTATCTTATCTTTGTACATTTACTGATATAGTGTTTTACCGTTCAATACATCGTGTTTTAATATCAATACATATATACATTAATTCCATGACTCGCGTTTCGAATCATTCAACGAACCACTCAAATTAAATCCTTCCCGGGACTTCAGGCGCGAATTTCTATTCGCCACGGCAACAACGAATCGTATCCAACAGCAGCAGCTCACGGAGAGCCAATCAACAATACTCTACAAAAGTCACGGCATTGGGCCGTAACATCCCCGACTCAGTGGCGCTAAATCGTAGCGGCGAACTCGGAAGTACGATTTTGCGATCATCGCCTTGGCCTACATTGCAGAGTTGGGGCGACCGTGATCACCGGTGCGGTGGGTAGTACAGGCGCGTGAACACGAGTCAGCGCTTGGTGGGGAGAACCTCTGCGCCGCTCGAGCCTCGTTCTCGCAAACTCGGAGACTTGGTTCTTCGGACGCGGATGCATTTTTAGGCACTCACTATAAGAATAGGCAGAGAGTGCTTATTACAATGACCTTCGAGGCCTGTTTCCACAGTTGCGATGGGTTTACTTTGCAGCGCATGCTCCAAAAATGTTAATTTTTTAGCATTAACGTCAGTGTATCCTCAACATCATGCGTAGTCACTTTTAAATAACTGTGATAGCTAGAAATATTTTTTTTAGCTTGCAGTTCACTAGAAATAGGTTTATCACAAGATTTTTCTTCTTAGACGTCCGTACGGCGCTGTAACATTGGATCCTACGAACCAATTTTTCGCATCTTCGCAGAATTGTTTCACCACATTATCACAAGTATGCACATGATTTTTGAAATCAGTTAGAGACCTTTAAATATGTTGTCAAAAAAATTTTTGCTCAAAATTTGGATTTTCCCTCAGTTAAATGTCCGTATGGTGTCATCATAATGAAATCTGCGAACAAATTTTTTTCTCCTTCGCACCATTATTTCATTGTGTAAAAAGCACTATGCACAATAAATTTGAAGACAATTCGACATCTCTAACTATTTTTTCTTCAGAATTTTCCATAACAAAAATATTTTTCTAACGTTAGATGTCCGTACGGTACTGTAAAAATGAAGTTTACGAACTGATTTTTTTCTCCTTCACACCATAATTTCGTTTCATCAAAAGCACTATGCATAGCAAATTTTTTTTTAAATAAAAAGAATTTCGTTTGATTAGCCATTCCTTTAAAGGTTAGGGTATTTTTAATTTCTAAAAAATAATTATTCATATTATAAAAAAACCGTCGATGGTGGAAAGTGAAATACCGAATATCATACACGAATACACAAACATTTCCTCATTTTATTTCGTAAATAATATGTTACATGACCAACATTATTCACAATATCAGACTGGAATATATTATTCTATTTGTAAGAAAATTACAACAGAAATTAATTCAATATCCAGTATAATTACAATTTACCGAATAAAATTGAAACAAAAACTCGCGACTATATTTTTTTTTCGATTTTATTCTATCTGTCAAACGTTAAAAGCTGACGACAATTTCAGAGCAGACGATATACAGATGCGCACGTCGCGACGCTGGTACTTTGTGGCGGGATCATTTTCAGATAAATAAAAACATCGACATCTCATTTCAATGTTTGTTCGTATTGTACCCAAATACAAATTGATTCTACGCGTTATTGCGCAGATAAAAGTGTGCAATCATGAAAAAAATAATTTTCTATCCTTCGACCGTCGAAGATTCATCGCAGTCGCAATCTTTGTCAATTATGTTCACTCGATTTATTCGTTTACAGTTAATAAAAAAAACTGCAATTTTTATTTCTAGCAACGTACTTTCTCCTTTTTAAAACAAGACAAGAAACTAGTCGATATCTTTTTTCGCTGCCGAGATATGATTTTTTTTAAGCAAAGACTAATTTCACGAATTTTCGTCAAAAATCGTAGAAATCGTATTTACGTAAAACAATTGTACTCTTAAAGAACAATTTTAAACAATTATGTATCGTCAAAGTGAAAAAAAACTGAATTTGTAGATTTTACGAGTTTTTCCGGACCGAGCAACTTATTCTTGTTTGTAATTAAATAAAATTTTTAAAAATATGGTATGATATAATGAATATAATATGATGCTAAATTTGATTTTTTTAAGCGACGATAAATATCAACAAAATTTCATTGAAAAACGAAAAAAAAAATCGAATTTCTCGAACTTCTCGTCTCCAGTACTTGTCTGTTCTACAGAGACAGTAACGAACTGATTCCATATATTATGAGTAAGAAAAAAAATACATCTCAAATGTTAGAAACGAATTTTTTATAAGAGGACTGTCAAAGAGTCGAGTCGTAGTCGAATTTTTCGAGAATTTCATCAATTTGTAAAAAATATTTCGGAGCCATCCAAGATGACAATTTTTTTATTTGAGTAACGTACTACTTCCTCTTCAATACAAAACAGGAATCAAGACGATATATTTTTTCGTTCTCGAGAGAGCATTTTTTTGCATCATCCATAAATATCGACAAAATTTCATTGAAAATTACAAAGAAAAGCAAATTTCTTGAACTTCTCGTCTCCAATGCTTCGGTCTTCTACAGAGACGATAACGAACTGATTCCATCTGACGAAGAAAACAAAACATTGAAGGGGATGGATTTAAAGGGGATATTTGACCTGAATGCTAAATGGTAGTCGTGTTGGTGTTCGTACATTTTTTGTGTGTTTGTTTTATACTCATTAAATCTGGTCATAAGTTTTACGCCAATAAAACGACTTTACTAGATATGATTAGATTCGTTAAATTAATTTCATCATGTTCCACGCGATGCAATTCGTTATATTTGTTTCGTGTCTCAATATTTGACAATTTATCGTCAAACCAAAAGAATATATCCGTCGTGAATAACAATAATCAATTTGTATTAGAACGAAATGTTTTTATTCGACGAATGTTTAACACTATGAATCAATTTAGATAACTGATAAATGTTTTTCCTTCATACGTACTTTCGAAATGAAACGCGGAGCGCGACGTATAAACATACTCCATCCGTAGCGCATTGCGCGAAGTGTAAATACACTCGATACGGAGCGCATAACGCGACGTGTACCCCAGTGAGTGCCTTAAAAAATGTCCCCTCGGGACATTATCCGGGGGATTTGGGCGGCGGCGCCTGCGGGCGTAGAGGCGCTTGTTAAAGCTCTAACCTTGCGCAAAATTGCTTGGGATGGAGCCCTTAAGCATGCTTATGCTTGTCGTATCTGTGTCCTAAGGTGTCAACTAATTGGTAGTGGTTTCGGTGCCCGCGCAGAAAAAATTAGTATGGGATTGACTCTGGGAGGACGATGGGCGAGAGGCTGGGGTTTGTTTGGGATTGAATCTGGGAAGTACTATGGGCAGTCATCTGGGTTTTGGGACCCGGCTGGATGGTTTCCCAGACCTTTCCCCATAGCTTCAGTGGACCGGGGGAATCCTCGTGCAATCAATCCCATACGCTTTTCCAGATTCTCTCCCAGCCGTCGCGTACAACCGGGAGAATTCTCATGCAATCAATCCCATACGCCTTTTCAGATCCTTTCCCAGCCGTCACGTACGACCGGGGGAATCCTCACGTGATCAATCCCATACATAGAATTCCATATTATGTGTAAATGAAAGAAGAAGAAAAAATAGATTAGGGAACTCATATGCGTCGAAAAAAATTAGTTTTGGGCATATTTCTTCGTTTTACATTTTTTCCTTCCATTTGACAAAATCTATTTTTTCTTCTTCTTTCATTTACACATAATATGGAATTCTATGTATATTATGGAGGTAAAATGAAATTTTTCATTAAACTTATATATACTGGAAAAAAATTTTTTTACTTTTCGATTTTTTAGGTGACTCAGTCCCCTTAAAATTCGAAAAAAGAGTCCCGAAGATGCGAGTGAAGCTTATGCTGCAGTGGCTTCAAATCCGAGGCGATGTATTAACGAATGTCTTGGTCGGAAAAATCAAGTTGAAATTAAATAATTTAAGTTTCAATCCACTGTCTTTGCGAGCCTTATTCGCGACAGAAAAAGCGAACATTGCAATTTTATCCAATTACTTCGACAAACGTGCATTTTTGGAGCTCGAAAACACCGTCTGCGCGAAGAAAAAAATAAATTTGTGGACCTGTGAAACGTGCAAATAAAATGGAGAGATGGAGCCATCCTGTGCCCCGGATGCCTTTTGAAATGGCATGAACAACGCACTTCATGCGCTCAGAAGAAAGAGGGAGCACATGAATGGTTCTGTCCAACATGGCATGAGGAACAAATTTAAGTTTGTATGCTGTATCTAAGCTTTGTAATTTCTGTAACTCTGTATTTTTATAATAAAACAGAACTGTTTTGAATTATTTCCTTTTAATATAACCTTTACCCGTTCTTTTTCAAGGTTATGCTGTACTTAATTTTTGTGTCGCCGTAATTACCAAAACCGGACTAATCTGGCGGTCAGTGGAACGACCGCAAGGACAAAACAAACGATATAAAAACTTGGAAACCCAAACTGTATCTAAAACTAACGTCGATGCATTCGCGAGAACGGACGGTTGCGGAAATGCACTGTTTCTCCGGATGCGGGTTGTGGTAGAAGGGTCGCGATCCGAGCTCAATAGACGACCTTCGCAAGGACAAAACAAACGATATAACAAAATGGAAACTCAAACTGTATCTAAAACTAACGTCGATGCATTCGCGAGAACAGACGGTTGCGGAAATGCACTGTTTCTCCGGATGCGGGTTGTGGTAGAAGGGTCGCGATCCGAGGTCAATAGAATAGCACACGAGAAACGGAGATCGGAACCTCAACGTTACTTTAATCGGGAACGAAAATTAATATTTTTGGCTAAGAAGCCACGAGATCGCACGTACGTGAGTCGCGAGTACTCAGCTGATCGAAAAGATCGAAGCGAGTCAAGCAACCACGAGCGCGACATGAGAACGATAGCTTCGATAAATCAAAAAACTCACCGAAAGCGCTTAATTTATCCAAAAAGAACCGGGAACTACATCTCACGATGCCACGAGAACTCACCCATATGCACTACAACTCGAGAGCGTTAATCGTAACGCATCGATTGAATTATCAACTCGAAAAGAATTCCTTTCGGAATTCTACCGAGAATAGCACACACGAGACACACGAATCGACGAATGAAAGCGAACGAGACAAGACCCGCGAACACGAGAGCGACAGCGATATATCAGGATCCGCGATAACTCAAGCGAGACGCCGCGATCACACGATACTTCGATAACTCGAGCGCGAGACCAATAAGCCGAAGCCTATGACAGCGGGAGCGCGAGAGAGGCCCGAATTACCTCGAGGGCAGCTCTCAGTAAACTGTCAATTTTCCTACGAGAATTCGTAACGAATTATGATTATTATTTTCAGGATCTTGACCGATAACTACTGCCCTCTCAACCATCTCATGACTGTATAGAATCGAGAGCCGATACTATAACGCGGTAACTTTGAAGGAATCTTCGCAATCGCTTCCCCTAGTCAATGCGTGAGATACAAGGCTCTTACTCTACTATAACGCAGCGCAAGGTGTTCCACCACCCTTGCCTGGCCTAAACGATACCTCCGCCTGATCTCAACGCATTGCACTATCCCTTGGGGTGCCGAGTTTGCACCGGACTTTAGCATGTTCGCAAGAAACTTCGTCGACTCTCCTTCACTTCGGCTTTTATTTTCCAAACGTTATCCTACCAAGTGAGTTCGAGAATTCCGACCAAACCGAACTAAACTGAATCCCAAATATTAAAGCAAAACTGAACGAAACTAAATCTTAAAACTTGAATTCAAACTGAAATAATGAACGGTATCGAAACAAATCGTAATAATTACAAAAAATCACTAAACTGCAAAAAATCTCGATCGATATCTTAACGAGAGCTTGACGGTATCTAAAGTCGTTGGGAGAGGCAGGAATTCGAAACTTCAGCACTAAAATCGGTATTTTTATGCGAGTTACGGTTGTTTTGGTTTTTGTGACGATGATTCCGAAATATCACGTCAGAGAACTTATGGCGTGCGCGGTTTGTACATCGCATGCGATATCACGATACTCAACGATCGACTTGGTCGGTATTCGAAATTATACCGTATAGCAAATACGCAAACCGTGCACGGTATCGCGGTTTACAACGGCGGATTCCGTACACGGTATTACGATACAATTTTGCTGAAGAGTAATTGTACCGTAATTCCGAATACGGTGCGAACACCGTGCACGGTGTGGTCTCCATAGACACTTCCATTTTATATATTCCTTTCTACACACTATCAGTTTATGAAATTGTCTTCGTTATTTGATTGTCAATGAATAAAAAATATTTATTAATAATGTACAATGGGAGTAATGCAAGCACATAAATATACGATGAGTCCGATTAACCGTGCCGTTGCCCGATGATTGACTTGATCCAGTCGCGATAGTAGTAAACGTTTTGAGAAGTAATCGGCTCTCCCTCATTATTCGCTCCTAATGTATGAATACCGACCAATCGACCATTGGATACAACCGGACCACCACTGTCGCCCTAAAATTAGGAAATCCATCACATGTATCCCATCAGGAAATTCCACGAGCTATTAATTCAGGGTTATTCCGAGCTATTCGATACAACTTACGCCGCAACTCCCTGACGAACCCACATCAACACAGAGCATTTGTGGATACCGTTTGTCACCACCGCTATTACAAACTTCCTCCGTCAAGAAGCCAACATTAAGTCGTTTCAGTGCCGTCTGATTATCGTTGCCACACTGACTCCAGCCGAATTGGGTTCCTCTAGCGTTGAAGTCGATTTCTCTATCTGTCACGGGAAGCGAAGTCTGTCGACCAGTGAGGTCTAAATCTTTGTCGACCTAAAACATTGATACGTACATTAATAATCATTGAATCATCGGTGCAGGGCGTGTCGTATTATTGAGGTTAGCAGACGGTTAAAATGTGAGAGAAATTTAGATAATCTCGTAATATGTCTCAGCATGTTCTTAATAACGATTAGATAAAATGGATTTGAATAATGTCCGTCAACGTCTATTGATATTCCTTATTGTTCTTCAACTTGATCGAAATACACCACAATCTGATAGACATATGATTTTCTGTATGGTGCAAATCGATGATCTTGGCGGCGCTTTCAATGCGGTTTATCTTTTTTTTAGTACCAGAAATCAAGCGTTATTCATACAAAAATTACGGAAAATATGCTGTCCGTGAGACAGATAAGATTTTCATAACCTTTTGAAGACGAAGAGATTTTTTATTTAATCAAAAAATGATAAATCTGGAGCACTAACAATTGGTTGAGAGATCTGAGAGTAGGAACAATTACTTAGAACCACAATGGAGTAGGAATAAATGCTGATATTCATTAATTCAGTTATGCTGACGAAAATAATCTGGTTACAATGCACCTGGTTGAATGACCATCGAAAATCATTCTAACACATAAAACAAGATCCCTGTTATCGGATAGATATACAAGGTATTGCGTTAATATGAATGGCGTAGATTTAACAATAGCTTACCTCTACGATACCGATATCATATCCTCCATAAGCGGTACCAAATTGGGGATGCTTGTATGTTCGTTCTACAATACTGATGATTGGATTATGATCAGCGCGATTACGAGTACCACCGTAAACAATCCCGCTGTTTGTACCATTGACGCAATGCCCGGCTGTAAGAATGTATCGAGGACCGATTATTGCACCAGTACACTCATAGGCCGCCCCAAAGCCTCTGAGTAACAGTCGAACGACAAAGGTGCCTTCATTGGGACCAACATCCACGCCACTTTTGATTTTGCTCGGAGGCTTCGCGTTAGTTCCTGTAAACGAACATTCAGTATAATAAAGAATAAAACACAGAACTTATTTGCACAAATACACTCTGCTCTGAACGTGCCGGCATATCAGTATAATTTCGTTAATTAATCAAGTTTCATCAATTTTTCTTAATTAGACAAGTGCAATCGTTCATCAATTGATCGTGTAAGGGAAATATCAACTTTATAGGCCCAAAAATGGAACTCATGAATGGAATGGATAGAGGATATGAGTCAAAATCTATCAAATAGGTTATGTGTGTTCAGAAACGAATTTAGAAATTGCAATAGTCCATTTTTTTAAATGTTATTAGAGGATAGCTACTCTCAGGGACAACCTGGAAATTTCGAGGAATTTTCAAAGCGTCATAGAAGTCAGAGAAACGTCAGGGAATGTTGTCAGGGAAAAATCGAAATATGATACAGAGTAACAAAAATATTGTAATCGAACTTTTTTTTTTCTTTACAATTTCTCGGAGCTGGATAGAAAACATAAATCGAAAATCGGAGATCGTCTTTCCAAATTCATTTTAACGATTGTTAATTGGGAAGCGAGTCAGGAATTTTTTTTCATGTGATTTAGTAGTCACCCTGAACTATTTACCTAATTTTTCAATAATTAACAGAAATAAATGAGGTATTCAAAATCACAACGAGTGAATACTTTATCCGATGAATGAACATACAAATGATATAGGGACAATCTATCTTTAACGTCAACTTTAAACATTTTTCGACCATATAAACATTTGTATTAAAGAAAAATGCATATCAAGGCGTAATGAAAAATAATGCTCAATAATATTAATGATTTTTCGATAATAATGCCTCACAATCATCAGTGTTCACAGCCACTTCCTTATAATAATTTACCAATAATGACAGCCACAATTTTTTTTCGATATACAAATTATCCAGTAATTTCGATTGTCAAGCATGCGAGGTTTTTTCATGAAATACATTTATGATGATTTAGCGGCATTTTTCCATTCGATTGACCATTCACCCGAAAATAATAGATCATATGTGAAATAATTGTGAAACATTGTGTCACTTACCAGCAATTACAGCGCCAATCGTCATCACGGCTATCAGGGAAAATCCAGGTTTCATATTTGAGTTCCACATATTTTTCACTGTTCTTCCGCTCGGCCAAAATATCTACAATATTACCCGCAATTTATATAGATTATGAAGCAGATGATAATTATCAAAATTCCTGGATGGAAATCACTATCGACTAGCTATTATTATTAATGGCATCCTAAGTCCTACAAACGGATATAAACGTTTTTTTTCTGCTTATTATCGTTCTGAGTCGATTATTTCACGTAAATGATCATATGTCAGAGAAGAACGTGGCAATGCTTACCTTTAGAAGGAATATCGCGTTGCAAGTCATTAAGGAGTAATCGAGTAGCTCAATTTATAGCAAACGATTTTCTGAATCGGCATTGCAAAATGTATTTGATGTTACGATAATTACGATGACAAATTATCATAAACCAATTTATTATTGTGCAGTCGTTAACTCGACAGGATGTACAGAGCATTGAGTAATTTTCCTCATATTCGCGATGCTAATCGCGAGTCATTCACGATGTTTCGAAACGAGATTATACGATGACGTGTATTATGTCATTGACGGCAGAAATTCGAGTCGTTCTTGCGAAATTCAGTGAACTGTTTTTATTATTGTGCAGTCGTTAAGTCGACAGGATGTACAGAACATTGACTAATTTTCCTGATATTCGCGATGTTTCGAAATGAGATTATATGATGACGATAATTACTTAAAAATTATTAATGTGCAAATGAAAGAAGAAGAAAAAATAAAATTGGGCACATCGAAAGAAAATACGAAAAATGAAGAAATGTGCTCGAAACCAATTTTTTTTGACAATTATGAGTTCCTCAAGCAAAGTTGGATTGTTGTAACTTAATCAACAGTTAAAATTGGATTAAGCTTCCAAAAATATTATGAAGTATTGGGAAAAGCTCGGATAGAGAAATTAAAATTTTTTAATGTGTTTCGTCCAATTCTTCAGAATATTTTTGAAAGCTTAATCCAATTTTAACCGCTGATTAAGTACTGCAGCGTTTAAATTTGCTTGAGGAAGTCATATTTGTTGAAAAAAATTTATTTCGACCGCATTTCTTCATTTTTTCCTTCGATTTGCCGAATTTTATTTTTTCTTCTTCTTTCATTTACATATTAATATTTCTTAAGTCATTTTTACTTTCTCACCCATACAAAGTATGAAAAACAGAAAGCATTGTAATCGCGAGAAAAAAACACGCCAAATTTATGGACTAAATAACTCTTTTCAACATGATCAAATGAAAAAAAAAATCTTTTCTCACTTTTGTCCTCATAATTGTGCCCCAATCTATCATATTCCATGACCCAAATAGTTTTTTTTTGTTCAAAAGTACTTCAAAAAAAGGATTTTCCACAGATGCCTGTCCGTCTGTACGTACGTATCAAATTTTATGGCGTAGACACAATAACTTTCCGCAGACATTTTCTATCGGTACGAAACTTTGAACATAAATTCTATATGCGGAGTATGAGTTTGGTATTGAAATTCAGAGTTTTTCCTCCGCATTTACTATTTATTTGCCAGCGATGTGCAAAATTAAAAATTAAAAAAATGTTAAAATGCCATAACTTATCAAAACTTAACTAGTAAATGTGGAGGAAAAACTCTGAATTTCAATATTAAACTCATACCGCACATGTAGAAGATATGTTGAAAGTTTCGCAGCGATAGAAAATGTTTACGTAAAGTTATTGTGTCTACGCCAGAAAATTGTTTATCTGTCTGTACATATATATCAAATGTTCTGGTGTAAACACAATAACTTTGTACAGACATTAATAAAAACTATGAAACTTAGTACACATGTTAAACATATACAATCTGAGTTTTGTATTGAAAATCAGATTTTTTTGACACGTGAAATAAAAAGTTTTTGAGGTTATACAGACATACACAGTTTTTATCACATACACCATGTTTCATTGCAATAAAAATCATCCTTGCAATAAAAAATAGAATTGTGAACTACAAATGTGCACATTACATTTCTCAATAACATTAATAAAGAAAAATAAAAATTACGGAAAAACATCGCGAACTGTCAAACTTTTGCTATTTCTAGAGGTAACGTCTATAGGTCGATCTTCAACCGCGAGAGGCGTGATCGACGCCAAAAGTTCGACTCGCCACCTATGGTTTGTAACATAATGTTCAAACATTTCAGCGGCAAACGCCGATTGTAAGCGATCAACAAAATTTTAACAAAATTTGAGTTACAATTATGAGAACAAAAATAGATGGGTTCGAAAACTAAACTCCTCCACTAAAAACATAAATATCAACACAATACTAACTTCACGCCATCAACAACTCGGATGAGAAAGTCACGAGTTGCAAACGCCAGTAGCAACTGCTTCGTGTCCAATTTTTTATCTTGACATTGTTATTTTTTTTCTATCCACAATGGCTGAAAAACTATTTGGGATGGGTTGGGTATTCCAACATATGAAATTGACGGTCTTAAGGGCTGAAAGCTTTTCCAGAACAGCTGGAAAACAATATATGAAAGACTGTGAGTGGAATATGAGAATTGAACAAACCACATATATATTTCAAGCGCTTTCCCGTACTGTGTTTCATATCTGCCAATACTCACATTATTACTCTTTTCCATATCCCGTTTTCTAAGCGAGCAGTTGGAAAATAGTTTATAAAAGTGTATGGGTAGAATATGGGAACTGCCCACAGTCTTACCCATACCAGTACCGTATGATTTCTCATCGTATTCCCATACACGGATAACGACGCTCTCCCATACTACTTTTTTCTACTCGGGTGATCAATTTGAAATTCGGCAGGCCTCTTATCCAAGGTGTATGGAATCCAAATCTCCTCGAAATTTTGGGGCGATAGCTTTCTAGCCGTTTTTATAAAAAAAACAATGAGCTTCTCTCGCGGTCGTCAGTTGACAAATGTGTGCGTTAAGTACAGGTAAGCTCTAATCAAGTTGAAATGTGGTAGATATTTTTTCCAAAGTGTACTGAATCGAAATCTGCTCGAAATGTTGTGCCTGCAGCTTTGTAGCTATTGTTATAAATAATAACAACGAATATCCAAAATTATTGCAATTTGCCAAATAAAATTGAAAACAATCGCGACTATTTATTTGTTTCCATTCATTCTATCTGTTAAACCTTGGAAGCCGACGACAATTCCATAGCAGACGTGATAAAGTTCGCACACGCCGCGACGTTGGTATTCTGTGGCGGAATGATTTGAAATGAAAAAAAAAATCTCGGTTTTTTTTTCATTTTTAATGTATATTACTTTAAATATTGGGAAACTGCAATTTAATTTTTTCAAATCTCTAACATTTTTTCGAAACAAAAAAAAATTCAAATTTTACCTCGGAATTTTTCCAACCACCCTTCTATTTTTTTTCAGATGTTTCAATATACCTATCTCAAATTAAAAAAAAACGAAAGAAAAATAAAATTTCTCGAATTTCTCGTCTCCAATCTTTCACTCTTGTACAGAGACAATAACGAATTGATTCTGTCTATTATGGGGAAGAGAAAAAACGCTTAAAGTGTTATAACCGAATTCGCTTATATATCGACAGTCGAAGAGCCCTCGTAGTCGAATTCATCGAGAAATTGAAATTTAAAAAAAAAATATATTTTGGACGCATCCAAGACACTACAACTTTTTATTTGAGTAACGTACTACTTCCCCTTCAATACACGACAAGAACCAAGACGATATCTATGTTCGTTCTCTAGCCGAGCTGGGCGGTACTTTAAGTACATGGGTACTTGTTGGGTACTTGAAGTACACGGGTATTTGGAATACAGGAAGTCCCAAAAGTATTATAAGTACATGTGTACTTGGAATATTGAAAGTACTGAAAGTACTGAAAGTACTTAAAGTACCCTGTACGTCCAGTGCTATGTACTTTAAGTACTTTAAATTTTAAAAAAGTACAATAATCCCTCGACGGTCGGCATATAAGCTGCGGCAATGGCACGGGCAAGAGATTGTTAATAAACTCAGTTTATAAAATTTGCAATCATTGTATGTATGTCGAAAAACGTACCGAGTAATATCTATTTTTAGAATAGTTTGACGGTACTATATATACTACTATTTCTATATATACCATTTACTATATATTTAATATACCTCAGTAATACTCGGGTTGATTAACGATAGCAGCTGTGCAAAAGTAATTTTTTTATATTTCGGCGAGACGAAAATATCTGTTTTTTGCCTTTTCACGTACATTTCATGCACATTTTTTGAATGTATGGATCTTTAAATAATAAGTATCATTGATTATTTTGCGAGGACTGGAGCGGGGGCACAGCGTCCGACCCATAATAAACACCAGCATATATATCTCTCTATATATATAAAGTCATCGCCGCTGTCGCCGCCGCCGCCGCCGCCGCCGCCGTGTATAAGAATCGAGGGGAGGGCACAAATATTCTAAGTCCTTCTAAGGGGAATCCCCTTAGAGCCCAAGGGGGAATCCCCTTAGAGGGACTTAGAATATTTTCGGCCGAAGGGGGGGGGGGAGAGAAAAATATTCTAAGTCCCCCTTAGAGGGACACTACTATATATATAAACTAGCGTTTCCCCGGGCTCGCGCGCTACGCGCGCTCGCTCGTCAATTGTAAACTATTTTGAGTTAAGACCCATTTGGGGAATATTTTTGCTTCTTTCTCCGCCGCCGACCACCGCTGCTGCCTCCTTCGAAATCCCCTTAGAGGAACTTAGAATATTTTGGCCTTCCTCTCCCACGCTCCTCCGCACCGCCCCCCCTCCCCCCGAAAAATATTCTAAGTCCCCCTTAGAGGGGAATAGATATACGCTAACCAGTAGTTTCGAAGGTACAAACAACGAAATCGGAAAGAAAGACTCCATTCCGATCCCCGCTTCAGTAGCGCAAAGTGCGAAGAATAAGCAGGACGTAGCTGCTTGACAAAAAATTGCTCTTTGTGCGCGTGATTAGAGTAACAACGGAGTGATAAGAATTTCTACAGAAGTGCGCATGTTTTTTCATCGTTTATGAAATGGAGGCGATATCTCCAGAATTGGTGGAAAAATCAAAGAAGAGAATATCTTTACGTCTATGTATAAAAAGAAGAGCGAAGACGCGAAGAAAAGATATACATAATCGTTTCTCAACTGAAGAACTTGCATCCTGTTTGCCTGATGTTTCTCCACAAGGTCTGTAATACACAATAATCAGACAGTAATTTCATTTCGCCTTCTCATTCTTCACACACACTCACACCTTCAGACACCAGCGAAAGAATTCATTTTCAGACGGCGACGTCTTAGATTATTTTTTAAATTCTGTCACTAAAACCTCGAAGTTTTTTTTACAGAAACATGATACTTCTGTGCAGAGCGAGTAATACATAATAAGTAAAAAATAAGCCAACCCAGTGAATTAAAACAAAAAGTCTGGATGTGGTGAACTGTTTAACGAATCCTGATTTTTTTTCATTCTATTAATAAGTTCGGCTAATAAAAGTTTTTTACGAGACTTGGGAAACACAAAATGCTCGACATTTGACTCAATGAAGTGAATCTATTTTTTTTTTTAACTGGTGATCGTGATTTGTAATTTATAGAAGAGCTACAGCACTCAAAACAGCGACGAAGTAACAACGTACGAAATGCGGCAATAATCATTGACGAAGACGATTTGGAGTTTTAACGAGCCACACATCAGAAACAGAAAATCAAACCAAAGAATCGAGAATGAAGTATCCAAACATCGATCAGTCGATTTTGGTAAGCGATCGAGAGAAAGTCAATACTTCTACCGACACTCGTGCGGATGAATATGGAAAATTGCAAACTACCGGTAAGTAAAAAATCGATGTAAATAATTTTGCTAGCGTAAAACAGATATAAATAATTTGGTAAATAAAACTGGCTATAAATAACTTTATGAATGAATTTTGGAAATGTAAAAAATGTGTAAATAATTTTACAAATAAGAAATAGGTATAAAGGATTCGATAAAAAATCAATGTTAAAAAAATGTATCATATAATCTGATATTTATGATTCGAAAATTATAGGAGAGGCGCAAAAATCAACACCGCGACTAAGTGAACGTTTTTAAGATACGACAATCTCAATGAATGGCGATGATTCGGAGGCAGAAAATGGCGTATATCAGCAATCGAAAATCCCATCTGAAGAAAGGACAACAATTTATCAGAGTGTCGATGGACCGATCATGAGGGGTCAAGAGAAAATCGGGGGACCTACGGATACCCGTTCTACTGAATACGCGGAAATACAGAGTAATGGTAAGAATCAGAGAAGGTCTGCCTCGACTGCAGAAGAATCTGCAGTCGAGGTGGAAAAAAATGGATAAAAATTTATGTACAAATGCTTGATAAAAATTCGTGTATAAAATTTGGTAAAAACGCGTATAAAAAATCGGATAAACTGCGCGTATAAAATCGGTAAAATCGCGCATATGAAATTTGGTAGAAATGCATATAAAAGAATTTGGTAAAAACGCATGTATAAAATTCGGTAAAAATGTGTGTAAAAAAATCGGTGAAAATGCCCGTACAAATTTCTGAAAAATGCGTGGAAAAAAATATGGTAAAAATATGTACAAAAAATTTGATAAAAATGCGTATAAAAATCGGAAAAATTGCGCATATGAAATTTGGTAGAAATGCATATAAAAGAATTTGATAAAAACGCATGTATAAAATTCGGTAAAAATGTGTGTACAAATTTCTGAAAAATGCCTGGAAAAAAATATGATAAAAATATGTGTAAAAAATTTGGTAAAAATGTGTATTAAAAAATCGGTAAAAATGCGAGTAAAAAATGTTGTACAAGAGCGTGTAAAAAGATTTGGTACAATTGCGTGTCAAAATTCCACGTAAAAAATACGGAAATAAGGTAATGTATAATTTGTTATTTGACAATTACAGAGCAATTTCGTCAATCCACTTCAGGACAGCGTAAAAAGATAAAAGCAGCCTTTCCTTTCAACTTGACGAGTGACGATGATTCGGACGTCGAACAGCAACAATCCGTAGGATTAAAAGAAATAGATCGAGGCGCTCATCTATCGATTCTTTTGAATAATAATGGTAATGATAGTGCTACTACGGGTACTCGTACAACGGATCAAGAAGTTGTGAATCGGAGTACGTCGACACTCAGTGTCAACAGGTCGTTACAGTGCGATTCATCCGATGACGAAGGCTGCAACACTCCAGCAATACGCAAACTAATTGACAATAATTCAATATTGGATGGAAAATTTTTCAAAGTCTGGCAAAGTTGGCACGATTGTGGATACTCAACGCATATTAGTACGCTGTCAGTTGTGTACCGACAAAAAACGGATGATCGGCTCGCTTTCGGTATCTACTGTGACGAGTCTTCCGGTATCTCGAGCGCAACGCTAAACTTTACTGAAATAACTTCAAAACTCAAAAAAAAACCAAATCGAAATTCAAAAACGCGAACTCGAAAACTCACGTCACCTTCGGCCGCTCACTCTCGCGGATGCATCGGCTTCCCGGTGGGCGCCAGTGAATTTTCGATTCGCCGGTATTAACAACCGGACTAAACTGGAGGCCAGTGGAACGGCAACCTCCGCAGGGTAAATTTTTGTTTCGCCGGATTTACCAAACCGGGCTAATCTGGAGGTCGGTCGAACGGCGACCTCCGCAAGGACGAAACGAACAACATAACATAAAACGGAAACTAAAACGGAACGAGAACTAACGTCGATGTACCCGCGAGAGCGAACGGTTGCGGAAATGCACGGTTGCTCAGGATGCGGGTTGTGGTAGAAGGGTCGCGATCCGAGGTCAATAGAATAGCTCACTAGAAACGGAGATCAAAATCTCAACGTTATCGACATTGGGAACGACAATTAATAATTGTACTTCGCGCCTCTTCCTCGAGATAGTATATATGTAGTACCCCCATTTCACGCCAGTGTGCCCACAAGTTCAAAGTAAAAAACTTTTTTACTAGCCTACCGTTGCTGTGGCGCCCCTTGCGGCCGCGCCACCGCCATGTTCTTCATTCTTTCGTTTTGTGCCGGTGTAAACACAAGTTCTTTTGCACGCTCGTGCAAAAATTATGAAATTAAATGTATAGAATCGACGTAAAGTCGGAAGAATTGTTACCCACATGTTTTCTCGGAAAATCGAAGATCTTTGGTTGAAAAATAGTGACTTTCGAAGCTCCAAGAGGAGCGTGAAGGAAGTTTGAAGTAAGTATTAACCTCCAACGACGAGTCTGGTCTTTTCTGTTTAGACGCAACAGCGAGTCGGAGGAACCTCTTGATGAATCCGTTGTCTTGGAATGGAATCAGGATCTTTCGAAAATTGGGTACTATATTTCGGCTCTTACCGAAATACAGATCATTGTCTATGTACAATGTTTTTTGAGTTCGCAACGAGGGAGTGGATGCAAAATTTTTTGCTTGTGTTTTTCGGCTCTTACCGAATCGCACACCGTTGTCTATGTACACGGATTTTTCGAACTCACATCGAGGGATCGGATGCATCGCCAAGCCCATGAGTCTGTGACTCACGTGGTGAGTTCGTTACTCAGGCTGTTTATTAATGTTTGACATTAATAACGCATGCATCGGAGAGTTTTTTCGATTGGGCTTAGCCCCTTCGAAAAAAGGGGTTTGACCCTTTCCTGGCTCCTTATCACGTACGCACTGCAGAAGAAGAGGAGGGGAGGACGATCTTTAGTAACGCTCTGGTCACCGTGGGAAAAATGTCAGTGGTTTGTCAGCGATTAAGAGCTCAGTCTGTACAAAGATTGAAACTGGGCCAGAAAAATATTTATTTGTCGAAGCGACAAAATATTTTTTGTTTAACCACTTGTTTGGGTCTACCCATTCGAGGAGCTATTATTGCTCAAGTTAATGTCCACCGATAGGACAGATTCCCTTACACAAGGAATGGAGAGAGTTTCTCTATCGTTGAACATCTGCGGAGGCAAAAATTTTTTGCAGCGACAAGAGAATTTTTCTCATGCGTCAACTAGTTCAGTTATTCAACTATAGGCGAGTTCAACTATTTTAAAGCATCTTTAATGATGTACTGGTCCAACAATACTGTGGAGGAGGCATTGCCTGTTCCTTTGCGGAGGAGAGAAAATTTTTATTTTATCCGCAGGGTTCAATCTTGGCAAGACATGCTAATCTTTATTCGCAGTAGAAGTTCAAATATTGAACTGCAAAGAATTTCTTCGAACAGTGATTTTAAAATGTTTCGCTGAAGGAAATTTTATCTGATTTATACATCAGTTCCCAACTCTGCAAGTGACACTAACAGTGACATGAGATATTCTTTTGCAAGGGATCTTACTAACAAATGTTATGTCAATTGATCACATTTGGGTGGTAGAGATGTTATCTCTTTTTCCACAAAATAATATATTCTTTTTTTTCTCCACGAAGAAAATAAAAATTCAATTTCGTGGGGTTATGTCAATGAAGATAAAAGCTGACGAGCGAGGCTCTAAATTCATAACAAACACTTATTCCTTTATGAAGGAAGTTAAACGGATTTTCCGTTTTTTCGTTTCTTATTTTTTCTCGACTTATTTCTCATTTGCCACTCATTTGAAGAAGAAATCCTTCAAGCTCTCGTATCTCTATGGAAGAAAATAATCCTTATACAGGCAATATACTCAATTTTTATATGGCAAGAAGCAAGTCATACGAAGTTACAACATTTTTGTTAACTTCAAATATTTTCCTTATAGGAATTTTGACTTATTCCCGTTAGTCATTTAATCCATTTGAGGACATTTTTCTTACACTCTTTTTGTTGTTGAGTAAAATTCTTCCTTTTTAGAGAAACGAAGATCAGAAAGATTGGAATACAAGACAGGATCTTGGTTGTATCAGGAAACAACATTCGTCTAACTAATAACGACTTTTGGATACATAGTTTAACACTTTTTCAACTTTTACAAGGGAAACAGTTTATTTATTTTTTATCAGCGGAGGAGTCTTTCGATTATCCCTTCGATACACGCTGTTTGAAATCGGATTATAACATCTCTTTTATAGATTAATTTTCGAGTCTATTTGTTGAGTCAATCGTTGTTCATGTATGAACAATGATCTTGAAGTTCGCATCTAGGGAGTAGATCCGAATCTTGCCTATGCATTGGGCTCTAACAGATTTGTACACCGTTGTCGTTGTACGCGGTGTTTTCAAACTCAAATCGATGGATCAGATACACGGCTAGAGCAATTGGCTCGAGACTTCATGCCAAGTTGTTACTCGAATACAGTTTTTTATTTTACCATTAGTATCAATAGAACGAACGTTCTGCATTAATATTACATTTCTATGCATCCTCCATCTTATAAATGCGTGGATTATCCAATCCAGAATTATTCTTCAGATTTATGTTGCTTAGCAATATCTAGCATTTACGGAAGATTTAAGTTCCAGAATTTTATTCAGTTGTTCGTACAAATCCTTGCTGAGAGAAGGATAATCATCCCTATAATCATTTGAGGGATAGAAATCTATAAAAAATGGATCATCTCCTTTTTCGCGTGGAAATTCTTGTGAAATAATTTTCACATTCAAATGAATTCTTAATCAAGATTAATCCTTATCTGTCAGGATCGGTCATAGTAGAACAGAACTGTCCTATAAACCAGACATTAACAATATCCAATTTTCAATCAGCGGCTTGCTGTTTCTTTTGGACAATTCTTTTCGCGAACGATTTACGAAAACAATTATCAGGGGATGGCTTACAGGACGATATAAGTCCTGGGTTTTAACCAGGTAAAGACATCTTGTAATACAGAGGTTTTAGAACAAGCACGTATCGGATATAAATCTAACATGGGGATTAACCGATATATCCCGAACTGTATCTAAGCTGTAAATTAATCATGATTCATAGTTTGATTGAACAGTGCTTTGAAGATGGGAGTATCCGCGTAGGACGAGGTGATCTCGATAATTTGGAAGGCTAATGGAAATTGTTATTCGTCTATGGTTACTGTTCCTTTTTTTTTTCGGGAATATTCGGAAATTCGATTCTATCGAAGGTTGTTGACCATCATAAGTATTGTTGCCAAATTGTTTGATTGGTCTTCACTGAAGAGATCCAGATCATAATTGATTGCGCGATTCGCGAGCGAGTCGAGCGTCGTTGAAATTTAATGAAAAAGGAACTCCTAATTGTCTAGAATAATTTAGTCTCACTTCGAGAAGGTTAGGACAAACGTGATGCCTCGAAACTATTGAAATATCAAAGTCATTGTGGAGGCAGTTTATTATTCTTGACTAGGGACTTTACGCGCGCTGCAGCGATCTTATTCCTGTCAACATGACAGCGGCGCACAGCACGCGGCCACAGCTCTTTCTGCGCGCTCGACCAATCCCGAGCCGAATAGGCAGGCAGCAATACGAATATTGAACTTTCGATAGTGAACAATTAATCACGATATGGTAAGTCACTAACTTTTTTGGAAGTTGAGATACGATTGATCCGTTTAAATGACGAACTGATTTAGCGTGCGTAGTCGCTCTGGTTTTAGTGATAAAAGGGTTTTTTTATGTCGGGAGGATATTAAGTGTGTGATCACTTTCGCTCGGATATACACACAACTTAAACCCTATACTTCATGTAAACAAATGGTATAAAATACCACCGTTGGTACGTGCATTCCAGCGGCTGCAGGAGACAAAATAGACCTGAGACATCCTAGTTCAGGAACATGTCTTGCTTTTGGATGCAAAACATATTGGTTAGGTATATAACAATTTACTATAGCTAGGTTGCTATGATCAATGCTTATTTCTTCATAAATTTGAAATTCTAATTCTTCTCTGTATCAAGAGAATTCTTTTTTCAACGATCATACGGAGAGTAACTAAATAGCCACAATATAAAGGTTTTTTGTGAAAACAAACATGAAACCCCTGTTTGCTGTACCGATTCTTATGAAGCTTATCAGTTAAAAACCTAGATTACTGTGTAACAAGGTCTTGATTCTTGATAATGAAAAAGGGTTTTGTTTCACAAGAAGTTTCGTCTGAAGATCAGCCGTTGCGCTCTTTAACATTTTCTCGCGCTCCAAAATATATGGTATAATTTCTATTGGGACACAGGTAAAATTCGACCAGGTTATTAAGATTGCGTTGTATTCATTTTGAATAATGAATAAGGAAATAGATATTTTTACGTGCTCGGCGTGATCATATAACACGTTGGAGGACAGGTCGTCATAGGTTTCTTTTATGGTATATATCCAAATTTAAGATTGGAGTTTTTGCTATGGATGCCATTCGCATACTTAGAGGTCATTTTATGAAAAAAAAAAAAAAAAAAAAAAATGCTTTTAATAACGCATGCAGACCGTCGGTCGTTATCAGATAGATATTCGTTACATTAAATGGATATTGTTTAATTAGTTCGTTTGGAGCTACTTTAGTCACATTTGACTGAGTACAGTATATTCATATATTCATGTACATACAGTAATAATAATAGTATAAATATTAATAATTGGACACGTAAGACGTAACATAAAAAAAAAAAAATCGATATAACATCAATATTATTACATTGATGTGTTTGCGGTTAACATTAACTTCATTAATGCTATTCCACGAGCATTTACATTAACATGTTTAATGTGACATTTGGTATATGCTCGTTAAGTCTGCCGTAACATACTTTAAACATCTACATATATACTATCTCGAGGAAGAGGCGCGAAGTACAATTTATCGATTAAACGAACTTACCTGTAAGTGAAGTTCAATCGTAATTGTATGTAGCGCCTCTTCCGAAGAGATAGGTCCCTCCCTAATAATATCACCCATCTCCCATACGGGGGATTACCCGATGATGTTGTTACGGCAGGCCTTTAAAGAATGAAGAACATGGCGGTGGCGCGGCCGCAAGGGGCGCCACAGCAACGGTAGGCTAGTAAAAAAGTTTTGTACTTTGAACTTGTGGGCACACTGGCGTGAAATGGGGGTACTACATATATACTATCTCTTCGGAAGAGGCGCTACATACAATTACGATTGAACTTCACTTACAGGTAAGTTCGTTTAATCGATAAATTTTGGCTGAGAAGCCACGAGATCGCACGCACGTGAGTCGCGAGTACTCAGCTGATCGACAGATCGAAGCGAGACAAGCGACCACGAACGCGACACGGGACCGACAACTTCGATAAATTAAAACTCACCGAAAGCGCGTAATTTATCCAAAAAGGACCTGGAACTGCATCTGACGATGCCACGAGAACTCACACACATGCACTCCAACTCGACAGCGTTGACCGTAACGCATCGATCGAATTATCGACTCGGAAAGAATTCCTTTCGGAATCCTGCCGAGGATAGCACACGGGAAATACACGAATCGACGAACGAACGCGCGAACACGAGAGCGAGAGCGATATCGGGATCCACGGTAACGCGAGCGAGACACAACGATCACACGGTACCTCGATAGCTCGAGCGCGAGAACAATAGGCCGAAGCCTATGATAGCGGGAGCGCGAGAGAGACCCGAGTTACCTCGAGGGCAGCTCTCCGTCGACTGTCTTTTCCTACGAGAATTCGTAATGAATTATCATTATTATTTTCGGGATCGTGATCGATAACTACTGCCCTCTCAACCATCTCATAACTTTGTCGAATCGAGAGCCTATAACGCGGTAAGTTGAACGAATCTTCGCAATCGCTTCCCCCAGTCAATGCGTGAGATACAAGGCTCTACTCAACTATAACGCAGCGCAAGGTGTTCCACCACCTTTGCCTGGACCAAACGATACCTCCGCCTGATCTCAACGCATTGCACTTTCCCCTGGGGTGCCGGGATTGCACCGGACTTCAGCGTGTTCGCAAGAAACTTCGTCGAGTCTCTCCTTCACTTGGGCTTTTTATTTTCAAACGTCATCCCACCAAGTGAGTTCGAGAATCTCGACCAAAACTAAAATAAACTGAATCGCAAATCTGAAAGGAACTGAACGCAGCTAAATCTTAAAATTGAATTGAGCTGAAATAATGAACGATATCGGAAGGAATCGTAATAATAACCAAAAATAGCATAAAGGATAAAGTGTAAAAAATCTTGATCGATATCATAACGAGAGCTTGACGGTATCTTAAGTCGCTGGGAGAGGCAGTAACTCGAAACTTCAGCACTAAAATCGGTATCTTTAGGCGAGTAACGGTTGTTTTGGTTTTTGTGACGCTGATTCCAAAAAATCACGTCACATTACCAATCTCGTCAAACATCTCAGACGCATACATCCTGCTTCTTATGACGAATATTTGACGCATAAAACAGCCAAAAGACAGGAGCGGAAAAAACGCGATCGTTCTCCTACGACCGAAGACGGTCCTACAGCCAAGCGTTCGACAGTGTCCCGACAAATCGGTGTTCATACGAAGGATTTTGAAGATCGCGTCCTAAGATTCATCATTGAAACGATGTCACCGCTGTCTACTACTGAACACCCGAGCTTCAAGGAACTGTTTGTAGGCTTCAACGTAAAACCGGTGAGCAGAAGAACTTTGACGAAACGCCTCGTGGATATGGATGCGAAAAGATTTGCGGTGACGAAAGAATTACTTGCTAAAGTCGATTATGTATGCACCACTGCAGATATATGGTCGGCAAGAAGACGAAGTTTTATCGGCGTTACATGTCATTTTATAGACGAGGTTTTCAAACAGCAATCTTATTCTTTGGCATGTAAGCGTTTTAAAGGAAATCACTCGTTCGACAAAATCGGTGAAATTTTGCACAATGTGCATGTGACGTACGGATTGACTCGCTCGAAAATAGTAGCGACAATTACCGATAACGCTCGAAACTCTGTAAAGGCCTTTAAAGAATTCGGGATCCAATTACGTTCGTCAATGCTCGGAAATTCGGATGACAAAGACGTCGCATTAGCAGAGAACTTCAGTGATACAGAGAAAACTGTTTCTGACCATGATGATCTTTCATCGTCTGATATCGATTCTGAATCGATCGAACCGACATTGCCGCAATACTTGCGTTGCAGTACACACACTCGAAACTTGATTGCGACAACAGATCTGATCAACGCTATACGGGACGATGACCAGTTACACAAACGTCATACTTCTATATAACTACATTGTTATTTCAACGATTGGGGATCAATGATTCACTTACACCGAGTGACTCTTTGTACATAAACGAATATTATAAAGGAATGGCGCCATTGGCGCAAGCTTTAGATATTCTCCAAGGCGATGAGAAAATGTTTTACGGTGTATTTCTTCCAACTTTAATAACTCCGAGGCGCCGACTTCAGATATTGGCTGAAGATAATCTAAAATATGGTACAATACTTGCGCACTCTTGTCTCAATGGTCTCAAGAAACGCTTCGACACCATTTTTTCGTTCGAAGACGGCGAACGAAGTTTAATCGCGACGATTTCGCATCCAGCGTTTAAGCTGAAATGGCTTGAGAAAGCCAATACAACGTTTAAGCTCAAACTGGATTTGAGGAAAGCGCAAGAAACGTTTTTGAAAGAAGCGGAATTTTATCGAGAAGGAGCAACTTTTTCACAGGTATCTAATGGCTCGATGTCTCCGTTCTTCAAAATCGACGAATTACAGAAAAGCGACGGTGAAAGCGAAGAAAATGTTGACACGCATCGATCTGACATTCGCAACGAAGCAACTGTTCAATTGCTAACATATTTAAATGACAAAAGAAAACATCTATGTATGTTGCGCGACTACCCAATTGTGAAAGAGATTTTCTTGAAATTTAACACGCCGCTTCCATTGTCGGCTTCAGTCGAGAGATTGTTTTCGTTTGCTAGCAGCGCAAACAATCCGCGACGCCATGCGCTAACAGATCGAAATTTTGAGAAAATTGTTCTTCTAAAAAGTTTTTCTAAAACTGGACGTAAATTCGAATGAATATGCGAAGTTTAAAGGGCATTCCACTTTAACATATCAGGTTGGAACGACATAAAACTTTCGCTGCCACTTCTGTATGTATTTTAGTTTCGTTTTCAATTTCTTTTTTACAGTTGTATATGTATTTTTTGTTTCATTGACAAAACCGCGTCATTCGCGCTGCCAAATGCGGATTATGATATCGATCCGTAATACGATAAAAAAAATTCTCTGTTCATTTCTTATTTATTTCCGGGTACTGTTCATTTTTTTGTTCACATGATAAATATTATTTAATTGGCAATTTAAGAACTTAGCATTCAAGTGTTGTTATTTGTTCCTACTTAATACTATTGACTACTGTATAAAACATTGTAATGTTCCAAATACAAACTATCATTCGAATATTTATCGGTGTAAGAAGCTGCATTAATCCTGTGAAAAAACTGTAGGCATAAAAATCCTTGATACTTAAAGTACTGCGTACTTAATAAGGTATAAAGTACATACTACTTTAAGTACTGAGTACTTAAGGGGACTGAGTCACCTAAAAAAACGAAAAGTAAACATTTTTTTCCCGTATATATAAGTGTAATAGAAAATTCTTCTTTATCTTCATAACATATATATGTTAAACTACCGCTGTAAATTTTTTTGGAGACCTGTAGTGTATTTCAGTGTTATGCGTAACGGTCAAACATTTTTCCTTTGCCGCAGCTTTTGCACTGAACGAAAGCATCAATCTTTGTTTGCGAGCTCTTATTTTCTTCGTTAGAGAGTTTATTGCGGAACGAGTGCGGGGATTTTTTTTTGAAGCTTCGCTGGCGAAGCTATGAGTTAAAATCTAACAAAAAATCCACTTTTGCCACTTTTTTTTCTTGAAACCACTCACATAATGGCTTGCGATGACTCCATTCTTGATCGCATGAAAAATCCCCGCACTCATTCCGTAACATTGACTGTTACGAAGAAAATGAGCCGTCACAATCCAAAATTGGTGTAGCCTTTCCTTCTGAAACCTGCGGCAAGCGAAGAATAATATAAGTGGAAAAAGTGAATTTCACAGATTAATGAAAATAAATGACTTGGGTGATTAAAAAAAAAAAAAATCATTTTAAAATTTTTTTTTGGCGCATCAAAATTTACGCTTTTTTTTTTATCACATAAAACTAATTGAAAAAAATTGATTTTTTTTCCCATGTCACAAATCTCGTAAATGCAAAAAAATGTTTAAAAAATAAAAAAAAATACTCTTACGTCAAATGTGACGTTTAAAACGGAGAGGTTAATTTTGCGATCATTTCCACTTTGCGACACTGTCACTGTGAAAATCATTTTTACACTATTTCGGGCAAAAATACAATATATATTGCGTTCATTCCGATAAACTGTAAACACTGACACAGAAGTAATTACATCGAGTGTACAAGCGCAGTTTTTTACGCGATTGACACATCGAGTAAAAATCATCCCTGCTACATTACATTAATCTGAGTTGCATCGATTAGACGTAACGACCATTTGGTCGGTACCTACCGAACGCAGTTTCGACATCGATTGTTTTTTTTTTCTATTCCTCTCTCTATGTTTTTATTTTCTTCTAATACATTGTTGCATTGCGGCATTTTTTTTATTGCTTTTCGGCCTTTCCTTTTTTTTGTCACGCAATAATTATTTCTAATCGTACTAAAATGGTAATTTTCTAAATGGTAATAATCTAAAACTTCGGTAATTTTTTTTATTTCGATCTGAAATTTGGTGTGTACGTAGTACACCGTATTGTAACGGTACGTTTTTGGAGGCTTACAGTTCTTTGCTCCGAAACGTTCGCTATTGTGAGTTTTTGGCTCACGGAGATGTGAGGGCAGGTGCTGTAAAATATAAATCTGTCTGTTGATTCGAATTGTCAACAATAATTGTGATTTTATTGAAACAATGACGTGAATACAAAATAAATGATGGATTTTGTCCAATAATTTGATTGGATTTTTAGTTCTCAAGTATTTAAATTGCGAACAGATTGAAGGGTTATTTTATTGCGGATGTAGGAATTTGATTCTACGTTAACCGCCTCTTATTAGATCATGTTCCACGAAAGCAGTCGTCGAGGTCCCCAAAGACAGCCGCCGGCATAGGCACGAAGTAATAAGTTGCACCAAATTAGGTTTCTACGTTAAACGATTCTCGACCAATTGACCGGAGAGCTTCACTACTCTGTATTTCCCCTGCAGTCCCCACTCCCGGTCAATTGCTGCCGGTAGGGGTAACGAGAGGTATACGCCGGGTATACGAGTGGCCCACGCAGCGGTCGTAGTGGGGCGAGCGGACTCAGGGGAAATACAGGCAACTGAAATCGTTGCCATGGTAACGGGTTAAGGCAAGCGCGCAGTTGAGTCAAGTGAAGTTAAGACAAGAGGGGCTCCACTGTAATTGGAAAGATGGAAAACTTCACGAAAGCGGTCGCCGAGGTCCCCGAAGGCAGTTGCCGGCGGTAGGTTTTTGAGGATAGGGTAACACAGAAGAAAGCGGTTGCCGAGATCCCCCAAGGCGGTTGCCGGCATCTGTGTGCGGATAGGAAATTTCAAATCAAAAGCGATCTGTTCGCTGAAAGAAAATTGATTTAATTAATTGTTAAAGATGAATGACCGACGTTGGTTTCTTCCTTCAATGATTGGATCGTCGTCGAGAAATTTGTCCCTTGCTTCTTCTTAGCGTCGGGACTCTGTCGAGTAAAGCAACGCTTTACTCGAAAATGAAAAGTGTTGGAATCTTGCTATCAAGAATTATCGATAAGCAAGATGGAGGACTCAAGATCAAATGAGCCGTAGCCGCGCATGAGTTCCTCTCCGTTCGAGTTTAGGATCGAAGTGCAGTGCCTCTGTGCTCGCGATTGGGTCTTATATACCCGAGCGCGAGGCCCTTTTTTGTGTCCATTGACGCACGAAGTACGTCAAACTTCGCTGTCCTTTATTATCGCTGCCCGGGGTCTGCCGCAACAGCTTAAGGAAACCGTGTGCACAAATGATGTAATACTACCGGGCAGCTCATGCTATCGACCGTAGTTATTGATTGACTGCGCGGTCGGTAGTTCGCATGCTAATTTCTTCGCAAAATCTGGTAAATGACCGATAATCGATCCGGCATTTATCGTATGAATTTTTCGTTCTAAATTATTTATTTTATCTTATAGGTACAGCGGTCGAGGGGTTTATACCGTCTCAGTATATACTTTCAGAAAGAAAATTAAAAAACAAAAAAAAAAAATTAATTTTTAGGTGACTCAGCCCCCTCAATACAGTATGAAGTACATTGTACTTCAAATACTATGCCCAGCTCTGTTCTCGAGATATAATTTTTTTGCTACAACGATTAATATCGACTAAATTTCATTGAAATTCGTAAGAAAAAGCAAATTTTTCGAATATTCGGCTCCAATACTTCGGCTCCTGTCCAGAGACGATAACAAAATGATTCCATGTATTTTAGGGAAGAAAGAAACATTTAAAGAGATTAATTTAAAGGGGTCATACACCCAAATGGTGTTGGTAAATATTTTGTGTGTTTGTTTTATACTTATTAAATCTGGTCATAAATGTTGAGCCAATAAAACGACCTTTGCTAGATATGATTTGATTCGTTACATTAATTTGATCAAGTTCTACGCGATGCAATTCGTTATATTTGTCTCGTGTCTGAATATTTGACAATTTATCGTCAAATAAAAAGGAAATATCAGTAGTGAATAATAATAATCAATTCGTATAAAAACGAAATGTTTTTATTCGATAAAGGTTAAACACTATGAATCAATTTACATAATCGATAAATGTTTTTCCCCCATACGTTCTTCCGAGATGAAACCCGCAGCGCGACGTATAAACATATTCGATACGAAGCGCATAACGCAAAGTGAAATCACACTTGATACGGAGCGCGTAGCGCGACGTGTATCCCTGTGAGTGCTTTAAAAATGTCCCGAAGGGCCATTTTTCGGGGGGTTTGGGGGGCGGAGCCCACCCTGCGCTGAAGCTGAAGCGCCTTGCGCTGAAGCTCTTGTTGGTATTGGCAGAACCGATACCAGAGACGGTTTAACAAATTTTCAAAAGCGATTTCGTCGAGACGAAGTCGTCAAATTATTCTGTCATCGGAGACACGGAGAAAATCAACATCTTCAATGGGCTTCAGTTACTGGAGCATTCCGAGGCTTTGTCCGAAGACATGAGACCACGGCTCGATCACCCAAGACGAGCACGTGGTCCCGACACCACGCTGTGAAGAAAAGTCACCAATACTAGTAAGAAACGCCGGTTAATGTACCTGGGCGGGCCGACATCGAAGGGATTCGACTGTTGCTAAGGGGGCAAAGCTTTGTCCGCTGAAACTCACCAACCCCACGAAGCGTCGGGGCTCATAGACACGAGCGCTCGATGACTCTGAGACAGTCAACGCTTCGAGCGACGATACCGACAGCTTCTCTCTAACCACTATGCATAGGGCCCAGTGAGTTGAAAAATCTTCCGATCTCCTCTGACAAGTGCAGCACCTCTCGGGCATCGTTCACAGCTACCCCCGCGAACAATAAGAGATTCCCCATAGTCGCGAATTTTATAATTAGATGATTTTCGATAGAATCACGCATGCATATGAATGTTGGGTCAGGTCATCAAAGTTTTTAGGCACTCACTATAACAATAGGCAAAGAGTGCCTATTAAAATGACCTGCGAGGCCTCTTCACACAGGTTTCGATGGGGTTACTCCGCAGCGTATGCTCCAAAAAATTTAGTTTTTCGCCATTTTCTTCGGTGTACCTCCAACTTCATGTGTAGCTAATTTGAAGTGACTCCGATGACTGGAAATATATTTTTTACCCTGCGGTTGAATAAAAATGGCTTATTCACTGAATTTTTCTTCTCGGACGTCCGTATCACACTGTAACTTTGGATGGTGCGAACCAATATTGCTCTCCTTCGCAGGATTTTTTTATCATATTATCACAAGTATGCACATTACTTTTAAACCCAAACTGAGACCTTTAAGTATTTTTTCAAAAAATTATTGGTCAATATTTGCCTTTGCCTTCCGTCAAATGTCCGTACGGTGCCATCATGATGAACGCTACGAACCAATTTTTTTCTCCTTCGCAACGTCATTTTGTTCCATCAAAAGCACTATGCACAGCAAATTTGGAGACAATCCTACATCGCTAACTATTTTTTCATCACAATTTTCCATAAAAAAATGATTTTCTCGCATCTGATGTCCGTACGGTGCTTCAATTAAGAATCCTGGAAACCAATTCTTTTCTCTTTCGCAACAATATTTCATTGCATCGAAAACACTATGCACAACAAATTTTGAGTCATTCCGACAAATCTTCTTTTATTATAAGATTTAAAAAAAAAAGTGGTTACAACTAGCTTTGCTTCAAAGGTTATGTTATTTAAATTTGACAGAAAACTATTTTTTATCATGTTAAAAAAAAACATTGGTTGCGAAAAATAAAACACGAAATATCATACACAGATTCACAAATGTTTGCGCATTTTATTTCGAAAATAATATATTTTCACCGAAAATCATACACAATATTTTACAATACTTTATTCACATTCGTAATAAAAATTATAAATTTGACGTGTTCACTGAAAAAATTGGTTATTAACTCACAAAGAAGATTCATCGAATATCCAAAATAATTGCAATTTCCTAAATAGAACTAAAAAAAATCGCGAGTATATAATTTTTCGTTTTGTTCTATCTGTCAAACTTTAGAAGCAGATAACAATTTCATAGCAGACGGTACACAGATGCTCATACGTTGCGGCGCACGTACTCTGTGGCGGGATCATTTTCAGATAAAAAACAAGCGCCTCAGCGCCCTGAGGCCGCAGAGGCTCTTGTTGGTGGGCTCCGCCCCCCAAACCCCCCGATGAATGT
Source organism: Buathra laborator (assembly GCA_934046635.1). NCBI lineage: Eukaryota > Metazoa > Arthropoda > Insecta > Hymenoptera > Ichneumonidae > Buathra > Buathra laborator. Next base: position 1,447,518 of record OW203896.1, read on the forward strand.
CCCTCCGGGACATTATTTAAGGCACTCACAGGGATACACGTCGCGTTACGCGCTTCGTTCAAAACTTCTACACACGTCGCGCTACGCGCTCCGTATCAAGTGTGATTTCGCTTTGCGTTATGCGCTTCGTATCGAATATGTTTATACGTCGCGCTGCGGGTTTCATCTCGGAAGAACGTATGGGGGAAAAACATTTATCAATTTTGTAAATTGATTCATAGTTTAAACTTCACCGAATAAAGACATGTCGTTTTTATACAAATTGATTATTATTATTCACAACTGATATGTCCTTTTTGTTTGATGATAAATTGTCAAATATTCAGACACGAGACAAATATAACGCATTGCATCGTGTAGAACTTGATCAAATTAATGTAACGAATCAATTCATGTCTAGTAAAGGTCGTTTTATTGGTTTAACACTTATGACCAGATTCAATGGGTATAAAACAAACACAAAATATTTACCAACACGAACACTATTACCATTTACCATTCGGGTCTAATGTCCCCTTTAAATTCATCCCTTTAAATGTTTTTTTCGTCCCTAAAATACATGGAATCACTTTGTTATTGTCTCTGGACAGGAGCCGAAGTATTGGAGCCGAATATTCAAAAAATTTGCTTTTTGTTACGACTTTCAATGAAATTTAGTCGATATTAATCGTTGTAGCAAAAAGTTATATCTCGAGAACGAACATAGATATCATCTTGGTTTTCGTCGTGTATTGAAGAGGAAGTAGTACGTTACTCAAATAAAAAGTTGTAGTGTCTTGGATGAGTCCAAATATTTAAAAAAAAATTCAATTTCTCGATGAATTCGACTGCGAGGGCTCTTCGATTGTTGATATATAAGAGAATTCGGTTATAACACTTTAAGCATTTTTTCTCTTCTCCATAATAGACAGAATTAATTCGTTATTGTCTCTGTACGAGAGTGAAACATTGAAGACGAGAAATTCGAGAATTTTTATTTTTCGTTCGTTTTTTTTTGTGTTCAGATAGGTATATTGAAACATTTGAAAAAAAATAGAAAGCTGGTTGGAAAAATTCGAGGTAAAATTTGAATTTTTTTTTGTTTCGAAAAAATGTTAGAGATTTGAAAAAATTAAATTGCCGTTTCCCAATATTTAAAGTAATGTACATTAAAAAATGAAAAAAAAGCTGAGATTTTTTTTTCATTTCAAATCATCCCGCCACAGAATACCAACATCGCGGCGTGTGCGAACTTTATCCCGTCTGCTATGGAATTGTCGTTGGCTTCCAAGGTTTGACAGATAGAATGAATGGAAAAAAATAAATAGTCGCGATTGTTTTCAATTTTATTTAGCAAATTGCAATAATTTTGGATATTCGATGATTCTTCTTTGTGAAATTATAACCAAGTTTTTCAGTGCACCCGTGAAATTTACGATTTTTATCATGAATGTGAATAACGTATTGTAAAATATTGTGAATGATTTTCGATCAAAATATATTATTTTCGAAATAAAAAGGGTTAATATTTGTAAATCAATGTGTGATATTTCGTGTTTTATTTTTCGCAAACAAATTTTTTTTTTGACATAATGAAAACTTGTTTTTTGGAAAATTAAAATAACATAACCTTTAAAATAATTCTTCACTAAAAATAAATCAGAATGTCAGAATGTCTTCAAATTTGCTGGGCATAGTGTTTTCGATGCAATGAAATATTGCTGAAAATTAGAAAAAAATTCGTTCGTAGGTTTCAGAATTGCAGCGCCGTACGGACATTTGACGGGAGAAAATGGATTTTTAAATGGAAGATGCCTGGAAAAAATGTTCAGAGACATCGGAATGTCTTCAAATTTGCTGTGCGTAGTGCTTTCGATAAAATAAAAAAATGGTGCGAAAAATAAAAAATTTGGTTCGTAGACTTCATAAGTGAAGCACCGTACGGACATTTAGCGGAACAAAATTGAATTTTTATTTTGGAACAACTCATTAAAGGCTTCGCAGTAGTTTCAAAAGGTTTATGCACGATAGTCATGATGTGAAAAAACACTCTTGCGAAGGAGAACAAAATTGGTTCGCACCAACCAAAGTTACACTGGATACGGACGTCCGAGAAGATAAATTCAGTGAAAAAGCCATTTTTATTGAACCGCAGGCTAAAAAAAATATTTCCAGTCATCGGAGTCACTTCAAATTAACTACACATGAAGTTGGAGGTACACCGAAGTAAATGCTGAAAAACTAAATTTTTTGGAGCATACGCTGCGGAGAATCCCCACCGAAAGCTCTGTGAAGAGGCCTCGATGGTCATTTTAATAGGCACTCTTTGCCTATTGTTATAGTGGGTGCCTAAAAAATTGACATCTCGTTTCAATCTTTGTTCGTATTTTACCCAAATACAAATTGTTTCTATGCGTTATTGCGCAGATGAAAAGTGTGCAATCATGAAAAAAAGAATTTTCTATCCTTCGACCGTCGAAGATTCATTGCAGTCGAAATCTTTGTTAATTATGTTCACTCGATTGTAAGAAGCGAAATTATTTTGAAATAGAGCGCCGGGTCGAAAGATCCTGACGCTCCAAATATCGATCAAATCGAACAAGTCGGCAGCAAGCCAATCAAAGAGGTAGTGGAGACTGACATCACAAACGAGGCTACGTGCCTCAGTGCGTCGCGAAACTCGCTCTCTTTCCTCTCTGGAACGCCGCGGAATCATCATCGCTCGGCTTACGAGTCCACGCGACAAGCGAATCGAGCAGTCATCGGATCTCCGTGAATTTTCCTGTCGTATCCTCTGGCGTGGCCGGCCGAGCAGCGTGTGGTGCATCGGAGGATCCTTTCGAATGTGGAAGCAATCCAAATCCAGGGAGGAAAAGAGCCAACGAATCGACGCACCGCCCGAGAAGATAAGTTATTAAAATGTTGGGTTTATACTCGTGTGCAACCCACTGACCACGCGGTGGCTCACGCGATCACCGAAACTATTTTATATAACGATCAAATCGACTGACCGAATGATTTTTCGCTGTGTGGTGTGTAGGAGATATAGATTTTATTGTTTGCTATTTTGATGTAAAGATTTTCGCTGTGTGGAGGAAGGTGGAATATATCTAGATATGGATATGAAATTTTAAACTTTATTTTTTCAAAACAATTGATTTATGTTAATAAAACAAAAGAAAAAAGTAAACTTACACGATTTATTCGTTTACAGTTAATAAAAAAACCTGCATTTTTTTCTGGCAACGTATTTTCTCCTTTTTAAAACAAGACAAGAAACGAGTCGATATCTTTTTTTGCTGCCGAGATATGATTTTTTTTAAGCAAAGATTAATTTCACGAATTTTCGTCAAAAAAAGAATCGTTTTTTCAAATTTCTCGCATTTGCCGTCTCTAATCTTTTCCTTTCATAGAAATCAAGAGACGCGGTAGCGTCTCGACGCCAAGTAGTTTAAAAAGTTAAAAGTCCGCCCGGTGAGTCCGCGCGCGTCGAGCGCTACCGTGTCCTATACGCCAATATTGAGCCCCCTAAACTTTGACATTTTTTTTCTCGGAAACGAGACATCGGATCTAAATTCTAAAGACACTTTCATTATATAAATCGAATACAAGCTTTAAAATGCGCCTGGAATCAGACCGATCGGTGCCCGAAATGATGAGATATCGCGATCTCGCCCGGAAAATCCTCACTTTCATTATAAAAAAAATTCTTCAGAGATTTTTTCGACTGTCAGCTGTTTGTCCGATGTCCCATGACCTGCGTGTTGTGTTCGTGCGTCCATGCGTGTGCCGTGCATACACAACGGTATAAGCGGAACGAACGATCAGCTGTTATCAATTTCTAAGTGTCAGTTCGTGAATACAGCAACTAGTAATATCACACTGAGTGATCGAAAAGAAGGTTAAATAGAGGTTATTTATAATTTCCTTTTTTCGCGAAAATTAGTAAAAAAAAAAGGACCCTCTCATGCGGTTAACAAAATGCGTCGTTCGTCTGATAAAATTGTTCAAATAATCGCGGACGAGAGATCATTTCAATTGATAAATATTGTGCGTGTGATACAAGAAAAATCGTGTCATGTGGATTCTTAACGTTATCAAGTAATAAAACATTTTTTTTGAATAAATAATAATAGAATAATAAATTGAAAAAAACCATTGAAATAAAAAATAAAAAAAACATTTTTTTGCAAAAAATGTAAAAAATGTCGCCAAGTAGTTTAAATAGTTTTGTGAAAATAAAAAAACTCGTAAAATAGTCAAAAATCATCTGAGCCAAGTGAAAATAAAAAAAAAAAAAAAACTTGGCGAGTCCTTAGAATATAAATAAATGTAATCGAAAGTAAGGACGAGCAAAGTTTTTTTTTTTTATTTTCACTTGGCTCAGATGATTTTTGACTATTTTACGAGTTTTTTTATTTTCACAAAACTATTTAAACTACTTGGCGACATTTTTTACATTTTTTGCAAAAAAATGTTTTTTTATTTTTTTTCCTTGCAAACGTTGGAATAACTAGCTGATCGAAAAGGTGGAATTATCTCTATGGTGTTAACCGGGAACAAAATTCCGGTAACAAATCAACGATGTCTTAAAAGATATGAGTTTTACAAAGTTCGAAAAGTACAGTTTACGAAAATCGAAATTCTGGTGGCTAGAAATTTTGACAGCAAAACGCTCTGTCCGCTGGCTCAACTAACTCTCCCTGAGTGGACGTTTTTGGTGGGTTATATACCCTTTTTTCGTATAGGAAGACAATGGTTTGTGTTACCTGTAAGATATTTCCTAAAACATGGAATTGACCTTGCCACCGCCGGTTTATACCTAGTTCTGCTTCTACCAAGAGTCTATTTGATCGATTCGTCGATCTGCCTGCCTGTTTTATCTTGAGTCGCGCATATTGATTTTTGTAGGTACTGATCACGACCGAATAGTAAAAGAGCACTCCTTTGCGAGTTATTTAGTCATTCCTATGACTTTAAATCAATTCAAGTTTCGTGAAAAGGGAAGAAAACAAAAGATAAAAATGAAAAATAAAAGTGTCGTTACGCTGGACGTAATACATTACTCAGAGACTAAACATTAAGCGAAAAATATCTTGCAAACCCATATTCCTTCAAAGATAAATAGTTCAATTTACGATCTTTATCAGCGGCGAAAGAAGAATATCGAGTTACACAGGAAATGTTATTTTCAACAACTAGCTCCAAGAAGTTTCCCCTGAACATTTGGTTGGAATAAATAAAGTGTTAAGTGTTACGTCGCGAATCGTGAATTTACGCGAGGAGCCGGCCTCATCTTGGTCAATGAACTTAATCAATTTACGCGTTATCGAAGCGGCGACGATTCGCGGGTGCCTCGTTTTGAGCCTTACCTCGCGGAAAATTGCTCGGGAAGAGGCTAGAATACATTCGCGACAGTTTTCAAATTTCAATACGATGGAATCGACGACAGTGTGAACAATAGGTATCGGTTTCTCTCAACGGGAGAGTGGTACTAACTTAACGGTTAACGGAACGCGATTCTTGGATGAAAATGCATTGACAACACACGCACCAAAGAATAAATAATATCAAGAATACAACCAAATAGATACTCAATAGGATTATTACTATTTTTGGCCAATCTAGTGAATGTGTAATTTTATGCGACACGATGGGTCGACAACAGTACAGCCAAAGATTCTCGGTATATTTTAACGACGAATTTATTACGATGCGCGGTGGTTGGATTACCGGAGCGGGACCAGAATTTCTGGCCAAGAACTTGGAGCAATACCGGAACCACAAAATTACGCAAACTAAAAACAGAGAAATATTGGAAGAAACAGAGAAATATTGGATGGTCGTCACGATCTTAGGAGAATCCGAGGAACCGAACATTTTTATATGCAGGTGGAGCGCTGCGCGGGATAGCGGTTACGACGGCTGTGTCGCAGCGAGAAATCCGGGTTCTCCGGTACTACACGAATGTTTCCGACGGGATTTCCATGGCGCGATCCTCTAATTATCATATTAACACTAAACAACAGACTAATGACAGTCAAATAAATTAGGCAATATACTATGATCATCAGAAGGGCAACGTAAACGTAGATCGGATAATCTTGCATAACTACAATTGCCTGAGGGTCCAAAGATACATAGTATAAAAAGAGTTTAACGAGACTCGCGGCACTCCGGTGGGATGGAGGGTAAGAGGTAAGGTTACACCGGGGAGGAAAAATGCACCATAGGGAAAATAACGTAAATAAATTACTTACCAGAAAATAAACTCGCTGATAATGAAAAGCGTTAAGGTTGTTTGTTGGTGATTGTTGGATCAGTGAATCGTTACTACCCTCGGCTTGTCGAGTCACTTGCCGAGCGGTTGAAGATGGTTGCAGATAAATAAATTTCAAAATTCACGAGAATCACGCTCCACAGCACGTTTATTATTATCGGCTCACAAACTGAAGTGAACGAATAATTTGTTAAACGTAAGAAATTGTTCACAATATAATGTTCGTGACACAATTTCGATATACAAGAAATTGATCACAGAGCAAACGGACAGAGTAACGTTGTAGTTCGGAAATCGAAGAAAAACGGACGTCATGGTAAAAGTCGGAGAATACTATTGCATGCTCCCGCTGAAGGGCCGCTTATTTTATAGTTTTGTCTTAGGATGACATAAGCTTCGATGGTGGAAGGCAAGCGTCTTAGCCGAGGCGTGAGTTTCCCCGCCTCCCTTGTTCTCTTGACGAGCTCTCAAGCTTTTCATAATTATTCTAATTAACTATTTCCGATGCAATGTTTGTACTGTGAATTAATTAATTATGTTCCTTATTGGTCGCTGATCTTCCTTGAACTTGAATTACTTTCTAGGTGAAAGTTTATGCCAATTAATAGTACATCTTTCGGATAAAATTAATTAATCAACAATACCTGAATTGCTATAAAATGCTATTATCTTCGTTTCGTTCTTAATCCTTATCCATATACTCGCTCTTTTATTTCTTTTCGAACCATATCAACTTTTCCAGGAAATTAAATAGACCCTATCCTCGACGTCAGCGCTCCTTGATTCCTTGAGAGCTACATATAATTATTTCCCATCTTATAATCGCCGAGCAGTCATCGCTTTCCACGAGTTGTCAAACTTACGCTAGTAAGCACGCAGGGAATCGCGTCCATCGATGACTGGAGAGCCGACACGACATTCGACAATGGCCGAAACGTTGACCAATAAAAGAAGTCGAAAGAGAGAGAGGGAGAGAGAGACGAAGGGATAAGCGGTCAGCGGACCAGCGAATAGAGAATGATCGGTACTTGTCTGTCGACTATTGTGTCGTACGGTCGGTCAGCTCTCGAAGACTCGGTCAGTTATCCTCGTCTATTTTGTGTATATCTTGTTATCACGCATCATTAAATTATAAACTCTGTCGCGTATCTTGCTACCGAGAAAGTATATTGGATTAATTGACAAATTACAAATCTCAAGATACGAATTGTTACTGGAATAGTATTGTCATCGTATATTTTGTAAAATCTTGTGAAGAGATCGTCGAATTATAATTGTCGTCGTATTGAACTGCATGGAGTCTCGTCGAAACGTAAGTCAATAAATTATCTCGTTGCTTTTCATTAATCCGTTGGCTTCGCAAACTTTATTTTGGTCCTCCAATCGAATCCCTCCCGTGATCGTCTCATAAAATTCAGGAACGACAGTCGAGCTCATGAAATTAATGTATTCTTTATTAGTTTGTCAGAAAACTAATTGGCGTCCAAGTTCATTGAAAATAAGAATTATTAAATTTTGTCAATATAGTCGAAGAGCCCTGACAGCCGTTGGACTAGGCCGCGTCAGGTGTAGTTTTCAATTCGTCAATTATTCTGTAAAATTCCATTCGACGAAACAAAACTGTCTCACAACCGATATCGATGTTGTGTTACGTGCCGAGCGAAGACGAGAAGCGTCTGCTTATGCAACAAATCCCTGTCGAGACCGACAGAGTATAATTTTATTATTTTACGTGGGGGTTGCCTTTCCGTCCCGTACGGGCCCGGTCTCTTTAAGGGGGGAGCCTGCTTTAGAGGCTTCAAAAAATCGATTTTTTTTTTGCATAAATGTCTTCCTAAACTATCCAAGAATGTGTCCCTAAAATTCAGAAGCAAATTCGAAATATTTTCGGAGTTACAGAAGAAATAGTGAGCAAGCGTCGAGCAGGTATACGAGCGGCCGGATCGCTTGGCATCCTTGGCAAACATTTCTTGGCATCCTGAACAGTGATTCATACGGTGACAAGTGCACAGTGACCAAAAACGAGTGCGTGGGACATGTACAAAAGCGCATGGGTACTCGTCTCCGCACAAGAGAAATCAAGAGAAGCTCGGTGAAAAGAAGCGGCTCACCGAGACTTTAATAAAAAAATTAACAATTTATTACGGTCTGGCGATTCGAAGAAACTTGAATTCTGTAGAAGGTATGAGAAATGCAATAATGACGACACTTGATCATTATTGCTCTACAGATGAATTACCTCGCCACGACAATTGCCCGAAAGGCGCCGAAAGCTGGTGTGAGTGGCGCAAAGCTGAAGCGACAAACACCCTGGCTGCTTTTAAACATCCACCACGTCTAATTGACGAACATGTCGAGAAGCACATTCGTCCTGTGTATAAGGAATTATCTAAGGACGAGCTGCTAACGAGGTGTTTGGGTGGACACACACAAAATGCGAACGAGTCGTTCAATTCCACTGTGTGGCGCATGACACCTAAACACCTTCACTCAGGCATTAAAATCATCGAGATTGCTGCTTACATCGCTGGAGGAATGTTTAATGAAGGCTACAGTGCAGCATTGAAAACCATGCAGTTACTAGATTTGAAAATTGGACAGCAATGCAACAATTTCGCCGAGAGTGCCGACAAGGAGCGCGACACCCGAGCAAACAAGCGCGCTTCATTTTCAAGTAAAGAGGCCAGAACAGCCCGCAGACTCGAAAATCTGGGCGAAAACCAGTTTTTTGAAGAGTCTGAAGGGCAACTCTATGGACCAGGAATCGCTGATTAGCATATTAATGCGGTAAGTTCAAGAAAATTACAATTTTTTATATACGAAAACTTTGACGCGCGATTTCTCGGTTTTTCATTTTTACGATTTTTCCTAATTGGCGGGAAAGATAGGGAAAAAATTAAACGTCCTATCGAAACGAGACAAAGTGGATTGTATTCGGGATTAAATTCTCTTCTAGTTGAACCTAAAAAACCTTAAGAAAGTTAAGATTAACCCACTTTTTAAACAATCTAAAGTGAATTTTTTTTTCAATTTGCGAAAAATTGTTGAATTTTTCACTTTTTGTTGAATTTTCTTTGTTTCAGATGGAAATTGCGACCTGCATCTTTCCCGCCGCACGACAAATGCACACTCGTGGCGATGACATGACATGTATCTTAATGAAAAAATTTGAGAAGACTGTTGAAATATATAACAATAAACCCTGATAGTTTCGTTTCAATCGGATATTTCTTTCCTTCCCAAAAAAATCCTCGAATAAATCGATTTTTTGAAGCCTCTAAAGCAGGCTCCCCCTTAAATGAAACAGAGATTTAATCGAAAGACTCGCTTTTATTGAATGTCAACAAGAATTTATTTCAAATTCCCAAAGTCCCGAAAATATATGGTATATAACAATATAATTTTGCGCGCTATGTGGGCGATCAAGTGTGCTGGGAATCTGAGTGAGATGACTCACTCCAACACACTTACAATTTGTTCCCTGCTGCGGTAACGCTGCACACTACACACTCCTCACACTACAGTGATTTCACGCCTTAGACTAATCCTATCTCTACAGATTAATTCCTGTGCTTCTACACGTGATAACAATTTTATAATGATAGCGAGATAATAATAGAGAACTAAAAATGTCACTAATCGGTTTTGTCAAATTTACTTAACGAACGACACTTATTTAACTACTATCATCAACGTCCACGGGGACTCACGAGCGGCGTACGCGTACTCACTGAACCAATAATTCGACCGGTCTTAATCGTCGGTCGATTGATTTAACGCGAGATTTTAAGTCGGTACTCTTGCTCTGCACCAGCGCGGAGCTTCCTTCGGAGCGAACGCTACAATTGTCGAAAGAAGACTAACTGTTCATCCCGCTGTTTTCGCCGTTGAGCGAATTATTCGCTCTCCGGAGGGACAGGGGAGAATTCGTCTCATTCGCAATTTTTGCGTCGCAACAGTCTTTGAAGCTCTCGCGCGTGATGTCTCACCGTTTCGCTGACTCCCCGTCTTACCTTTCCGTAGGCGACAAAGTTGACGTCGGCGAGGTGAGAGGGGAAGTATCGCGGTATTAATTTTTATTTCCTAACGCGATGGTTTCGGATAACCCGCGCGTGTCGCGAAATCTCGCGACGTTGCTCGCGTCGCTTGTCCCTGTTGATAGGAGGCCCGTTTACGTTCCGACGGGACTCGACGATTTTACCGAGTCTCGGCCGAACGTAACAGTTGACAGGTGTCACATTGATTGATCTCAAATCTTTAGAGGTTTTTGCTTATCACTCCGAATCGGTCACGAACACCCTAAAAACAAAATGATTGGTCAAAGAATATATTCTTAACCCTAAGAACAGATATGCTTGTCCTAAGCATATTTATCCGTAGAGCTAAGAATATATTCTTAGACCAAGCATTTTGTTTTTAGGGTGAAACATAATTGTGCTTTAATCTGTAGATCTTCCTGTAACACTTCCCTTGGTGCGATCATGTACACGCGTGGTCCCAGAACACATCGCTAGGAACGCCTCCTCCTGACGTCTAACCTTCCTAACGGAGTCTTACCCATGCTAACCGGATCATATGCACATCTCTTTTACTCGACCGGCGAAACATATTGTCACAGTGTTTTCTTCGTCATGGTAGAATAGCGGAAAAAATATAAAATCCAAGACGAAGGTATAAAATTTATCGAGATTTTTATTGGGAGCACATACTGGTATTCCGTGGTGTTTTTTATATTCCCCCTTGATATAATTGCAGACATTACTCAAGTTATTTACTTCTGACAATATCCAGAAGAGTTGATGACCGTAACCGGCTTAATTTGCAGATATTACTCCTACCTTCAATAGATTATCATAAGATGAATAAAACATAAAATTATAACTTACACTGTGGATGATCGGACCCAAAGTTCATATTCATGCGTGATTCTATTCTCATTATCTATTTCGCCACCCGCGTAATGCATGGAACGTACGAGAAAGCCCACAACTTATCGATAGCCGAACTTTTCTTAGCCAATAGGAAGAAAGCAATAAAAGAAAGAAAGAAAAATCATTAACAATAACCATCTTTTTATATTTTGCAATAGCCAAATGTTACAATTATCGTAAAAGTTTAACCCGAAGTTTGTTAATTTAATAAATGGAAAGGTTAAACAAAGTAATTAATTAAGTTAATTAATTTACCATTTTATATTAAAAGCCGTCGAAAAAACCGATAAAAGCGAATACCAGAACACCCTGGTAATTATGACATTTACAATGAATTTAAAATCAATTTATACTGATCTGTCAAATCGATAACGACCGATATTTCACATATTATAGGAAAAACCGAATGAGAATTCATGTATGAGTATAAAGAATGAGAGCGAGGCATGAATAGAGTCCACTTTATAACATTTTTTGGGTTTGATAATTAATGAATTCTTTAAAGAGGAAATTTCTATTAATCAAGTATTAAAATCCCTAAATTTCCACCTAGAAGGGTGATTCAAGTTCGAGATAATTCCGAAACAGATAAAAAGAGTAATTTGTTAATTAACAATCCCAAAATCCGATTGGAAATAGTTAATTAGAGTAATTATTAAAAATTGACAGCCGATAGAAAGAGAATAAGGGACGCGGGGAAATCACGCCTCGACCAAGACGTTGCCCCTTCCACCGAGGTCTATGTCAAGCCTATTTAAACAGCGCCCTTTGCAGAGAGTCATGCTCATTACTGTTCTAAAAACCACCGACACTGCTACTTTGCACCGTGACCAGTTTTTAGGCACTCACTATAACAATAGGCAGAGAGTGCCTATTAAAATGATCTGCGAGGCCTCTTCGCACAGGTTTCGATGGGATTACTCCGCAGCGTATGCTCCAAAAAATTTAGTTTTTCACCAGTTTCTTCGGTGTACCTCCAACATCATGTGTAGTTAATTTGAAGTGACTCCGATGACTGGAAATATTTTTTTTACCCTGCGGTTGAATAAAAATGGCTTATTCACTGAATTTTTCTTCTCGGACGCCCATATCACACTGTAACTTTGGATGGTGCGAACCAATTTTGCTCTCCTTCGCAGGATTTTTTTATCATATTATCACAAGTATGCACATTGCTTTTAAAACTAAACTGAGTCCTTTAAGTATTTTTTCAAAAAATTATTGGTCAAAATTTGCCTTTGCCTTCCGTCAAATGTCCGTACGGCGCCATCATAATGAACTCTACGAACCAATATTTTTCTCCTTCGCAACATCATTTTGTTCCATCAAAAGCACTATGCACAGCAAATTTGGAGATAATCCTACATCTCTGACTATTTTTTCATCACAATTTTCTATAAAAAAATGATTTTCTCACATCTCATGTCCGTACGGTGCTCCAATTAAGAATCCTGGAAACCAATTCTTTTCTCTTTCGAAACAATATTTCATTGCATCGAAAGCACTATGCATAACAAATTTTTAGTCATTCCGACAAATCTACTTGTAATTCTAACATTAAAACAATACTTTCTCTTTTTCATACTTCATATGGATGAGAAAGTAAAAAAAAAGTGATTACAACTAGCTTTGCTTCAAAGGTTATGTTATTTAGATTTGCCAAAAAACAATTTTTCATCATGTTAAAAAAAAACTTCGTTTGCGAAAAATAAAACACGAAATATCACACACAGATTCACAAATGTTTGCGCTTTTTATTTCGAAAATGATATATTTTCACCGAAAATCATTCACAATATTTTACCATACTTTATTCACATTCGTAATAAAAATGATAAATTTCGTGTGTTCACTGAAAAAGTCGGTTATAAACTCACAAAAAAGATTCATCGAATATACAAAATAATTGCAATTTCCCAAATAGAACTAAAAAAAATCGCGAGTATATAATTTTTCGTTTTGTTCTATCTGTAAAATTTTGGAAGCAGATGGCAATTTCATAGCAGACGGTACACAGGTGCTCATACGTCGCAGCGCGCGTACGCTTTGGCGGGATCATTTTCAGATTTAAAAAAAAATCGACATCTCGTTTCAATCTTTTTTCGTATTTTACCCAAATACAAATTGATTCTACGCGGTATTGCGCAGATAAAAAGTGTGCAATCATAAAAAAAAGAATTTTCTATCCTTCGACCGTCGAAGATTCATCGCAGTCGAAATCTTTGTCAATTATGTTCAGTCGATTTATTCGTTTATACTTAATAATAAAAACTGCAATTTTTTTTCTGGCAACGTATTTTCTCCGTTGTAAAATAAGACAAGAAAAGAGTCGATATCTTTTTTCGCTGCCGAGATATGATTTTTTTTAAGCGAAGACAAATTTCACGAATTTTCGTCAAAAAATGAGTCGTTTTTTCAAATTTCTCGAATTTGCCGTCTCTAAACTTTTCCACTCATAGAAATCGTATTTACAAACTGACTCTACGCGTTATTGTGCAGATAAACAGTGTGCAATGTTGAGAAATTGAATTTTCTATCCTTCGACCGTCCGAAGAATTTTGTTCGCTCGAGTTATTCGTTTACAGCTGATAAAAAACAAGCGCCTCAGCGCCCAGCGCCCGATAAATGTTCCTCCGGGACATTTTTTAAGGCACTCACAGGGATACACGTCGCGCTCCGCGCTCCGTATCGAGTATAATTACACTTTGCGTTATGCGCTACGTATCGAATATGTTTATACGTCGCGCTGCGCGTTTCATCTGGGATAAACGTATGGGGGAAAACATTTATCAATTATGTAAATTGAATCATAGTTTAAACTTCACCGAATAAAAACATGTCGTTTTTATAAAAATTGATTATTGTTATTCAGAACTGATATTTCCTTTTTGTTTGATGATAAATTGTCAAATATTCAGACACGCGACAAATATAACGCATTGTATCGCGTAGAACTTGATCAAATGAATGTAACGAATCAAATCATATCCAGTAAAGGTCGTTTTATTGGCTTAACACTTATGACCCCCCCCCCCCCCCCGCATCATATCATATCATATTTTTTTAAATTTTATTTTATTACAAACAAGGATAAGTTGCTCGGTCCGGAAAAACTCATAAAATCGACAAATTCAGTTCTTTTTCCCTTTGTCGATAAATAATTGTTTAAAATTGTTCTTTAAGAGTACAATTGTTTTTTCGCGAAAAAAAACTTTTCAAGATGTGAGCATATGAAAAAAAATTTGTTTTTCGACGAAAATTTGTAAAATTTGAAAAAAGGTTGGAAATACGTCGATAGAATAAACATTTTCAGTTCTTTTTATCAGCTGTAAACGAATAAATCGAGCGAACAAAATTCTTCGACGGTCGAAGGATAGAACATTCAATTTTTCAACATTGCACACTTTTTATCTGCGCAATAACGCATAGAGTCACTTTGTAAATACGATTTTTATGAGAGGAAAGGCTTAGAGACGGCAAATTCGAGAAATTTGAAAAAACGATTATTTTTTTTTTACGAAAATTCGTGAAATTAGTCTTTGCTTAAAAAAATCATATCTCGGCAGCGAAAAAAGATATCGACTTGTTTCTTATCTTGTTTTAAAAAGGAGAAAATAGGTTGGCAGAAAAAAAATGTGCAGTTTTTATTATTAATTGTAAACGAATAAATCGAGTGAACATAATTGACAAAGATTTCGACTGCGATGAATCTTCGACGGTTGAAGGAGAGAAAATTCTTTTTTTTATGATTTCACACTTTTTATCTACGCAATGCCGCGTAGAATCAATTTGTATTTGTGTAAAATACGAACAAAGATTGAAACGAGATGTCGATTTTTTTTTTAATTCGAAAATGATCCCGCCACAGAGTACGCGCGCCGCGACGTATGAGTATCTGTATATCGTCTGCTATGAAATTGTCATCTGCTTCCAAAGTTTGACAGATAGAACAAAACGAAAAATTATATACACGCGATTTTTTTAGTTCTATTTGGGAAATTGCAATTACTTTGGATATTCGATGAATATTTTTTGTGAGTTTATAACAATTTTTTTCAGTGATCACGTGAAATTTATAATTTTTATTACGAATGTGAATAAAGTATGGTAAAATATTGTGAATGATTTTCGGTGAAAATATATTATTTTCGAAATAAAAAGCGCAAATATTTGTGAATCTGTGTGTGATATTTCGTGTTTTATTTTTCGCAACCGAAGTTTTTTTTTTAACATGATGAAAAATTGTTTTTCGGCAAATCTAAATAACATAACCTTTGAAGCAAAGCTAGTAGGAACCACTTTTTTTGTAAAATTTTATAATTAAAAGTAGATTTTTCGGAATGACTCAAAATTTGGTGTGCATAGTGCTTTCGATGTAATGAAATATTGTTGCGAAAGAGAAAATAATTGGATTCCAGGATTCTTAATTGGAACACCGTACGGACATGAGATGTGAGAAAATAATTTTTTTATGGAAAATTGTGATGAAAAAATAGTTAGAGATGTAGGATTGTCTCCAAATTTGCTGTGCATAGTGCTTTTGAGGAAACAAAATGATGTTGCGAAGGAGAAAAAAATTGGTTCGTAGAGTTCATTATGATGGCACCGTACGGACATTTGACGGAAGGCAAAGGCAAATTTTGACCAATAATTTTTTAGAAAAAATACTTAAAGGACTCAGTTTGGTTTTAAAAGTAATGTGCATACTTGTGATAATATGATAAAAAAATCCTGTGAAGGAGAGCAAAATTGGCTCGCACCATCCAAAGTTACAGTGTGATACGGACGTCCGAGAAGAAAAATTCAGTGAATAAGCCATTTTTATTCAACCGCAGAGTAAAAAAAATATTTCTTCGTTATTTCTCTTAACGAAGTATATTCTTAGCTTCATTGCTCTATCTGTCATTATTTTTATTCTAATTCCTCGCTAGAGTACTGCACATTCTTTCTTTAAATGCTTTATTACGAATAGTTGGGAGGTCTGTACTTTCTCATCCGACAATAATCCTTTTTTTCCCCCTGCTAAGATCATGCTCGAGAGCCCTTCTCCTTTCTTTTAGCCTGTGGAGTTTGGCTCAAATAGAACACCGTTTTAAGGCGCTTCCTTTAACGAGGATAATTTGTCGACACGACAAATATCTAGATATCTCGCAGTAAGCAAAATGAATATCGATAGTGAGGAATTTTAGCCCGATTCCCTTTTTCCTCTCCTTTTTTAGGGTTTCAGATTCAACTTTTATTGGTGGTAAAAGCGAAAATAAACAGAGCGTTACGCTGGACGTAACACCTGATATTATTGACATAGCGATTAAGTTTTTCGGTTCTACTATCATGTGCTTTATTATGGGAACCCGTTGCATTGCATCAATGACGATAGCTTGTTCGCCGGAAGGATGCTTTTGAAGAATGTTTTTGAGCGACTGCGTGTGAATACGATGTGTTTGCAAGCGAAGTGAGTGGAGCGTTAATTCGTTCGGTGATCATGTTGTCAGTTCTTTTCCTGAATGGTTTTGTTCACAGTTGCACATTTACGCTTGTTGTTGATCCCCCTTCGATGAGAGATAGATGAACCGGGAGCTATGCGATGCTTCTACGTGGCTCGCATAGCTCAACGACAATTTTCTGTTTATTAGACTCACTGAACAGTGTGACCGAAATTTCGAGAGCAATAGAAAAAGATGAACGATAAATTAATTTTTACAAAAATTAAACAACTAAACCACGGTACCCCGTTGGCCACAAAAATTCGTCTCGACCGCAATTAATTTTTAAAAGGGCGCCAGCCAAGCTACGTGCTCGACGCGGTCGGAGGCTCGAGGTGACATGCCAAACGAATTTAATGATAGCCGGCTAGCTGCTGCACAAGGGAAGAGGGGCTGGTTCGTGAACTTGGCGATTTAGACAAGGGGTACAATTACGAACAAATAAAACAATTAACAATCAGCAAAATTTGGGGAAAATCCAATAAATAAATTTATTCCAAGAAAATATAAAATCACACATACTTTTTCTCCGGGACGGTACCCGGGGTGACTCGACACAACAATAAGAATTTCCCTACTAAAATTCTCGCCGGTTACTCAGTTCGCCGGCTTGAATTTTCTTGACGGAAAATTAATAACAATTACAGAAATAATAGTCCCTACTAATTCGCGGCTCGACTTTCCCGTTGTCTCGCGTACCAAGCGCGTGTTAACTAGCTAACCGGGGTGATTGTTACCGGCGCGATGCGTTCTGAAATCCCGCTTTGGGTTTAGCCACGGCGATACCTCACGGACAGCCGAAATTGCCGATCGGCCTACCGCTTAACGGCGGCGCGTACGGGACCCAGAAACACACGGCAATCCTTAGGATCTCTCGCGTAGAAAAATTACGTACTCAAACAAAACTACTAAGCGATCTCAAGAGCAAAATTAATCGAACCAAACGATGAAAAAAAATAAACGAAAGAAAATAACAATCGAGAACATTACACAATAAGTAAAACGACACGCGGGACCGTCCAACTAATACGAGCCGTATTTTCGCCCGGGACGATAACCGTCGTCGCAACGAGTGACGCGCACACTCAAATTTACGAAAGTTACACAAAAATAAATTAATTACGAGTCCGAGGAAAGAAACGAAGCCTTACCGGCGAGAATCAGTTGTTATAAGGAGAATTATCCGATTGTATCCTCCGCCGCGATCGATCCGGTATCGATGTGAATCCCACACTTTGACGCGGTCTGTCCCCCCTAGCCATTTCGATCACTCGAGCACACGTCTTCGCACCACAAAAGCTACGACGAGAGTCCTCGAGTGATCTACGCTAATTCGTATCGCGGTCTCGCTCTCCCCTCCCTTTGCTAATAATTTCGGAACCCCGGTACCTGGCGACGCCCTACGATTATCGCGAACTATCGCTCGCGCGAAGTTAATATTCGAACGAAGACGGCGCTGACGCCTCGCTCGATCTATCGCACGACGTTTCGCTTGAAGAATCTTCGTAGACGTTGGTCCCGGGGTGCAGTCATCGATGATACGATGCTGACATCGCTAAGCTGCGACTTCTCCGTCGTCGGTGCGCCCAGAGCGATGATTTTCGGTGTTTTTAAGAGATGAAAAGAAGATGCGATGATCACGTAGCGATACCGTTAGCCCAAAACGATACTCCCGTTCAATTCGCCTCATAAATAATGGCGCGAAACGTAGATCTCTTGCCGATAAAGTTCTCGTCGTTATTATCGTGAAAAATGGAAATAAATAAAAACAAAGAAATTAATAATTTTATTCGTTCTATTAATTCTGAACCCTTGAGATCGCTTGGGGACTCTGTCGGTGGGGAAAACGTGTGCTCGACGGGACCAAAATCCGCCGATGACGCAATTCTTGTAACGCGCCAAAAAAAACGCGTTACAACAGATATTACAGAGCAGAACACAAACGCGTCCTATCACAACTATTGCTCGACTCAAACCGTATCGTAGTTTAATCTAATTTTCAAAAAAAAGACGATTACAATACTCAACATTTTTTTAGGGACTCACTATAAGAATAGGCAGAGGGTGCCTATTACAATGACCCTCGAGGCATGTTTGCACAGCTTTCGATGGGGTTACTTTGCAGCGCATGCTCCAAAATGTTTTATTTTTTAGCATTAACTTCAATGTATCTCCAACATCATGCATAGTCACTTTTAAGTGACTTCGATAGCTAGAAATATATTTTTTAGCTTGCGGTTCATTTAAAATAGGTTTTTCGCAAGATTTTCCTTCTTGGACGTCCGTACGGCGCTGTAACTTTGGATCGTACGAACCAATTTTGCTCATCTTCGCAGAATTGTTTCACCACATTATCACAAGAATGCACATGATTTTTTAAATCAATTAGAGACCTTTAAGTATGTTTTCAAAAAAATTATTGCTCAAGATTTGGATTTTTCTCACGTCAGATGTCCGTACGGCGCTCCAACTAGAAATCCTACTAACCAATTTTCTTCTCTTCGACAGTATTATTTTATTGTATTAAAAGCACAATGCACACCAAATTTGGAGTCATTCCGACATCAACTTTTTATTTTTTTTTAACTTAAAAAAATTTCTTTCTGGTTAACTATTCCTTTAAAAGTTAGGGTATTTTTAATTTCTAAAAAATAATTATTCATATTATAAAAAAAACCGTCGATGGCGAAAAGTAAAATTGTATTTCGGAACAGGTTTGTCACTTCAACACCATTTTTCTCGTCCAATCGCCTTTAAGGGAATATGTGTTATACCCCCGAGTTTCGCGAGCATAACCGAGGTTACAAGTTGAGAAATAACCGAGGTATGCGAGCGTTGCGACACCCGTCGCACGACGCACAGTATCGATGCATCGGAAAACCGGCACAGCGTTGCCGCAATTGCAATAATTGGAGCATCTTTCACAAAACATGCGAGAACAGCTGAATTGCTCGCTCCACTTTATCTTCTATAAAGTGCGAGTACGAGCGCACAGTAACAGTTCAGAGGGTTATCCGATACTGCGCGGCTGTTTGTGACAAGAATACTATCGACGGGACTCGTGCAAAGGGTCTGCCTAAGTAGTATATCTTATCTATAGTCGGACGATAGTCCGAGCTACGATTATAGAACTCTTGTAAAGGAACAATAGTGCGTCATCGCACATTAAATAAAGGGACAATATTATTTGCTACATATCTCGTGTGATTCCTACACTCGCTTGCGTTCCAATCCTTAACCGGTACCTCCTAAATAAATTAAGGGGTTTAATTCCTCTCGTCGGGGCTCGGCTTAGCTACCCGAAATTCGGCGGTATAACATTGGTGGCAGCGGTGGGATACCGGGAGTGAGCGAAAAAATCAGAGGGTAGCAAGAGTGAATCACTAGCTGTACGCCAATACAGACGTGAGAACCGTCACCAGGGGATCGACGGGACAACCAGCCGCGAGGAGGAACTGCAGACCTCCTCCCGATCGTCACCCAGCAGAGGGACGTGGAGCAGTATCGAAGAGGGAGCCGAGAGGATTTTGCACAACACAAAGGCGACCTGTAGAATGGCCATAGGCACACTGTAAGTGCAAGTTGAGAATTTCGTAAACGAGACTAACACCTACGGAGGCAAAATAAATCAGTAGGCGCGTTACTAACCCCGTCAGGGTGAAATAAGGGGCTAGAATTCGAAGTAGAGGCGATATGAGTGACAGGGAAGTTCCGGAGGATACCACCAACTGGGTCAACTGGGCAGATACCACCCCCGACGGATCCTTCGGTTTCGACGCAAGAGGACCAGCAGGTAGCAGAGGATCTCGGGGCTGCCCTGCGAGAGATAACGACAGTCGCGAGAGGCGACTTGGCGGCACGGGGCAGCAGCAGGAGGCGAAATCCTCACCAAACCCTCTGTACGGTGTGAATTTACACAGGGGAGCAGCGTTCGACGACCTCAGGGATATCGACCATAGTATGTTCGAGCCCAGGGGCACACCACCACCGGGGGTGGGTCTCACCCCGCGAGCTGTGGAAGCGGAGATCCAGCGCCTGAGGACGCTATATCGTAACACGCTTGGCGAACGGCGTGGGGGATTTTTCGACTGGGACCGGGACCGGAACTGGACAACCACCTTCGGTGATGGCAGCAGGCTGTATCCCATGGGGGTGGAAATCCCAGGGGTGCGCCGAAACTTATTTGCTGACCCCCCTGCGGAAGGAGACAACACCGCTGTAGCCGAGGCGCGTGTAGCGGGGCACCTTGAGAGGGGTGATCGGGAATTGGAGGCGATGCGAGCCGTATTGGCGGAATACGTGGCTGGCGAGGTCGAACGGAGGTTAGCGGAGCGTACCAGGCAACGTCGAACCGATGCATCGGAGGACGACGACGATTCCCCGTATATTAGCTTGGGATTAGCGCTGAAAAATATTAAAACGTTCGACGGCAATAATCCCAGCAGATTAGAGGAGTTCCTATCGTCTTGGGAGGCGGTATGGGAGAGGGTGAAACCCCAGCGGAGGGCGACGCTCTTGGCTCTCGTGCGAAGCGGAAAGTTGGAAGATCGTGAGACGAGGGAACTTCGGCACAAAGTAATACGGAATATTTCGGAGCTTCGAAGCGAGCTCGAGGCATTGTACGGGAAGCAAAAGTCTCTCGCTGCTCTCCAGTGCGAGTTTTGCCTGTTAAAACAAGGTGCGAAGGAATCAGTGGCGGCGTATGCCGCACGTGTCGAGAGGCTCACGGGCGAGGTGTCGGAAAAACTGTGTGAGAACACAGCACCCCACGGGGCAAGATATGTCGAAGCCGTTGTGCGACGGAGTGCACAGATGAACTTTGAGAATGGCCTAAATCCCGAAATTCGGATGATTGTGCGCTCGCGTAATTACGGGAGTCTGCGAGACTCTGTAGTGGGCGCTGCAGAGGTAGAAAAAATGCTCGGAACTGGGAGTAACAAGGGAAACGCAGGGGTGAGCCAACCCCGCAATAGTATGGGTGGAGGGGGTGCAACACCCCGGAAGTGTTGTAATTGTGGAATAACGGGGCACGTCGCTCGTGATTGCACGAGGAAATCGGGACGTCACAGCCTCCCCGCACCGGGACCGGGGCGGGAAGTGAATCAGGTGAAGGTAACGTGCAACTTCTGTGGCAAAGTCGGGCATCTTTGGAGGGAATGCCGAAAGCGTATGCAGCAGGAGGGACAAAAGGCGCAACAGTCGGGCAAGGGGAATAGTAATAACTCCCCTCTGAAGGCTCAAGGGGGCCAAAAAACTTTGAAGTATTTTCTGGGTAATGAACAACAGAAATCCGAGGGAAAGGGACAACAACGGGAAGTGTACGTCGTCAACGCCACATCTGGAGGCGTCGCGAGTGACTTCCACATCAAATCACCTGTGTGCAAGGGAGGAGTGTTGACGTTGAAAGCGGATACAGGAGCGCAGGTGAGCATCGTAAGCGCGAAGGCACTCAGCGAAGGAACCGTGGCAGAGGATGCAGAAGTGTCGATAGTCGGGCTGGGAGGCTCCCCCGTACAAGCGAAATGTGCAGTCGAGGTGTATCTCCAGACGCTGAGGGGTACCGTTGCACACTGGTTCCACGTTGTACCCCCCGGGGTGGCACCGGGGGTGCACGGATTCCTCGGGATGGATTTTATAAGGAAACACAAGGTGGATATACTCCGAGGCAGGGAGATACGGATTTTCGGGCACAGAATGCCTTTGGTGGACGGACGATTAAAAAAGCGTTTGCCACCGCGAAGTGAAAGTATTGCGTATGTTGCAACGTGCAGTGGGGCAATAGGAATCGTCGACAAAAATGAGGTCGCCGAGGGTGTTGCACTTGGCGCCTGTGTAACCACACCGCAACAGCTGTGTAGTGTGCGTAATAAACATGACTTCCGAAGAAGTGGAGATCGAGCGACCGACGGTGACACTCGAGCCGCTCGAGTCAGCAGAAAATTCGAGCGATATCGAAAGCGCGTGCGAGATGAACACAGCGCGCGAGTTGAGCATCGACGAGAGGGGGAACGGCGGCACGCGACTCACGCGGTTACGAAAGGCGATCGACGTGGGACATTTAAATGCCGAGGAAAAGAAAACATTGCTCGAGGTATGTGAAGATTTCGCGGAGATTTTCGAGGGAGACTGGCTGCCATGCACGACGGAGGTCGAACATGAAATTCTCCTTCGGGAGGGCGTAAGACCAATCAAGGTGCAGCCCTATCGGTTACCAGAGGCGCATAAGCGAGAGGTAGCGATAAAGACGAAACAAATGCTGGAAGACGGAATTATACAGCCGTGTCGAAGCCAGTGGAATGCGCCGCAGCTCGTGGTAACGGAAAAACCTGACGTAGCGGGAAAAGTGAAACTACGAGTCGTCGTGGACTTTCGAAAATTAAACGAAGCGACGATCGGTCATTCGTATCCGTTACCGAACATCACCGATATTCTGGACCAGCTGGGAAAGGCGCATTACTTCACAACCCTCGACTTGGCACCGGGATTCCATCAGATTCCCATGGCTGATAAGGATAAGGAAAAAACCGCGTTTTCCACACCCCAGGGGCCGCCAACCTTTCAAAGGTTGATGAACACCGTGTTAGCGTGCCTGGGTGGTATAAAGTGCTACGTATATCTCGACGACATCGTAATATTCGGGTCGACGCTGACAGAGCATAACAATCGGCTGCGTGAAGTATTTACACGCTTACGGGAGGCGAAGCTATCACTGCAGCCGGGAACATGTCGTTTCTTGAGGAAAGAAACACAGTATGTGGGACACGTCATCTCCATTGAGGGTCCGACCGGATCCCTCAAAGATCGCCGCGGTAAAGGATTTCCCTGTACCTCGTAATATGAAGGGAGTCCAGTCCTTTTTGGGGCTCGCGGGATACTATCGAAAGTTCATTCGGGATTTTTCGAGGATCGCAAAGTCACTCACGGAGTTAATGAAGAAAGAAATTCCCTTCGTTTGGAAGGCGAAGCGGGAGTACGCTTTCGAGGAGTTGAAAAAAGCGCTGACGACGGCACCGGTGTTACAATATCCGGATTTCGAGAGGCCGTTCGTGATGACAACAGATGCCTCCGTTAAAGCCATCGGTGCTATACTATCGCAGGGGGAAGTGGGCGACGATTTGCCGATTTGTTACGCAAGTCGCACGCTAAATAAAGCAGAGTAAAATTACACGACGACAGAGAAAGAATTAATCGCGATTGTATGGGGGGTTGGCACAATTTTGCCCCTATATCTACGGAACCAAATTCACTGTGGTTACGGATCAGAAGCGTTTAACGTGGTTATTTAATGTAAAGGATCCGGGATCAAGACTCATGCGATGGAAAATAAAACTATCGGAACATGAGTTTGACATAGTGTATTGTGATCGAAATTTCCTCGGAGTGGTGTTACGTCCGGGTAACATTAAGAATTCGCCCTGTTTTAGACCTTAGCAAAGGCTAATTAGTCCGGGATACGGGCTTGGTGATTTGGTTGTAATGGAATTTTGTTGGATAATAATTTTGGATATTTTAGTGATTATTTGGAATAATAAGGAGTTGTTGAGTTTAAAGGAAATAGAAATTCGCGGTGGTCCGCGCAACTTCTGCTATCGGTAGAATATAGGACATCCAGTGAGCTCGCGGTGGGCCGCGCAGCTCGGTGGTTTTAGGAAAATGATTGTATTGCTCGCGGTGGACCGCGCAGCTTGGTGGATTTTGGAAAACGATTCCATAGCTCGCGGTGGACCGCGCAACTGGAAATCGTCTTGAAGATTTTATTATGAGTTCGCGGTGGTCCGCGCAACTCATTTGGATTCGAAGGTTATGATGATGAGCTCGCGGTGGTCCGCGCAACTCGGAAATAAATCGAAGATTCCATTTAAACTATTTTACTTGAAAAATGGACGAGCGGTAGAAGTTCCAGCTCGATCCGAAGAGGTTGAAATATTTACAAGAACTGACTGACAATTTTCTGTAAAAAATGTGGTCTTATATTCTAGTGGTATATCTATCTTTGTTTTTGAATAAGGGTAGGAAAGGGCAAGTTTCTTGTAGCTTATTGGCTCAAACTCGCCGTCTCCCACTTCCTAT
This sequence comes from Buathra laborator, assembly GCA_934046635.1. Taxonomy (NCBI): domain Eukaryota; kingdom Metazoa; phylum Arthropoda; class Insecta; order Hymenoptera; family Ichneumonidae; genus Buathra; species Buathra laborator. The sequence continues at coordinate 1,472,261 of OW203896.1, forward strand.
GTTTTGAACGAATTGGAAGGAATTGTTATCTGTAGACTATGTGTGAGGGCCTAGACGTCCCCTTCCCTTAACCATCGGAGTAGGGCCTTATCTTCAGGAAATACAATGCTGTTTTGAGGGTTGCTAGATACTAGGCGCTTTGGTGGAGTTACGGGGATGTAACAGTGGCACCCTCTCACTCCGAAAATAAATTATTAAAAAAAATTAAATAAATAAAATTGCCGGTACCCCTTTGGCAACAAAAATCGTCTCGATCGCTTATTTATTTTTATGGGCGCCAACCGAGCACCGCGCTTGACGCGATCGGATTTTCCAGAATATTCGAATTAACGAAGTCGATGTCTACCGACTAGCTGCAGCTCACAAGAGTAGAGGGGCGGTTCGAATTTTCTTGGCGATAAATAAATTATTTACGAGGCACACTTTTAATTTAAATAACCAGAGCAAAAATTATTTATTCGTCGTAGCAACAATGGTTCTTTTTCACAATTTAATATTTCAGAGGGGGAGTTGGTAGCCCTTGACTCGACACAATAAAAAGGCAGTCCCTTCTAAAATTCTCTCCAGCTACTCAGTTCACCGGTTCGAATTTTTACTCAAAGAAAAACGTTACACTTCGATGGAAAAATAGTTCGATAAAATACAAAAGAATCGAAAAGAAAATTACCCTACTAATATTCGTCACTGGACGTACAGTTCGCGCACACCGGTACCGATGAACGTGTCGGAAAAATAACACAAATTATTAATATTATGCCGCGTGATTATTCAGCGCGAAGCGGGCACTTGATTCGTTTAATTTTTGAGAGTTCGCGATGCGAGGGCGAAAAGCCAAAGCCGTCGCGCACGCCTACGATTACTCACACGCGTCCGAACCCGTAAACCGGTCGCCACACTTAATTGCAGTGGATCTCTCGAAATTTAGAATTTATCTTTGATTTAAAAGGAAATTTGAACAGGCAATCGCGAGACAAGAAATATTGAATGAAACGGACTCTAAAGAAGTTACGATCGCGAGGCCGTCCGACTATCACAGGCCAACTCTTCCCTCAACGAAAAAAAAAACCCCCAAACGCGCACAAGAGAGAAGTTTTTCCGGTTCGCCTGAGACGGTACCCGACGATCTTCCGAGCCGCATGTAACTCGGCAATAATCAAACACTAAAAATATCGCACGTGTCCACGAGTAGTAGGCAAAAGCCTTACCGTTTTACAGGATGTTTAACTCCTCGGATCAATTATTCTCGACCTCCTTCCTTCCTTCCTTCCACGAAAATCGAGCTATTTCCCCTCGGAAACGGTACCGCGAACAATCCTTCCTCGGGAATACACGAGAAAGAGCGGAGCACACGTGCTTTCGGCACCACAAATATTTCGAGAGTCCCCGAAAAAATGTCGTTAGTCGAGCGCGAGGCTTCTCTCTCTCTCCCCACCCCTTATAATTTAGACTAAGGTGTCCAGTACCTGGCGCCTCGTTATCTCTCGCTACACTACACGCAACTATTCGCGAGCGCAAGGATTCGAATAAAGACGACGACCAAATCGTTGTGCGCTCGAGCTGTCGTGAAGAGACCCATGGATACTGGTAACGGAAGATGCAATTGTCCAGCTGCGACTTACTATCCTGCGCCCAGGGCGGTCGGTACCGTTAATGTCCGCTAATGACTATCCTCTCGCATTCGGCTCAGCTTCCTCCGTTTGTCGTGACCAAAAAAAAAATAAAGAAAAATCCTAGAAATTAATAAAAATTCGCTTCTCCCAAAATTTCCCTCGAAATTGCCTGGGACTCTCGAATTGGCAAAGCACGTCGCTCCGACAACCCTCTCGTGCAATCATTTCGTGCCGCCATGAAAAAAAACGCGTCACAGTATAAAGCAGGGAAAAGGAATACGAACGCCGATGCGCTGAGTCGAGTGTATGTTACGACGCGCTCGCATGCACGGCGAACAGAGAGAGAGACAAACGACAACGGCAGTGCGCGCAAGGAAGAGCGCGACAGCAGCGAGCTCGAGGGAACTCCATCGCGACGCAGCGAGGCAGCGAGAGAGACAGCGCGAGCCTGCGACGGTGACTCGAGCGCGACGGACGATGCGTCAGCCATCGTGCCAGGCGAGGCGGCAGCGGCCAGCGAGTTAGAAAGAGACGGACGACGTGACAGCGATAGCCACTCGGATGTCGGTGATAACGGTGGCCATGCGAGCTACGGAGATAAGAGCCGTAGCGATGGCGAGAGTCTGAGCGAAGAAGAGAGAAGGAAGATACTCTACGAGTACCACGACGCTGCCTTGGGTGGTCATCAGGGTGCTACGCGTATGTTAAAGCGCATACAACTCGCGTACAGCTGGCCGGGCATGCGGAAGGAGATAGAAAATACGGACGACACCGAAAGCACCAATGGCGATCACCGACACGCCCTCACGGGCATTCGAAAAGGGCGCTATGGATATCGTAGGGCCTTTAACGATGACAGAAACGGGGAATAAACGGTCATTCCCCGGTCCCCGGTCATTCTCACGGTTCAGGATTTATTAACGAAATTCAGCGTCGCGATTCCACTCCCTTCGCAGACCGCGAACGATGTCGCACGGGCTTTTACGGAAGAGATCGTATGTCGGTACGGGATACCGGAAGTCGTGCTCACGGATCAAGAGACGAATTTCCTGAGCGCGATATTCAAGGATATATGCAAGCTGTTGCGCATGGAAAAGGTGCAAACTACATCGTATCATCCGCAGTCGAATGGGGCTTTGAAGCGTTCTCATCGAACGTTGACGGAGTACCTGAAGAGCTACGCGACCGAAGATCAGAGGGACTGGGATAAATGGCTACCGTACGCCATGTTCCAGTACAACACGACACCCCATACGGCTACAGGCTTCACCCCCTACAGCCTGATGTTCGGGAGAGAAGCGGAGCTCCCGACCTTGCTAAAAAAACCGTCGGATACGCTGTATGCGTACAACGATTATTCTCAGGAGTCGAAGGTACGGATGCAAGCGTCTTGGGCGATGGCACGGGAAAATGTAGAAGCGGCAAAAATTCGTACGAAGGAGTTTCACGACAAAAGGGCTAAGGAGAGGAAATTCGACATCGGGGAGAAAGTTTTGTTGCACGATGAGACGGTGCGGCAAGGCAGATCAGCGAAACTCACCGCTAATTGGATCGGGCCGTTTGTCATCATTATTCGGAAGGGGCGGCGGCGTTTGAAGATTCACGTGGATCGGCTCCGGGAATACATCGAAAATCAGAAGCCGAATTTAGGGCGGGGGAAAGAGCTAGGAGTAGCTAATGATTTTGGGAAATTCTGTGTGAAAAAGAATTGTCGTAAAAAAAAAAGGGGAAAATATATATTTTTGAGAGGTTGTTGTGGGATAATAAATTACGTAGAGTAACATTGTTACAGAGTGTTGCTTAGTTGCCTGCCGATTATGGTCAACGGCGGGGCTTTGATTCAGGAGTTTCGCAATGTGCCAGGGATTTACTTCGAGCACGTGGGCACGCTGAGTTTATTCACGGATGTATGGACATTGGTTGTGCGTATGGATCTCACAAATCTCATGATGCTGGAGCGATCAATCCTGTGGCATCTCGAAGGGTATCGGGACCGGTGTAACGAGTCAGTGGGTTCCGGAGGTCACTGTGCCGAGATGTTGGTACACTTGGAGCGTCTCTCCGCGAAGGTGGCTGGGGAGATTGGCGTAATACACGATCTCGTGGGGGGAGAGCATCCACGAGACAAACGGGGATTGATAGATGGGTTGCGATCTGTTCTCAAGACCATCACCGGGAATCTCGATGCGGCGGATGGCGAGCGAATCGAGAACGAAATATCAGCGGTACGTGAGTCACAGGAGACGATGAGGGACGGAATGCTGAAGCAGCTGCAAGTGGTCGAATCATCAATCGATGTATTCAATCGTTCATTGTACGCATCCGAGAAGAACAACAACAGGCTGTACGCGATGCTGCGGGAAGTCAACGGCTACTTCCACGAGAGTACCAGCCGTCTGGCTACGCGGCAGCAATTCGATGAGAGTCTGGGTTTGTTGGACTCTTACATGGAGGCATTCCTCGGCGAGGTAAAGGATATCGCCGACTTATTCACCGGTATCGCGTCGGGAACGGTGAATCCGGCTATCATCTCGCCGGAGAATCTCACCAAGTACCTTACAGAGACTTTGCCGCACGTGTCGAAGGGATACAGCTTCGCCCGGCCAGTGGCGAGGAAAAACGCAGCAGAATTGTTGCGACTGGCAACCACGAGGGCATATCGTGTGGGGGAAAATGTAACGCTGCTCATCGAGATACCTCTCGTTGGGGCAGCAGAGTACAGCGTCAGTCGCACGTACCCCCTACCGTGACGGGGGGAAAACGACACGTACTACTACCAAGAGACGTCACCGGAATTGGTCATCGTGGATCGGGAAAATCGGAATTATATACGGATGACGGAACGGGAGCTAGAGGAATGCAGAAAGGATGGAACGAGATTCTACTGCAACCCGTGGCATCCGGCGTTAGCAGTGAATGAAGCCGCGCCTTGCAACGTGCGAACGTACGTGGGAGGTGCGGTAGGTCGGGGAAAGAACTGCCCGGAGCGTGTAGTGAGATTGGCAAACACGCTTGTCGTGAGTCTATGGCAACCGGGACGATGGCTGTACGCCGCGCCGCAACCTGAGCCGTTGACCGTCACTTGCGACGGTATGCCGACTCAGCAGTCTGTCTTGAGTGGAATGGGAGCGTTCCACGGCGACAGCGAAAAATTTTCGCGTGGAAACTGTGAGGCAAATAACCCAGGAGGTTATCGACGACGATTTGGTGCCGACGTATAACCTCACACTAACACCACAGGAGGCGGAGTGCGTGCCTCAGGTGGCCGACCAGTACGAAAACATCACTCTTGAGCACGTGATGAGACCGCCATAGGAGTTGAATGACCTCGGGGTGCGGATACAGCGCTTACGTGATGCACTCGCGACCCGAGTAACGCGCAAGCAACAAATTGTTAATGTGATCGGCCAACATGCGATAGGCGCGATCTCCCTAACGACGATAATAATCTTCGCCATCTATTGGCTCATCAGGAGGCGACACATGACTCGGCGGTAGGGTAGCATATCCGCAAACACACTTATGCGCCAAAGTCCATATCCGCAAAAATATCTATAGAACAACGATCGCTTCCTCTATTTTGCGACGAAGGAGTTTACCACATCGCTAAACATATTCAACTAACTCGTGGGGAAGAGTTTCAAGATATTGTCTTAATGCTTGGAAGATATTGTCTTAATGCATATGATCAAAGTTGTGTTGGGCTCAATAGGAAAGTATTTGAGAGGGAGCGGTGCTGAGAATATACTCGTAGAAACGAAAGCATACGGTGTCGATACAGCCGAACAAGTTCTAAATGGAACGAATTATGCCCGCTCTGTCAAAGCTTTTTTTATGATAGCAGAAGCACTTCAACGCTTGCAATTAGAAGCATTTTTTCGTGAAAACAGCTCGGCAGATTATGAACACGAAGCGACGTCATTGCAAATGATTCAGGATACACTGATTGAGGGAAGTTTCGACGAGGGAAAAAGTATTTTCTTCGAACTACAGAGACGCATTGGTAAGATGCTATCTGACTTCCAAGATTTCATCGAAAGAAGAAGTAAAGAATCGCAATTGTTCCGATACTGGAACAACGTTGTACAATTGATTCAATTGCTACGAGATCTTATACATGCAGACCGTACAGGTAAGTGGAATCTGCACATCGAAACGGTCAAGAAAATACAACCGATTTTTCACGTGATGGACCGAATTAACTATGCCCGATGGTCTTCGCTTTACTTAAATGACATGTTGGTATTACCGGACGCGCACCCAGAAGTCCACAAGGAGTTCTTGGCAGGACGATTTACGGTCAAGCAATCGAACACATCGTTTACATCCGTTGGAACCGATCAAGCGTTGGAACAAACGATTAATCGATCGCAAAAAAGTACTGCAGGTATTATCGGTTCAACTCGTAAAAAAGAATTCGTAGCGGCGTGGGATCTCGTTTACCATGAAACGTTGTCTATAAATAACCTGTATCGAGAACTAACATCAGTCGGCGATGACAATTACGAGCTGAAATCTCACCACGATCTATCAAGCGCTACCGTGACTCAAACTGAAACGACGATTCAGAAAATTATAGAATATTTAACCGCTCGCGTGAACCCTTTCACATCCGGAGTCCAACCGCTGCGAAATGTCGTGACGCAAGAACTGGTGTCCCTCGAAACTGTCGATACCATTCTTAATATCTTTGATAAAGGGTGTAAGGTATACGATCAATTTTGTGAGGAAAGATTCGCAGCGAAATCGAAGAGCATTTCTGCTCGGATAAGCAAAGTGAACCTTCCACCGTTCAAAGCTGCAGTGAAGAGTAATCCGAAGCAGCCAGCAAAGACTATAATGAAGGAAACGCGAGAATCTCAACGAACGATTGATTTGGCACGAGAACGGGGCTTCAGCATAGAGACCGTTCTGTCATATGAACTCACTCATCACAATTATTTGTTCGAGGATGCTGGCATTCTGAAGAAAGAGAAAAATAAGAGCATCCTCACCGCTGAATTGAAAAAAAAAACTGAACGAGGAGGTATACGAAACAGTATTGAATACAACGGGATTCACCTTAATGGTAGACGTGATGCTGACTTGTCGAAGAGTGCGATGGAAAGACTTGAAGACGTTCAAAGACTTTGCAAATGAATTTTGTCGCTTCGTTTCGTCTAAATCGAATCGTGGCGTGATTCGAATAGACTTCGTCTTCGATTCGTATTTCGCGATTTCGCCGAAAGCCGGGGAACGATTGCGAAGGTGTGACGCTGAATCGATAGCGGTTCATAAGATAGCTGAGGATATTCCGATGCCAGTACAAGAAAAGAAGTTTTGGTCGCACTCAAATAATAAAGTGCTGCTACAAAACTTTCTGAGCGACTACATTATGAAGCAAGGTCACGAAATTTGGCCCGGCGTGGAATTAATCTGTAGCGCTGCAAACGAGAGGCAATGCCATTCGACGGAGATATCGCGTACGGCAGCAAGTCTGCAAGAATGACACAATCCGAACATTGAAGAAGCCGACGTCAGAATTATGCTGCACATATTCCATGCGGTAAAGGAAAGACGCGAGAAGGTATTCATATTATCGTGCGACACCGACATTGTCGTCCTAGCACTTCATCATTGGCGAGTCTATCAAGCACTAGGTTTGCAGGTAACCGCTTTTTCTGTGTACAATTAATTGCTTATCTAGGTCTTTTGATTACCACTTACTCAAACATTTATTCCTCATTCATTTTCAGGAACTTTGGATCATGTCAGGTGCAGGCCCATTGCAAAATGTGTTTCCAGTCCACACTCTAGCCGAGCAACACGGAGTAGACTTATGCGAAACCCTCCTAGCACTGCATCACTTAACTGGATCAGATTACACTAGTAAAGTCGGTACCAAGCGTAGTGCACTGCGAGCAAGTCCGGAAAAATATTTGATGCATTTTGGCTGCACTATGACTGGCGAGGGCCTCGAAAAATCGATTCACAATGCCGAAGAATATCTAGTCCAAATGCTTCGCAAGGATAATTCATCGCGAACATTTGATGAATTACGATTCTGGACGTATCACCATAGTATTTTTCGGTCACTGAGTTTCCGCCTACGAGTGCTTCTATAAGGCTTCATATTTTGCGTGCATTGTATATAACTTATGAGCAACGTACGTGCCTGGACAGCGACGCTCGTAAGTTGGATCCCACGCAGTTCGGATACATCGAAAAAGAAAACGCTCTAATTCCCCAAACAGTTACCTCCTTATTTCCACCGATTCACGAACTAGTTCCGAATTGCAACTGCAAGAAATGCGCTCGAAATACCTGCTGTTGTAGAGCCGCCGAATTGCCATGTTGTTCATTTTGCCTTTGTCGTACAACAGGCGAGTGCAGAAATCCAAAGAGTAATTTATAATAATATTAAAGTTCTGTAATCTTTCAAATTATAAACTAATTTGAAATAAATTTCTGTGCATATTCGTAATATATCTTGTGTTATAAACCTTATCAATACAGAGACAAATTCAATGAATGACTAGCGGCCATACCAATAAATACTTTGTCCGTCAATTTTATATCCATCCAACGTAGTCACACGTCGATAATTCGGAAAAAATTGATTCATCATTTAAATAAATATTAACAATTAATCTGCCGGAGGCCGATGGACAAATGATTGTTCAATCGAAGATAGACTAATATATTATCTGTAAATTTTGTGTCAAATTGACGAAGCTACGAGTCGTTAATCCGCAATTATTAAATTATGTATTTAGAAATAATTATAAACAATTAATCTGCAGGCGGCCTATGGTCAAATTGACGTTCAATCGAAGGTAAGTATTAATAAGTATAATATGTGTGAATTTTACGGCATTCGAACAATCTCACGTGTAGTCAATGCAGAAAAAACGTTTTTTTTTTGTTTAAATAATTTTTAATAATTAAACGATTGGAGGTCCATAAACAAATGAATAGCCAATCGAATGATGGTACTAAGAACTATGTTTTCTGTGAATTTTATCCCAATCGGCGGTTGCCTCGAGTTATGATCGCCAAAAAACCGCATTTTTTATGTTTAAACAATTATAATAAACAATTGCACCAACATTTTTCGAGGTACCCAAACTTATTCGTTTTCAATCATCAATTGAAAGCGTTTACAAAAGGAATTTTCCATGGACCTCATTTGGACACAGAATGACCCCTAGCGTATGGACTAACAGTGCATTGTGGCAGCACTTTTCCAAATACGCGTTAACTGAAAATATGAGAGTTTTTCCAAACGAAGTGGAATTCGCTCATTATTTGCTCAACGTTGGTGATGGACTTCTTAACGATTCAGACGATAATCATCAAATTCCAGCGCGTTGCTTAGCCCCCACAGATCGAGACATAGTTGAAGATACATGCGGACAATTGGTGAGAGCAAGAAAGTTTAAACAAGTAGCGAAATGTGCCATACTATCCGCTCGGAATGTCAACGTTGAAGACATCAACTGCAGAGTCACGGACTTATTGTACAGTGCTACGGGACGCCTCTAGACGAGCGTTGATAGCACGGAAAATTGTGGTGACAACGACGAAATCAACGATACGATCTTACCCGAGTACTTGAATACCCTATCACCCCCAAGTTTGCGACCTCACGAACTGCGTATCCGTAAGTATTGCATCATCATGCTAATCCGTAATTTAAGCATCAACGAAGGTTTATGCAATGGTACGAGATTGCTGGTTTTAGATCTAGGTAACACGATTTTGCGATGTGAAATTCTTTCCGGTGACAAAATCGGAGAGATAGTTTTCTTGCATCGTATCACTCTTTACTGCGAAAATGAGTATCCCTTTACATTCAAACGACGTCAGTTTCCAGTGAAAGTGGCTTTCGCTATGACCATCAATAAGTCACAAGGTCAAACATTCGAAAAGATTAGTCTTGACCTTCGCAGAGATGTTTTCAACCATGGTCAATTATATGTGGCCTTCTCTCGCGTGCGTTCTTGGGAATCTCTGGCAATGTATCTAGGACCGCAGCACAATGGAATCGTAAAAAAATGTGTGTACAACGAATTATATCAATAAACAAACATTTCATTCCAATGACGCTACAGATATTATACGCTCCAAGTATAAATCATTATTAATTTCAAAATATTTTAATACACTTAACTATAATTAAAAATTACATTATGTTGAAAAATATATTATAGAATCTGTAACAAAATCAAATAATAATACAGGAAAATTTGAACCGAATAAAATCTATATATTAATTTCGTATTCATTTAAAGAAAGACTACACATCGGAAATTCACTCGCCATCAATTTTTTATAGCGACCTAGGAGGTTTCGGACGCGCGCGCAGCGCAACGCGCGACCGTAACCTCCTGTCGTCATCGTCGACCAATCACGGCACGAATAAACCGACAACAATACTTTCGATAGTCGATAATCGAATGCGAGATATATCGTGACACACCAACTTTTTATAAGGTGATATATCGTGACACACCAACTTTTTATAAGGTGATCTACATCTGATGCAAAACAAGAGAGAATCACTGGTGAGAACGTAAAGGGAGTCCTCATCCCATTTTTCAAAATATATTTTCAACCGGATCAAATTTTTTTAATAACTAAGTTGATAAGACAAAAAAATAAAAACAGTAAACTAAACATAAAATTCAATTCTTTACTTAACCCTCTTATTATAGAATTACCTTACCAAAAATTACTAATTTCAGAATTTTAATCCATCGAAGCGCTGCAGCGCTAACAAACCTCCGCTCGCATGCGATAGCGCGCGTAATGTCCCTAGTCACCTTATAAAAAGTTGGTGTGTCACGATATATCTCGCAATTTATCGAAAGTTCGATATATGTATTGTTGTCGGTTTATTCGTGCCGTGATTGGTCGCGAGATGCGACAGGAGGTTTCGGAGGTTTCGTAACCTCCTAGTCACCTTATAAAAAGTTGGTGTGTCACGATTATATCTCGCATTCGATTATCGACTATCGAAAGTATTGTTGTCGGTTTATTCGTACCGTGATTGGTCGACGATGATGACGACGATGCGCCGCGAGACGTCCGCACTGCTTCGATCTTTCGTCGGCGGCGGCGGCTCCGCGTCAGTTTGTTTGACAGCTGGAGAATTTTGCCGCGTAACCTCCGATCGAATCGATGATGAATCGGTATCATATTTTGACGCGAATCGCGCGTGTGTACGTGATAGTTGCCACACGATAGTGATCACACGAGTTCCCTCTCGAACGATGTCAATGATGGTGTTTTTATTTACATATATCGATAGTTTTTACCGCGAAAAAAAGAGCGTCTCGTTCGTCGATATTTCTGTTTCGCTTGATCGACAAATCGCGCGAAAGGTTATCGATACCTCTGGTAATATATATATATATATACCAGATATATCTAATAATATATATATATACTAGCGTTTCCTCGGGCTCGCGCGCTACGCGCGCTCGCTCGTCAATTGTAAACTATTTTGAGTTAAGACCCATTTGGGGAATATTTTTGCTTCTTTCTCCGCCGCCGACCACCGGTGCTGCCTCCTTCGAAATCCCCTTAGAGGAACTTAGAATATTTTGGCCTTCCTCTCCCACGCTCCTCCGCACCCCCACCTCCTCCCCCCGAAAAATATTCTAAGTCCCTCTAAGGGGGACTTAGAATATTTTTTTCTCCCCCCCACCCCCCTTCGACCGAAAATATTCTAATAAACACCATCTAATAAACACCGGGGGGACGAGGTGGGGGGTGCGGAGGAGCGTGGGAGAGGAAGGCCAAAATATTCTAAGTTCCTCTAAGGGGATTTCGAAGGAGGCAGCAGCGGTGGTCGGCGGCGGAGAAAGAAACAAAAATATTCCCCAAATGGGTCTTATGGGTCTTATGGGTCTATGGGTGGGACCGAAAATATTCTAAGTCCCCCCTAGAGGGACAGAATATTCTCGGTCGAAGGGGGGGGGGGGGGGGGAAAGAAAAATATTCTAAGTCCCCCTTAGAGGGACTTAGAATATTTTTGCTCGATGGGGTGCCCAAGGGGGAATCCCCTTAGAGGGACTTAGAATATTTTTGCCCTCCCCTCGATTCCTGACACGGCGGCGGCGGCGGCGGCGGTGACAGCAGCGGTAACTTTATATATATAGAGAGATACTTATAATCGTACGCGTATCTTCGATATTTTGGCTCTGTGAGTTTTACAGTTATTGAATTTCGTCGTGTCAATTCTGATCGCGCTCGGATGATCGTATTTTGCCGCGAAGCGCGTGTACGTGATAATTGCGTTGATAATATACAAGTTCCCTCTCTCGAACGATGTCAGTGATGATGTTTATTTAGATATATATGAAATATCGATCGTTTTTACCGCCAATCGAGTATCGTTCGTGGATATTACAAGATATTCGTTGTTTCGCTTGATCGAGAAATAACGCAATAGGTTATGAATATCTTGTAACAATGTATATTATAATTATATCATAATTACAATCGTGCGCGTATTTTCGATCTTTCGGCTTTGTGAGTTTGACAGCTGGTATATTTCGTCGTGTCAACTCTGATAGCTCGAATGATCGTACTTTGCCGCGAAGCGCCCGTCTACGTGATAATTGCGTTAGTACAAGTTCTCACGAACGATATCAATGATGGTGTTTATTAGATTAATACCGATAGTTTGTACCGTAAAAAAAACGTCGTTCGTAGATATTTCTGTTTCCCTTGAACTACAAATCAAGGAAAAGGTTATAGATAACCTTTTTTCCTGACTGTGCGCACTAAAAAGAACATATTTCATGCCTGCAACGCGGATTTAAAATTAGCTATTATTGACCAGTGGGAGTAAAAGTATCTGAGCGGGAGCAAAAGTAAAAGTAGCCGTCAGTAAAATTAAATAAATAAATAAATTAGTAAATGAATAAACGAATGAATAAATAAATAAATAATTAATTTTTTTCTCTTTTTCATTTTTTTTACATTTTATTTATTTATTAATAAATAAATAAAAAATAAGCATCAATCGACCGCTCCTGAGTCGCGGCCCCGGTTCCTCTTATTGCTAATTTGTGCCGCTAGGCCGTTGCAGGCATAAAAATATGGTCGATTTTTAGCAGAGTCGAAACAAAGTATCGTATTCCACACGGAAGGGGCGGATTCTTACCCTGTATGATTGCTGCCCTTGCTTCGCTCGGGCAGCAAACCACACTAAGTGAAACTCACGCACTTTCGTCCCTTGTAGCATAATGTACTATTCCCCTATACTATATAAGGCTAAAAAAATACCATATTCCATGCCTGCAACGCGGATGGAAAGTTAGCAATTCTTGACCAGCGGGAGGAAAAGTATTAGTATTAGGACAAGTGACCGTTCATGAATGAATGAATGAACGATTAAATGAATAGGTTGATGGGTGAATGGGTGAAAGGGTGTATGAGAGGATGGGTGGATGTGTACGGTGTGATCGACGCGGTGGCTTAATATTTTTATTAAGACGCTTGCTGGGGTTGTAAATCCCAGTTATACTTTTATCAAGTACGTTGATACTATCTTCCGTAGCTGTTACGAACGGCGAGTGACCCGAAAGTAACGTGGAGGGAAGCGAGTGTTGAATGGAATTTACACTTTTCTTTAAGGGGACTGAGTCACCTAAAAAATCGAAAAGTAAAAAATTTTTTTTCCAGTATATATAAGTTTAATGAAAAATTTAATTTTACCTCCATAATATATATATGTTAGACTACCGCTGTAAATTTTTTGGAGACCTACGGTGTATTCCAGTGTTATGGGCAATGGTCAAACATTTTTCCTTTGCCGCAGCTTTCGGACTGAACGAAAGCATCAATCTTTGCTTGCGACCTCTTATTTTCTTCGTTGGAGAGTTTATTGCGGAACGAGTGCGGGGATTTTTTTTTTAAGCTTCGCTGGCGAAGATATGAGTTAAAAACTACCAAAAAATTCACTTTTTCCACTTTTTGTCTCGTAACCACTCACATAATGGCTTGCGATAAATCCATTTTTGATCGCATGAAAAATCCCCGCACTCGTTCCGTAACACTGACTGTTACGAAGAAAATGAGCCGTCGCAATCCAAAATTGGTGGGCCCATTCTCCCTGAAACCTGCGGCAAGCGAAGAAAAATATAAGTGTCAAAAAATGAATTTCACAGATTAATGAAAATAACCAACTTGGGTGATTCACAATAAAAAAAAATTATTTTTATATTTTTTTTGTCACAAAAATGTACACTTTTTTTTCTATCACATAAAACTTAGAATTTTTTTTTTCTTTTTTTTTTCTTTTTTTTATTTTACAAATCTCGTAAATGCAAAAAAAATGTTTAAAAAATTTTTAAAAATACTCTTACGTCAAATGTGACGTTTAAAAATGAGGTTAATTCTGCGAGACTTTTCGCGTTGCGACACTGTCACTGTGAAAATCATTTTTGCACCATTGCGGGCAAAAATACAGAATATATTCCGTTCATTCGGAAAAACTGTAAACACTGACGATTAACTAATTACACGGAGTTTACAAGCGCAGTTTTTTAGCCTATTGACACAATCAAGTAAAAATCATCGCTGCTACATTACGCCGGTGTATCGCAGACTCAAAACAAAGCGCGGTAGCGGCGATAATCTGAGTCGCATCGATTAGACGTAACGACCCTTTGGTCGGTAAATCGTTACCTACCGAACGCAGTTTCGGCATCGATTGTTTTTTCTGTTCCTTTCTCGATGTTCCTTGTTCTTCTTATTAGAAGAAAAAGAAACGTGCGGAGATGCGGTATTCCGGCATTGTTTGTATTGCATTTCGGCATTTTTTTTTTTTCACACATTATTTATTTCTAATATTTATAATATTACTAAAATGCTTCTAACTTCGGTAATTTTTTTAATTTCGATCTAAAATTTGGTGTGTATGTAGTACACCGTATATACATTCAGAAAAAAAATAAAAAAAAAATAAATAAAAAAATCATTTTTAGGTGACTCAGCCCCCTTAACACTCGCTATCTATAAACTTTATTTAATTGAACTAAAAAACAATATTACACTTTTAACAATTTTACTATTTTTAATTATGGATCGATGTTCTGAATTTTTCCTAAGTCCGAATCAGAGAGCAAGAAGATTCTTGTCCGTGTCGAGACTTTGGATATGAAGTGTAGAGTCCGGTGGTTGTTCTAAGAGTAAAAATCATTTCTCCGTACACGGAGAGGGTTGAAAATGAACTTGAGAGTTTTGTATCTCTCGTGTCCTATGATTGGTAAATTATTCTAGTGGGCGGTCGTGTCCTGTCGACAATCATGAAAGGACTACACTTTTTCATTGAAAAGTCGCAGGACGCGCACGTTTTTTCCCAAAACGGTAAATACATGACTAACTCTATGTGCGCGTAAGAAACCGGCGGTCAAGAGGTTCCAGCGTTTTATGGCGGGCGGGCTGTTTCGCTTTATTGCATGCGGGCCTCGCCTCGCGTATAGAACAAAAAGTAACGCATTTCTATGTATACACAAAGTTTCAAAAGAGAAAATCTAAAGGGTTTTGACAATAGACGCGCATTCAGTTGAATCTTTTTTCGGCGCATACATTTGGTCGCCAGACGTTGGAAACTCCATCGCGCGTTGGCACAACGGCTTATAATCCTTCTATCGTTCTCCAGGTAAGAGATAAATAGCTCTTACCTGCCGAACGCGTTCGAGTAATAACAATTATAAATATGGTAGATTTATTTTTTCTATATATATCGCGAGAAGTATAGCTAAGCGTGGATTGACACGC
The DNA here is from genome assembly GCA_934046635.1 of Buathra laborator. Lineage (NCBI taxonomy): Eukaryota > Metazoa > Arthropoda > Insecta > Hymenoptera > Ichneumonidae > Buathra > Buathra laborator. The sequence goes on from OW203896.1 coordinate 1,487,647, forward strand.
AACAGGATGGGTGCCCGAGCGCGCGCAACGCGCTTGTGCATCGAAGCGCTGCAGCGCGAACAAACCTACGGTCGCGCGCGACAGCGCGCGTGATGACCCTAGTCCACTTCAAAAAAGTTGGTGGCGATTAATATCGACTTTCGAGTTTTCACTATCGCACTTCGATATTTGTATTGTTGTCGGTTCATTCGTGCCATGATTGGTCGTCGATGACGACGATGATGCGCGGACGGCCGTGCGCGCGGCTTCGATCTTTTGGCTCCGCCGCCGCCGTCCGCCGTCATCGGTTTGACAGCTGGAGATAGGGCGAGGTTAGAAATCGTCGTAAAAGGTTTTTTGGAGAAGACATTTCCATTGTGTGTGGGACTCAGTTTTATGGAGGAAAGGAGGATGTGCTATATAATTAATATGCTGTATATATTAATTAATAAATCAAAGATATAATTTGTGTGTATTTCAGATTTTTATTATGAATGATATAATTAAAATGTGGAAACATCCGTTTTCGGCGTGTTGACGAGTCAAATTTCATCGATAATGTGAACATTTTATATATTAGGATATAAACTTCAATTCGCAGTTCGATCCCACAGACCTTTATTCATCAGTCTTCCACAGCAAAAAATGTGTGATAACATTGCGTCGGTAAAGATGTGTCGGTAACGTCGTGTTTGTTTTTCGCATATTATTTTTCTTTTTTTTTGTCGAGAAATGATGATATCGCAAAATCCTTCGCGTAGTTTACTTCGATTGTTTCCTGTTGCTATGGTCATTAAACATCGGCACAGAGGACACGGATTTCATTGTGCTACGACGAACTAAACTTAAATCATCCGACGATATCGCGTGTGAAATTATAGTTTAATTTTCGTTGCATAAACGATGGCACCTCCAAAGGAAAACCGAATTCTGCAATTCTCCGGCTGCAAAAAGGACGCTGCCAAAACGTCTGTCTCTTTGATACATATATTCACGAGTAATCAATATATCGACGCTCTTTACTCAGGCAGCGAGCATGTGTAAGTTTTCGTTTTTTTTTTTTTTTTATAAAATTTTTATTTTAATTATTGTATTAAAAAAATTTAATTTAAATGATTTTTAACTTTTTTAAAATTATTTTCAATTTATAATGATTGAATATATTTTTCTTACATATATACTATATATCTTCTCTATTATAGATAGTTATAAACGATACAAATTTCATTGAATCGATACCGGCCATCTTATCGTTGATTTGATATGGTGACAGGTACTTACAGTCGATAGCGATTTTCCTCATTAAAGCCGCAATCGAAATTTTACTAAACGAAAAAAAAAAATAAGTTACGCGAGGCGGGTTCTGTGTATTTGCGTGCCAATAATTGTTCTCTTCTCTATAATTTTATATATATTTGTATGAAAATCAAAGTTGATTGCAATTATTTACATATAAAAAAAAAAAAACAATGATTAACCTCAAAATTGCTCTGCACGCTCGATCATCATCATAGATTTTATTGTACGTTTATGTGAAACTTGTTTTTAATTATAAAAGTGTGTTTTTCTTATTAGATCGCAATAAACTAAACTAATTTAAACATTCGATACTGTCATTGCAAAGCGTTAAAGGAATTTTTATAATTTTTTATTTTTCTATTTGTATCTTTTAGTGAGATCTGCGGATATGTTGAAGTCGTAGAATGTGCAAAAACTATTCTTCTCAGCAGAAATCGAAGGTTTACGATGATCAAATTTGTACTGAACAACGATTACGGCAGACGTGTTCAGTGCACCGCATAGGAAACTCAAGTGGAACGTGTGAAAGAAATTGTCAAAAAAAACAAGGTATGTGTATATAATAATATTTCGACGAAATGTGGTAATTAAAAAAAATTTTGCGGAATCAGTAATATTTATTTAAAGTTTTTTAAAAATATTTTTTAGTGTTTTAATTTGTTAGTTGTTTGTTTTCAATTAACATAGCGTTTTATAACTCTTGCTTTATTATACTTGACTTGTTTTCTAAATAGATTTTTTTATTCGTTTCATCGGCTTAATTTTAATACTTATAACACGATTGTTTGTTTGTTACAAAATTCATATTATTATAATATATGTTTTCAGATTATCTATCTGAGCGGAGTTTCAGCGCATAATATCGCTTATAATGAGTCTAACATCGGAGATACCTTATACAATCTGACTATTCGCGAGCACAGCAAGATCATCGACAAAGGTTTTTACAATTCCGCAGATGACGACGAAACAAGTACATCCCCGGAACCAGATACTGGGAATGATACCGGCGTTATAGAAAGACCTTCAATCGGTGGGTGTTTTTTTTTAGTTTGTTGTTTGAATGTAAAAAAATTCAAATACAAGTATACGCTAATGTTTTTTCGTGTTTATAGATCACGAGAAGCTCGCGACAGGATCCGGTCCAAAAAAAATGGGAGAAATATTTACAGATGAAAACAACGGAGGGATCTTTGATCTCCTCAATGTTTAACTCCACTGCGCTTCAAGTTAAACGTTATTTCTTGAACAAAAAGTCCGCGAGGGGAGAACAAAAAAAAAAAATTTCATTTTATTGCCGCGGTTTATTCTTTCGATAAATTCAGCGTTCAGTGTTCAGCGTAATATTATTAATTATATATTATAATTATAATTTTTATATATAATAAGGATATGAAATACGGTAAATATCGACATACGATACAGTTTGCATGATGATATTATTTTTTTCAGTATAATTTTTCATATCATTAACTGATATCAATTTTTTTTTTTCATCCTAACGTCGAACTTTTTATTTCTATTATTCTCACGATTTTACTCTGTTCGCTCATTGATTATGCTATATGCATTTCGATGATAATCGTATTACTTAAGTTAACGAAAAAAATATAACGGAAAAAATTGTTTGTCAATTCTTTGTTAATAATAAATAGATTTGTAACAAACCGTTATACTGCTATCCTATACCTATCACCGATAATTATCGTCTAATTCTACAATAATTATAGTTGTCGGAAAAAATTAATATTTTTTATTTCATCTGGGGACAAATAGAACCGGATCTTTGACGACTTTTATACCAACGCGAATGCATTCTCTATGCTATATAAGCTGACTCGCAATTTTAATATGGTAATCGATTTTATTTCGTACCATTGCGACCGGCAATCTTTGTCTACAGAACAAACTTACGATAACGTTTTGTTAACACTCCATTCTATTCTGAACGGATGCTCCACATCGAGGGATTTTATTTTTCCATCTGTTGAAATTTTTTTTTTTTTTCGTGAAAATCATCGTAGCTTACAATGCTAACCGCGGAATTAAGTATAGATTAATAATTGAAAAAATTAAAAATCAAAATATAAATATAAACGAGTTGTGGTTTTAGCGGCGCGGATGCTTAAAGTAACATACAGTTTGAACGTAAAAAAATTCAAACACAAGTATACAAGTCGGGTGAGTGGTATGTCGGTAATATCGTATTTCTGTTTCATTTATTAGCTTTCTTTTTTTTTTTACGATAAAATGAAAATGCAAAATTCTTCGCGTACCTTCCTGCAATTGTTTTTTTTGTTGTCATGCCAATAAACAAATCGGCACATAGCCACATCGACGACAAACATTGTGAGAAGAGGACGCGATATTTTTTGCATTATTGCGATTTGTGAAATCTAATAATTTGACGACATCGAGTGTGAAATTGTTATACATTCAATTCACTAGAATATTTTTTAAAGTAAACGATGTCGCATCCGAACGAAATCCTATTGCAAAATTCAACTGCCAATGAAAAATCCCGCCCCAATAAGGTTACCGAGCGAACTTCAATTTGCCCGGTGAAATTCACGAGTAATCGAGTCTTGGGCGCTGTCTCCCCGCCAGACAATACTGTGTAAGTTTTTAATTTCTTTATTAAATAAATTATTAAATACATTTTTATATGTATTGTGACAAGGCGTAAAATACGCTCTCGCATTCACGCTATAGGAAAAGCACGCGCGAGAGTCTTTGTTAGCGCGCGCACAGAGTCGATCCCCGCGGAACCCGAGGAAACGAAAATATAGACAACAGAAGTCTGTCGAGGATCTATATTATATTTTACAGGTTCGTGAAAAGCCGTAACGACGCCGGTCACCGCATGAGGAGAAGGCAATAGGAGAGGAGCCGCGAGGAGCCAATGATAATTGCCGAAGTTTAGCAAGGGATCCGTCGCGACCCCCTTCCCCTCATTACCGGCCCGCGTATCGAAGTACGGGCGAGCGAGCGTCACTCTCGCTTGAGACGCGAAAATAGTTAGACGTAGCGTTATATTTCACGATCGACCAGTTGGACAAAGGGTTTAGAAAAGCTAATAATTTGTAAGCAGTCGAAACAAGCGATAGGGATTCCGTGAGAAGTGATCTCCGTGAGGGAGAAGTTATTCCGAAAATCTCAACGTCCGCTGAGGAGAATTAACGCCGTGTCGACGGCCGAAATAACCGTTGTGTCGAGGAAAGCTGAAGGAAGTTAGAGGGACGATCGCATCGGTCGCGGATAATTAAAAGGTAGGTGCACGTGGTGCACACCATCTTTGGTTTTCTCTATGCCGAGAGCGACATGCGAGTCGCAGAGTGCTTTCTCGTCCGTACTCGGCAATTTACCGGTTAAAATTTTGTAATATTCTCGTCGCGACGACGAAAGATAAGGAAAATAATTCATGTTGAGTCCCGCGAGTCAGTAAATATTGTATTGTTGCGAACGAATCGTCGTTCGGGGAAAGCCGATCGGAAAGGCTAAAATTTTGTGTTGAATTACGAAAAATAATTGAATAAATTATCGTTTTTATTGCTTTTATTTGTTCGTAACGTGTGTGGAAATTTATTTGATTATTGAATTTACTTCGCGCCCGAACTGCACTCCCTATCCCGCTAGCCGTGTAAGAGTATGTTATTTAGAGAGTAAGAGAAACGAAAAACTCCCTGGATATCGGGTGATAGATATCCTGGCGCCCAGCAACAATTCGGCGAGATAAAAAGAAAAAGGTAAGGGAATTGAAAAACAAGGGCGTCATTATATTTTGGACGGGTAGCCGATTACAGGAGGTCCGATCTGTAAAAAGCACGTCACAGTATATTGAAGAAATTCAATGTCAATAATTTTTAATGTCTTAATTTATAACGACCCCCTTATAAAATCGATTTGACTCCGTGGACGGTAGTATCGATAGCGATTTCTTTCGTCAAAGCCGCGATCGAAATTTTTCTAAACGACGAAAAAAAGAAAATAATAATTTCGGGAGTCGGATTCTGCATATTCAGGGGCCAGTACTCGTTCTCTTCTCCGATAAACTCAATACTTGTATGAAAATCTCAAATTTAATTGCAATTACTATTTTATACATGAAGAAATACAAAAAATATCCATGACCTCGAAATTGCTCTGCAATCAATAATTTTCATTATAATTGTACATTTTGCGTAAAATTCTTTTACATTATATTTATTAAAATTTTCACATTTTCACTTTCATTCGTTCTAATATTCATTCTTATAATAATCAAGTTTAATAAAATAAAAAATTTGCTCCAAAATTTTAAAAAATTTCTACAATTGATATATTTTAATAATAATCAAAGAGTTCATTTTTATTTAATTATAAAATTATTCAACTCGTGTGTTCCTTTCCTAAAAAGTTGGTGTATCACCACGTCGAGTCACGATATAAAAGTAAAAAATTCTTATAAAATTGTTTTTATGCATGCGATACTTTCACTGCAGAGCGTTGAAGGAATTTTTATAATTTTTTATTTTTTTGTTTCCAATTTTTAGTGAGATTTGCGGATATATCGATGTAGCAGAACGTGCAAAAACAGTCGGAAGAGATCGTAAATATACGCTGATAAAATTTGTATTGAACAACGATTGTGGCAAGCGGGTACAGTGTGTCGCATGGCAGGATCAAGTGGACCGTGTGAAAGAAATAGTTCAAATAAATCAGGTGTGTAATTTTCCAGTAATTTTATAATTGGTAGCAAAAATAAGTGTCTTGTAGAAAATAAATTGGAAAATATTCCTTTCTTCATGCACTACCAAAATTTGATTTAAAAATTTTTTTTTTTTTTTATAGCGCTTTCTATTCGTTGTGATTTTTTTTTAATATAGCGTTTTATATTTAATTGTCGTCCGTTTTTCTTTCATATACCATTTTATCAACATTATTTAGTCGATTAACATAATTTTTATTCTATTTATTACACAGAATTATTATAAATCTACCTTTCTACCTTTTCTTCCATTGTTTTGGATAGCTACATTTTTCTTAATGTAATATTTACGACACGATTGATATTACTGAAAAAAAATATGATTTATGTTTATTTTAGATTATCCGACTGAACGGAGCGGTTGCAAAAAAAATCGAGAATCCCGTCTACAACATAGGAAGTACGCCATACGAATTGTCGATTCAACAGCACACAGAAATAATTGACAAAGGTGTTTACATCGCAGCCGAAGACCCAAGTTCGTGCGCAGAACTGACTACTTGGGATGATGTCGGCGACATGGAAGGGCATTTAATCGGTAAATATTAATTTTTTTCCGTAAAATTGAAAAACTTATGCTATGAGTTAAACAAAATTATTATAAATTAAATATCGTTGATTATTTAAAATCTTCCCATACAATTTTTATCCAACCGCCTTTTTGTAACACATGCAAATACACGTAATTTACTTTGCTACTTAATTTTTTAATTCGTTTTGATTTCCTGTTCGCAGAAATCCAGGGACATCTGAAAATGTTATTTTGCGATGTACGCAATCGGTGCCATCACAGATGGATAGTTTAAACTGGCAATCCGCGTGACTGACGCTGTCAATCTACCTATCGATTTAAGGAAAGGCTGCAAAATCACCGTTGTCGGGGTCCTAAATTACGATGGTGAAAATCCGTACGTAAAAGTCGCGAGGGGTTCCGACATAAAAAAAATAGAGGGAACACCGATGGACGAAGATGACATGATGGAGGCGGCGGGTATGCCACAAAAGCTAATGGGTCCCATTTTTTTTTTATATTCACTATTCGAATTAATTATTATATTCAAATATTGAATTTGTTTTTATTTTATTTACAGAGACACAAAATGAACTAATTCTCCGAAGTGGTTATTGCGGACGAAGCGGAATGAGTATCGAAGATTCATATGTCAATGTCGATAATTAGAATTTTATTAATCCCCCCAATGTTTAGTTCTATTGCATTTTAAGATCGACGTTACTTCTTCAACAAAGATTTCACCGGGAGGGAAAAAAAATGAATTTTTTTTGTTCGTCATTTATTTGATTATTATTATTTTTTTTCAATTAAAAATCTATATGCATATATAGGTTATATGTATTTATTTATTTGCTGTAAATCTTCGTTCACCCATTTCGCACTTATATTCGACAAATTCAATAAAGTTATATTATATAATCAACTGTTATTATGCGAGAATTGAGTGTTGCTTGCCGCCAATACGTCTCTCGCCAAATTAAATTTATTTTATCGGTAACATCTTTTCACGTTTGTATTTCTTTCAGGATATTTGCAACACACGAAAAATGATCACTAATTTGAATAATGAATAATTTAAATACCCTGTTTTATCGCTAAAGTATATGTATATATCGATAGTTTCATGTCGATAGTTTCAATGGAAACAAATACCGCTAAATCACTTCCGCCCGGCCGCCGCCGCCGCTTCCTTTACCGCTTTCAGTTATCTTCGCATTATCCATTGTCGCCATTTTATTGTACAATCGTAATTACCGGTATAAGAACATTTAGTCATTATTAATTAACAATATCATTATTCTTTAATACAAGAACCGGTTCAGTAAATTAGAGGAAAATGGTTAATTATAGTAAACGAGCAACAGACTATATCTTCTCCGCCGAAATGACCGACGATACGACGATAGGCGATCGAACTGTGTAAGTTTAGTCGCATAACTTTTCTATCTTATTAAATAATAAACTAAAACATGAAATAATGGAATAATCAAAATACCAATAACAATCATTAAATTTTACCTAACAGTTGTAAAAATTAACAAATTTCTATGATAACATAATTAATATTTTCTTGTACATAACCTTCAATTATTACGTAAAATTAAAACTAAATAGTCAATCATTATAACCATTTATATAATATTTAAACAATGTCGAGTATAATGCCTCAACCTTTGACCTTTGTATTTCTGCTTTCATGTTTTTTTTTCTTTAATTAAGTGACATTATTGGATGCGTTGTTGCACGCAAATATTGGAAAATTTCAAAAATACTTCGGAGCACTCCAATTCAAATTCGTCATCACAAATCTGACAGGACAATCTATCCAATGCATCGTCAGGAATCGAAACAAGTTGGATACGGAGGCAAATCATGTGCAGAATATTCGAAATATTATACGTCTTAATCAGGTAAAATGTTGTTTCGTTTTATTATTTTTTGATAATTTATATTATATAAAATATTTAAAATGTTATTTTATAAAATATTTAAAATGTATTATGGAAAATATTCATATTCATATACTTTTTTTAACTGCAATAGCTGTTATGGTTGGACATGGCGACAGCAACAGCGATCGAAGACCGAGATAAGAATCTTGGGAATGCGCATTTCCAATTGGATGTTGAACGTCATTGCCAAGTTCAAGAATTTACGAACCCGAATCAATCCTAATGATTGAGATCTTATCAACTTCGAAATACCTCCACTGGTTCAAATATATTTCCTTTCTTTCCACAATATTTATTTTTCCATTCCATTTCTATAACATAACATTTTTTCTAATAAAATAAGAAAAAAAATAAATAAAAATAAACCGTTTCTCAAACTTTTTTCTTATTAGATTATAGATCCTTATTAAATTTTACACGAATTTATAATAAAAAAAACATGCATGAGAGATTTTTCGAAAAATTATCAGCGGTATTATATCTGTTTAAACGTAATTCGAAACGAGAAGAAATTGCAGAATGCACTCTTTTATCACACAGAACGATGGAATTCTGCTTTTGGCTCTATATGCGTGAACGCTGCAAGGTATCGACGTTCTAACGTTTTTATCCTTATTTCCTTTTTTCCTCTCTAATCACACAAAAAAGAAACACCTCGCACGATCTATATTATAAATTAAACAATACTCGTAGCGCATTGTTATCGCAGTTTTAACGGTCACGAAAATATTTCAATTTAACGATCGCATTTGTTGAATATTTAACCCAATATCGACGACGGAAGGACACAGTTTGTGAATTGTCTAACCAAATTTCATTTCAGGATTATTGGCGTCGATGCTGATGTCTCAGGACTGCGACATGAATTAGCCAACGACCAATCTATTGAATGTATCGTATAAATCACCGGAATCACGACGAAAGAACATTAGAGACAACGAAGAAAAGTGTACGTGTGCAACAGATGCGGCTAATCTTATAAAGCCACAACGTCGTTGAATCATCACAAATACTTAGAATGCGGCGTCATGCCGTGTGAGATATGTCCGATATGTGATCGAAGATTCAAATATAAACTTATTCTAAATTCACACATCATCAGTTATCAGAGAAAACTTCGCGATTTCATGGGAAAGAAAAAAAACGATTGAAACTGTTTCAGAAAAAAAAAAACAATACTCAATTCTTTTTTATACCTCCTCATGTGGCATTCATCGATTGTTATAACAATTAACTTTATGTTTCATTTTAATTCATACAAGGAAAATGTAAATATAATCGCGTGTCATTTTTTGCAGACTGGTCTCTGTCGAAAAAAAAAAAATAATAACGAATTACGAATTACGAAAGATAAATGCCGCCATTCGTTAGTTTAAACGAATGAATCTCGTTAAAACAATCTGAACCAATCCAATTTAACAATCGTTAAACCAATCTCACCAATTATTATTTTCAACAACCTTTTGTTTTTTTTTTTTTCATTAATTGTTCGATCGTATCGTTGGTTTTCGTTTTTGAAAATTCTTCGCCAGAATCTCTTGTACATGAATATAATTTTGTGGACGATAATAAATAAAAGAAAAAATCTTCGTCCGATCCTATTAAATTATTCGTTTATGTTATTTCGAAACATTAACTCGTCGATTTCTTCGATGAATTAATAGAAAACTGGATCTTAGTCACTTGCTTAATATTAATTGGAAATTCTCGAAAAAAACTGTTTTTCCAAAAATGCCTAAAATTCCTGGAACAAAATATGCCGAAAATCCATTACAAAATGTCCTGTATCCCGCATAATTTTTATATTCGTAATTGCTTACCGTATCGTTGCCATATCAATCACTTTCTCGCAACTCCAATTAATGTATCGTTTTTGTTCAACAAATTTTCCCGAGAAAAAACTATCCGCTAACTCCAAGGATAGCATTCTACGCACGACATTATACTACGAGAAATTTGCTTAACAAAATTACCAACACTGCGAATCAAGAGAATCGAGTCAATAATCGAGTGCGGGCTATGCAAGAGATACTTCACTTCAATACGGACCCTTCGACGTCGTTTATATGCACGGGGGACGTTACCGATCAAAATAATGAGTTCACTGGAATGACGCTTTGGACTATCGTTAATTTGCCACCAATAACATCATACAGCATTCGGATTTTGAAAAATTATTATCGAATTATCATGCCACATTTATTGTTGGTTCGTTACTCATCCGATTCATCAAATTATAATATACAGAGAATAGGACTAACGACGAATTAAACGATTTAACGAGCCATCTATATGCCTCATTTTTTTAAAATATTAAACTATCCCATGGATATATAGATTTTTTACATCACATTTATTTTTGATAAATATTTATATTAAAAAAATAATAGTGAAAAAAGGAAAAAAACAAAAAATTATCTTGTAAATTCTTTATTTTTATATCATGTAATATTTCTAAATATTTTATTTATTCATCCTACAATCTTCGTCTACAAAATAAATTAACGATAATGCTTTAGTAACGCTCTGTTCTATTCTAAACAAATGTTCGGCATTGAAAAACTTTATTTTCTGTCCGATTTCGCAAATTTTACAAAACAAAGTATTGTACCTTTAGAAGGATTTTTTTTTATTCATGAAACTCGTAGCTAAATTGAAAAAAGCAAACAAATATACATAAGTCATAATTTTATTAGTAAGTGTACCAAATTATAAAGACGGAATGTAACCTTCTGAAATTGTTTTTCGTTGTCATGCCAATAAACATATCGATATATAGTCACATCGACAACGAATGTGTTGTAAAAAGTGACAGTTTTTTTGTGCTACGTATTTGAAATTAAATGATTTCGATATAATTAGTGAGTGAATTTAAATTTCGTTGCAATTTAAAAATAAACGATTGCACCTCCAAAACCAAACCCATCTGAACCATCAACTGGAAAATCCGACAACAAAAAGCACATCGATAAAACTTTAATTCGTGCAGTAAAATTCATAACCAATCGAGCTTCAGAAACTGTCTCTCTACCAAACAACACTGTAAGTTTATATTTTTAATACTGATATCTCAATAAAAATTGCCAATGTTATCCATATAAAATTACTTAATAAATACTAAATACACCTACGTTTTATGCTCTATCAAACGAGCATAAAAGATTCTCAAGATTATATATTTTTATTATTATTTTCATTATCATTATTTTTCATTTTTGAGTGACATTTTTATTTTTTATTCTATCCAGCTTAAGATCTAATCAATCGAAGCTACACAAACAAAATGTTCCATCATAATATAAATAAAATTCATTTTATCTTAAAATCCTTATTTTCTGAATTCACTTCACGCTCACGCATTCATTTTTCCCGCTCATTTCTCTTGCAAATCTGAAACAAATAAAAAAACATATATTAATGGCAAAAGTATAAATAATTAATTTTGCACTAAATTAACTCACCGGAGTAAATTTTACCTGTCATCGTTCCCTGTCGACTCAACTCACCGAAGTCCCTCATTAACTCGATTCACCGTAATCCCTCGTCGACTCGTTTATGTATCCCTCGTTATTGTCACAATCAGCAGCCCTCATCAAGTGCCCTTCGGAATCTGAAACAAAAAACAAACAAACAAAATTAATTTATAACAATATAATTGATTTTTTACCAAATAATTAAATTCTAAAAAACTTACCTGTCGATTCACTTATATCCCTCGAAGTCGACGCTTTCCGTCATCTCGTTAGCCCTTCTGGCATCTGAAAAACATGAAAAATCGAATTAATTATCATGCAAAAATAATAAATTACTTACCCAAATTGAAGATTTCCCTCAACGCGACGCGGAAACCCCGAAATTCCACCGGGAAAACACTACACCGTGAAGATAACCTCGAACTGTCACTCGCGACATAACTTCAATTATTACAACATGTCAAACGCATGACAGCCTGTAATTCCCGCACACGAAATTATAAAATAAATTGTGCACTCGAATTAATCACCCACACACTACACAATTAATCAATTCACTTTTCTCATGTATTAAGAGGAGGTGAAAAATCGCGGTCGGTAATAAAAACTGTAAACAACTTTTTTCGCGTATACTGGCACCTACAGCCAAAAAAAAAAGTGTCATTAACTGCTTTGATCATTTCCGCAGCTAATGACACTTTTTTTTTTTACTGTAAATGCCAGGATGCGCGAGAAAAGTTGTTACAGTTTGTAAAAGTTGTTACAGTTTTTGATACCGATTGAGCTCAGAATGGGTGGGGAGGAAGGGATTGCGAAACCTCACATTTATAGATTTCAAAACTGCCGCACAACATTTTCAAACTCTCCCGAAGGCGAACGGACGACAAGTTCAATTCCAATTGTTCGTCCGCTCGGCGAACAACTATTACCCACTCTTACTTACTTTTGTGGGCTTTACTTTTTTGCCCACAAATTAATTTTTTTTTCCTCCGATAAAAAATTGTCAATTTTCAACCCACGTTGCAGATATGGAATATAGTCATTTTAACTTGAGATTTTCAACGTTAAATAAAATAACGTTAAGATAAATGAGAAAACGATGTGTAACTCTAAGTTACATAATTTTTAAGATAACCCTGATTAATGTTTTGCGATGTGACCTTTTTTCCGGCTATAAAGGTGAAAACATTGTTTTTTTACGTGACATGGTTCTTCACTGTTAAAATTAGATTGTTTTCTGCTTGAGTTTGACTGAAAGTGATAATTACTAAAAAAAAATATTTTTTTTTACGCTTTACAGGTTTCAAACAGGACACGAAGAATCAATTGATAAAGTCGATGGTGATGAGGAGATTGTTTGACTTGACTTGATTGATGATTGATTGATTTGATTTGAACTGATAATAAATTTGATTCTGATGAAAATGATGATAATAATAGTAGAAGTGACAATATAAATATATATTACTATAATAAAGACACGCAATAATTAACAATTAAAACAAGTATATAAAAATTATTATAAGTCAATATTTTCATTTTTCATAAGCATTACATTTTGTAAATAATTCTTATAGTCTAATTGTTTACCTTTCATTTGGCAGTAATATTTTTATTCATAAGATTTGTATTATACAGAAAATCTTTGTTTCAGTAATCTCAATTAAACCAAACTTTTTTTCGCGATTCATTTGCGTCTATACGAAAAAATTATTGAATTAATAAAGTTAACTTTTACTTCGATTCAAATGAAGTGAAACTCAAGTTTTATACTCAATTAAAATACATCATGGGAAGACGTAAGATTATTCGGACTCCTGAAGAAGAAAAAGAACTAAAGCGTATCAAATTAGAAAGAAATGCTGAAAACCAAAAACGTCGACGCGATAAATTAAAACAACATCAAAATGTACAAAAAAATAATAGATCGGTATCAGTAATAGAAGATAATGGAATCGAAGAATTGGGAACAGACAGAATAGACCCACTCGCAGAAACCGTAAGAGAATATGTTATGCAGGAGAACAACGTCGAATTGCCAACCTCTCAACGAGATCCACATATTATAAATCTCGACCAAGAAATAGCACTTGATCTCAACAATGAACAACATATACATATGATCAGATCGATTGATACCGAACGACAACACAGACATACTTATCGAACAAAGAGCTGCATTGCCTGCCACAGCACCGGGTGATAATGTACAAGAACACTACGGTGGTAACATGACCGAACGTTGTACACATTGTAACGCTGCACATTTCGCATGCGAAAAAGTATCTAACATGCGTAATTCGTTCCATGATTGCTGCTCTCATGGCAAAGCCAATCTCGAACGCCTACCGGATATGCCAGAAGAATTGGGTTCTTTATTCAATGGGACGCACGAAAAATCGAACGCATTTTTCGAGCGTATTCAAAATTACAACGCTTCATTTTCATTCGCGTCCTTCAATGCCAATTTGATGAACTTCGAGGGAAGACGCCCCGGACCGTATTGCTTCAAAATTCAAGGCCAAATTTATTATCAAATAAATACAGCATTATATCCAGCTTCTAACGAATTACCAAGCTATGGTCAACTATTTATCGTTGATTCGAATGAAGCAGTGGATTCGTTGCAACGTCGAAACACAGCTCTCGACCGAGGTCTACTAGGAGCAATCGATCGCAGTATGCGTAATAATAACATCTTCGCTCAATCATATCAAATGATGGGCGAAGAATTACAAGCGCGACAACGAAATGTACACGAAGCCAATGACACGCAATCTGGCGAACTACAATTACTTTTCACGTTAAAACCAGGTATGGATCGCCAACGATTCAACTTCCAACGAAGTAATGAAGTCGCTGCGGTGTTCTCCACTACCGCTGATGGAGAAATTCCTGAATCATACGTTACTATATGTAACAAAAACACGAGGGAACTACAATTCGTCAGTACCATGGATCCGAATGTTGAACCTTGGATCTATCCATTATTTTATCCGTTTGGTACTCGAGGTTGGCATCGAAATCTAAGACAAACAGGTGATGAACGTAAACGTATTTCAAGAGAAGCATATGTAAGACATCGAATGGCAATCCGCGAAAACGATGAAGGAAACGCTATTCTTTTGGGACGACGTTTATACCAACAATGGGTTGTAGACCATTATGTAAAAGTCGAAAGAGATCGCATCGAATTTATAAGGTCAAATCAAGCAAAGATACGTGCGGAAACTTATACTGGATTGATAGATTATTTAAACACTACTGCGCATGACGCGGATGCACGAGTCGGACGAATTGTAATTTTACCTTCGACCTTCGCTGGCTCACCGCGAAATATGATGCAACACTATCAAGACGCAATGGGAATAGTTCGAAAGTTCGGCAAGCCAGATCTTTTCATCACGATGACTTGCAATCCAAATTGGCGTGAAATCAAGGACAATTTACTTCCTGGTCAACAACCCTCAGACCGACCAGATCTCTCTGCGCGCGTCTTCGATATGAAGAAAAAACATTTACTCGATCTCATAACTCGGCAAAATTTCTTTGGCGAGATTAAAGCGTACGTTTACACGATCGAGTCGCAAAAGCGTGGTTTGCTACACATTCACTTACTGGTAACACTGAAGCATAAGCTAACAAGACCCGAGACGGTTGACAGATTCATTTGTGCGGAAATCCCTGATCCCCAATCGAATCCTATATTGCATCAAATCGTTATGCGGAACATGATCCATGGACCTTGCGGAGCATGGTGCGAGGTGAATGGAAAATGCTCTAAACACTTTCCGAAAACGTTTCGCGGAGAAACAACAATCGATGCAGATTCTTACCCGCATTATCGAAGAAGAGACACCGGAGATCTATACGAACGTCGAGGCGGACATACCGTCGATAATCGCTGGGTTGTTCCATATTGTCCGACGTTATCCGAAACATTCAACTCCCACATTAATGTGGAGGTTGTAACAAGTATTACTGCTCCAAAATACTTGTATAAATACGTTTATAAAGGACATGATGCAGCCGCCATTCAAATAACAAACAATGAGAATGGAGATGGCGAAGAACGTATCCTTGATCATGACGAAGTGAAAAATCACATTGAAGCTCGCTATGTTGGACCAAATGAAGCGGTTTGGCGTATTCTCGACAAGAAAATGCAGGAAAAAAGTCATCCAGTCATACGTCTTCCGGTACATCTACCAAACCAACACAGCGTCACAATTCCGGCAGACATGAATGAAGATGGGATAAGAAATGCGATCAGTCGTGTAACAATGCTCATGGATTACTTCGAGTTGAACGTTCGGGATGAATCTGCAAGACAGTTCGCATATCCCGATATTCCATCACACTACGTGTACAAAAAAATGAATGTTGATGAAAGAACCGTTTCCAGATGGGAAAAACGACAGCGTGGACATCATGCAATAGGACGAATGTATTCGGTAAATCCGGCTCAGACCGAATTGTTTCATCTTCGATTGCTTTTGTTAAAGGTTAAAGGAGCCAAAAGTTTCGAAGACTTGAGAACCGTGGATGGGCAAATTTGTGAAAGTTTTATTGCAACGTGCTTAGCTCTAGGTTTAATCGAAGATGACGACGAGTGGCGAAGAGCAATAGACGAAGCTGCAGTTTGGATGATGCCTGGGCTCCTTCGAAGACTATTCGTGAGAATTCTCGTTCATTGTCAACCGATTCACCCGGAAGAACTATGGGAAGAATTTAAAAACAAGCTGCCCGAGGATTACGCGAGACGAATAGGTATGCAGCTAGCGCAAAGAAAAGCGTACATGCAAATCGCTCGCATGCTCGATAGAGAAGGTTCAAATCTATCTCGATTTCCATCAATGGAACAAGTAGCGATCTTGGATTGGGTTGAGCTTAACGTATTGCCTGCTGAATTTATCGCAATCGGCACGCAACAATTCGGACAGCTCAACGATACTCAAAAAACGTTCGTCGATGACGTTTTAAGTGCGCTCGAGAACGACAACGCCGAACAAACTTGTTTCTATATCGATGGTCCCGGAGGATCCGGCAAGACTTTTACATATACGACTCTTTCAAATCTCGTTCGAGGTAGAGGCAAGTGCGTCAGTGCAATGGCATTCACCGGAATCGCAGCGATTTTGCTCCCGGAGGGTAAAACGGTACACAAAACATTTGGACTTCCGGTACCGTTGTACTCCGATTCCACATCGAGCATCAAAGTGCAATCAAAACAGGGTGAGTATTTGAAAAACGTCGACCTTTTCATCTGGGACGAAGCACCTATGGCTCCACGTTACGCACTCGAAGTGGCGGATCGAACATTACGAGACATCATGAACAATAATAAACCTTTTGGTGGAAAAGTTATCGTTCTCGGCGGAGATTTTCGCCAACTACTTCCGGTTTTAGTTCGAGGCACGCGCAGCGAAACAGTGAATTTGTCAATCAAATACAGTGCATTGTGGCAGCACTTTTCCAAATACGCGCTAACTGAAAATATGAGAGTTTTACCAAACGAAGTGGAATTCGCTCATTTTTTGCTCAACGTTGGTGATGGACTTCTTAACGATCCAGACGATAATCTTCAAATTCCAGCGCGTTGCTTAGCCCCCGCAGATCGAGACATAGTTGAAGATACATGCGGACAATTGGTGAGAGCAAGAAAGTTTAAACAAGTAGCGAAATGTGCCATACTATCCGCTCGGAATGTCGACGTTGAAGAAATCAACTCCAGAGTCATGGACTTATTCGACAGTGCTACGGAACGCCTCTACACGAGCGTTGATAGTACGGAAAATTGTGGTGACAATGACGAAATCAACGAAACGATCTTACCCGAGTACTTGAATACCCTATCACCCCCAAGTTTGCCACCTCACGAACTGCGTCTCCGTAAGTATTGCATCATCATGCTAATCCGCAATTTAAGCATCAACGAAGGTTTATGCAACGGTACGAGATTGCTGGTTTTAGATCTAGGTAACACGATTTTGCGATGTGAGATTCTTTCCGGTGACAAAACCGGAGAGACAGTTTTCTTGCATCGTATCACTCTTTACTGCGATAATGAGTATCCCTTTACATTCAAACGACGTCAGTTTCCAGTGAAAGTGGCTTTCGCTATGACCATCAATAAGTCACAAGGTCAAACATTCGAAAAGATTAGCATTGATCTTCGCAGAGATGTTTTCAATCATGGTCAATTATATGTGGCCTTCTCTCGTGTGCGTTCTTGGGAATGTCTGACAATTTATCTAGGACCGCAGCACAATCGAATCGTAAAAAATGTTGTGTACAAAGAATTATATCAATAAACAAACATTTTATTTCAATGACGCTACAGATATTATACGCTCCAAGTATAAATCATTATTAATTCCAAAATATTTGAATACACTTAACTATAATTAAAAATTACATTATGTTGAAAAATATATTATAGAATCTCTAACAAAATTAAATAATAATACAGGAAAATTTGAACCGAATACAATCTATACATTAATTTCGTATTCATTTAAGGAAAGACTACACATCGGAAATTCATTCGCCATCAATTTTTGATAGCGAATCTAAATCTGATGCAAAACAAGAGAGTCTCACTGGTGAGAACATGAAAGGGAGTCCTCATTCCATTTTTCAAAATATATTTTCAACCGGATCAAATTTTTTTAATAACTGAGATGATAAGACAAAAAAATAAAAACAGCAAACTAAACATAAAATTCAATTCTTTATTCAAACCTCTTATTATAGAATTACCTTACCAAAAATGACTAATTTCAGAATTTCAATCCATCGAAGCGCTGCAGCGCTAACAACCCTCCGCTCGCGCGCGATAGCGCGCGTGATGACCCTAGTCACCTTATAAAAAGTTGGTGTGTCACGATATATCTCGCAATGTAACGAAAGTTCGATATATGTATTGTTGTCGATTTATTCGTGCCGTGATTGGTCGCGAGATTTGACAGCGCTGCAAACGCGCCCGTAACCTCCTAGCCCAGCAAACGCAAAGTTACATCTACGTCACATGTGACTAAAAATTTCTCGCTCAGTGATGTAAATGTTACAGAACAACGTTGTTCTGTAATAGTTACATCACTGAGCGAGAAATTTTTAGTCCCATGTGACGTACATGTAACTTTGTGTTTGCTGCGAGTATATCGAAATTTCGATACAAGTATTGTTGTCGCTTTATTCGTTGCCTGATTAGCTGACCGAAGGGGCTGAAGCTAATAGTTGATAGTTGATTGACAAACTTTGACAGTTCAAGTAAATAAAGTCGAGTGGAAAAAAAAATTAAATAGAGAGATAAGGGTACGCACGCGAAGCGGGTACTCGCTGCTAGTATACTTAAGTTTCTCGTGGTTTGTATAGAATCGACGTTAATATTTAATTGTACGATTAAACGAACTTACTTGTAAGTGAAGTTCTATCGAAATTGTATGTAGAGCCTCTTTCGAAGAGATCACCAGGTAGGGGGGGTACTACCGTCATGCCGATATCGCCACAAAGTTTAAAGTAAAACTAAGAGTTTTCTGCCACCCTGTTCCGCTCGCGCAGCTCGCGTAGCTCGCGTCACTTGTCTGACTGCCCATAAACGTCATTTCTTTAAAGCATCGCCGTAATTTCTCTAGGGCTGTGGGATTTTTGGGTGGGAAGTATGATCTCTTCGGAAGAGGCTCTACATACAATTTCGATAGAACTTCACTTACAAGTAAGTTCGTTTAATCGTACAATTGTATTTCGAGCCTCTTCCTCTAGATCACCAGGTAGATGTTGAAAGTAAATTACGGCAACTTCGTATTTTCGACAGCTAATGCATCGACAGACTTTTTTTTTTTTTTTATAACCATTTACATGACCATTGTAACGTTCACCTTTTTGGCCGGTGCCACGCACACGGTTCAAAGGCTCACGTTAGGGGTTCGGGGCGAGCAAATAATCGTTAGACGTTGTCGATTCGGTGATATTGTTCTTTTTATTAAAACATATTCCAATAGAAAATGTGATACATCGGAATCTGTAGTATCAACGCTTACCTTTTTCATCGGTCTTTACTTACTCTACGAAACACACTCGAGTTCTCGGCGAGCTGTAATTATCAATTTTAGTATAATATAACATTTGTTCGTTGCCTTACACGCGGATGGCGCTGAAAAAACGAAAAATGTTACGAGTCGTGCGCAATTCTCCTTTTACGAATCGAACCATACTAATTTTATTGAATTTATTCTTTGAGTCACGATTTTTACCCAAAAAGAAAGATAGAAGAACGATTTAGCGACCCAATGTCGGTAAATCGTGAAAATTTTATCTCTTTCAGATTTTCCCCGTTTTATTCTACCATCTTCCTTTCGTTGCAGTACCTTTGCGCGTAGCGAGTCGAAACTCGATACGAGAGACGACGAGTTTTACAATTTGTATGATTTAAATCTTTGTTTAAGTTTGGGAGTAAACTATTATTAAAAAAATGAATTTTAATTGCGTTTCTATTCTGCCGTGCCTACGGAGTATCCCCCAGGAATATCGTGCGAAACTGTCGACAACGATTTTCCGATACCCGTAGCGCAGGGCCCTCGTCGGAGAGTTCGGCTTCCACGAGATCGTGAACCAACCGTGTCACCACTTGGTCGATCCGCGACTCGCTTCCGGCTCCCTCCCTTTCGGGTTACCTACCTACTCGCGACCCTACTAGCGGTGACTGGTTACAGGAATGCCCACTACTTCGTCACCAAAGATGTGTGCACCCTGGTTCGGGAATTTGAGTACACCTGGAGCCAACGTCGCCGAAGGCTCTGGGGACCCGGAGGTATCAAAAAAGGAATAGTACCTGTGTTCTTGGTAGAACTGGGTGACGATTCGACTCGCGCTCGCCCTTTTACGCGCGCGCCGTTGCTTATTCGTTCGCGAGAAAAATGCGGTATCTAGCGGCCGCCTTGCCGACTACCGGCGCGTACTATACCTTTGGGGGAGTCGGAGCCCACGCGGGCTCTCGCGCTATACTCTCTACACTTACCTATAGTGGGCTGCCTATGAGACACGTCTCACCATATAACATAATTCATGAACAACATAACTGGTAACATAATTCGTACTGTTTGGTAATATAACTCATGAATCTAACACGCTTTTCGCGAATAGTTCTGTATCTTCCGATACACTCAAATTATAGAATTCTGCAAAAGTTTCTGACTTTTGAGTCCAACCTGCGGTCTTTTTGATCGTGTTGATACTAACGCCAGCTCTTTTGGCCGCTGAAGTAGAGGCGTGTCGCGTGCTATATGCCGAAAAAATATCCGTGTTTATTCCACTCTCGCCTAGCGTCTTTTTTATCCAATGGCTCAATGACTGGGTGCCTATCGCCTTATGTGGTTTTTTATGTGAAATAAACAATTTTGTTTCCGTCTTTCGCAATTCTTTAGTGCGCGTTATATATGATTCAAGCGTAGTTGCGGCACGTATCGTTCTGTCTTGAAAATAAAACGGTAGGACTAGAATCGGTTGTTTCCTATGTATTCCTGAAGTTTTTATTCTCGCCGGAATTTTTATCTCAATTCGATGATTGTTTATCTTTTCTACGTTTTCAATTTCGATGAGCGTTAGAGTTTGAATTCTATGTCCTGTTACTAATGCAAGTAGTGTCGCCAACTTCATAGAAAGTTTTTCGAGAGTTAAACATTCATTGGGGGACCAGTGACTTAGCAAATCGAGAACTTTTTCGGGATCCCACGTAGAATCGTACTTAGGCGCCGGTGGTCTTTGTTTCGCGGTGCCTTTACAAAATCTTTTGACTCGATCATCTTGACCAATTTCTGGTCCTAAAATTAATGCAATGGCCGATCTATAATTATTAATTGATCCATATGACGCGCCTTTTCCGAATTCTTCTACCAGAAAGCTTAATACGTGAGATACTGAATTTTCGAATGCGTTGATATGGGTTTTTTGGCAAAAGGACCACCATTTTTTAAACGCAGTCTCGTATTGGCGCCAAGAAGAATCGGTTAAGGACGCGACCGCGATGTCTACGGCTTCGTTAGGCATCCCTCTCAATATAAACGCCTGCCGGACAATACCCCTCCCACCAGGGTAAGGCGTTTCCATAGGGAATGCGGTTCCCTGTTTGACGAACGTAAGAGATTAAGATTTGGTTTGAAAACCATTGGCTCGGATTCAAACATCGACATGCATAGCTGGTACCAGGCTTGGGATGGCCATTGCGGCACGACTATGATTCCTGTAGCTTTTTCTAATTGAACCTTTTTCAACACTTTCAGAATGATAGAAAAAGGAGGGAACGCGTAGAAAAAATAGGACGACCAATCGATCGTGAAAGCGTCTACTGCAATCGAACCCGGATCTTTTTGCCAAGATACATATATTTCGCACTTCGTATTTATTCTACTAGCAAAAAGATCAATTTCCGGAACGCCGAATGTTCGTGATAATTCATTGAACGCAGCTTCGGATAATCCGTATTCTGTTTCGCGTTCGAGCTTTCTTGATTCCGAATCTGCGATTACATTCTCTTCAGACCGAATATAAGATGCAAAAACCCATAGGTTTCGTTGTTCGCACCACTTCCAAATGTCCTTTGCCAACTTGCTGAGTGATTTTATTTGGATGCCTCCCATGCGATTAATGTAAGAGATCGCGGTAGTATTATCGATTCTTAATAATATGTCGCAGTCTCGAAGATCCGACGCGAAACACTTCAACCCGAAAAAAGCTGAAAGGAGTTCTAGGTAGTTTATGTGACTTTTGCGATCGATTGTGTTCCAATGCCCGTGGCTTTTTTCCCTTTGCAACTAATACCCCAACCGCTCAATGAAGCATCCGAGAATATTTCAATTTGAAATTTGAAACCCCGAATTGGGTTAACTACGGTTAAAATGTTTTTTCGCCACCAAGTCAAATCTTCGTGAATATTTCTCGACAGAGTCATTGATGCTTCGTAATCATCGTTATTGTTTTTTAATGCGTACATTTTTTCTCTCTCGAGGTTTTTGGTATATAACCAACCATACTTTGCTGCCTTGCAGCAATCTCCGAGCGATCCTAGAAACGATGCAAACTCTCGAATTTTGCATGAACGTAACGTGCTAAATTTCTCGATTGCGGTTTTTATTGATACGCGTTTGTCTGCGGGGAGTTCGACGATCATGTTTTTTGTGTTCAAGTAAAACCCCAAATATTTGCATCGTCGTGACGGTTGTAATACGCTTTTTCCTTCGTTAATTACGAATCCTAGTTCTTGTAGCAACTGATACGTTATATCGACGTTACGCTTACATGCTTCGAATGAATTACCGATCAAAAGAATATCATCGAGATAAATAACGGACATATGACCACGTTCTCTCAAATGCGTTACTACCGGTTTCATAATCTTTGTAAATATGTATGGAGCTACGTTTAGTCCGAACGGAAGACACGAGAATTCGTACATCGTCCCGTTAAAATTAAATCGAAGGTATTTTCTACTCGACTCGTCGATTGGCACTGCATAGTATGCGTCTTTTAAATCGATTGTTGCCATGAACGAATTTTTTCTCAACAAATCCTTAGCTGTACGTAAATCCTCGAGCTTAAAGTGTTCCGTTACAATATTCTCGTTAAACTTTTTTAAGTTCAAAATAAGACGGTGAGAACCGTCGGGTTTTGGTCTCAGAAAGATCGGGGATAGGAATTCTCCTTCAGACGTCGTACATTCGTTAATCGCGCCTTTTTCTAATAATAAGTTAATTTGTTCGGAAATTTCGATCTTTTCCTCCGAGGACCAGTGTGGTTCCCTAGGAATTTCCACGTTTGAAATCGTCTTATCAAGAGGTATTACATAACCTTCGATCCATCCCAAGATTCTGGTGTCCGCAGTGATCGATTTCCATTTTTTAGCGAAAAATTTTAATCTGCCGGACACTTTACTTACAGGACCCTCTAATGTTTCTTTCGAGAGTATTTCTCTTGTCTCGAATCCGATTTCCGATAACCCGAGTTTCGTTGCGAGAAATTCTTCTTCTGCCCGCTCGACGTCGACGGTCGTATCTTGTAGCTCTGCGGCCGAAGCGGGCTCTTGAAGTTTTTTGGCGCTTGCTTAGTCGATCCTTTTGCGACCGATTTCAGTTCTTTGGAAGAACGTTCCAAACACTTTGCTGTTTTCATATTCTCGTCTAGTTGCTTGCCGAAGAGCCACTCATCAACTGTCGTAGCGTTGAGAGTATCTTTGATAGCCGCATTTAAATTTGCTAGTACCAACGCTCGTCTTGTAAGCGTTTCTTCGCGTTGTAAATCGACGAATACTCTACCAACATCGCTTAACGTTCCGAGAAGCGTCAATTTATCGACGACCTCTCCTTTCAGGAGCTTCGTGAGAATCGATCCGAGTGCCGATACGCACAACGTTACCTTCTCCTGTTTCGATATTAGTCTAGCATCTCTGCTCGAGACTGCCTCCGGGAGGGACGCTTTTACTTCCGGATTTAATTTCGGAGGGTTTATAAGCGAGCAATTCTCCGGTGTTCCGTATTTTAGAGCAGTGGCCGTTTTTCCCTCTTTAGGAAGACCGACCTTCAAAATTTCGATCCACCTTGCAGCTATTTCGTCGGTAACTGGAGGTCCCGTCGGTTTCTCCACAGCAAGTCGCTTGCCGAGGACCTCGAGGACTTGATCGTCAAGTACTTGTTTCAACTGCGTTGTCGGATCGCCTTGTTGATCAATTTGCTTGACGGTCTCCCCGGTTTCGGGTGGCTTTTGCGCATTTTCGACGATCTGTGGCGCTTCCGCCTGAACAACAGTAAGTGTTGTTTCTGTTGGTGGATTTGTCGGACTGACATTTTCAATTGCGTTGTGCGTCGGAAACGAATCGTCGTCAACGCTGGACCTCGACGTGGGTGTTGAACTTCGGCTCGAATTCTCACTCGAACTCGTTTCGTATCCTACATCAACAGAATTTTCCTCAGCGAATTTCTCCAAGAGAAATAATAAAATGTTGAGGTTAGATATTCGTTCAACCTTGTTGAACGATCTGAGCCTGACTCAGATTCAAAATATCCTCTGAATGTTTTCCATTCTGGAGCTCTGCGGGTCTTACCCGTCCCGAGCAGACCTAACCTGCTCGAGTGGCTCGCGTGACAACGTATGTCTATTCGATATGCGTTGCGATCTGACCGCAACGCACAATATATTTTGTTGTATTTTACCAGACGGATAACGGCCTCGCCGAAACACGTCTCGATTTCCGCCATTGTGGCCACCAAAATCTGTAAGAAAAAAGAAAAATACTTACGGCGTTTCTTTTTTCGATGCGAACGTTTCTTCTTTCGCATCCTCTTTTCTCGGCGTTCGAGCCGTTTTAATCGTTTCTCGAAACGGTTTTCTTCCTCATCTTCGTCTTGAGAGCGACTTCGTTTTTTCCCCATTTCGAAAATACGTGTGGCTTACACGGCACAAAGAAAAAGAATGACGTTTATGGGCAGTCAGACAAGTGACGCGAGCTACGCGAGCTGCGCGAGCGGAACAGGGTGGCAGAAAACTCTTAGTTGTACTTTAAACTTTGTGGCGATATCGGCATGAAGGGGGGGTACTACCTGGTGATCTCGAGGAAGAGGCTCGAAATACAATAGCTCGTTTCCGAATTTTTGCCAATTGGTTTTTTTATAATTGGATTCATACTGCGCTTCGTTTTTTTCAATTGTCAAATCTGCGTTATTGTCCGCGCGAATTTTTAGCGAGATCGCGTTGTGATCGATATCGTAAGGGATTACTGGTAGCTTATCGTTCTGTGACAGGTTTTCGACGATCAGTCTGTTCGTCGATGAATGCCACATTGAGATATGCGTTACTGCTAGGAAACGTAGGGGATTCTGGGGTTAGGAATTTGATTCTGTAATTAATAACATTATTGTTCATCCAATCGTCGCGAAGATAAAAACCTCGAGTGTTGTTGCATGGGTTCCCCCATTCCTCTAGCTTCGCGTTCAAGTCGCCGGCTAAAATGTAGAAGTTTCCTGAGCGGTCGAGTGCGAGTTCTTTGCACAACGTTTTTTAAGTCGTTTTTAAATTCTTGACTATTGTCTCCGGGTGCGTATGCGCTTATAATGTACAGTTTGTTATTCGAACCTGTTTTTATTTTCAAGATAGTGGCTTCGAGCCCGTGGGCTATGCGAGTCGCTGATATTTGTATTGCTTTAATATCTTCTCTAATTAGAACCGCTGTGCCGCCCCCTTGTGTTGTGTCGGGTCTGTCCGATCGGGAAAAATTATAGTTTTCGGATGACAGCTTGTGACGGAAGTTTAGTTTTGTCTCGCTTACGAAGATCGCGTCGGGTTTGTGTTTTTCTACGAATTTTAATAGATTATCTCTCCTGTAGTTCGCTATGATCGAGTTAACATTTACCGCTATAATGTTTAGTTTTTTCAGTGTTATTTACCTATTGTGAGCGTTATCCATTATTCAGCGCGTTGATAAGAGCATTGATCTTTGCGTTTGGTCTTTGCTGCGTTAGCCTCTATGAGCGTTCGAAATTCTGCGAATTTTTCATCTATTTTTTTGTGGAGCGAACCTTTCAACGCGATAATTTTTTTGTTGCACCCAATGTGCGAGTCTGTCTGATGTATTGCATATGCTTGTGAACTACAATACGGAATAACTGGCTCTTGTGTTGCATACGGCGATGCGCTCTCGCACGCGTTGGCAAAGTTCACACCGGGGGGTATGTATTTTTCGATTCTACCTAATCTCGTTCGACTTTTTTCGCGGTCTACTTCCGCTCGTCCTTTGATTTTTTTCCTTATCTCTGTGAATTTTGGACAATCTTCGTAAGAGGCCGGGTGGCCTTCTTTTTGACAGTTAACGCACGCGACCGTAATTTCGGAATCGGCCGATACTTTGCAATCGCCCGGCGCATGTGGCTCGAGGCACTTTACACACCTGAAGGGTAACGTGCAATTCCTCGCGATATGTCCCGATCTTTGGCAGTTCAAGCACTGTACTTGCTCCGTGCAACGCAGTTTTTCCCAGCGTACGAATTGGTTGGCTAGACGGTCGATTTTTTTTAGGTCAGACGCTCTGCCATCCTCCGAAATTTGGATTAATAACCCTGCGGGCGCAAAGGCTCTTGTTGGTGGGTTCCGCCCCCCAATCCCCCCGAAAAATGTCCCTTCGGGACATTTTTTAAGACACTCACAGGGGTACACGTCGCGCTACGCGCTCCGTATCGAGTGTATTTACACGTCGCGCAATGCGCTACGGATGGAGTATGTTTATACGTCGCGCTCCCCGTTTCATTTCGAAAGTACGTATGAGGGAAAAACATTTATCAGTTACGTAAATTGATCCATAGTGTTAAACATTCGTCGAATAAAAACTTTTCGTTTTAATACAAATTGATTATTCTTATTCACGACGGATATTTTCTTTTGGTTTGACGATAAATTGTCAAATATTGAGACACGAAACAAATATAACGAATTGCATCGCGTAGAACTTGATCAAATTAATTTTACGAATCAAATCACATCTAGTAAAGTCGTTTTATTGGCTTAAAACTTATAACCAGATTTAATGAGTATAAAACGAAGACAAAAAAAAATGTACCAACACCAACACGATTACCATTTAGCATTCAGGTCAAATATCCCCTTTAAATCCTTCCCCTTCAATGTTTTTTTTTTGCTTCCCCATAATAGATGGAATCAGTTCGTTATCGTTTCTGTAGAAGACCAAAGCATTGGAGAAGAGAAGTTCAAGAAATTTGCTTTTCTTTGTGATTTTCAATGAAATTTTGTCGATATTTATGGATGCTGCAAAAAAATGCTATCTCGAGAACGGAAAAATATATCGTCTTGGTTCCTGTCTTGTATTGAAGAGGAAGTAGTACGTTACTCAAATAAAAAAATTGTCATCTTGGATGGCGCCGAAATATTATTTAAAAATTGATGAAATTCTCGAAAAATTGCACTGCGAAAACTCTTTGACAGTCCTCTTATAAAAAAATTCGTTTGTAACATTTGAGATGTATTTTTTTTCTTTCTCATAATACATGGAATCAGTTCGTTATTGTCTCTGTAGAACAGACAAGTATTGGAGACGAGAAGTTCGAGAAATTCGATTTTTTTTTCGTTTTTCAATGAAATTTTGTTGATATTTATCGTCGCTTAACAAAATCAAATTTAGCATCATATCATATTCATCATATCATATCATATTTTAAAAAATTTTATTTAACTACAAACAAGGATAAGTTGCTCGGTCCGGAAAAACTCGTAAAATCGACAAATTCAGTTTTTTTTTTCACTTTGTCGATAAATAATTGTTTAAAATTGTTCTTTAAGAGTACAATTGTTTTACGTAAATACGATTTCTATGAGAGGAAAGGATTAGAGACAGCAAATTCGAGAAATTTGAAAAAACGATTTTTTTTTTACGAAAATTCGTGAAATTAGTCTTTGCTTAAAAAAAATCATATATCGGCAGCGAAAAAAGATATCGACTCGTTTCTTGTTTTGTTTTAAAAAGGAGAAAAAACGTTGCCACAAAAAAAAATTGCAGTTTTTTTTATTAACTGTAAACGAATAAATCGAGTGAACATAATTGACAAAGATTTCGACTGCGATGAATCTTCGACGGTCGAAGGATAGAAAATTCTTTTTTTCATGATTGCATACTTTTTATCTGCGCAATAACGCGTAGAATCAATTTGTATTTGGATAAAATACGAACAAAGATTGAAACGAGATGTCGATTTTTTTTTTTTAATCTGAAAATGATCCCGCCACAGAGTACGCGCGCCGCCACGTATGAGTATGTGTGTACCGTCTGCTATGAAACTTTCATCTGCTTCCAAAGTTTGACAGATAGAACAAAACGAAAAATTATATACTCGCGATTTATTTTAGTTCTATTTGGGAAATTGCAATCATTTTGGATATTCGATGAATCTTCTTTGTGAATTAATAACCAATTTTTTCAGTGAACACGTGAAATTTATAATTTTTATTACGAATGTGAATAAAGTATTGTAAAATATTGTGAATGATTTTCGGTGAAAATATATTATTTTCGAAATAAAAAGCGCAAACATTTGTGAATCTGTGTGTGATATTTCGTGTTTTATTTTTCGCAACCGAAGTTTTTTTTAACATGATGAAAAATGGTTTTTTGGCAAATCAAGAGACGCGGTAGCGTCTCGACGCCAAGTACTTAAAAAAAAAATGTTTAGAGTCGAGACGCTACCGTGTAAGTCCACGCCAAAATGCCGGAAGTGGGCCGTTTTTTTAATGGTTCTTAAAAACTAAGCGTCGGATCGACATTTTAACAACACTTCTATCATATATTTTCGATATCAGCTTTCAAACGAGCCCAACCGCGATTAAATGAGTTCAGCCAATGTTAAGATATTATAATAAGCGTTTTTTCGTTTCTCAAGATTTTTC
Source organism: Buathra laborator (assembly GCA_934046635.1). Lineage (NCBI taxonomy): Eukaryota > Metazoa > Arthropoda > Insecta > Hymenoptera > Ichneumonidae > Buathra > Buathra laborator. The sequence goes on from OW203896.1 coordinate 1,517,047, forward strand.
GTAGAGTTTCAGTGTTATGTTATGTGTTACCGCCGTGAAGTTGCTCCGTGTAACCTCTGTGAAGTTATTCGCACATGGGTTACGCTAGCCGTTCACACAGCGAACAAAATTCTTGACAGCGGTTGGCTGACACATATGTGGTAGTAATCCTCGAGCGACTCGTCCGTGTGTCAGCAGACTACACGTCGAGTTTTCGACCACGATTACACCGATTGTTTACAACGCTCGGTCCGGTTCAAAAGTTTTCGCGGGGGTGCTGTCGCGGATTTTTCAATATTAATTTTTTTCTGTGTTTTCTGTGCACGACAAAACATCTGTAGATATTCCGTGAAGTTCATCGAAAGACGCAGTAATGTTTGGAGATCGAGGCCGACTACTAATTTTTTTTGTTCTCATTTTGTTAGTAATTGTTCGAACATAACCGAACTTTTATTTCGAAAGTAATTTTTTTCTTTGGATATTATTCACGGGTGAATTTCGAATTTATCTATTTGAGAGTGAGTCATTTATTGATTACTATATTGATTTATTAAAATGTGTTCCGGGCAACATTTCAGTGGTTATCTTCATCGTTGTAAATTTGACTCAGCGAATTCATAGCAGCAAAACAATAAATAGCAATAAAAAAAACAATCGATGTCGAAACTGCGTTCGGTAGGTAACGATTTACCGACCAAGTGGTCGTTACGTCTAATCGATGCGACTCAGATTACCGCCGCTACCGCGCTTTGTTTTGTGTCTACGATACACCGGCGTAATGTAGCAGTGATGATTTTTACTCGATTGTGTCAATCAGGGAAAAAAACTGCATTTGTAAACTCGGTGTAAGTAGTTATGTGTAAGTGTTTACAGTTTTTCCGAATGAACACAATATATACTGTATTTTTGCCCGACATAGTGCAAAAATGATTTTCAAAAATGATTCATTTTTAGTGACAGTGTCGCAGAGCGAAAAGACTCGCAGAATTAACCTCATTTTTAAACGTCACATTTGACGTAAAAGTACTTTTTTTTTTATTTTTTAAACATTTTTTTGTATTTACGAGATTTGTGAGATGAAAAAAAAAAAATTAAGTTTTATATAATAGAAAAAAAAGTGTACATTTTTATGTGACAAAAAAAAAGTAAAAAATATTTTTTTTTTGTAAATCACCCAAGTTGGTTATTTTCATCAATCTGTGAAATTCATTTTTTGAGACTTATATTTTTTTTCGCTTGCCGCAGGTTTCAGAGAGAATGGCTACACCAATTTTGGATTGCGTCGGCTCATTTTCTTCGTAACAGTCAGTGTTATGGAACGAGTGCGGGGATTTTTCATGCGATCAAGAATAAAGTTATCGCAAGCCATTATGTGAGTGGTTACGAGACAAAAAGTGGCAAAAGTGAATTTTTTGATAGATTTTAACGCATAGCTTCGCCAGCGAAGGTTAAAAAAAATCCCCGCACTCGTTCCGCAATAAACTCTCTAACGAAGAAAATAAGAGCTCGCAAGCAAAGATTGATGCTTTCGTTCAGTCCGAAAGCTGCGGCAAATGAAAAATGTTTGACCGTTACGCATAACACAGGAATACACTATAGGTCTCCAAAAAAATTTACAGAGGTAGTCGAATATATATATTGTGACGTGATTTTTTTGAATCAGCGTCACAAAAATCAAAACAACCGTAACTCGCATAAAAATACCGATTTTTAATGCTGAAGTTTCGCGTTACTGCCTCTCCCAGCGAGTTAAGATACCGTCAAGCTCTCGCTAAGATATCGATCGAGATTTTTGCAGTTTACCTTCTATGTTTTTTTTTGTTTTTTCTTTTTGCTTTGAGATTTAGTTTACTTCAGTTTTAGTTCAGTTTTGGTCGGGATTCTCGAATTCGCTTGGTGGGACAAAGTTAGCAAATGAAAGGCCCAAGTGAAGGAGAGACTCGACGAAGTGTCTTGCAACTACGTTAAAGTCCGGTGCAAACCCGGCACCCTATAGAAAAGTGCAATGCGTTGAGATCAGGCGGAGGTATCGTTTGGTCCAGGCAAGGGTGGTGGAACCCCTTGCGCTGCGTTATAGTTGAGTAGAGCCTTGTATCTCACGCATTGACTAAGGGAAGCGATTGCGAAGATTCGTTCAAGTTACCGCGTTATAGTATCGGCTCTCGTTTCGATAAAGTCATGAGATGGTTGAGAGGGCAGTAGTTATCGATCAAGATCCCGCAAATAATAACGATAATTCATTACGAATTTTCGTAGGCAAAGACAGTCGACGGAGAGCTGCCCTCGAGGTAACTCGGGTCTCTCTCGCGCTCCCGCTATCGTAGGCTTCGGCCTATTGTTCTCGCGCTGGAGCCATCGAGGCATCGTGTGATCGCTGTGTCTCGCTCGCGTTACCGTGGATCCCGCTATCGCTCTCGCTCTCGTGTTCGCGCGTTCGTTCGTCGATTCGTGTGTTTCGCGTGTGCTATCCTCGGTAGGATTCCGAAAGGAATTCTTTCCGAGTCGATAATTCGATCGATGCGTTACAATTAACGCTCTCGAGTTGAAGTGCATGTGTGTGAGTTCTCGTGGCATCGTCACATGCAGTTCCCGGTCCTTTTTGGATAAATTACGCGCTTCGGTGAGTTTTTTTTTATTTATCGAAGTTATCGTTCCCGTGTCGCGCTCGTGGTCGCTTGTCTCGCTTCGATCTCTCGATCGGCTGAGTACTCGCGATGCACGTGCGTGGGATCCCGTGGCTCCAAGCCAATAATACTTATTTTTCGAGCGCTATTTTATTGGCGACGGATCGCGACCCTTCTACCACAACCCGCATCCTGAGCAACCGAGCCACTCCGCTACCGTTCGCTCTCGCGGGTATATCGGTGTTTAATTTAGTTACTGTTTTATCGTTCGTTTTCGTCCTTACGGAGGTCGCCGTTCCACCGACCTCCAGATCAGCCCGGTTTGGTAATTCCGGCGAAACAAAAATTAACCCTGCGGAGGTTGCCGTTCCACCGGCCTCCAATTTAGTCCGGTTGTTAATACCGGTGAAACAAAATTAACTGGCGCCCACCGGGACGCCGATGCATCCGCGAGGGTGGACAGCCGAAGGTGACGTAGGTTTTCGAGTTCGTGTTTTTTTTTGTTTCGATATCGCTCATCTCTTGAGTTTTGAGTTTTTTTTGTAAAGTTAGTGTTGCGTTTACGAGATCAAGGAAAACCCGTCACAATATATTATGAAGGTAAAGTAGAATTTTCCATTACACGTATATGTAGGGGAGAGCGGGGCAAAATGGAACAGCGGGGCAAAACGGGACAAAAAATTGCGATGCACCGGTGGGGCAAAATGAGACGACCTAAAATTGTTGGAAAATTGTGATTTTACAACGCAGAACAACGTAGCTATTGATAATATAGCGTTTTTGAAACCATTTAGAGTGTTCGAAGAAATATGGCATTTAAGGTCGAAAGTCTAGAGCGGGGCAAAATGGGACAATTCAAAATTATTTAAAATATATAGTTTCCAATATTTGAAAGCTCATAATTTTTTAAGATTTTTGATTTTTTAACCAATATGGACCTTCAAAATTATAATATAATGATGGGGCAAAATGGAACACTGACAGAAAAACTAAAATTTGCAATGGAGAATCGCCTGTCTCTTCGTTTATATTGTTCATATATGTACACATTTTTTTCTATGCACATAAGAAACACGCACACATAGCCTTTTTTTTATTTACATAAGTCGCACGTATATTTGATTTCTTCAAATTCGTCAACCCCGGCACAAGCGGTATGTGACCCTCACACTTTTGACATTGGATCCAACTTTCGCCGGATTCCGAGTATAAGCCCTCGCAGAAAATGCACGAGGTATCTTCTTCCGATGACTTCTTACTTTTCCCGCCTTTTTTCTTTTGCTCGAGCAATTCGTTTCGGTATGGCGAGTCTGTCAAGACAGCCGTTTTTCCACGAGCACGACGTTTACGGCGAGGCTCGTCTTCCTTCGTAGATGGTAGCGGTTGAAGATCGTACGGTGACACATTGAAATCGCGCATCGTAAGACGAGTTGATCGGCGTAAGTCTAAAAGAAATCGCTGATTATTGAAAACGAAGTTGATTATATTTCTTTTGACAAGATGATTAATCGTACAGGATTGGGTTAATATTTGCGCACACGCAATCGGTGTGTCCGAATCTCCTTCGGAGCTCGAGAAAAACGTTTTCGGAATGTACGATGCAATAATTCCTCGTGTTTTTTTCGTTGGTAGCGTCTTTGAGCAGTGTGCTTCGGGACTCGAAGACTCGCGCGTTCTTTTGCTGGGGGTAGAGCGACCGATTTGCGGCTCCGTTTCATTCTCTTCGTCGTTACGAATCGACATTTGACTCAGTGACTGACTCAAGTCCCCAACAAAATCAGGACTTCGAGATTGAAGTGACGATGGATGACCGCAAAGACGTTCAGGGGTAGTTGCGCGCACCGATTGCACAAAAGACTTCAGAGATTCCTCGGCAGTGAAAAACTCTTCGCTCGAACTACGCATGTTTATATTTGGCTCCTCATTACCGACAACGGACGAATATGTCTCCCCACCGTCCTCAGGAGTATAAAACTCATCGTTCGAACTACACTCGTCTGTAGGTAGTTTCGCCTCAGAGACAACGAACTGTGGACTCTGATGTGAATTTAGTTCGTCACATTCCCCAGACGTATAAAATGTAACCTCTGCCGACGTCTCCGCCGACAGTCGAGAAATCTGCAGTCGATATTTCTCGGTCACCTTCAGTGTTTCACTATGATCCACGGAGATCGCCGAGTGTTGAGAGATCTGCGATACATTATGCTCAGCCACAATCGATGACTCCCTGAGAGCCACGTCTAGAACTAGTCCATCGACTCGGAGCTCGTTCGGTAGATCCATCTGTGTCCGGGCATTAGAGAAAAAAAAGGGTAAGCAAACTGGTAAACACGAGCATTAGTGCAATGAAAGAAAGATAGAACGAGCGTACATCCTTAATAAGCGCGCGATCGTCTCGTTGAGCCTGCTCTTCTGTTATCCTTGTCAACGGTCGGTCGGTTACCGCTGCAGGCATGAAGTCCTCGTCAGAAAAAAACATCGCGACTGAAAGGCCATATGCCAGTTTTTCGAAAACCGTTTATTGCCGTTTCGGGTGTTGTTACTTCGGCAAATGCTGGACCGAAGAGAACGGGGTTTCAGCAGGCTTTACGACGCGTCCCGGATTTGATCTCATCCACTTTTTTACCGCAGCAGCGTAATGCATTGATATTGGCCACATGAGGCTTACGTCCAGCGGCTGGAGTCGGTGTGTACAATGCGGCGGAAAGCAAAGAATGATCACGTGGTGTTTACGTGCGTAATTTATCACCTCAAGATTCCGGGTGTGGGTGGTATGGCCATCGAGTAATAGAAGAACGGGCTCATCTTTCGTAGAATGCACAAACGATACGAACCACTTAAACCACTTAAAGAATAAGTCGCTCTGCATCCATCCACTAGGATGGCAGACCGACAAACTACCTTCAGGTGCTCCGATCAAGAGACTTGGATCCATCCTTTTGCGTGGAAATACAAACATAGGTGGCAAGTAGACACCGGAGGTAGACATGCACAGCTCGACTGTAACGTTTTGTCCTCGCTCTGCTGATGATACAATTCCTACTTGTCGCTTTCCCTTTGTTGCAATGATTTTGGAAATGTGTTTCGCCACCGTTGAGCAGCCCATCTCATCGACGTTGAAAATTCGGTCTGCTGTCAATGTATATTTTTTTAAAGTTTCTTCTAGCCACGTCTGAAAATTGCCAACGACAATCTTGTTGAATCCCATTGCACGAGCAACAGATGTAGCTTCCGGCTTTCGAATCGTCAATATTGGGTTTCTTTTGAGGAATCCAGCAATCCAATCCTTTCTAGCCATTCCATCGCTGAAAGGATGATGGAGATGATTTTGCTCAGCAAGCTGCCAAGCCAAAACCCTTAACTCTACCATCGTCAGCCCGTGGAGTCGGTGCTCCATATCTTGAAGATACGCAGTTAGTTTCTTCTCTTCAGTCGGAGTAAAGACCGTTTCATATGTTCCTAATCCTGTAAAAAACTAGCGTGAACACCATGCAACACACGCATGCAAACACAACCGCACATAAACGCACGCACATGTGCACAAGCGATCTCACACTTGTGGGCTCTCACCTTTCTCAGTCGCAAGCAGTAAATCGTGATACTCGCGATAACTCTGAACTCGCCGATGGAGAGTAGAGCGTGGTACGTTGAAGCTTTCGCTAGCTCTGTTGTAGCTCCATCCTTCTTCTGTTACCGCCTTTACTGCTCTCATCATTGTAACTGGGTCCCAAGACTGTCTGTCAGTCGTTCTTTTTCGGTTTCGAACCATCGTGCATCTCCGAGATGTCACCTCAATTCACTAGTCAAATTGACACTTTGACAGTGACAGTTTATCGACTGTTGTAAAAAAAAGGTTATGTCGTCCTCGCTGATCGGATTAACGCGCATGCGCTCAGTTGCGGTAAGATATATTTATGATTTCTATTCCGCATGAGCGCTTGAAACAAATAAACGAAGCCAATATGTCAGAGAAACTTGAGATTGTCCCATTTTGCCCCCAGGGATATTTTTTTCGAAAATTCCAACACTGCCCTTACAGTTCCAATTTTTTAGTGATTCGGAGTCATTCAAAGTCATAAACATAGTTACAGCGGCGTTTCTCCCTTAGCTGTCCCATTTTGCCCCGCTCTCCCCTACAAGGGTAACAGAATTTGTAAAATCGTTCTTTTCATAATTTACCGACAGTCTGTCGGTAAATTCCAGTGCTTTCGTTCTTTTTGTGTAAAATCGAGTCTTGAAGGGATCTTTTCAGTGTGACCGGCCCGAAAAATAGCCTATTTTTACGATTTATAAGAAGATTTTTATTGTTTAATTTTTTTTTTGTAATTGTTGGAAATAATGTTGATAAAAAAGATAGCCTCATGGTGGACATCCTAGGGGTCGCAAATTTGATTCGAAAAAAAAAAACTCAAAGGATTATTAATTAGTATGCGATTGGCTATCGCGCTATGAAGGCTTTTTTTAAAATCAAAATTGACAAAATGGTTGCGGTTTGAACAAAAGTACCGAATTTAGCCGTTTCTTTAGTAGCGTGAAGAATGTTCTCCTAAAATTTAAAAACGATCGCTTGAAAACTGTTGTCTGGAGAATGTCCACCGTCTTGAAAAATGTGTGTGCCGGTTTGAAATGTGTGTGTGTTGTTTTTGTTTGTGTTTTGTGTGTGTTTTGTTTGTGAGAATGTTTTTGACCGAATATACTAATGGATAAGACGAAAAAAAAATATCGAATTTTTTTTTTCACACTGGAAAGATCCCTTAAGTTTAAAATTCTGTCCGTTCAAAGAATTGAGGGAAGAATTCGTATTTTTCGATATAATTTTAGTTCTTTCAGCGCCATGAGCGCAAAACTAATAAGCTGTCATTCAATTAATTGATAATTACGTTTTGACGAGAACTCGAGTGTGTTCTACTATAAGTTTCGATCGACGAATAAGGTAAGCGTCGGTATTATAAGTTTCTGAATATTGTATTGGATATTTAATGTGTGTTTGTGAATAAAATGTATTGTTTTCACCAAATCGATCACGTCTAACGATTTTTCGCTCGCCCCGAACTCCTAACGCGATCCTTGAAACCGAGTGCGAGGCATCGGTAGAAAAGGCAAACGTTACAGTAGTTTGGGAACTGTTCCCATACATTATGGCACACAGTTGACCAAATCCGTTTCCTAGCGCGAATCGGTTTTTATGTTTTGCAGCATTAATTATCTACAAGTTCTCAAAATAGATACATATTGGAGTATACGGAAGGGATTGTTTTACGGAAGAATACGACATTTTGAATTATACTTATTATTTGAAGTAACAATATATTTTCACACCCAACTTTTCATTATATACATAGAGCCATCGCTCGGCTTATTCACGTGAGTTACATCACAGCTCTTTAAATCCTCGAGAAACAGATACTTCCATTGAAAGTTCTCGAAGTCGAGTACTTTGTATGCTTGACTGTGAGCATCAAAGATGCAGTTGAAAATTTCTTTTGCTATTAGAGCGAATGTATCGCTGTCGTCGACGAGAATCGCATGAATGAGATAAAAAATAGGTTCGTTGTACGCGGAGATATGTACAACACTGTTCCGAATTATCTTATGTCCTAAGTATTTTACGTCACTAGCTCTATAGAGTCTTCGCGGCGAATGTTTCGTGCACCTGTTCGAAACAGGGCAAACTTGATCTCTCTATGAGATGTTTCGTTGCGCCTACCACATGATTGGGATCTGAACTTTTCGTACATAAAAATCGATAGTTGCAGCGGAACTGCTCCCTGAAAGCAATAGTTCGACATACTTTCAGTCGAGCGATTGCAGATTTGGCGATTACTTTGCCTTCTCTGTGTTTGCTCTCGAATCAGAGTGAACTTATTTTCCAGAGAACTCCCATCTTCTCCATTATCAGCGGATGAATAAATGAATAAGGAAATGGTGTTTCGATTTCATCGATCGAGGGAAGAGCTTGTTGTACGTCTCTAAGTACTCGGTGATAATTATTCGCAGATACTCATGCGTACCCACGAGTACAGAGGAACGCGCGACAATTTATACGATGATCTTCATCAATCGTAGTAGTTCCCAATAATCATTATCGTCGGGTACTACACAGTGTAAGATCATGCATATATGTTTACGAAATTCAGCGTTTCAGCAGAAGACATTCCGAGCCGACTGCTTTCTTTAAGATGACTCTCTACAATCTCGGCAGGTTTATTGTTACTTTCACCGGGACCATAGTAGAATCCCCGTACGCGATCATTAAGTTCTTCAAGGGAAAGCAGTTTACGTTCCTTGACAAAGTGACTCAAGATTTTGCTCAAGTCATACGGACATATGCCTTCGAGTAAATCGTGCATCACGTCTACCCCAACGTTTTCAGTAACGTGGATATTACGAAATCCGTGAAAAATACAATTTTCTTTGACTTCGGTTTTCGATACATCTCCAACTTCCACAGCCGCTTTATAATTCGACAGATCGCGTAATTGAGTCTGCTCTTCACGAATTACCTCATTTATTTGGTTTCGGTGAGTCAAACAGAATCTACAAAAGTAATCGGCGCGGAAGCCTTCGACGAAACCGAGGATCGAGTGGATGCCTAAATTATCACCAATATTGAGCCGGCATTCACCGGCATTGAGCCTAACTCGAAAAATAATTGGAACTTTCTATCTGAACATGTGACCTCAATGCCGCATTCTCGCAGGAAATTGAGTTCCTCCAGGAAATTGAATTCGCGATTTAACAAATTGAATAACACGAATAGGAATATGTTCTCGAGCTTCGATTGAAAAGTCGGGGGAAGACATGGAACCGTCAAGTACACTGCCCCACATTTGCCGATTCCATTATGACTACCCAGCGGGTTATTGTTCTCGTAGTCGTCGAAATAAATAAACAGCGGCAATACGATCTTTTCGCCAAATGTATCGATTTTCTTTCTCCACAACGAGCCTGGGACGAAATTACTGAATATATCGGAGTTCGACAGCAATATTCTCAAATAATCTAACGTTTGACGGTGTATGCCAGGCAGCTCAAAGAATTGTTTGAGAACGTTTCGCATCTTAACGTGTGTAATTTTGGGCGTATTATTCAGGTCTGTGAATTCCGCTCTCTCGCCGATAACATAAGGCTCCGGTAGAATAAGTGTTCCGCGCTTTTTGAAGTGTTTAATTACTTGCCACTTTGATTGCAAGTTTGCGAAAGGATTATCAAGACTTTGGACTTCTTTCTTAAGTTCGGTTAAGTTAATGACGTTGTCCCGTGATTGCGAAACGTGCTCCTCGACTTTCTTCTCTACCGATTGAATTATATGGCTTATGAACTCGGAAATTTCACCGATAATTTTGCCCACCGTGTTACGCGGAATCTCTGAAAAGGTATACATCTTTGCAACGAACATCGAAGCCTTCTCCTCTATTTTTTTCGGCAATACAGAAGACGAAATGCTCGAAGACTTCGACGGTTCCGCTTCAAATCGTTCAAACGTATCGTTATATGCCGAACCTCCTGTTTCGACAATTTTTTCGGTGTTTCATTCTATATCGGAGACAGGCTGCGCTACTAATCTTTGCAAACGAATTTGATCTTGTGACACAGTTACCTCGTCAAGTATTTTTTGCGACTGTAAGTATCTTTGTCGACTGTTGCGATCAAAATCGCCGGAAATATCGGACTGATCTGGCGATTTTAACGAATGGTTTCGATCTCGGGACACATTTACCTGCTCTAGTAATTTTGGCGACTCTGTTCTTTCGAAACATTGGGCTGCGCTATTAATGTTTCGGTCTCGATTGTTGAGTTGTTCTTCGTTATTCCTAATTCATTCGCGGGTTCTTTTTTCTTAGGATAGCTTGAATCGGGATGAACCGATATTCTGTGAGCCCGCAAACCTGTGATACCGGAAAAAATTCTACAACAAGATTCATTAACACAACGAAAACTTTTGCACTAATTGTGATGTAAAGGGATATGGCTGAGCAAGAGTTTATTAGAGCCAAGAGATAAGCTGCAAGCAAAACACGTCGCCATAGTCACGGCCTTTGAAAAATTCGATTCGATAATTCGATAGGCTCATGAAATTATTATCTGTCAATCGAGATGCTGTCTAGCGACTACAGTTTGCAACTCTTGAGCAAGGAACTTGATCCACGTTATCGCGTTCTCGAAATCGTCATTGATTCCGAAGATACCCCTTTGTATCAATTGCCAGAGGATCTTACTCCTCTGAGGATACTTGCAGTTCGTCGCAACGAAAACTTTAAAAGTTAAATCGACGGCGTCAATATAACTCTTCACTTCATAGAGCGTGTCATTTATCGCGACGTAACAGGCTTGAATGTCCGTCACGTTTCCCACGACGATCGGTGTGGGTTGAAACGTTAGGCCAGTTTTGTGCAGATTGGCCTTCACTTTCGATATCTCGGACCTCAGCTCAGCTGCAACCTTAAATGACAAATACATTTTTTAATCAGAACTTGATAATTCTGAATGTATTTATAATATTATAACTCTAAATTATTTACCGGAACTCGTCGGATGAAAGAATCTCGGCGTTCTTGCAGAGATGTCCTTGTAACAGGTGGTCCTGACTTATCGTTCTCGCTCGTCTTTTTTTTCTTTCCCGATTGATCTTGTGGCGCGATAACAGCGAGCAGATAGAAGAGGACTGATGCGTGTTGGTCTGAGGAGAATAAAAAAATCAGCTTAATCGATATCCCTGTTTCTCCCGTAATTTTGCGAAACTCATCTTACCAGTCTGTTACGTCCCGAAACGAAGCGAGACACAACTCTTCTTAGCAACAGCGCATCGCTGAGCTCATCTGGGGTGCGATTTCACACCGCAGCTGCGCTTTGCGATGCGTTGCAGAATTGTATCCCTCGATATACTTTTATATTATATCGCCGAAGAAACAGAGATCCGCGAGGTATGAAGTTTCCGACACGCTCAGCGATCGCAAGATCTCTGCGCGTGGCGTGGACTTCGCACCTCAAAACTGCAGAATCGCAGATGCCGATTCTGCGAGACTGTCAACTCTCTCGCCCTTTCGACGATCGCGTAGATCCTCGCAAGATCGAGAAGAATTCAGTCTCTAGACAGCAGCGATCAAAGATAGATCGGTCTAGAGGTCTCCACGACCTTGTGTCACATAGGTCTGTAAATCTTCGTCAGTTAACATCCGGTACCGATACAAAGATAGTAGCAACAGTATCGGGAACGTGGCTTCGTAGTGTGTTCCGCCGTGTTGTAAATCGAATCGTGTTAGTCTTAAGGCCCCGAATTGTGTTCACGCCGTTCGAGTAATTCTCCGTCGGTCAACACCCGGTTCTGCTACAAAGATAGTAGCAACAGTATCGGGAACGCAGCCCTGCAAGTCCGTTCCATAGTGTCGTCAATCAATTCGGAATTAATTATAAATCATAAAATATCAAAGACTCTGTAGAGACAATATAAAACCGAGTAGTGTGTAGAAAAGTGTATTTCGTAGTGTGTAGTAAAAACTAAGAACCCCCGCCGGGAGAACAATAACTGTAAGTACGGGAATGTGTATATGTGTGTGTATGGACGAATGAGAGCGACTCCGACTCCAACCAACTTGCTTACCAATATTGCGAATCGTGACTTTTGTAACTTCCGATTATTCTATATTTTCATTCAATATATATACTCATATCCTTGTTTATATAACATTCTCCCGCTTATTATTTTATTTCGAGACCTCTCACTCTTTCACAGGTATCGAGAAACCGTGCCCATTTAGGGACGGAGCAAAGCGCCCGCCAAAAATAAACTCTGCACTTCTCGCGGAGATTTGTTTACGGCAAGCGAGAGCGAGCAAAACTCTGTCTCTCTAGTACGTAACAAGTCGATAGGGTTGGCAATAGTAACGCGAGTACTTTATCTTTTATAAGATCCCATCTCGAATGGAGTGCTGTCGATTGGTTTGGATACATACGATTAAAATTGCAGTAAATCTACGGAAAATGAAAAAGGTAAATATCACTCAAAATGTCCGTTTGTATTATATTGAAATAATCGATATTCGAAATCTGTGCATTATCTTGAAAACGGAATCTTTTCTCGATCAACTACGAAGCATTATTACGCGATTCCTTCACCCGACGCGGCCGGGGTCAGTGGCTGTCGGGGTCCACAAATAACGAATTTCTCGAACAACTAAAATGTTGTTGGGCGCCAGCCGCCATGTTGTCGACGATTCTTTACTTTACGATCAATTTTAATAAACTTTGAGACTTCTCAAGGGGGATTGAAGGGATGACCCGCAAATATTAATTAAATAAATTACGTACGCAGTGAGTTTCCAGGAACATTTTTAGTACAGGTTTTGTGCTAATTTGTTCAGTACTTACATGTTTCACAATTTTACACAACACACAGACGAACGGATTCGACCTTCGGACACAAAATCGTTTTATACGGTTGATAAACGTGTATATTTTTCCTTCCGTCTCGGGAACGCGATGCACGCGTTGATCGTGGGTGTCAGGAGTCTCGAAAGGACGAAAACGGTTGTAGACACAGTTGAAAATCACTCGGAAAGACTTTTATTGAACCAATAGAAATAATGTAACTATTCAAGAAAATATAACTCGCACACTCGTGTGAGAAATATCGCGAGACGTTTCTCGCCGTACGTTCCCTCGATTCGCGGGATTCAACACGATGGCACTCGATGTGCGTTGCGACTGTCGAACTCGCGAGGCCGTATCCTCGCTATCGGTATCGTCCGTCTTTTACGTCTGTCTCGTTCGGCGTATCGCACGAGAGTCCCTTTCGTGCTCCCGTTTCCGCATTCCTCGCGATCCTTCGCATTCCATCGGTAATTATCGCTAATAACACTGGACATACGTTTGGCTCGGTGATTCCGACTCACCTCGCCTAACCCGTGAATCGCGCGCGCGTTGCGAAAACGTGTGTTTAACACGGTCAAGTTAGTCTCCTTTGCGAGCTGCTGTCCTTCGCGAGGCCCGAGGATCGAATGAGTTCCGACGGATTTTCGTCGATGAGCGAGTTCGATCGAGAGCGATGCGGTGCGCGTGGACGCTAAGTACAGCGTCACCGTGTCGATAATTAGTCGCCCTTTTCTATCGACTTTCGATCGAACTTACCTTTCGCTGTTCTATTTCTAGGCGCGTTTCGTTCGTAATTTTTCTGCGCGTGACGCTGCAGCAATTACTGGGTTTGTTACAATCTGCTTACGCATTTAATTACGAAAAGTCGAGAACAAGAAATAACTTACCAAATGAACGCCCTCCTGCCTACGGAGACCGATGAAGCTGGCGTAATAATGGCGAATCGTCGTTTGAGCCTTCAAGAGAATCATTCATCGAGCAGCAAACGTATCTTTCCACAACGTGAGTACCTCGTCGAGTGGAGCACACTTTGACTCCAATAATTTTAGTTTTTCGGCATCGCTCTCTAAAGAGAATAATCAACATATAAGTTACTCGTTCTCAAATAATGTTACGCAAATATTAGCTGGGAATGAGAAGCCTCTCAAAAACTTACTATTCAAAGTCACCGACTGTTTCGCTGGTCCATTATTGGGATTCTTCGATTTTCGAGCCAATACACCTTGTTCTCTCATGACACTCTTGACGTAATTGTAGTGGTCCCACTATTTGCCGCACGGATCTTTTCGCATTCCGTTGACCATTCGAAAAGGACAAGAGTATCCGCTTGCATTTTCCGAAGGAAACAATCGGACGATTTCCTGACTGTATTTTGACAGCTGTTCGGTCGAAATCCTATGAAAATAACAGTGATAATTACATGTGATCTATTCTCGAACAATGTATATAATTCAAAAGAAATCAACGCACGTGATTTCGTTCAGTTTGTCTCCTCCGTATGGCGACAAAGTCATCAATGCTCTGCGAACTTCTATGTCGATGACGGAATTGACCAAGTGTTTTCTAGGTGTTGCGCTCAAAAATAATGTAGGGAGGATATTACTTTTAATGTACGTTATAACAAAATTCCGTCGAGAACAATAAATTCGGGGACTCTCCCGCTGCACGGCCACGCTACCCGTTCGCGTCCTCCACGATGAATGCCCTCCACCGCATGCCCCGCCGTAGCGGTAGCGTCGGTCCGCTTCCGTCGTTCCGTCTCGTCGCAGTGTGCCCGCGCGATATGGCGCCGCTCAAATTTTCTCCTCTCACATTCGGCCGTTCCTGCGAATGACCCGTCCTCGGGTCCTGCCTCCGTGACGATCCTACGCACCATGATGCTGGTTGAAGCTGAAAAATTCGTTTAGATACCGTTTTCCCCGATTAGCACCCGGTTCTCTGGTAACAGTAGCACCACCATCAACCGCAACTTTCAAATCTCCGTGACTTCCCACGATTCATGATCCAAGCTTCGACAGGAGCCTCTCCACACTTGCTCGGATCACTACGAGGCAATGCTAGACTCCTGTCTTCAACTTAGTGGTCCCAGCCTACGCCAAGAGAACCCCAATCCACGAGCTCGACCACAAGAGCTCGCTTCAGCATGCTGGGTACTTGACTTGGCTGAATTGGTCCATCGCCCTACCATAAGGATTTTCTCATCTACATCAACTCTGACCAGGAGTCATGGCTAGAGTCGTCCTCTACGACCTGGGCGTTTATTAATTAGAACGGTAGGGTAAAACTATCCCTTAACCAACAAAAGCGGAACATAACTTAGTAGAAGCATGCATTCATTTGTTTACTCTAGACAACGTACGCAACCCCCCCCCCCTTTTTTTTTTTTTTTTTTGGACTGGTACTTCGTACGATATCTGTCTCCGATGCTCATGGTGAGCCACCGGCTACGGTTTGAAACTTCGTTTCACCAGCTAAGGTTCGAAACCAATGTTCGCTGATACTTCTTCATCAACGAATGTATATAAATCGTTCGACGTTACCTTTTTGTTCCTTATTCGAGAGCATCAAAAGTGACCCACTTTTGCAGATGGTCCACCGCGATCACGCTCTTCTGGCCCCTGGCTTTCTGCATCTCGCGTAGGTCTTCTACTTCATAGCGGTCATTGGGCAGCACCGCGGTAACTTTGAACGGTCCCTTTGCTTTGGCCATCAGCTTACGGCTTTGTCCAGTTGCCGCTGGGTTTGACGCTACCATTACAACGTCCCCGACTGCGTACTGTGGTGGTTTGAATCGCCGAGCATCGAATCTGACTTTCTGTTGGGCTTGTTCCGAGTCGGTGCGTTGTTTCGCGTCCCGTCGCAGTGTTTTCAGATCAATTTGATCGAGCGTCGACTGGATCTCGTTTAGCAACGCAGCATCCGCAGAGCTGCGGGGCTTGAAGCCGTACAAGAGTTGCGCCGGACTTTTCTGGGTCGTACGATTAGTGGAGCTATTAATTGCGCTCTGGACTCTTTTCAATTCACCGTCCCACCGATCCTCGGGGCCGCCTGCCGTTGTGGAGGCGAGAGAGTTCAATACTGTACGATTTAGACGCTCGCATTGTCCGTTGGCTCTTGGTGTTGCCACAGCGTTGAGTATGTGTTTTATTCCATACTCTCGGCAGAACGCTGTGAAACTATGCGACGTGAAGCAGCTCCCTCTGTCGCTAATAATGCGTGTAGGAACTCCGAATAGTGAGAACAACTGATCGAGCGCTTTGATTACCCATTTCGTTTTGGTATCGCGAACAGCCTCGAGTATGCAAAATTTCGTGAACCCGTCTATAATCGTTAATATCTGGGTGTTCTTATGTTTAGTACGAATAAATGGACCCAAATGGTCTAAGTGTAGCGTGTGGAAAGGGATGGCGACCTTCTCGATCGGATGTAAGAAACCCGGCTTGCGGCCTGACGTCGACTTATAATAAAGGCAGTTAAGACACGCTCGCACGTACTTTGTGACGAACTTTCCCATCCCCTTGAACCAATAGTTCTCGCGTATCTTTTCGATCGTTTTTTCGATTCCAAAGTGTCCTTGATCGTCGTGGCACATTTTTACTATGTTAAATCGCGACGCGCGAGGGACCAACCATTTATTTCCCGTTTCGGTGCGACGGAAGATAACGCCCGCTCGCAGATCGTATTTATCAAAGTATTGTTTTGTGTCAGGCTGTACATCACCAGACTCTATGATTTTTCGAATTATCGTGATGTCCGGGTCTTGGATCTGTGCCACCTTAATCCATTCGCTATCGGTTATGTCAATAAGCAAGCACTCGACAGGATTTCGGCTCAAATAATCGACGTGAGCCGCCTGGGCGCCCGGTCGATAAACGATCTCGAAGTCAAAGTCCTGCATGTAGACCCACCACCTAGCGACGCGAGGCTGTATCTCTTTCTTCGCGGCCGTTGCTCGAATAGCGCTGCAGTCTGTTACTACCGTAAACCTAATACCTAACAGGTAAACGCGAAAAGTCTTGAGCGCCGCGTATACCGCCAATGTCTCTAAATCGTACGAGTGATATCGTTGCTCTTCGACTGAAGTCTTACGGCTATAATACGCTACGACCCTTTTGTCCTTATCCGATTTTTGTAGCAACATAGCACCGAGTCCAATCGCGCTGGCGTCTGTGTGTATCTCTGTTTCGAGCTTGGGATCGTAAATGGCCAAAATAGGTCTCTTCGAAAGTATTTCTTTTACTTCATCGAACGCCTTTTGCTGGGCCGCGCCCCATTCCCACGGTACGTTTTTTCGCAACAAATTCGTAAGAGGAACAACCTTCTTTGCGTAGTCCCGAATATGCCGGCGAAAATACCCTCCTAAACCTAAGAACTGTCGAACCTGCTTTACCCCGGTCGGCACAGGTGCTTTCGCGATCGCTTCGATTTTATTCATTCCCGGACGGACCCCTTCAGCGGATATTTCTCTCCCGAGATACTCGATAGTTTCCATAAAAAATCGGCACTTCGCGAGATTCAATGTGAAGCTGTGTCCCTTCAACGCTTCTAAAACCGATTGTAAACTCGCGAAAGCCTCCTCGAAATCTGTGGCCGGGATTAGGATGTCGTCCATATATACCAAAGCGCGACCGAATCTAAGGTCACCCAGTGTTTTGTTCATAGCCCGCTGAAAGACCGATGGAGCGTTCGCGAGTCCGAAGGGCATGCGCAAAAACTCGTATTGCCCGTCAGGTGTGATAAACGCTATTTTTTCAATCGACTCCAAGTGCATCGGGATTTGATAAAAGCCCGACAGGAGGTCAAGAGAAGTAAAAAGGGTCTTTCCCCCGAGTTGGTCGATTTGGTCATCGATTCGAGGTATCGGATACTTGTCGCGTTTCGTTATCTTATTAAGGGCCCTGAAATCTACGCACATACGCGATTCGCCGTTCTTTTTGCGCGTCAGAATGATGGGACTTGCATAAGGCGAACTGCTCTCTCGCACGATATCATTAGCCTCTAATTCAGCGATAATTCCCCTAACCTTTTCGCGCTCTGCTAGGGAGAGTTGGTACGGTCGATGATAAACCGGCTCGTCGTTAAGCAGTTCAATTTTCATTTCCGTCACGGTTGCTTTGCCTATCTCCGTCATGTTTAGCGACACATTCCCTCTGAACCGATTTAGAAGCGATAGTAATCGTTGTTCATTATTCGCGTCGAGAGCCGGACACGTGATCTTCTCGATGTTGATATGAGATCGACCGTCCGCGCTTACTACATTTACGCCGAGAGGTTCTACTTGTTCGTCAGTGTCTGGTACTTTCTGTACAGTCACTTCGTTCGCGCCGATTATAACCCTGATGTTAGAAATCGCGAGAATATTTCTACCAATCAAAATGTCGCGCGAAAGATGGTCGTCGGGCACTACGTATACTTCGATTTTGAAAGGCAACCTGTCTACAACGAAACTGATTTCCGCGCGACCAACTGGTATCGATGCCGTTGAGTTAAATGCTAGTAATGGTCTATCGGCCCCGAGTAGCTCCAAGTTTAATGCTCGCGCCATTGTCTCCCGCATGACCGAACAGTCGCTTCCCATGTCAATCATGCACTCGGTGTTTATACCGTTTACGCGACAAATTCTAATCGGTTTCTCGACTTTGGTTAAGGCGCATACGTTTAGCGGCGACGTGTTAGTCTCGGTTAGTCATAAAGTTTTTTTAGCATCCTTCTTTTTTTTTTTAAAACATTGTTCTTCCACGTGACCCGGTATCCCGCAAAATCCGCATTTCGGTTTTTCTCTCGCAGTCGGCGGCGCGCTCGATTTCTCGACAATCGGTTGCTTAGCGTCGGGACATTTCGATTTAATGTGACCCGGCTTTCCGCACGCGAAACATAACCCTTTCTCCTTGCGTTTGTTTTTCTCGATGATTTGATCCCGTACAGGTTGTTTAACTTCTTTAATTTTCGATGGCGCTGCGGCGAATACAGCTAGACAACTATTCAAGTCCGCGAGAGTTTTGCAACGAGCTGCTAGTACCGTACGGCGTATGCTCTCGTCATGGATACCGTGAACGACCGCGTCGCATATCTGACTTTCCGATAAGTCTAATTTAAGCTGATTTAACTTTCCCGTTTTTAAGAAACAGTAAGTCTGTAAATCTTGACCCGGTATACTTGAATAATTCGCCGCGATTTTAAGTAACTCGCCGAAGCTTGCTTCCCCCGAAAACTGTCTACTCAAAGCCACGGTAAATACGTCCCACGTCAAGATCGGTTCAGCGAGGCCGTCGTACCATAACTTCGCGTTACCGCGCAATTTACATACAGCTAGATAAAGTTTCGTCTTCTCGTCCCAATCATACATTATCCCGCACGTATTGACTTTTTCCAGCCACAACGCTGCTGTAATATTTCTTTCGACCGGATCGAACTCGGGTAGGAACTTCGCGTTCATGAAACTATTCCCCTTTGGACCCGATCTCACCATACCTGATAGCGTCTGAGCGAGCCTCACAATGTCTGACTCTTGCGTGTGTCTTACGGATTCGTTACGGCTATTCTCAGAACCGCGGATCCTCGATGTGTCGCTGCTCGAAGATCTGACACGTCGATGTTTTCGTGACGATCTGTACCTACTCGACGAACGGCGTTTTCGTTTTTTCGAGCGTCCATGATCGTCATCTCGACGGCGTCGTGAGCGTCCCCGGTCGCCATCATGGTGTCGGTGTGTACGTACGCGTTGATCGTTTCGATGGTTGTCGGGATCCATTCTCTTGAGGTTTTTATGATATTCTCTTTTTTTTTTTTCGCTTCAACTTGTGTGGGTGGGGATGTATCCCACTTCTGAACTGTAGGGAGGATATTACTTTTAATGTACGTTATAACAAAATTCCGTCGAGAACAATAAATTCGGGGACTCTCCCGCTGCACGGCCACGCTACCCGTTCGCGTCCTCCACGATGAATGCCCTCCACCGCATGCCCCGCCGTAGCGGTAGCGTCGGTCCGCTTCCGTCGTTCCGTCTCGTCGCAGTGTGCCCGCGCGATATGGCGCCGCTCAAATTTTCTCCTCTCACAATAAGTTATTATGTAAGTAGTATAAAATTGTTCAACAAATTTCCCGGTACCCCGGTTTTTTTTTATGGAAATGATTCATTCATTTTTCTGAATACGTTTTCAGATTTTTCTGAAGGCTTTAAATTTTTTTATATAGGAATAATGTGTGGAAAAACACAAAAATTCAGTCTTTAGAAAAATCTGAAAACATCCATACGTATTCAGAAAAATGAACGAATCATATTCATAAAAAAAAAAGTTGGGTTACCGGGAAATTTGTTGAACAATTTTTTTTTTCATCGATTTGTTATTAACATTTTGGAATCATTATTATGTAAAATGAATCTTTCCAGTACCTGTAATATGCATGTATTTTTTCAGAATTTTATACCATCGAGAAGTGTTTGTAATTCTCTCTTAGTTTCGTCGAAATTTTTTCGACTTTTTACCTTAAAAAAAAAAAAATAAATAAATAAATAGAATTCTGAAGAGCCTGTTCTTACATAAGAACGGCAGACGTTATTATTTCTCAGCGCGGAAACTCTTAGAAGACTCATCAAGAGATGCGGCAGCGTCTTGACGCCAAGTAGTTTAAAAAGTTAAAGGTCCGCGCGCGTCGAGCGCTACTGTGTCCTTATACGCCAATATCGTACCCCCTAAGCTTTGACATTTTTTTTCGCGGTAACGAGACATCGGATCTAAATTCTAAAGACACTTTCATGATATTCAAGAGATGCGGTAGCGTGTTGACGCCAAGTAGTTTAAAAAGTTAAAGGTCCGCGCGCGTCGAGCGCTACTGTGTCCTTATACGCCAATATCGTACCCCCTAAACTTTGACATTTTTTTTCGCGGTAACGAGACATCGGATCTAAATTCTAAAGACACTTTCATGATATAAATCGAATACAAGCTTTAAAATGCGCTTGGAATCAGCCCGATCGGTGCGCGAAATGATGAGATATCACGATATCGCCCGAAAAATCCTCACTTTATAAAAATTATTCTTCAGAGATTTTTTCGACTGTCAGTTGTTTGTCCGATGTCCCATGATGCCTGTGTGTTGCATTCGTGCGTCCATGCATGTGCCGTGCATACACAACGGTATAAGCGGAACGAACGATCAGCGGTTTGCAATTTTCCAAGTGTCAGTTCGTGAATACAGCAACTAGTAATATCCGTATCCGCGATCCATAAATAGTACGCTCACATTGAGTGATTGAAAAGAAGGTTAATTAGAGGTTATTTATAATTTCATTTTTTCGTGAAAATTAGTAAAAAAAGACCTTCTCGTGCGGCTAAAGAAATGGGTCGTTCGTCTGATAAAATTGTTCCAATAATCGCGGGCGAGAGGTCATTTTAATTGATAAATATTATGCGAGTGATATAAGAAAAATCGTGTCATGCGGATTCTTAACGTTATCAAGTAATAAAACATTTTTTTAAAATAAATAATGATAAAATAATAAATTTAAAAAAAGAATAAAATAAAAAAACATTTTTATGCAAAAAATGGAAAAAATGTCGCCAAGTAGTTTAAATAGTTTTTAAATAGTTTTATGAAAACAAAAAACTCGTACAATAATCAAAAATCATATGAGCCAAATGAAAATAAAAAAAAAACTTGGCGAGTCTTTAGAATACAAATAAATGTAGTTGCATCGAGAAAAAGGACGAGCAAAGTTTTTTTTTTTTATTTTCACTTGGCTCATATGATTTTTGATTATTTTACGAGTTTTTTGTTTTCCCAAAACTATTTAAAAACTATTTAAACTACTTGGCGACATTTTTTGCAAAAAAATGTTTTTTTATTTTTTATACTGATTACCGTAGGAGCTTATATTGAGAATTATATTCCGTTTTCATAGGACTGTTACATTAATCGATACAGAAAAAATACTGCAGTGGATGTAAACGTTAGGTTTAAAATATAGACTACAATCTCCGAGAAATCGGCATTTCTCGATGAATTCGACTGCGAGGGCTCTTCGACTGTCAATTGTGACCGAAATTTCCAATGAGTGGCACCCTCACACTTATAAAATAAAATTTCAAAAATATCAATTAAGAAAACCGGTACCCCGTTGGCCACAAAAATTCGTCTCGATCGCTTACTTATTTTTAAGGGCGCCAGCCGAGCATCGGGCTCGACGCGATCGGATTTTCAAAGTTCACGAAATAACGAAAATGATGACAGCCGACTAGTTGCAGCTCACAAGGGTAGAGGGGCGGTTCGTTGACTTGGCGATTTAACAATGGGGTACATTTCCAATAAATAAAACAATTAAAAATCAACAAAATGTTGGGAAAATCCAATAAATAAATTTATTCAAAGAAAAATATAATTCACTCGATTCGATTCACTTTTATCCGGGACGGTACCCGGGGTAACTCGACACAAGAATAAGATTTTCCCTACTAAAATTATCACCAGTTATTCAGTTCGCCGGCTTCAATTGTCTCGCCGAAAAATTAATAACAATTGCAGAAATAATAGTCCCTACTAATTCGCGGCTCGACGTACATCACGCATCCGACGGTACCGAAAGACGTGTCGGAAAAATACTAAAACCCCACTATGCCGCGTGATCACTCGGCGCGAAGCGGGCAGGTGACTCGTTTAATTTTTCGAGTTCGCATCGCGAGATCGAACAGCCAAAGCCGTCGAAGCACGCCTGCGATTAACTCCCGCACGTCCGAGTCCCTGTGAACCGCTCGTCACACTTATCTGAATGGATCTCTCGCGTAAATTAAATTTCTACTAGCTATGTTATTTTACCAGACGATCTCAAGACTCGAAAATAAATTACGACAAAACAATAAAATAAACATGAACAATACAAGAAAAATACGAGACGGGCCGTCCAACTATCGCAGGCCAACTTCCCCCTTAACGAGTCCCACGGGTCCCAGAGAGAAGCTATTCCAATACGCCTGGGACGAGTACCGTCATCGCGAAGAGTGCGCGCGGACACGCAAAAAAAAAATAAAATGACGACAAAATACAAAACGACGCGTCCGAGGAAAAAGACGGCAGCCTTACCGGCGAGAATCTGATGTTCGATGAGGAATTATCGGAATTGTGCCCAACCCACCGGCCCGTCGTTAATTCCTGAGCCGCGATCGGTCCGGTACCGAGGTGATACACCCTTTCGCGCGGAGTCGTCCCTTTGGCCATCTCGATCACTCGAGCACACGTCTTCACACCACAAAAGATACGACGAGAGTCCTCGAGTGATCTACGCTAATTTGTCTCGCGGTCTCGCTCTCCCCTCCCTTTACTAATATTTTCGGTACCCCGGTACCTGGCGACGCCCTACGATTATCGCGAACTATCGCTCGCGCGAAATTAATATTCGAACGAATACGGCGCTGACGTCCCGTTCGAACTATCGCACGACGTTTCGCTTGAAGAATCTTCGTATACGTCGGTGCCGGGGTGCAGACATCATTGAGACGATGCTGACATCGCTAAGCTGCGACTTCTCCGTTGTCGCTGCGCCCAGAGCGATGATTCTCGGTGTTGTAGAAGGATGAGAGAAGATGCGATGACCTCGTAGCGGTACCGTTAGCCAAAACGATACTTTTGTTCAATTCGTCCCGAAAATAATGACGGTAAACGTAGATCACTCGCCGATAAAGATCGCCTCGTTATAATCGTGAAAAAAGAATAAATAAAAACAAAGAAATTAATAATTTTATTCGCTTTCGTAATTTGGAACCCTTGAGATCGCTTGGGGACTCTGCCAGTGGGGAAAACGTGTGCTCGACGGGACCAAAATCCGCTGATGACCCAATTCTTGTAACGCGCCGAAAAAAACGCGTTACACAATATATAAGAGAATTCGGTTATAACACTTGAAGCGTTTTTTCTCTTTCCCATAATAGACAGAATCAATTCGTTATTGTCTCTGTACGAGAGTGAACCATTGGAGACGAGAAATTCGAGAAATTTTTTTTTCTTTCGTTTTTATTTGAGATAGGTATATTGAAACATTTGAAAAAAAATAGAAGGGTGGTTGGAAAAATTCGAGGTAAAATTTGATTTTTTTTTGGTTCGAAACATGTTAGAGATTTGAAAAAATTAAATTGCAGGTTCCCAATATTTAAAGTAATATAAATTAAAAAATGAAAAAAAAAAAAGCTGAGTTTTTTTTTTTCATTTCAAATCATCCCGCCACAGAATACTAACGTCGCAGCGTGTGCAAACTTTATCACGTCTGCTATGGAATTGTCGTCGGCTTTCAAGGTTTGACAGATAGAATGAATGGAAAAAAATAAATAGTCACGATTGTTTTCAATTTTATTTGGCAAATTGCAATAATTTTGATAGTCGATGATACTTCTTTGTGAAATTATAACCAAGTTTTTCAGTGCACACGTGAAAATTACGATTTTTATTATGAATGTGATTAACGTATTGCAAAATATTGTGAATGATTTTCGTTCAAAATATATTATTTTCGAAATTAAAAGAGCTAATATTTGTAAATCAATGTGTGATATTTCGTGTTTTATTTTTCGCAACCAAATTTTCTTTTTTAACATAATGAAGAATTGTTTTTTAGAAAATTAAAATAACATAACCTTTAAAATAATTCTTCACTAAAAATAATTGTAGAATAAAAATATTAAGAAATGTCAGAATGTCTTCAAATTTGCTGTGCATAGGGTTTTCGATGCAATGAAATATTGCTGAAAATTAGAAAAAAAATCGTTCGTAGGTTTCAGAATTGCAGCGCCGTACGGACATTTAACGGGAGAAAATGGATTTTTAAATGGAAAATGCCTGGAAATAATGTTCAGAGTATAATAATGTTCACCCAAAGTTACACTGTGATACGGACGTCCGAGAAGATAAATTCAGTGAAAAAGCTATTTTTATTCAACCGCAGGCTAAAAAAAATATTTCCAGTCATCGGAGTCACTTCAAATTAAGTACGCATGAAGTTGGAGGTACACCAAAGTAAATGCTGAAAAACTAATTTTTTTGGAGCATATGCTGCGGAGAATCCCCATCGAAAGCTGTGTGAAGAGGCCTCGATGGTCATTTTAATAGGCACTCCTCTTATATGTCTTGCCTACTGTTATAGTGAGTGCCCAAAAAAGAGCAAACATCGACGAGCGATGAGATCGAAATCATCAAGAAGACTTTCAAGAACGATAAAGACGGCGATGTTTTTGTATTATTTTATTAACGATGAATAAATAAAAGTTTTTAAATTTCAATTATCATTAATGAATTTTTCAGTTTTCAGTTTTCATTAAAACCGATGAATTCTTGCACTCCGCAATGTTCCTCGATGATTAGTTGAAAAGGAACATTTCCAATGTTTGCATCGTGTTCGTCAATTGCTGTCGCTGCGACCATAACGAACAAAAAAAGCTGCCAATTTGTAAAGAAAAACATTTTTTTTAGATATTTTCCTTCGCTGAGCGTGCGTCAAGTCGCACCTCACACACCATACAATAGTTTGTTTTATATATATTTTATCGGAGAAGTTGTTGAAATGTTATATTTTTAAGAAAATACTATACCCGATTTAAGCTGAAAATACTTCGCACGATCTGAACTTGATTGATTTCATTTCGGTTCCTCACGATGCACTGGATCCGTTGGCCCGTATAGTTCTCCAGGGTGAATTTAAATCGGAGTGTATTATAATATCTCCGCGGTACTTCAATACATCGCACATAGCCGATGATATCGCTTTATTATTAAAAACATAAAAACGTGATTATTCAGTGTAAATTATTTTATTTATTATTATTATTTAGTACGTTATCCTGGTAAACTCACACACTTCGATCGCCTATTCTAATGTTCTCAACCGTTTCAGTTGAAAAAACATAATCGGTCACTCCCCTTCTATAGTTAACCTTTGCTCACTCTTATATCGATGTAATCGGAATCAACGCGCCTTTAGTGTGTTGAGGAACGCGGGTATACGATTCGGCGGTAACATTTTGTTTCGCTTTTTTTTTTGCGTTTATCAATCTCTATACGAGTATCGCCTCAATTGTTTTTCGTTGCTGTGCTAACAAACATCTCGGCATTCAGCCATTTCAATACCGAGAGCGTCGTTGAAAGTATCGGTTTTTCGGAAACTATACGCGCTCAAATTTCAGTATATTCAAAAACATGGCGAGTGAAAAACATATTCAAAAACATACGGCCGAGGCTCGGCCGATTATTAAATTTACGAGCAGCAGAGCTTTGAAAGCTATTAGCACGCCGGACTACACAGTGTAAGTGTTTACTTTTTATATTGGGACATTGATTTTAATTTATATTGATGGATTCGATTTTATTAATTCTTATTAATTTATTTTTTTATTAAAATTATCATGATTAGACGTTTTTGTATGTATATTTTTTGCAATTTCAATGAATTGAGATTTCGTTGGTAAGTAGATCTCCGAATATAGTTATCTACTTCTCGCGTCGACAATTTCGGATTTCTTGGCAGGGGAAAAGAACTACAAAGAAATAATTAATAATCGTCCTGCCAACACAATCGCCAGCAGGGACGCGGGAGAGAGAATAATATTAACAATAAAATAAGGGAAAAATAAATGTATAGTGATCGGCGAACGCACTCGTTCATCGGCGGCGCGGGGGAGGGGAGAAGTTAACACTAGGGGAAAAACTATGATAATCACGAAAGGTCCTCACTCTATTGAGAGTGATAATACAAAAATAATAATAATGGAATAGCAGTAGGCAAAATACTAATTCAATAATGGCTGGGATAGGGGTGAACACGAGGGAAAAATTGTAACGGGGAAAAGATGGGGGCGATTCCACGTGGCAATGTGATATTTGCCGTAGAACGGGCTCGCCAAGTATACGGGGGGAGAAATATAGGCAATATTTTTTATAACAAATACTGTGACAGGAGAACTAATACATTATCCTCCTCGACGTCATATTGTCAAATTTACTCCTCGAGCGTTCATAGGGAAGCGTCTTAGAATAATAATAAAATATCTGTCAAATATAATAACCGCCGAACGAATACGCCACCGACAAAAGTATATCGTTAAACCCGTGGAACGAGAGCGAAATATTCGGCAACAGTGTACCTCGCGACGACGGGCTAAGAGAGAGACGGAGCGACAACACTGTCGAATATTTCGAGAAAAGCAGCGATCACCGACGCGTAAGACACTCTCTTCGCAGCTCTCGATCTACGAGGAATTAGCGTGCGAGCGAGGAGCATCAACCCTCGAGGAGTTCTATTATTTCGCGTTAATTGTGTTTTGTCAAACTTATCTACGTACCGTGAATCGATTGTCAAGTAGCAGCTACGGAGAGGAGAATAAAAACGTAAGTCGATCCTGCATTTATTGCTTGGTAATTTATTGTCGCTCTTGCCTTCCCGTTGTTCCTTGCGTTCCTTGAGGGTCCTCCGACCGGATCCCCCTGCGTCTGTCTCAAATATCTCATCGATTATTAGTTGCTGAATAACTAATTGGCGTCCAACGGAATTTATTCATTTAATAGAGCCCTTGCAGCCTTGACCCGAGCCGCGCCAGGTGGAATATTCGGCTAATGAATATTCTGTCTCAATACAATCTCAAAAAACAGGGACTTCATTAATTTGGGCGCCAGTTACCATTGGCGGGGTAACACCGTTAACTCGACAAACGATTGTTTCTATTAACTACTCGAAAACGTGGCCGACGGCTAGTCATGGAACAAGGGACAACTCAGGGGAGGAAAATCGAACTGTTGGCTCGTAATTTAATAACTTTGGTCACAAAATAATATTCACGGGGTTGCGGGGATGATGCGGGGATTTTTCGGGGATTTGTCGGGATGCGGGAGAGTGGGAATCTCACTTAGAAAGATAATTAACGGCTATACGCCCCTTATCACGTGTCGCGCCTTCACTTTATATGAACGCCGGGCAATGACGATAGTCGTTGCCTCGCGGAAATGCCAACCGTTTTTCTTCGCGAATTCAGTATAATCACGAGGGCCGGGGACGGGGATAACACAATCGATATGTGACAAGGGGATACGGCAACGCAAAGGTTCCTCACACTGGACGTTCCGGTCAGCCTTTCGCACACAATTAGCTATACAAAATTAATATAACATCACGCGCGACTCTCACACGTGCACACTGGGAGGGATCTCAATCGAAGCTGCGAGCCGGAAATCTTCTCCGTTATCTCCGGATGTCTTTTCGGACAGCAGCATCGTGGGGAGTCCTTGCGGTGAGTGAGAGAGTTCGGTATTAGTCGATAACGAGAGCGATCAACGGGCGTTGCGTAAGAGGGCGGCAGTTGGACGATGGCGGGCGGCAGGCGGCGGGCGGCGGTGGTCAGTGCGAGGCGATGGTAACACAGCAGTGGCGAGGCGCGAGGGATAGCGAGTCCCCTCGTCGACGCTCTCGCATCTCCCTCTACTGTTTCCCTCGCTCTCGCACTATTATTGTCATCTGATGATACGGTGCTCGTTGTCGACTCGTTGGGGGCTCGCGCGGGGGGACAAGGGATGGGGGGGGGGGGGGACGGTAACGCGTGTTACCGTACACGCACATTACCGCACATACATTACCGTACATTAGATACATTTTTTGTACCGTACCGTACATTAGATACATTTTTTTCCGTCTTTCGACCTTTGAGACTTTTGATGCGTCCGCCGCAACCTTAAAACAACCGCCCGTCTACCTTCGCGAGTATCGTAACCAAAAAGCAAGCGTGCTTATCAGATATATTTTCAATTGTAACGGGGTTTTCGTCGGAAACTTATATTCGAGGGGGGGGGGGGGGGGGGGGACAACGGGAATATTAAATAGTCGTAGGCGGTGAGGGGGTAGTTGACAAAAGAAATAGAAATTTATTATAATCTCGGAAAGGAATCTAAATGATCAAGAATAAATCGAATACAAGAAACTAAAGAAAATAATTGACCAGAATAACGCAAAATAAATCTTAACAATAATCGCAACTAAGTAATACGTGAACTAAAAATGATCCTCGTTGTTGGGAAGCCCACGAGGCAAACGGCAACGATCTGCGTGCCTCGCGACGACGCGAAAATGTCGGGGGTAAATGGGGACGACGTTGCAATGGTACGGGGCAATGGACTCGGGGGGGCTAAAAATGAATAAACAGAATCGGGGAAAAATATGATGAAAATAATCAAGAAATTCTACAAAATAATAATGACTCGAATAAGTAACAATTCCGCGTGTACGGCTGAGGGGAAGTTCGGGGGAAGATAATACGAGAATTCAACGGTGGTTGCCACGAGGCGATCCGCGAGGCGTACGCGATTCGAGGCAAGGGAAAATGTCGACGGGACTATCGGATATTCTCGGCAACGGGACGACGGGTCCTCGGGAAAATTACGGCGAAGATCGCGGGAAAATTGCTGACAAAAATAACTCACAAAAATATCTCAAAATGCGGGGGAAACTATTCAATTGCTATTCTTGGGCGCCAGTTACCTTTTACGGGGTAACGCCGTTATGCGATTCGACATGAGTCGACGAATATTCAAATTTACGCGAAGTTCGGAATGGCCGGCAAACTCAAAGGGGCAGCAGAGGGCTCAGGGGAGGGTCAACCGATCTGTGGGCTCGCAATTTAATGCCTTCGGCCTTTACACGATTTTCAGGGACTACAGGGCAATATACGGGGGGGAATACACGATTAAACGCACTTACTATAATAATTTCGAACGCAAGATACTGTCGCACGCCACTCACCACGTGCACAAGTCCTCGCCGGCAAATGGCGATACTGGAAAAAATATACGACAAAATACCGAAGTGAATACCGGTCACTTCACTGACTTTACTGCAGGGAAAATATCGGGGGAGAGTCGGGGGTAAATAATCATGCGGGAGGGAAAAACTATTACTCGGAAATATCACACACTCTGTACAATAATTCGGACGATCCTCGTACAATGGCGGAGACGGGGAGGATCGCCGACACTCGTGCTTATTCTATCACGGCTCGAACGAGGCTGAGGTAACGCTCTTCTTCTTTGCGGAAGTCTTCTCCCGCATCAGCGCGACGGAAGGCGGTGGTGAGAGAGAGAAGAACGGTACTCGACGTCGGTCGATAATTCGCTCGATCGACGGACGAGGTGTCAGATGGCGGCAGCGATATTGATTTATCGTCGCTCAAGGCATTGAGCGGCGAT
Source organism: Buathra laborator (assembly GCA_934046635.1). Taxonomy (NCBI): domain Eukaryota; kingdom Metazoa; phylum Arthropoda; class Insecta; order Hymenoptera; family Ichneumonidae; genus Buathra; species Buathra laborator. The sequence continues at coordinate 1,547,226 of OW203896.1, forward strand.
CGAGAGCGGCGGGCGGCGGTGGTTGGTGAGAGAGACGACGGGGCGGCAACGTTGGATTCGGACAGCGACGAATCCTTTCGTCTTCGAGCGAATATCTTCCTTCGCTGTTTCCCGCTCTCTCTCTCTGTCTCGTTCGTTGTCTCAGCATTTCGGGTCTCTCTCGATGTCTTGCTGAGCGTTACCTTATGCGCGGGGATACATGGCAGGAAGGGGGGGGGGGGGGCTACTATAATGCGCGCTTCTGTTAAAGGGGCTCCGTGGTGAGCGGAGCCTCGATTCGAGTTCGCGAAAACAACTGTGCGAATTTACTTCGTTACACAATATATCAGATATATTGATCATCATCTGATCAATTCATCGTAAAAAAAAAAAATGAATGTATTAATAATAATACATTCATTTTTTTGCTTTTATTTACGATGAAGTTCGAAACAAACCTTTGAAATGACAAACAAAAAAAAATGAATGTATTATTATTACGATGAATTGATCGAAACAAAACTTTGAAATGATTAAACTGAATGAGATTTCATTTCCAATCAAATTGCAAAATTCGTAATGAATATAACTTGTAATAAATATTTTTTCGGTTTCTGAAAACTCTCAAAGCGCTTTTTCTTTTGACAAAACTTTTTTTTTTACTCTACAATAGTAGAGTACAACTCCAAATAGACAGTAAAATACATTTTCTTATGAATTACCACTATTGGAAATTGTACGATGTGTTACGTCCAGCGTAACGACACCTTTATTTTTTCATTTTTTATCTTTTGTTTACTGCCTCTCACGAAACTTGAATGGATTTAAGAATGTCAAAATAACTTGTAAAGTAAAATGCTCTTTACCTTTCGGCCGTGATCAGTACCTACAAAAATCAATATGCGCGACTCAAGATAAAACAGGCAGACAGATCGACCAATCGATCAAATAGACTCTTGGTAAAAGCAGAACTAGGTATAAACTGGCGGTGGCAAGGTCAATTCCTGCCCCGTCTTCCGCTCCCTAGTTTCCAAAGAAACCAAAAAGAGAGCCAGCCTATGGTAATCTAGGATCTACTCGCTTCTTTACCGCTAGTAGGAGAGTCGTCGGCAAGGGGACTTACGTTCACCTGCCGCTGGGCCAGAGACCCCCGAAATAATGTTTCGGGCAGTTGCCACCACTCCAACGGTAACTAGCCAAAGCCGCCTGTGCTCAATAAGACCCCGCGGATAGAAAAGAGAGGGGCAATAGAAGTAGATACGGATCTCTGCAGGAAGGGGAGATGCACTTTTAATCGCTTTCAATTACTCTAATTATCTTTGAATATACGATTCAAAGGAAGTTTTCTGAAACTACTCGAATGACGAGAGGGAAAAGGCAAACGAAAGGAAATGAAAAGAAAATAACTATCCCAGGGAATAAACTTGTAACAAACAGGATACACAAAATCCTAAGCGCGAAATCGACAAATAGGCCAAGCAAAATGATTCACGCGATCTGTTTCTATCCTCATGTATATTCGAGATCCGGGTGACACATTCAGCGTGACCGGCGAAGTCAAAGACTAGAGAAAAGTACGCTCGAATAAAAATCAAATTACGAAGGCGAGAGCACATTACCAATTCATAAAATCACGCCACGGCACAAGCCTATGTCACCGAGGGGCCCTATGTCCATCCATTTCGAATAACCGCACGTACGATCGAGGATCCATGCCTAGCTGTAGTCTATAACCAATGCCCGCCCCCCTTTGGGTAATAACGACAAAATACCTCAACGGTTCTCCGAGAGACTTCTGATGTCAAAAAGGAGAGAGACAAATAAAGGTGCGAAGTTCCTCCTTAGCAACAATCACGCGATAAAGAAACAGTAGTAAAAGTATCAGAATTCTGCCGGAAACCACGTACCCCCGCACCACGACTGAAGAATATACTACTATGAAATCCTCACTTTTAATAAGCTTTACAAGACCAAGAGGAAATTATTAATATTCCAACTCGAGGTATCAATTCTTTCTTCAGAAAAGAATAAACATGCACGTAGCTATTTTATTGCCGAAACGTTTAATGTAAGTAGTAAAAATGTACACCTTTCAAAACAGTAAGGAACATGGGGGAGTCTATACTTGCGCATTAATTTATAAAACACCTCGTGTACGGGTCTAAACATTATTCTCACTCCACCAAGGATTTCAACGGCCCCGAACGAACAATCGATTCCGAGAAATTCAACCGCCCGAAACCTTGGAGATACGTACGGCAGGGCGGACTATACGCACTCTTACACCCCACTCTAGCCTCGCTGCTAGAGATGGGCCTCCCAACGGACAATCGATGCACGATCATACGATCAAAATCCCGCCTCGAATTTGTCCACCTCATCGAATGTATCCCCACCATGTTTTAGGAAATATCTTACATGTAACACAAACCATTGTCTTCATATACAAAAACAAGCGCCTCAGCGCCCTGCGGGCGCAGAGGCCCTTGTTGGTGGGCTCCGCCCCCCAAACCCCCCGACAAATGTCCCTAGGGGACATTTTTTAAGGCACTCACGGGGGTACACGTCGCGCTACGCACTCCGTACCAAGTGTGATTACACTTCGCGTTATGCGCTACGTATCGAATATGTTTATACGTCGCGCTGCGCGTTTCACCTGAACCTCCTGTGTGTTTTAAGATCGGAATATTGAAACAATTGAAAAGAAAGTAGAAGGGTGGTTGGAAAAATTCGAGATAAAATTTGAATTTTTTTTTTGTTTCGAAAAAAATTTAAAGAAATTTGAAAAAATTAAATTGCAGTTTCCCAATATTTAAAGTAATTTACATTAAAAATGAAAAAAAAACTGAGATTTTTTTTTTTCAAATCATCCCGCCACAGAATATCAACGTCGCGGCGTGTGCGAACTTTATCAGGTCTGCTATGGAATTGTCGTCGGCTTCCAAAGTTTGACAGATAGAATGAACGGAAAAAAAATAAATAGTCGCGATTGTTTTCAATTTTATTTGGCAAATTGCAATAATTTTGGATATTCGATGATTCTTCTTTGTGAAATTATAACCAAGTTTTTCAGTGCACCCGTGAAATTTATGATTTTTATTACGAATGTGAATGATGTATTGTAAAATATTGTGAATGGTTTCGTTCAAAATATATTATTTTCGAAATAAAAAGGGCTAATATTTGTAAATCAATGTGTGATATTTCGGGTTTTATTTTTCGCAACCAAATTTTCTTTTCTGACATAATGAAAAATTGTTTTTTGGAAAATTAAAGTAACATAACCATTAAAATAATTCCTCACTAGAAATAATTGTAGAATAAAAATATTAAGAAATGTTAGAATGTCTTCAAATTTGCTGTGCATAGTGTTTTCGATGCAATGAAATATTGCTGAAAATTAGAAAAAAATTCGTTCGTAGGTTTCAAAATTGCAGCGCCGTACGGACCTTTGACAGGAGAAAATGGATTTTTAAATGGAAAATGCCTGGAAAAACTGTTCAGAGACGTCGGAATGTCTTCAAATTTGCTGTGCATAGTGCTTTCGATAAAATAAAATAATGCTGCGAAAAAGAAAAAATTTGGTTCGTAGACTTCATAATTGGAGCACCGTACGGACATTTAGCGGAACAAAATTGAATTTTTATTTTGGAACAACTCATTAAAGGCTTCGCAGTAGTTTCAAAATGTTTGTGCACAATAGTCATGATGTGATAAAACACTCCTGCGAAGGAGAACAAAATTGGTTCGCACCATCCAAAGTTACACTGTGATACGGACGTCCGAGAAGATAAATTCAGTGAAAAAGCTATTTTTATTCAACCGCAGGCTAAAAAAAATATTTCCAGTCATCAGAGTCACTTCAAATTAACTGCGCATGAAGTTGGAGGTACACCGAAGTAAATTCTGAAAAACTAATTTTTTTGGAGCATACGCTGCGGGGAATCCCCATCGAAAGCTGTGTGAAGAAGCCTCGATGGTCATTTTAATAGGCACTCTTTGCCTATTGTTATAGTGAGTGCCTAAAAAGGGTATATAAACCACCAAAAACGCCCACTCAGGGAGAGTCAGTTGAGCCAGCGGACAGAGCGTTTTGCTGTCAAAATTTCTAGCCACCAGAATTTCGATTTTTCGTAAACTTTACTTTTCGAACTTTTGTAAAACTCATAGCTTTTAAGACATCGTTGATTTGTTACCGGAATTTTGTTCCGGGTTAACACCATAGAGATAATTCCACCTATTTCGATCACCTAGTTATTCCAACGTTTGTAAGGAATATTACGTGTATCATTTAACATCAATTTGTTTATTCTTCAATCATTAAAAGTGGTGAAACATAAAAAAAACGGTTGTTCGTGATTAATTCATTGTATACACGACCGCCGATCCACCGAATCAACGAGAGGAATCACGCAATCTCCCCGTCTTTCGCTGCTCTCCAATAACATCGTAAGTACATTTTTATTATTCTTGTAACCTTTTGCATGACCGTTTAATGATTTCCGTTTGTCAATCTCTTACGAGTTCAGTTTAAAGAAACACTCCGGTAGTACGATTACTCAGGTAGTCTCAGGGTTCGTAGACCCTTGGCACCGCGCGAGGGGTTAGAATACAGATTTAAATACCCTTTAGACTTTCGTAACGACAAGCATTCCTAGGGCTCTATCCCAAGCAACTTTCCGCGAGGTTAGGCTTAAAAAAGAGCTCACGTTGTCACCGGAATCGACTCCAGGTGTGGTAAAGATCGATTTTTCATCGTTCTGACCAGAGCGAGGCGATTAAAAAGGTACAACAGTTACCAACAAATTCTCGAGGAATAAAACTCGGTAGTTTGGACGTAACAGAATTTGGGGGCTCGTCCGGGATCACAGGATGCTTGCCGGAATAGAATTGTGTTTTAATAGACGTATTAAAAATTTTGTGACAACAAAAAGATACCAATGACGAAGACAAAACAGAGATAATAAATAAATACTCAATACTAAAACAGCCATTTATAACAAAAAAAACAAAGAAAATAATATATATATATATATATATTTTTCTTCATTTTTCCGAAATAAAAAAAGGAAATAATAGAAACACGGGAAACAAAATCGAATTAGATATCTTGAAAGAGGAGAAGTAAATATAAATGAATAAAAAAAAGAGAGAGGAAAAGAAACACATAATTGAATGCCTAACGTCGGATACGGGTATTTCACGCAACACTTATAAAATGGACGAATCGATTGACAAAGCAGATTTCTCGGAAAGGACACCGATGATTCGCGGGTCTCAGTCACAGAACGAGAGCGTAGGTTTAATCTCAGAAAGGCTCTCGATTGTCGATATTAGTACATCAGACCCTAATGCCACGCCTTTGCCATACGCAATTTCTTCCAATCAAGATAGTGAAAAGTTGTCTGCAAGACAAGATAAAATTATTGATATTGAAAAGATTTTGGAAAAGTCAAACACTTTGTCGAAGATGAGCGTAAACGAGTCCGATAGAAACTCCGAGGATTCCAGGGTAGACACAGTGATGCAGGAACACAAGATTGTAAAATTAACCATTGGAAAACATACTGGCAATGAAATCGATAATGTAGATTGTAACAATAGCTATCTCGATTTAGGCGATACAGAAATTATAGCTCAAACTAATGGCAGCAACGATAGTGTAGAGGTGAGCCAGCCTTGTAGCACAACTAGCCACGTATCGATAACACGCCCAAGTGAACCAAAAATACAGGTAACTGACTCTGTTAAAACAAAGGGTCAGAAAAAAACACCAGTTTGTCAAGTCTGTAAATGAAAGGGCCACATTGCAACTAAATGTGTCAGATTGTTTCCTCCCCCAGAGGAAAATTCTCGCTCAAACACGCCAAATGACATCGTGTGTATATATTGCGAAGAAAAGGGACACATTGCTGGTTATTGTTCTAAACTGCTCGCTCTTGCAATTGAGAACGCAAGAAATACTGTAATTACATGCCAGTTGTGTGAGATTCAGGGTCATACAGCTAAGAATTGTGTATACCGACAGGGGCTTGTACAGTTAGCGAATAATCAAAGCAAGCAAGTCCATGAGGACTCTCAAATCCAATTGATTGCCGATATTTCGTGTCAAATTTGTAAGAAACCTGGGCACCGAGCGTTCATTTGCCCTTACCGTCATGATCGAGTAGATTACGCTAGGGTTAAGCAGCGGAAAAATAAGGATTTTAATCAAAAGCGTGTCAACCGTTATCGACAGATGACTGGTCAGTACAGTCAAGATCGCTTTATTGAATGCATAAACATACGAAGAGATAGAGATTCACCAGTGAACCCCAACGATTTTTGAAGTGAAGGGCCCACCGGGATTCACTACGAACCGGAACCCGATTCACACCATCTCAGTAGTAATTTTAAAATATTCGGAATATCCAGAATAATGCAAACAAGTAACAATACCAAGAGAATAGTATTCCAGTGATCGAATTACATAAATGTAGAAATGAAATCCACTATAAAATACAGAATAAAGCGAAATAATAGTGAAAAAAAAAGGGACATGAGAGTAGGCGTACTAGACAACAGAATGACCTCACGCTGTACCAGTGAAACTATAGTAGTTAGAATTATTAAACAGGTCATGAAAATCGAAATCAATGGAAGTATTAGAGGAATTTTTTTTTGGGGAAACAACCACGGGTACGACACCAGGCAAACTCTCAGGAAAAATAGAAAAGGGAAATAGGAATTATGTGAATCCGAGATACGTGCCTTTAAGAAAATTAAATTCATGAAGAACCCCGAAATCTTTTCAGAGAGCAAATTGTTATGGGCGAATGTTGAACGTGAAGATTTAGACTCGTAGCCAGGGAATAAATTTTCGTTAGGAAACAGCGAGAGAAACAAACATACAAAGATTGAGCTATCGAAACTCAAGAAACGGCATCGAACAAATAATTAAAACAATAACGAAGAAGGTATAAAATAATAATAATAATAATAATAATATATACACGAGAAAAAAAATAACAACAATAATACTTAAAGTGTTGGAAACAAATAATGCACATGTGTATAAAGCACTAAATTATATGTGCAACAGGGACGGACATCCGCACAAACCTAACCTAACCCACTAAGTTAGTTAAAATATGGCAACGATAAAATAAATAAATTTAAAAAAAAAGAGAGAAACGAAAAGAATCACAATAAATAAAATGTATGGGACCAGTAATGGTATAAATAAACCCTTTCACGGAAGGACATTGTATTATATTTAAATTGTAGCTGCTATACCACAGAATCTGTTATATAAATTGTTGTACAATTTATTGTCTTATAAGTCCTCAAATAACGAAGTACGCGGATTTTTCAATTTGTCAAAATAAAACTCAACCAAACCGTATGTAATTATATTTTTTTTTGTAATTGAAAAGTTCACAAATAATTCATGAATTGGAAGTTCATTTGATACGTCGGAAATAAGATCTGATAAATACAACGTAATGGAAATAATTATTTCAACAAAGGGGTCAATGGAAAAATTATAAAAAAGAATGTTCAAGCCCTTCGGGAAGTTTGGAGTAGATATCGGTATTTGCTTCATGATGGTCAGAGTTGTAGATTTATTACCTAGTAAACTCCTGGGTTCCTATCCCAGTTAAGCATAGCCACATTTATCCTGAATGAACAGCGAGCGGAATAATATTGCATTATATATTTAATGATGAATCTAAAAATATCGGTATCGGCTCGTACTGCGGGTTGGTCATGCTGTTTTTTTAATTTTCTATGGTTAGTCGAATTTTTTTACGTGTGGAAATCGTGATCGGAAATTTTTATTTTTATGTCTCTTTCTTGTTCACGTCTATGCTGAATGAAACCGCTGAATTTCTCCGATGCGGCAGGAAGGGCTGGTAGATTTTAGCCTCTGAGTCATGACAGAAGAGAATTTATATTTTTGAGTCCATGCTAACCGAAACCACTGAATTTCTCTGGCGTACCTTAGCCTCTGAGACGTATTAATGGGGAACGATCAAGTTTTAGTAATTGATGCGGGAACCTCTTTGCTGTTTTGATGTTTATTTCTCTTTCTTGTTTATGTTCATGATAATTGATACCACTGAATTTTTCCGATTCGGTAGGGGGAAAGTGGTGAAGTGTAGCTTCTAAGACGTGACAAAAGAGAGTTCAGGGTTCATATCCATGCTAAACCAATCCACTAAACTTCTCCTATAGGGCAGAAACGATTGGTGAACTTTAGCCTCTGAGATTTACCAATGAGACATAAAGAGAATCAAAAGGGTTGAGATAAATTGACTACATGCGGTTTGAGTTTAATAGAATTGGAAAGGTGTAGATAAAGATGATTATACCAGATGAGGCAGGAAGAATCGAGAGAGTATAAACAAAACGACTGTAGACGATAAGAAGTAAGGATTCGGAAAAAAGATGAGACAAATAATTACACATAAAAAAAAAATGTGGAAAGTGGTTGAGACAAATTGATTACACGCGGATTGAGATTAATAGAATTGAGATGTTTAGATAAAGAAGATCGCATGAACCGAGATAAGGTATATATGAAACGATTATATACGGTTGAAATAAAGGATTGGAAAAATAAACGTGGGGAACATTTTTTATACATACGGTTGATATAAAAGGAAAAAAATAAATATATAATCATTTTCGGGACAAAATAATTACATACGGTTGAGATTAAAAAAAAAATACATAATAATTTTTGAGACAAAATAATTACACGCGGCTGAGATAAAAATAAGGAAAAGGGGTTGATATAAAAACGATTACATGCGGTTGATATGAAAATAGTTTATTAAGTCGAGATAATGGTAGTTAAACGAAAATTATGAAAATAGAAACTAACAAAAGTTGACAAGAAGTAATTGACAAGATAAGAGGCGTATAATTCAGAGGATCGAAACAGAAACAATTTACAAAATTGAAGTAACGAACAGATGACAAAAATAAATAGGTGGTAAATAGCTGTGGTATAGCCGAAAGAAAAGAAAGGTAGAAATAAAATTATTAGTAAAAGAAGAAGAAAAATATATAGATCAAGAAGAAACCGATCAAGACAGAGTTGATGTAGTTAATAATAATGCGGATTAGAATAAAGATGCTGATGAAAGAATTTAAAGGAAAAAGACGGTATAAAGTAGCGGGTATGAAAGGAGTAGGAAAAAAATGTGTTCCTGTTGTAATCCACAATTTCCAAAAAAAAAACATATCGTGGTCATAATAATAATTAAAAAAAAAAATTATTGATGTTTTAAACCGTAAATAGATAGTGTAAAAGCAACAAATCACATGGAGAAGGCTGCGCAGATACAAGTAAATAAAAAATGCACACATATTCTATTTATTGACTAAGAGAACTGGTGCAAACGGACACTGTAAGCATTTAAATACAGTCCATAATATCGGGACAAACAAGGAACGTGATCAGACATGGAATAACTTAAAAACAAAAATGAATATGCAATCACACCAACCAGAATCATCAATAAAATAAATATCATCATCCAATCACACATTTGGTGTAGAACAACAATTGACCGAATATATGTGTATATATTATGCAGGGCCACCTTCCTTGAAGGGGAATGTAATACAAGCGTTTGTTCCTTGAAAGAAATATAGACGGGAAACTAACCCAGATTAGTTTAGACAGATCATTATCCAAAGATTGAAGTAAAGCAAGTAGGGTCCGATACAAAGCAATAAATGATCAAAACTAATTCAAGACGATGTAAGGTACGAATTTAATATGCTGAACGAAAACTATTAATGTGAAGAGAAAATGCGACTTCAGTTAGTTGCTACAATAAGAAAAGGGCAAAGAAATTTAAGGAAAGCAAAGAAAAAAGAAAATGTTAAAACATAAATAAGTAAATAAAAATAGTTTGAAAACATAAAGAACGGAGGAACATAAATCAAATTAAAAACAAATGAGCGATAACGAGATACGTATACACGAATAGCGTTAAAGGGATTCAGAGTAGGAAGCGAGAACAACACCTTACACAAAAAGTTACAAAACCAAGCAATTCTTATGTTGATATATTAAATCAAGATAATTTGAGAATTTTAGACTCGACGAACACCAATTGACAATGAAGACGACAAATAAGGAGGAAATGCTTCCAAACTAACATCATCCACGAAAGAAGCGGGGATTGCAGCAATGATAAATATTTTGTGGGACCACAAGGAAAATCGCTAGCCGTTGTTAAATTAGATGAAAAGCACCTGGATATAAGCTACTGTTCACGTAACTTTATCTATGGGATGAAGGAAGTATAAATATGAATAACTTTTTTTCTCTCTCTCTCACAAATATTAACAATGTAAAAAAAAATATATATATATTTCCGTATGAAAGATTACTACCCGAAAGAACTTTTAAGCAGAATCCATATGAAAAAAAATAATAATAAAAATGAAAATAAAACTTCTCTAAAACCATAAGAACAAACAAAAGGGTAACGAACATTCGTGAAAAGTTACGGAGTGTTATGATCCACAGGAAATGGACCAACACCAATTAGCAACCTTTCTTCAACGACAGCATTGTCAGAGAGTTATGGGCCCATCGTCATAATGGTCACGGAATGAACGTCCTTGGCCTAAACTAGAATCATCCAACCTAATACCTGAACAGCGCGATCCAGATTACCTTACCAACAGAACGGAAGCTACACCAATGATAACCGGATGTTGATTATGAGTCATTTATCACATTACACCAATGCCATTTCCCGAGCTCACGTAAGAAACAGCACGAAAAATCAAGCTCGGCATGGGTCTCTAGAGGGTCCCGCCCAACAAACACCTTCTAATCAAAGGGAACTTGCTATTGGACGTCTGCTTTGAACAAGCAGAGCGCCATATCAATTAAGAAGCAACTGCGGTCTCAGTCTTTAGTCTTTTGTCCCACTTCAAAAGGACCAGTAAATAATAGTATCAAGGATACTCATAATTCATAAAAAAAAAAAAATGATGAACTGCTAAAATCAGTATACAAAGGAACTGAAGGGAATTGTTACGTCCTGACCCTTAATCTACACGTATTTTCGATTTATCTATCTTTAAACGATTTATTTCTTTTTATTAATTTCTCGCGCAAAGGAAAGAATCCAGACGCTAAATCATCCGACCGGATATCTAATATCGTATTTCGTCAATTCATATCCGCTCGCGACTTCTCGCAGAAACGAATATTTCTGTTCTCACTCTCGGAACTCTCACTCTTTCGTTTCACTGCCTAATCAGCATTTCGAGGTTTCCCTCATGCTGGATTTACCTCTTGCTTAGCGACAGCGCGTGTCGCGCACTGTCAGCATTTTCAGCCGCCTCGCAACGGCCAGTTTCAGTCATTCAAAAATGTGTCTTACATCAAACCCTTCGGTCGGACTCATCTTAGAGCGGACACTTCCCTCCGCGATTAAGTTAGATTATAATTTAGAGTCTCTTTCACACACACATATATACTTTCGCGAATTATTATTGTATTAATCGTAGCTTCGGTTAAACGAAATAAAACGCGAAGTTGTTAATCTCGAAACGGGATCTTTCGATCTTATTCGAGGAATCGAGCCCCTTTAAATCGTTAATATTCCCGAATTACGTTATCAAGTTAAACGCGCGCGTGACCGCTGCGACGATCGTCCAAGTCAACGCGTTCGCCAGTAAACCTCTGAGACGTAACAGGAATTAATAATATTCAGACACGATAATTATACACCAATATCAAAGGGCTAATAAATAATAGTATTAAGGATGAACACAGATCATGGAAATTATTTGGAGGAGTTTGACGCCGGGATTGTAAGAAAACTGGACCGATCAACTGCGCGATCAACCATTCACAGATATCGTATTAGGAAGAGTCATGTATCATTGAAGTATCCATGTACTTTTACCTTCACGACAGGACTATAGAACGGTCCCAATACGTGGAAGGAACGGTTGGCCCAGCCTAATCGAACCTGTGCCTCTTTGGAACAGACCCCGACTCGCTTTCGCAACAGATCGACTGCCTATTACCATTAACCGTGCTCCGTTACTACCGTGTCTAGGAATGGAAAATGTCGTGTGTTATTGGCGCATGTTGCTACCCCGGACGGTCGAGCCGAGGCGATACGTTTGGGTGCCCCCTGAGTGGAGAAAACTCACCGACAAAACACGCCGGCTGTGGGCACGCAGGCTAGGCGCCAACCCTGACCAACCTATTGTACTCGGTAGAACGCATTACTACTGGGAAAATAACACTATTATTCCTCACGGCCAAAACCCCGTCTCAATCGAATATTTGGGGCTGGGAAGATACCGGCACGTTGAACCGAACGAAGAGGGAAATAACGGTCATCTGGATATTCGTCCGAAGCACAGTGTCCCGGAGCCCGATCTCGTGCCCCGAGTTCACCGAGTCATCGTGCAGCCAGGTAACCACAGCCTCACACCCAGCAGAGAGAGGCTAATCGGTTCACGACTAGCGAGCCTCTACCGAGAGCCCGTTGACGCGTGCCATGGATACCAACGACTGCAACCTTACTCAGGGCCAGAGACAAGGATCTAAGGGAGTATAAGATAAATATAGGCAACCACACAGCAATACAATGGTTATGGGGTAATCAAAGTAAATATTATGCACGAAAAAAAAACAATAAACAATTAACAGGGGGGTAATCTAATACAGGAAGAAGGGAAAATAAAAAAAAAAGGAATGGAAATAACAAAAAAAATAATAATAAAACATATACACAAAAAAAAACAAAACAAAAAAAATACATATGTATAGAAAGGCTATCACGCTTACATATGGAGCGTAATGATAAAAAAAAAATATAATATAAAAAAATAATAAAGGAAAAAATATATAAACTTTGTGGGGGAAGTTCAAATCAGTAAGAGGGGAAATATCCCCACTTTTTAATTATTAATAACAAAGGTATAAGGTATTGGTATATAAAGGATATTGGGAATTTAAGACGCTTAAAGTAACGTCAATTATATTATCATTTACAGGATATGGTCCAATACACATTAATAATCACCGTCGACAATTCGTACGCAAAACATAGCAAACAACACTATTGGGCCATTGTTCCGGGAATTCACGTACCACCCGAATGGAAGGATGTCCCCGCCTGCATATTAGAGGAATGGGTCAAGAAAATACCGGACGAAGGTGGAAGGGCCACCATAGGCGGAGCGGTTTACATCTTGGAAAACGACCCACTGTTACCGGTGGGTCAGAAATCTCATTTCATCATGACCGAGGACGACGCTTTATTACACTGGAAAGCGGAAAGGTACGCTGCAGAGCGCGAGCTAGGAATTGCCAGGAACAACTTCGATCGGAGTCGCCTGAATAGAAGAAACTTGTTGCTCGATGGATTACTCGAGGACGAATAATATACTTAGAAATAAGAAAGCACGTCACTACATAATAGTGAACATAATTAATCAATACTACTTAATCAATAGGGAAATTAACAACCAATAGGACGACAGAGGAAAAAAATATAGGCTGAGCATACAAATAACTAATGGAGACTAGAGATCGGAAAAGGCAACGGAGGATAAACACAGACCGTTGGAAGAAAAGAGAAACGCGTAAAACGCAAGATAGATTATTAGTCTTCCACTAATAATCTTCTTAAGGGGGGGAGGTGTTACGTCCAGCGTAACGACACCTTTATTTTTTCATTTTTTATCTTTTGTTTACTGCCTCTCACGAAACTTGAATGGATTTAATAATGTCAAAATAACTTGTAAAGGAATGCTCTTTACCTTTCGGCCGTGATCAGTACCTACAAAAATCAATATGCGCGACTCAAGATAAAACAGGCAGGCAGATTGACCAATCGATCAAATAGACTCATGGTAGAAGCAGAACTAGGTATAAACGGGCGGTGGCAAGGTCAATTCCTGCCCCGTCTTCCGCTCCCTAGTTTCCAAAGAAACCAAAAAGAGAGCCAGCCTATGGTAACCTAGGATCTACTCGCTTCTTTACCGCTAGTAGGAGAGTCGTCGGCAAGGGGACTTACGTTCACCTGCCGCTGGGCCAGAGACCCCCGAAATAATGTTTCGGGCAGTTGCCACCACTCCAACGGTAACTAGCCAAAGCCGCCTGTGCTCAATAAGACCCCGCGGATAGAAAAGAGAGGGGCAATAGAAGTAGATACGGATCTCTGCAGGAAGGGGAGATGCGCTTTTAATCGCTTTCAATTACTCTAATTATCTTTGAATATACGATTCAAAGGAAGTTTTCTGAAACTACTCGAATGACGAGAGGAAAAAGGCAAACGAAAGGAAATGAAAAGAAAATAACTATCCCAGGGAATAAACTTGTAACAGACAGGATACACAAAATCCTAAGCGCGAAATCGACAAATAGGTCAAGCAAAATGATTCACGCGATCTGTTTCTATCCTCATTTATATTCGAGATCCGGGTGACACATTCAGCATGACCGGCGAAGTCAAAGACTAGAGAAAAGTACGCTCGAATAAAAATCAAATTACGAAGGCGAGAGCACATTACCAATTCATAAAATCACGCCACGGCACAAGCCTATGTCACCGAGGGGCCCTATGTCCATCCATTTCGAATAACCGCACGTACGATCGAGGATCCATGCCTAGCTGTAGTCTATAACCAATGCCCGCCCCCCTTTGGGTAATAACGACAAAATACCTCAACGGTTCTCCGAGAGACTTCTGATGTCAAAAAGGAGAGAGACAAATAAAGGTGCGAAGTTCCCCCTTAGCAACAATCACGCCATAAAGAAACAGTAGTAAAAGTATCAGAATTCTGCCGGAAACCACGTACCCCCGCACCACGACTGAAGAATATACTACTATGAAATCCTCACTTTTAATAAGCTTCACAAGACCAAGAGGAAATTATTAATATTCCAACTCGAGGTATCAATTCTTTCTTCAGAAAAGAATAAACATGCACGTAGCTATTTTATTGCCGAAACGTTTAATGTAAGTAGTAAAAATTTACACTTTTCAAAACAGTGAGGAACATGGGGGAGTCTATACTTGCGCATTAATTTATAAAACACCTCGTGTACGGGTCTAAACATTATTCTCACTCCACCAAGGATTTCAACGGCCCCGAACGAACAATCGATTCCGAGAAATTCAACCGCCCGAAACCTTGGAGATACGTACGGCAGGGCGGACTATACGCACTCTTACACCCCACTCTAGCCTCGCTGCTAGAGATGGGCCTCCCAACGGACAATCTATGCACGATCATACGATCAAAATCCCGCCTCGAATGTGTCCACCTCATCGAATGTATTCCCACCATGTTTTAGGAAATATCTTACATGTAACACGAACCATTGTCTTCATATACAAAAAAAGGGTATATAAACCACCAAAAACGCCCACTCAGGGAGAGTCAGTTGAGCCAGCGGACAGAGCGTTTTGCTGTCAAAATTTCTAGCCACCAGAATTTCGATTTTTCGTAAACTTTACTTTTCGAACTTTCGTAAAACTCATATCTTTTAAGACATCGTTGATTTGTTACCGGAATTTTGTTCCGGGTTAACACCATAGAGATAATTCCACCTATTTCGATCACCTAGTTATTCCAACGTTTGTAAGGAATATTACGTGTATCATTTAACATGAATTTGTTTATTCTTCAATCATTAAAAGTGGTGAAACATAAAAAAAACGGTTGTTCGCGATTAATTCATTGCATACGCGACCGCCGATCCACCGAATCAACGAGAGGAATCACGCAATCTCCCCGTCTTTCGCTGCTCTCCAATAACATCGTAAGTACATTTTTATTATTCTTGTAACCTTTTGCATGACCGTTTAATGATTTCCGTTTGTCAATCTCTTACGAGTTCAGTTTAAAGAAACACTCCGGTAGTACGATTACTCAGGTAGTCTCAGGGTTCGTAGACCCTTGGCACCGCGCGAGGGGTTAGAATACAGATTTAAATACCCTTTAGACTTTCGTAACGACAAGCATTCCTAGGGCTCTATCCCAAGCAACTTTCCGCGAGGTTAGGCTTAAAAAAGAGCTCACGTTGTCACCGGAATCGACTCCAGGTGTGGTATAGATCGATTTTTCATCGTTCTGACCAGAGCGAGGCGATTAAAAAGGTACAACAGTTACCAACAAATTCTCGAGGAATAAAACTCGGTAGTTTGGACGTAACAGATGTTATATTGATTTTTTCCGCATTGTTTCAGATGGTGATAAATCGAATCCTGGAACACTGGACTTCGCTCACTTTGTACTTCCAATGAGCCGCACTGGCGGATAATCTCCTAACTGCTTCGGCTATTCTGAACGCGCTGATGAATCCGATCTACAAGATCTATTTCATGTTTTTATCGTATGTTACTGGTCTACTAACACGGATCAACGTAGAATTCCAGTCCGAAAGCCCGAAGTTACTGCAGATTCTCGAGAAGGTTAGTGGGCTTTACAAGATAATCTTGAAGGCTTGCATAAAGAAGAGTGTCATCGACATCACTTCGTTCGAGAAGATATCGACGGAAACTTCGTCGAATTTTCGTTCACTCGAGGACATGTATATCGGTGCAAAAGTCGATGCTTTTCTAAAAAACAGTGAGCAACAAATCGAGAAAAAGGACTTGCACAGCTTCAGGAGTCATGCTCTCGATTTTTCACATCGAGTTATACAAACAAATTAAGAAGCGTTTCGATTTCAATAGCCCGCATCTTCGATTCGCATCAAATTTCACGGTACCGAACGCTCTTAGCGGAAATATCACGTCTATGATATTTTCTAGCACACGGAGAAAACAAGGGCCGAAAATTCTAGTAAAGAGTCACAGAAATCTGTATGCTCAGTGCTAGAAACGTATAGCATTTTTCTGCCAGTTCCGATTTCTATCGCTGATTGTTATTCGCGTATAAAAACGCATCCTATGCCGTATTGTAAAAAATGTGCATACCGCAATTTAACCGGCAACCTTCCTCTATAGTCGTGATTCCTATACAGTATAGTAAAAAGGATCCTTCTTCTGTTACAATTAGATGCATTCTAATATAAACGTGTTTCCTATATTGTATCGTAAAATGTGGGTATTGTGAATAAAAGTAGCGGCATTCCTCTATAAGTATATTTTATATTCGTATAGTAAAAAAGGGACTCCTACGTTCCAATAAGTAGTCCTATTTTGTTAGAATAATCAGCCCTCATACTACTCAGAGTGTACATCAGTGTTGTAACCCTTTCGATCCTATATTGTGATAGAAAATGTTTAGGATGTCGTTCCACTTCAATTTTCACTATACAAACTATAATTGTATAGTAAAAATTGTGTGTTGTCGAGGTATTTCAACTTATTTAAATAAAAAAGACAGTACGTTCTGATTTTGAGACATTTATTATTAATCACTTCGTAAAATAATGTTTTATTCATAAAGTACAGTTTATACAAACGTTTTGGCGATGTATTTTTTTCCATCGCCCAATCGCGTTTCATAACTTATTGTGCTTTCGCATTTTTTCGACCACTCCACACACTTATATATAATATATCTACTGTCTGCTACCTCGAACGCTTCGAAATGCGTATTGTAGTAGCAATTTAAACGATGGGCAATTACTAAGATTGTGTATTTTTCCTCTAATAAGAGAATGTCGACGGCATAGAACGACGGTCCGCTTTCTCCCGGGATTATTATTATAGATTTCGGTTTTATCGGATGACCTAAATAAATTATCCAGTTTGTTTGAAAAACGTGTTTATCAGCAAAATCGTGTGGTAATGCGGGACAAAACTCGGAATAGTTACTGATCGAACTCAATAGAACGCGCTTTCCAGGACCACTTTCGAATTCTGCGTATTGCTGAGGTTCTAACAATCGATAATTTAATTTAAGTTGATGCTTCAGGGCAATAGTATGGCAAACATTGATACGCGAAATCGAAACGTGTGATGTAACCTTCGCCTCCCTGTGCTTACTCTCCAATCTCATAGACGACATGTGCCATAATGGACCCATCAACTTCATAATACGGCCGTAATGGAGGAGTAAATGATGTTTCGGTTTAAGAGAATTCGGGAACATTTCGGTCAACAAAATTAAATGTTCGGTGATTAGACAGTCCAAAAAATCACAGCACCCATATTGGTATAATTTTGCAGTAAGAACTTGCGCAATTCGTTTTAAAGACAATATTAATTGCCAGTGACGATCTTCTTGTAGTACTAAATACCCGAGTATCATACTTACATTTCGAACTAAACAGAGCATTTCGACTGCCGACATTACATATTTTTGCGATTTGAGATGAGACTCCAACATTTCTGTCGGTAAATTGCGACGGTCATGTGTGCTGTAAGCGAAGCCATTTACTAGAGTGTTAAATTCATAAAGCGTAAAGAATTTCAATTTCAGTATAAAATAGTGCAGAACAATCCCGAGATCGTATTGGCATACACCTTCAAGAAAATCGTGCATGAAGTCAACAGCAAAATTTTCGGTTACGTGATAATCTGGGAACTTATGAAAAATGCAATTTTCTTTGATTCCTGTTAAAGACAGGTTGTTCAGCATTATTCCCGCTTCATAATTACGTTTATCTCTGAGATTACAATCGGTTTCCGTAAACACGCTGTTAATTCGATTTTTTTTTGTTACACAGAACCGGCACGAGTAATTTGAGTTGAAACTTTCGACGAAGCCAAGAATAGAGTGTAGTCCCAAATTATCTCCGGTAATAGCCGCTAATTTGAAATACATATGATGCGTTTGAACTGAAGTAATTTCAATGCCCTCCGTTTGTAAAAAATTCAATTCATTGATCGCCTCATAGAAAATCGCCGAGTTCCCGAAAGTCGTTCGGTCGAGTGTATTAAAAAGAATAAAAAGAAAAATATTCTCGAGCTTTGACTGATATGCCGGGGGCAAGCATGGACCAGTAACGTAAACCGCACCACATTTTGCGATTCCACGGTAACTTCCAAGCGAATTATTATTCGGGTAATCATCAAAGTACAAAATTAAGGGAAAAACAATTCGCCCAGCAAAATTAGTTTTTTTCTGCTTCCAGTAATCACCTTGAACAATATTTGTGATTATCTCGTTATTGGTGTACAAAAAATCTAGGTATTCATTAGTTTCGCGAAACCCGTTTGGTAATTCGAAGAACTTTGTCAACACACGCCGTAATGGAACGAATTCCACTGATACCGGCACCGTGGTCAACGTTTGAATATTTTTTCTTGTTATGTACTCATCGCGATGACCAATAATTTTTTTGAGCAGCCTTATTAATGTCTCTTGGTTTTCGAAATATCGTAGCCTGTTATGCTTGGAACTCAATGTTTCAAATGGATTTTGCATTTGTTCGAACATAGCTCGAAGTCGGTCGAGATTCTCCGGGCTTTCGTTGAGTGCTTCCAGTCGAGAAAATACCGAGTCGCGTAAGGTACCGAAAGCGCTTCCACTGAAAAGTAATGTTGTATCTTCGACGATACTCAGGACCCTTTTTCTGGGTAAGTCCGATACAGAGTATAATTTACCAACAAATTTTGAAGACTGCGTGTGCAACGATTTAATAAATTTATCGGGATTTTCATTGTTCCGTCCAAATTACCGAGTTTTATTCCTCGAGAATTTGTTGGTAACTGTTGTACCTTTTTAATCGCCTCGCTCTGGTCAGAACGATGAAAGATCGATCTATACCACACCTGGAGTCGATTCCGGTGACAACGTGAGCTCTTTTTTAAGCCTAACCTCGCGGAAAATTGCTTGGGATAGAGCCATAGGAATGCTTGTCGTTACGAAAATCTGAACGGCATTTAAATCTGTATTCTAACCCCTCGCGCGGTGCCAAGGATCTACGAACCCTGAGACTACCTAAGTAGTCGTACTACCGGAGTGTTTCTTTAAACTGAACTCGTAGGAGATTGACAAAGGAAATCATTAAGCGGTCATGCAAAAGGTTACAAGAATAATAAAAATGTACTTACGTTGTTATTGGAGAGCATCGAAAGACGGGAAGATTGCGTGGTTTCTCTCGTTGATTCGGTGGATCGGCGGTCGCGTATACAATGAATTAATCACGAACAACCGTTTCTTAATGTTTCACCACTTTTAATGATTGAAGAATAAACCAATTGATATTGAATGATACACGTAATATTCCTTACAAACGTTGGAATAACTAGCTGATCGAAACGGTGGAATTATCTCTATGGTGTTAACCGGGAACAAAATTCCGGTAACAAATCAACGATGTGTTAAAAAATATGAGTTTTACAAAGTTCGAAAAGTAAAGTTTACGAAAATCGAAATTCTGGTGGCTAGAAATTTTGACAGCAAAACGCTCTGTCCGCTGGCTCAACTGACTCTCCCTGAGTGGGCGATTTTGGTGGGTTATATACCCGTTTTTTCGTATAGGAAGACAATGGTTTGTGATACATGTAAGATATTTCCTAAAACATGGTGGGGATACATTCGATGAGGTGTACAAATTCGAGGCGGGATTTTGATCGTATGATCGTGCATCGATTGTCCGTTGGGAGGCCCATCTCTAGCAGCGAGGCTAGAGTGGGGTGTAAGAGTGCGTATAGTCCGCCCGCCGTACGTATCTCCAAGGTTTCGGGCGGTTAAATTTCTCGGAATCGATTGTTCGTTCGGGGCCGTTGAAATCCTTGGTGGAGTGAGAATAATGTTTAGACCCGTACACGAGGTGTTTTGTAAATTAATGCGCAAGTATCGACTCACCCATGTTCCTTACTGTTTTGAAAGGTGTCAATTTTTACTACTTACATTAAACCTTTCGGCAATAAAATTGCTACGTGCATGTTTATTCTTTTCTGAAGAAAGAATCGATACCTCGAGTTGGAATATTAATAATTTCCTCTTGGTCTTGTGAAGCTTATTAAAAGTGAGGATTTCATAGTTGTATATTCTTCAGTCGTGGTGCGGGGGTACGTGGTTTCCGGCAAAATTCTGATAGTTTTACTACTATTTCTTTAACGCGTGATTGCTGCTAGGGAGAAACTTTGCACCTTTATTTGTCTCTCTCCTTTTTGACATCAGAAGTCTCTCGGAGACCCGTTGAGGTATTTTATCGTTATTACCCAAAGGGGGGGGGGGTATTGATTATAGACCACAGCTAGGCATGGATCCTCGATCGTACGTTAAGGTCAAGGTGAACGTAAGTCCCCTTGCCGACGACTCTCTTACTAGTGTTAAAGAAGCGAGTAGATCCTAGGTTACCATAGGCTGGCTCTCTTTTTGGTTTCTTTGGTAAAACAATGGAGCGAAAGACGGGGCAGGAATTGACCTTGCCACCGCCGGTTTATACCTAGTTCTGCTTCTACCAAGAGTCTATTTGATCGATTTGTCGATCTGCCTGCCTGTTTTATCTTGAGTCGCGCATATTGATTTTCATAGGTATTGATCACGGCCGAAAGGTAAAAGAGCGTTCCTTTACGAGTTATTTTGACATTCTTAAATCCATTCAAGTTTCGTGAGAGGCAGAAAACAAAAGATAAAAATGAAAAATAAAAGTGTCGTTACGCTGGACGTAACATCAGGCGTTTCCGTTAAAGTGACAATTCGCGCGAACTCTGTTTCGGTGTTATTATCGGTAAGAAACACGTCACTATCTTCGTCCGAACTTTCTGATTCGCGAGGCAAATGCGGACTGAGCGATAAATCTTTGGCAGCCATAGGAAGCGCGATGCATTCGTTTGTTATTTCCTTCGCTGTATCCACGAAGTCTGTGACTTCGATAGGTTGAGCGTTCGATATGTCATCATGTTCACGCTTCTTATGCAGCCAAAATGACCAGTAAAGCGAGGAACTTCGACGGCAATCTTTTTCCGAACATTTGTACGCTTTTAATGCCGGATGGGCTAACTGAATGTGGCGAAGCAATTCACCATTCGAGTTGCACGTGTGTTGACACGCGAAACAAATAAACATTATGTCTGTACTCGTGATCTACACAGGTTGAATTCACGACAAAGAACGCTTAATAACTGCCATGCCATGCGAAAACTCAACACTCTTTGTCAATCCCGTCTTGGAGTATCCGTATCCCGTATTATATCTTTGTACTTACATATATCCGTCATCAAGTTGTTGTTGTTGCTGTTGTTGTTGTTGTTGTTGTTGTTGTTGTTGTTGCTGTTGCTGTTGCTGTTGCTGTTGCTGTTGCTGTTGCTGTTGCTGTTGCTGTTGCTGTTGCTGTTGCTGTTGCTGTTGCTGTTGCTGTTGCTGTTGCTGTTGCTGTTGCTGTTGCTGTTGCTGTTGCTGTTGCTGTTGCTGTTGCTGTTGCTGTTGCTGTTGCTGTTGCTGTTGCTGTTGCTGTTGCTGTTGCTGTTGCTGTTGCTGTTGCTGTTGCTGTTGCTGTTGCTGTTGCTGTTGCTGTTGCTGTTGCTGTTGCTGTTGCTGTTGCTGTTGCTGTTGCTGTTGCTGTTGCTGTTGCTGTTGCTGTTGCTGTTGCTGTTGCTGTTGCTGTTGCTGTTGCTGTTGCTGTTGCTGTTGCTGTTGCTGTTGCTGTTGCTGTTGCTGTTGCTGTTGCTGTTGCTGTTGTTGTTGTTGTTGTTGTTGTTGTTGTTGTTGTTGTTGTTGTTATTCTCGAGATGTCCATCGTTATTCTCGAGAAATAGAATCGTCTCCACAAGCACCTCGCCGGATAACAAATTCACTCGTTTACTCCTTTACGGCGTCAGGACGCTACTGAGTAACTGACGACGCCCGTGACAGGTTAGAATACGATTCGCGGTTTACTCGGCACCTATAAACAAATGCTATATACGTAGTAGCTCCTACTGTTCACCTAGCGATTGATATTCAAACGTTAAGGAAAAATTACTATACTGGATGAGCGACAAGTGTATACTATATAACAATCGAAGAAAACGGTCCACTTCATCGCAAAATGTACTATACCGTATATTATCGGATAAAACAAATTACTATACCACATAGGACAATGTATAACCTACGGAGTGATAGAAATTATATAGTACTGACATACATTGTAACCAATACCTTCATATCAAATCTGTTATATACATCGCATAAGTCTGCTGCGGCTATAACGGAGTAGACAATATAGTTATTGACAATGTACAATTCTTCATATTACAGTAAACGTAAATACCGCGAGCTAAATATTCGAATTAACTAAACAAAATATCCTTTCAATACTAAAAAAAAAAAACCACATGTAGAGTACATTTTACTGTTCGTTTAAGCTTAAGTGAAACATCGTAGATGAAAATTTGAATTCCGTAATTATTACTACACCATATTATAAACAAAATCGTTCATTCAATACTTATTCACGTATGAACAGTGAATTTTATAGACTCATAGTATTCATTACGTATTTGACGACCCCGTTTTCTCCGTGCAGAGTGCTTAAATTTATATCCGAAATTAGACGTGAATATCGAACAAGTTAATGTCGAATGGCAATTACTGTCCGAAACCTTCGCCTTGAAGGACTACAATCGACACGACATTCTTGATTTTTGGAAAATCGTCAACGATACGAAGAATATGGCCAAAGATCCGTGTTTTGAGAATTTGATGATCGTCGTTCGTTACGTTCTTAGCTTGCCGCATTCTTCCGCCGCTGCCGAGAGAGCCTTTTCTCAGTTGTCGCTGATTAAAAGCAAACTGCGAAACAAGCTTTTCGTCACAACTTGCGCAGCTATATTGACAGTCAAAGACGGTCTCAAAAATAACGGTCTGGGATATGAGAATCTCCCAGTCAAACTAATTCAGCAGTCAGTAGAAGCTCGAAGGAAACGGGACGGCGTGGCTCTACCTCAATCTCAAGCGTCGCTAAAAACATAGAAGCCTTCATAGAGAACGTCAACGTCGCAGATGACGTGTTCATTATCAACGAGGAATCGTAGTCAAAATTATTTCGAACACTGAAAATTTATCACAAGAATATAAAAAAAAGAGACTGATTGAGGCTGTAATACCAAATAAAAAATAAGTAATAATAAAAAATAAGTTTATGTTTATTCCAGCGTTTAAAACGAAATACGAATTATCGTTTGTAAGGTGAATAAAAGTTCAAGTAGTATTCATTCGATTCAATTTTTGTAAGACCCTTTCTTCCGTTCTTTGGAATTGTTACGGGCGGAGACACGAAGTCAACGCAATCCTTGTCGTGATATTTTTGATACACGTTTTTCTTCTCCAGATCGGCGATCCAAAAAATTTTGTTGTTCTCGCGTTGCCAAAAAAAAAATCTTCGAATGCTCATTTTTGTAAACAATTAATTTACTCATTGCCGCGAATTAAGGTAGCTACAGCACGTGGTGTCCATTTCGCATAAGTTCGAGGAAATTGAGATGGAATTACAAACACTTCTCGATAGTATACAAATCTGAAAAAATGCATGCATATTACAGGTACTGAAAAGATTAATGTGGCATAATAATAATTGTAAAATATTATTAACAAATTGTTGAAAAAAAAATTGTTTAACAGATTTATGGTAACTCAACTTTTTTTTTATGAAAATTAATTGTTCATTTTTCCGAATACGTATGAATTTTTTTCAGATTTTTATCTTTGGTTTGAATTTTGTCTTATTCTATACATTTTTTCCATATTAAAAAAAATCTGCTGAATTTTACGCTCGTTCTAGAATCCAAATTCTTTAATAATAGATTTTTAATAGCTGCTTTAATATTAATCCGGAAAATACGACATTTAGCTAATCAAATTGGGCGCCATATTTTTAGTTGGTACCATTTACTACCATTTTTTTGCATTGGCACTTATCTAGTACGAACCGACCGCGGCTTCTAATACGGTTCATTTTACCCACGGAACAACACTGCCGAAACCTCCCGTCGTCATCGTCGACCAATCACGGCACGAATAAACCGACAACAATACATGTATCGAACTTTCGATAAATTGCGATATATCGTGACACACCAACTTTTTAGGAGAGGACTTTTTAGAGGTGGACTAGGAGGTTTTGATACTTTCGATTAAAAGTATCGTTACTCACCAACTTTTCAAAAGAGCGCAATAGGTACTCCACGACAATGCGCTTTTCTATGTTAGGAATGATAGCATCAAGCCTGCTTTCGCGTGTTTGGAAATTACGAAATCAAGATACGGATTTACGTATCAGGAAATGATCTAGTCGAAGTTTACCATTGCGTGGCTAAAACATATAGCGAATTATGGATTGAATAATATCGAACTCCTGTTCAGCGTTGGGGAGGGTTTAGAATGACGTGGCGGCTATCATTACAATAGGGTTGTCATACATTTTTCGCATACAGTAAGTCGTCGACGTTTGCACTCGCTACATCTATTTTATATTTGACTCTGGCTTTATCGAGGAAAAAATTACAATAATTGTCATGCAGCTCGCTAAGTGCTTCGTTGTGTTTGTGGCGCTCATCGGAAAATTGTGCAAGTGTAAAATCATGATTGAGACGGACAAATCGAACGGATTCGCCGTACTTGAAGACGCTGCTGTAAGTCCACCCCTTTCGATATATTCACTTCATACAAATAGAACAATTTTTTTTATCGATTTGTATCCCTACGGTTGCAGATACAAACTTTGACAACTTGCTATGCAAAACACGATACGAGCATAGTTCTTATTGGAGATTTTCCCGAACGTTTCATCGAAAGACTATCGTTAAGTCAACGCTTGTCTTTGGTTTTATTGGATGGTCGAAGAAGGGCTGATGATAATGTTGACTATTGGTATAACATTGAAAATCTTCGGGATTGGAAAAAGAGAGGCATAAATAAAAAGCACAAGGTACACATTGCGGTAATAAGTGCAGTGCAAATTATACGGTTCGTGCAAATGTTATCAGTATATCGGCGATCATCGTATTACACTTCCGAGACTTTTGTTCTCATACTCGGCTGGTCTCCTAGAAATATGCACGGATGTTGCGACGGCACAATGCGGCCGCTAGAAATATTATATTGGGCTACGAAAAATGATCTACTGAATGCAAACTTGATGTGCAACGATCGAACGAGGGGAATTATCATGCACAGTTTCAACCCTTTTACAAATCAGGCACCTCAACCTTGGCGACAATTGGTTATACCTGGAGATTATTATTTCCATTCTTTTGCTTATTTCATCCGTGAATATCAAGAACATGAGGAAATGTGTAAAAATCTTGAATTCGATAAAACGCGTGATTTGGGAGGTTCGCCGATCACAACGATGGAGATGTGCTGGACGGATTCTTGTTCGGGAATACCAATTGACGATGCCATGGATAACATCCGTATGAAGATTGAAAAACGAAAACGGTTCAACTTTGTTACTAATTTTATTGCTCATTTGAACGCAACTCGAAAATACGTGTGGAGAAATCGTATTTTGGGCCAGGGGATGCCTCATGTCGGGAAAAGCATTCTGTCGCAACCAGTTTATTTGGGCTCAGTATGGGCGCCTCAATGTTGGACCTACCCACATGGTCTGGAGTGTAAGTTTCTGGTGACCCAGTTCCGCGGCAACAAGTCGCAACTGAGAAAAATTCTGACTGTTATAGATCACTATTCACGAATAGGGATGCTTATGGTTTATATCACCACCGCGATATTCTTTAAATATTTTTTGCGACAATCCCTGTCTGAAATACTTATGAACCTGTGTCGTCTAACTTGTAACTTTGGACTAACGACATTACCTTCGAATGTGGCCCCGCAGATTTATCTGGCCTGTCTGCTTTTTCTTGTATTAACCATGCAAGGCATTTTTGGGGGTAACCTCGCCTCACTTCTGACTCACGACTTTCCCGTTCCACAAGTAGATTCAATACAGGCCTTGGCTGATCTTGGATACACGGTTTATGTCCATGAACTGGATTTCGCATTTTTCAGCGACCCAGTCTTTGAAGGCCGTATCATTCAGAGAATAAATAACGAGGATTGCATTCAATACGTAAAACGTCATCCTTTGACCGCTTGTTTAACCTGGAGCGCCGCAGATTTGATTGAAGCTTTAGATTCTAGTTTACACGTAAGCTCCATATGTATTAGCATCGAATATGTCGTCAACATAATTCCATGCAAATGGTCACTGGAACGAAATCTTCAGAAGTTTCTGCAAATCACAATTGCCACTGCTACTATGTTAGATTTGGAAATGTTAGTTCATGAAAAAAGATTGCTCGAAGCTGATTCGCAGGAAGTCCCGCTAGACCCTGAAATCATGACTTGGGATAATATAGCTTTCGCGTTTGCCATTTTTGGAGTTGGTCTGAGTATGGCATTAATCTGTTTTATCGTTGAAATAATGATTTATCGATGGCATCACAGAGTCACGACAGCGCGGGTGATAGTATTAAATTGATTTATAATCGAAATATATCTTTTATAATATATAAAATACTCAGGTTTCCAAAGGGCTCGCACGCTCGCGGCAGTCCAACAAAACTAACCCAACCAGCCGAACCATTATCAACAAGGCCGTTGTTACGACAACCGTTGCTATGGGATCGATTCTTAAACACGGCGGTGGTGGCGGCGAAATCTTTGTATAATATAAAGAGATATATCCAAACCGACGATCAAAATAAATAATGTTTCAAACATCCATCATTGTCCGCTGAACACGTTTTTTTCGTACTGCTACGTTCGACAATCGAGGATAATACGGATACAAATTAATCATTTCGAGATAATATTCATATCAACACATTCTTTGCGTTTTTATCGACGAAACCATTATATTTGCCATTTCAATGATTCCATCTAACTTCGATCTATAAAACATTTGTTTTTGTTCGAGAAAACACGTGCGCGGGATATTGTACAGATCGTATGTCTACAATAAAATAATTTAAACGCTAACAAAATAGCCATGTATTGTACGGTTGTCGACGGCATGAATTATTCAACGCACGAATATTGTTGCCGTTTGAGTAATGATTATGAATTAATGAATATTCCATTATACAGATTCAAATTATGCAGGGAGGCAGTTGGGCGGAGCAAAAAGAAACATTTGTTAAGTTGTTTATTATTTTGGTATAAGGATGGATGGATATAGCGATCGGGAATGGATTAGACTCACAGATGCGAAAAGTAGTCAGCCGAATGATCAAGAACAAAGCACTTTATTACATATTAAAGAAATAATTAAAGACTGTTACAAAGAAAACGCTCAGTGTAGCAAGTTAATCTCGGTATCGCTCGGTTTCGCTCGTATTTGGGTTCGCGACGTGACACTCACGCACGCTACCGCCTTTCGCTCGTTCGCACTCACGCAGTGATATTTACAAAAATATCCCGCCGGCTGCCCTCGGCCTATTCGCTAGAGCGCGCGCAAGCCACGCCCCCATCACTCTCTCGCCCCGCGCCCGCCTTCGTCCCCGTGACGTCACGGGACATGTCTCGACACGCTCGACTGTGTGACGTCACAAGGCATGAGGCGGCGCAGTCGCCACACGTTGGCTTCGCGTGAATTAACGTAGTAACTAATAAATAAATAAATTAACAAATAATATAATAAATTAACCAATAAAAGATTAAAATATAACGATTACTCACAGTGTGCAATTAATAAATCGGGTCAATTGTTTAACAATCGAAATTGGCGGTTTATTTGTTTATAAATAATAAAAAAATGTTTAATTTGTTTAAACAATTGAAATTGCGGGTCAATTTTTTTGAAAACGCTAGAAAAAAAGTTTAATTTGTTTAAAAAATAGATGTTTTTGTTTAAATTGATGAAAAAACAAAAATGCCGTTTATTTTTTCCAAAAATAAATAACAAAATATTGAATCGGTTTAAAAAATTGAAATTCGTATTTCGTTTATTTAAACAATCGAAATTGATTCTTAATTTGTTTAAAAAATTGAAATTTGCGATTCTATTGATACAAAAATTGAAATCCGCGTTTAAATTGTTGAAAGAATCGAAATTTGCGATTCAATTGATACAAAAATTGGAAATTGCGTTCAATTTGTTTAAAAAATCGAAATTTTCGTTTTAATTGTTTAAAAAAACCAAATGTGCGTTTCAATTGTTTAAACATTCGAGATTCACGTTCAGATTGTTATAAAAATCGGAATTAACTTTTTATTTGTTGTAAAAATCGAACTTCATGTTTCAATTGTTCAAACGATGGAAATTCACGTGTGAATTGTTTTAAAAAAATAAAAATTCACGTTTAAATTGTTTTAAAAATCGGAATTTGCGTTTCAATTGTTGTTAAAATCAAAATTTACGTTTCAATTGTTTAAACAATCGAAATTTACATTTAAATAGCTAAAAAATGAAAAGCAGCGTTAATTCGTTTAAAAAATCAAAATTCGCGTTCCAATTATTTAAGAAATCGAAATTGGCGTTTCATTTGTTTAAAAAAATTATTTTTTTTGTTTTTTTTGTAATTCTTTCACATTGATTGTTTAAAACTTAAAAGTTTTCATCCAATTTGTAAAAAAAAAATAACATTCAATCTCTTAATATAACATATAAACAAAGAGCTTAATCAGCGACGATCTCCTAAAACTTTGAACGATTCGTTTATCGAATGAAATTTCACTGAAAAATCTAAAATAATTCAAATATGATCGTTTTCCTATCGAATGGTGTTAAAGAAATGTTAATCGGTAAAATGGTTTTTTCTTATAAACAAAAAAGCTACAGGCATGAATCTTTGTCTAAAAATATGTAAAATTATTAAATTGTATACAATTTTGTACAACTTTTTTTTAGAAATCAAATATTTTATAATTTATGATTCATAAATTAAAAATATTATAATTTTAAAAATATTTACTAGCAAGTTTCGAATTTTCCACCAAATTTATTACACATTCCCGAGTTTTGAACAAATTACACGTTAATTCTGAGTTCTTGAACGAATTAAACATGACTTTTGATTTTTAAACACTTAAAACAAGAATTTCGATTTTTTTAACCAATGAATTATTTTTAGATTCATTTTTTTTCATGTTTTTATTTTTTTTTGTCAATGTCGATGGTATAGCAAGTTGCCAATCACGTTGTGCTAGTGCTGTTTTGCGATTCGCTGCGGATTTGGTCTCGGACAGTTTCGCATTTCTAGGGTGCGCTCAAGCGAACTTTATTAACAATAGCATTAATGATAACACGAATCTGACCTTTACCATCCGCCCTTGATAACGACGCTAGATTGGAAACATGTTAGGAGCCTAAATTTTGCTGAACCAACGCTCATTTTTGCGAAATGTGATTTTATATAGCTCTGGACAATTTTCTTGGTTCACTCGATTGGGAGTTTCTAAATGGGGCATGTTCGATAAATGTTGTATTGGAGAAATTCTACGAAGTCCTTTGGGATGCGATACTTAAATTTACACCGCATTCGATACTTAGATCTACTACGTACCCGGAGTGGTACTCGCGTGAGTTGATTGAGATGATCAAACTAAAGAAAATAATGCACGGGCGTTATAAGTCATTCGGACAGAATATTGACTATCAAAAATTTTCGAGACTTCGTTCTAAATGTAAAAGTCGTCGTGATAAATGTTACAAAGAATATATGTCGAAAATAGAAAGAAATATCACGCAAATCCCGTCAAATTTTTGGAAATTTATTAATAAACATCGTAAGGACCAGGAGTTACCGCGTGCTATGCAATATAATAATATCTATACGGATACTGGGGTTGGTATAGTTGTGAGGGGATTTTTCCCTTCACACTTCGGTCGTTCTCTGTCGGCCGATCTAACTCTAAATAAACTCGGAAAATATGAAGGTTGGGCGCCAGCCATCCTTTTTCACCGGGGATGACGAACCGGTCAATAACGCAAACAAAACTCTCAATACTCAAAAACACACAAAATTTCCTAATCGCGGAAAATCCGGAAACACGGCACAACTAAATACTAACGACGGAGACGCGAGCGGTATACCAGGGTCGCTCATTATGCTAGGTTTGGTAGAGAGGGTCGGAGTCGTAGGAAAGAAAGAAAAGGAATACTCAATAAAAAATGCAAAATTTATCCTTACGTGTTCCACTATTGATAAAAACTCAATTACATAAGGCAAAGAGAAATTCAGAAAAAACGCGAGATAATAGCAAAAGGAGAAGATAAGATAATACGTACACCGCGTTTTTGGTAATTAATAATTTTTGTGACATGGCGAAGGCGCAGATAGTTTCGCCGTTAGCGACGAGGCGAAAGCTGGACAATTCTCGACAAAAGACGGCTATGCCGCACTTACCGAGAACGATGACGACGAAAAATCACTCACTCACCGTTCGTAGCTTTCGCTACCGAGATCGGAGCGAGTTTCTCACCGTGCTCACGTAGTGAGGAGTTTGACTCGAGCTCGAAACTTTTAAT
Source organism: Buathra laborator (assembly GCA_934046635.1). Classification (NCBI taxonomy): domain Eukaryota; kingdom Metazoa; phylum Arthropoda; class Insecta; order Hymenoptera; family Ichneumonidae; genus Buathra; species Buathra laborator. The sequence continues at coordinate 1,578,556 of OW203896.1, forward strand.
TTTCGATATCACGCAAATTCCCGCGGAATTTCTTCTCGTGACGAGGAAACTCAACGCGCTAATATTTCCCAACGGAAATAAATACGATGAAAAATCGAGCTCGATCGAAAGAGCTAGAATTCAAGATTTTTATCGAACGGGATCGAAATAAAGCGTCAAAATAATCCAAGGAAAATAATGCATCGCTTACTTGCTCACTTACTTAACACGTCGGAGGTGCGTCTCCACGAGGCACTCACGGTAAAGGCTACCGGAGACTCCCTCGGAGATCCTCTCTCGACGACGGCTCGTACCAGAAGACTCGTAAACTCAAGAATTCGCAAGAGCTCACGCCAATCGAATTTCCGAAATTCGCGTAGAGAGGGCCGTGTGCAAAATCTCACACACCCATACACACATTCGTCACTTCAATCCCCACTCACCGGGTTACGCATCGGGCTGGTGTTAGGACCGATATTTCCCGTCCACCGTCCTCTCGTTCTACGAGGTTGGGAGGGATATCCCCGCGGTCACACACACAGAGGCAAGCTCGGGACCCCTATTCTAAATGGACCCGGCAATCCTTGCCGAGGGGGTGGTCCAATCCCCGCCGACAAGGCCTTCCAAACGCGACATTCGCAAAACTCAAAAATCTCGGAATTCTCATCGAGACACAACACACGAAAACATATAACTCCGACCTCCGCTTGCCTCTCTGTCAACTGTGCGCCGGTTTTCCAGCCGGACTCGATAATCCGCGGGAAGTCTCATAGGATTGGGGTGATCGGGTGGTGGGTAGCACGAATTGTCGGCTCCTTTCCACGCCACCCTTTCAACCCCTCCTCCTCCAACTAACGAATATTTTCTCATCGTAGTCCCCGTCATACTCTCACGTACACTCAAACTTCACTCATCAACTCGCACTCATACTCGAAATTCGCACTCAACTCAAAACTCAAACTCAACTCAATACTCAACTCAACTCAAAACACAACTCAAAACTCAAATCATACACTCAGTCAATCTCACTACATTCTCACAGACTTCATAATCGGCCTCTACTACGCGACATACTCATTCTCATACGGACATACTCATATAAAAATTACATATCAACGCCAATCCATGTGACCTCAGGAGTCCCACAGGGTTCACATATCGGTCCTCTTCTATTTAACGTCTTTATTAATGATACAGTCGCGTGTTGTATTCAAACAAAATGTTTATTATTTGCTGATGATATGAACATTTTCCGAACGATAACTGGGGGTGACGATGGGACGCTACTTCAAGCAGATCTAAACAATGCAATAACCTGGTGCGAACATAACGGGATGCAATTAAATAAAGGGAAATGTAAATTCATTTCTTTCTCGCGTGCCAGGAAGCCAATCCATCTGCAATACCGTATTGGGAGTTATATGCTTGAGAGAGTTTGGGTGTCATTTTCGAGGCTAAAATGTCTTTTGCCAAACAAGTTGGCTCGACGGTGAACCAAACCCTAAAAACGCTCGGGCTAATAAAGAGATTCTCTGCGGGCTTCACTTCAGTGTGCACAATTCGATTGTTATATTTCGCGCTAGTCCGATCTAAACTGATGTATGCGTCTACGGTGTGGTCCCCCGCGTATGCAATTCATGCCAAGAGATTGGAAACAGTTCAACATAAATTCTTGCGATACTTTGCTTACCGATCGAATACTCCAATGTCAATAGTCAATCACAATTATGCAGCAATCTCTATCTCAGCGAACATACCATCGTTAGCCTCATTGCGGCTGCTACAAGACCTGTGTCTATTATTTAAGATATTAAATGGAATCGTTTCATCAGATTCTATTCTCCGACTAATTGGGTTAAGAGTGCCAAGGCAGAACGCACGATTGGGAACGTCGCGATTCTTCCACCAACATGTATACCGTACTACGTCAGCGAATAGCTCAGTTATTGCAAGGATAATAAGGGAGGGCAATGAATTTTCGGTAGTGAACTTCATGCGGACTACATTCAGTGCATTCAAATCGCAGGCAACTCAGATTGTTTTAAAATACGAATAATGTTAAGGTCATTGTTAATTTATTACATTTTTAATAGAAGTCTATGTTTTTAATGAATAGTATTAATAGTTTTACGGCGACCCGAACTGACGTATCTGTGTACTCCTCGGAATAATAAAGTATTATATTGGAAGTATTTATTTAAACGTCCAGATGCAACAGCCTCTAACTTAAACACCATGTTAATCTGGATCCCGGTGCACGCTGGTATCTCTTCATATAAAGAAATAGTCGACGGTTTAGCCAAATCCGCTATCTGCGAGGGTAGATCTTTTTTCGTCAAACTTTCTCCTTCCCAATTCATTCCGCTCCTTCGTAAAAGATGTTTAAATCCGTGCAATGCCACTTTATCAAGGACAGGCAAATTAAAAGGAAAACTTTATTTCGAAAATTTCTTTTCTACCGCCTGCTATCCATGGTTCTACTATCTCAAAAATCTGGACAGAAAAGCTATTGTTACTCTCAACAGAATGCGCTACAATCGCTATAGTCTGGCAGCTAGTCTTCATCGTAAAAATATGGTCGACTCGCCGGTCTGTCCGTGTCAGTGGGAGAAAGGTCCCGTGTTACAGCGCGATCCTTAGACAGACGCTCTCTTGCGGTAAAGTGTAGCACTAACCGCTAACCCAACCTTACCTCGCCCCATTTCCCACAGGTCGGTTTGAACGCCCGCCACGGCTTTCTTCGAATATATCGAAACAATATTATCGTTTGGATCGGATATTGAAGCTCGATTAAAATTATACCAGATACTTGATGTGATACGCATAAATAAATGCCAGTACCGTACGTTGATACTGTTGATTAATACTTTAATCATTTGTCTAGATGCAATTAAACTTGTCAATAGTCGAAATTACATTCGCGAGTTTAATTTTAAAGAAATTGGAAAAAAAAAAATTTACCGATTTAATTATTCTTATTACACGTTTAAGACATATTGGGGGCAAACTTTAATGCATATATAGACAGTCATCGATATTTCAAACGCATTACAAAGAAAAACACACATAAAAATCGTCGAAAAATGTATGCGCCTCAAGCGGGGATCGAACTCGGTTCGCTGGTGTTATCGGAATGAGGAGCGGACGCGTTGACTATTGCGCTACGCAGACCTTGTGAATATTGTTGGAAAAGTTGTCTTAATGAATGTAAAATAGGGCTTTCACTGCCGACTTGTGTTGAGGGCACCGCTTCCATGCCTTCGGCTCGTCCTCAGCCAGATATTTTGTCAAGTTTGAAACGAGCTTTCGTTGATACGAGATGCGTGGGAGAGTTGCTTTCAGAATTTCGGAGCAGCGTTTGAAACTGTTAGCATAGCTCGAGCAAAGAACGTTCTTTTTCTCCGATTCCGAGATATTATATATTATATTGTGATTACTATGGCAATCCTGTTGTGGCTCGGAATGAAATATCGATGATTGACATTGTTGGCAGTGGTCAACGCTTTTCAAAATTGCCGTTGCTACTCGAAAAGCTGCGCGTTCTCTGACTGCTGTTAGGATTGCTACCTCCGGTTTTTTGTTGCCTACGAATGATCCTTCTTCGGATGGAAGCGGGATATCGTCTTGAATATTTGGCTGAACAGCAGCATCCTTCCTGACGCATCGCGGTTGTCCAGCGCTCTCGTCAAATTCAAGAGCATACTGCCGTTATCATTTTCGCAATTTGCTTTCAGCGAATGGCGTGAATGCAAATTTTGAATCAAGAGAGCTTTTTATGCTCCAGTAACTTGCCAAGACGATGGATTCTTATCCTGATGGCCCTGATTACGCAAACATCCGAAGAAGTTTTCCAAACAATCTTGACTCACGTGTCTTTTGATGATACAGTAATAAAAGTCGCGTTTAATCTACAAATGAATCTAAGCACAGTACATCATAGTACACAAGCATAATAATAGATCGACGTACAAAAAGATAAGAGGCTATCCCCCATCGTTTTCCATGTCAAATGGTGTGGGATGCGCGCTTCTGTTTCTCAGCAGCCGATCTATCGAACAGTCTTTTCAGAAATATAGTAAAGTTACGACTTCAAGATAATAAAAAAAAATTGATCAGATTGCATAATTATAGTTATACATGAGTAAAAGGTAGTATTTTTGTAGCCCATTGGAAATTATGAAACGATATTATATCCATCCTTCATTATTACAAAACTCAATTGACATTTTACGTTATAACATCGATATGAGCTTAAAAATAATAAAAAATCATTTTGGTAGATATAATATTCGTGTAGTTAATATACAGCAGAGTAGAGTTTCAATATTTGCGAGTTTTATTTGTCATATTCATTTTCAGCACGACAGCAAACTATTTCAGCACGATAGATTGAACATGACTTTTTTTACTGTAATACTTAATTATCGATCACCGAAAATGAATATGCCAAATAAAACTCGCAAGTATTGAAATTCTACTCTGCTGTATATTAACTACACGAATATTATATGTATATCACGAATATTATATTATATCGTGCTGAAATAATTTCAACACGATAGATAAAATATATATAACATCGATATGAAATTAAAAATAATAAAATATTACTTTGGCAGATATAATATTAATCATTCATTTTTACAGAACTTAATTAACATTTTCCATTACAACATCGATATGAGCTTGAAAAGAATAAAAAATAATTTTGGTAGATATAATATTCGTGTAGTTAATATACAGCAGAGTAGAATTTCAATACTTACGAGTTTTATTTGTCATATTCATTTTCGGTGATCGATAATTAAGTATTACAGTAAAAAAAGTCATGTTCAATCTATCGTGCTGAAATAGTTTGCTGTCGTGCTGAAAATGAATATGACAAATAAAACTCGCAAATATTGAAACTCTACTCTGCTGTATATTAACTACACGAATATTATATCTACCAAAATTATTTTTTATTATTTTTAAGCTCATATCGATGTTATAACGTAAAATGTCAATTGAGTTTTGTAATAATGAAGGATGGATATAATATCGTTTCATAATTTCCAATGGGCTACAAAAATACTACCTTTTACTCATGTATAACTATAATTATGCAATCTGATCAATTTTTTTTTATTATCTTGAAGTCGTAACTTTACTATATTTCTGAAAAGACTGTTCGATAGATCGGCTGCTGAGAAACAGAAGCGCGCATCCCACACCATTTGACATGGAAAACGATGGGGGATAGCCTCTTATCTTTTTGTACGTCGATCTATTATTATGCTTGTGTACTATGATGTACTGTGCTTAGATTCATTTGTAGAAATACGTGAAAAATAGAAAAAAAAAAGCATCGGCCTGGGAATGAACTCCAGACCTTACAATTTATGAAATCGGCGGTGTTCAACCCTCAGCGCTATACGACGCGGCTCTCGAGTCATCAACGGAGCGAGTGAGACAGCCGATCTGTTGCTTTCTCTCTTGCGAGTGCAGCGCCTCTGGTGCTGTGGTGGAGCGACTTCTAAGGAAATTGTCGCCCATGCTACCTTTTGCCCACTGGTTCGAGCTATCGACCGTAGTTATTGATTGACTGCGCGGTCGGTAAGTTTGCACGCTATAATTTTTATTACCAAGATTTATATAGTAAATGACTGATTATCGATTGGTCATTTATCGCAAGAGTTCAGATATGTGTTTCTTATGTTTTAACTGTTTGTGTCTTCTCTCATACGAGAAAGTCGAGGGTTTTGTACCGCCTCAATATTCTGAGTTGCGAACCGAAAAACCTTTTGTGGTATCCATCGATCGGTAAACAAAAACTCCAACTTAACTACCGACGCATACGGAAATTCGAGAAACAAACTCGCCAAATACAATCACGCAAAGATAAAATACCAAAATCAAACCCCAGGACGTAACAATACCATCAATATAACGACGAGGCCATAGCGGGGATCTTAGCCACAATTTATGAGATTCACTGCTTAATACCGTTTTTTGTTAAACTAAACATTCGTATTTCAAGCGTTGGTATCGTTATAGGGCACGGGACACAGAACGCGGGAGTTTACGGAAAGATACGATCTTTTGGTGTCTTCGTTCACATATTTTTCAGTATCGGAATGTACAAAAAAACATCATAAGGAAACATAGTAAGTAAGTAGTAAGTACTCAATAGATTAGAACCACGAAACCAAAATTACTATAGATCCGACCTTCTCGAACGACAGCATTTAAAACAATATGTAGAAATGCATTTTAAAAAAAGTACAAAAAAGTTGAATTCGAGAAAAAAAAAAAAAAAATTGGAGAACACTTCCAAGATTTTTGGGGCCATTGCCCACCGGAATTTTTTATTATATAATGCTTTATCCCTTAACATACTGTGTTAATTACATCACACGATACCGCGCCGTATGGTAAATTATATACAATACGAATGAATGAAAATTAAAAAAAAAAAAATGGAGGACACGACAAGATGAAAATTTAGGAAGTTGCTATGAATTTAGGCGAAAAAGTGACATTGACCTAATGTCAGAACGGAAATGCTACCAATCGTCAAAAGTAAACAAAGATAACGACCGGTGATCGGTACTCGGAAGAGTCTCGCGCACATTTTTAACGACGATGTGTACAGCAGTATCGTATCAAGATCCTCGCCTGATGTTCCCTGATAAACGAACGGTCGCGTGCGAACTTCGTGTCCGATACTTTGTATCATGGAACACGCGGTCGTCAAGCGCGCTGCCTGCAATTCGAACAAAATGTTATTTACGAATCCATTGTTAAGGGTAACACAACGAAAAAGTATATAGTATTCATATACGCGCGTTAAGTCTAAGAGTACCTGAATAAACGGAGCCAACGATACCAAAATCCAAAGCACGACGTTAGCGGCATTAATGATTGTCACGGAATTCATTTTAACGTCTATACTGTCGTATTTCATTAGCCAAGCGGTACCGGCCGCTGCCCATGAAAGATTCACTACCGTGTAGATGCAGACGGCTGATCCAAGATCGTCGTTGAAATACTTTAATAATTTCTTAAACTCCGATATTTCCTGTACAACAAACAAAAACTTGGAAAAATTATTTTTCATAATAGTAATGTGAAATTTATTTAAAAAAATGTATTTATATTATCCGTTTTTGCGATAGAAAATTGTAGGGCAATAAACTACAAATTTTAACAAAAAAGAAAAGTGTTACTTTTCATACAACATATTTACATGAAATAAGTCAATTAATTTGGTTTTATTATTTTCAATCAGTTTTTCGTTTAATTTGGGAATTACAATGAAGACTTTTGCGAATTGTAGATAATTCGCAATAATTCACCTTCATCCAGTCTATAGCCGGCAATGTATGCTGAAGCAATTTGGCTCTGAGAAAAGTCAAGTGGGACATCAAGAGCTGTCCTTGCAGACAGTAACTCGTGATTATAGTTCCTTGTACCATGTCGTGCCAAAGGGTGCATATTATCAAGAAGATTTTGGCCGTTAGCTTCACTTCACTCGGACTTAAAAAAAAAACAGACATTTCATTAATAATAATTTTTTATAGATTCAAGAATATTCGATATAAAAATTACCTCTGTTCCAGCCATTGAAAGAGAATAGTACCTTTGGCCATCATAACGTTCACAGTAATCAGAGCCATCGTCATCCAAACGACGCTCATTCCTATAAAGAGCCAAAGTACTCTGACCAATCGCTTCTGATTGCCTCGATTGACAGGGTTTGACGATAAGAGAAATGCTCTCTCCATAAGATTCTGCAATTGCTCGTTCTCTTTTATGCGAAACAAGTATACCGTGTAGAGATACCCGACTAAGTGAAGAATACTCGGTATTATGTAGCTGAATACCGCGTTTCCGTAGCAAATTTGTTCGTAGGCACGCGCCTTGGTAACGTTTGGCGTCGCTTCGTACTCGACTGGTAAAAGTTTGTAACAAAATCCTCTGTCCCTTCTGAAAGTTAATATTCATAGTTGTAGCAAATATTTTTTATCATTAATGAATTTGTAAAAAAAAATTCGCTATGTAAAAATCGCTAAAAAGCGTTTGCTTACCTGAAACAAGCCATATACTGTAAAACGTATCCGATGCACATAAACACAGTAACCTGAAGCGTGTGAAAATTTGCAAGTATGCAGTTTATCGAAAAATGCTCTGAATCATCGGTGCTCGTGGGTCTCAATCCCATGACACCGAGAAGCCTCAGATATGGTCTGAGTATTTTGTTCTTGCAGTAGTGCAGCACGGCGGATATACTGAGATTCTCGTAGTCTGGCGTTTCGGCGATAACTCCGATCTGTCGAAAAGGTCTTAATTATTATCCTTAAAGTATGTCGAAGACTGTGAGCGATTAATTAAGCTTTTTCTCTTTTCTCTTCTTTGCTGCCGCTTCGGAACGGTCTGCTTGTACTGTTTCTTTTTTTAATGGTTTCGTTCAATAGAGAAACTCTCGATTAATCTTCTCACACTGACAAGAGTTCTCTTCGGTATGTTTATATTTTATGCTTAATATTTGTCTTCACTTCTCTTTTATATGAATTATATCCGATGTAAAGAGCAACTATCGTTGTTTGTTATATTGGCTCCTCGCATGTACTTTGTTATTCTTTCGTCAGTATTCATTATATTTTTCTCATAAAGTACAAAAAGCTCCATAGAGCTTTGGTAAAAAAAAAAAAAAACATCTGATATTCGGCACACAAGTCGCGTTACTACTGAAATTGTTTAATATTACACTACAATCGACCGAAATCAGCAAAAAGATTCAAAAGTTAAAGTTTTTTTGTTACTTGTTTATTTTGTGCTACCGAAGCTTCGCAACTTTTGTGGTCATATTTTTGACAGTACTTCCTTCTAGAATATTGGGCGTTAATCTCGGTAATAATCGATACGTTGTAGCTTCAAGTTCAGTGAACGGCCCACATGTTGAAATGAAAATATTCGTCTTTAATTCCCTTCACTCCCAAAGAGTAAAAAAAATTAATGCGGAAATGAAATAAAATTTTCTATTTTCAGGTTTTTAATTTCTTCCCAATATCTTCGTTATTACATTTTGCATATGCACCGAGAAATAAGTTTATTTATAATTAACGAACTAAATGTTTTGTTATTGTTATCAAATATCAGTCACGTAATATTTAATTGGCCATAAGAAGGTCGACATTTTTTTTGTTAATCGTTAACTATTCTTATTTACCTCAACTAGTATTTGGTAACAATAACTAAATATTTATTTCGTCGTATTTAACATTTGTTAACAATAAATAAACTCTTTTCTCAGTGTGGCAACTTTGTCTTGTGGGTGGGTAGCCTTTGGTTTTCCTTTCTTTTTTAACCGAAGAAATCGGTCAATATTCGTTTCATTCGTCAACTCATCGAATCATCGATGTTTAGCATCAAGCGTCATTGAATAAAATGTAACGTCAACGAGTATCGATCCAAATATCGTTGTTGTCGAGAAAAAGAAAATAATCCTGAAAATTGCTTCGAGCGTCGAAAATATAATTTTGCAATCTTACTTCGGTGCTGTGCAACTGCAGATCGGACAGAACCGATGGCGTGGAGAATTGTTGTCCGCTGTCTTGTCCGCTCGGTGGGTCCTTGCCGTTCGAGGATCCATGAGAATTTGAATTTGTCTGAAAGCGAAAATCGTCCCCCACCCCGGTTAGTCGTTCGCCACAGCGTTTGAACTCAAAACGTCGCTTACGGTTGCGCGCTTGTCGTTTTTCACGACGTTTTAAAATGTAATTATATATTTACTGCGCTTAGACAAAACACGGAGGCAATAGTGTCTTTGAGAACGATGATTCTGTGACTCATTTTTCTTTTTACTGTATCGATACGGAGAGACAACTGTCGAGAGAGTTCGCTGGTCCAACGTTGTTTACGTTGCCGCGAGCCGAGCGTTAGAGATACTAACTCGTTCGTAACTTCTCGCGCTACTCTACCACCGTCGTCGACGCTGTTGTGTTTATGAATTTTCACACAATAACTCACCCGACCATTGTAAACCGTCCAATAAGATTATACGAGAATTTCGCAAATTTACGCGTTATTATCGTGTGTGCAAAGTTGATCGACTACTCACCTGAGACATTTTTTCGAACCGAACGTTCCGAGTTGAAACTTTCCTCGTATTGGAATAAAAAGTACGATTCGACTGTATCAATGATTCACCGAATCGAGTGTATATACAAAGCGCAATGGTTTTCGTTATATCGCTCGTGCCTCATGATGACTTTTCACCTTTGTCGAGAGATAGTGCGAGAATGCGCTCTTCGAACGGAATTAAACTCTCACGGATCACCGAATCCTTTATTTTTATTTTTATTTTTTTTAATACGGTGTGCACCATGCGGTTTTATCGCGAGTGGGAATGCAGGAAATCGCGCGGGCTGAAGTGAAGCGTTCCGCTTGATGTTTTTCAGTAAAAAATCGTTTATTCAGTACTTCTTTTTTCCAATATTACCGGCCGGTCGTAGGAGTCCCTTGTTGTCTTTTCTGTGCCTCTTTACCTGATCTCTTCCTCTGCCGGCTCCTTTGCGCTGTAAAGAATTCGTTGATCGTTTATTATCGTCATATTTTCTTCACTGTCCTCTTTAAAGAAAGTAATATGCTTACTTTGCCTGTCGTGAAGGTCATTTCTCTATTACCACGGGATCCCGTTATTCTCACGCTGTGACTCTCCTCGTCTCGTAATCTCTCGCCAAGACTCGATCTGAAAATCATTCATTTGTATAATTATCATTATACACACTAACCGTGAAGTCAAGATAAACATCTACAATGAATCAGAGTCAAAATACGAGAATATAACGTAACACAAAAATCACAGACACTCGCCGAGTTTGCCGAATACGCATAAAACTGCAATAGAACGTTTGAAAAGTAATATAACACTAAAACGCGTTAAATCGTATCTAATCAGTCACGATGAAGAAAAATACTAATTATTATTTTTTTTTTCCTTATTAATTTTTTCATTAATTTTATCGCTTATTCACACGTATATATCTATCTTATTCTTTCGTTATTTATTTTTTTCGGCCATTTATTAAAACAAAATTTTTTATCCTTTCGGTTAAATAAAATGTGACGAAACACTGAATTTACGGTCTGAATAATATACCAGTAACAAATCTTAAAAAAAAGAAAGAAAAATAAAACGCGAAAAATCGACACGAAATTCTGTTTCTCCCGGCGTGTTCTCGACAGAGGAAAGAAATTAATGACTGTTAATCAATCACACTGCTCGTCAGCCACCACAAGATTGGGGATGGAAATTTCTTTTTTTTCACTCACTTGTCTCGTCTTTTCATGTAAGTCTTCCCTCCTTTGAATTCAACGCCCTCCTTGATTTCGTAAAACTTCGGTTGATTTTCCTCTTTGTTCGGATTCTCCTCCTTTGCCTTCGCCGCCGCAGCGGCCTCTTCCTCCCATTTTTTTCTCTTTTCCTTTCTCTTAACAATTCTGTATTGTTTCTGAACCTCTCTGACCCAAGGTTTCTCATCGTCCGAAGATTCGTTGGCAGAGTTTTCATCCATACTTGATCCGCCGTCGCCTTGAAATATTATCAATTATTTTCGTAATATTAATGATCAACTACTGCGCAGATAAATAATTATATCAAAAGAAAATGAAATAATTACCATTAGCATTGTCATCCTCTTCCTCCTCGACCGCCGTTCGCGAGCGTTTTTCTTCGTTAGAAACGAGTTCTCGTAGTTTCTTCGCTCTGCTTTTGTCGAGCTGCGATACTACTGGATTCAGCAGCGAATATTCCTCCGATTCCTTGTCGACTTGGAAGTCCGGATTATTGAATAGGGCTTTGAAACGATCGTCCCGAAGAAGCGTGGCACCAGCCGTCGCGGCGCTCTTCTTTTTCTTGCTCTTCGAGCTATTATCCGTCTCAGTGTCCATCAATTTCAGCGCCAACTCTTTGTTGACTTGCGGCAATTTTTCTATCTGCACCCTGTTGGCCGTTTCCTCGTCGAGCTTCTCGCGTATCTTCTTCTTCTTGTAATCCTCGAATGCGAACGGTTTTATAACATCTCTCGCCTTTCTGTACAATCTAACGTCCATGAAGTAACCGTGCATATAGGCGCGCAATAGATTCGTTCCCTTGAGATGCGAAAGATCCAATTCGTCGAGTTCTCGATCGGTAACGAATTTATAATCATCGTAGATAGTCTCGAAATTGAGCTCCTCGAGTTCCTCCGTGAGATTGTCGAGAAAACCGCTCCAGCTTGGCGCCGGACCGAGACTCGGGATATAGTATGTTTGCATCTTCGCATTCTCGTTCGCGAGAAATAACATTCCGGTGTTTGGAATAACGCAGAGATCGTTCAAATCGGTTTCCGCTTCTATGGACGTGTATAATTTACCCTAAACAAGATAATAAATTAAGATTGTCAATTGCTATTGTTCGCAATCGATAATACATTTTTTCTTTACTTAGTGCGATAAAATGAAAAATACGTACTGTCTGTTTTTCCCATATTTTGACGATAGAACTGTCCATAGAATAAACGAGTTCCATTTTGTCGTGGAATTCGACGTTTCTTATAGGCAAACCGTACATGTGATCTTTGACTATGAATGGCTTATTCGATCGTATATCGTACAGCATAACTTGACCGGTAACGGTACCCACTCCCAATGTCAATCCTCCGTGAAATTTGAGAGCCGTAATTGATGGAACGGTCTCCAATCTGATACAAGAGAAATACATACTATATAGTTGCTAAGTACATACGAAGTTGCGGTTGCGAATGTTCGCATAACTGGAGTTTAATCAACCCGACGGTGGATTGATAAAAAATTTCTTCCAACATTTCAACGTTCATCAAATAATCCGTAAAGACGGAAAAAAGATTTGAATCCTACTGAATGATTTTGAAAAATGCGACGACGCGTTTTTCATCGATATCGTTGTGATTTTTCCTTCGGTCGTGCGTTTCCTTTCATCGATATCATTTTTAAGTCAATAAAGCTGTAGCAATAATATTTAAATTAAGTTAAAAAAAAAAAGTAACACTGTCGGATAGTATAAACTTCATTAACTTCATTAAAGTAAAATGTTCATTTTTAAGTTTGTCTGAAAAACAACCAAAAGTAAAGAATCTTTTTCGGAATCGATGTTTAAACCGGTAAAACCTTCGTTAACAGATGATTTTGTTTTTTCGCTTTGATACGGTATGATATTTGTTATTGGATTTCGCAAAATAATACCGTCTTATGATCGATTTTGTATTATCCGCGGTTTCACTTGTCCCGGATAATTGAGAGTGGACTGCATTCAAGATGAAAATCAAGACACTCACTTGGTGTCCTGTGTAACGCAATGAAATCCACAGTCCAGCGTAGCGACTTTGTTTCTCATTCGTGGATCCCAGGCTTCGACTTTGCCTTCTTGAGTTCCTACCGCCAACAAGTGATGCACGGGATTGATGCTGCATTTGTTTATAGCCGAAGAGTCACTCGTAAATGGTTGTAGAAATTGGCCTCTTTCCAAGTTCAAGCGGTAGATCTCGTTACTGGAATTATTGTCATTCCGGATAAAAAAACAATTGTCAGTACAACTACTCCGGGTATGGAAAAAAAAATGGCTGTAAAAACATCTTTAGAACAGCAATCGCATCGATATCGAAATTTTATTAAGAAATCCAACAGACACATCGTAACGGGTTTGCAGTAAGTAAAATATGAAAGACGAATGTAGGATTCTAAATTTCCGAGGCCTAAGAAAAGCCTTTTCAATCGGTTTGCCAAAGGGCCGTAATATTTATTGAGGACCGTAATATTTATTGTGGCATTTCAAATTATCAATAACGTTGTTTTCACGTAATTTTTGTTTAAATCTGTGGTAAAAATATTTCGCATTTTCGGTATATGTATTGTTGCCAGTTTGATTATTAATTACAAGTGAAAGGCACCGGAAGCGGCAAATTATTTGTGAGGGGCTTTAACCACGCCGAAGAAAATTCTTCTTTTAGCAATTACCGACGTTACGCTCATCTGGGTGTACAAAAAAAAATACATGAAACTACGTGCACAACATAATCTTTCGATGCAAAGTCACAAAAAGAAGCTAGAAAGTACCCCTCTGAGGTGTTTTTTTTGTTGCGTTTTTCATGGCCCTTTAACGGTTCTGAAAAAAAAAAAAATTGGACAACTCCCTGGAGTAGCCGACTGTTGTATTGTTTTTTTTCGTCGAATACGAAGTAAAGATATCTCGTATATAAAAAAACCCAACTGGTAGAGAAAATTTTTATATTTCATTTAAAAAAAACACAAAATTTCAATTCCAATTTTATTTTTTATTAAAAAATTTGCGTTTAGAGGATCTAAAATATTTTGGAGCGCGCAAAGCATATCTATGCCGCTGGTGATAGTAAATCAGTCGGTTAAGCACAACGCAAGCAAAAAAAAAACGTAATGCAACATACCTGACGCCGACGACAAAAAGATCGCAAGATGGATAATGATAATCCATGTCTCTGCCGAACCTTGGTATCCTTAGCCTGTAATACTTTCCATGAGCTGCGTGAAACTCAATATGGCGATCGCAGTGTAAAAAAACCAGCTGAAATGCATCGGTCGATCGGATATACGGAAAATTAAAAAAATGCGATACTATAAAAAAAAAAAGTTACCAATTTTTTTGTTTCTCTATTGAAAAATCTCGATTGAAACGCACCTTACTATAATCGTCTGACAAAACTTGAAAAGTTACGACTTCCGAATCGAAGCATCTCTCAAACTTCAGCGACAAGTTATTGACGTCGAAGCACTTGACTCGTGGTTTGTAAATTCCCGTCGCCAATATGTACTGTCCATCTTTGGAAACTTTTATCGACGTACTCACTCCAGGCATATCAAAATCCTGGATGAGTTCGATTCTTCTTCGTATGTCTAAAACAACGAAAAATTCGCAAAAATAACGATTAGAGTATTAAAAAAAAAGATTTCATTGACTCACCGACATTGTTCTTCAACAGGCTCCTCCGTTTTCGTTCCGATAGCCACTAAAAATTTGACAATTTGCGTGAATAATCAATGAATTTGTGTTCTCACCACAGTCTTTTTAACCTCTCAACCAGTCGTCCATCGTTCGTTTACCTCGGGCAATGATTTTCCTGCGCTCAAATTGTATATCTTCACATTGTTTGGATTCGAGACCTGCATCCTTGCGATCGAATTGTCGCGAGCGTTATTTAATAATTAAACGACGTGTTGTTTCTTTAGTAGTTTATCAATTTTGTTTCATACTCGAAACGTCGCCGCGTGTCACGGGAAACGAAGCAAAACGGAGTATCCGAAATACACTGGATGTTAAAAAAGCACGTGGTTGATAATCCCCCTCTGCCCCGCTCTGTTATTCAGCGTGCAGCGCCATCTTGCACAAGTTTCTTCCATCCGCGAAGAAGCTCCGCGACAGTTTCGAGCAGCTTTTTTACCAATATAAGTACTTATATACCGATATCGAAAAATAAAATATACCACTACCAATATCATTGTTTGACAGTAAACGTGTTACTCTGCATTTAGCGTAGGTAGAGGAGAGGAAATACACCGTCTCTTCCGTATCGCAAGAAATTTCCGTGTGTGTGTGTGTGTGTGGGAGGAGATCGTCGAAGGGTCGGGGACTACGGTGACGTTCGGGGAGATAATTAATAATAACATCGTTGTTCGAAGCTCCGTGTTTGTCGCGCGTATATCGAAACGTTTTATTGCTTCGTGAAAATTTGGTACATCGCTGTGAGAAAGTTATGTCCTCGGATGGTGATAATTCACAGAGTTCCGCGGGTGGTTTTGTTATGTCGGAGAACCCCCGTGAGACGAGCAGCAGCTGCAGGGCCGTCGTCGATAACACGGGCGATGTTTGCGGCGAAACCGAGGGACTTCGTATACTCGATCAATTTCGAAAAATATACGAAGCGAGAATGGAAAAAGTCGAGGAGGAAGAAGCTACCGGCACCGAAACTGATTTTATTCCGGTAACAATTCGTTATTATTACTATTATTTACTCTCTGTAAATTCGTGTTTTTTTGTTGTTGTTTCCATCGTCAGATGAAGCTTAAAATAATGAAAGAGTGGATCAAGGATCTGGGCGAACAGAACGTCATGCTTGTGCGCACCGTCGAGGATCTGGAACAGGCCGCTTGCTATAGAGTCAAAATACTGGAGGAAAAACTGAAAGAAACGGCCGGAATTGTAGCGGACAAGATGTCTCGTCTCGCAAAGCCCAGCGAGGATGTAGGATATATATATATATATTTTTCATAAAAACTTTTATTACAGATGCATCGATCTTTTACTTCTTAATGTTTTAAAAAATTTATTACGCAGACGGTCAATACGTTGTCAAAGCGTATCTGCCAGTTGGAGAAAGACGAAGGTATTTTGCAGCAAAAAATTGAATTTCTAAAAAGCGACATAAGGGGACTGTTGGAGCTGATAAGAAGAGCCCGTTGCGAGAATTGCTGGAGTCTGAATGGAATAAGGTTCTTCGAGATACGAGCCGACGATATTCCAGCATCCGCAGAGTAACATTGTTTTTTTCTTTTACACACTTGGCCAATAACTTTTCCATTTATTCTCAACATATTTTTCTTCTATAAGAATTTACAATGCGTAACAAAGAGTCGCTGCTTTATGTTTTAACTGATTGCTACATGGATATTTTTATCAAGTTGAATTTCTTCTTGAGTTTCCATTTGTAAAAATCTTTCTATTTTCTATTTTCCTCGAATTTTTACAAATCATTTGAACATATCAATTTTTCATATTTTTAATACTCACGTTTAATACTGTGCTTTGTTTATATCGTCTTCCGTCTTTTCTTTATATAAATTAATAAAGAAAAAATAAAATGTTTCGTTGCAAAAATAAATTAAATAATCTAATTTTTATTTTTTTCTCGTTGTTTCAGCTGTTGCTGTACAGAGGTAAATCGATGCTCGAGTACCGATAAGAAATTGCGATTAATATTAGAACTCGACGGCTTATCCCAAGAACCATCGATTCGCACGTCGAACGGAAATCTCTGCGACTGCTGTATCAATCGTCCGACAATTTCCGATTATTCTCACGAGACAGACACACTTCTTGCTCCCTGACTTTTTCACGAAATCTCCTCCTCGAATGTTTTTTTTGTCTTCCCACGTTTCGCGACCAAAATCACATGTTTATTTTCCTTCTATCCACGCATATTTCCAATAAAATCCAATAAAATTTTCCAATAGTCAATCAATTCAAATTCATTATTTCAATAGAATTTTCTTTATTATTCCAGAATGTCGCCGATACGGAGAACGTAGAGTACTTGAAACACCGATTAGACGTACTCGGCGAAAATGAAAAGAAAGCGCGCAAGTAAGCGTTCAGCGATTACTGTATTTTTTACTTACCTGCAACCGATCCGGAGGTCATTGACGTTTCCTTCATTCGTTACAGATATCAATCCGAGTTGCAGGAAAAAGTAGCCGATCTCGATAGCAAATTAGTTGCCAGAGAAGAGACAATAAAAATGTATATATCGATGCTGCAATCTCTCAGGGATACGCTCAAGCAACGTTCTACGCGAAAGAATCAATCGTCGAGACCGGCGAACAATGATTTCGAATTTGACGTAAGTTATCTTCAATTCATTTTTTTTTTTCGTATCGCATAAGTAAACAAAAAAAAAACATTTCTCGACCACTCGATAAATTTTTTCAATGCTGCACGTTGAATGTCGCGCTCATTACATTTATTCTTCAATCGCCGCAAAAAAATTTCATATTTTAAACGAACTGATCGTCGGACGCGGTTTGTCGCGTTGCACCGCGAATCTCGTTGATTATCTCGTGCGCAGATCGCCTCGATCGTGGATATCGTAGAAAGTGCGATAGCTGCAAGACGCGACGACGAAGAATATGGAAATATGGATGGAAATATCGACGAAGTAACGGAGTTGCGAGCCAAACTCGAGAATAAATCATTGGAAATAGAGCGATTATCGCGTCGTCTCAGCTGTGTAGAAAAAGTTTGTATCGCATGTAATTTTATTATTCGCTTTAATCGGTTCACAGTCCGATCCAATCGCGAAGCTCTGTCGTTACGTTAGCATTGCAAATTTTCGCAGGAATCTTTGGAGACTCGAGAAGCTTTGACTAACGAAGTTGCCGAGAAGCACGACATGGGAATGTCGTTACGTGCCGAAGTGGCGGCCCTCGAGGAACAGTGTCGACGCGCGAACATGCTGATGCAATTCAAAGAAGATATTATCAAGGGTATGAGACGAGAACTCAAGCAACGTTCGAGTGCCAAGGTAAGCATGAATTTTCATATATCACGTAACGCGCCCCGTTTCCATTCTCCTCCCTCCTGCCGCGTCGACTTTCCTTCGCAGTCTCTCGTTCCCGGGTTTAATAACGTCGAAAAGTCGAAACCCTCAGCCGCGATATCGCCGAGAAATCGTTCGAATTCGCGTTGGAAGGTTTACGGCAAAGTCAGCCACGTGCCGTGTTCGCCGCAAGATTCGCCGAGAAATCAGAGTCTACGACTCGTTTTGGAACGTCACATGCGAGAAAATGAGGCGTTAGAGATCCGAGCTTTGAATCTCGGGGATACGAAAAAATCGAAAACTATCGGCGACAGAAGCAGAAAGCTTCGAAAAGCCGACAGAGAGATACTGAAACATACGAATAAATTGTCACCGCGCGTGAGAAAGGAACGGAGCAAAAATACTATAACTCAACCCTTCGCGTGCTCCTCGCCTCGCAAAGATTACACCTGTATCGAGGCGACTTAGATACCGCACTAGGAATCGCTGTAGTTTTTCACTCGTGTTATTTTAAGTTATTTCAATTGTCAATTACAAGTAGCATTTTATAGTAGAATTTGTACCCAATGATAATAAAAATTATTCTTTTCCTATCGGTGAACCTTTGACTTCGATATATTTATGTATAAAATCGCAATTCGCAGAGCTTAAAGGAGTCAATAATTACTGTACCTGTGTTTTTGCCTGTATTCCAGGGTGCGGGTTCTTCGGGGCGAAGAGTTCGCATAAACGCGGATGTTGTTTGTTGCGATCAAGCAGACGATTCATCGTCCCAAGTACCAGCCGATCGCAATGGGGTAACGAGAGATTCGATTAGAATGAAAACTGAGAGTATTGATGAAGGCAATTTGGTACTAAAGTTTCAAAAATCGTTTTTACACGCTTCAAGCGAGAAACTTACAAGAATTAAGGTGATCTGTTGAAAAATAATTCGTTTACGCCATTAAATTCACGGCTATTTTTCTACGCAGTTTTCATCAAGTTAAATTTCAAATTTTTTATTCGATTTTCACGAGTCGTAACTTATTTTGTTAAAATATCGTTTACGTCTTTACGCAACAATTACATATATCGAGAAACAAAACTGAGCTTTTGTTCGCGAGAAAAAGACTGAAGAATATAGTCGTAAATTCATTCGATTTTCGATAAAATATGTTTTCTACGTAATAGTAGACATGTTTTAATCTGAATTCACCTTAATTCACGCGAATTTCTCGTATAAAACGTATGCAAACCATTTTTTAAATCTTAGTACTCGATTGACTTCATTGTACCACGAGGACTACCTTAAGAAGGGTGTAGTATCGTTACAGTCCCACCTAAACGTGAGATTCCGAGCGAATTACGCATACTTCCCAAATGGATAGCAATCTGAAAAAAACTAATCATATAGAAGGTCCTAAAAAGATTAATTTTCCATATTAACAATGCCAAAAAGTTATTAACAAATTATTCGACGAATCATCCGAGAACCCAACTTTTTTTCACAGAAAATTACCCATAAATTTTTCTGAATACATACAAAATTTGTTTAGAATTTTTTCTAATTTTCTACATTTTTCTTGTTATGGATGTAAAGTCACGCATTTTTTACAAGACTTCGAAGAAAGATATTCGCGACTATCGTGTCAAAGATTTAAACAAACATTAGATTTTCGAAAATTAGAAAACTGCATATGCAAAATTCGGAGAAATTAACGAATCACCGTTCGCTAAAAGAAAAAAGTTAAGAAACCGGATGATTCGCTGAACAAATTTATTTTCAACTAATTTCTTAACAACTTTTTGAAATTATTATTATGGAGAATTAATGATGTTCTTGGTACCTTCGGCATGATTGTTTTTTATCTGATTTTATCCCATCGGGAAGTCTTCGAAATACTGTACGAATCTCACTTTTAGGTGGGAATGTAACGTTATACTCTCCTTAAAGTATAATAAATCTTTAACGTTGCTTCGTACTCGTTGCAGTCAAGTCTCGTCTCCGATCTCAACAACGCAAAACTATCGTGGAAACGTGAAAATGAGGCTCTTCTTAATCTGCGAACTCAGCTCGAAGAAGTTCTCGAAGAGTTACACGCCAAGGAGCGCGAGGTTGTTGTGCGCGATGCTTGTTAAAAATTTGTTTTTCGTCATTCTGAAAGAAAATACTAACTGGTCGATCTCGATGCGTTACAGGATTACGAACGGGATATGGCTAGCGCTCACGTAAAGCTCAACGACATCGGAACTCTATTGGACAATTACAAAAGCGAAGTGATCGATCGTGTAAGTTTTCATTTTGTATTTTCGACAAATCGTCTGAACTTCGATCGCTTATTTTCCTTGCATCGTCTTCGGTCATCGTTTTCCAGTATACCGTCGTATAGTAACGCCGAACGAGCAGTGATGAAAGCAAGACGACGCACGGATTTGTCTGGGCAACACTGACAAATGTTTAATTATCGTTAATATAAGATAAAGAAAGCGCCAAAAAAAAACAAAAAAAAATGCATCGGCAGTGCAACGAATCTCTCGGGTGCTCTTTCAGCGCTCCAATAAGTTGTAACCGTGTTTTATATGCGGAATAAAATTGTATTTTTCTATTAAAAAAAATCGTCTACCAGTTTATCATGACGAAGGGATTTCTCGGGTTGTTTGTCGGTTTACAAAAAAAAAAAACGAAAATCAAGAAAAGATCGCAGATGCGAATGCGGCGTGAATGAGTTATCATTTGTTTTGATTATAGACCGAAACGAGGCGAGATGCAAAACGCAGTGATAACGAAATCACGATGCACAAACTTGCCAAGAGTATCGCTAATCTGTCGAAGGTATGCGTGGAAAATGGCAACGGACTCGTACTTCTCGAAAGGGCGTTGGAGGTTTGTTTCTTTGTTTTCAACAATCGACGCCTCTGCAACGCCAAGTTGTAATAGAACGTTTATCTTTTTGTGTTCGTTGCAGAGGAGTGAAAAAGAGGACAGAGCGACGCATCACGAAGCCCGCGTTACTCAAGAGTTCAATGAGCGATGGGTGAGTGATAAATTGTCTCCACTATACCTCATAAATTCACCGATATAACTCCACGAATGCAATGACGAACCAATTGCTTTACGCAGAAATGGGACGTCTACGATCGACAATTCAACGCGATGGAAGAATTTCGCGTTTGCACTGTCGAGGCACAAGCGGCGACGGAAAATTTGCGAGAAGAGATGGAAATCGTTGTTTGCAATTTGCAGACTCGTCATCAACGGGTAAGTCGACATTTATCGAGAAGTTTCTTAGCCAAGTCTCCCATTAATTGCCATTGAAAAAATCGAACTTCGAATACGATTGATTATCTGTTAACGGTAATGAGAAGGGTTTGTTTTTTTGTTGTTTTTTTTTTGCAGCGATGCCATTCTCATTTATACTGCCATTCAATTTCCCATTTGTTTGACGATATTTTTATCTCATTAACATTACCATTTGTAGAATCGGATTATTTAAACCTCGATTGTTGCTATTCATTTCCCAATATGGCGAGTTGAGTATCTTATCCCAGAATACATAAGGCATGTGAAGCCATTTACCCAATATAAACAGTAATGATATACGGAATACCTTCCGCCGAACGGTATTTATCTTAGTCTGCCAGTGGAAATTCGGTGTCGCGAATTATTAACTGTGCATTTTCGATAAAAGACTATATACGATAAATAGTTAGATATACCATTAAACTCTTTCTCGGCGTTTACATTCGATTCAGTTCCCATTTATTCCGAATGGCAACTAATTCCATTTTAATCGTTATGCTTATGTTCCATTGGTCTTCCTGATAATAAATATGAACAAAGTACATCTTGAAGTTTTCCAATATATTGCCACTCGGTGCATATTGATTTGCCAGCAGGTTCTCATTCATTAAGGAGTTTCGATAAACAGTGTAAAGTCATTTTGACAAATATTTAGTATGCAAATTGGTATCGTCGGAACCATTGAAAGAGTAAAAACGCAATTTTATTCATTTTTCATATTTCATATCGATTCAATAACCTTATAAACAATTGAAGAGAAAATGCTAACTTTTTCTCATTCAAAAATCATCATACCTATGATTTTCTCATTTTTTATGCTAAATAAGAGTCCAAAAAAATTTGTTTGATGTGGCTATGTGGCTGTCGAGATTTTTGACATTAAATTTACATGGCAAGAGAATCTTTATAGTACAATGTTCGTTATTTTTATTGGAATTATCTCGTAAATCGTTTTCAAATTTCACACACATTAGGATACATGTTCTATGATAATACAAAAATGTCACACTTGTAACTTGAATTCGACCTCATCACCGTCCCTTCTTAAAAATGTCAAAAAATACCGATTAAATATCTCCAACGATTTTGCATTGGAGTCCCGTTATTTGAATCAAACAAAATTCCACTCGAAAGTTTGCAGTAACTTGCCATTGTCCCGTTGATAGCGAATGATTTATTTACACCTATGATATTTTAGTACCTCGATCTGGCGAACGTTGTCAAACAAATGCAGAATCTCTTGACGGCGACAAAGGAGAATGTATCTACGGTTGTGTGTCGTCTCGAAAAACAGGTAAGCTTTCTCCTGATGCCCGATTCTCCATCAAACGCCACATACGTATTTTACCATTAATAATATTTTTTTCTGTAAAGGAGGAGGAGAGAATTTTCCACAACGAGAAAGTAGCATCCGGTGAAATAAAATTGAAGGACATCAAGAACGAGATAAACAAAGTTCGCTCATCGCGAGACGTCGTGGATTTCGGTGGTTCGAACAAAATAACTTCATCCGCGGTGATGGAAAATTCACGCGGCGTGGTGGACAGAGTAATCGAAGTCGTGGAGCAAATTGTTTGCCATACGCGTTTACTTCGATCGCAGGTACGGATATACGAGACGAAATAACGATCGAAAAGCCCGAAGGGCAGAGGGTAAAGGCGAAAACGAATGAAGTATTAAATTTCTAAACGTAGGATCAATGCGGTGTCTCGTTACTGGGCGAACTGAGGGGTCAATTATGTAACATGGAGCGAAGCTTGGAAGACTTGCAAAACGAAACGGACAGAGTGGTAAGCGTTGGGCAAAGTTAACCGGCGCTGCAATTAGCCGCGGCTGCCGAATGAATTCTTTTTTTTTTTTTTTTTTTTTGTTATTCCACGTTTCATTTGCTGGTTTGCAGTTATTGGATAACGAAAACGCGCTGAAGGTCTTCAATGAGAAAATACTGCGAATGGACAAATTCGAGAGAGAATTGGATTACGCGCACACGAAGATGCAAGAGACATTGGAGTCCATCGTGCAATCCAAGCAGCGAATGGTTTGTGTTGCCACTTATATCAAAGCGATGCATGAATATGTGTTTCTACGGAAAATGCTATTTTCGAACACGAGGTATAAATTGAGCTTTAAACAGATCGACGGCGGAGTTTGCAACCTCTGTTCGTGTACGTCGAGTGAGTCAACGATGGCCGGCGGTTCGGAGACGATTTCCAGACACGAGGAAAACAATAAATCCGGTGCTTCCGACGTTGAGCAGCTGAGGAATGTCCTCAGATCGAAGGATAAATTGGTCAGTAATCCCGAGGCTCGCACGCAAATTTCGTTAATACCACAGTAGGGTGGTTTAAAAAAAAAAAGCCTTTTTGAAAGAATTAGTTGCTAATCCATTGCGTGTTACTTTGTCACTAAAAATAAAAAATGGCAATATTTTGTCATTTTTTGGTTGAAGCATCCGATTCAAAAGCGACGACTGTAAAATAATATTTAATACTTCTCATTGACGTTTTTAATTAAATAATCTTAAAATAGTCTTAAATGGCATTTTACTGCCTAATTTCGTGATTAGTGAGGCGGTATTGAAAATTATATCACTATTGGTGACAACTATTTCTTGCATAAAAGCGTTTTTTGAACCATTTAATAATACCGCCGACTCTCATACGTTTTTTTTTTAATTTTTCAGCTCGAGGACAAAGATGAAATAATTAGAATTCAAAAGGATTCTATAACTATGACGCACGTAGAATTGAAGGATCTTCATCAGAAGATGCAAGCAAAGGTACGGACACAGCCGCGGCCCTCGCGTACGATAGACTTTTTTCCAGTTATGTTCAACGTTGGTTTTTTTTTCATAGCGACGATGATAGTGCGTAAAAAAGAATTCTCTTTGAACCATCAAAGAAATTTCACTTCAAGATAACTCTACAATTAAAAAAAAAAATTCACCATATTTTATAGTTAAATAGAACATTTTAAAGGTAAATGACTGATGCGAAATTTCGGACGTATATTTTCGTCTCCCGTAGGCAAGGGATTAAATCCTTTTCGTCGTAACATGAGTTGCATACATTTAGAAAATTCTATTTCATTCGTTCCTTTTATCGCGATTGCAATTTTGCGCGTTTTACGCTCTTTCGTTTGTTTTTTTTTTCTCGCAAAAGTAGAACAAACTTATCAAGGATAAGAATGCAAGATAAGAATATCTCAAGATAAGAATCGTAATTAGTCCGGTGAAGGTAAGTATATTCTCGTGTAACCTACAAACAATGCAAAGAATCTCTTGTCTACCGACGCTACGACAATTTTTTTTGTGTGTCGGATTAAAAAATATTTGAATGTTTCAGATCGATGCACAAAACATTGCGATCAGTCAGCACGTCGAGGAGAAGCGACTTTTACTGGAACAGGTGCGTTTGATAACGATCACTGATAACTTGTACTTCGCTACTGAGTAATGTGTTAACAGCGATATACATTTTTGTTTCCAGAGCAAACTGCAAAACCAAACAATTGGCCACTTACGAGAGGCCGTCGTCGAAGCAAAAAGATGTTTGTCCACTCAACAGCATCCTCAACAAAAACCTACAATCGACATCGCCGTGAGTGAGGTGTGGAGTCCAATAACACCGACTATATTCAATAGCAGCGACGTGCATGACGTGTAAAGTGCGTTTTTTTTGTTGTTTTTTTCACTAACCAGAGACTTTTTAATGGTTGTTTGTGTTCCCGATGTGAGCCGAGTTGGCGGCGTTCTTTTAACATTTACAAGACTGCGAACTCTCGTACGCTGATTTGATGTACATTTTAAAATACCCATATATATATATTAAATTGTAAATATACGCCAGAGGATAATGATAACTGTGAAAAAGATGCCGAAGATTTTGTTGCTGTGCATCCAAGTCCCGATATTCCGTTAATACCATTAATCCCAATCGACGAATCGCAATGCGCGCGATCCGCGAGTATTTCGCTACTTCCATCGAGAGTCGTTTTTTTTCTTCTTTATTCTACGAAGAAATAGCACGCAATATCCTTTTGGAATAAGTTTTTCGCATGGGGTACGTATTCGGCAGAACTGCGAAGTTTTCGGAATGAAAAGTAGAAAAACTTACTACGCGATCTCTTGCAGTATCGCGATGAGGCCGAAACAATTAGGATATTGTCACATTGTCTCGGAGAGACTCAATCTCAGTACAACGATTGTTTTTCGGAGGTAAGCAGCAGTTAAATGAATTTTCCCACCGGCCGCAAAAAATATTTCCCTTTTGTGTGAAAACCTTGTAAACTCGCAATTTTTTTTACGTTACAAAGGCTGCGGAGCAGGGCGCGCTGCTGGAACTGCAACGGGATGCTGTACAGAATTTACAAAGGACGATTATTCGCAAAGATCTCGTCTATTATTCATTGTTAATTAAAGCTCAGGTAGGACAACGATTGTGAAATACAAAACCACTGTGCAGAGAGCGATTAAATTTCAAATGGAAACGGCTATCGTGTTTTATTCTCCGCGGAGGTTGTTCGATAAAACTAAAAATAGCTTCGATTAGTAAAATGAATGTGTTAATTCGTAGGAGCTGTTTCGCGGTCGTATACAGGACGTTCGAGTAGTCAAATCGAAGGTACAAGAAAATTGTAAAATCGTTTTACACGCGAATCCCGTAAGGAATATTGGAACAAAAAAATGAATGATTTTTCTATTGCAGATCGATGGTCTCGTGAGATCGAAGAAGTACTTGGAAGAAAAATATCGAAGGATCAAACGCCTTTGGCGCGATGCCGAAAGAACGCGAAAGATCAAGTAATATCGGGATCTAGAATTATCGATACTTCTAAACGATATATCTGTAAATGAAAAAGAAACCTTTTCGTAGATGCGCGTCTTCGCAAGGAAATTCCCAGCGAGAATCCCGATGCAAGGACTGTTCAACGTGGACAGAGGCCGACGAATTTTCCGACTCCGGTGAGACGCGTCTACAAATGAATTTCTTGCTTCGCGAGAACGAGGATCTAAAAAAACAATTACGCGATCGCGGACTGGAGATCGAGCTGTTCGATCGCGAAGTGGCGAATCAATTGAAGAACAACAAATGCACGGAGCAAACGACGATGGAAACAGCGTGCAAAATCCAAGAGAAGGACAATTGTATCTCGTCGGAGAGACGTCAACTTGAATTAGTATTGAAGGAGTATCTCGCATACGCGCGGATACTCATAGCAGAGTTTCAAATGGCTCGGGAAAGAGAAACCGCGAAAACGGACTCGACGACATCGGCTGCGCAGGCTGTACGTGTCTATAAATTGCAGCATCTATCCATAGCATGCGTTACATACTAATTAATAAGCCGACTTCGTAACAGAACGTCGAGGGCCCGACGATGAAGGATGAACTTCGACGAAGAAACATCGAGTTGGACAAACTTGTCGACGAGGCGCGCGACAAGCAACAGGAACTCGGAATGCTTCAAGATATGAGAAAGGAATTCGAGGTATAAATAGCAAAATCCGAACAATCCTTTTTCGATAAATTACTTTGTAACATTTTCACTGTGGAGATCGAACGACCATATATATTGCAAGAAGCAAAGTCGACGAATTCAACTCTAATCGCAGCTCGAAATTACTGAATCTATTTGACGATAACGCTAAATAATCGACTGTCTTATGGGTACTTTTGTAACGACAACGTCACTATGATTCAGAGAACCGAAGATTTGGAGAGGATGAACGATTGTTTGAAGAGAGAGTTAACGACGTTGCGAAGAACTGCTGAGAGCGAGGGTTGCTGCTGTCGCGCGGGGGGAAAGGAATGGGATAATCGAGGTTCGCCGAGCGACGAGGTCGGTCAAAGGATTACGATTTGCGCTCCGTATCGCATATTATAAATAGAAAGACGCGTAGGACAATCTAAACCGGTCATTTCCGACCGCGTATTTCAGACTCTTCGCGCCCACGACGGCAAAGATAATTGCAACGATATCGCTCGTCCGAGTGCGAGGGAAGTTTTGATGATAAAAAAACTCAAGGAACAACTATCGTCGACGAGAGAATTAACCGAGGAGTGCCTCGCCGAACTTCGCACTTCCAAGGAAATGCTTTGCTTCCTGCGAGAACGGATTCTTTCGTTGAAGAAACTCTTGAAAGAAAAATCGGACGAGATGGCTACTCTACAAGCCGATCATCAAATGATAAAGGTTCGCCTTTAGATTTATATTTCCGAAGCGTAATGCTTATGCAAAATCGAGAATAATTATTCCCATTCGTTTATTCTTCTTCAGAATGATTATTCCATTCTGAAATCGGAAAATGGCATATTCGAGGAAAAAGCTCGCGCCGAGATACGCGAATTTCGTGAAAAGGTCAGCAAAGCTACAGCTTTTTTTATGTGAGAACGTGTTTAGCGAGGCGTCTAAATGCGTGAAATATCCTCGAAAACCGCGTCACAAAACCCTTGAGGAAAGTAAAAAAAGAAAATTTAAAGGGGCCGTCGAAAACAAAAACCGAAAATTCTGAAAATAGAGTTTACAAAAATCAATATCTCCTTAAAAAGGGTTACGGCTCTGCTGGAAATTCCGTAAAAAAATGTCAGTGTCCTCGAAAAACGTTATGACACTGAAAAGTGTGACGGCCTTTTAAAAAATTGAGTAAAAAAATGCAGTACGGACACCTTCGTAGTGTTCGATTATTTACGATCGTACATTTACGTATGAGCTTTTAGTCTGTACTAAAGATGTTTTCACATAGATTTCTCGTGAGTACACGCGGTTATACTCACTATTTTCTTGTTTTCTTTTTGTTTTCATGATTTATCCGATCGACCGGTCAGTGAATGAAATATTTTTTTTCAGTTGAAAGCCCTTCAATCGGAATTGCATGTAGTCGACGAGAATTACCGGAGAACCAGCCAGGACTTTGATAAGAGTCAAGCGCTTTTGATCGACGCAGCAAGGCGAGAAGTGAACTTACAGCACGCGATCACGACGATGGTGAGCTATAGTGCTTCGATCGATAATACCGCGGCTACGATTTAATTATTTGCATTAAATGCATCGTTATTTTTTTTTTCTTTTCTTCGAGGAACAAATATTTTACGCGAAACTCACGAGCGCGGAAAATGAAGGCAAACGTTTGAGCGATTTGTTGGACGCCATGAGATCCGATTTGGAAAATACCCGAGAAGAATTGTCCGCGAGGGAGATGGATTACGCGGAAAAATGCAGAGACGCTTACGAACAGGTGGAAACGTTGGAGGAAAGAATTATCAAGTTGGAAGATACAAAACGGGAATTGTCGCGACAATTGCAAGACTGCAGAAACGAAAATTGTCGGCTCGTGGAGGAAAACAATCGATTGGCCGATAACGGCTGTAGATGCGTTAAAGAGGTAATGACCATCCAACCAATCGATTTAACAGCGTGTTAATATTAATCGCTTCGTCGGGTTTTTTTTTTTTTTTTTTTTTTTTTTTTTTCTTTAGTTGGAGGATACGCACAACGCTCTGCTCGAGCTGAAAGGCGAGTGCAAAACAAAGAGCAAAACTCTGGATTGCGTTTCGGCAGAGTTGTATCACGTAGCGGCGAGTCGATCGGAGCTCTGTGACGAATCTCAACGGGTAGTCGCTTGCATACGCTCTTGGGTCGACGAGCAGAGAAAGCTCGTTGAGACACTGTCCAAAAGACTCAAAGACGAGAAGAATCGAATTGCTCGTTTCGCTTTTGAAAAGAAGTAAGTAGACGTACGCGCGTCGAGGCGTTTGTCATCGAATTAAAGTAATGCTTCCGGTACAATCAAGTCAATCGGGTTGCAAATAAAACGTATCGTTCCCAGTTAAACGTGAGATTCTGAGCGGATTTCGAATACTTCACAATGGAATAAAAATGTGAAAAAAAATGTACCCTATAGAAAGTCCTAAAATGCCAAAAAATGATTAACAAGTTAGGTTAAAAACAAATTATCCAAAATTAACAGAACTTTCTTTTTCGCAGAAATTGATCCGTTAATTTTTCCGAATACATACACATTTTCTTAGAATTTTTTCAAATTATCCAATTTTTCTTTTATCATGGATGAAAAGTTACGAATCTTGGACACGAGTTCGGAGAAACACTGGGCATTACGATTAAAAATTGTCAGGACAATCAATCGAATGCTAGTCAAAGATTTCTCTAAAAACAGGATTTTCGATGATTAAAAAAAATTCTAAAAAAAGTTCATATTTTCGAGATAACAAACGAACCAACTTTCGTTAAAAACAAATGTCGACTGCATGATCTGTTGGATAAATTATTTTTTAACCAGTTTGTTAACTTCTTGAAATTATTATTATGCAAAATGAATGTTCTTAGAGTACCTTCTGTATGGTTGATTTTTTTCAAATTTGTCTTTAAAATTCTCTTCGAATCGTCATTTTGGTTGGGAATTTAACGATTCACTCTCCTCGAAGAGTGACTACTTTATGAAAAAAAAAGAAAATGATAACATTTAATTGACTAAAAAATAACTCTGTGTACCCGCAGGAATTCACGGGCATATTTTTGCGCATTTTTTGGGAGTTACATTTGTAATTTTCGTTCGATATTCACGAGCGATGTCTTCGTTTGTTAAAATATGTTTAACGAATTCACTGACCATTTTTTTTCGTTTGGATTGTCAAACTGAAGAAAAATTTAATTAATTTCATATCTTCATCTTTTTTCGTAACCAAATGACTAATTTGTGAATGATGAATATTAGGATAAATGAATTCCAGTGACTTTGTAGAAAACAAAATGAGTTTTTCTTCGCCGAAATCGAATTCAAATCACAAATTTGCATTATCATAAACTGGATAAAAATATGTTGATCAATTTATTGTCGTACTTAAGTTACTTATCTGTAAATTCATTGTTACGTTTTTTTTTCCACGTAAAGTAGAATCACTTCGGACGATATCGAGCTTAGTGCGCGCGAGTTTTTTTATATAAAACGTGAAGAAAGAATTAAAATGTTGGGGTTAGAGCGACTTGATTGTACCACTGTTAAGGAGCACCTTGACGAAATGAAAAAGTCAGGGCTGATCGGAAATTTGCAGAGCTCTGCTGGCGACAGTGAAGGAATTGTCGCGGCTCAATGGCGCGCTGAGCGAATCACGAGCCACAAAGAGAAATAGATGTTCATTAACGGGACACAGTCCAATTCGTCGCGCGTCCGGGGCGAAATTTTTTCAAAATTCGCCACCGTGCTACTCGTCGCGGGGCGTTACACCGCGGCGAGGTCAACGATCCTACGCGGCACCGAATTCACCTGCGTACACGCGATCGTCGAAGGTTGGTGCCACGAGGTCTTCTTATCTATCGTCTATTTCGTATACACGAATGAATAATACAATGAAAAAAACGCTCGTGTTATCTCGAAAAATCTTAGCGACGCTGTGTTTGCTCGACCCGAACATCGAGGAGAACGCTGCCGCGCGGTTATTCATGGTGGTTCCCGAGATTGGAACACGTGAGTAAAGAATTTTACGTGAAGATGCGTCGACGAGCGGAAAAGATAAGCGATGGATGGCAGAGCGAGACGAGCGTTGATGAAACTCGTGATTTTGGATATCAATCGTCGGCGAGCAAATGAATTTTACTGCCGACTCCCAATGAGAATCACAAATGGAACGTGGGATTTTTTTAACGCTATTATATCGTATAGTATACAATTATACCGCAATGGCAAAGTGTAGCCAATCAATTACTCAGAGATACATTCATTTTTATACGATTTATGTGGTTTATAATATTGAGAAAATAATTATATACGAGAATGTGCGATTATTATTTTTGCGATTTTGCATCGACCACAGTTGTGGCGATGCAACAATAGTTTGGCAAACAAACGAACCGAACGAGGGGCAGATGATTCATGAGAATAGTGGAGAAGAATTCGAGACAGCGTCTGCATTCCTCAGGCGTGAATATCTCGAGACTCTTGGGTGGGTCCTGCGCCGAAAGGATGATATCTCAGTGTTATTGGGATATTAAAAAAAAATTCTAAGAATTTGTCCACATTTTTTTCAAGTATTACGTAGAAAACCTTTTTTTTTGTTGTTTTTTATAAAAATGGGCAGAAACCTGGACAGCGTGGAGGAGAACACTTTCGTAAAAGAATCCGTATGTTTCTTCCGCGGTACGCCAAGGATTCGACAGAAAGAATGAATACGTGAGACGAAATATTGCCACGAGAGCCGAGGTGCTTTCTTCCGTGAATCGATTGTCCCTTTGTCGCGAGAAAAGCGCATCGGTTTACTTAACGATTATGGATTTAATTAACGAGCATTGAAAACGCGACTCTGTACCTCGCGAATTTGATAATCGACATTGCCAATTCGAGGAAAATATCGCTGCCAACGAGGCTGTCTTCGTTTTTCAGTTTGTTTTCTACGGATTAATAATGTATTAGCTTAGTAACGATTGGCATAAGTCTCGCGCAACTTCGCGCTCACCGAGTACAAGTTTTATCGCATTCTCGTCTTCGCATCGTCCTATCCAGGCATTATTTTGCGGTGTGAGAAATTGCCAAACGCAGAGTCGAGGCTTCGGAAGGAAATCGCTCCGGGAGTGCGCCGGATTATCCCGAAAGGACCAATGTCCGCAGAGATCGTCGTAATTAACCGAATAACCAATATCGGGTTCGGATACGCATTTCCGGCGATCGCGTGTCGAAGGAATCGATTTGGTACTCGCGAACTCGGTATCGGATGCAAAAATCCGTACGATGTTCTCGACTGAACTACTCGAGTGCAAACGTTTCATAGCATCGGCAAAAAGTTTTTTTTGTTCGGTTAATGAAAGCCAATCGTTAGTGTCTACAATGAAGTTAACCAAAGGTCTATCGATAAAAGTGGATTATCGGAGGGGGAATCACAGCGATATTGTTACTCGTGAAAATTCTCTTTGAAAACTTCATTCCTCATTCTTTTGTTTTTGTCGTTTTTTTTTTACGTTTTATAATCGTTTATATAATTTATCATGAGTAATCAATAAAATTAATATACAATATGCTTTTAGAGTTATAATTGTTATTACACGATACAATCTGACGAAGAAAATATATAATAATTATAGCAGCAGGAATGGCCCCTACTATCTTACAAGATTTTTTGCGTGCCAAAAAGGTTTTTTTTTTTCATCGTTACTATTATTATTTTACCGTACACGTAAATGTATTTTAATTATTATTTTTACTCCTCAAATAAATCATAATTGGGATCTTTTTTTTTTTTCTTTTTTTTTATGATTCATCGTATATAATGTATTTATATATATTCAATATTTATAACGAACACCGCCCATTACTACTAGAATAACAAACGGGGACTCACCGCACTTCTCCAACAGACTCGATACTCAAAATAGATGATATCGTCGGATGCATTGTGACATACTGATTTTTTCCAGATACCTCGAGCGATCGCGATCGTCGCCGATCGCGCTTCGTCGCCGTCGTCGTTTTTTCATCTTCGTCGCTCATTATTTCGTTTCTTTTTTTTCCGCTCTCCTTTCTCTCTATTGCCGCCGCTGCTACCGCTGCCGCTGCCTCCCTATGTTTTTTTTTTTTTTTTTTTTTTCGTTTCTTTCTTTTTTCTTTCTCTCTAATCTCAATCTCGTCCATTTCACTTCACTTACGTATGTCCTCGCGCCCTCTTACCCTATGGTATCTTGTTTGAATTTATTTATTTTTTTTTTTTTTTCGCTTTTTTTTTGTTTGTTTTGTTTACTCGACGCATATTCCATACGAATTTTTTATCGACACGTTGTATTTGTCTCCTTCGGCAAATACGTAGTACACATACATCTGGAGAAGAAGGTATGAAAAGAGTGTGAGCGATCGTCGATCGATTGGATTTTTCTTTTTTTTTTTTTTTCTCAGAAAAAAAAAGAAGAAAAAAAAACCCGAATCGCGAATAATTTTTTTTCACCCGGCGACCCGGTAATTAATTCGTTACAGAATATGTGTTGTAGATACCAATATAAGACGCGTGTGACACGTACGAATTTTGGCCGAATCACTTGCAGCAGTTTCCCGCCGCGGCCTTTTGACCTTCCGTTTCGACTAGCCGACGTCCCTGACCGCTCGTACTAGCGTTTCCGGTTTGTTCATTCTTTGGGAGTTTTTTAGCTGTAAAGAGAAGAAAAAAAAGTGATACAGAGGCGAATTTATAAACGTTCGAAACTCGCGTCTGCGACAACACGCGAAACGCACCGTAAGCTCTGTGTATCGAGAAAAAAAAAAAGAACCAACGAAAGGCAACCGGAGAACGCGATAAGAAGGCGTAACGAGATAGTAGGTGGGAGCGTTTCCAGATGGTTTTCAATTTACTCGTGTTACTCGCCACTCCAGACTCCGGAATCGCGGCAAAATTTGTAATTCTTTTTTTTTTTTTTTTTGTTTCACCTCGATTTCGACGCAAATGATCCCTTGCCAATCGCAAAGCGATAACTCGAAAGGGGTTATCGGTAATTTTCTATCGCCAAACCCGACCGAAACAAGCAACGTTTCTGTGTAGTTTTTAATTGCGAATACGACAAGAAAAAGCATAGAAAATACAGAGAAAAAAAAAATAGTAAATGATTAATTTACCGATAGCTAGAAATATGTCGTTAACGTTCATGGCTGTCTTCGCGGATGTCTCCATGAACAGCAGACCATTGGCGTCCGCGTAACTTTGCGCCTCTTCGAAGTCGACCACTCGTTTGTTCGCGAGATCAGCCTTGTTGCCGGCAAGCGCTATCACTATACTTGGACTCGCCTGCCGTTGGAGTTCCTTTACCCACGTTGTCGCACGCACGAATGTGTCCTGCGACATTCAAAACAAAATATTATTCAATCATTTCATTAATAATAATAATAATAATCATCGAAGAACATTTCATTTCGGAGACTCGATAACGGTATTCGGAACGGTAGCAGAAAGGAAAATTTCATTATGATACGAATGAAAAGGATCTCTTGTATTATAGTTTTCTTATTGTTTTTTTCATAATTGTATTAAAAATTAAAAATGTTAATAATCAATAAAGATAAAAATAGTTAAATTTTTATCAATTTTTTTTTTTTCAACAAAAATAGAATTAACGGAACAAATTGAATTTCATGCGCATTCGGCAGATATACGAATGAGAAATAAAGAAAAAAATAATCGATTTTTTTATTTTGGGATTTAATAAAAAAATTACTAAACCTGATTTTGTATATCGTAAACAACAATAGCAGCCTGAGCGCCGCGGTAGTACATCGGCGCGAGACTGTGGTAACGTTCCTGCCCTGCCGTGTCCCAAATCTCAAATTTCACAGTCGTGTCGTCCAGACAAACGGTCTGTGTTAAAAATGCAGCTGTTCCGAGTAATGCAACCGTTAAAATTCATTATTCATTTTTCTTTTTTCATCGTTGTTCATTTTTTTTTTTTTTTCGCACTCAACTCACCGCCTATTGTACTCTCCTGATACTCGTGAAACTGTCCCTTGACGAACCTCAGTACCAAACTAGACTTTCCTACGGCAGACTCGCCAAGTAATACCAATTTGAATTGACAGATTTTTCCTTGCGTACCGTTCGGCCTTTGGGCCGTACCCCGGTTTGCCATGATGACCTGTATTCCACAAAAAAATATATATATATATTTTCAATTTTATGTATTTTTCTTCATAATTATTTCTGCGTTTCTCTCCATTTCTCGGAAATAAAACAAAAAAGTTGGAATGTTGTCGCTCAATGCAGCAGCAGCACTGTACTACAACAAGCTGTAAGCAAAAATATTGGCTCGAAAATAAACAAACAAAAAACAACTTGAAGTGCATAAAAATTCGGAATAACGGTGTCGTCAGAATGTATGCCGAACGAGCTGTGTTACCGTCGCAAAAAAAAAAAAAAAAACTCGATAAGACGAACGATCAAAGTATCGGTCGATCTTGTCGCGTCGAATATACCGGATAACACGAATTGACAAGATGGATGTTACAAAATTGCGTTAATGGAAAGGCCGCAACCAATGACGCCAGTGCCTCCGTCTCAGAGTTCGCGTTAAAACACGTGAGAGAGTGGTTACCGTTAGGTAGATGAGAAAAAAAAAAAAAAAAAAACACGGATGCCTCTCGTGTGTCCTATATAATTGGATGTAACTATTCGAGGATTTGTGTCGTGACGTTTAAACACACGCGTCCGGTGTGTGTGTGGCACGTATTAGGTGGAGGACGTAAAAAAAAAAAAAAAGAAAAAAAAATGACGGAAGAATAAATATAATCGTCGGGTGTCCCCGCGATGCAAAACTCTGTACCTCCCGAGTGTTTTTTAATAGTTAAAACGTATGAACGTAACAAGAGCGAGGAACGTAGAACGTGTGCGGAGGTACACGTTTATGACATGACAGTTCGTGTGACACGGCGCGCGATGGACGTTACACACTTCTCTTTCCCCCCTCCCCCTCCCCACACCCACTCGTCGTCGAAACGGGTGACGACGCCTCGTCTACTCGAACTTCGGAATCAGCTCTCTCCCGTGCACCGAGAGATTCGTCAAAATCCGTAACGTCTTCGCGGCCTTTGATACGCCAAAATACGCGTTTTCAATGCAATAATAAAATCTTTTATTCGTACACCGTTGTCAAGTTTATATCGTATCAATCGCTGTTGGAAGCTCTATGTACGACCAGATGGGGCCGCACGGATCTGCTACTACATACACTTATTTTTTCTTTCTCTCTATCTCGTTCCTTCTCCCCCTTCCTAAATCGCTCTCTCTTTCGACAAATGCACACTCGACACACGCACGCACACGCACACACACACACAGAGTTACACACCCCCGCGTGACATGGACGCACTGGGGAAAAACAGTCGGGGACCACCGAAGAGGGGAAAAGTCGTCGACGATATCCAAACGACAATGATAGAGAAGTAGAGTTACCGGAGTATACGAATAAATGAACTAGAGACAGACGCACACACATGCACACACGGAGAGAATGAGCCCGAAGAAACAAAAAAAATTAACCAAAAGATATTTTACCGTGATGAAAAAAACAACACTACGCGAATCTGGATGGGCGCACAGAGATGAGAGGATCCGTAGTTAATGTTTGCAACGGTTACAACGTAGAACCAGCCTATCGGAGTGAGTCACGCGAGTGTGACACTGCTGGATTAGCACTCGCTAAACGCGGTGAAAACGCGAGAATCGCGCGCGGGGACACCGCACAGTGCTGCGCCACTGGGTTTCCTTCACCGTCCACCGGCGTTGTAAAGAGAAAAAAAACACACACACACACACATACACACACATACAATAATCACAGGCTTTTCGTTGTGATATACTTGTCGACAAGTCGGGATTTACCAGAAATATGTTTTATAAACCCGACGTGGGTTAGTTGGAATGCAAGTTGAGACTATCGTTTCGCGTAAAGTCTTTTCCGATATCTCGGGCCTCTGCTGGGCTTTATTTCTTCCGATCCACTGTAGTTTCAATCAGCGCACCCTCCACACTGCCCGTATCCCCATCCCTGCTAACATGGCCGACGCTCACTGTGCAACTCCCTGCCAATCGTCGACTCCTACGATGATCAAAATAACGTTTATTTCTTTTATCACATTGCTCGACGCAGGCTAATTTTTTTTACTATCCCAATGCATTTATTACTCGAGCGATACTCGCGACAACGATAACGATCGTTGACGCTTGCATTCGAAGCCGTTTAGATTTTTTCATCGAAACGGAAGTGCGCTGGCATCATTTCCGATTCTTCGATATGCTTTTGCTCAATGGAATGGTCAGTGATTTCGAAGACCGGCTTTGTCATTCATTGTGATACATTGTTGTAGATATTCCGAAATAATTGGATTCCAGACCACGATTTATAAATTCAGCCTTTAGTTCATTTTGTTTCAATGCTTCGATAATTCAGTGCGGTACTTTGGAAATTCACATTGGCAAGACGTTTTTTTCTTTTTTAGGAACCGGGCGTTTCTATTTCAATATCTTTTTAAATATTCATTGTCGTGGGTGGTAATCTGTGAAACCTTATCGATGCTCATAATTAAATAATTACATCGACGTTGCGTTGTAGAATAATTATCGTAGCTACACGGCAGCAGCGAGCACAATTCATTCCGTGTTTATGAACTGTGTGTTTAAAATGGAGAGAATGGATTAACCCTTTACTGACGGAATATCCCCACTCTTTGGTTATGACGTAGCGACGCGTAAGATGCAATTACGCAGAACTAACAGGACACACGTTACAGGACAATATAAATAATATAATGATTAATTCTAATAATGGAATGCAACTTGTATGCCTTTATTTCTATTGTACATCGTCCCTCGTATTTTCAGTTTTCCTCAATTTAAAAAAAGTTGCTATAATTCCTAGTTCTCGGCAACGTTGAAAATCCATTTTTCCAGACACTTGAATTTATTAACTTGATGCAATTATCAACAATTTGTTATGAATGATATTTGCACACTTCCGACTGCATTAACCGAAACGCGAAGATTCCTATTGCAGCGAAGTCTCGTTCTCAGTATAGACGGAGCCACCGTGTCAGCTCCCGAACACGACGTGATCATTATAAATAATGTATTAGTAGTTGTGGAACACAATCGCTTACTATATCTACTAGCAATAGCTAGTACATCACAGCTGATCGGAAGTAATAGTAAAACTATACGTATCTCGTATAAAAGTTTGGTAATTGTTAATGGTAAATAGATACACAATTATTCGACGTTCGATAACGATACATCTCCAGTATTATCATGAAATTCACACGGTCGAGTAGAAAATTGGGCGTAACTCGTAGTTTATTGATGTTTATTTAATGTGTCTTGCGGTTAGAAGAGTCCGAATGTGCCGTAATATTTTTTTTCCCACGATCGCGTAGCATTGAGCGTCTCGACCATTGATGATATTCGTGGCTATCTATCTTTCATTTTTCATTCGCGTTGTCGTCTGATTGTCGGTAATTGAAATACTTCGTCATGTTTATGAGGAAAAACATTTGAAGAAAAATGTCGTAGCCGGAGGGGGAGGGGGAGGGAGTTCGTTACACGCGAAGAATGTGTGTGTGAAACGTGCAAATTGCCATATCGCCAAATCAACGTGTGTCACGCATGGGAATCCAATTAGATCGCTTATCGGCCTTATTTGCGTTCTATACAACGAGAAAAGAAAAAAAAAAAAAAAAACATATATTCTATCGTCATACCAACATTGTGTTACCTGTATATTGCAGTTTTAACTCGAATCACAGATGCCATACATTCTGGTACGTGGTAACCTCGCATCCTACAGTCACAGGTATCCCTGGAGAGTTCTTGTTTCTGGTTTAAAAGGTATCATTCCCTTTCCTTACAGACCCTTTTTCGTCTTCGTATTGTTTTTTTCCTCCGTTACATCATAAGAATTGTGCGTCTGTGTCAAACTTGAAAATTTAACGTCAAAAACTTTTGGCGCGCTCTCTTTTAACTTCTTACATCCGTCTTTAGAGTTGCATGGGTATCGGCGCTTACGACAAATTTTTGTACTGCGGAGAATTGGCGAACGTCGCATCTTATTAGATTGGTTTTTACGTTAGACGAGTGTTTGCATCTGTGGGACAATGTTGTATTTGTTTTTTTTCTTTACCGATAGGAATAATGATTAATCTATGTATCTACGCGCAAATCATAATACTTATATTTTAGCGGCGGACATAGAGCAACTGAGTCGTTTCGCATCCGGAGGATACTGCGATGACTCGACGATAGTTTATCTTCAACATCCTTGCGTTATATTAACGGCGCTTGAAGTACTCGGTTACAAAGTCGTTGCTTCTTCCAGTACAAGCGTTAAACAGGATTACAATGAGTACATGTGGACTATGAGAAAAGATTTTTCCGAACCGGAACCTGAACCTGTAACCGTCGTTAAAACAGGTACATTTTTTTTTTTTTACCATTATCTATCGAATAACGAGTATCTTGCAAAATTTCAATAAAATTCCTGAGATTTTTTAATCATTTAACACGTTCGCTAAAGCGGATTGCTCTTTTTTTTTTTTTTGCTATTTTCCGTATAACACGAATGTGTCTTTTAGTTTATTGTATTATTTTATCGATGGGACTTTGAATGTTGATTGTTTAAATTGTGACGTTTAATTATTATGAAATGAAGGGAATGAAACAAGTTTTATGTACCTGAACCATTATAAAACGAAATGATACGCAAGGCTCTTTCCATTTTTAGCATTTCATATAACATTAACGTGTCTTAAATTTGTTGGATTAGTTGGAAAAAAAAGTTCAATATTTACATATCTACCGCTGAATAACTAAACGGTACTCCGAGTTATTTAATACGTACAGCGATAGTCATTGTTGGAAGGAAAAAATAAATAAATTCCACAAATCAACCAAAAAATAACTAAATCAAGTAAACTAAACTCAATGTTATGTTTTGAATTTATTCTACAAATTAAAAAAACAAAAAAATTTCATTTATCTACGGTGAAAAAACAAAATGGAGCATCCCAAATGAATGAACATGCAGCACAACAAGAAGTGCTCTTTGAATATTTATGAATCGATCTAACATCGAATTGTTTTACATTAATTAGATTAAAAAAAAAATTCAAATCTATCGTTGCACAAGAAAACGGAGTATATTCTCAATGATTTAACGCGTAAAAACATCGCGAATTGCTTTTTTGATATAACATCGATATGTTCCAAACAGATTTGATTAACAGGAATACAAAAAAAAAACATAAATGTTTTGTGCGCAATGTAAATTAACCCCGTTCCCCACGTTACGACGCACTTCGGTGATCTATCCCTTCTTTTGGGTTTTTAAAACTGAAAACCACCTGAGAGCCGCGAGTTGCACGAATGCGCCGCCAGTCGTCCGTGTGCACCAACGCGTTCGCATTTTCTCGTGTGTGTTTTCGTTTCCCTATATCCGTGGTCCGTTTACCCGTGCGCTTGCACACAAAGTGCTCCCCTGGCAAAACCAATGTGTGTGCTAACATATCGACGATATCGTAGCATCTCAAAACTTGCTACTGTCGAACCGAAGTTAAGTTAGTTTTTTCAAATCGCGCGTTAACGTTGACACGTTCGATTTGTTCGAACGAAATCGGCGGTAATTAATCGCGGGTTAATTCCCGCCGAATCTTTGTCTCCCGCGAGTGTATCTCGAAACCTGTCGAGGTTATGCGACATCGCGAATTCGGAGCGTACGCGAGCGTAACGCTCATTACGGTGGAGCTGCGCTTTCGTCAGTAAACACGAAGAATAATCGCGTGTGAGTCGCAATTGTCGGAGTGACGAGAAAACCCCAACAATAACATCGATAAAAAGAAAAAAAAGAACACGTGCCGTCGGCACGTTCGAGAAGTTGAGACGCGTAAAAAGAAAAAAAAACAACAACAACTTTCACGATGACGAAAAAACCCGGAATAGTTTGGAATCATTACGACAAAAAAGTGGACGGTTCGCAGATAATTGCATTTTGCAAATACTGCAATCAGTCGTATATACAGAATGCGACGAGAATGGAAAAGCATCTAATAAGATGCGACAAAGCGCCGGAGGCGGTGAAACAAATTTTTGCCAAACACACTATCAACAAAGCGATAAACAGAGGCGGAAGACCAGTTACGAAGGTTGAACAGCAGACGAATAATATAAACAATATTGAGGGCGAATGGGACGAAACGTTTGAAGAGGATCAACAGACGGCGGAGATGTCCGAGGACATCGACATGACGCTGGAAGTCGAAGATCAGGCGCAACGAGGCGCGAGTAACGATTTACAAGTGACCAACGGCGATTGGGAAACGGTGAGCTACAAACAGGAAGCCACGCAGGGTTCGTCTACCGGTAAGTGTTACAAGCGAAAAAAAAAAAAAAAAAAAAAAAAAAAAAAACCATAAATATCAAACGAATATTCTCAGTCGTGGATTTTCTTGCAGCGACGCCGCAGGAACGAGCCTCGCAGCTCAGAAGATCGGGTCTGACGCGACGAATGTCTCAGTGGCCTTCGCTGTCCGCCAGAACGGCGACGAGCCATTCGCCCCTACAGAGCAAAATACTTCAAGAACAATTGTTGGAAAGGCGAATAATGAGACGCGTCGCGGAGCTTGAATTGCGCCGAAAAAATCTCGAACTCGAAAGACTTCAGTGGGAATACGAAAGGGACAAAGCGCACAGCGAATTGCAACTTGCGCACGAAGTTCGCATGATGGAGATAAAGGAGGAACGCGAGAAGCAAGCGCTCGAACGCGAAATGGCGGGCGTCTCACGTTAATAACGCGCGCCTTCATTTCACTTTAACTTTTTATTAACTCAAAAACATTATTAGATTTTAAGGGACACAAATTGTCCGTCGAAATATCGGATATTAATCGCATGAGATAATTCATACAAACTGTATTCGATACATAAAGAATATACGATTAAAACAATCGCTTTGCATATCTGTGAAAATTCGTCATTTAATCCCGCAAATCACGATTTATAAAGATATAGAGCCTCGCGAGGGGGTCAACGAGAACGCGTTTCAATATATAAGTTTCTTTTTCTTTTTCTTATTTTCTCTCAACTTTTAGAACTAAAAGACAACGAAGTGTGAGATATATTCATTGTGCCGTTGAACGTTCAGAGGGGATAAACAATGTCGGAACCGCTCGGTAGTTCTATCGGAAACGACACTTACCATTACATCGCGGTAAAGGGTTCGCCGTTCGCCACGGACTGCGCGGTGTTTGGATTAGCCAAGCAGGAAGTTATCGCGATGACCGCAAAATTTCCAAACTCCGGCACGGAGGTCGTCAATGGAGTTATAATGAAAGGTTCATATTTTTTATTTACCGCACTTTTATTTTATACATGAATATTTTTATTACGGGAAATAATTGAAATATCGCGGATTTTTTCTTCCGCGATATGTGGTGGTGCATCAAGTTATTTTTATCGCGCTGTACGGAGATTATAAGCTTTCTCAAGGGTATTATTATTTTAGGGCCACCGATTGCGATTTTAAACGCTCTGGCGGAACTAGACTATCGGATCGTTTGCAGCACCGGTGAAGCCGAAATACTGTGGACTCTTTCAAGAGAGGATTAACAAGCCGACACAATACTTTCCACGCTTTTCTTCGTATTATCGTACCATGGTTTCTATAAACATGGATACGGAGAACTTAGTGCATAGCGCGTAAGCATAGCATATCGCACCACCGTCGGCTATCGAACATTGTATAATTATTATTTGTTCTTTATTTTCTCTCATGTGCATTAGATGAAATCGTCGCGTTTTTCAATTTGATAATATCCAGTGCTCGAGAAACAATTTCTTTCAATCCTAATCCGTTACCTGCGACAGATAAATTTCCGTGGACCAAGTTAGACGATCGAAGATGCTTAACATTTCATTTTTTTTTCGAAGCGAACGAAATTCTATTGTTTAAACAATGGAAAAAATATCGAATGATAAATATAGATACTTTTGCGATCGAGTGAAAAGTTCGCAGTTAAAACTAATGCGTACTTAGTTACCAGAATGACTTTAATGACGATAGATAATAATGTAGAAGATACTCCCGTTATTTATACTCATTAATGGATAAATCGAACGATGCGCGCGATTGATAAATCATCGGTGATAAATAATCATTTTCGTCTCGCAAGCGGCATTGTTCTCTTCCAATACTTCAAACGCTACGTTCCACTATTGTGTATTGTATACAGTATATATAACATTAAATACAAAGTTATTCTATACGAGACGAATCAAATTTTTACATGAAAGTTTTATCAGAAAAAAAGAATAATAAATCGAATATAGTTGATATAGAGTAGAGAAAGAGTTGTGGAATAATGTCGGATATCAAAGTTATCTTTGCATATGTATAATTTTGATGGTTATTCGTTATAGACGGGCTGATGGTTTACCGAAATGTATTTTTGCACTAATCCTTCCAGTATATTATTCGTATTGGTTTTTATGCGTACGAAACTGTTGTGCACCAACACTTACATGATTTACGAATGATTTTTATTTGTTTTTTCGCATATTATACATGTGTAATTGTCTAATAAATATATATTGATGGTAATAACGTAAATCGATACGCGCAGAGTGACTTCGAATTAAAGCAGAGCTTCCGAACCGATCGAAATATTGCGAAATATCGTTTAAACCGACGGAGGAGTGGGAGAGTAAAGAAATGCTTTGATTCTGATTCACGCTGCCGTATCTCGATATTTCGATGTTATCCTTTATCCTCTTCTCCTAGAATGGCATGGATTTTCAGTTGAAAACTCGATATGGCATTAGAATCAACGATCGTCACTCCCGTGGAAATTTTTCTATCGAAAATTCACGCAAGAAATATATTACAAATATATCTCGAACTTATTTTAAATGTATTTTACATGAATAAAATAAAAAATGTTCTAACAAAACTATGCCGTGTCTTTTCGACATATGCTATGTGAAATGTTTTTTGCATACGAATTTTTGGCCGCTTGAAATATATTTTATCTGTATCGCGCATATCCATAAGACACATATGATTCAATATACAAATCCATCATCGATCAATGACGAAAAAAAATATTTGCTCCAAAGAATTTCAAGTCCTTTTGAAAAATTTCTACGTGCTAAATGTTCGTATTCTCTGAAAAAATAATGATATTTTATTCATACATCTCGTATGAACGTTACAATATACGTTGCATGTATGAATTACGTATTTTTAAATTATTTTACACTTAATATATTACAAAAAAATATAACTTACGTTACAAACATTT
Organism: Buathra laborator; assembly: GCA_934046635.1. NCBI lineage: Eukaryota > Metazoa > Arthropoda > Insecta > Hymenoptera > Ichneumonidae > Buathra > Buathra laborator. The sequence continues at coordinate 1,622,977 of OW203896.1, forward strand.
CTTACATAAATTTTTGATACATGCGTGAAAATAATTGGAATATATCTCACTTTTTGCTTGAATCTATTTCCAATACGAAAAAAACGAATTAAGTGTATATTTTTTCAATATATATATTTTCATGGGAATAAGTTTGTCGTTGAGAGTATAAAGAAAACACAGCGAGAAAAGAAAAAAAGAACAATGTTTGTAGCTATACGGACAATTCATAGTGAGTTCCAGGTGATCAATAATGGAACATTCGTGTGAGAGTTATGGAACCGAGAATCGCGTATGCTGCAATCACAGGGTGGGCAGCGAAGTCGGAGTCCGTCAATCTTTGTCGGAAATGGAATTCGAACGCGGCATTTGGTACGCAGGTAACGTCAAAAATATATAAATAAATAAACATCGTGCATAAACGTTGAAAAAAAAAGAAAAGGTAATCGACTTTACGAATTTTTATTTTTCAGCGCAAAACGACGATCATGAGAGGGTTAAGCATCTGTTAACGAAAAAAGGAGTACCCGTGAATCTCGAGGACTCTGCCGGCTACACGGCATTGCATTACGCCGCTCGTGGGGGTCATTGCGAAATATGCAAATTGTTGATGGAAAATGGAGCAAACGTGAACGCCGTAACTCGTTGCGGACACGCGACGCCGCTTCACAGATCTGCGATGCGAGGAATGAATCGCGTTGTTGAATTGCTATTGAACTCCGGTGCCGATCCGAATATCCGCGACGCCGACGGCTACACGGCGTTGCATCGAGCGGTATTGTCGGCATCGAAAGATGTTTGTCGCCTTTTGCTTCCCGTTACCGATATATCGATTCTCGACAATAATTCACGCACTGCACGACAATTGGCACACGAGAAAAACCAACTTTCGATTGTCGATATTATCGATAATTTTTCTACGATCGCGACGACACGGTAGCTACGCGAACAAGTCTCCGATTGCCTCTGTTGTTTTATCTTGCGCAATAAAAAACAACAAAAAAGAAAGAAAGAAAAAACATAATATCGTCGAGTATATCAATCGAGTGTATCGCACCAGAGGGGGGCTGAGAACGCTTGTAGTATATGGTATAAAATCGTCTCTCCCGTTCTTCGGCTGTTAATCAATAATCATCAATCGACCGAACGGTTCGTATAACTGGGTCACTTCGTCGTAGCCGCAGATACGAAAATGCGGTGAATCTCGAAACTTGGAAATATCGAAGAAAAAAAAAAAGAAAATATATATATATATATATATATATATCGTACGTTCTTATCTGTATTAGTTGAGATCTGAGCGACACGCTTAAAACTTATCCACGTGCGCAACCATATTGTGTAACGTAACAGCGAGTTCTCGCGGTGGCAGAGGTTTGTACGAAAGGTAAATGGGCGGCATAGAGTAGTAGGACAGTAGACGAAGAGTGGGGATGACTCTAGGATTCGGTATATAGACACATCAGTCCCTATTACGCACAGTAAAGGTAAGTAAAAGATATACATATATAGAAAATGACAAGATATTTGATCGAAGAAGCGATATTTTCCGACGAATCTCGTAAAGTATATTATCGTCGATTTCGAATATATAACGTATAAAAGTCCAAGTCCACGAGGATAGGAAACGCGGGTCGTGTACTCGTGCACTTGATATTGAATAGTTTGCGCGTTCGTGTTGTCGCGGCAGTTCTCGTTTATTCTCGTTTATGTTCGGCCGTTTACGCGAGTAATCGGCGGTTCGATGGGTGAGAAGTACGGAAGACGGAACGGCTGTTCCCGTGTCCGAGTCCTCCCCGTGCCCTCTCGCGCTTACGAGAGGCTCTCCGCGGCCCGGAGTCCGCGATAAACCGTGTCGCCGTCTATCGGGGCCTTTGCCTTTGCCGTGCTCTACGCCTCTCGGCGCACACACCGTTGCAGTTTGCGTTCGCGTTCCAAGTCAGTTGTGTTTCATCCGTATAACCGCGACCGAAGTGTGAAGATCACGCTGGATCTCCGTGAACCCGCCGGTCTAATGTAACATTTTTCAACGAGCGGTAGAAAAATAGAGGAAGAAAAAACGAAGCACCCACACGTAGTCGCAACGAGGATTTCGATTGGATTATTTCTTTGGGGATTGGTGATCGGTTTGGGAATATTTTTTAACCGCTGGGCTGGCCTCGCGCTGAGACCATCTCAACAAGTTACGGGTACGAGGTCGGTGTATCCCCCGTGTGTACGAACGGAGTGACAATCGCGAGCAATGTAAGCGTGTCGTGACGTCACACGGCTAATCAAGTGCACACACGTATACCGAAAGGACCCGCCGACGAGGAACACAGAAAGCCCGCGAGTGAGCGAGAGAAAGGGAGATTCGCGGAGGAGCAAAGGAGTCAAGAAGAATCGTACGACGACGGCGACGACGACGACGACGACGACGACGAAGAATCCAGCAGCAGTAGCGAGAGAGCTCTCTCGGCTGGTCAGAGAGAATCGCGTTAAAGAAAAGAGAGCGAAGTGAGACGCGCGTGAGTAACGCAGAGAGGAGAGATTTCTTCTTCGTGTTTCTCTCGCGGTTTCGTTTTAATACACACATCGAACGGAGAGGGCGAAAGGCGAAGGAAAGGAAACTTGCGAGCGGAATAGTAGCAGCGAAGTTTATCGCCGAGAAAAAGTGTGTGTGTGTGTGTGTGTGTACCGTGCGCGGAGGACAGGCAGTGCGAGGCGGTGATCGCGGGGACGTTGAGAGGCAAAGAGGCTTACGCATTCGCGTTTAAACGCGCGAAGGACAAAAGTCTTCTCTCGAGAACCCCTCGCTCTTTTTTTCGGTCTATAATCGCTCTATTCGTGTACGCATGTGCGTGGCGCACACGCACGTTTTATTGTTTTCCTCGGAAACAAGAATTAAATACACACATATATATATATATATATATATATTCGTCGTGAAGCAAGTTTTTCGTGTTGAGTGGATCGAGAAAGTGCTCGAAAGCACTCGAAGACGTTCGTAAAGTGTTATTCGATTAGTCGCTACAATTGTACCGTTGTTATTTAAAAAAAAAAATAATTTTCGGTGTGTTAGCCTCCGAAAGACACACACGTGCGTCGACGCCGCAAACACAGTAGAGACGAAGAGGAGAAGAAGGCACGAATAGTGCCCGGAGCAGTAAAGTGGAGTAGTAGTGGTAGGAGGGAGGATTGCAGTGCGCGCGGCACATCCCGTGGCGCCCCGCGGTGTTTTTCGACGGGAAGCTGGCCATAACCTACGCGAACCGGCAAAAAGGAGAGGAGGCAGAGGTTGAACGGTAGCCGAACGAGAAGACCGTGTTCTCGACGACGGTCGAACCGAACGAGGAGAATAGACTTTTCGACGCTTCTTTTCTTTCGTTTTTTCGTTAAAACCGAATTAAAACGTGTATAAATCGTTGGAACATCGCGACTCGCGAGTTTATCAATCGAGAAAACAAGAAATAAACGTTCTCTCGTAGAAAATCGATCGATCGAAGTGATTTCAGTGTCGGAGAGTGAAAAAAAAGGAAAAAGACGTTTGAGGATTATAATAGAGCGTCGAAGTAGATTTGTGACCGCGAGAGAGAGAGAGAGAGATAATATCGCTCTGCGTACGCCGAACGTGCGCGTTTCGCCGATACGCAGAAGAGAAGAAGAAAAAAAAAAAAAAGAGAGTGCGTGGTGTGTACCCGTGTTTGAGTTCGTTGCGTGTGCTCTGTGTGCGTGCGCGTGTGTGTGTGTGTGTCTTCGTTTTCAACCATGTTGGTTAGTGCGGCTGGTACGCGCAATAAGAGAGAATACGGGCCAATGTGCCCGGCATATCTAAACCTTCTCGACGATCCACTCGATTAGGATTTATCAACAAAACGAGGAGAAAGTCGCAATATATCCTCGAAAAAGAAAAGAAACAAAACAAAATACGAAATTTCCTCGTTTCAGACACCGCGCGACAAACGATTATCTAATTTCGTCGTTAAAAAAAAAAAATCTATCGCGTCAACGGGGGGGATGAGTTTTTAAACGAACGCCCAACGACGACTACGTCACATTGATTGCTGCCCTCCCCACTGACGTGAGTTGCGATAGACTCCCTATCTTCTCGGACAACTAAGAACACACAACGCTCGGTGAGTATAAATTTTACAATCGTTTTTTCCTCTCGAAACACACGAATCGCCAATTCGTCGGAGTTGTCTCGTCGCTACTTTCCGCTTTGTTGAAGATTCTTACACGTGTCTATCGGCGTTACTTACGTTCGGTAGAGAGAAAACGCTTGTCTTAGTTTTTTCTATTTTTCCATTTTTTTTACCGAAGCCATCTTTCGGCTCGCGAGTTTCTTCTTTTCATTGGACAATTTTATTAATTTAATAGCGATGGAATCCGAGACTTTAATCGTTTTTCTCGGAAAGAAAGAAAGAAAAAAAGGGATAAACCGGAAATGAATTATTTAACACATCGCGTCGCTTTTATATGAAAAGTGATTTGTTACCGTTTGAATTTTTTTTGTCGCAATGCCGCGTGTGCGCGAGATATACATATTATACATGCCCTACCCGAATAGCGATATGTTTCGGTTGTCTCGCGTGTGTGCGACGAGTGTACAAGGACGGGACTCTCGGCAGGTCGATCGATATTTAGGGTTGTCACGCTCCGCGGGCTTCCCCATCCCCATTAAATCTCCAACGTCTCCTAGGTCACGTGGCCCCGCGCGTTATACGAGACGAACTACGACGCGATGTGTCACGTGCAATAGAAAATCAATCGATTTTTCAATTTCCATGCGCAATTAGTTTCATACCCCCTCCCGATGGTGTTCCTCTTTCCACCGTGTTATTACGTACTCGCGAACAACGCGAAAGCGAACGCGAATCTTCGTGAAATTTATCTTCGCGCGGATAACGAACGCTTCATTCCCGAGCGATTTTCGTTTCATTCATTTTTCACGCTACACCATACGCGTATATCGATAATCGATCGAATATCAAGGTCATCGAGTACAAAAAATTTCTTCCAATTTGCAGAGTCAACTTACCCGTGAAAAAAATAGATAAAATAAGTCGATTGATTGATGACAACGTGTTCTCATCGGCCGTCGAGAAATTATTTTATGGATATTGACGCCACCGCGCAGAGAGGTCTTCCATCCGATTGGGGAAACTTCCAGAAAGGATTTTTCTTGATAAATTCGCGTTTGTGTGTCGCGCGTCACGAGTGAACTAGTGGTGCCTTGTGGTTTACCGATATTGTCAATGACCCCAGTGCGGTATATATTACTTTCTTTCGAAAAGCAAAGTTAACGTCGGACTGTTATCGCTATCTATTGTTTTCGTTGTTCCTCGTTCGTTCGCGTCAACTCGATTTCGGGGTATAACAACACGTGGGTGAGATTATCGTCGTAATATTTCAACGCGCTCGCGTAGAGACCGTTTAAAAGTTTCCTCGTCGAAGGATCCGGCGAATAGAGTTCGCGCGGAGAAAGGACGAGAGGAAGAGAGGAAGAGGAAAAAAAAACAAAGCAAAGTGTGGGGATACAAGTCCGTTCGCGAAGCTGTGCAGGCAACCCTCCTTACGACGGATCACCCTCGGCAGTTTCGCGCCACGCCCACCCCCGATGAGAGGAGGCACATGTCCATTTCTGCCGCTGAAAATGCAGGGTAAGCAAAAAAACTCATTTTAATCAACACAATTAATCGTATTGTCGCGAACACGCGTACCTTCGCGTACTTGAAAGAAGCGATAATCACGGAGTCGCGAACAAACAACTTCGATCGTCACAACTAGTCGTTCATCTTTGGTTCGCAATTTTTTTTCTTTTTTTTTTTTGTACAAATTTGTTCATCAATTTCGAGCAAACGTCTTGCCGACGAGTAATCGAGCTCTCGTTTTCCTTTTCCTTTTGCCCGTCCGTAGTCGCATCTTTCTTTTGTTATTTCAAGAAGAAAGCATAACAACCGCGGGTGACGCGGTGGATGAATTTTTCGTCGTGGCAAATATACACGCGCGGTCGATGCTTCGTGTATATGGGAAAACAAGATTCGAACGTTGAACCTGTAGACGTACAGCTGGCGGAGATGGTGTTGACCGCATGGATGTTTCTCACTTGTGCGCGAGAACTTGACATTTTAAGCGCTATAGCGTTTAAACGGCAAGTTTACTGATTTTTTTTTTATTTCGTAGGGACGATTAATTACCCTTCGGCTGTTCGGTGACTGCGCCGTCGGTGATACCATATATAATTTCGTTTAAAATCAATAAGCTTTTTTTTTTAATTGGGAATCAATTTAACATATTCAGCCACTCAACCTGGAAAGCCGGGAATGTCAGGAATTTCGATTGATCGAGAAATGTCAATTTAATTTCAGAGATTTTTTTGGAAAATTAGAGAAATTTTCAAGTTATACATTTTTTAAGGAAACTCGATCTACTCCTCAAAATGTATTCATGCAAATTAAGGTTAAAGAAAAAAAAACCACAATTTTGGCATTCACAGCGATGTATATTCGTTTATTTAGGTTCACATTGGCCTTTAGACATAATGGAACACTTTTGTATGGTATTTCGAATACTTACGCAGACATATACACATTAAAATGAGATTACAATGGATTTATTACACCATTTTTTTTTTTTTTTTTTTTGAGATTTAGATTACTTACGGATGTTCATATCCATTAAAACGGCATTTCAATGGATATTCTAAAAAAAAAACTTCGCTTATTGCACTATTATTATAAAACCTCCGCGAACATTAATTTATATTGAATGAAATTCCCGGTATTAGCTCTTCAAAAAAACCTATTTAAATAGTGTCAACGTACCCTGAGAAAGAAAATCGCTTGAACCTACAAAAACGTTACTTGTGGGTGCGAAACAAATATTCGGTTGATTACATTTAAAAATCGTCATAGTGAGGAAACTAATAGATAATTTAGCTAAAAATGAGTTTGATTTAGGCGATGCAACTATTTTTTTCTCAGTGTATGAATTCATTAAATGACTTTGGATTCCATAATAAACTAACACTATGGTTCTGAAGACGATAGTCAAGAAAAATTCTAGAATTTTCAATAGCCTCACAATTCAATTCAATAGCCTTAAATTAAGAAAAGTCAATTAAGTGAATTAAGCGCCGGTAAAAAGTAGGTAATTAAGAAAATCGAAAGTAAAATACTGTCACCCCATTAACTATAAAAAAAGTTTATTACAAGTCAAAAATAAAAATAAAAAATACTCGGCACGTCCGCAGAATACAGATAAATTTAGTTAATTGCATCAAAACGAAAGGACGTGTCACTTTTACATACACTTTTTTTATAGTTATTATTGCATATATAAATATCTATTACTTGGCTAATATGATTTTACTGTTTTTTGAAGAGATTTTTTTTAAACTGCTGTTTACGTACTTGACGTACGTTTTTTTTACTTTTTTGAAAATAAGAAAGTAGATTTGAGGTGAATATACTTATTTTTGAAAGTCATTATGAAAACTAAGATTGGCATTTTTTTATATGAAAATAATATTACTTAACTAAAGATGACAATTACTTTTTTAAATTAAAATTATTTATTGATTTCATTTTTATTGTTATTATTATTATTTTCTTTATATAAAAATAATTATAAGCTTAGTTTTCGCAGTAAAAGTCAACCGATGGAAGATCAGTGTGGTTACTTGAAGATAGATCGATACAAATTAATATGCCTCGGCGGGATTTATTATATTATCTAAGAAATCGTTGATTCTCTTTTTGACAGAACGGTATATATTTTTCTACGGTACTCACGACAAGACAACTCTACCGTCTAGCGTTGAGAGAATCGAAGGAAGCGCCGGTAGATTTGCCTCGTCACGAAAAATCCTTTCGTCAAGAGGACCGAAGAAAGTGATATAAGTTCTTTCGACAAGAGATCAACGATTACCTGAATAATTAACAAACTTGGCGAAGCATCTTGATTTCTACGCTATCGTCTTGCAGCGCTTCAAGAACACAATCACACCGATCTTCCACAAAAAGATTCTCTCATTTCGCAAACATTAAAAAAAAATAATTGTTGTAAAAAAGTCGTTTTTCAACAAAGTGAAAAAAATTATTTTTTGCAATTTTTTTAAAAATCTTTATTCATAACTTCACTCCACTGACTGACTTGACTTTTGACGTCACTTGTCTTCACTTGATTTTTAACGTTTATTCATTCGTCGGTAATGACGTAAGAAAAAAACATTGATTAAAACACTTTTTTTCACTGTATTTGAAAACGATTTTACTTTCGTTAAGAATACATTTTTTTTTATTAAAAAAATAAATTCGGTGAAATAATAAGTTAGCTAATCGGGCGACTAAAATGACGATGAAAAACGAGCCGGTCGAAGAGATGCAAAGTTCTTCCGTCAGATGTCCAAAGTAGATTGGCAATAAAAGGACGTATCTGTTACTATTTAACGTGTTAAGGTAATGTGGCACAGCAATGAGAGATGCTCCGATGGTAACAATACGCCTTCCCTATTTTTTCCGAAACGGTTTCTCTGACGTCCAACAGCAAATTAGGTTTTCATACGTTTATCTAGTGACTACAAAAACCTAATTTGCTTTTGGTCGTCAAAACAACCATTTCAGAGAAAATAGGGAATGCAATTTTGTTACCGATTGAGTCTGCGCCACATCCTCTTAACGTCATTGATATACTGCCTTCTGCTTCTCATCCACACGTGTAGATGAGAATCAGAAGGACGCATCTGACACCATTTAATAAGTAAAACGCTTTGGAATACGTTCTTATGTTTCTCATCTGCAGAAATATATGATCGAAGAAGTGTAGATGCGAATCGTAATGGCCTTACCGGGTTTTACTTGTTAAATAGTGTCAGATGCGCCCTTATGTCTCTCACCTACATCTGTAGATAAGAAGCAGAAGGCCGTATTCAATGGCGTTAACAGATTATATGGTAACAGATATGCCTTTCTGTTTCTCATCTACAGATTTCGACACGACTTTCGTCGGAGATCGTGAATCGACTAGCTTTTTCACCACGACCTGGATATCTGGGAATTGGCTGGGCCGATAAAATCTCAATTAGGCGCAATCGAAAGCTGGGGTCCGAAATATATAATAAAAGTGTCGCTAAAAAATTGATTCGAAGTTTAATTTTCGAGAAATCTAAATCAAAACGGTCACTTCCGGCATATTGGCGTATTCTAAGAAGCGGTAGCGACTTGGCTGTCCTCGCACTAAAAAAAAAAATTTTTACGTAATTGGCGTCGAGACGCTACCGCGTCTTTTGATGTTTGGACGACCCATTCTACTCATACCTAATCCGTGTAAAAAGTCATTTATATTCGTCACACCGACGAAAATTGAGCGCTGATTCAAAAAGATCCGAGCAAACGATTAAAGGCCCAAAAATCGCTTTTCCTCTAACTGTCCGCCTGAAATAACGCAAACGCAAGGTGTTTTTGCGGGAAATTGTCGTAAGGCTACAGAGGAATGTCGATACGTGATAATTTTCTGTAAACAGAGTTAAATATTTAATTGAAATTGTGAGGGTTGAGAGAAGGGAGGGCGGGGGGGGGGGGGGGGAGATGATGAATGCATTGCGCCAAAGAGGCAAAAGAGAGAGACCCCCCCGATGATTGTCTCGACAGCAAAGCCAGCTGATTTCCTGCGTTTAAATCGCAACCGCCCGAGCAGAGTAGATGGAGGGGGGGCCTTGGCCCGGATCCGTAGCCACTGTGCCTTCGTGATACCTTCTGCCGCTCTGCTCTGCTGCTTCGCTGCCGCCGTTGTTGCTGGTGGCTTAACCCTGGATGAGTAGCGAGCGAAACTCTCGCGTTGAAAAGTAACCGAGGAGATCCTCTCCATGAGCCACTTGTGTACCTATGTACGTGGCATAGTCGTCACCACTACAATATACATCGGGCCGCTGTTACCCGTACTCTAGAGTTACACAGCTCACCAATCCGCCACAGGGATTGCTTCAACGATTTCGTCTCCCCACTTCTTCGTTTTTTCTTTTTCCTTTTTTTTTTGTTTGTTCCTCTCTTCTTTTCGAGGCTCTCTCGCTCGTTGCACGCGTTCTTCTTCTTCCTCGACTACTGCCTGCAACCCCACCTCCTCAGACCCGTCCGGAGTGTATCGAGTTTATTTTAAAGGGTTACGCGTGCCGCCGAAGCCTCTCGAGCAGCAAGCCTTCCTCTCTCCTCTCCTCGTTGAATAATCTTATAGCAACCGAAACGAGCAACTTGTCGACTCGAAACTTACGGAAAAGGAAGGAAAAATAATGTGAGAAAAAAAAACGAGAAAACCAAACGAAATGCAACGGGATCCGATTAAGGCAGTCCTCCACGTACTCGGACGCTATAACCAAGAGATATGCTTCTTTTATATAATTTTAATCTCCGAAGCCCCGTAGAGCATATACGGTTGAGATTTTTTTCGTTCTCATGAAAATAATTACGGAATTTTCGAGAAAAAAATAAAATAAAAACCTTTCAGGTATTTTTTTCAAAATCATTCGATTTTTTGATGTTTTTTTTTACTTCGAAAATTCGTTGGGTCGAGTTTCATTTTTCGTTAATCGACCATTTGTCGTATCCAAATTCTCAATTCTCTCTTCGGAGTTATCTCGAAGCGTACGAAAGCTTCGAGCGCGTTGACTCTTTCTTCTCCTCCATTCTCCTTCTTTGTCCCGCCTTCCATCGCCGTACGAAATTAGACTCGTTCGCTCCTCGACTCCTAGTTTCTCGTCGTTATTTATTTGGTTATTTTCTTCAATCCTTCGTATTTTTTTTTCTCTCCCTTCTCCTCTTACTCGTTTCTCTTCGACATCGCGAAACCCGCGTTGGGGGCCTCACATCGAGTTTTGTCATTAACGTTTTATCGTAACTCAAATTCGCTCGTTTCGCTTCGAACACCCGTGAATAACATTATAATGTCACGAAGAAATATTCGGGAAAACTAGTTTCAGCCTTCACTATTCGATGATTCCTCAACATCGGAATTTAACGTCTCGGTGTCCCAAAGCTTTATTCTTTCGAACGGCCAGTGAGCTTAGAGTTTTTTTTTTTTTTTTTTCTCCAGAAGAAAGACGTAAAAAATTCCAACGAAAATTGAAGAATAAAAGGCGAATGAAGAAATGCAATGATGAGCGAAGTCTCTCCGGTTGAATATATATCAGCGATGATAATATATATATTTCCCTAATAGCGAGTGAATCACGTGGTCGCGAGTTGAAACGCGCGCGGGTTATATAGATTCCGGCGTGGCGCGGTGTTGCCACGTTTGTCCGCGGAGGTCTCGCGCGCGCGCGCGCCCACCGTAGCCTGCACTTATGTCGTCCCTCCTCTTCCTTTCTATCTTCTTTTTCGTCGCTGATCTGTTGCAGGAAAAATAGCCGTTGCCTTGGCTTTCTTTCGGGTTCTCTCGCATGCTATTCGGACGGCATGGCTCGCGTGTCCTGACCGTCTTTTATCTCGTTTCTCCATCGATATTCTCGTTACTACTCTTCAATATTCGTGTTTATAACAACAAAAAATTTCATGAAAAAATGATTTTTTTCCTTTATGAATGAATTAAATTAACGCTATCAGGCGATATGATTCATATCTTTCATTCCGTTTCTCGGTTTTCACTTCTTTCTACCTTATTCGCAGAAGGACTGAGTGGTCAGCCGTCCCTTTTCGTGTTAAAGAATTTTTTCATTTATTTTTTTCTCTCTTTCTCTAATAAATATCGCTTTTTCTCTCTCCCTTTTGTTTATAGATCAGTATCGCGCTTTTTTAGTCACTTTTTCGGACATTTATCTTCTCGTTAACATTTTCCTTATTCAGATAACAGAAAGAAAACGGGAAAGAAATGAAAAAGATAATTCAATGTAGTCTGATTGAACGAAAAAACGAAAAAATTAAAGCAAGAAAAAATCCCTTTATTCGTAGTTAGTTTTCTATAATTTTATTTTTAGTTCACTAATTAATTACTTGTCAATTATTACTATTATTATTATTTTCTTAAACTAATTATTCATTTTTGAAGAAGCTTTGTTTTCGTGAAAACATTTTTTTTTTTGAGAATTTCACGTAAACGTATTCAGAATGTGCGAAAATGTCGAAAAATCACATTTAGAAAGAATGTCTGCCTGTATGTGTGTGTGCGCGCGCGTGCATCATTCGAGCTTATAATTTGAGAGCGGCTTGAGATACCAAGCTGAAAATTATACCATATGTTAAGTGCCCAAATCCCCTTCATTCGTCAAATTTTGACCAAAATCTTTGCAGTCGTTCAGTTTTCACGCCATTTTAAAATTTTTAATGAAAAAATGGTGGTGGCGCTCTGACACATTTTTTGAGATATCGGACTAAAATTTTATACAAACGTATTTTTTTTTAATTGTAGAACGTTTAGGATACTATTTCAATTGCCGATTTTTTTTTTTCGAAGTTGGTTATGCATTGAAAAAAACTTTTTGAGGAAGCCAAAAGTGATAAACGTATTTTTTTTTAGAGCGCTTCGGCAATGAACGACCACGTGTTTTTATTTTAACGTTTCGGCCCTAGTTCTGGCTCCTCTTCAGAATTTTTCTTTATTTCTACGAATACATTTTTTTTGTTAATATCTTACTTGCGTTGTTTCTATTATTATGTTTTCTTATGTCTATCCTTATATCCTATCTTTCTTGATGTGTCATGTTTTATTACTGGCTCGTGTTTTTTGTTTTTTTTTGTTTAGTTTCTCCGGTCAATCTCTTTTTGTTTTGAGGTTATCTGTGTCTAATATTCCGTTTTCGTTAAGTCAATGTGTATAGCGTTTAATGGGTTATGTTATGGTTTTTCGTCACCTTCTGGATCGTTATTGTTTTTCTTCGACGTTCTTTTTTGTTCTTTTGTTCGCACATGGTCGTTCATTGCCGAAGCGCTCTCAAAAAAATGATAATACACGACCGAAGCGAGAAATCGCAACTGATAAACGTACTTTCCTACGAACAGAGCTCTGGGTACAGTAAGTTAAAATAAAGAGAGGAAACAATATGCCAATATAATTGGCACAATTTTTTTAATTATTTGGAATTATTTCTTTAAATTTGATAATTATTGTTGGAACAGACAAAAAAACATTTTCAAAAGTCATTAGTAAAATGACAGAAATGTTTTTTTTATTTTTATTACTGTTTTTTGCTTTTTCAACCCGACTGCGTTGAATTAACGTTTTTTCCTCGGAATTCTATTCAAAGATTTTTTATCTATTTTTCCGTCGTTTCTACCATTATAGATAGACGAACGGTGATTCGTAGTCGATACAACTTTGGAAGTTTGTTTTACAAATAGATGTATAAGTCATAAATATATACTATATATATATATATATATATAGGCAGGCCACGAGCATAGTACGAGCGGTTAGGAGTTGCGAAGAATCAGTGAAGCGCGCGGCGTTCGCGAGGTTTTACCGTCATCGCCGGGGCGCGCGCGAGCCGCGAGCCGCGAGCCGCGAGCCTCTTACCCATTTCGAAGCTACCATTATGGATTACTATCTCTGTCCGACTATCTATCCTGTGTCTCGCGCGCGCGCAACCGCGCTGCGAGAGAGAGCTTTGGCGCTTTGTCGACAGCGTCACGGTGAGTAAGCGGCGTGCTCTCCGTGCTCTACGAAACGAGACGCTCGGGAAAGGTGCGTAAAGCAAAGGGGTAACACCACCGGGTGACGTGCCGCACAAGCTGCTCTATGCGCTCCCGATTGTTGCCTCCCACAAGACTCCTCTCCCGTCGCGCCGTTGTGTTGCTCTATGTATACGCGACGAGCGGAGAAAGTTGAATAATATAGGTAATCTCATTGTTGTCGTTGTATAATGAGAAGGTAACCGAGCATTCGACTCCGTCTGCCGATGCAACGCGGCCGTTACGCGACAACGAGATTCGCACGTGACGTTGGAACACATTTTTTTAATCGCATTAAATATATAATATATAATATATAATATATAATATATAATATATAATATATAATATATAATATATAATATATAATATATAATATATAATATATAATATATAATATATAATATATAATATATAATATATAATATATAATATATAATATATAATATATAATATATAATATATAATATATAATATATAATATATAATATATAATTATTTCAATTAATTTACTTTGTATGCTTTTGTTAATTTTGATTTTACGATTATCATCACAAATTAGTCGGTGGGAGTTGCGAGAGATAAGAGTTCATAAAAAAATATAAAAGGCAGCATCACAATAAAAGTAACGTTAACGAGGAGAAGGGTTACTCACAGGCGCCTCTTTATCGCGAGTCTTTGTAACGTCGCTCATAGAATAATGATCGTGTTACACGACGAGAATCCTCGGGGCGCTCTCGTTGATGCTTGGAGAATAAAAAAAAAAAAGAAAAGAAAGAAAAATGCCCGTTGCGAATAACGCCGACTACGAAAACCTCAACCGAGAGGACGAGAGGGATGCGCGAGTATAACGCGCCAAGAACTTTATCACGCGAACGATCTTTTATTAATCCGCGCGCCGGGTTTCCCATCGCCGTGATGGCCGAGCGAATTCAAGAATAAAATGTGCACCGAGTGTACGAAGGCACTTGAAACTTTAGTTTTATGTGTTATAACGCATGGTGCGGGTATAGGAGGTATGCACAGTGACTTTATCCTACCGTCGCGATAAGTAACGAGAAACGAAGAAGGTGGAAGGAGAGAAAAAGGGTATAGCTGTGCGGCAGCGTACGGATCTCCGGATGACATCCGTCACGCGAGGACCACACTAATTAAGATAATTATACAAACACACGTGTGTCATTAAGATATTTCTAAGTTGTCGCCCGCCGCGGCTCGGCATAGCAATTATTAATACATTTTTCGCCAGAGTCCTACACGTTTGCAAAGTACGAAAAAAAAAAGAAGAAATAAATAAACATGAAACACGAAAAAAAAAAAAAAGCGGCTGGTCAATACTTTCTATGTAAAAATTAATTCGCGAGTTCGATGTGAATAAAGAAGAAAAAAAATTCTCGAAAAAACTGATTGGGTACATCAAAGATAAAGTTGGCAAATTTGATTCAACTTCGGAACTCTCGCAGAAGCGCAGACGTCCCCCGGTTAATGCATAAATTATATCGCATTATAAGCAAACGAATTAGAAGTTCTGAATTTCTAATGGGACGTGACGAAAGACGAGTTCTCCTCTTTGGCTGTATTCGAGGCGCGATGTTTTTTTTTTTTTTTTTCTTCGCGACTGTTAATCGCTTTTTTTTTAATCGGTTTCGGATAACTATGGGAGTGGCAAGAGCCGCACGATTTTTTTTTTTCGATCGACAGCCGAGTAGACAATGCGTTATTACCGAGGCAGAAGCCGGTAGGCGTGTCTATACTTATGGGCGCATTTCGCCTTCTCCGGCTTCGACAGCATTGAATCTTCGAATCTGACGTAAATTAGGGTGACATTGTTGCCAATGTCGCTACGAATTTGACGAACGATTTTTTTAATTCATCGCATAGTATCCGCGCACTGCGCCCGTGAGAAATGCAGAATCACACCGATTTATTTCTGCCCAACGAACCGAAAATACAAAGAAAATTCGAAAAAGATTGATAATATCTCCGCTGCGTAGTAAAAAGGCACTTTGAATAATTGATTTATAAACTTTTTTTTTTTAGGGTAAGAGAAGGCATTAAAACGCGAAGGCTTGGTATATGCCAAAGCGAGTTTTCCTCGCGTCAGCTATGCCACTCTCGTGAAACCCTCCTCAAGGTTGACACTCGAGAAAGTTTCACTTTGCCCACCTATATTACAACCGTCGAGCTCAACGGAGCGTAGTCTATCATTTTTTATTATTTCGTCTCTGTTATCCCCGTCGCGTTGTCCCTCCCCACCCTCTGCCCACCTTCAAGTTGGTTTACAAACACTCGACGTATTACTGTAGCATTGACCCGTACCGCGGATCATGAGAAACGGCGGACCGTTATATTTCGAATGAGATATAAACGTTGCAATTCTCTCTTTTTTTTTTTTTTTTTTTTTTTTTTTTTTATAGCACTCTTACGTACACAGAATAGCGTAATTTTCATTGATCAGACTTGTGGTCAATAAGACACGTGGATACTGTGGCGTTTATAGAAACTCTGGAAGGACGAGGCGTCGGAGACGGGAAAAATGACGGTGATAAAATAGGAACAGTGTAGTTAACCGACGGGGAAACTAAACTAAACGGAAACAACAGTGTAAGGTTGGGCTCTCGTGGGCAGACATCGCGAGATACTCGCACGAGAGTTTGCAGCGAGCAACGGCGAAGAATGTGTTCCAACACATCCGGTATTATAGAATAAAAATCTCATCTCTCTTTGCCCCGAAGAGCTCTAAGCCGCACCGCTCCCTGTTCCCCGTCACTCGCTGAATATAGTTGTGTAAATCCTCTTTGGATAGGTAGGGGGTGAATTTTTCATTTTTCACGCTCTATGATCCTATGGTTTGGGGTTTTTTTTTATATTCGCTTCGATATTAAACTCTCGTCTACAGGTCATGTCAATATGCGTCATTTTTTACGAGTCATCACCTTCTACTTGACTGATTAACTATAAAATAACGTTAAAAAAATCTTTAAAAAAATGATGGAGTGGCCTTGAAGTATTATTATTTAAGAGTTTTTTTTACTCACTTGCGTATTATTGTTATGAGCAAAAGAAACCTGCGTTTTGCGTCGTCAAATAATTCCTCGTGTGGTGTTAAAAAAAATGGGATTTATACGATTTTTTAATGATCTAATGAACTGTAAAAATTATTTTTCCCTGTTAGCAATATTATGCATGCTTTTTGGGGAAAAAATTATATTTGATTTTGTGGAAAATCGGCGTGAAAATGTTTCTATCGAAAGTATATGCAAAAAATATAAATATAACTCGAACTTGTTTTATATATATATACATTTCGATACAAGTAAAATGTATTTTACATATCGAATTTTTCAAATTTTTATTTAATGGATGAAACGTTTTTGTCGCTTTTTTCTTTCCGCTAATTACGAAATTGTACACTTATTTTATTTACAGCCAAACACACGATGTACAGTTCACTTCGGTTAGAAAACAAAAACAAAACCAATATCTCGCGATTACAATTGTTTAGTTGATAAATTGCAATTATGCGGAATGGTATAGTTTCATTGGCTGTTAAAGGGTAAAGAAATTGATACATCTGTATTTTCGTTATCGGCTATTATAACATATTTCATATTTAACGGAGATAAAATATGGTGTACGCTGAACCTCGGATAGTTCACGGTAATCATTTAACAGTTTACCAGTCTATTTTATCGACAGCGTTATCGTTGGGACAGTATTAAACGAGGATGCGTCTACCCGCAGCATCCGTAGTAGGAATCGCGTAGGGTGATGTGTGAGCGCCGCGGTTAGCGGTTCGCGGTGTTCCGCGACCACGCGGCTCTCGGTCAGCCGGTTTTCCGTTCTCGCAAATATGTCTCTGCAAAGCCAGAGCAGCGAGAAGGTAAGCAGCCCATCCGCTATTTATCGCTTTGCCCGTATCATTCCCATTTCTTATTTCCTTCGAGCGATCCTTGCGCGACTATTTTTTTTTCCTGAATTTATAATAAAAACTCTTCTGTGGTATTCGGCGTAACTCCGGATATTCGATTTTACAACTTTAAATTAAAAAAATCAAACGGAAAAGATTTAATGTTCTTTCGATAAATTCTGATAAAATTCCAAATACGCAAATATATATATATATTTTTACGTTTCTAGACGCAAAGTTTTACGCCGGCAACTTTTTTCTTTCTTAAATATATAAATTATATATGTTCTGTTTAAAACTTTAATACCTGGAAAAAATGTCCAATTGTATATAACATTACATAGATTTTATATACAAATGTTCCTCCTGAGGCCCTCCCGCGATAAGACTAAAAAAAAGGCGCAAAGGGTTGACAAACCTTTGAAGATTATCGAAATAATAACGCACAAGAATATCCGATCGTATAATCTTATTTATGGATTATCATCGTTAAAATAAACGAATTCGATACAGCAATAAGCTGAGATTCACTGTTCTAAATGTTTTATACGCGCTGATTGTATATAAAACAACATTTATCGAAGCCCTTTCGAACATTAAAGGATATAATTAGTCGTCGGTTCCTCGTTAAGACGCTTCACCGATGTGTGTGCAATTAGCGTGAGATAACGCCGCAGATATATCTCTTCTTCTTCCCTCTCCCCCCCCCCCTCCCCCCCTTCGGGTCGTTCGCGAACTTTGTAAGTTGAAACAAACGCGAGAGACAGACACACCGAGAATATGCCACAAGAATCATTTTTCAACGCTGTCGTATACGTAATCTCGTTCGGGTGAACGAGCGAACTTTGCGTCTCTCCGCTTGGTGTGCGTGTGCGTGTGTGTGTGTTTTTTATGCACACACACGAGACGGTATCAACCGCGATGCTTTGCGTTGTTAGCCGTCGAGTCATTACTGATTTACAACTAAATTGCAAAGTTGCAAATGCGAGAAAAGCTTATAGATTCAAGAAGCTTTGTGTTTCCTCTACCAACATTGCGAGATATACGAGTGAAAATTGTGCAATTCTTTTTTTAATTATTAATCTCCGAATGAGTAATAATTAAGGTGCGAGCGGTGGGGAGGGGGAGGTCAGCTTCCCCCGGTAACGCCGTCGAATCTACGATAACGCGTCGTAAATAAATTTGATTGTTTCCTTTCGAAGCCGCAAACTTTGCCATCTGGCAAATTCTCATCAATTTTTATTATTTTTTTTCGCTCGATAAATTTCGAAAAAAAAAAAAAAAAAAGATGTAAAAGCTATATAAATGAAGAACGGTTGCGACTTGGACGAAAGTAGGATTTTTCATCGAGCTTCGTACACACCTCGCATGTACACCGCCACGTTGCCCCGCGACGTTCTCCGAGAATTTCGAAATGGTGCGACGGAGCCGCCGCAGCGCGCGGGGCACACCGTTATTTCGTATGGGGAGTTGGAAGGCGAGTGTAGTGTGTCTAGTCGGTGGAATTCTCGGGAGGAACAGCAGGCAAGCAGCAGGGCCCCGTTTCATAGCCCCGTTCGTCGTTCGCTTCCTTCGCCTCGGCCGCTGGATGGCCTGTATTCTCGTTTCCCGTAGTTTCCTTCGCATAGAGAGAGAGAGAGAGAGAGAGAGAGAGAGGAGGTGCGCGCGTTCGCCAGACTAGCGTCTTCGAAGATCGACGGCGGGGACGTGAGCGCGAGACACACGGTACGCGAATGCCCGGGGTTTTCGTTCGAAAAGCGAGAATGGTCGATGAGAGAACGAAGCGGTGATATAGCCCTCGGAACTCGGGGGGCCCGGCTTTCGAAGAAAAAAGATGGCCAACTTATTCCTTACGGGTTTGCGAAATAAGGGGAGGAGGGGGGGGGGGGGGGTCTCGGCGAACGACCGTCGTACGAGTTGTTTCGGAACGGGAGAGCCTGTAATCAGAATCGTAATAATTTGCCGCTTCGTAGCCGGAGCTCTCCTCGACTGTACGCTCAGTCATTAAAGCTAAGAGCGAGCGTGTTCGATGCGATGTTCTCCAAACTCTCTTCGCGGACCTCTTCGCTCAGAGATATCCCTTCGGCCCTATCGTTTTTCCGGAAAGTCAACGCTCGTCTTCTCCCGTCGCTCTTGAACTTGAAACACGATTTCGCCTTCTCACGTCCACATTACACTCGCGTGTACGACGTATTTTTTATTATTTTTCGCGAGAGCAATCAAATTTACTTCCTATTTGCCGTATTCACGGAACAAAAAAAATTGCAATCATTAATACGGTTTTTTTTACAATAATTTTTTTAGTTTGGGTTGAGGCCGTTGCAACGTTTTTTCACATCGACGATGAAGTACGGCATTGGCCGCGATTATAACAGGAAACAAATCGACTTATTCGCCCGCGGGAGTTATCCGCGGAGTTGTCCGATAAGCTCGAGGCCGAATCTCTGTATTCAATTTTTTTTTTCGTTAAAAATCATTTGTGCGCAAATTTTTTTTCAACGATACCGTTTATCAATAAAAAAAAAAAACATATGTTATTATCAAGATGAAAAAAAAAAAGTTTGACCAAACGTGTTATGGTAGGTTCCCCCAAGGTCGTTGCCAAGGACTTTTATCGAATCGCCTTCGTAATGTATCTATTTCCTTGTAAATGCAGCTTACGACACTTTTGCCCACTCGAAATTTAATTGATAGTACTATCGGAATTTGTTGATTCGCGATTGCGATTCGATCAAAGTCGAGACTTCGGAACTCGCGATGTGAGAGCGCAATGATTTGAGGTAACGAATGATATCTCAACGGCAGCGACGTTTTTACAACAAATCGATAATAAAAATGACGATAAATAAAAATTCTGTATTATTATCAATCATCGATCGATCGATCTAGTTTTTTAAAATAATTTACAGTAGCGACTCAAGCTGGAAATTTGGAAACCCTGGAAAAGTTTGGGATTTCTGGAACAACCAGAGATTTTTTTCAACGAAATTTCTTAAGACAAGGCGATTCACTTGTTAAAATATGTTAAGACAGTTTTGGATCGAAGAGAAAAATCTCAAATTTTGGCATTTGTACACTAAAAGGTCGTTTCTTGTATTCAGGCGTTTTTTATAGATTTTTTAAAATGACGACATTAAAACAATGACGATTACTCTTCGAAAAAAGTGGTACATTGATTGTTGTTAACAAAATAAACATTTATTATTCTCCACTTCGTGAAAGACTCGTCGGAGGGTATTTGCATGATACCTTTTTGTAAACACTGAGATTCTCTGCAAAAATAGTTTTACGCATGTTTTTCGCAAATGTGATAATTCTCGAGGAAATCAATAGCTATCATTCTAGCGATCGACTACCTTCGAGGCGCACATGCTTAATGTAACTTTGTCACGAATAACCAGCTAACGCTTTGCCTCACGAATCAAAAGCGGTAGATCTTTTTCGTCGGCAACAAAATTCTCTATCGGAAAGGTCCTCTGCATATTTGCGCTACTTATTTGTAACCGATTTCAAAGAAAATTATGGTTTTCTTCACATTTGACGAATCGACATACACTTTTTGGGTTCCACACCCCATTTTCATGGATAACGCGGCTTTTGACGCTTTTTTGTAGATCAGACAATTCTCTACAAGAATCTATCGACTGTACGTGAATAGTGATTTTTTTTTTCGCCCCGCGAAAATCCTTGCATTTTCGTCTGAAAAACCTGAAAAGATCAGCCAATTTCCAATTTCCCGATTGAATGGCCAACATAAATTTTTCCAAAAAAAATAAAAATCGTGAACCATCGATCATCGTCGGTTGAATTTTCAACTGATTTTACGATCACATTGTGGTGCACTTCAAGTTGTTCAGAAGAATGTATCGTTACATTCCCTGTCAATAGTGAGATTTGCCGAGAATTTCTAAGACTTCTCGATGGGATAAAGAACTGAAAAAAAACCAACCATACTAAGAACATTAATGTTGCATAATCATAATTCCAAAAAGTTGTTGACAAAGCAATTAAAATAGTACATTGCAGTATATTTTTTGCAGCGAGGGCAGGAATATAGGCGCTTTGAGGGGCAGTGTTTGCGGGACGAAAAAAAAGTGAGGTTAAAGCGGCGGGCAGGAAAGTAATGTGACGCGCATGAGCATACTGACATTTCGAGGCTGTTACGAAATGAGCTACTTTCGTCCCGCAAAACTGACCCGAAAAGCGCCGTTTTTTAGAATTCCTTTGTAATTTTCGAAAATCCAGTTATGGAAAAATGTTTGATCGACCTTTGCGAATACGATCGATCGATCGTTCCGTAAATTTTTTCAGTGTAATGCACAGTGTTTCTCCGAACTCGTGTCGTGACTTTTTATCCACAAAAACAAATAAAAAAGAAATTTGAAGAATTGTAAAAAACAAATGGTATTTGTATTCGAAAAAATTAACGGATTAATTCGTTGGCTAACCGGATGATTCGTTGAACAATTAATTTTTCAACTAATTTGTTAATATCTTTTTGCGCGGAAAATGCGAGTTTCAGTTTCGATTGTAAGGATGCACTCTCCTTAAATGTTGATTAAAAAGTAATTATTTGATAAGAATGTATCGTTGAGTTAATAGAGAGCCTCGTGGAAGGAGAAGCAGGCGAGAAGTTATCGAGAGAGAGCGATGGGACTCAAGGCCAATGGCGATTGTACTGGTCGACGATTCAAATATCGTGATTCTCGGATCTCCCGTAGTTGCATTTTCCTTATCTCTATCCAACTTCTCTCCACCCTCGCAAAACAAACGTATTAACATCTTCTTCGCGACAGAGTTGTCGTCGTCTTGTATATATATAGACGTAAGACAGTGTTTCTTTGTCGAACGGAAAGGACCGAAGGATGATTCTGCCGGTTCGCTTTCTCTGTACGTATACGCAGTTAGGCGAGTCCTACGCCGGTTAGATATGGACGTCGAACTGCCGGAGTGAACGTCAAGTCGGTATTAAATAACGGCCGGTGGCTCCCGGCGGCGTAGCTACGCGTCGAAGTATCGACTTTCCGAATGTCTGCACGAGAGAGAGAATATTATTCCGATGGCACACACAGTGGCGCTCTCGTCTACGACGTTTGCTCGTTTCAACGTCTAACTACGCGCGACACGATTTTACACGTCCCAACCGTTCCAATGAATTACAATAAAGAAATTATACGTTAATACGATTCGCAGGTGTGCGTTCCGCATCGATATTTATACGTCTATACGCGAGAAATAATAATCGTCCAGTACGAGTGCATCGTCGTCGCAGCTGCGACACTCATTGAAATCTATCCGAGTAGCCAATCCAAACGTTCGGTTATCAACTCGGCAATGTTTCTCTCGAGGATTCCCGTACTTTTTATCGCGATCCCATCTGAGGAGAACTTTCTCGTTATCTTTGATCCCTCGAGCAACGAACGACACATAGAGAGCGAAACCCGCGGAGCGATAATGCGATAATAAGACTTTAACCGGTCGAATCTAGAATTATACATTTCTCGCAGGAGGCGTTAATAATATAACGCTCGCGCGCACGCGCGTCTAGCGCATTGAGGAAAGAAGAGTTTGAACTTTAGGTAAAGTTATTCCTTTGTCACGCTTCTTAATGAAGACGAACGAATGAATAACGAATAATTATAAAACAGAATTAATCAGAGTTCAATTAACCAATTTCCCGTTTCTCTCCTATCCTTAACGCGCATCGACGAAAAGAATGAAGAAAAATCAACAAAAAATCATTCTTTCATTGAAATCGATTTATCAGTAAGAACCAACATTTTATATTTTTCCTATCTCTCGTTTCAATTTTTTCATCGAAATTAATATATTGCAAAAAAAGAAAAACTCGAGCTTCGCAGCTTCTTAAGGATAACAAAGAAATGGGAAATTCGA
Source organism: Buathra laborator (assembly GCA_934046635.1). NCBI lineage: Eukaryota > Metazoa > Arthropoda > Insecta > Hymenoptera > Ichneumonidae > Buathra > Buathra laborator. Next base: position 1,646,398 of record OW203896.1, read on the forward strand.
TAAATTTGACTCTCATTAGTTCCGTTTTATAATTATTCTTTATTCATTCGACCAAAAATGATAATAACTTTTTTAGATTCGGCGAAATTATTTTCATATAATTTTTATTTTACTGCTTCGAAGTTCAATTACATATAATTCGCGAAAATATGATTTACAAGAAATTCGCCGTAACGGCGAAGAAAATACTCGTGTCTCGTCTGTGCGTTTGTTTTTTTTTTCTGTTGATAAGAAAAAAAGTAAAGATTGGCTCGCGCTGAATAGTGTACAAAAATGGAATGACACAATTTGTTGACCTCTCAGCTTTAACGGTCTCTCGAGGCTCACGCATCGCGGGCGTCTCACCTCCGGTATCGTATCTTATGCTCGGTTCTCACTTTTTACGTAACGCATCAACGAAAAAAAAAAAAAAAACAGATCAATTGATTGTAATAAAAAAACGACTTGCCTCATCTCGAATGCGTAATATATATTTTTTGTCAAACTAGCGTAAGAAGCAAATCGTAATAATAATTACGGGGGGTCAAAGGCCATATCGTTATCCACCTAATCTCATCGCGTTATAGACCAGAGGGACGTTATAAGAGGAGCGGATAACGAGCGAAATTGCTATTACGGGGCCCTCTCCTCCTCCGTGTTTAAACCTCGTCGTCGGGCGATCGTCGTTCGAGTTTTGCGTAGAAAGTCGACGGTGAGCCGACGAGGCTGGAAGGCCGTGGAAATGATTATACGAGTTACACAAGCCCTCTATAGCTTCAGCTTCACCGCGCGCGCGTTCGCTCGCGACTTTGCCGTTTGAGTACGAGTGTTACGAGAGAGTGGAGGAGGAGACGTTTTACCCGGGCAACAAAACTGGCTGTAGGTGGTAGCGGCAGCGGCAGCGGCAGCGGCAGCTCGTTTTCTGTTCGTTGTCCCGAGCGACAGCCTCCCTAAGAACCCGTGGACTTTCATCCTCTCGCCTCCTTTTTTCCCTTCTTTTTTCCTTCTTTTTCCTTTTTCCTTTGTCATTCGACGAGGGTATTACTCTCACCGGCTACACGTGTATCACTCTCCAACCCCCGTCGCTTTCTATAAATCCCCCGTTATTCTCGTTTCACGAAGCTTCCTACGCTCTCGTTACGGGGGATGACGAAAAATCTCTCGTGTCGTTCCAGTTTTTCCATCGCGGATCATACCTTTCGTACGCCACTTGTCCGTTTCTTTACGCTCGCGGGATAATGAAACGAGCGGAGAGGGCATACGAAACGATGCGTCAGAAAAAAACGAACACGTTCCGCGAACGAACATTGTGGGTCAAGGTTCGTAGATATATATACTACGCGTTTCTCCGAATTTCATTTTTATCGTTCGCACCGACATTAGAGAGTATCTTTTCATTGTACGGATTTTCTAGTCGTAAATAAACGATCAAACGACAAAAAAAAAAAAGATTTAAAAATATTAGTTTTATCGATATAAATAAATAATATTGTTTTCATTGCTCGAGGCAATCTTAAATATTTATTCCTTTTTTCATTATTTTTATTTATCAACTGAGATTAAAAAATTCACAGGATTTTAAAAGACATAATAAAATCTCGATATAAATACAATAATCTCCTTGCAATGAAACAATGAATGATAAAAAAAAATTCGCGACAAATATAGAATTCATCGATACGAATAAACTGTATTTTTCGCATCTCGAAAGGCAACGTGAAATATTTATAAAAGGACTTGTACCATTTATTAGATAAAATGGATGCAAAAAAAAATTGCGAATTTTTCATCATTACGAGAATACGCTTAATTTTTTTTCTGTATATTAAAGAAAAAAAATTCTCGTCGATATAAATCAAATAGTCTTTTTGCAATGAAATAGAATGAAATTCTAGCTCTCGCGGCTTCACGCGCGTCGTTGTCGCCGTTGACTTTGCGCGATTTAGGAATTTCAATTTCGAGCTTTGCTCGCGAGAAGTCCGCGCAGCTCGGTGAGGAAAACGAGGATGTTAATTTCCACAGCGTTAAGGATGTTTATTGCACGCATTCTGTACGCGTTCGAGCGTCGCTCGGAAGCTTCCGAGTTGCGCGGATTATTAATGCGTCTCTATGTGGAACGAACAGGTCTTCTCGTTTTCATACGCAAAGCGTTCTTTAATTCTACTCTCTTGAAATTCCAGAACGCGAATCTTTGTGCGAATGAAAAATGCAATTTGTGCGCAAAGTTGTGAAAAAAAAAAAGTAGGCTGCCGCATCTCTCGGCCGTTAATCGTTGAGATTCAACGGATATCTTACGCGAGAATTCGTTCGAGATCGCCTTTGCTGGCCTCAAACCTCGTGACGAAATCATCGCGGTGGCGCGTATAAAAAGAAAGTGGGCCCGCGGCAGGCGCCGTTATCGAAAATCCTGTACCGCTATGGCCCGCGAGAGAAATTGTCCATCGATCTGGCGTGAAAAAAAAAAAAAAAAAAAAAAAAAAAAATCTCAACTTCTTTTACATGTTTCCTCGGCAAGTTTTACGCGGAATTCGTTTTGCGAAATAATTGGGAAAAGAAAAAAAAATCTTCATACGTGAATTTCTGCGTGACGAGACGATAAAAGTCGAACAGTGACCTTGACATAGAGCGACGAACACTCTCGCGGGGCAACGGGGAGAAGGGAGACATCGTCGAACACACAGCCGATCGCGCTCGAGCTCGAGCTCCTTCGAGACAGCGTGAAAGGAGAAGCCGAGGGCCTCCGAGAGGCGCGCACACGCGGTCCAATCCCGTGAATCACGGGGATTATGTTGTGACCGTAGCAGGAAAATTGCCCGGTTTCTTTTGTTTGCTGAATTCGCGCGAGTTTGATATTCGAGATAATATTATCTCTTCGTTCTCATTTCGCGAGGGATTCCGTTGTTGTCTATATAGAATATATATAATTATCCTACTCTCGTTGTTGTTTAGCGAGGAGAAACGTGAGTACCGCGTAATTTTATTATCTTCGACGAGATAATAGTACATTTTTTATATTTATTTTCGCGCATATGTGCGCAAAAGAAAAAGAAAAATTCGGGATTTAATGTCGAGTTGGAAAATTGCTTTGACGAGGTCGGGGGGAGACACCGGTGAGCAGAGAGACAATGCCATCGGCCATCGGCATTGTCGACGTTTTTCTCATTCTTTCGGTTGCGATAACTCAACAGAGTCGAGAACTTTGTCCCGTTCTAATGAGAGTTGCACAAACTTCCGAAGGTCGTTCGCGTTGGTGGGCAACCGCTCTAAAGTGGGAGCTCTACGAGCGACTGTGTGGAAGATCAGCAACAGCGACGAGGCGCAGCATCGTACAAACTTCTCGAGTAGAAAACTACCGTAACGAAGTGTTGCTATACAAAGGTGTCGAACGCAGAAAAGATCGAAGGGAATCCTGTATGCTCTGTCGCAAAGCCTCGCAATCGTTTCATTTCGTAAAACGCTTCGATAAAAATCACCTCGAAAACTCCCACGTCAACACTATTGCTATCCAATCATTTATATATATATATATATATATATATATATATGTTTCTATGTCTCGTAACCGTTGCAGCGCCGATGGCACCGAAATACGAATGAATTTTTATCGGGTGCGTAGAAACTTTGGAAAAAAAAATGATAATAATAATAAAGAGATTGTCGTGGGCGCTTCGCGAGTAGGTATACGACCGCAGGGCGTGACTTTGTTGGCACATACGCGAAATAATATTCGACAAATCATAAAGAGAACACGTGGTACATCGTCCGCAAGTGTAAGATACGTAGATATCGTTGTTTTCTTTTCATCTCACTATCCTATATATTGCAGATACATACATATATATATCTCCTTTTGCTTCATTGTTGAGCGTCGCGTCCGTGTTACACGATGTGTCACCGTCATACTTCGCGAAGCCGTATTAGGCGACGGGAGTATTATTGATGATAGCCACCCAGGTGTTTGCCACGGATCTTTTCGAGATCGAGGACCACCGACCCCTCTTTCGCAGTCTGACGAAAAGCTTGAGGTAAAAAAAATACGAAAAAACAACTGCGATGAGATGAATAGTAAAAGAAAAAAAAAAAAAGAAAAACGTGGTAACAAAGAATGATGAACCGTGGAGAGCGCAGCTTTCGAGGGAAAAATACGAGTGGCAAGGAGGCTAGTCGAGGGGATGAAAGAATAAGATGAGGAAAAAATAAAATAGAAATTTCCCGGGCCAGCAGATGGCGTCCGTTGCCGTGTCGTTGTCGTCGTCGTCGTCGTCGTCGTCGTCGTCGTGACGCTCGAGAGCCACACAGGGAGGCGTGGTACGTTCGGCGACCTTGACCTCCGTCCTCGGCTGACGCTAGTTCCTCGCAGACTGGTCGATATGGATGGCGATGTTGCGCCCTTCTCGTCGTCGCGCAATCCCCCTCGATAAGCTCTCCCCATACCTACTCCGTGGAAACTCTCCCGACACCCGAACCTCTCTCACTCGCTCTCCCCTAACCGGTCCTCAAAACCCCCCGCGGAAAACTTCCCTTTCGCCAAACCCTTCCCCGCTTCGCGAGCAACGCGATCCTTCCTACGCCGTCGCCGTCGACGATACCCCTCTCACTCTTCTCATTCCTCTCTATTTTGCGCGCGTGTTGTATCGATTTCGCGCGGACCGTAGCTGGGCTTTACGCGTGCCTTCTCTTTCTAACCACTGGTCCCGTCTTTTTCTTTTTTTTTTTTTTCGTTACCTTTTTTTTCATACGTCACCGAGGACCGTGAAGTGCAAATCAATTTGCGCATTTTCAGTCCTCTATTAGTTTATTTAAAACACCCAAGTCACTTGGATTATAATATATCGACAATAATAAAAATATTAATAAATCCTATAATATTATATCATTTGATGAATCAAAAGTTGTGCCAAAGTAATGATTCTGACATATGAATAACGAAAAGATATTCGATTAAACTTGTAGTTTTAACTATTTTCAACTGAAATAAACAAAAAAAATATATAATAAATATAACTCAGTACTGAAAGAAAAAACTTATTGTTACGCGCTTAACGATGAAATTTTAATCGAGAGAAAAGTTTTTAAAAACTACGAGGGACTATCAATTTATAGAATCCCCGAGCGGAGAAGGTATGCAAAAATATGCAATAAGTATAGAAACTAATGAAGGTCACCTCGAATTATTGTTCAAACTTTGCCGCGGCGAAAGTTCCTACGATATTTATTGATTGAACTTGGATAGAGTTCCGTCTGTATCTCTTCTCTTTTTTGTTTTTTCTTCTAATCCTTTCAATCGTCGGATCCGACACGTTCGGAGGATATTCTCGTTGAGCCCTTAGAATTTACCTTCGGCACACGTGTTTTCCTTCTTCGGTAATAGAGTTTATCCACTGTTTTGTAAAAATAAGAAAAACGAAAAAAAAAAAAAACAACAAGAAAACTGTCGGAAAACAAGGGTAGTAGCCGCTACCGAGTCGGAATACCGCACGTAGTTGCGTAAGCGGCGGTAGGAGTTTACGTCGATAAACGAGCGGCTATACAGCTGCCGCTACCCTCGGCGAGAGTCGCAAGCACCGCAAGCACGTGTTACCGCGGATGAAAAGCTGGCGAATTTTCCAACGGTATTTCGCGATAAGAAAAAGCTCTCCCACTCGTTAATCCGGTAGCGACGATATCAATAGCGTTTCACTTTTTTCTTCTTCCACTGTGCGGAAATATCCTTCATTGGGGAAAAGGAAAAAAAAACCGGAGAAAGACAATTTTGTCGAAGTAGACGATAGTTTTTTTCGCTCGTATAAATTCGGACGCTGGAGGAAGGTTCTCTTGTGTTACGAGACGTTTAGATTGATATCCTCGACGCCTGTCTATCCTCGTCTTTGTTTCGTCGGAGGATAAAAGTAGGGAGGAGGAGGGGGCGATATAACTATAGGTATATGAAATACCCTCGTAGACGTTGGCGATGAGATTGTTTTTCGAGAATCGAAACTTCGGACGTGTAATTAATGTATAATTTGTAGGTGGAGATAAAATTCGATAAAACGATCATCGTCATATTTTTTAGTTATTTTTTCATCTCGTTATAGTTCGAAGGAACACGCCTACAAACTGTTTTTCGTATTATTCAAACTTATATTTTCGATGTATTATCTTTGTTGGAAAGAAAAAGAGGAATATCGCCCGAAAATTCGATTTTATATATATTTATATATGAAATTAGGCATATGTATCGTACGTCCATATAATAGTAATGCATATATATGTCCAGAATCCACACTTTATACGTACAATGCGTACGTATAGTATATAAACTATATACGTTGTCCACAACGGATACTGTGTATATACAGCGTATGTACTGCATCTATAGATTATACATACCAATTATATATGTTCAATTCTATGTATAAGTTATATAAAATCTGTACGCAACTTTTCCGCCTGTATACCGCGTATGGACTTTATATCCAAGTGATATATTAACCTCTATTCAATAATGCAATATGTTTAATTCTATATATAACTTATATATAGTCTAACATAACGTTTCTGCCACATTTATTAACTGAATATATATATTTTTTTATTATTGAATTTTTTTGTTTCTTTCTCTTTTAATATCGAAAAAATAATCGTTGTATATGCAGCGTTGATTGTTTCAAGGTTCACAAAGTTGCATAGTCACCTGCTGAGTCACAGATCCCACAGCGATCACCGACGATGGTAGATTATTTTTTTGGGAATGAAAATTGTGAGACATTCATTGTTTCTCGGGTTGTACAGAGGTACCGCGTCGTCGGGGAAAAAGATGAAGAACGGCGGAGGGGAGGTGGGCACAGCCGAGCATAGAGCGTCGGCGTCGGCGTCGGCGTCGCTGGCGATGACGTTACCACGGGTAACAGCAGCAGCAGCAGCAGCGAGCCGGAGAGCGAGAGAGCTATCCTCGGTGGTTGGGATCGTTGGGGCGATGGCGCGTCACGGAGCGGAGCCTCTCGAACCGCAGCAGAAAGGGGTCTGCTCTGCTCTCTACTCTCCGCGATGGAAGGTCGCGAGAGAGTCCTCGCGCGTCGGCTTCTCGGTGATTTTTTAATTTTTTTTTTTGTTGTTTTCGTCTCCTCCGCACGAGTTCCGAGCTCTCCGCGAGCGGACAGCGAATAAAGAGAGCTGACCGATCGTCTCGCCTCGCTTACCCTTTCACAGCTCTGACAATCCACCTACTAACTCTTCTTCGTTTCTCTTCGTATAGCAAAAATCCAATGAAACTCTTCTCTCGGGCCGTTTATACACGTTCCAGTGGCCACACGACGCTCCGCTCCGACGGTCCGTCGTCGACGCCCTCTCTAACACATGTTTATCGTTCGGGACGCACACAGAGAAATCGTCTGAATTTTGGGGCAGGTCAGGCCTCGTGCTTCGTTTCTCTCTGTGTTGCCGCGGCACACAACTTTACCAGACCGATTCGCCGACTCGAGCCATTGCCGCCAAACCGCTCTCACTCTCGTCGACAACCATGTTATCCTCTTCACCCCTCATTACCCCCCTTTTCGGCCACTTCCGCTCTCCCCCCCCCCTTTGCGGAATTTCTATCTCGCTTGCCGTTCGACGCTGAAATCGAATGTATTTATGCATACGACGACACCCGCGTATACGCGACCCAATGCCAGGCAAATGAGACGAGAAACGAACGGTGAAAGAGAGAAAGACTTGGGTAAAAAACAAAAAAATTACGTGTCACCTCAGGCGTGGCGAACGTCCCCGTGAAACTCGAGTGCTCGCCATTTTGGGAACAAGCCTATCGCATTTCGTCATCACTTCACTTCACTTCACTTTCCTTCGCGCATTGCCCTTCGAACATTTGTTGGACAAGTTTCCTCACGGAAGAACAACGTTTTTTTTTTTTTTTTTTTTTTTTTTTTATAACCGAGCAATAGTTGAGCAATTGATAGAATCGTAGACACGATCTGTTGCTGACAAATTCATTTTGTTCCACATATTTATTGTCTTTTAAAGTCATTTTATAGACTGCGAAACGAATTTCATTTGGATTTGCATAAATTTTCGTCGCCATTCTGTTTCCCAGTGACACTACGAGAAAACCCCGAGATGTCTGCTGTGTTTAAATTTAAAAAATTACAAAAATCGGTTAATCCGGTCATTTGGCCGGAGTTAATAACTAAGAGAAAATCGGAATTACGAATTTGACGAAAAACGTCAAAGAAAACACGTAATTTTTTTTTTTTAGTCTTAATATATTTATTATGGCGCTAACAATGAATCCGATAACAGTTTTGTTTTGGAGTCAAACCGAACAGTGGTAACTGGCGAAAAAGTCATATTTTTAAAAGATAAAAAAAAAAAAATGTCAGTACATTTTTATATGAAAATGCCGTAGTTGAATAAGAAAAGAAATACACGATCCGCGTATTTTTGAAGACTCCGAGGTATTTGGAAATGTAGCCTCGAAACATCTGTCAGCGTTGGAAACATCCGGAGTCAATATGCGTTTCACATTGGTTCCTTATGTATGTACAGGTGTGTCGATCCCGAAGACCGCCAGAAATACAAATTAGTATATATGTATATATATACACATAGACATGTAACATCAGCGCTCTCGCTCTCTCGTATGTGTTGTCTCTCGAATTTCTTTGAGAAATAAGTGCTCGAGTTCGATCGATCGAGTTTTATTATCTACCTGGAGCTTCGCGTTGGAATTATGCGGGATCCTCCTCGCGACTCTCGCTTCTCTCGCTTCTCTCGCTTCTCCTTCCGATTCGCTCCCTCTACGTACTCTCGTATTCAAGTCATACCACGTGCGTCCCGTATATTCGTTTGACGATACATATATCGTAACAAATTCAACTATAACTTTCGTTCCTCTTCCTTCACTGCTCTATACCCGTTCATTTTATCGTGCTGCTCGATCGTTTTTTAAACGTATAAATCGGCGAAAAGGGATTTTTACGTAAAAAAGCAATAATGCAAGCAATTTGTTGCCGAATATATTATCGAGAAGACGTACACGTTGATTATACATAATTGCTCCTTTTGAACAATAGGAACTATACATATACCGTATGAAATTACGGGGTCTATCAATGTTTGGCAAGAAAAAACATTTTTTTTTCTCGACGCGAAGAGAAAAATCGTATAAGAAAATCACCAACGATTAATCGTTCGCAAGGGTATCTTCGTATAATTGAAAAAAATGACCAAGTATCTATATAAAAACTGTTGAAGAAATTCCGTTTTATTTTTAGTACAAAATAGAAAAAAACGCTGTATTGACAAAATTGAACTTCTTTTACAATTTTTTATATTCTGATCCGAACAATTTTTTTTTTAATGACCCAACATCATGAACAATCGCGTGGAATATTTTTTATTGGGGGAAGTGGGCGAATGCTTGTGTCTATTGGCCACTTGAGGAAAAACTTTCGTATTACAGTTACAAAATAAACTATCGCTGAAAGCTATCAATAGATACAAATTTCGGTATATCACCAAAGACATGTTAGCCGTTCCTCGCTTTCAATTCCACGGCAACTAATTATTTTAAACAGTAAAAGAAAAAGTTTAACGGACCGATAATACCCACCGCACTCGGGCAATACGATCTATTTTTGCTACTTTTAAACCCCAAAATAGCGTTTTAGCTATCCAACGAATACAAAGTATTAATCCAATAATGACTCTAGAAATCGATCATTATCTCTACGATTTCATGCATAATGTCTACAATTTGTTGTCCAAATCACACTTCGTGACTTACGAAACTGATGTACCAAATTTTATTAAGACACACCAAGTCGTTTCGGCAAACATTCGTGACAACGAAATTGAGAATTTCAAATCACGTGACCTCAATGGTTCGCACAATACCCGTCTTTTGATCGGCCGAGTGGTCGAGAGCTAAATAAAAAATCGTTATCTCCATCGTTTGATTTTGACTCAAAAATTATGATAATAATTCATATTAATGTTCGTAATAAAATAAAAGTTCATTCGTATTAAAAAAACTGGACTGAGGAAATGAAAGATTTGGAAATACGAATAGGTGGTTAAAAAAATATCGAAAAAAAAAATGGATTATGCTAATGTACTATTAGCTGTCGCAAATATTTTTTTTTCAGTGCAAACTCTGTAAAAGCCAAGAAAAGGTAATCATAGATTAATTCTTTCACGATTCCAGTATCGACTTTGCGAATGAGCCCCGCGTCGTACTCGTGTATGCGACCTTACGGCGCCGTTCCCGAAAAAATCCGCGTCTCTGATTGGCACACGGACTTCCTATGTCCCTCCGGTTCTCTATTCCGAATGGTCTAAACTCTACGCTCCTGTTGCTGAAACACGGTAGAGACGAATCGTTCGTCTCGGGTGTGTCGCGTTTGTCTTCTTCGTCTTCGCCGCGGCCCTCTTAAATCTGCGAACGCCGGACGCTCGGTCGGATTTTAATTTCGTCCACCACCCCTTTCCAGCTTGCCGTTATGGACCTTCGAGGAACTCGTCTCGGCAGCTCTCGTACATCTTCCTCTCTATTCTCTTCTCCCAAAGCGCGGAATTCTTTTAGAAATAGGAAATCCACCGTACATCATCTCTCGTCTATTTATCTATCGGTCTATCTATATTGACCCGCTGTGAAAAATGCGAGCTTCGTACAAACTTCGATATTAACTTTAAATACAAAATAAATTAACTAATAAATTCAATCACAAACATAAAGGGGCTAGAATTTTATATTTTTTTAATTCCACAACTTTCCAAATAGTTATTTAAACAAAAAAATGCACTAATAGTTAGACAAATAATTATTATAATTAATTATTTAATTATTCAGACAAATTAAGGGTTTTTTTTCCCCTAATCATCTTTCTAGTGCATTTTTTTTTAAAGAACGCGAATTAAAATCGTGATGAAATTCTGTTTTTAACCCGAACAACGGTGGGGAGAATATGTTCGTTGAAAATTGAAAATTTTACATGCGCTTCTGTGGAAACACGATATCATTTAATTCAGGGGGATGGAATGGAGAATAGTTTGCCTGACGCAGCGCGAAGCCGACCCAGAAGCGTATCTGGGTCATTGATTCGATGCGCTCATCTATACATCCCTGCTACTCTCACGTTCTCTCTCGTCGACCCTTTTTCTCAACGGGCTCACAAAAATAATTCTATCCCCCTCCCCTCCTAATTTCTTTCTATCTCGGGAGTTCCATTTATTTTCATTTATTCTCACACCTATTATTTCGCAATCAGTAGACCATGGTGCCCATCGAGGTTGATTTTTTGACCTCGCGTTGACGGAGTCTCGAGTACTTCCGGTTGGAAAAAAAAAAAAAACAAAAAAAAAATTGGAATGTTTGAGGATTTTCTCTGTGTAGCGCGAGCCCTTCAAATCCTTAGAGTTCAAGACGATAGTTTCGCGCGCTCTATATCCCGAAAGCTCTCTCTTTCTCTTCCCCTCCCCTCCCTTCTGTCGCGGCTCTTTCTAGCCGGCTGGGCGATGCTTTGCCGTGCTGCTTTGCCGTCGGTCTGTGACGCAAAGGCCCGAGAGTTACGTCATCGCGGCAACAGAGCCGGGAACGCCGGGGCGTCGAGCGTCGACATGGCAACGCCGTTCTCTATATCCTTACCTTACAACCCGCTTTACCGTCCGGCTTTGTGAGTTTCGTTCGGTGTTTCTCTCTTTCGCGCTCGGTGCGCGGTAGAGCGCACACTCTCATCTAGCGGTTCTGCCGGAATCTATACGGCTCTCCGTGCCTTCCTCGTCATCGTCGACGTCGTTGTCGTCGGCGGCTCCAGGCATCGGCAGGTATCAAATATCACCGGCAGCATCGCGCCAAGAACTACGCCGGGGCCCCCATGAGTTCTAACAACGAAAAATCATCTTTCTAGCGCAGTTTCGAGAAGCTTTTTTTTTCCAAATAGCAAATCTTGCCAGTTGAGATAAAATATACGATAAAAAAATATCACTTTTCCCGATTTGCGCTTCGAGTATATTTAGCCGCTTAGTTTTTTGCGCTTCGAGTATATTTTTTGATTTTTTTTTCTCAAAAATTATAGGAGGTAATAGAATTATTATTTTTACCGAAAGTTACATGTATTTCAGAAGCTTGCGAAAAAAAAAATAGTTAAAAAGCATTGGAATAAAAAAAGAGATATGGCTGCTACCGGGACAGTAACTTGTTTTTTTTTTTCTTTTCAAGATGTTCAGCGTTAGACACTTTCCGGTAGAAACGACGTACTTACAAACAAAAATGAAACTGGTTACTCAAATTATTAACAATGAGGAGTCGTTGACGATCCTTTATTCTTTTCACAATTTTCACGTAATTAGTAAAAATTGAAGATCAGTTCGGAAGATCCTGAACGACTGGTCATTATTGTTGATTTGAACAACTCGATTTGTTTTTTTTATTTTCAATTAACCGTTTTCACTGTACAGAGTTCGCGTCGAAAAAGAAATTCTTTTCGGCTGCATAGCTTTTTTTTTTATTTATTAATAATTGTTTTTATGGGACTCGATATATGAAGCTTTCGATAGTAAAAAAAACAACATTCTACTACTTTGTATAGTTTTCGAGAAAAAAAAAACTGAAAATTTGCGAATTGCCAATTGTTAACAGCACCAAATAATTCACTTCGGGGGTGAAGAAAAAACCCGAACCAAACATCGAACGACGTACCAAAATGAAAAGTTAACCTCGAAAAATATCGTTGATTTTGGTGGTCGTTAGTCTATATTTTCTTTTTCGCGTTTCAACTGAAAATTCAAACGGGAAAAAAGAAAATATAAAACGGTAACAAAAAAAAATGGTGCCACGCGAATCATAAACGTTGAGAGAGGACGACGGAGGATGAGACCGTGTTCCGGCGCTACGGACATATGACCTCTGGATATTCCTACTCGTAGTATTCCCCGCATTGCTCTTACCCACTCACCGATTTACGTCTCAATTTGGTCAGCGTGTCACGTTCACCGGCCGCGAAATATCGACAGCTTTCACTCGACACCTCTCCGTGCCTTCACTTTCAAAAGAAAAAAAAAAATTATATACATATACGTACGTATATATTTTATTTTCGTCGTGTCAAACTCCTCATCCGGCCTCAACTGTTGATTCTTCCTGTAGGTAATCGCAAATTCATCGCCATGAAATATATATATATATATATACATAATTTTTTTTTGCCTAAACTCGGTTTTCACATCCATCGATCGTTAAATTCTTCCCTGGAGATTTTTTTGCCCCTTTCGCTTCACCGATCGTCACCGGTTCCCAGTAAAATCGTAAACGATATTTAATTGTTATTTCTTCGAAGCGATTAAGCATACGAGAAACTCGAGTAAATTTTTTTTTTTTTTTTTCGCAATAGTTACGCGAACACGAATCCGAGTGAAAGATAATAGATATGTACACATATTATAGCTTCGTAGTTTTACACGAATGAGAATCCATGCGGCGAGCTTCGAGGAGTCCGCGACGCACGTTGAGAGAACGCGCGCCTCGGCACTGGAGAAGCAGCCATTGACTTGCTGAGTTTATTCTCACATAGCCCCGGTGTGTCGCACAAAAAAGCGAAACGATCGTATGTGTGCGTTATTAGCGATGCAGCGGCGTTCACGCAAGTTGAAACATAAAACTCCACGGATCGGTCGATTCTGCCGATATTGGTTATGCAATCAGGACGATTGATTCTGTGTTTGCGTCTGTGACGTAGATTCTCGTCTCGCGTTCACCGTTTTCATACTCTCCGACCGCATATATTATTTCATTTTTTAATTAATTCGCCAAATACACGATGAGGTATCGAACGAGAATCTGTTGCGAATAACTACGAAGTACTCGTAGCACATGTGCCCGGAGAAGCGGACCGAAAACTCGACGATACTCGCGAGGTATTTCAGACGGTCAAATAAATTACTAAAAAAAATTACTTGAAAAATGTATATTCAGTGAGTCTCAATCCCTTTAATAGGACACGAAAGCCTCGCTTCTCCGAATACGATAAACGGACTTTTTTTTTACGACCTCAACATTTGGTCGTATAGCGTATTAGAGTGATCGATCGTGTTGATAATTCTAGTGTAGGTGTTTCATCGAAAATAATAATAATAATAAATACAAAAAAATAATACAAGTTTGGCCCTAGTAATTTCGCGCTTTCGTCAACATTTTTTTCGTATATATTGTGAGACTTTTTTTTTTTTTTGTTTTTTTTCTTCTTTTCTCGTGTTGATTCGTTATCGTCGTCACCTGTCCGCTCCGAACTGGAGTGTGTGTTTCGTCGTCGCCAGAATTCCCCCGCTGTCGTCCCGCTCGTTCGCTCGAGAAAGCAAAAGACAGCGTGCGCGTCTCGCAGCGTCGGATCAGCGGCGCGCGGCTTGTTCGCACTTCGTAAATATAGATCGGTTCGAACCGGCCAACTGCATTGTGACGTTTCAAAGTAAATAACGTGACGTTGGTTCGATCTGCGACAACTGGCGAGTGGGAGAACTCGGAGAGGGAGAGGGTGAGACACGCCGCATGAAAAGCTTTGGCCCCGTGTACGACAGTTTCGTTCTGCCGGACGATATTCCCGATATTCTCGGCGGGCCATTGAACGATTTCTTCTCAATTGAAAAAACAACAACGACAAAACTCTTTTTGTCGTTGTTGTTAGTCTATCGGTAGACTATGAAAAAATATCAACTCCACGACGGTGGAAAAGCACAGTGGGTGGACGCAGTGGTGGATTGTTTAATTAAAATAAATTCATTTGCTTGCTTTCTCATCAACTAAATGTTCGACATTTTTCTTTTATTTTATTTATACATTTCGACATTTTTAATCGTCATTCGATTTAAGCAAATTATGTTAAATTATGAAAAAACAAAACCCTCTTTTCGTCAGTCAATGGAGTCTATCGGTAGAATATTCATTTCAATGTGAATAATCAAATATTCCTCTCGCAAATTTAATAATATTTATTCTGTTTGGACTTGCGAAATGTTCAAACATTATTTGATTTATGCTATGGTAAAGTGAAAAAAAAAAAAAACGACTTTTCATCCCTCCATCAAGTCTATTAGCAGAATATAAAAAATAAATCGATTCAATGGCGGCGCAGAAATTGATGGTGTTTAATTTCAATAAATTTGATGCGTTTACTTGATTTTTCGCCAACTAAATAATCAAATATACCTCATTTTTTAATTAAATAATTCAATACATTTTATTTTACTTAAACGTACAATACTTCCAAACACCATTTGCGCAAAATACGTTACATTTTTTTAAAAAGCCACTTTTCGCCTGTCAATCGAGTTTATCAATACAGTACAAAAAAAAATGTTGAAACAGCACAAAAATAGATTTTTTTACAACAAATAAATTTGCAGCATTTCGGTTGTTTCGCTGACTACGATTTAATTTTAAAAAAATTCTATTCAAACAAATGAATACATATTATTTCATTCGTACGCACAAAAGATCCCGAAATTAATCAATTTAAACCGATTATCTCGATTGATCTCGTGATCGTGGAACGAGAGATAACCGCGTGTAAAAAAACGTGAAACAAGCCGCGCATAATACGCGTTTGTAATTTCAATTTTGTCACAAAGTTTCTTCTTATAGCACATTTAATACAGCGAGTAGTACAGCTAAGTCGGTAAGACTTACATAGGTAGATAGGAGATAGATTGATCGATTGACAATTTAGCATCGAACCATTTGGGGTACGGAAATTATAGTTAATTTAAGAAAAACCCACTTTCGTCTCTATGAAAAAAATAAATGATGTTAAAACAGCACAAAAATGGATTGCATTACGTCAAATAAATTTGTAGCATTAGAATTAATTTAAAAAAAAAGGATATCAAATAAATACATTTAATTGAATCCAAAGACACGAAGTATGAAAAAATTGTTTAATATAAGCAAATTGTGATAGAAAAACAAAAAAGAATGAAAAAAGATAATTTGCACAAGTTCGATCTCGTGATCGTGCAACGAAAGGTGTAAACCGCGAGTAAAAAGCGTGAAACAAGTCGTACATAATACGCGTTTGTAGCTTTAGTTTTGTGACAAAGTTTCTTGTTATACCGCGTCGTAGTACAGGTACGTAGGTAAGAGGTATACTATAGAGATAGAGGTTTGCTGGTTGTGTGCTCTCGGA
Organism: Buathra laborator; assembly: GCA_934046635.1. Classification (NCBI taxonomy): domain Eukaryota; kingdom Metazoa; phylum Arthropoda; class Insecta; order Hymenoptera; family Ichneumonidae; genus Buathra; species Buathra laborator. The sequence continues at coordinate 1,662,525 of OW203896.1, forward strand.
TAGCTCGAGCGCGCGCGGTAGTGGCCCACCGCGGTGGCGCGCATGTCCGCGTTGCCATGATCGCCCTGGCCCACTGACCTATATTACACTCGCGCGCGGCACGGCCTGTACAGGTCCCGCATACGAGCCGATCCGACGACCAATACTCTCGGGCGGTGCGAGCGCGAGCCGCGAGCCACGCTTACACTCTCGTCGTCTCTCAATCGCTTGGTATATCATCTTCTCTCATCCGCGTTCCTACTTCGTTATAAAACTATATATATACATTACATATAGTGTGTATACAAGACAATACAATAAAACGGAACGTCTACAAAGTTTTATCTTCTCTTCTCATTTCTCTTCCTACTTTGACTATGTCAAAACATCTATTATCTATCCGTACGCTTATGGCAGTCCGACGATTGTTTGCTTTGACTGCTTGGACGTTGCGCGCTCGCGATCTTGTGAATACGAGGCGCTTCGCCCGGTACACCCAAACATTCGTAGTGTAGTTTATATTTTTTCATTTTAAACATTTTTTTTTTATTAAATTTCTCGATCGCGAGTGTTTATTGATTTTTTATAATAATTGAGTTTCACCAATTATTACGAGTGTGAACTTTCCGTGTGTCACCCATCGGGGACTTCTCGGTGCTCCGTTTTAATTCCCTCTCTCCTTCGCGAACGGTCGAACAAAACTGTTGCCCGTTTTATGCACGCTGAGAAAAAACAAAAAAAGCCCGCGAATCGCCGCAAAAGAAGTCTTCTTCATAGGAAGCTCGCGAACGAGAGACGTTCACTCGGTTTGCCGCGGCCAGTGGATTATCGAGTTGTAACAACGAGACTCTCGGTGGAGGGGAAAGAAGCTTCTCGAGGTTTTATGCCTCTCTCGTGTGTATGTGTGTCTCTCTGTGTGTGCGTGTGTGTTTACCGTGGTACTCGTGCATACAATCGTGACGTGTGTACTATGGCAATGATGGAACGGAGAGTGAACGAACGATAGAGCCGCTATTGAAACGCTGCGGAGAGGAGAGGAAAAAAAAAAAAGAAACGACTGGGAAAAAGAAGAGGAAAGGTGGGCTGCTGGATGATTCGTTGATGCGACAACCGGGTGACGGCCGCGTGCGTTCGCGCACACGACTCGTGATGCAAGGTGCCGTTTTTCTATGGATTTAATCATTTGCTGTGGGATCGATGCCTGAATGTGAGATGTGACGATATTCAATTTTTTTTATCATTGATTTTCTTTTTTTAACAATTACTTTTCTAAAATTTTGAAGACGGTATTTATTATGGAAAAAAAAGACATTTTTATTGCACCCTTCGGTACGTCAATAGTAAAAACTCGATATTGGATTTTAAAAAAGATTTTTTTTAGTAATGCACTTTCCAAGAATCTAAATACGTCTTGCAATAGTCATTAAAAAATCTATTTAAAAATCGTGAAAAATGAAATTGAAACTGATGACATACCAGTTTATCATTAAACTCTTTTATACCAAGAATGTGGTTATTCGTCCCGTACGTGTAATGATTGTACGTACAACCAGAAAGGCATCAACGTTGAGTGTTTCTTTTTTCGCACTGCTGCTTCGAGTTTAAGAATTCGTGACATCGGTTGCTCAACGTCAGAGCAATAAAAAATCATATGCGGGGTACATTCATCCATAAATCATTATCAGAATTGGAGTTCGAAACAAGTTTGTTTTTTTTTTAACTTGTTACGCGTCAGAGTCTAATAAACGGAGGTTGGCGATAGGTTGAAATTCTTTTTTTTTTTCGGTGATATGAAAAGCAAAAAATAAATAATAAAAAAATGTATATATCATAATTCATAAATATATATATAAATATAATTTTTTACCTCTTGAAATGCAAATAATGACGTTACTTGTCTCGTGTGTTTATAACGATTCTGCGCATAATGCAGAAAGACGCGAATCAGTTTTTCGTAACCGCGGCTCTGAGTTAACGAATTCGTGACATCAGCAGTTAACGTCAAAGTAGTAAAAAACTGCGCGTAGATTAATCTATAAATGATTATGAGAATCGGAGTTCGTGAATAGTGTTGTTTTTTCTTATCTCTCAGCAGAAAAAGGAATAGTTAATGAATTATTAAGCCGTTGAGACCTGTCGATCATTGAACGTTACCGTTGCTCTGTGTCGGTGCGGTGATATTTTAAATTGCAGCGATTAGTTAAAGTGTCCACGCAACGCAGTACGGTACGAATAACTACTATGTAGCATGAATAATTATCCATAATTGATTTGAACGTTGAGGTAGGCGCAATCTTTCAATGACACCACTCATATTCCTTTACGGAAAATAATTCAACTGTACGAGAAAATATGTCACGCGTCAAATTTCGTTATATTTTTTCGACATATCTTTACTCACATATTTTTCATGAATAATCAACGATATAAACGAGTTATTTATTGCTGAGAAACAGAAAGGTGTATCCTCCGCCCTTCCGCTTCTAAGCCGTTTACTAAAATTTAATAGACAATATCGTTTTTATTAATTATAAAAAAAAAAATGAGAATTAATTTTTTTTAATACAAGTATAAAAATAAATATTATAATAATCGATTATTATATTCATTGTTATTTAAAACAAAAAAAGTTTTATATTTTTAGCACGAATAATTTATGAAATGTTTCATCGATTATTCGAAAAACATTATATACGCAATACACAATGAAACCATCGCGTGGTTAAAGCTTATAAATAATTTTAGGTTATAATTCATTGTACAATCGTTGAACGTTGAGCCGAGATTTCAGTCTCGACGAGTATTGTCTCAAGTTACTCCACGGACCTTAATACGCGAGCTTTACAAACGTGCGCCTCGAAGAAAAAAAAAAAAGAAAAAAAAACGAGCCTTGTCTCAAGCGGAGCCTTTCATTCTAAACACGCTAAGCAGACCGTTGAATTCTAATCCTATCGTCGGTTACGGATAGACAGTGCAAATGCCCAGTACGCCCATCTGTTCTGCTTTTGTACGGGCGAATGCACAGACACGCGTTCTATACACAGCCTCTCTTTATATACTCTCCGAGTTCTCTCGAAACAACGGAATCATAGGAGTACCAGTAGACCCTCCGTTGATAAGTGAATGCGAACTCTACCTCTCTCTCTCTATTTCTCTCCCCTTTGCAGAACTTGCACTGAATCTTATATGAAATCTAAACCTCGTTTTTCCATCGGTCTCGATGTTTCACCGCTTCATCCTTGCGATAATCTTACTTCGTCCCTTTTACCTTCGTTATTCAATAATACGAGGCCAACGATAATTCGTCGTTACTCGTTCGCGAGCGATATTCTCGCGAGTGAATCATCATCCGGTGGTATGCGGTGGTAGTTTCACACAGCACGAAATAGTCTCATTCCTCGTTACGTCTGCTGCAATATTTTGCTCCTCGTTACGAGAGGATTCTTCGTGGTGAATCGTCGGTCACTTGATAGTTCACTCGGCACTCACGGAGAGTGAGAGCTCTCTAACAAACACGAGGAAATGACGATGGCGAAGCGAGGGGGAGGAATCTCGGCGCCACGTCTCTTCCTCGCCGCCGCGTCCCCATCATTATACGAACGCCGAGATGAAAGCAGCGAGAGAGAACGCTCCATGCGCCAGTCCGACCGTCCGCACTCCACGCTGGGGAAGGGAGGTGAACACGTGCGAGTGCAGGCCACGTGCGGTGCGGAGGAGACGAAAACGTTAGCTATAACACGTATATAACATATACGCGTGTATGTTATATACGCATATATAACATATATTATAGCGTTCGCAAACGGAGAGACACCAAAACACCAACATTAGAAATTCCTCGATACTGTGAAACGATTTCGTAAGGTTTATCAGTCGATTACATTCAATTAATTCACTTGATGTCTCGTGTCAACGAAAATAATCATTTTTGTTCAATTGCTTCGAGGGTCACATTTTTTTTAACCTGACAATCCGGAAATTAAAAAAAAAAAATTTATTTCGGTTATGAAAGACATTTTTCCTTGATGTATTTCGTAATCAATTTTTTTATCAACTATTTAAATAATAATCTTTTTCCATCGATTAATTTGACAATTATTTTTTCATCGTTTCACTTTCGCAAATAATTTTTCATCGATTAATTAAATAATCATTACGTCATCGATTACTTTTATAATCACTTTCATTATGATTATTGAATCGTAACATTCATTGCGAAAAGTAAGGATTTTCAGTACTCGAGAAGAGCGATAGATATTAACTTTTCGATTAAATTACGAGAATAATCGAAAAAAACTCAATTTTGTCGTATTCGAACGCGCTATGAAATAATTTTTTTCGAGAAAATGCAGAACGACGAAAAAACGTGAAAAAGTGATGAATCCTGAAACAATTTTTTTGTTGGCAAAACATTTTATTTTCCACTCCGAACACGAATTCGTCAGTTATCTTGGCACAAAGTCAAGCGGTATGATTGCCGATCGTTGAAAACCATTTTTGTCTCAGTAATTTTTCAGCGCGATTGAAGTTTTTCACACGCAGCTTTCAGTTTCAAAGTTTCGTTTTTTTTCAACACGATATGAGTAAACGATATTGCAAACTCCACATCGCGCGAATGCAATAAACATAGATTCCATAAATAAACATCGACTCGTTGTTAATAAAAGTGCCTCGTTATCGTAGGTACGCTTATCAGCGAAGTCGAATGGTTAATAGCTTTGCATAGAAATACCTATTCATTTACTCCGTTCAAAGCTCTGTTATTATAAACACTAAATAATCAATGATTTTTACGCGAGGGAAGTACAGAACATGCTAGTCGAACGCTCTTCCAATAATGAACGATGTGTATTTTATTTTTCTTTTGCTTTTTTTTTTCCTTTCTATATACCGTACGATATAGTCAGGCAAACCCGAGCGATAACGAACCGTGAGAAAATTGTTGTTCAGCTCTGCTGGAGGGAAGGAGGGTGGGGGAGTTTTGTCAATACCGAACATCGAAGGCTCTTTTATCGTTGGGGGTTGTTCAGTTGTGACGGTGAGGCCTCGCCGACGAGTCCCAAAGGAGATTTAATGTCGTCCATGCTGATTCCGTCCCATAATTTTCCAAACATTTTTTTTTAACTCAGATATATTTACTCTTTTTCGATGTCTCTCAATATCCGAACGAATTGCAATGAAAATAAAAATAAAAAAGAATATACACACGTACATAGCAAATTTCCAAACTCGTAACGCGATACCCAAACAAACAAGAAAGACAGGATTCATCGGACGCGGAAAGAACGAAAGAGAGTACACGAAAGTGATTTCATAACACTGGCAATACGAGGGGAGGTTCGTTGAACTTGGCGTAAATGTTAAATTCGATGCACCGTTAGGCATCGGGGGCCCTCACCGGGCTCGTTTCTTGCTTAACTCGGCATTCACACTCGACGTTTGTTTGTGCAGCAATAATTTTCCTCCGAATTTTTGTCGTACACCGAGAGCGTGTTAATAAGTATCGGGGATTGGTCTTTACACGCGCGCGTGTACAATATTTTCACGCGCCACGGCATCGCCAAGCAGCAGAGGCCAACGACTGACCTGACGATGATGCGAAAGAATGTGCAAACGTTGCTTTTTCAGCTTCGAATACTCGTGCACTCCTCGCCGTATAGTCGAAGCATTTATTTGTAAGCACAAGGATCTGCGGTTAAAGCAAAAGCGAGAAATTCAAGTTATCCGAAGAATTAATTAGAGTTTTCGATCTTGAAATTTTTTGTCGAAGATTATCGGAATAATGAGAGAAAAGTGACAAAACGATTCGAGACGAATAATAGAGTTAATCTCGCTGCGCCATGTGGACTCTCGTTACTGTGAAAATGAATTAGCATACTCGATCGATCGTGAGCTTCGACTGTAACGGATAGTAGATACATACACGGAGAAAAAAAAAAACGGTTCACCCGACTAAATCGGCATTTGTGGGTGGCGAAGTAAATAATTGGTTGCTCAAGGTAGTACTAGCACCGTGTCTCAAATCGCCTAAGTTCGAGAGCATTACGAACCCTTCTCGATTAGAAAAAACTCTGAAAAAAATGAAGCATTTATTCGAACAAAATAGTTGAACGCAAAATTTAAAAAAATATCATATCACTGAAGCAAGTAGTAGTAGACATTGGAGTAAAATGGGTTCCTGGAACAGGATGTTCTTATGCAGCTAAAAGGGGTATTTACCCTTCCCAATCCGATCCCGACAATATTTTTACCAAAATTGAGAAACTCCCGCCACGAAAAAAGAGTTAATAAACACATTGTCTTCATAAAAAAAACATGAAATAACAATTTATTATTCGCATATCATCGTCGGGAGATTTAATTAGCATATTGCATGTGAAAATCACCTGACTTATATACGAATAATAATCAGTTATTTCACTCTTTTTTTGTTAATACAATCGCTTTATTATAGTCCTTTTTTAATCGGGAATTTTAAAAATGTATGTCAAATAATTTTATTTCACCTTTTTAAATTAAAATTACACCACTATTGTAATGTAGCCCACTGGTATGAGATGAACAAAAATTGGTACTAGTAACTCGAACCGATATGAAATAGTCTTGTCGTCGGATTGTACGCAATCCGAAGTGAGTCATAGACTATGGTGTGAAACTAGGATATGGTCGGTTATGATGTTCCATTTCGATACGAACGAAGTAGCTGTTTTGTGAAATTGTTTTACCTTTTTGGATCTATACTTAAACTTAGTTATTATTGGAAAAAGCCATTCCCTATCGATTAAAGTATCGGTCTGCTGAATTCCGTTAATTTATTTTTTTGCTATTCTCGAAAACATAGAGCATAACGAAAATCATCTCGATCAGTTGATCGCAATGAAACGCATAACTCCCGAGCCTTACTTGCCTTACGAGCACTGGGGAGCTAAAAAAAAGAATGTTACAACTCTTAAAAAAACCGTAAAATGGAAACCGCCGTATCGATTTTCGCAAAACTTATTAAAAGAAATAGTTCAATTTGTCACTATATTTTTATTTTTTTCACGAGGCCAAAATATTTTTTATGAATGCCATTTGTGGTGATAAACAGCGAATTAAATTCAGCCGGTCTATTTTGCCCCGCTTTCCGTATATAAGCAATCAAGAGTACTGTTCTGGTAAAAATCGACCATATAGAAGGTCCTAAGATTATTTATGTATAATAATAATGTCAAAAAGCTATTAACAAAATTGTGTAACAAAAAGTAGTTGAACGAATTATCCGGCAAGCCAACTTCTTTTTCGCAAAAATTGATCCGATAATTTTTCTGAATGCATACACATTTTTTTCGAATTTTTTCTAATTTTATAAATTTTTTTTTTATCTACGGATGAAAAGTCGCGCATCTTGGATACGACTTTGAAGAAACACTGTGCATTACATTTAAAAAAATGTCGGACAATGAATATATTGGCAAAGATTTCTCGAAAATTAGAAAGAATTCTAAAAAAATGCACATACATTAAAAAAATATACGACTCAACTTTCGTTAAAAAAAAAAATAAGTTTACGGTATAATTCGTTGAACAAATTTTTTTTTAATAATTTTGTAACACATTTTTGGAATAATTTTTATGCAAAATGAATGTTGTTAGTATTTTTGGAATTATTGTCATGCAAAATGAATGTACTTACAGTGGAAGGCCTCTTTTCTTAACTTCACTTACTCAACCGCCCGGTTATTTTAGCTCGTTACCATGGCAACGATTTCGCTTAACTGTATTTTCCCTGAGTTCGCACTCCCCACAATTAGCGAAAAATGTCAATTGCGCACGCGCAGACTCACGCCGTGGGTTTGTATCTACGGACGCGTATACCGCTCGCGTAGACCAGGATTGGGGACTGTAGGAGAAATACAGAATAGCGAATGCGTCCGGTCCCGTCTCGTTTTCAGATATTTATGGGAATGTATAACGATGCACACTCCTTAATTGAAGTGTCGATTTGACAAAATCGTTAATCCGTGTGTTTGTTCTGTTGACAGGCCTGGCCCCGGTGACCTACAAGACCCGTTGTGGGTCAAAATGAGTGCAATTACCGGCAACATCACCAAGAAGAGAAAGAAATCAGATGCAAAGCCTCAGTCGCAAATGTGAGTTATCCGATTCATTAATTTGTAAAAATCTATCCGAATCTCGTGTCTCTATTTATCGCTACATCAATACTGTGTTGATAAAAAAAAAAAATGAAAAAAAATTGTCGCTAATTCCGATTAACCGATGAAAATGATGAATTTTTTGTTCTCTCGTGTGTTTCAGTAACAAGTGCCTTAACGAGAAAAGACGACGGACCCAGGAGAACCTGTATATCGATGAGCTTGCCGAGCTGATTTCCGCCACGGACATGAGCTCTGGCAAGACTGACAAATGTCAAATTCTCCAGAGAACCGTCGATCAGGTGAGAGCTTTGACTATTTACTTTTTCGCGCTTTCCTCCTCGATCTATCGGCAATAATAATTAATTATTATTTTCCATTGTCATAAATATTATTTCGAGGCCTTCGAGAGTATATTCGATCCGTTGGTCGTGGTGGTATATAAGCGCGAAATGTTTCTGATAAATGACGAACGGGGTTCAAGAGCGCGGAATAGGCGTTGTTGTTAGTGGTGGACGCCTTGCCTCGTTAATCTACCGGGCGATTGGAGGTGTTGATAAAATAACGCCGAGAGGCTCAACTTCCACGAAGTGTGCAATCGTGTTAACTCGCATGTACTCTCGCCATACGTAGATTGCGGGGGGAGAGGGGGAAGAAGAGACTTCCGTTCGCGGCGGTGCTCTACGCTCATCATCATCATCATCATCATCATCATCATCATCTTCACGTTCAATCTCTAGTTTTCGCTTTAGCGATGAGTTAATCTCAAATATAGCATACGAAAAAAATGATGAATTCAAATTTGTAACAATTGGTTCAAAGTCGCAATGTTGGGGTCTCTCGGTAACCCGAATACCGCATTCCAGTGACCAATTTATATAATCGACACAAAAACAGAAACGCAGTCAATTTTTTTTTTTTTTTTCCTTGACGCGAGCGCTTTTTTTTTTTTATCGCTTTACTATAAACGAGCGCAGCTTGGAGTTTCACTCGAAGAAAGGGGTTTAATGAAAAAAAGAAAAGAAAAAATAGGTCGACTAGAATCGAGAAGCAGCATGATGCGGCAGCGATACGTGTGGAGAAACAGCCCCGGCGCTACGGTCGATTCTTTAACGAAGAGAGTAAAGGTAGCGCGCGGGGCACCGAAAGAATTTATGGCAAATCGGTGAGGACGGAGGAGCGAGAGACCCCGATGCGCGAAATAAAAAGGGGCGGGAGGGCGGCAGGGGGGTGAGGGGTCCCCGCGAACACGAACGGGTGAGAGAGAACGGCAACGTCGCAAGCCGCGGCGTTTGTCGGCGGACTCTCCGTCGGAGTCACCGACTTTTCGAGGCCACATGTTAACTCATTGAGATTACGACGCGATCTATCGGCGACGGGAAATATAAGACGAAGGACGCCGCCGCGGACTTTTCGCGACTCCCGCGGCCACGCTGAATGCGGCCGGTAACAGTAGAATTTTACGATGAACGACGACTTCCCATCGTCGAGAGAGGCTTCACTCAGCCTGGAAACCCTTTTTTCCCGTCAATCAGGATAATTTTTTAGTGAATTTAAGTAGTCAATTTACGTTAATACGATTGTCGCTCAAAGAAACAAAAGACTACATTTTTTTTTCTTTCCAGTGATATACATTTATTTAGATACACATTCGCTTTTAGATGGACACGGTAAAACGTTTTACTTTTTTTTGGTATTTAGAATATTTTCGGAGGCTGATACACGTTAAATTATAGTTTAATGGTTATTATTGAAGAGTAACAACTACACACATCGGTACTACACAAGTGTTGTTTGCTAACTCTATACATTGACGTTTATGGTCTCTTTAAAAAACGTTCAATTTCTATAATACCCTCGGCTTTCTCTTCTTTTCCTTCTTTTTATGTCGGTATTGCGCCTTAACAGACATCTTCCTTACCTCCTGGCGTTTCGATTTTATTACAATTAATCTAAAAAAAATGATTTTTGACAAAGTTTCGGAAGAATAAAGACTGATCTATTCTCGCAAACGTATGTGTCGCTTTAAAGAGACGTCAAAAAATGTGTAGTACTTGGGTTTAAAATTGAAATGGTTAGTGCGAATAGTTTCACTATAGATCAGAGTTACCGTAACGTCAATCTTATCGCATTAATATAATAAAATTTTTCGCAGGAATTTATTTAGATTCAATAAAAGTGCTCTATATTAACTTTCTAAACAATCCATTGAAACAGAGTGCACGTATTAAGCCGATTAATGACTTTAGAGCCCATAAAAAAGTAACTATTTTTTGTATTATCTAATTGTTAAAGGTTAGCGAAATCCTTTAACTTTACGCCTGTATGAATATGAAAAGTATGATCTTGACACTTAATATTTTGGAGGCGATGGTAAAGGAGAATCCTAGAATTTCAGGTTTGGAATAGGTGAAATAATTGGACGATCTCCGATTGGCAATTAAATGCCAATTTTGCCCATTAATTTCCTTTTTGCTCTGTGAAAATCATTGTATCAAAATTTCTCGGATTTCTTGCAAGTATAGATAAGCAAGCGTCGATAACGCGAGTCTAATGAATTGTACTTTGATTTGTTACAGATTCGGAACATCAGGCAACAAGAAGGCTCCAATAGTCATGCTGTTCAGCAGGGAGAAGTTTCATCTTCCAATCCGAACATACTGTCCAACGACCAAGTTGGCCCGATTTTGCTCGAGGTAATTTCTATTCATTTTTTTCGATCATTATTCGCAAAAACGATTCCGTGAAACACGGAAACGGAGCCGGTTACTTATTAACTATCCTCGAAACACGATTTTCTTTCATTTTTATCATTTACTTCACTATTTCTTCGCGCCGGTTGTCGTGATAGAGGTTCATTATCAGCGCTCCGTATTCGAAACACACGGACGGTATTACGATTTTCGATCGAAACGGGGAGGAGGTTGCATATAATTTCTCTTCGATAAATTCATGATGTCCGGTGCTCCTGGAAGTGCTGGAAATATCCTTGAATTATTTTGTCCCGGAAAAGGCTCGGAATGTCTTTAAATTTCTTCGCTGGTCCTTGAATTTTTTTTATACCCTTCAATTCCGATTTTTTTAATACTTTTCAATTCTTCACGTACGGTGGTGACGTCAATATACATCCGGAATTTTTTAACCTTTAAATTGTCAGCTTGATTATAAAATAGTGAAAAAATTCTCATTAAAATTGTAGAGTAGTCTCGAAGGATCGTTTCTTTGATGGTTCAAAGATAACTTTTTTTTCCGCAATTTCGTATTATTTTCGTAAATTTTTGAAAACCGTGAGCTCTATTTCGGCCTTCTCGCCGCTAGTTCTGTGATGCACACTGAGTCGATTATATGCTTCGTATTAATGTCTCAAAAAAAGACATGTTATTTAAAAGATCTTAAGAACATGGAAAATGCCCTGGAAATGTCATAAATTTTTTTGCGTTCCTTATACCGGACACCATGAATAAACCACACGAGTATCGCTAAACAAAGGATTAATTTACAGGTAATAACGTAGATTGTTGGGATATTGAAGGGGGTTGTGAGAAAAAAAAAAGCGTTCGACGTTAAATCGGCGTAGAATCGTTCGGGGATTCGATGACGATTTTTCCCAAGTTTTGTTAACGAACCAGAGTATCCTCGATCGTCGCGCGCTAGACGAGTATTTAATTTGCCCCGTTGCAACGCGAACGAGTTAAAAATGCATTTCAGAGTAAGTGTTTGACTCTTCGGTATACAAAGCCACAAAGACCGACATGGGCATGAAATATTTGTGCTCTTATTAACGTCTACGGGAATTATTTATAAATCATAAATTCATCTCTATTAAACAATTCAACGCGAAGGCGATCTCGCGTACATGTTTATTCCGTATCGTTGACTCAAGAACCGTAATATTAATAATGATGGTAATTCCGTGGGTATTTAATTAATGATATTTCCTAACGTGGATCGTATTAAAAACATATTCGAAACAGTTGAAAAATATTTAAAGATTCGTTTGAATTTTATAGGCGTTAGATGGCTTTCTGTTCGTTGTGAACTCCGAGGGTCGCGTCGAATACGTTACGGATAATATAAATCAGTACATAAATTATTCTAAGGACGATGTCCTCGGCAAGGATATCTATAATATTATTCATCATGGCGATCACCAAACGTTCATGCCCAGTCTACTGCCGATGTCGCTAGGTCAGTATCTCTCTTTTTATTTGTCTTCCGATTATTTTTTTAATCCTTCGTAGTCACTTCATTCGAACGACCTTTGGCTCCGAATGGGGCCCAACCAACTATCGAGCATCGGCATATCTTCCACGAAATGTACACTAAACGACTATTTTTTAACTCAAACTATCACATCGTCGTAAGGTACACCCTACCGTTACTTTCCCAATCAAAAGTCACATCCGGAGAGAATTTCGAAGACTTCCCAATGGAATTTAATCTGCAAGAAATCAACCGTACAGAAGGCGCTGACAAACATTCAATCATTACTGATGATTAAATGTAAATAAATTCATTAAAATGAGCGAAATAACTAAAATTATTGATATACAGTATTTGAAATGGAAAAATGCCGCAGCGGGATGAAAAGTACAAAAGCGGTCAAGAATCGATCACTTTCCACCCGCGTTGCAGGCATGGAATATGCGTCTTTTCAACGTAGTCGGGAAAAAAATAATTTTCTTAAAACCTTCTGTACGGTTAGTTTTTTTTTTCAGATTTCTGTCCGATTTGGAAGTATTCGGAACACCCCCCCTTAAAAGTATAATCTGCAAGTATAACTTACAAAAAATGATAAACTAAAAAATTGACGATTTTTCTTGTTTGACGAATCGTTTCCACACGGTTGCTGTTTTAAAAATTTGACACAGCATGGACTTTCGCTGAATTCTGGAGAAGTGCAACTACGAAGGATTAATTATGACATTTTTCCTTTCCTTGCCGCCGCTTCGGAACGACTTTTGTTGTTTCTTCGGTGTTTATAATAAAGTTTTATTGATTTTTTCTGAATTCTTCATCTTTATTTCTTACGAAATACCTCGTTCGACGTTCGAATGAAATAAAGTAGTCCGTTACCATGGCGAAAAAAGGAAAAAAGTGAATTTCGAAAACGCAGCAAGGAAAGGATTTTTGTTTGATCGAGGAGACAGCCTCGAAAGATGGAAAGTCGTTCGTGGCACATCGACGACAATGGTGATTAATCGTTAATACGAATTCTCTTGCGCAGGGTGGACGAGTGAGCCACAGCCACAAACGAGGAACCGTACCTTCAATTGTCGCTTTTTGGTGAAGCCTCCCGATGATAAGGACGAGACTATGGAAGAGAAGCAACAGCGTGTATCGAAGTACGAGCCGATGCAAATTTGTTCCGCCCTTCTTCCGAACAACAGCGATCGTCTTGAGAGCGGTGATGTGTCATCGGAATCGTCGGACTGCGTCATGTGCGTCGCCCGAAGAGTTCCATTGAACGATAAGCCCATTGGCACGCCCATCGAGCAATTTACCGTCAAATTGGACACAACCGGCAAAATAATTGCGGTCGACACCAGTTGGCTTTCACGTTCTTACTCCAAGTACCTAAACAAGGTAATTCATTAATCGATCGTCAAACCAAAGTCGTTTCTATTTTCTTCTTTCTTCTTTCCTCTTTCCCCTTTCTTCTCTGCGGCTTCGAACGGCCTGATTTTTTCTCACTTCTTCAGATATTACGATAGGTAAAACAGACTTGTAGAAAGAAGAAAATAGTTGACACATTGACCACAGCAACTTAGATAAAGTCGTTTCTTTCCAATCCTTCTTTTGGATTTAAAAATATTAATGTTTTTTTGTGATTATTTCAGGACCTGGTTGGCTCTACAATACAGGACTTGTGTCATCCACTTGATCTCAGTAAACTAACTGCTCATTTGAAGGACACGTTACAAGCCGGCGAGGGAACGAGTTCCATGTACCGGCTACGCATCTGCCCTGACAAGTTCCTCAACGTTCAAACAAAGTCAAAACTTTTCAAAGCAAATGTGATGAACGATACGGAGTTTGTGATGTCCACCAATTCTATTATCGGGTAAGTCGATTTGCTTTTTCATAAGAGGGAAAGTAAAAGATACAAAATCATTTTGTTCGAAAAGCCCCTCTACCGCTGCACCGCTCTCATGTATTCACAGAACGAATTTCCTTCGCGATTTTTCGCTTCACGACACACGACAGACCCGTTGCTAACTCAAGAATAAAAAATATGCGTTTGACCCTCCGAAAGCGGAAAATTAACCCGTTTACTGGTTACTCACACAATTATCCTCGATGCGACGAGGAATTCTTTTTTTCTTGTTTATCTTTAAGACTGTCCTCGCGGTACAGTCAGCTCAGTCGAATACGAAGATTTAGAAAATTGTCTATTTACGTTTTATATGAGAATTTCGTGCGAATTATGTAGAATATGAATTGAAGACTTCCGACTTCGTGTAGGAAAAAATGTACAACGTAAATATAGTTTTTTCGAAATGAGATTTGTAATTGTAAATCCAACGTTATTAACGAATGTCGATAAATACTTTACGAGTACGCGGAAATCAATTTATGATATACTGTTCATCTTTACAAATTGGCACTATCGGTTTTCGAAAAAAGTCAGATTTACGACATTCATTCAACTTTTCTTTCGATTGGAAATCCAAACGACACGAATTCTTCGATATATTTGTAAAACGTATTTCAACGCGATTCACGCGATTTGATTTGTTGCAGTAAATTAAATTATTTATCACTAAATTCATGTTTTTTTTTTTTACATCAAGTAGACAGTCATTAATGCAGACTCACCGTCGTTCGCACAAACTTCTCGTTTAAAACGCATACAAGCAAATTTTGAATCGATAATACCTAATTGACTTGAATGTACTGCAAGCAGTACCTTAAGGAGGGTGTATTGTCCCGAGCGATTTTCGAATACCTCAATGGGATAAAAATCTGAGAAAAATCAACAATATAGAAGATCCTAAGAAGATTATTTTTCATAATAATAATGCCAAAAGTTATTAACAATGTAGTTTAAAAAAAATAGTTCAACGAATCATCCGTTAAGCCAATGTTTTTTTTTCACAGAAATTGTTCCGTTAATTTATTCGCATACATCGTTCATTTTTTTATTATTTTTCTAATTTTCTAATTATTTTTTTTCATGAATGATCAATCGGATTCGCAAATATGATTCGTAGAACAAATTTTTTTGAAACTAATTAAACAGTTTTGTGGAACGATTATTATGCAAAAAAAATGTTCTTAGTACCTTCTGTTATGGTTGATTTTGTTCAGATTTTTATCTCATCTCGAAGTCTTTGAAATTCCCTCCAAGTCTCACTTTTTATGAACGATTTTGAATGTAACGATACACTCTTCTTATTACCCTAAATTCCGCATGCTTCCCAAACCATTTTTTATGCGTTTCCCGTAGGTGTTGGAGATCTGGCCACTCTTGGAAAAATAATAATAATAAAACAATTTCTCTCACTGTTTCGTACTCGTGGTGAGCGCGGACGCTCGAGTGTCCGCGCACACACACGCAAAATGTTTTAATTTCTTCAGTTCCATATTGCAAATACTTGCCAAGTAATCCCCCGCACAATTACGAGCAAAACAAACCCCGCATTCACCGTTATTGCCGCAAAATAATTTCTCACCCCCCACCCCGAGTGTGTGTTCTCATTGTATCCATCAGCTCTCACAAATTTATTTCTGCTCGCAAATTTCGTATCACGGAAAAATAGAATATTGTCGGGGAACCTACTTGTTTTTATTTTCTATTTCTCGTTTTTTTTGTCGATTAACATCTCGTAAATTCGCGTCTCTAATCTGGTGGTTGTTGTTTTAATATTTTTTTTGAGTTGCTATTCACGTTTCGCTAAAAAAAAAAAAAAAAGCACACATACTCCAAGTCAACACACGAAATATCATCTAAAAGTAGCTTACATCCAAAACCGACAATCATCGTTTTTTGTCGACGCACAAAAAGAAAAAAAAGTGTAATTGCCGCGAAGATATTAGACAAAAGCACCAATCATTCGCTTCGATGAGTGTCACAAAAAAAAAAAGCTAATAGAAGTTTAAAGAGAAAATCCACGCAAAACTAACTCAATAAATTCATGTATTTGTTCTGTTTTTTTTTCTTGTCCAACGAAAATAGGGACAATGACTTAACGCCTAGCGAGGGTGGTCAGCTTTCCAACAACAAAATGTGCTCAGGACACTCTAGTAACCGTTGTGCGAATAATAGTAATAATAATAATGGTAACAATAACAATAACGTGGGTGGCCCGCTGATGTCAGTCGGGCATGTAAACGGTCAAGTGAGTGGTGTAAGTGGTGGTCACGGAGGAGGAGGAGGAGGAGGAGGAGGAGGAGGCGTTGGTATGACGAGAAATTCGTCTGGGGTTAGCGGCGCCGTTGGAGGAACCGTCGGCGCCTCGACAAACTCGATAGCCTTTAACGCCAGTGACACTTGCAACAATCCCCTTAGCTCGCTAAGCTCGAGTAATCCGTTCAACCAATTCTCAAGCAACATGGATCTGGAGTTTGAGTTCTTTCCGAGTTCCACATTGGACTTGGATAGTAGCAGCGGTTGGGCGACGGCCGATAGGCCGGAATCGCGAGAAAGCGGGC
This sequence comes from Buathra laborator, assembly GCA_934046635.1. NCBI lineage: Eukaryota > Metazoa > Arthropoda > Insecta > Hymenoptera > Ichneumonidae > Buathra > Buathra laborator. The sequence goes on from OW203896.1 coordinate 1,679,294, forward strand.
CACCAAATTCACGACCACCCTCCCAGCCGACCCCGACATCTCCGAGCCCACAGGGAGCGTATTCCTCTAATACGGCGGTTGCGTCTCACTGCAGTCCCTTTCACGCGTACAGCCCGTCGCCGGTGAACGCGGCTCACTCCTTCAGTAATACGTTCCCATTCAGTCCGCTTCAGGAGTCGCAGACATCGTTGTCCAATACCGCGAGCGGTATTATTAACGCCAACGGGGGTGGAAGTAGCAGCACCGGCAGCATCGGCAGCATCGGTGGTCCATCGACGAGCAAAAGACACGACGATGCAAAGGGTTGCGCCACGAATCCCGGAGTTTCGCACAATACTCACGGTGGTGGTAACGGCCCCAACGGCCCCAACGGTCCCAATGTCGATGGCAATGGAACGTCAAACGCGAATATTACGGGACAACAAACGTCGCAGAATCGTGAAACTCAAAATAGTGTTGTGTCGACGGAATCCGGTAGGCTGAGAAACTTGTTGACCAAAAAGGGACCGAGTGTTAGTGACGACACGCAGGACAATGGTAACAACGATAACGACACGCAGAACGAACATAGGATATTGAAGATACTGTTGAATCAACAAGACGAAGATGAATATCATTCGGAACATAATACTAAAGTGCGAACGAGTCCCAGCAACGTCGCCAAACCGAATGTCGAGCATTCCAAGTCGGCGCTTGGCAACAATATGCTTTTGCAGGTAACAATATTTTCTTCTCGTTTTCGTTTTCGCGTTTTCGCGTTTTCGCGTTTTCGCTTTTTTCCCTTTTGCTCGCGAAATGACGCCGTATTCGCGCGCGCCACTTTGGCTCGCGGTTCCCACAAGATCTTTCGAAGCTCCTCGTTTTTTCTTATTCCGTATGCGCGACTCTGAGATCATTGACGCGTCTCTCGACGCAGGATGAAAGGCTTGTATTACGGTGCTCGGTCGCCTCGCGATTTGCTGACGATGGTTTTTCGAACTCGATGCATTTTCATATATGTATCGTCGTACACTTACTCTCGGCTCGTCTCGGGCCCGCGACGTCATTGCGCGCCCGTGAAGATCGAAAAGATAGGTCGAAGGAATGTACACCTCGTGTCTCTCGGCGTACGACAAATATTCGTAATCTATGAGGCGTATCGCGCGAGCGACTTTGTTCCTTTACCCATCGACGCTCACATTCTTCCTGGACATTCCGTCCGCGCGACGTACCGCTATTTATAAGTTTGCTTCACGAAGCCGCATTACAACTGTTTTCCGATACTCACGTATTTTGCAATTTTAAGTTATTAAATGAGAAAAATGACGAGGACGAGGAAGCGCGCGCGGGACTGAAGAAGCAGAACGAGCTTCTGCAACAGCTACTGAAGGATCCCGACGAGGAGAGAAAAATGCAGGAACAGCGCGAGGTAAGAAACGATATTTTCCCACTCTTTGATTTCATGCGTGGATAGCAACGTTTGTCGATACGAGTGAAAAACAACTGTTTTCTTGTCGCAGAATCGAGACGACGATCCGCTGCTGCGAAGTCTTGGATTCCGTGCGGCAACGCCTTCACCCTCGCAATCGGGTTCCGGTGATCACATGCATTCGGCAACGTCTCAGGTCGGCCAGAAGAGGCCGGGCGAAGACGGCGATATGAATATGGCGGTGAAACGTCCGATGGACGGTTCGCATCAAGTCTCGTCATCCGGTACGGGCGTATCGAGCAACTCGACGAGCAAATTATGGGAGAAAAATAAAATGTTGGCATCATTGTTGGCGAAACAGCCGTCTCAGCCTACGACGATACCGCCAATACCCGCATCTGTGATATCGGCTACTCCACAGGTATGTCGATTCATTCATTTTAAACATTCCTATTTTTTTACGTGATGGTGAGTAGTCGACGCTTGAGAAGGATGTATCGTTACGGAAAGTGAGATTTGGTGAGAATATCGAAGACTTCTCTCGAAGGCATAAAAATCAACCATACAGAAGGTACTAAGAACATTAATTGTGCATAATGATAATTCCAAAAAGTTGTTAAAAAAAATCTTTCTTCAACCAATCATGCGGTAACCGACCTTTTTTTTTTTTTAGCGAAAATTGATTCCGAATATATATGAATTTTTCCATCTTTCGAAAATTCCGGTTTTAGAAAAAATCTTGGATCGATATTATTCGATTAAGTTCGATCGATTGTTTGGAAAATTTGGTAGCGTAATGCGCAGTGTTTCTCCGACTTTGTATCCAAATTTCGTAATTTTTCATCCATAAAAAAAATTAGCGGATCAATTCTGCAAAGGAATAACACGTTGGGTTACCGGATCGAGTCGTTGAACAATTTTTATTTTAATACTAATTTGTTAATAACTTTTTGGAATTATTATTATTATGCAGAATTAATCTTCTTAGAGCCTTCTATATGATTGATTTTTTTCAGATTATTATCCGATTGGGAAGCATTTCTCAAATTGGCTTGGAATATGACTTTTCCCGGAAACTGTAACAATTTATACCCTTCATATTTTAGTTTAATAAAAAAAATTAATTTTGAATATCTTCTTATCGAATTAAAGGATAAGCTGCCGCGCATTGCCGACCGCTTGAAGCAGCAACAGCCATGGACCGGTGGCAGTATGCAACCGGTCAGCATTACGACAACGACAACGGCGACTTCGGCGCGTACACCTCTCCAAAATCAACCCAGACAACTACCTCGACAAGCGACCAATATCTACCTCAGTCACATGCTAAGTCAAGTAAGTTTCATCGAAATTATCCTCCACCCTTCTAGCCTTCTTTGTCCACTATAATAGTGTTCTAACGATCGTCGAAAATCTGCAAATCTGGTATTGATATGAAATTGGTATTGATGAAAAATACTCATATTATCGTAGAATTTTATTAAAATGATTAAAAAACACTTTTTTTCAAGAAGATTTTTTTGTTTGCGACTCGTTTTATACGCAAAGAATATTATTTAAAAAGTGCAAAGATAAAATGTGTATTTGGTACTGTATTTTTCAGATTTTACTCTAAAAACCTAAAAAATTTCATACATATTGTTTGTTTATCTAACAGCAGCAAAGGCCCCCAATGGGACAAATGAATTCGGAATTTTCCCCAAGCGGGGAGTATCGTCCACCGGGAACAGATCCAAATGCGTGGGATAATCAATCGTCGGATCCGGATCTATCCGACATTCTCGATCAGGTGATCGACTTCGTACCGGACGAAGCCATCGCGGGTAACTATTGCACTGTTTTTGTTTGTTTGTTAATCAAGATATCAAATCAATAATCGCAAATCATTGAAATAAAACGTATTACCGAATCGTTATTACGCGAACAGGTCTAGCGTCACGTTTGACAGAATCGTCGGCGATAGCGAATGTTTTGGACGTCATTGCGGCACCTCAGATCGACGACATGAACGAAAAAATGGCTATTGACAGAATACAAAAGTCACTGATACGAGACTGCGAGACTGCCGTTAATCCCACGTCTTCCACGATAACGATGCCCGGCACACCTCCGGCTTATTCGACGGCGGTAAGTTTCAGCGGACGATCGCTCACGTTTGAGAGTATTAAAAAAAAATGATTTTCACAATCGAAGTTAATGAGATACATAATGAAAAATCTTGAATTTTAAGCCCACAAGAACACTTATGGATCTGAGACTGGATTCCGAGAAGATGTTAATTTTTTTTTGTTTTACAAAAGTCCAACTTGTCTAATATTAACAATATTCATATCGCGCTTCAACAGCCATGCTGCTTACATCTTGGCGTGTCGATTTCACTACAATCTAAAAATATTGATTTTCGGCAACGTTTCGCAATGACAACATCATAGGGTCTTTCAGACCCATGTATATATTTTCTCATGTTAACTTTTTTTGTTATCCGAAAAGACTTTAAATCCCAGTGAAACTTGCCGCGCCTTGTATTGACTCTAAAGTTTTATTAATCGATTTTTCAGTTGGGTAACACGTCTGTGACGACGAGCCACAATTACCAACCGCCCCCGATGTATCCGCAACAATCGAGGGCGCGATTCAACGCTCAGCCGGGCATAAGGCAAAATGCAACGCAGTTCACGCAACTCCAACAGCAACGCACCAAATTGATACAGCAACAGCACCAGCAACAGCTGAAACAACGATTGCTTCAGCAACAGCAGCAGCAACAGTTACTCATACCCTCGAACGCTACGGCGCCGGACCAAATAGCATCGGGCATTCATAATATCGATAGCCTTCTAAACAATACCGTAGCGCCAAATGTTTCGCTTCAGGTAAAACATGTAGAATACATCTCTCGTTCACCGAATCTCCGAACAACTTTCAAATTGTTTCTTTACTCACAAATATTATTTTCTCTTCGTACCATGTTAATCTTTAGCAGCGATCGAGCGTACCAGATTCTCAAGTCTCGCCGGGCTATGGGGGATCCGTCCAGATGCCTTCGGGCCACCGCCTTTCACACTCTTATTCCCATCCGGCAACGTTACCGCAACAGTAATTAAACCATCGCCTCTATTTCCCCGCGATTTTTATACAATTCGACATTTTTTTTTTTGTTTTTATTTTATATATAACCATTTATTCTTTTTTTTTTATTTACAGTTCGGTCGTTAATAACAATTTCAACAGCGGTCAACAAGTGTCGGCGGCCGCAGCGCGGCTCTCGCCACATTCACCCGCCGGTATGCTATCCTTTTCGCATCCTCAACCGCTATCACCTCGAGTATCACAAGTGAGTTTTGCATTTTTCGAGAGTGGCGAGTCAAGTAAAATTTCTTTTGACGAGCTAATTTATTAAAAAATGATTTATTATACGTGCCGAAGGGGAACTACGGAAACAGTCCCAGAATGTTCAACGTGAATCAGGTGAGACAGCAACAACCACCGACGGCCCAGCAACAGCTTCAGCAACAGCAAAGATCCATGCCATCGCCGGGGACACCGGCCTCGGCGCGGCAATCTCCATTTCCGGCTGAAGCGTTTCCACCTCCGGCTTCCCCGACGGCGAGCCAATTCCCTCCCGTTCCTAATCCAAACGCCGCTAATCCAACGGCCCAGTATCGACTCCAGCGAGCCACTTCGACGCCCACCGCTACGACGCAATTGCCAGGTAATTTTAACCCGAATCTGAAGAGTTGTCCCGACTGTAATTCGCGTTTATCGGGATGTTTTTGTTTTGTTTTTTTCCTTCAAATATCGCGCTCTCGACACCGAGTCGCGTTGAACCACTTTCTTTTTTTTTAATATGCAATATAACGGAACTATTGAAAACGCATAAAATGCCGCGGTATGTCGACTTTGATGCTGCGTTAAGACATTTTTTCGGGAGCGTCGCCCGACGATCCGGAAGGAATAAAGTGTTCGATAAAATCGTCAACTGGTTTTAGCCTCTCGAATCGATATTGTATTCTATTTAAAATATATATTCATCAACTCTGTGCTTCGAGAGTTGCAATTTGTTGCACGAGTGTTAGGGGTAAGTATTGTATAAAATATATATCTCGTTCTTTTCAGATTCTGTATTGTATACCATGTATCATATCTATCTCTCGATGTGTAACATTTTTGGCTGTAGAAAACGTCTTTGATTATTATTATATACGGCCGAACGATGGTGTTTTTTGTTTTCGTTTTCTATCCGGTGTCGGTGTGATAGAACTTTCGAAAGGAATGCTTTTTTTCTCTTCGTAAATTCAATGATAATTACAGTACAATCTCGATTATCCAATTAAGGAAAACTGGTGATCATCCGAAACCAACAATAACACGACTTTTTTTTGCACGATACGAGAAAAAAAATCAGCATAAATGCAAAGTAAAAAAGAAAAGTTATCGGTTAACAAAGTTTTCAACGCTATAGAGTCCGTTTTCTCAAACAATTATTTCTTGTTGGTTGGTTGTTTTTTTTTTTTTTTTTTTTTTTTTTTTTTTTTTTTTTACTAATTTAAAAGGTTTCGCGATACCGCGATTTCTGGCGAAAAAGGACGTTTTATTTATTTTTGTCATCGGTGAAAATATCGTAACACCAATCCCATGTGATTGTTTGTTTTTTTTCGACGATATTGACGTTAATTCCTAATAATAGAGTAGATTTTGGTTTTTTTGCCATTGATTAATTTTCTTGAGGCATTTCGATAAAAAAAAAAACGCTTCCACTGCCTTCAAAATTCAAGTTCAGTAGAATTCAAATCGATTTTCTATGTTTTCGGATAATCGGTTCGATGGACGTGAAACTCGCAGCAGCTTACTACTGTACGCGTTGGAAGAAGCATAAAAAATGAAGTGCGGTGAATCCCCTATCCGGCTAATTGAGATTTTACTGTACAAAAATTCAATGATATTCGTAGAGAGCATGTGAGCCTCTGTGAAAAATGTTCGTTTTTATTTTTTTTATTTTTTTTTATTCCGAAGAAATGATGATAGATTTAACGAAATGACTTTCAGGTGGACTCGGTTCGCCGAGGCATTACGGCGGTGGAGTCGGCAAGGATCAACCTCTGCTATCACCTAGTCATCCGCACAGCGGTTGTCCACCGACGGGGAATCATAATCAACAAAATCCAAACAACAGCCAGCACTACACTAATCAACAACACTCTTCCATGTTATATCATACGAGTTCCAATAGCATCAACAATCCCGAAGTGCAGAACAATCAGTTTTGTTACGATCGTAATTCGGTGCCGATGTACGGCACGGGACCCGGAGATCCTCAGGACGGCAGATCAATGCCGCCCAATAATTCTGCCGGTCACCAAATGGGTGGTAAGTCATGTGACCTTTTAATGTCATGTGACCATCACTATGTCATCATTCCTCCACAACCACAACTCGTCATCTATTCCTCTTATAAAACTGTAACCAAGATGCAAAAAAAAACCAAATACGCGTTGGCCGTCCATCAACCAAAGGCTCACCTCACATGGCGCTTATCAAGCACATCATCACTTATCAATCACTCACCGAATCTTGTAAAAAAATCTCCTACAATTGTCATTTGTACGTAACCATCGTCGCACCAATCCCGACCACGGCGGGGCTTCCCCTATGTGTTTCGATCGTTTTTTTTTTTAACTCATCGGCTTGTGGTATCGGCTCTCACGATCATCAATCATTTCGTTAAATTTCGCTGAATATTCCGTTCGGGGCTCGTTAACGCGAGTCTCATTTATTCGCATCGTACGAGCGAGACGTCGAACTTTGTGCGGCCACAGTTAATCTTCCCGCTTTGTGTCTCATGTGCAATGTAAGAACATTGGCTTTTTTTTTTCATTGGGAATGGAAGCTGCGGGAGCTTTTCAACAAATTTGTAGGAGAGAACGGGACAAAACGGAAAAATTATTGAGCATTTTTTTTTTTTTCCTAAACATTGAGACAAAATTGGAGAAAATGTAAAAAAAAAAACTGCGTAATGCTCTTTGTACATTGAATCTGCATTTTTCTTTTTAATAACTCAATTTTTTTCTAATTTTACTTGTTTTTTCAAATTTCATTTTTTTTTTTTTTTTTCAAATTATTTTGTTCATGCACCCATTTTTGCGCCGCTTTTCCCTACTAAAAAAAATGGAAGAAGTCTGTGGGGTTCGGTCCGAGGATATCTACCGGATTTTCTCCATACTGAAAATGACATTCTCTGATTTCATCGACTGACGATTCAACATATATTTAAAGAGGGATTAAGAAACTTAAGAATAATAGCTTCGCCAAAGTCTCTGTACATAATCGTTTAGTGTATTCATTATCATCCCGCGTGTTCATCGTTCACCCGCGGAAAGACGTTAAATTGTATAATTACTACTACCACATGTGAATTGTATAGTGTTAAGTGTTTGCATGGTGCTTCGTTGCTGTCTCAGCACTATTCCGTGTCATAACTCAAATGCTCACTGGATGCGTCCTGTCGAAAAAAAAAAAAAAAAAAAAAAAAAAAAAAAAAAAAAAAAAAAACAATATCACTCGATACTAATTTACGATCATTTCGAAACATTACTTACTGCGGCAAAGAATCGAATTGTAAATAATAATGTACAGTCACCTTTATCAACACGTAATAGTAGATTATCTCTTGGAATCGTCCTGTATATTTGTATAATGAGATCGAAGAATATCCGGCAGTGATGCAAATGAAAAAAAATCGAAAGTCTCAACGCGCGTAATACAAAAAAAAAATGTTACTAATTGTTACAAATGACACTGCCAATTATTCTTCCCTCTTCACGGGGTATCCCACGGTAGAAAAACCCACTGCCTTTTGTAACCCCCAATTTAGATGAAATAATTGTAGAAAAAAAAAGAAAAAAAAAAATCATTTCCGATAAGACAAAAATGAATACTGAAATGTTGTTGCTCAGTAATATTGAGACTTGATTAATGTAGCTTTGAACCCGAAACCACCTCTGCTGCCCACTGTAGTTGACCCTTTATTAGAACAGATTTTTAATCACTCGAAACTTCAAGGTTTCGTGCCTTTTTTTTCCATATATAAAACAATCTAATGGACGAGACGATATTTTTTAACATGTGTAAATCGTTCGGCGTGTCTCGACAGACTTTTTTTTTCACAACACCGTTGTGACAATTCAGTATGATTCATTTCGACGATTTGTCACTCAACGTTCGCGCAATTTGTTATTTATTTTTTCATTTTGTTTTTTTTTAAAGAATTTTCAACATTTTCCTCTGAACGCAAGAGTGTTAACCATTTTTCTTTTCGTATTTCGCAGGTAACACAAACAGCACGGGCAGCATGACTTCCGAATTCGTGAGGCAAGAATTGCGAGCGGTCGTTGGTGCACGAACGCAGCAAAGGGTACCCAATAATCTTCAGAGCAATCTATCGGGACAGGTTACCCAAGACGATCTCGAGGCGCTAGGTCTGCCGTTTGAAATGTCTTCGGCAGGTAAGTTTTCTCTCGACGCGTAGACTACGAGTATCGGTTCATCGAAAAAATCAACGCCTGTAAAGAGTCTCGCGATTCATTAGGATACATCGTAAACAAAAAAAAAACACATCAATCATATAGCTTCGCCGTTTATTCTGCGTTCTATTTTTTGTATAATAATAAAAATACCACAAGCAGTAGATGTCATCGGGATAAAAAGAAAGAAAATGATTAAGTTTCCTAATGACTGGCAACTTCATTTATTGTCCACGATGTATCGTCAAAGCATTAGAAAGTCACCTGTAATCCCGCCCCGCCCCCCGCCCTCTGCCCACAGCACAGCACGTTAATGCATCGTTCGTAAAAGCCGTTCAACGGAATTTCGATGCGGTAGTTCATTAGAATATTATTATTATGATAATATAATAAAACCCGAGCGCATCTTTCATTATCTTTTGTCACTGCGTCCCCACTATTGACTGTTATCTCTCATATATATAAATATATATATACATCCATATATATATATATATCATATGACACACTATCCTTTGTCAGTTTGGATAGTTACAGCACGATAGACGCTATCGCTACTGCAACTCTAGAACTCGCCCCCGACCCCCTCTTTCTCCACGACAGATTGAATGATTCTGTGAAAAAGTATTACTGGCAATTATCGAAGCTTAGAATTTTTAACGAATCATGCACACTCCACCGATCGGTCACGTACCACGGTATTTGCCACTATCATTTTCTACAAACATTTATGATGTACATACAATTTTTTTTTAAATGAACGGCGATGAAAAAAAAAGAAACGAAAATCTCGCGCGACTTTTCGCGAAACGTAGATAAATCAATTATTATTTTTTTAATGTGCCGAGTCGTAAAAATTATTGATTGAAGTTTGCGAAGAAGAAAAAAAAAAAAAAATTGGTTAAAAATGAAAAACTGTAATCGAAGGCAAAACTCGTGTTAAGACTATGGTAACATGTATTGTTACAATGTCCCAACTAGGTGAGGCTGTGGTTAGCGATGGCCCTGCCAAGAGCTGGGCCATTGGGAGTGCCGGAAGTGCCCCCTCCTCCTCCAGGGTAAGATCCCTCCGACAATTACTTTTACGTATTTTTTTTTTTTTTTGATTTTGTATGCTCTGTCTTCCCTTCTTCGCTTGGCTTCAAATTACTTATTGTGCACGAATATGTTAATTATTTTTTTATTTTTTTTAATTACTATCCACTCTTGTATACCTACATTATGAGCGCTGAAACTCGTAGGTCATGCAACGAACCGTTTTTTCGCCGATCGATTCCGCATACAATAGTTCCGCAATGCGCATTCGATTCTCTTCTCGCCGATATCGAAGAAATTCGGCACATCGAGACTCGAATGAATTACTTCCTTTGTGGGGAATCGATGTATTTTTTTTAACGGTTCTTTGCCGTAAGGTACATAATTATTAGTTTATACTACTACTGCTTTCTTCGCATGTTTTGGAACACATTGATAATTACGTAGAGTAGTGGTGATTTTTATATCGTTCGAAATGATTCTTTTTTTTTTTCTGATAGTTTATCGAGTCAATTTTTACCTAAGGCTGACGAACGAATTGTTATTTATATGCCTCTGAACATGCAGTAGAGTATTTCGAATTCATAAAAACTATCGAATCCGCTAGTAAACCGAAGAAATTTTGAATGTGCCGAGAATCGATGATTTTGTGAATGAAATTTTTTTTTTTCGTCAAGACAGGCCGATTAACGAAATACATATAAGAGCAAATAAGAGAAAAATAATACCAAAAAGTATGCGAGCGACTTTAATACCGCGAGTTTGCGTGTCGTTTACAGTGTAATAATTTTTTTTTTTTTTCGACACTTCTGTTATCTCTCTCTTGGCTGAAGGTTGTGGGTTTATCGAAAAGCTTGAGCTCTCATTTTTAACGAGTACGAAAGAAAAAACTGTGCATTTTTTTTCTTGGATAAATGTAACTCTTAGTTAGGAGGGTAATGCTTTTTCACAGTGAATCAAGAAAGATTCCATTGCGCTTAGGATGAAATATGTATTACCACTTTGTCACAGTCGTGAACAAGTTATTACGTTTTGTATCGTGACAATGACGAATTTCTTTTTTTTTTTTTTTACGAATTTTGTGCATGAAAAGTAAATAGCAAAATCCGTAGAAAATTTGAGTGAAAACGAATTGCGAGTATCCGTAGGTAGAAGAAGCATAATTTTTTTCTTTTTATTCCTTCGAAATATAAACACCGCGCGTAAGTGCGGTAAAGAGCTGAAGAAAAGAAAAAAAAAAAAAAAAAAAAAACGGATGACTGAAAGATCTTCATATTTTTGTTAGTTCTCACCAATCGTATACGTAGCTTTGTTGACCGTAATGCCGAAAGTAACTGCTTTGACGAGAGGGCCGCTGCTGCCTTTGAATCGTATGATTACTGTACTTATCTTGTTTACAATGTTTGCGCAGTGAGTAATCGTTTTCCTGGTAACAAAAATTCGTCGATCGATACGAATGAACGGGAAAAAAAGTTTTCAAATCGTATTCCACTCATATTCTTTAAATTGCAGTAGAGATGCTGCGCGTTAAAATTGAATCTTGTATGGTCTTTCCGTGCAAATGGTGTCTATGGTACACGTTGGAACGTAGCTGACTTGTAGCTTTTGTGATTTGACTATTCGTAAGATATTTATTATCTATATTTTTGTTTTAATAAATCGGTAAACCAAATTTCTACGTGGGTAGAGTTTTCGTTCGCGCGGCTGGAAGCAAAATGAAAGATAAAGACGAGTCAAAATGACGTTGATTAATATCGTAGATTACAACGAACGATGGTAGAAAGAATGATGAGCTTTAAAAGAAGCGATAAACGTTTGATTTCAGACTACTATGGAGGAGGCGGTACGAGGTGATCCAAAGTCATCCCTGCTGCAGAAGTTACTGTCCGAGTGACTGCAGGCTGCTGGCCCCTCTCACCGTGAAGAATTATTATATGTAATATACTATATTTGAATAAGAGAAAAAAGAAAAAAAGAAAAAAAAAAAAAAACGTTTAATTAAAAAAAGAAAAACACGAAATACACCTACATACATAACACACTCTATAATACGTAATGGATACTATTGTATTATGTATGTACTACACATATAAGTAGTATGCAGATACGTATCGCCAAATACATTGCACGCTGGTACGCGGTACTTTCCACGATGATTATAGTACGTACTTTTTAATTGATCGTTGATAATCGGCAATTGGAATGATCCAGGAGACTCGATTGTTTCGCTCGAACAATTGCCGTTGTTTGTTTGTTTGTTTTTTTTTCTTTTTTTTTTTTTTTTCAATTATTATTATTATTTACTTTGATCGCGAGCAACACGAAAGAAAAAAAAAGTAACCGAAAGGCTCCTCGAGACGTACTGATGAAAAAAGAAATAATGAGGCAGTAGAAAATGTCGATGTTGAAGATTCGAAGAGACCAATGTTGGAGAAAGATTTAGCGAATGATTGATGAGTAAAGAAAAAACGGACGAAAAGTCCGCGTACACGGTAGGCACAGTACTTGGTATCCACTGAAAGAAAACTACGTAGGTACCTCAAAGGTATACTTTATTATACCACTGGCTGTTGAACATAGAACTATTTATAGGTTTAATTATTGTACACAGAAAGAAAAATAGAGTACTATCACGTTTTTTCTCTTTAATTTAACATCTTTTTGACTATTATATTATGAATAATATATTTGTGATTGTAAGAATCTGCAACCAAAATGTGACAAAGAATACTTGTTGTTGTTAATACGATTACAGCGGGAAGGTTCGCTCGTGTCGTCTTTAATCCGGGGAACCGACCCGCGTTCCAATATACGCTCAGCTCGATAATGTCAACGAAATAAAAAAGAAGTAAAACAATAAAAAAACGATTTTCCAAGGATCCCCAACGGGGCCGACACGAGCGAAATCCTACTGTACAATGATTATTATAACTATTATTTTATTATTATTGACGTTATATATCGATATTAATATTATTGATCACTTGGCGTATGCATATTTCTATTTCTATGATAAGGGTACCTTTATATAAAAGTTCATATATATGTACTAAAAGAAAGAAAAAAAAATCGACCTTCTATTTTGCATAGCTCGGTAAATCTCTTTTTGGGTCTTAGATGCACACTAAAAAAAAAAAGAAGAAAGAAAAAAAAATCACTTCTAAACCACATCTGTTATATAAATACCAAACATTTAAAGATATATATGTGTATATATCCAATATGCAAGAAATCTCACGCAAGTGTCTTATTTTTCCATGGAGTTTATCGGCAATTATTAAGGCTGCAAGAGATAAAAAAAAAAAAAGAAGAACGAGATTGGAGGAACGGGAAGAGGGCGAAAGAGATACGAGTTCTATAATGGTAACCGATGGATTCGCGTAACCGTTGAAATTAAATTTGTTTCAATTTCACGCACTGCCGGCAGGAAACATTGCAAATCACAATTTCGCTCTTCATATTTTTTCACAAATAAAGAAAAACAAAAAGTCGACCAAAAGAATAATACTTGTGCGAAGAAAGAGAAGCCTCGACTCTCGTCGATTGCGAAGAAAATTGTTTCCTCGATCCTCGAAGAAACTTCGTCATTTGAATATATCCGGCTCTATCCTCCTCGATGTTACAAATTCCCGATGTTTCCTGCCCGCATTATTGAAACGAAGAAAAAAGAAAAAAAAAAAAAAAACGATTAAATCTTTGTTGTGTAAAAGTATAATTGTTTAAGCGCGTTTGGCATTCGCCACGTCTCCGCTACATTTTTCATTTGATTCGAGATAAAACGATTAAAAACGAAAAAACCTGCAAAAAAAAAGAAATAATAATAATAATAAATGAAAGAAAATGAAAAGGTATACTCTCTGGGAAACACGTTCGTGAGCCGCTCTGAATATATACATGGACATACGTGCAAGTGTATCGGCAGAATAGATTGAAACTTACGCATGCCTACCGTGCGTTAGAGTATATAAGATACACGCGCGTGTATGTCCGTGTGTACGTGTGTGTATATAGTGAGTTATGTCATATAGATAGATCATATGTGCTTTCTAATGATGAATAATTTTATAAATATAAACATAATACCGAATCGAAGGTGTGTGCCGCTTACTCATCCTTTTTTCTGCTTATGCGACTGTTTGCCATCTCTGGATCGCAGGGCCAGGAGAGGTGGAAAAAAATTGCGAAAAAAAAAAAGGATACGATGAAATGTCGATTACTCAAACTAATTGGAATCGGCTATCATGCGGATGATAATTGAAATTGCGGATAATCGAAAAAAATTCTATGAGGAAAAGAATGTTGATTCGTTCTATATGATAAAATACTTTTATTCACAAGGAATTACGTTAATATCGAATGTATGTCGCATATGTCGTCTATTTTTTTAGCAAAAAGTTTTCGTTACTTGTTTCACTTCAGTTCTTCGTGATATCCGAGACTATTACACATTTTCAACGTTGTACATGGAAATTAGAGATGCGACGGTCTCTCCTTTATTTAGTTTGGAAAGAATTTCTCATTTTTGTTCCAAGGTAAGAACATTGAGAAATTGAGAAATACACCAGTTAAACCGATGTTAGTGGTGGCTGTTTTTAGGTACTGCAGGCGAGTAAAGATTACCGGTTTAACGTAAAATTTAAACGAAATCCGATCTAAGAGTATCGTGAAAAATTTCATGGTATTCCAAGCGTTCTCAGTCGCGAAATTGCAATTTCTTTATGGCTATTCCTGACCCTCAATTTACATGTATCTTTAAATTTTAAGCGACCGCCGAGCGAGCGGACAACTCGAGTTCTGAGTCGCCGCCGGTTTAGATTTAAACCTCTGGACACCTCTGAGCTGTTCATCAATTGATAATGCGCCCTCGTTAATAAACCTCTAAGACGCAACAATGTCTTTATTACATAGCATAGCTTATTATGGTTCACGATAATTTGTCGTCGAAAACTTACAAGGAATGGATATTATACGCAAATATCCAAACTGTTATCGCATAAATTTTTTTTTTTTTAAAATATTCAGTTAGTAGCAAACAAATCTTCGATTTGTCGATTGCGCTTTCAGAATTTCGGATTACTCTCCCAAGTTTCATGATATTTCATTAATTTTATCAGGTCCCGTGTAATTTACAACATTTAAGCGACCTCTTGTCACGCGTCGTTGGACGAGGGGCCATTCACTCCCTCTTTGGGTGTACAAATGATTTCAATGAATGCCCGATTTCATGCGATTTCGTGTCTGAATTCAGTGATTTAAAAAATGTCGTGATTTCACAGATTTCATATGATTTCGGGTGATTTCGCAAGACACTAAATGATTCGAATCATGATTTCAAAATAGCTGAAATTAGTCAGAAATCGCTTACGCGTTCGGAAACGACTAAAGGATGGAGGTAGCCGGTATGGGGCGTATGAAACGATCAACGTTTACAAGAAGTCTTTGTCGCCGAATTTGAGGCTTTCATCTAATCGTTAACGGTACATTCGATATTGCATTCTACTTCACTCGGCTCGTCACTCGGTTTATCGAAAACTTCAGCTGTCTTCAGAGCAAACTTCTCGCATTCCAATAATACACCAACACCCAACGATCGCACTTTCTCATACACAGCTAGCTTTGCTTTATCGATTATTACAGATCTATTACACTGAGAAAAAAAATTAAGTTGGATTGAGAAAACGTTGGGTTGGAAACGTTTAACTAAATATTTAGTTCGTTCATGAAGATAATTAATTTAGTGAACAGTCCTTTGCATGAAACAACCAACTACTATTTAAGGCAACCAAATTTGTTTTTATTTCAGCTAAATATTTAATTGAACGTATTCAACCGAATATTTTGTTAATTCAACTAAATTTTTTCTCAGTGTAAGGTAAAAGGCCCAGTTTGTGACGCTTCCAGGCAACGTAGTTTGTCCCCCCCCCCCCCCCAAATGCGCGCTACCCATTGGCTGCATATCAAATAGTGGGGGAAGCCAACTACGTTAGAGGTACCCCTGTCACAAACTCCGACAGTGTCAGAAACTGGGCCGTTTACCTTATCGATATCCGGAAGTGAACAATCTGCAGGCGTAGACGGATTTGAACTTTTCGCTCGGGGATAATTGAACTGGTCGGTATTCTTATTTAAATAACCGACCGGAAGAAATATCGTCTTGTAGTTAAATTCGCTTCACCCTGTGTTCCGTTTAGAGCAGACTAGTGTTCACGATCGTTGAATAAGTTGTTGTTATTCATCGTAGTAGGCGAAAAAAACTTTCATACGTTTGACTACTCAATTGCCACGGAAGAAACATTTTCAAAATGTTAGCGGCATGGCCTTAACCGTAAGCTGCACAGCGTATCGTAGGTGAATCGAAAACGTTACAACACTGTTCGACGCCTTACCTTTTCAGACGTGCGCGATGGGTCGTTGAGACAAAGAGCGAATATAACAGCCAAACAACGTATCGTCGCGAGAGGACAGTTTCAAAACAAGAATTAATATGATTTCGATTGCATGAATTCATTCGATTCAGAGTGATTTCAGAATAATTTCAATGTAATTTCAATCAGATTTAAAGAAATATCGAAATCAGCGATTGTCGAATCGAAGTGCTCCAATGATTTCGCTAGTGAATGGCCCCTCGTCGTTGGATACTCCGCGAACATTTGCATAAACGAAATTAACATTCGGATAATCGTATTGGGGCTTATATAAAATTTGTTTATTCAAATTTGTTACATAGATTACATTAGCAATTAATGATGTAATGTTAATTCATAGAAAAAAAAAACTATCTTACGTCAATTCGTAAGTCGCGTTATATTCTGACCAAAGTTAACTTAGCGATAAAAAAAACGACAGTGGCGCGCGGGTAGTCGATATAGTATTTGGCAGTATTTTGTGAATCGGAATAGACTCTTCTATGGCACGTAATCTCCCCGAACGATGAGGACATTCCCGGTCCGGCCAGACAGCGTTTTACAAATAATTGGCGAAAAAAAAAAACAAAAAAAAGAATAAAAATACGGAACATAACTTAACTAGCGGTGAAGACAATTAATAGTTTATTATTATTTATATACATAGGTTTTAATTATTGGCCCTTGCGGATTGGCGTTTGAAGGTCTATGATTTCGTATGAGAATTCGCTATCTCGTTTGCGCGTTCGGGTTTACGTATGCGACCGCGTCTGCGATATTGACCGGGTACGCGTCTGTTACCGGTGCGATTTAGCCCTTGTCCACGCCTGCGTTGCCAGTCCGGTACTCTATCCCGATTGTCCCGCGGATCGTGAATGTCCGACGGTGGATAACGATGACCATTCGAGTTTATCGGCTTCAATCTCGTGCCAACGTCGTCAATTATCTGCCGGCGTATGCAAACCGCGCAACGACTCACGCGCGACGTGTGGTCGGCTTTGAGAGTTTGCTGCAGCGGCTTTCGGAACATCTCGTAGTCTTTGATCGTTGCCAGCCAATAGGATATCGCTGTGGAGAAGTAATTGCAAGTACCGAGGCCACGACACTCGATGAACGGTCTCGTTCTGAATTCTTCCAAACAAGAACCAGGCGAGACGAGCGATTGACCGCCACCGGCTGCACCGGCGTCTCTATGCTGTTAATTAAACAAAACAACGAAATTATTAAATGCCTATTAATAATTATTGTTTTACACCACGTGTTTTTGGACGACTTTAACGCTCTACACACGAGTTTGGGAGACCTAATTTTCCATATTATTGCAAAACTTTATCGAACATCAACAATTTCGTGTGTAATGACGGTAGAATTGAAAAAGCCGAATGTAAGGAAGCTGTTTGTTAAAGCGCAATATCGATACAGAAAAAATTATACAAATTACATATTTTTGAAATTTTATCAAATTTTAATAGTATTAAAAAATTTTAATACTTGATAAAATTTAATAAAATTTTTAAAAATTTTCGAAAAAATTCAAGATATTCTTGAAAATATTCCGGTCCAGCAGATCCATGCGTCGTGTTTAAGGATTGGTTTAGGTTAATTAAAATCGATAATTTACCATGAGAAAACTGTAACCAATCCACGCTTCGTCCCATCCACCGGGACATTCTGGTATAGCCATCGATTGACTGTGAACAGCAATCATTCGTGTGGGAGCTTCGCACACGGCGCATCTCGATATGTATCTTCCGACTTCCGGGGCGGGTATCGGTGTCATCATCATAGGCATCGGTTCCGTCGAACTAAGCCAGTAACTGTAGTCGTTGCGTTGCGCGTAATCGCAGACGTTGTTGACATTGCAGAACATGAACGGCATCGTTGAGAACTTCGTTATGCAACTACCAGCGGCGCCTATTTACGCCGTTCACGAGATCGGATCATTTAATTATCGAATTTATTAGACATTAGAAAATATGAAATTAACATGAGATAACGTTGTCAATTGATTACCAAGATCCTGCGCCCAGGGATGACCGTTGCCCATGATGTGAAGAAGCGAGAAACCGTCCCACAATTTCACGGTATTCCTCGGACAGAGAGGTATCATTTCGGATTGCGAGTGTCGAGCAAAGTGGAAGCCTCGACTGCGCGGTCCCGGAGCCGGAGGCGCTCGGTCTCCCGGTGCCCCGGCGAAACCTACCAGGGGAAAAGAAAAGATAATTAGTACGCTTGCGAATGCAAATCGTCAACCGCAAAGTACAAATAAATTAAACTAATAAAAATTCCAAATAAATTATCAAAATTAAAGAATCTTTCCGTAAGGATAAATAGTATTGAAAGACACTTTCTTCGCTTTCCCTACGAACCTTTTTTATCGTATTTTTTACAAAATTCCGGAAGACGATCACTTTTCTTTTTACAAAACTTAAAGGTATCTTTTTTCTCCAGTTTACCATTGCCTCTAAATAGTAAAATTCCTTACTAACGACGAGATTTTTGTACAATCGACGAGTTTTCGTGACGTCGAGTTACGAATCGGTTTCCAATTTGAAAAATCCCAAAAACATGAATTTTCTTTGCAAAAATGAAAGTTATCGATTTTTCTCCACTATAATTGTTTCCAAGTGATATATCGTGACGAAAACGACATGTCATATCTCTTAGCATTACACGTTTTCTTAAGAAAAAAACATCTGACCGATAGATCGTAAAGAGGATCGACATTGAAAAAAAGTATCTCTACGAATCGAAAAAAAGAAAATTATAAAGTAAATGGCAGGGTTGTATTAGTTGAGTTAGTTTTTTTTATGTAAAAGACGGTAATTGTCTTCTGTTTTAATAAGTTCCGATCTCAATCGGAGTTTTTTTTTTTGGTTGTGACAATGTTGCATATCGTACCTGGCGGTCCTTGAAGTCCGACGCTGCCGCGGGGTCCCATGTATCCGCTCCGTCCGTATTCTCCTTGTTTACCGATCGGTCCTTGCGGTCCAATCATACCCCGTTCTCCTTCCAATCCCGGTAAACCGTCTAATCCTGGTTCTCCCATCATTCCATTTGTTCCGGGGAATCCTGAGAAATATAAGCGACAAACGGTTCTTCAGTTACGCATTTTTTATTCGCTTTGTTAATTAAAAACGGAACTGCCGTTATTCGATAATTTTTACTGTGGATAAAGGTAACTAATTACGTTGCCGTTTTAGTACAATTCTAAAACAGAATACTAATTGGAACACTCGGCAATTTGTAAAATGATCTGAGGTTCTACTTAAAGAGTTTACAATTTTTATAGAAATTTCATAAAATACGCTGCTGCCACGCTGTTTCTATGGCATTCTAAGGAATTAAAGGGATGGGGGGGGGGGTATAGCGAACATACTACGGCAAAGAATATCTTCGAGTGCCATACTAACTGCGTGGAACTTTCGATTTTTTATGCAACGATCGTCTCTCTTACTTGCCGTTTGCCAGGTGTTCCGATAACACCTTCGTAACGTTATAATTTATGTTACTTAGTAGAGGATTGATAACGGTATATTTTAATCCTCGTGCAAAATTTAGTCGCTGAGTTATTGTGTGTATTCTATTATTTACCTGGTAAACCAGGAATGCCGGTGTCTCCCAACATTCCTTTTCTCGGGAACGGTGGATACCGATTGTATCCTCTGTCTCCTTTCGGTCCCTGCAATGCGACAAATTGTATTTTAGCGACCTTAAACATTTTCCGAGTAAAAATATTGATAAGAAAAATTTATAGAAATTTGCTGACCTGTGGACCATCGGGTCCTGGCGGTCCGGGTAATCCAGCATCTCCAGTGTCGCCTCTTTCTCCTTTCAAACCGGGTATTCCTGGAGTACCGAAGTATCCATCATCGCCTCGCATTCCCTTCAATCCCGGGAATCCGTCTCTGCCCTGATATCCTATATCACCCATTACACCTTTGGGGGCACCGATTGAATAACCGATTTCTCCTCTGTATCCTTTGAGACCTTCGCCTCCAGGGAATCCAACCATTCCGTCCAATCCAGGATTTCCGGTTCGTCCAACGTATCCGCGAGGACCTGCGACAATTCAATGTTAAAGGCTCTTCGTATTTTACTAGGGAAAGCAACAATACTTTATAGCTTTATAGTGGTTGAGTGCGAAATGGAGATGCGGAATAATAAAATGGACACATAGAAATTATTTGATAAAATTTGGAAAAAAATTGAGTTTAAATTTGAAAAAATTCAGATAAAAATCGACAAGAGATAAATGATGAATATTTTTTTATGACTATACCACTGTTACTACTTAATGCGCTTGTAACCGGCCATATCTCCGCCTATGCGTTCGTATTCTGCACAGTTGGCAGTTTCTTATATTAGTACAATTATCTGTGATCAATATGAATCTCTTTGCAAGAGTAGGGCGCTTAATCATACCTTGATCTCCGCGTGGTCCTTTGGGTCCTGGAATGGTTCTTCCTGGAACACCAGGAATACCTTTCGGCCCGTTAGGTCCGTACTCGCCGGGAGCTCCCTTCTGTCCGGGGCGTCCGGAAAGACCAGGTTGTCCGTTGAGACCGGCTCGTCCCTCCTCACCACGCTCCGGAAACTGTCCCGGTAAACCTGTATTAAAAAATCAGAATTTTAACAACTGAGCAAAAAGTGCGTATTATCTGAAGAGATTTAAAAAATTAAATTTTCCCTAATGCTTCCGCGTGTAACCAATTATTTCGTCCCCTCACAATGGATGGATTTAGTAGTAAATAGAACCAATAAGAAAGGATACATTTGTGATTACGAAATTGGAAACAATATCTGAATTCAAATTTTTATGACATTCAATTTTTGTTAACGCCAAAATATATTTGCGAGAGTAATATTTCGTGCAAATTACCAGGTCGTCCTCGAGGTCCCGCGTCACCGGGCAAGCCTTGCAATCCGGGTAATCCTTCGAAACCATCGGGTCCAGTGAATCCAATGTCACCGACTTCACCCTATAATGATTCAAATAAAATGTATCTAATAACATTCTACCAAATCGGTGATCTATAAAAAAATTGGAAAGCGGGCGAATAAAAAATTTAAACGAAAAACATTTATAATTACTTTGCGACCGATCCATCCAACATCTCCGACATCTCCTCTCTCGCCTTTTCGTCCGGGAAGTCCGTCCAATCCGTAATTACCGATCTCTCCTCTGGTAGCTTCGAAGTAAGAAGGCAAACCAGGTTCGCCGACTTCACCCTTGAATCCTATTGAACCCTTGAGTCCGGGAGTTCCACGTGGTCCAGACTCTCCCGGAATTCCTTCGAGTGAACGATAAAGAAAGTGTCATTGTTGAGAAAAAAAAAAATCATCCTATAAGAAAATATCTGACACGAAAGTTATATATTTATTTGTTCGTCCATTCGCTACATTGCGAACAAAAAATATCTACGACAGGAAAGTTGTTCATTTATTTGTTCGTCGATTTGCAACATTATTTGCGTCAAAAAGGAAAGAATAAGTTTTTCCCTGACTTTTTATGACTGATGTTCGCAACGACGTTAGGCAAAAACAGATATGATGTTGAGCGTTTCATGTTGAGCGCTAAACTACATCGCAATTATGTAGTTGAGATAATTTTTTACAACCTGTCGATTGGATGCGAAAAAATTGCAAAAAATACTTCTTTATCGTATTTTTTCACGTTATTCATCGACTTGTAACGAAATAAAAAATTGATTGTGTAGCACTATTAAGTGGTCTATTTTATGTATTTTTACCAGTACAATATGATAAACATTTAAGCTTCATCATAATACCAAACAAAAGTAGAGATATCGCTAGTAGAAAAAACCAAATGTCGTTGCATTTCTCCAAAAATGGGTCTTCAACTAAACTTGTTGCTGATATTCTGATGGTTCCCCGCGATAATTACTAATATGCAACATACATAAACTGAACGGTAGATTAATTGCAAAACTTACCAGGAAGTCCCATGGGTCCAGGATAGCCTTCCAAGCCGGTTTTTCCCTTAAAGCCGTCGAAGCCCATTGGACCGACAATTCCGCGTTCTCCTTTGGTACCGGGTATTCCGTAATTACCTGGGGCACCGGGCCTTCCTTTCAGGCCGATGTCGCCTCTCTCACCTTTGAATCCATCGGGACCCAAATCACCATATTCTCCTTTGATTCCGGGAACCCCGTCGAATCCATCGGCTCCGGGTTCGCCCTTCAACCCGACGAGGCCGTCAATGCCTAAGCTGTCTCTTCCGATTTCGCCAGGAGCTCCGGGTCTACCATCGAATCCGGGACGACCGGGCGGACCAATTTCACCCATAAATCCAGGGTCGCCGACGTCACCTTGGGGCCCACTGAACGAATTTTCTCCGGGCGCACCGTCGAATCCGATAATACCGATGTCACCGGTCACTCCTTTGAAACCGGAAGGGCCCTGAGGTCCCGGCCAGCCTCGACTTCCTGTTTCTCCAATATCGCCCTTGAGGCCAATAGCGCCCATTATACCGTCGTATCCTGGTACACCTTGGGGTCCAGGTTCGCCGATTTCGCCTATGTCACCATCCTCGCCGGGGCGCCCCATTAATCCAGGAATTCCTGTCATTCCTGGGTAACCCTGGGGTCCCTGATCACCGTCTTCACCGCGACGACCGTGGAAACCAATTTCACCCTTCAATCCTTTCATACCGTCGAATCCGGGCGCTCCGTCGGGACCTTCAAATCAATCGATAAATTAGACTCACATACACTGTTAAAATGTTACGTACAGTGAAAACCCTGACTTGTCCCCGATACGAGACGAAATAAAACTCCTCAATAGTCCGATTTAAAAGGACCTATGAGACACGTATCCTTCGTAGACCGATTATAAGTTCTGATGGGATAATAGGGAGATCTTAATTATCCGGGGCAAGCAACATGGGTTCTTATGGACAATCCGAAATCGATCATAACATGAATTTACTTTACGCGATGATAGAAAAAAAATCAGTCTGCATCAATGTAATAAAGAGAAATAATCGGTTAATGACGTTATTAATGGGGAACAGTTTGGTTTCTAGAAAAGTCTCTTAATTTGGATGCAGATTTGACACAACAAGCTTGAGAAGCTGACAAACTTAAAGAACAAACGTTTATTTCTAATCGAAGTTTTAATGGTATTGAGGTCGTTTTCTAAAAGAGTTCTTTACTTCTCGTTCTTTTAACAAACGTGGAAAATAAAAATTAACTTTTAAATAAGTTTTTAACGGTATTGAGGTTCTTTCCGGAAATAATTCTTTACTTAGGGATTGTTTTTATTTTTTTTTACTTTTGGAATAAATGGCATTTCAACATTTTCCTGTGTAATATATCGATAACAATGTTTCCTTCTTGTTGTTCAAAATAGTTCCATAGGATTCAAATTGATTCTTCGCCTTTTAGTAATGTCGTTTAAACGGACTTGAAATGCTCATCAGTTAACTTGCTGTACGCGTTTGTAAGGGATTTAGGCACAGTTCGCTGTATATACATGTGCAATCGGATTCGGGACACACGAAAAATACTGAGACGGCTGTATATAATGACGTTTGAGATGTATGTTGAACGTAATTCGATTTATCATTGATAATAAGCAGTCACTAATAAAAGAGCAGAGCCGTCGAGAAGAGAGCGGTCGACTTAAGGCACATAGACGCATTTAATTTTTTTCTCCTTGAAAAAAAAATTGTGAAAAATTAGAATTAAAAACTCGTCAGGTCCCAATATAAAAATTTTTAGAAGAAGTTCTTTTTTTTTTGCAAACAAGAAAAGAAACACGACGAAAATATTGTATTGAAAAAAATGGAACTTGTTTCACAATTTTTAATATTCAGACATTGAGATTTGTCTTAAATGATCGAAACACAGCTTTACAAATAATCACATGTTGGACATTTTTTGTACTATTTTGATTCACTGAGAAACAAAAAAATTCGTTTTTTTTTAATGCTGAAATTGTTGAATTTCGTTCTAATAAACGCAATTCCTCTCTGTTACTTCATGGATATTTATGTGTAAATCCTAATCTTCATAATTGTTGTACCACATACCTTTGGCACCGATGTTGCCAAGCGGTCCGGTGTTTCCTGGTCGACCTGGAAGTCCAGGGAAGCCGCGTATCCCTTGTATACTGTCGCCCCTAACGCCTTTCGAACCCTAATAATTATGCATAATTATTATAAATTAGTAACAATCATTTAAGGAGAATAGTTGGCTTTAACTTCTTGGGTATTAAGAGGTAACGGTACGTTACCTGCAGACCTGGCAGACCTTCCCAACCGGGAGCACCTTTGCTGCCTCTAAATCCTTTCGTTCCTTTCTCACCGGTTCTGCCTACGTTTCCTTCGGGACCAGCGGGTCCAATCTCACCTTTAGCTCCGGGATATCCTTTTTCTCCAATTTCACCGTAATTCGTAGTCGATCCAATATCGCCTCGATCTCCCTTTTGCCCGAGCGGACCCTGCGAAATTTATTATGCGCATGTTGTGCATTAATAGAAAAAATCGTTTTCAATAATGTCAATAGATATTATTGGAAGTTTTTGGAAAACGCACGAGGAAACCTATGGGACCCTCCTTGCCCGGAGTTCCAGCGATACCGCGTGGACCTTCGTCACCTGGCATGCCAGGGTAGCCTTTTAATCCCGTTGATCCTTGGAGCGATATGCCTGGAGATCCAGCAGGTCCTTGTACACCAGGGAATCCTTCATCTCCGGGTTGTCCTTGGAATCCCTTACGACCAGGGAATCCTACCGACGATAAAAACCAAAAAAAACTCTGAAAATTTCAAGTTTTGAAATTGCTTCCTACATTGTTCTTCTTTTTGTACATGAAGATTCTCAGAAGATCTCTGTCTTTCCCATATTTTTTATCTTTCATAGATGAAAAAAGTATGGTCTGCTTTTTTTTTGTATCTTTCTCACAGAAGATACTGGACAAATAAAAGAAAACTATCGGAATCCTTACTCGTTGTTTTCTTTATTACTTATTTTCATGCCTTTGTCAATTTACAAATGTACGATTGAGTTTTAAAGTGAAATAAGCACGATTCGGAAAATTCACATGTGTTTCGACAAAAATGTTTAACCTTAGCTGCTATCGAAACTGACGGTATATGTGTTGACAACTTGATTTTTTTTTCTTTTGTCGAAGCAACAGATTAATTAATAGGTGCTCATTTTGTATTATACGTGGACGCACAGTCGATCGATTTGAAATTTAGGAGGAATATTGTCAAAGATGTAAGGCAACAATATCCGTTTAAATTGATGCATTCTGACAAATAAACGTGTGAAGTTGACTCGTGTCTTTAGCCTCATCAACTTTGCCGGTATCTCTTTAGGATCTCTCAGAAGTCACAAGTCACCGATATGTCGAAGCTATACGTCCCATTGGGACCCAAAAAATATGGACAGTATTTGAACATTGTAGAAGGCATTTTGAATTGTCTATTACGCCAATGCTATATGTACACACCATTTTTTGTGCTGACTGCCTGAAAAGTTCGACTTTCAGTGCCCTAACCTCACTGACCTGTGCGTAGAAAGACACTATCTACGCACGCTGGCACAGAAAGTGACTTTCTACACACTGAACATAGGGCCGAAAAGACAAACTTTTCTGGCAGACGACGGCACAGAAAGATTGCTTTAAGCTCTCCTCAGTCGGTCGCTCAAGCCTCGTTCTAAGCCAAACAATTACAGGTATATAATTCCGAAATTCATCTACGACAAGGGTTGAACATGCACCCAAGTAAAGTCGTATAGTGCAAGACTTTATTGTATAAAAAAATGGCCGGAACAACGAATTAACTTACCTCGATCACCCACTTCTCCTTTCACTCCCTTATCTCCTTGGGCGTCAATGTCGTGCGAAACGGAATCTCCGGAATCTCCGGTTGCTCCAGTATCTCCGGTAGGACCCTTCAGTCCATTGAAACCTGGCAAGCCGGGCTCACCGCGAAGATACTCAAGTGGTTCACTGGCCGGTTTTCCCTTTATTCCTGGTTCTCCGTTCCATCCGGGTCGTCCGTCTCTTCCGCCAAATCCGGGTAATCCAAGCTCACCCTTTTCGCCTTTCGGACCATCGGGACCCAGGTCACCAGTGTCACCTTTAGGACCAAAACGACCTTGCGAACCTTCTGGTCCCGGCAAGCCTTTTTCACCAAAGTCACCGGGAGGAGCTTCAAATTTGGTACCCGGTGGCCATTGTACCAAACCGGGTCGTCCTTTCGGGCCTTGAACACCAGCTATTCCGGGTCTACCATCTTCACCCTCGAGGCCTTGCGGTCCCATCAGTCCGGCTTTACCCTGTTGTCCCTTGAAGCCACGGGGACCCGGCAGTCCGGGGAATCCGGGTGAACCAGGATAGCCATTTAGGCCGGAATCACCGTGTTCGCCCTTGTCGCCCGGGAATCCTGGTGTGCAAATACCACAGTCGTCGCCTCGACGACCTCTTACTCCTTTCAGTCCGAAAGCACCAGGCCATCCATCGCGGCCTGGTCTTCCCGGTGTTCCCGGTAGACCCGGTTCTCCCGGTGGTCCCGTAATTCTCTGTCCTTTTCCAGGAAAACCTTTTTCACCGGGGTAACCAGGATCTCCACGTTCGCCGGGAGGGCCGTTGAATGCGTTTCGACCAGGTCGTCCTTCAGGACCGGGCGGCCCGACGACCGTCTGGCCGGGAAATCCTTTGGCTCCGATCGGTCCGGACAGTCCAGGTAATCCGATTTGTCCTTGAGGTCCTGTGTGTCCAGTGAAACCGTCGACACCTTGTTCGCCCTTGATGGACGAACCTTTAACGCCTTTTGAACCGGGGGGACCAGCGGGTCCTGGCAATCCAGTCGGCCCGATGTAGCCTACCGATCCAGGACGTCCGGGCGTTCCCGATTGACCTTTTTCACCGGCCGGTCCTATTTCACCCTGCAGTCCGATGTTTCCAACAATAATCTCATCCAATTCGGGAATGTACAGTCCGGCTTCACCCTCAGCTCCTTGCCTTCCCGGAGGTCCGCGAAATCCGGGTTCTCCGGCCTCACCATCCACGCCATCCTCGCCGTCTTCGCCGGCGTATCCGGGCGCACCTTTTTCACCTTTGTCACCGGCCGGTCCAGCGGGACCCTCGAAACCCTGCTTCCCTCTCGGTCCGTCGTCGCCCTGATCTCCTTTTCCTCCTTTCATTCCAAAGTAACCCGGACGACCGGGTGGTCCTTTGACACCGAGTTCACCCTTTCGTCCGCGATCACCGTAATCACCCCGGATACCCTTTCTGCCCGGAGGACCGGGCTCTGCTCTTACTTCCGTCGGTTCATTCCAAAAAATTTTAGGTGGTAGTCCTTTTTCTCCTCTGTCTCCCTCATCGCCGTCCGATCCCGGGTAACCTTTTATACCTTTTTCACCTTGATCGCCTTGCATTCCAGGCAGACCATCGGGACCGGTATAACCCTGATTCAATCAATAGTGACTTGTTTTTAACATTTTTATACGAATCGCAAAATCTTCGATTAGTTTACAGATCACAAAAAAATGTCATAGAATCTTACAAAGCTACATCTGTTTGGTCTTTCTTATCGTGTCTTTCATGACTGCTTATAAAAAAACCTTTCAAGATATTTTAAATTTTATGCACAAAAAAAATCGTCGAATAAACCATCAATTTTTTTACCAAAAAAAAAGTATTTCAGAGAAATATTCAATTTTTTTACAAAAATAGAGTTTCAAATAAATTGTAATTTTTTTCCAAACGTAGATTTTCAAAGAATTCTTAAATTTTTTACAAAAATAAACTAGATAGAATACTGTAATAAATTCCAATCAGAATAAACTCCATTGTCGGTCAATGTGCAGTGTTGAATAACGTTTGAAATGTTTCTATTCCATTCCCAAATCCGTGTCATCCCCATTTGTGAAATAAATTCAAGCGTCATTCAATGCTCTTGAGAGACACGGACATCGTTGTGGATTTTCTTCAACTCGAGAAACGAGCGCCACGAGCCGTTGTTTATCAGTCAATGCGTCGTCAGCAAATAGTCTACAGTCTACCGTTTCACGTTACACCCGGATTTATTACCGAGAGAATAAACCGCTAAGTGCAATCCCTGGTCCGCTTGGATCGCAAAAAAGTTCTTTGATCTTACGGTATGCTCAAAAAAATAAAAAAACATTTTTTTGCAAAAAATGGAAAAAATGTCGCCAAGTAGTTTAAATAGTTTTTAAATAGTTTTGTGAAAATAAAAAACTCGTAAAATAATCAAAAATCATATGAGCCAAGTGAAAATAAAAAAAAACTTTGCTCGTCCTTACTTTCGATGCAACTACATTTATTTGTATTCTATGGACTCGCCAACTTTTTTTTTTATTTTCACTTGGCTCATATGATTTTTGA
Organism: Buathra laborator; assembly: GCA_934046635.1. Taxonomy (NCBI): domain Eukaryota; kingdom Metazoa; phylum Arthropoda; class Insecta; order Hymenoptera; family Ichneumonidae; genus Buathra; species Buathra laborator. Next base: position 1,708,046 of record OW203896.1, read on the forward strand.
TTATTTTACGAGTTTTTTATTTTCACAAAACTATTTAAAAACTATTTAAACTACTTGGCGACATTTTTTACATTTTTTGCATAAAAATGTTTTTTTATTTATTATTCTATTATTATTTATTTAAAAAAAATGTTTTATTACTTGACAACGTTAAGAATCCGCATGACACGATTTTTCTTTTATCACACGCACAATATGTATCAATTGAAATGACCTCTCGTCCGCGATTATTTGGACAATTTTATCAGACGAACGACCCATTTTGTTAACCGCACGAGAGGGTCCTTTTTTTAAACTAATTTTCGCGAAAAAATGAAATTATAAATAACCTCTAATTAACCTTCTTTTCGATCACTCAGTGTGAGCGTACTATTTACGGATCGCGGATACGGATATTACTAGTTGCTGTATTCACGAACTGACACTTGAAAAATTGCAAACCGCTGATCGTTCGTTCTGCTTATACCGTTGTGTATGCACGGCACACGCATGGACGCACGAACGCAACACACAGGCATCCTGGGACATCGGACAAACAACTGACAGTCGAAAAAATCTCTGAAGAATAATTTTTATAATGAAAGTGAGGATTTTTCGGGCGATATCGCGATATCTCATCATTTCGCGCACCCATCGGGCTGATTCCAGGCGCATTTTAAAGCTTGTATTCGATTTATATGAAAGTGTCTTCAGAATTTAGATCCGATGTCTCGTTTCCGAGAAAAAAAATGTCATAGTTTAGGGGGCACGATATTGGCGTATAAGGACACGGTAGCGCTCGACGCGCGCGGACTTTAACTTTTAAACTACTTGGCGTCGAGACGCTACCGCGTCTCTTGATCTTGATCTCTTGATCACAGTGGGATTCGAATTAAAACAATTAAAACAAATTAATCGAGTTTGTCGATACAAACACTGTCAAATAAATATCATCCTGGATAATGAATTACTCACAAGTTCTCCAGTCTCTCCGGGGAAGCCAATCTCGCCAGGGTAGCCCTGAGGTCCGTCGAATCCCTGCAAAAAATGGTTCAATCGTCTCGTAAAAACGCTACTGAATTAAGGACATTTGTAAAAATCTGTAAATGAGCTGTTGCGAGGTAAACCTTGGGTCCATCGTATCCAGGGTCGCCGCGAAAACCTTTGACGCCTACAGAATTGATACCACCGTCTCCGGGTTCTCCGGCCGGCCCTTGATCACCGGCCAAACCTGGGAGTCCTCTTCCTCCGTGGGGCCCAGGCATGCCGGGAGCTCCCCCATTACCGTCAGTTCCGTTGCAGCCATCTAATCCATCTGGACCAGTGACTCCCGGAATTCCAGGATGACCCTGATAATTATCAAACGATTATTAAAATATCTATTAAATTTATTAAAATACAGAGAACGCATCGCAACGCAACGCATCTGATGTCGAGTTTATTAACAACTATAGCTGCGAGCGACGACTCACCGAAAGTCCAGGGGTTCCTGTGAAACCTCGGATTCCCGGATCACCCTGTAAAATAATGTGATTTCGTTAGATCTCGGAATTCACGTTGAATCGACAACGACCAAACAAAAAAAAAAATACGAAGAAACATCTTGCGCGTGTTCTGCGACAAGCGATTAGCGAAGGGATTCCTTTTACGACGAATTGGAGTCGCGAAATTTTGGAGAACACATGCGCTCCATCTCATTAACCCGTGTAAGCGAATTATTATTATTTTTTATAGCTGCACCTCTAAACTTTTTTTTATCCCTTTGGTTAGCCGCGTTATAATGATAATTATTATTATTATACAACTAATCACAAATAATAAAAATGAAAAAATGATTAACAAATTATTCTAATATCAATTCATATTATTATTATTATTATTGGTTGACTAAAGGGACATAATAATTATAATTATTATTGTCTTGCTGCGTCACGAGACCCGAATCCTTTTCTTTTTATTATGTCTTCAGTCAGTTGGCTTCGTTTTTTCAAACGAACCGCAATTGCAGCGAAGAAGGATTTTAAAAAAGGCTTTTAAGATTATGCTTTTGCGGGTCTCTCGTGCGCCGCGGTACTTAGGTTTTGCGTGAGTCATCGCTCTCCTCGAGTTATATGCACGAGCCGTATGATAATCTTTGACACAATTTATTTCATTCAGTCTTGTCAAGAAATAATCCGCAAATTGATGCACGAGAGCGAGAGAGAGAGAGAGAGAGATCCAGAGTTGCATTAAAATTCTCGCCTTTTAAGGAGTGAGAGTCAATTTCTTGGCGTACTCCTTCGACTCTCGTAGCCACTGTTTCTCGCGCGTGTGTGCGTGTATGTTAAATCTTTTGAGGTTGAACGAAGTATATGGACCCGATGCTGAGCGACGAAACAATTCTTGCGCAATATTTTTCGTGACAATTTTACTCGACTGGAGTTTTTACGGCCCATTGTAGTTTTTACAGATCGTAAAGCGCGATTTTCTGCATTCTACAGTGCGATGAAAACTTTATCGTCATAGATAAAAATTGGCGTCGTTGATAAATCCGAATGAATCGTGGAATCGGGTGTACTCTCCATTGGTCGCGCAAGAGACGCACGAAGGAATGTGCGCATGTAAAACGAGAGATTGGTCGTTATCGTTTCGACCTATTTAAGTGGGGCCCCTGCGATTATCGTAAAAGTGAATGAGATAACCGGCGAAAACGGTAACGAGACGAGCTTCTAAACTTTGAAGCACCGGTCAATGCTTGTATTAGGTGTTTGTCGTGAGCAGCGCTTTTTCTTTTTTTTCGCACGCACAACGAAGTATAGTCGAGGCTCGGAGGAATCGTTGCGAGTCCGCAATGACCGAGGAGTTTTGTTCTTATCGCCTCTATCGCGCTTCGTCGGTGTCTCGGGGGTCTTAGATTACTGGCAGCCTGCAAAGGGAAGAGACTGAGCCATATTTTACGAGATAGACGAGTCGCGCACGTGCGGCCATGAAACGATTCGATTGAAAATTCTATACCAAGAAAATCATTTTTTATTCATGGCTCTAACGATTGTTTTGCAAAGATGAAGGGATTTTTCATAACTACCGGCGCTGTTTTCTACTTCAAATATTGAGCTGACGGTTAAAATAAAAAATCGTAATTAACGAGTAGAAAATACATTGGATAAAACTGCGTGGCACGTAAAGTCTTCGACGTGTCGATATTTGTATGCATTGGCTATTTTTTCTTTCTGATGATATTACGAAAAATCGACGATATTCTTCGTAATCCATGATAAGAAAAAAAACAAAGAATTTGGCAGAATTAGAAAATTGGTTTTTTTAGCCACTGCAGTGCATGATGGTTAGAAAAGGGAGACGACGGATATCCTTAACGTTTTTATCGGGACAATTGTGATGAATACGATGAGTTTTCAAGTAACGTTGTCGATTGCGCATTTCTATGTTCTTTTGTTTCTACTAAACGCAAATTCGATAGCAATTTTTGCGTAAAGACCTGAAATATTAATTGACGTAAACAACTTATTGTTAGTCACTTACGCTGGAGTTTTATTATACCCATTTGTTTTAAAAGCATATTAAAAATAAATATTCTTTGATATTTCAATATTTTTCCTCTGTATCGCGTGCATGATTTCAATCGGAAAAAAAATGAAGCGTGAAAGCGCGTATCTAAATATTAAAGGATCCTTTGACGTTATTTTTTCCCCGAGCACGTACATATTTTTTTTTGTGTTGAAATATACGTTTATAGGACAGATGAGTGCACCAAAACAAATAGAGAGCGAGAGTGACGAATACAGAAATTGATAGCGTCGATGACTCGTTTACTTCCGAGCGAATGACAATGTTGAGAAAGTTAAAAGGGGTGGGTGGCGAGTATCTGTATACGAGATCGTGAAACTTCCGCTCGTTCTCGAATGGACCGAGTTTACTTGTCAATGGGAAGTGGGCTTATCGGCTCGGCACGTGCCACGGCCTCGTTTTTTTCCTTTCTTTCTTCCTCTCATTTTTCCTTTTCATTCAGCTCATCATCGCTCTATTATCCATTGTTCCTCTCGTTAACGCCATTATCAATAATAATAAAACTCCACGAAGTATACAAATAAAACGAAGCGTAGTGAAAGTCGAGCTCGCGGTCTCGATTGGCTCGGTGAATGACGCTCTCGGTATATATCGCTTGACAGCTTCGCGTGATTTTTATTACCGGGGGCAGAGTGCGAATGTTGTCGTTGCGATAACAAGCCCTTTGTCTCGGTACGGCTCTCTACTTCACTCATCCTCCGGCAATGAATTCCCTCGCGAGTACGCGTCATCCCATTGGAAATGGGAGCAATTTTACTTTTCCTCAAGATCGCTTAAGTTTCTATGCCAATGACTTATGAATGCGCATGTACGGTTGCGCCGGTTGTGCGGTTGTTGTGTTGTTTGATTGAGAATCAAAGAGACGTATTCGAGACCTCTATTAACATGTTATGCGGTGCTCGTTTATGTACTCTTAATGATTCTTGGTATTTCAATAAAACATTAACGATTTCCTCGAAGACAGTATTGTTTATCAGTAAGAAAAAAAAAACATTTTAATTGGCCCCTTCAGTGATATTATAAAAATGAATTTAGATACTGCCGAGATGAAAATTACCACCGCAACCGAGAATCAAACGTCGAACCAATTACGCGATTCATATTCGATGAGAACGCGAAGTTCGCGGAAATAATATTGAAAAAAAGGAGGCCGCTGCGTCACCGGATTTTTTCGTGGGTTGCGAAGCGCAGGAAGTCGATTTCTCACCCCCGCAGCCTCGGCGATACCTAATGCTCGACAGGAATGAGGGGGCCCCCTCGTATCCGTTCAGAGACATCGTCGTTATCGCGTGTGCCTCTCGCGTTTCTCTTTCTGTACAGTATACGAATCGTTGCAACGACGAACAAGCAGAAATTGAGAGCATATCCCGAGCCCCGCGATGCACCGGATGCAAGGACGCGAGCATCGTTTTCATAACGTTTTTCGTATCATTTTTTTTTTCTTTCTTACACATAATCGATTTATTTTGCTTGCTGGATCGTCATTAGAATAATTAATTAATCGTTGTCAATTATTTTATTACTGTGTATTGGTGTATTTTTTTCCATTAAAAAAAATGCAATTTTACAGTGACAATAAAAATACGATGCCATAGTCGTTCCGCGGGGCATATAACGAATACTCACAGATTTTTAACATTTTCACAACATTTTTCGATTTTTTTTTTTACAACCGATCCGTCGATTTATGTTGTTGATTCGACTAGTCGTTCGAATAATGAATTTCAACTAATTTTTATCAATAATGAAAAAAAAAAGTCCCAGTGAATGATAAAAACGGGATGCCGTAATCGTTCTGCGGCGCATATAACGAATACATAAAAATTATGCGGGAAGTAACGACCTCGAGAGTATGTCCGTACTGGTGTTCTTACTATGCTACACTCGGCTACCCGGAGGATCAATGCCAAAGGCATAGAACGCGATAATTGTCATTAACGCCCACGACCCACGATTGTCATAACTCGATGCGCGAAGCTGGAAGGAACTTTAAGAGCGGCAAATAGAATAGAACAGAGCTGCAGTCTAGGCGAGTGATGACTCCTACGGTCATTTTTGCTGGTACTGGAAGCAACGCTTCGTTTTGTCGGCTTGCACAAGCTCCGGAGGCCGGTGGGTTTGATCCGAAGCAGTGGCTTGCGAAAGCTCGAGGCCACTTATGTAGCAGTCGCGAGAACGGAACTTGACGTCACCTACCCGCTACTGGTGTCCTTTCAGTTAGCTGTGTCGAGTTGCCCGAAGCAGAAGGACGTAATTAGCGACGCAGGAACGCTTGTAACGACGTCGGAATACGCCCTTTCGTTTCTTACCCGTCGCAAAAAACGGAATATAAAAATGAATGAAAAAAATTAAAAAATGAAACGGATAGAGAACAGCAGACTCTGTTAATCAATGTCCTGTTACGTGTATTCTGTGTACACGAGAGCTGTGGTCGTATACTGTGCTCTGATGAAGCAAATACACTCAAAGATCGCTGGAGAGACGCATGGCTCGTAAAGTTGTTTGCCTCTCGCAGACTGATGAGCGTTAATGAAAGGGGGGCCTAACAGCCGCGACGATTCGTCATGTCCCATAACGGACGATTTGCATCGCCTGAGATAAGAGATACCGCGCATACTGTGTTTCTCTTTTAAGTCCAATTATTACATTTTTTTTCGCGTTCTTACTTCATCGTGATACAAGGACCTGCTACAACGATGTGCTACTTCGTTAAATCCATATCGGTGGATTTGAAAATTAGTAACATTAACATTAACATTAACATTAACATTAACATTAACATTAACATTAACATTAACATTAACATTAACATTAACATTAACATTAACATTAACATTAACATTAACATTAACATTAACATTAACATTAACATTAACATTAACATTAACATTAACTTTAACATTAACATTAACATTAACATTAACATTAACATTAACATTAACATTAACATTAACATTAACATTAACATTAACATTAACATTAACATTAACATTAACATTAACATTAACATTAACATTAACATTAACATTAACATTAACATTAACATTAACATTAACATTAACATTAACATTAACATTAACATTAACATTAACATTAACATTAACATTAACATTAACATTAACATTAACATTAACATTAACATTAACATTAACATTAACATTAACATTAACATTAACATTAACATTAACATTAACATTAACATTAACATTAACATTAACATTAACATTAACATTAACATTAACATTAACATTAACATTAACATTAACATTAACATTAACATTAACATTAACATTAACATTAACATTAACATTAACATTAACATTAACATTAACATTAACATTAACATTAACATTAACATTAACATTAACATTAACATTAACATTAACATTAACATTAACATTAACATTAACATTAACATTAACATTAACATTAACATTAACATTAACATTAACATTAACATTAACATTAACATTAACATTAACATTAACATTAACATTAACATTAACATTAACATTAACATTAACATTAACATTAACATTAACATTAACATTAACATTAACATTAACATTAACATTAACATTAACATTAACATTAACATTAACATTAACATTAACATTAACATTAACATTAACATTAACATTAACATTAACATTCAGACTGAGTGCGAATGCTGTACTTGGGCCATTATTGATAATACAAATACAATTGTGTTTTGTTTTCTATTTGATTTGTTCAATGAAATTCACTTGCTAGATCCGGTTGTGCGGGTAACTATACTATGTTGCGGTCGCGGGCTATAACAATAAGTCTATTATCATTCATTATTATTACTACTCAGCGAAATTCCTAAATATGCGGAACTTTGTACGAAGTGTTACAGATCGTTAGGTGTACGCATGAGCTTTCATTTGTAATTGTCAGTACAATTGACGCACGATTATGGTCCCGACGGATTGTTCGATTCAATTGGAACTATTATAAAATAGAGCTCAAGAAATCGACCAACCCGCGCGATCGCGTTCTCAATCTCGGACGAACTCATCACAGCAAAGACGAGGAATGTCTGCCCGAGGATGCGGAAGATTTGCTCTTCCCACGTATCGTTGCGCGAGTTTACATTTTTTTTTTCATTTTTTTTTTCGTCTTCTTTTAAATCATTCGCCGCGTCGGAGAGGCCGACAACGACCGCGACCCGAGCCCGCTGACCGAATTTCCACATCGCAACGGAGAAGTTCGGATAATCGCTTTTGATAATAGACAGTAGTACTATGAATCTATGTAGAGCGCGTATCCGGAGCTTATGCTTTCGAAATTATAGAATGAAGAAAAACGAGAGAAAAATAAAAACAGTTGAATGTTTCCTCCGTAGCGTGAATGGAACCACACATGGTCAACCGATAGTATTTGGGGGCCACAATTATAGCACGTGCCCACCCACATGTATGTTCTCATTTATATTATGTTTATGTTATGTTCAGTATAATGATGATCGAAACACCAGTGATTTTGAACTGTTACGAAAGTCTTCGGGTAATCGCGTCCGGGTTTTTTTTTATTACTCACAGATTCGTTTTTTTTTCACGTTGCTCGAGTTAATGACAAAGCTGGGCGCGCGACGCGGGACGCGAGGCTCATTCGCTCACCCGATTTCTTCCCATAGACTTTTTTTTACGTTTTTTTTTCTCCTTTCCTCTTCGAACGTTTAACCAACTGGCATTTTAATCGCTCGCGTTGCAAACGTTCACGGACTGACGCGAACGGTACGGTAGAAACATCTTCGCCTTCGATATCGAGAGAAGAAAATGAATTTAAAAAATGTAAAAAAAAAGCTCGGAGAATCGGTTACTCTAATCATCGTGGTAAAAGAAGAAGTTACGAGCGGTGACGTGATCTCGGACGCTTCTCGTAATTTCCTCGGATTGCGAAATCATGAATTCGCGATTTTAGGCTCCCTGTCTTTAACCCGGACGCAGTTCTCTTTGAATTATCGGCGAAAAAAAAAAAGAAAAAAAAAAAAGATGTTCGGGTCTGGATGTTAGCCGAGCTTTTGCATGAAATCGCCAACCGGAAATTTCGTCCAAAGCAACGATAATAAACCGATGTTTTTCGAGCTCGTAAAATAATGTAGTGCAACGGTACCCAATACCGTGAATTCTATCTCGCGGTGTGTATGTGTTCTCGCGAGCATTAACTTTCCAGCTGCGGCCCTGTCATCGGTCCGTTGAATTTAAAGCCCCACCGTTAGCTTTTAAAATTCTAAGACGGCTCTATACCGTCCCGTCGAAGACGATTTCATCAACTCATGGGTTCTACGAAGAAACTTCGTTTTCTGCATCCTATTTTTAATTCTTTCGTTCTCTGAACGTTTCACCGTGCACGGTGGACTGAAAAACCCGTCGATAGATATACACCGCGAGGGGGTGGGGGGGCGACAATGTAATTTTTTTTCGAAAGATTCACAGCACCCGAGAAGTCTGCACACTCGTTTGAAGTACCCAGAGTTGTGGAAGGCTAAACACACGGGTGTTCGTGTGTTTGCGCGTAGCGGTATACACGTCCCGAATTTGTAAGCTGTGAAAATAGTATGTTGCTTGTTTAGTTACCCGATAGCCTTTTTCACCAGTTCCGCCGTATTCGCCGCCGGCTCCTTTCTCGCCCTTCGGTCCAAGCGGTCCATCCGGTCCAATCTCACCGGGGGGTCCCTCGGGTCCTTGGGGTCCTGGCACTCCCAGTACGCCTGGAATTCCCTTTATTCCCGTACAGTTGCATTTGTACGAGTCGTTGCAGACCTGTAACAGTATTAAAAGAAAAATGAAAATCACGTGTTTAAAATTTTGATTGAAATCATTGGTGATCAGTAATAAAAAAAAAAACCATTCATATAAATTACCGAAAGAAATAGTTCGTGAAAGTTCGAGAAAAAGATCATTGCTTTCAAGTATCGAAATAAATCTTTTGCGAACGGTAATGAAAAAAATCGTTGCTTTAAACTATCAATGGAAATCATTCATAAACGGTATTGAAAACAACTATTGATTTAAACTACTAAAAGAAATCATTTGTGAAGAGTAAAGAAAAAAATCATTGCTTTGAATTAGCGAAAGAAATAATTCGTGGTCGAAAACTAAAAAAATCACTGGTTAACACTACCAAAAGTAATTTGTCGTGACGAGTCAGGCAAAGATCATTAGTCCAATCTGCCAAAAGAAATCATTCGCGGACCGTAGAGCGAAAAGTCATTGGGGTAAACTATCGAAAGAGATCATTCGTCAAGAAAAAAAAGAATAAAATAAAATACGTCGAGTGTTTCGAGGAGCTTATACCGAGTATCCGGCTTTTATTCCAGAAAGCTAATTATAAACGTAGTATATAAGGGGAACACGGCATAAGTTCTATTTCGAAATGGAGGCTGATGGCCGATCGGTGTTCGCGGTGGTGCACTCGAGCCCCGCGAGGCATTCCGACGAGCTACCGTCATCAATATGTTGCCCTTTGACATCATCCACCTTTCTCTGCGTTAACATTCGTAACACCCACATTTCTTTATTTAAAACTCGTATACATTATCCATTTAATCGTCAAATTAATAACTTGATATATGACTCGACAAAATAACTTCTGCTATCATATAGCAGAAGTTATTTTTTGAGCGAGAAATTCAATTCGTAGAATTTAATATACTACATGCACGGTTTCGCTCCCTTAATACTTCGCTTTGATATTATTCCGCGTAAAATTCAATTCCTTTTTTTATAAAAAAAAAGAAATCAAATGTTTTATACTCTATTCCGAGACGTAACGTATTTTTTTCCATCCCCGAATCGTTAATCAAATCATCTCGCGCGTGTCGATCTCGATTCGTCTTGTCAGCTCCCTCCCCGTACACGGTGATTTCTCTTTGGAGTCTTATTCGCGGCGGCGTCTCGTTCCTTCATCTCCGCGGCAAGCGATCGTGAACGTGATGACGCAACGATTGCAACGCCGGCCTCAAAAACCCCTCTCCCCTTTCTAACCGATATGTGCGGTTACCAGAGAGAATTGTTACTATATGCGTGTGTGACATAATTCCCCGCGTTTCGCGCATACGCGCAATAAATCCAATTGGGAATTAAATAAGACGGTAGGATCATTTCTCGCTCGCTCTTGACTTCATGTCCGTTGCACACATTGCTATTATTAGGTTTCTTCGATCTTCTTGAGCGGAAAAAAAGAAAAAAAAATGTTTCGCTAATCTGAAAGAACGGGCTAATGACGACTCTGTCGTCTCGATTATTTATCGATCCCGAGAGGTCAGTCCCGTTGCGACCGTTCTCATATCTCGCTATCGCTATCTCGCTAATATATCGACTTTTATACAACGAGAATTCTCGATTTTATTCGTAACGCGTTAATAACAATACACCGTGCGTATTGTCGCGATGACAGCATCGGTTTGAAAATAGACATGAAAACACGACGAGAAACGGATAAATGTATAGTATAAGAAAAAAAATATAAAAAATAAAAAAAAGGGCGCTATGTAGTTTACGCGGCAGGGAGATAAAATTAAAACGTTCCGTGCTTCCTTCGCTCTTGTCTCTCGGAAGTTTGCCTTAAGTTCGAAGAATTTTTTTTTTTTTATGCTTCTTCGAGCGATGAAGAAATTTTCAAGGGGGGAAGACATAAACTATGTTGGATGATGCACACACGCGACATGCGACTCTTGGCTCTTCTCGCGTTAAATCTCTAAATATTTAGAGCATTCGAAGGGGTTTTTTGAACCCGGTCGCGCGCGATTCTTGGTTTCGAGACTAACTACTCTCCACAGCCTCAGGCGCCGGAGAAAAGTTACGGTCAACCCTATATACCACACACCACACACCACACATATGTTGCATCGATTTAATACCACACATGGGTCTGAGAGACCCCATGTCTTTATCGTGGTTAAACTTTCAATAAAAAAACATTAAATTATCATGAATTGTTATTTCATATTGTTTATAAATAAATTGTTATTTATAGTAATTCATTTATTCTTGATATAAGTTATTATTAACATATTTTAAGTAAATGTATATACATTTTTAAAAAATCAATTTTTTTACGTATATGATAATATCGATATAGCAAAAATTAGGGAAGATACACGGTATTAAATGAGATCTAAATCGACAACGTTAAAACAAATTCAAGATTACTTTTAATCAACTCGTATCCAAAATCTCCATGTGTGGTGTTCGAGGGCTAAAAATTTTCATCGCATGCCATTCTCGCCTATTATACGAATTCCCTTGGAGTCCGCAATGCGACTCTCGTCGCGCGAGCAACGACTTCCTCGTGTTTTCCTTCTCCGCGCAAGAATATCGAAGGCGAAGCACGGGGAACGAAGCTTATCCATTTCTTGAATGGGAATAATGACCCTCGGGCGTCGAGCGTTGCAGGTTTAATGAAAACAATTGTTTAACAACACTCAAGGAGGGCAGGAGAGACGTAGCGAACCGGCGCCTTGGCTTCATTCTTATCGCTCGCACTCTCCGCTCAGTCGGTCCATTGTCCCTTGTAATTAGTTATACGCTGCACAGCCGTATTCGCGATATACTATATTATAACCGAACGAACAGCGTCGATAAATATCCGCTAACTCCCTGTATGACCCTTTCTTCAAAGTTACGTTCGTCATTGAATAAGCGTCGAGTGGTCATCGAGCGCGAAATAATGAATATATATATTTTTATTAACACAACAATTGTAGAATTTTTAATGCTTGACGAAAAAAAAAAGTTCGAGTATGCAAAATTAATTTATTTGTCGTCGAAAAAAAATTACTCATTTAACTGAACGATGAGATTAGTCTTGAAGTGGATATTTGTTTATTATTACGACAATTATTTCGTTCCCATCGAAATCCATCGTAGTATCTCGTAGGCTAAAATCTGTATTCGACAAATTCAACAGATAAATAAACCAAACTTGAAAATTAAATTTTTCAAATAAACAATTCGACAGATTGAAACGACATTTTTTTCATCGTATTTTCGTAATATCTCTTGTGATAATATTCTTAACGCAGCCCCATAATTCGATAGATTCGAATTTTTTCTTCACTTATTTCATTTTCCTATTTCTCTTGTACGTTAATAAAATTTACATAAAATATCAAACAATTGATAACGACATTTTTCCATTTTTTTTGTTTCTTCCGTCGAAAAGAAAAAAATTAGCAACGAATGTAAGATTCTCGAGATTGCGGGGGAAACGAGCGGAGTCGTGACGTTTGACTTTCAGGGTCGAGTTGCGAACATGTGCCGCGAATAGCGGGCCCACGTTACAGGATCGGCGAGGATGAGAGCAGAGATAGAGTCTGAAGCGTGCACCGGTTGTGCCTCCGAAGCCAACGGGGCACTCACCAAAGGCACGAAGGTAAGAGGTAAAAGAAGCAAAAAGGCAGAGAGGCAAAGAAGAAGCCGAGAAGAATAAGACAAAGAAGACAGCAGAGGGGAGAAGGAGGAGGGAAGTAAAATAAGAAGCTGCAGACTTCTTGACGGTAGGATAGGTATATCTGCATAACATGCAGTAATATTAAGCGTCCTCGACCGGATGACGACGTTCCAACGGAATTGTGTCTCAACGGAGACTGTAGGCTGTGCGCAAGTAAAACAGTACACCACAGGTATACAAAACGACCATTGTAATATGTTTTCTATAACGTTGACTCTCTCGTTCACTTCGTTTCTTTTTCTTCGTCTATACATCATCGGTTTCTTTCGTCTGGACTACAGTAAGCCGAGACGATATTGTATACATATATACATGCGCTTGTAATAAAGCGAGTTTGCTTCACTCGACGGGCGAATCTTGGAAACCTCTTGTCCGCGGATATTAAGCATTGACCCCTATAAACTATAGCAAGTTATACGGTTCAGCGTCGAACGTTGTGCTAATATTGGTCAATTGCTTCATACTCTCCGCGAGCTATGAGCTTATATTTAATAATAAAATAATCGACACAAATACATGACCATACAGATAACGATAGTTATTACGGTTATTACGGATAACGTGTTTACTTTCTTACACCGGAACTTCGGCTACTGTAGCATTGATCTTTGATATTACTAGGAAAACCCTGAAATACGTGATCTTTGAAACTCCGGTGCGGTAAAAATAATAAATAAAAAACAAAATTATGAGTAGCCAACGGGTACATCTCGTAGATCCGAGGGGGTCAAATGTCGCGGCTTATATAGCGATTGTGCGTTGCGTGCACGCGTTAGAACCGAGTCAGCGGATTCCGGTAGTGTAATAACAGATCTTCGGCGCTACGGAGATCCAAGCTCCGCACTTTCGACGTGCCGTTGCGACAAAATGTTGAAAAAACAACCGAAAAAAATCAATTTTTTTTTTTCGTGCAAACACCGAGTACGAAAGAGTCGACTTTGTCGTCTCTCCTGACTCTGTCGGGTTCTGATTCCGTCGCTTTTACGAATCGCTTGAAATATTGACCTATTGAACTACGAAGCGCCGCGTTTCTGATAATTTTATTATACTCTCTGCCGCGGCCTGCGTGCGCGTTTCGTAAGCGATTGCGTTTACCCTTAATTCCGTGTAAGATGTTACAAGGAAACCTCGCTGAGAGAGATGAAACATCGAGTACACAAACCAGCGATATTAAACACCGTACAATACGAGAATCGATTGTCGAACGGAAAAACAACGTCGCCAGAAATAATGAAGCAATTAATATTACGAGTTTGATGAGAAAAAATATTTTAATATCGAAATAATACTTTATTCGCAATATTGAAATGTATTATTTAAAAATGATTAAAAATGAATTTATTTTTATTTATTCAGTTACCATTTTTGATACTTGACTTGACGTTGACGTCAAAAGGGTTGTACCCTTTATACGAACATAGGCCCTTGTGATCTCATTTTAAGCGTAGATTATCTTAACGAGCGGTAACCGAGTTAGTGATTCGTAGCACCCCGAGGCTGTTGAAAAAAGCGCGGGCGCGATGCGTGTCCGGTTCCGCGAAAGCATCTCCCGCTTCCCTTCTAACACACATTTTTAATTTTGGATACGCAATCGTTATCGAATCGACAAGAAGTCACGGCAACTCTTGGCGATAAACTCGCCTCCCCGTTAATTTTTTTTTATTTTCAGTGAATTCGGAGCTCTTTTTTGTTTTTGTAGGATCTCTATTACCGAGAAGAGAGAATGAGTTCAAGTCGTTAATGGGTTATCGTTGGCCAGCAGGCGAGGCAGGCAAACATACTCATGCCTCTCTGCCCACCCATCGATCCTCTCTCTACGATAATTCCTTATCGCTATGTTTTGACTCAAAAAAAAAAAAGAACAACTAGACGTCTTTCAAGCGTTTCCATTCATCATTCCTCTCGAGTCATTTTTCTATTAACGATCGTCGCAAAGTCCGTGTAGGTTTAATATTTGCCTTGTTAATTTTTTTTTTTTAGTATTAAGTAAGAGTCGTCGAACGTTCCTACGTTGAAAAAACGGCTGTCTGAAACATAGTCTTAGCATTTGTTAAGACTTAGTGACTGAGAACCAATAGTACAGCAAAAATTACTATTCGTTTATTATTGCGAACTATATTTTAGAACCCAATTTTCAGCGTGTACCGATCGGGCATCGAAGTCGCTGAGGATGGTACGCTATCGAGTTCAGCAAACGGGACCGAAGCACCGGTGACTTCAATGATCCACGTCCGGAAGATCCACTAATAAATATGACTCTAAATTTAATACACCCAGAAATGTTTAAATTTCTAACACGGTACATTAATAAAAAAAATGCCAATATTCTGTACTGTACATTCTATAATATTTCGTAAAATTTGTAGAATAAATTGAGATAAAATCAATAAATTGCTCGTTAAATTGAAATGAATTATTAAAATCACGGTGCACATTTTGTCAAATTTAACACACGTTTTGTTTATAAAGTCTTTCAATACCGGCAGATTGATTACCATTTAGAAATTTTTAATTGTTAGTCACAGAGATTGTAATTAAAGAAAAATGTTGAGTTATAAAATAAATGTATCAAGAGCTGAGAAACAGAAGAGGGCATTGTACTACATTTTATGCATTAAACGGTATATCATACATTGCGCCGTTATTCAACAGTAAATATACTCAATCCGAGCTAAAAAAAAAAATTAATCAATTTAAAAAAATCGTCTCCCTCATCGCCGTGTAATTAATAATCATTAAATACATGTGCAATATACATTGCCACGTGGCGATGACAATCCCCAAGATATTCACGGAACAGAGAAACGGGGGGTAGTGGGTCAATATAGAATAAACTCTCGATGACGATGTAGTTCGATGACCAACGTTCTTATTCAATAGTGACGTCACGCTTGTTACTACACATGTATACATATATATACGTAATCACGATAGAAGTAACATACTCTCCGTGTTGTATGGAGCGCAAAAAAAAAAGAAAAGAAAAAAATTTCGGAAAAGTTTTATTCATATCGAGAAATGAAGAAGCGGCGGTATAATTAGTACGAACACGTGTGGGTGGATAGGATGAGTGACGTGAACTCAAGGTTACCTGTCCGTCAGACGGGACCACCTACGTGCACGTCACACATACACACACACACACACACACACACACACACACACACACGAACGCACACGCATACACGAGATAAGTAATTAACTTTTTAAAAATTGTTTCTTTTTTTTATCAAAGTACAACACTTTTTTTTTAGTTAAATCATTTTAAAAAGTTGATAAAAATGTTGAAGTTTTTTTTACTTACCGCGGTATTGACGCGCCAAGGGCACAATGCAACAAGGATTATAATGCCAAGGACGCAATTGGTGCTCGGCAAGAGAAAGATCCTCGCCTTGCCAAGACCGCAGGAGGTGAAAAAACCACCCCTGGGCCCCATCCTTCTGACGTGCTCCTCTCCCTTCCGCTGCCTTTTTCGGTCGGCTTTACTCCGGCTTCCAAAACAAATTTGCACTTCTTTCTTCTCGTCGTTTAATTTTCTGTATAATTTATTTATTTTTATTTAGTATTTCTTCCGCACGTATTGTTGCTGCTTCGTCGTTAACGAAGTGTCTACTCGTTCAACGCGACGTAAGTGAGTTCTTCTCAACTACACGACACCGTCGTCGCATCGTCTTTCGTTTTCGTCAAATAAAAAAAAAAAACTTTATCGTAAAAATAATTCACGATAAAATGTAGAAAAATAAAAAAAATTTTTTTTAGAAGAAGAAATACAAAATATTACGAACGACCCCCTTGGATTGTTGAAATATTATATTTGCCGGTTGCAAAGCCGCGGCGAGTGGCCGGTCTTGCTCTCGCCTGGGTTTTCGTTCGCGGAGAAAACGTTCCCCGGTTACGGGTTAACTCCACGGCTCCGCCGACTCCCTTCGTTGCGTTGCGCTTTTTCTCTCTCTCCTTTTGGACTTCGTGCGTTTCTCTTCGCGTTTCTCCTTCTCTCAGAGCCGCGGCGGGCTCGCGTTGCGCGCAACGAAAGCGCGGTCTGCCTCTCCGCTTCCGGAGCCGAACGAATTCGGTATCCTTGCGCCAACAGTGATACGGTTTTGTGGCACGGGTTCCTCTCTCCTCGTAGCGCAGCACGACGAAGACGACGACGATGATGATGATGATGATGATGCTGCCCGGTGGGTCGAAGCCGCCCCGCTGCTCGGGCGACGTGCGCGCTTTGGTATTATATCAGGGCGTGTGTATTACGAGGCCCGCGAGGATAGCCCCGTCCGGCAAAGACCGCGCAACACTCACGGGGAGATGCGCGGTTTTCGAACTGGCGACCGCACGTCGCACCAAGGCGGCGGGACACGTCCGGCGAACGGAGTCTGGCCCACTGATCGAGCGCAGGCCTTCCTCGCCTCGTTGGCTCGGGCTCTGGTAACGTAACCGCCGCGCACAACACGGGGCCACACTTCTCGCGAGAGTATTATACTTCAACGGGCCGGGGCACACTCGCGAGGAGCAAACACCTCCGAACTGTTGCTCCGTTATCGGCGGAAAAAAATTCAACAAAACAATCGAGAACGAGTTAAAAAATTAAACTGAAATACGTAAAAAAAAAAAAAATACGAATATACGAATAAATAAAAGAAAATAAAAATTATAGTGGACGAGAGGAGTTTCGTAAGGTTCCGCGGTGATTTCCCCCGACAAGAGGGAAGAGGAGAGGAAAACGCACAGAGGCCGAAGTGGAGGAGGTCGTTGTGGAGGTGGTTGGGTCCAAGCGCAACAACAGAACGTCGACGACGGACGAAGAAGAAGAAGAGGACCGCGGAGGCTGGAGGTAGTGGTAGTAGTAGTGGAGGAAGAGGAAGAAGACAGCAGCAGCAGCGGCCCAGCAGCCGCAGCAACGATCGTGCCGATCTCTCGATCCTTTCGGCGGAGGAATTCTAGCTGGCGTGGCTCGTGACCGCCTCCACCTTCCCTCCGAGTTCATTCAGAGCCCTCCCTGGATGGGACGGTTCACACACGACTCTTCGGTGCCGGCCGCGCGATATTTTCCGTGTCTCTCTCTCGGCTCTACGGGTTAACCGATTGCTTCAACATTTAACTCGTACTTTTCGTTCACTCTTGGTTTTTAACGCTTCGCGCGCACAGCGCGATAAAGTTTATTTGGGAAAAAAAGAAAAACACTTCGCGAGCCTAGCAGGAAAGCTTGGCTGTGGCTCCGACTCCCTTACACCCGGGGGAGGAAATAGGGTGCCATGCCGACCCGGTCGGCATTCCGGTGAGTCCCTTATCCTTTTACAATTTTTTTTTATTTTTATTTTTTCACGCTCTATCTTTTTTTTGCTTTTCACCTTCAAACTCTTCACACTCATTCTTTTTTATTACTAATTGTTATACATGGTATCATTTTTTTTTTTTCACTCGAAAATTATTTACCAAATTATTTGCCCCTGTGAATTTGTCAATGGTATTTATCCGTTGGATCGAGCCTTCCTACGAGACGGAATCCAACGCGCGGCTAGTCGAGCCAAGCAAAAGTCGCGATCTATCCCCCGCGGACTCTCTCACCTCGATACGCGAGCGTCTTCAAGGACGAGGCCCCGGCGGCTCCCCTACGAGGGGAGATACCCGCGATCGCGTTCGAGTAGGCGAGTCACTTTCGAAACGCTTGGCCAAAGTGTTCCTGGAAGGGCTCCTTAAAGGATACCGCGACGTTTTGTTTTTTTTCATCCTCTTCATCTTTTTCTTATTCTTCTTCCACGTTCATTTCTTCACATGCTTTGGACCACCGATTGCCGGAGTTCTCCTTCCACTCCCCTTTGCATTGCCTTTATTACTTCGTTTTCTTCGGCCCGTCCTTTCGGGGATTGGCTTCGGAAGTCTCCAGCGCAAGGCGATCCGTCGGCAAACGGCATATCTACTCATTCTTCCGACGCATTCTCTTTTATTCATAAGTCTTTCGCGAATTTTGATTGTCGTACCGATAATCATTCAATGTTATTCACTTGCAATTCGATTGAAACGATAATTGGTTATTTTATCGCAATTAAAAAATCAACGCAATGTTCTTTTTATTACAGATTCGTCGCATCCGTGGTCTGCCTGACCGTCGTTGTATCAGGGGTAAGTTAATACTATTAAGTTTCATTTTATAATTTTTTTTTAACGTTATAATTACCTGCGGTGTGTGCGCGAGTGTTTATATATGTATGTACGTAAAGCGCATGTGAGTGTCCGGTGCACCGTTCAGCGGAATCCGAGTTAGGAATCACGTTCGCTCATGGGAAGTCGCGTGCTTCTCGCATTTCCGTCACTTTTCGCTTCCACGACGGATCGCCCGAGACACCGCAAATCGCGGGAACGTTGGAGAAGGGGAAAGCGGTCCGTGGGCCGTGCGCAACGTTGCGCTCGATACGTAAACGAAAAAAAAAAAAAATAGGAGAAAAAAAGGAATATGCTAGTGTCAGCGTTTCCGTTTCGCGGCAACGCATTCAGGGACGAACAAGCTAACGTCTTCCGGTTTTCCCGCGAGACAGATAACACAAGCCCCACCCCTACTCTCGTTTCTTCTTCGCGATTTATCCGTTCCCCACTGTTTTACGATTTAACGTATAAATCGTGTAACTCAAATCGCCAATGCAACAATCTCTTAAATTTTTTCAATTTTAAAAAATGTCTTTTATCTTTTTTCGGACGCTCACACATTCCTTAGCGAACGGGAGTGCACGAGTGACGACAAAAGTTTTTTGGGTACGCGGTGGCCCCTGAGAGCGAGCGCGTGGGCTCTCTTTATAAACACGCGACCTGCAACCCATGTGGCTGCCAGACGACGACGAGATTCTCTCTCGATGCTTTCGCTTTGAGAAAAAAAAATGTTGCCGTCTCCGGCCCTTCGGAGTTTAAGGGCCTTTAAGCCAATCGGTCGAGAGTTGCAAGAGTGCACATGGATATGTTGGAGGGGGGTAGACTACCTGTTCTCTGATTTCTGCCACTCTGATTCGTATTTTATCGTTTGTTAGAAAAACAAAACAAAAAAAAAGCGCCCACGACATATGCAAGAATGTTTTTAACACCGTTTCCTGGAATCATATAACGAGAACTACGAGAGCCTACTTTCCATTGATTTCCATCAGACGAAAAAAATCTCATAGAGCCGTGCTGCCTCGTCAAAGTCGATCGTGTGGGACGATGTTATAGTAAAGCTCGGGGATCGAAACGGGTCCGCCTACGGTTGTTTGCGAGCGGCGCTTATTCACGCGAGTTTGCGTTAGTGTCAGCGCTTTAACGTTGGCCAGCAGGCAATATGCATTCAGGACTTTCGTTCGTATTTGGCTCGTGAACCAAAAATAGTTTACTGCCGGTCGAGATCGGTGGCCGGTTCGCAGGATTCCGCGTGATACTGTGTCGAAGCTTCGCCGCGGGTTACCGAGGAGTTAGAGACGGAAATTAATTTACCGAGCGCTTACGCGTGGATTAAGAACGACCCCGTGTTCTACCGATTGAGGCTCAATGAATAAGCGCGCGTCGGCAGCGCTCACGGATCCGCGCTCATCGTTGACAGAGTGCCGGAGTGAGATACGCTGCGGTAAAACACGAAGATGACGATGATTACACGAGTGGCGGGGGAAGAGAAGCACGGAGGGCGTGCAAACGGTTTCACTCGCGTTTTCCACAATAGACTCGATGAGACTCGGTCGTGTAGCGTTGCGCAATACCGCCGTATGATGTATAACACCACCGACCGAAGGCGGCGGGAAATATGATGTGTTTGATAAAAGGGACAATTCTTGAACCGTTACGAGAATGAAGAAAAAATAACGATAGCGAGCTATCTTGAAGCAAAATAGAATGATATCGGATTATAGAGCAATAACATTTTACTGCTCTTATTAATAGTTTCGGAAGGGGCAATCAAAATTTAATGAGTGATAAAAGAAGATGGCGAGATATCCAGAGGCAAAATGGAATTATTGTATCATAGAACAACACTTTTTTTATTATTCCAATTTACAATTTCGATAGTCGAAGAACGAAATTCAATGACGTATAAATAAAATAACAAGCTATCGCGAAATAAAATGAAATAATATAGTTTTATAATTCTAACAGCAGATTTCGATGAATCTATTTAAAAGTCTCCATGGTCGACAATCGGAATCGAATGATTGACAATAAAATCTCGACTTGCTCTTCCTTATTGAAGAATTTATAAAAAAATAAAGTTTAATAACTAAAGGATTATCAACTGTCGATTATTACAATTTATTGTAATTAAAAGTTTAAAAATGCTGTACAAATGTTTAGCATACCGAAGTGCAAAACAACATACACTGTTGTGACTAATTAGTTACAATGTGAAAACGAATTTTTATCTTTTAAAACTATAGTATCAATGCGCAAAGGCGCCAAAGTTTATTTAAAGCGCAATCGTCATCGCGCGTACACGCGCTCAACGCTTTGCGTATCAACTGATAACGCGGATTCATCGTTGAATATAAAAATGATAATCGAATGGCGTTCTAGATTTTACCCACAACATCTCGACAACGATTCGTCTTTTAAAATCCTTTACGTCATGTCGAATATGTCATGTTACGCAAGGTCTCGACCTTCCTGCCTGTGTCGCTTCTCTGCACGCGATCTGCGCATCCGTGTCATATCGATCATTACTTCGTATAATATACTGTGGACAGCGAGAATAATAAATACACGTGAGTTCCATAATTGTAACATAGAAATGAACACGCTCGGTTTTTTTATTATTTTTATGAAGGCTTGGAGGAGGGAGAAAGGGAGTGAAGTCTCGGGTCCACAAAGAATTCGTGACGCAACAAGTTTCCGAATCTTCCACCCGTGTTGCAAACGATAAGGGCTATCATTGTAGTACTTCCGGCCGACCCACGTGCCATTCCCCAAAGACAATGCACTATAGGAGATGTAATGCATTTTTTTTTAACATCTCGAACTACTTTCGTATTTAGTATTCAGTGGTATTCATAAGTAGTTTAATATTTAGCATTTTAGTTCAGTATTAATTGAGTTTTTAGATTAAAGTTAAGAGTTCTTGAGTTAATAGATTAAAAGTGTGCACCAGTTTCGAGCCGCAAGATTGCAATAATCAGGTTGTCGATTAAAATTAGCTCTTCTCGATAATGAATCGTGACCGAAAAAAAAAAAAAAAAAAAGAAAAAAAATGTTTCGTAAACCGAGTGAGACAAGGAAGGGTCGAGGGGTCAAGGGAATTGGAGTAAAGCTAATATAAGCGGCATTGCCACGAATTTGGCTCGTGTCAAAGATAATATAAAAAATTCGTTGAATCTTGGCGGATATTCTTCAACATTTGTATTATCTTTATCGCTCTCTACCCTCTCTATATCGTTTATGTATAAGAATCGTGCTGTTGAAAGAGAGGAAGCCGCCTATGTGCCGCGACCCAATTTAGCATTGACAGTGATGTCAGACGAATCTTTCATACCATGGACCATTGAAAAGCTTTCACAATTCGACAAGATATGAAAATCTGTTATTTTTTTTCTCCACTAGCAATACAACGGATCGGCGGATCCATGGAGGCAACAACAGCAACCACACAAGAGTCGAGGAGATATTAACGTTCGAGATGATGACACGAATGATGATGATCACTACAAAACACTCAGACCGGGCGAAGACCCTTGGGGAGAGTTCGGTACGTGATAACATACTCTACTCTACTCTTGTTTAATACTTTACCGAACAATTGCGTCGCGATAATCGCGATGATATTATAAAAACTAATAATTCATTAAAACTAATAACAGATTATGAAAATATTAATATTATTATAAAACATTAATTGTAATTGTTATTAATAATTACATTACTAATAATAATTGTTATTATAAATATTAGTATTATTATTAGTTAATTATGAAATGAAAAAAAATCAATTTGCAACTTTAGTTAATGCTGATCACTACGAAACACTCAGACCGGGGGAAGACCCTTGGGGAGAGTTCGGTACGTGATAACATACTCTACTCTCCTCTTGTTTAATCCTTTTCCGAGTAATTGTGTCGTGATAATCTCGATGATATTATAAAAATTAATCATTCATAAAAAATAATAACAGACTATTAAAATATTAATATTATTATAAAATATTAATTGTAATTGTTATTATAAATATGAATATGATTATTAGTTAATTATGAAATGAAAAAAAATGAAAAAAATGTGCAACTTTAGTTGATGATTATTATTTATTGATGATGTATTGAATGTCAATTAGATTCCTTGGAAGACGAACTTATACGAAATCTAACGCATCCAAACGAGCCGGAGACTCGCGTTGATGGAGAGAGGTATGATTCTCGTGGCTCTTCGGATCCGTACGGCGGTCATGGCTACGATTCGAGAACGGGTAGTGGCTCTCCATCCGGTCCAACCGGTACCGGAAGAGAAGACGAGCGACGCCCTGGCTGGCGCGACGATCACCGTTACAACACCGGTCAAGGATCGAATTATCCTTATGACCAAGAAGAACAGGAACGCGAGCGAGAGTATCAACAAGGTGGACGTTATGATGGTTACGGTGGATCGCAAACCTCCGGTGGCACGGGAAGTGGCTACAATGACGGAGGTCGAGGAGGTTATCCGGACGGCGGTCAAGGAAGCTACGATCGGCGAGGTGGTCAGAATTCATCGGGCACCTGGAACTACGGTTCGGCGGGTCAAGTAGGCGCTGGACAGGGAAGCTATGGCAGTCGCGATGGCTCCTCGGGACAAACAAGCGCAGGACAGGGAAACTATGGCGGCCGCGATGGTTCGTCGGGTCAGCGTTATCCTGGCTACGGACAACAAAATCAGGGTTCATACGATCGCGGATCGGAGAATTATCCAAGCAGCTACTCGGCCGTACCGATTCCCGGCGGAACACCACCGAGAAATTGCACTGGCGGCGGTTGCTGTGTACCGAAATGTTTTGCCGAGAAAGGATCTCGCGTATGTATATATCGATTAAAGATAATTGATAAAGATAATCTTCATGAAAGCAAAAGTGCTATTTTGAAGGTGTTACCTACGGTAAACTTTAACACGTGTTGAAAGAACAATGTTAATTTATTTGCTTTTCAGCCGCGGCTTCGAAATGACCTTTAGACCCTTTTCTTTTAGATAGATTAGAGACTAAATTCATTCGTTACGAATATAAAACAAAAAGTTTTAATACATTTTTTTAAAATTAAACTTGCATTGTTTTATTTTGATATTCGGTTTCAACATTTGAAACCTATCTTTTTCGATATTATTAAAGAAAGAAGGCTTTTTTTGTTTGATATATCAAAATGAGTTTCTTCTTCACTAACATCTAAGAAGAAATGCTTCAATAGTTCAAGATCGTTTCGAAAATGCAGCACGAAGGAGAATGAATGTTATCAATAGACGCAGGGATTTCAGCTAATAAAGATCTCATTTATTTTTAGAGTGTAGATGCGATTAATTATAGCGATGCTGATGTATGTAATGGAAAACGATTTTTTTTTACAAAAGGGACCCCCCGGTATTCTTGGACCCCACGGGCCGAAAGGACAGAGAGGTTTCCCTGGATCCGAAGGATTGTTAGGACCGAAAGGCGAGAAAGGCGATCCGGGTCCACAAGGGCCCCGCGGAACGAAAGGTGACAGAGTAAGTAATCCATCGATGTGTATTGTTCTCCATCAAATACCTATCTCTCGATGTATTCAAACGCACTGTCTGAAATTTCCTTTTATCTCGCAACTTTCTTTTTTCTTAATTTTTTTTTCAATAAAAAAACTCTCTCTCTGCCTTTTCTCTTTATTGAATGTGTGATGAAACAAAAAAATATATATTGACAAAACAACATGTTGGTTGAAACGGCGAACGGAATTTAAAAGTGATGCAGTGCAAAATAAGACGCGATACGAGTTTAAAAATAAATCATTGATTGTCTGAGTTACAGGCAGCAAATGAGATAACTCGCGTCATTCTCGAATTGAAGAAACTTTGGAATGTGCGCTGACATTTGTTTAATCTCTCGTAGGGTAAATTGGGAATGCCTGGATTCCCCGGTATCGATGGTATCCCAGGAGTTCAAGGACCCCCCGGATATCCAGGATTATCAGGTCGCGACGGTTGCAACGGTACAGACGTGAGTAAAATACAAACTTCTGCAGCAACTCCGAGAAAAACGAATTGGCCAGGGTAGTACGAGATAGAAACAAGCTGAGTGTAGCGGGAGGTGGGGCAAAATGGGACGCTTTAGCAATTCAGGGAGTTTTGTAGATTATCATTTATCCCATATAAAAAATAACGGAAGAATTTTTTAAAAGACAATTATCGAATAATAGTTTTATTTATCTGTATTCATATTTTTCGGGTCCATTTTATCCCGGACAATAAATGTTCTGTAGAATTTTATTGAATGTCGTTTCGAATATTTTTTTAGGCAAGCAATGACTGTAGCATAAAAAATGGCCATGATACTTTAAAATCGAACTTTTGAAACATTTTATTAATTTTATTGTTAGTCCATTTTGACCCACATTCCTCTGTACTATCTTATCGAATGAATTTTTCTTCTGTAACATGTGAAGTCAAACAAAGTTTCTGCGGTACTGAAAAGTTGTTTGTCCAACGATTGGTAGGGTGCTCCCGGATTGCATGGAAACCCTGGCGAACCAGGACCCAGAGGTTTGCGTGGTGTACCCGGTGGAAAAGGAGAGAAGGGTCAGCCGGCTTTCGCTGGTAACTTCAACGTCGGACAAAAAGGAGAGCCGGGTGGTGATGGTGTGAGAGGTCCGCCCGGATCGCCGGGTCCCCAAGGTCCATTTGGCCATCCAGGCCCAAAGGGCGATCGCGGAGGTTTCGTGAGTAACGATAATACGTTTGATAATAATTGTTCACCTAACCAATATCAGTTGTTAATAAAAAAATCTATTTACCAATACAAATTGTTTAATTTGTGAATGTGTTGCAGGGTCCGGCTGGCGCAATAGGACCAAAAGGAGAAAAGGGTAACCAGGGCATTAGTTTCCAGGGTGACAAGGGTAACAAAGGAAGCAAAGGTCAACCCGGACTGCCAGGAACTCCTGGACCGCAATTGCCGTTCGAGGGAACCACGACCATTGAGGGACTACCCGGTCCTGCCGGTGAAAAGGGAGACAAGGTTTGTAATCTACGAATGATCTATGGTTTATATTTTGATCTGTATTAGTTGACAACAAGCGCGGTATATATTCTATTTTCATTCTGCAGGGCGAGGGAGGTTTTGATGGGACTAAGGGTGAACCAGGATTCATCGGAGACGCTGGAGTTCCGGGAGCGTCTGGTATGAAAGGTGAAAAAGGACTTCCCGGTGCGCCCGGTATTCGAGTAAGTATCTTACACCGTATACTGATTAATTATTACGGAGAAGCAATGCACCTGAGACCAGTACACTCGTATTCGTAATAGATAATTCATATTTTTTCATTGTTGCTGCGACTTTAGGACAGTA
Organism: Buathra laborator; assembly: GCA_934046635.1. NCBI lineage: Eukaryota > Metazoa > Arthropoda > Insecta > Hymenoptera > Ichneumonidae > Buathra > Buathra laborator. Next base: position 1,734,561 of record OW203896.1, read on the forward strand.
TTGTGTTGGAAAGAAGCACTTCGTCATGTTTCAACTCTGTTCAGAGTCGTATTCAGATTTATTTTCTTAGTTTCATGCTTTTTATCTGATTATTTTTCATTCACTTAGATTTCATTCTTTGTGTTTGTTTTTGTTTCGGAATGAACATCGAGAATGATGTGTAGAAGATACAAAATATTACATAAAAAGGAAGAAACGAAAAATATAAACCTATAAAGCGGACTCTACAAGTCACACATATAAAGAGGTCATATAAATACAAGTTGATATAATAAAGGGCCGTTCTGAAATTAGGGTACCAAAAAAAAAAAAATAATAATTAGCGTTTGCGAACTTGACATTCAGAATAATTAAATTCATTAAATAAATTATTTGAATGCAAATAAAGAAATAATAAAAATAAAAACTCCGGATATTCGAATCAATAGTTCAGAGAAATTACCCTCATAATATGCCAATTAAAGAAAAAAACGAAGAATTTGACCGAAGCATTAGAAGTATTTTATATATGAAATTTGAAAAAGAATGGAATATTTTCGGAAATTTAATTCGTATGACAATGTTCTACAATTCAATGAAACTTTTGACTAATATATAATTTACAATTGATATAATGTTTCAATATTATGTAAATAAAATGCTTTAATCGCTTAATTCGCAATTTTTCAATATTATTGTTAACATTAATAGGGAAGGGATGGATTCTCCGGACCTCCGGGCCCAATAGGTCGCAAAGGAGATCGTGGTATGGATGGTCTCGATGGATTGGCTGGTCGTCCCGGCCGCAAAGGAGAACCCGGAAAAGATGGACCTACAGGTGTTAGCGGACTTCGAGGACCACCCGGACCTCCAGGCGTAAGTTTATATTGTATTGTATTGTATTGCATTCGTAAAATATCACCGTTGTTTTCGGCAGTTGCGAACGCTTCGGAGAATTTAAAAAGTAAAATTTGACCCCTGATGGCAAGAGACGCGAATGTTTATCGTCAAGCATGTAACCGAAGTGCGCGCTAATAAAAAAACAAATTAAAATGAATATGATTTTTTTTGCAGGGTGGCAAAGGACGTCCGGGTCCACCTGGACCCCAAGGACCACGAGGTTTGTGATACATTTATTTAATTAATTTTTATCGACGGAGAGTGAAATGAAGAGAGTATAACTCAAGTTCACGAAACTATTATAAGTAGGTGAATAAAATTGGTACACTGGAACCGGAACTGGACTGGTACTGGAAGCTTTTATGTATAAACAAGAACCTTAAATTTAATGGATAATAGTGTTGAGAAAGTAATGCTCCTCTGGGCTGACATTCAAATGAAATGATTGAATTAAAAGTACTTTTCCAATAAAATTTAAGTAAATTATTAAAAGTAAAGAATCGAGTACAGTTTTTAATATACCGTACATTAATTTTACATCACAATTGCTCATTAAATTTAATGCGTAAAAACTTCCAGCACTAAAATATTACATTTTCAGCAAATTTTTTTTGTAATGTTCTAGATGCCGAATGATGATTGATAAAACTAACTGAGAACAATTGATGAAATGAACTTGAATCATCATTACCGATACAAAATGTTACCCTTTCGATAAAAATATAACCATCATGATGTTTAGCTATGAATGTACCATTTCTTTGCTTAGTATAACCGTGTTTTCTTCAGGTTTTCCTGGACCAACGGGACCGCGGGGTAGTGATGGATATCCCGGTGAAACGGGCACAAGAGGACCGATTGGATTGCAAGGTGGTCCTGGACAGCCTGGCATCCCCGGAGCCGAAGGTGCTCCAGGCGACAAAGGCACGAAGGGAGAACCCGGTCTCACAGGATTCCCAGGTGAAGCCGGACCGCGCGGTTACGACGGTCCGGTAGGCCCCGCCGGTCCGCGAGGCTTCCCTGGTGATAAAGGACTTTCGATTGTCGTAAGTGTTCACCAGTGGTACAGCAAGTTAGCAAGTTATCTTTGTAGAAGAATATTCAGATGATCATTTTGTAATGTTTCTGTAATGTTTCAGGGAGCTAAAGGCATGGATGGATTGCCGGGAGTAGATGGCGACAAAGGGCAAAAAGGTGAAAGAGGATACGCCGGATCTCGAGGACGTCCTGGCGACTCTTTGGACGGAATTCCAGGATCACCGGGACAACCTGGTTTACCTGGCGAATTGGGACCTGCCGGTAGAGACGGACTGCCCGGATTGCAGGGTGAACCGGGTGAGAAAGGCGAGATTGGCGGTCGATGTCAAGATTGTTTGCCGGGACTTCGAGGCGCCAAAGGAGATCGAGGCTTGGACGGCAACCCCGGACAGACCGGCCCTCGTGGACCCCCCGGAGAACGGGGATATCCTGGTGAAGCTGGAGCTGATGGACTTCCTGGTCCGCTGGGACCTCCTGGAATTCGGGTGCGCATTCCGGTCTTTCGTAAAATTTTGTTACAACGATCGAAGCAAATATTTTAGTCGAATGATTAATAATTTGTGTTTTGTTCGAACAAAACAGGTTGTACTTGTCGCTTACATGTTTTTTTTTTTTTTCATTATTAAAAAGTGTAAAGTTGTAAAATTGTAGTACACGTGTAGTAAAAGTGTAGTAGAAGAGAAGAACCACCAGACTAGCATAATACATGAGGGACGAAAGCGAAATCTGGGATACATTCCCAGATATTCATAGATCGCATCCAGATAAATCGATGAGGGTCTATTAAAGTATGTTAAAAAATCCTAGATTTCGCTTTTGTCTCTTGATTATTATACTAGTCTGTGATAATTCTTAGTTTCTTCTCTCCATATAGAATCACTAGCGGCTGTTCGCTCTGACTTATTCGTTCCGATTATTACTTAATAGTCTCGCAGTGTAGTAGAGTTTTTCGTATTGACCTGTTTAGAATGATGGGTGCGCTATTGTTAACAATCGTGTTTATCGGTAACAGGGAAACGACGGAATGCCGGGAGCTCCAGGTCTAGAAGGTCAACGCGGAGCGGATGCGTTTATTTCTGAAAGTATGCTGAAGCTGGAAAAGGGAGAGCGAGGACCGCGCGGTGAGCCTGGGCGGCCTGGGCCGCAAGGACCCCTCGGTGCTCCAGGGTTGAAAGGCGATCGAGGACTCGCAGGATTCCCAGGAATGAAAGGAACTCCGGTAGGAACGATATAAATACAATTATCAGAGTCACAAATGAAGCATAAAATTTCTTACGTGCGATTTGTCGCTTGCTAATTCAGGGTGATCGAGGATTCCCTGGCCTGGACGGCACGCCTGGAAGACCCGGCACTCCTGGTCGCGAAGGAGAAAAAGGATCCAGTATCAAAGGAGAACCGGGTGTCGAAGGTAGACCTGGAAATCTTGGAGCAAAGGGTGATCCCGGAGCAAAGGGAGACAAGGGACCCGCCGGTAAGAAAGTTTTTTTGAAAGATCTGTTCTCTGTTCTCTATGAGCATTTGCCAATAATATTTTATTAAATTTTCCCGGAATAGGCCAATGCCCTCCGATAAATTATGCAAAGGTTCCCAAAGGAGATCGAGGAGCTCCAGGTGAGAAGGGAGAGCCAGGGCCACCGGGATACGACGGAATTGAGGGTGATCGGGGCTTGCAAGGCTTTTCTGTAAGTGGATTTCTAGCTATGGAAACGCCAAAAAACCGACTCATGAAAAACCTTGACACTTAGCAGTTACAAGATTTTTCTTTTAAAGAGTAACATCAAGGAGCACTAACGTGTAAAAATTCATAATTTTTTTTTTTTCATCTCCTTGTAACATATTAACGAGACCGTGAGCGATATATACAATACCTTACAAGTTACGTTATAAATTTTATCCAGCTGGTATATTGCGTAAAGTACAAAAAAAAAAGCTCATCATTTTTTTTTTTCTCTATTACAATAGAATGCATCAGAAATTAAGTACATTAACGTAAGTAATTTAATAATTTGTTACCAGGGACCCCCAGGCCCGATCGGACCAATTGGAGCGCCGGGCCCTGTCGGCCCCCGAGGATTGCCAGGACCGCGCGGAGATAAAGGAAATATCGGACCGATGGGTTTCCCTGGAGAACCTGGACGCGAAGGCCTCAGAGGAAAACCCGGTTATCCAGCACCAAAGGGAGAAAAAGGAGAACCTGGCTTATCCATGAAAGGACTTCAAGGCCTCACAGGACCTCCGGGTGACAAGGGAGAACATGGATTACCAGGACCACCGGGCAAAGATGGACCAATTGGTTACGCAGGATTGCCTGGATTCGCTGGCGAGAAGGGAGATATCGGTGAACCGGGAATAAACGGACTGCCAGGTGGCCCAGGAGAAAAGGGAGATACAGGACCAATCGGGCCCCCCGGACCGACTGGCATAACTGGCACGCCTGGAGCAGACGGCAGCAAAGGAGAGCCAGGATTGACTGGCGAAGCAGGCAGAGCGGGACTTCCTGGCTTCCCTGGCGCGAAGGGTAATCCTGGTGAAGTCGGTATCGATGGTCCGAAAGGATATCCTGGACGTCGTGGTCCTCCCGGAGTCGCTGGTCGACCCGGAACTGAGGGAATTATGGGAGTAAAGGGAGAACGTGGCGAGAAAGGTGCGATTGGATTCCCCGGATTACCAGGAATGGACGGAAAGCCCGGCAGACCGGGACCTCTTGGTGAGAAAGGAGATCGAGGATATGACGGTGAGCCAGGATTGCCTGGGCCCATTGGACTCGAAGGTATCAAAGGAGATCGGGGACCACCGGGATTAACGGTAATTGGTGTCATAAGGCAGACAATGTATATCACAATTGATATGGATGAATTCAAATATCTTTTAAATGAAAATGTTTATTTTTTCTTCTTCTTGAATATAATTGTCGATAAGACGTCCATTCGTAATCTGCATGAAAGTGGCCCTTAACTACTTGAAGATTTAATTTAACGTGTGATGTATTCTGGCGAATGATTTAGGGAAGAAAAGGAGAGCCCGGTGAAGTATCAGACAAAGGACAAAAGGGTGAACCCGGTATGCCTGGCATTCGTGGGCCAGTTGGACCATCTGGAAGAGACGGACTCGACGGTGTGAAAGGAGACGCTGGAAGACCCGGTTTATCTCGAGATGGTGTTCCCGGCGCGAAAGGAGAGCCTGGTGTCCCCGGACGTTATGGTGCACCCGGAGTGCAAGGTGACAAAGGAGACGAAGGTGTACGTGGATTCCCTGGTCAGAAAGGAGATATGGTGAGTAAAATAATACCGCAGTTGTTTCGATCGATATTCTTACGTCTGTATTCATAAACGTAGAGTACAATATGAAATCCGTCTATTAGTAAAGCCTTTCCACCGTCCACTCAAAGCTTTCCCGATTAATCGTAAACTTTCGTTCAACCCACGTTCTCGTCGCAATGATGCTCAGTATCATCCGTAACTACTCGTAGCCGTATCAAAAGATCCATTTTAATAACAATCTCAGAATAAATTTTTGTGACGACCGTAAAGCCCCTAAGTGAGTAAAGTAAAGCTTACAGTCAACATTTTGGATGTTAACGGACTAGCGTCAAAAAGAAATACTTTTTATTTTTAAGTAAAACGTCAATACTTCTTCTTTAGGGTCTCACTGGGCCATTTGGCGAGCCTGGAAACCCTGGAATGGATGGAATTCCGGGTGACAAAGGCGACATTGGACCCCGAGGACCCACTGGATTCCCTGGACTTGACGGCGATGTGGGACCTACTGGACGACCTGGCATAGACGGAGACAAGGGAGATCAGGGTCCACAAGGTAAATAATCGATACTATACATGATATACTGTGCTCATTCCTGCAATTTTTCAATCGCCGGTTGTTCAGCAGCTGATACTACAATCGATAAAGTTGTTTTGGATATGTCAATTTTTTACGAAAAATTGCAATTGCAATTGATGTTTAATACTTTGTGACATTTTTTTATCTCCCTGTAACACGACTTACACATGGAATGTATAAAAATTCCATCAAAGCAAAGACAACCGTGCAAGAAGCCGGTGTTCATAAATACTGAAAAATCGTTTCTTTTCACAACATTACTCGGATAACAACATTTTTATCGTTTTTCATTAGATGAAAACCAAAGTATTTTTTCCACCGATTATGGAACGGCTTATTATTTTATTTTCAGCCAAACTTAATGTGTATTAACCAAAAAAATCTGCTTACAGGACTCGAAGGTCTTCCAGGCCCCATCGGATTCACTGGTGACAAGGGAGATCGTGGTCCTCCTGGACCTACCATCAACGTCAAAGGCGAGAAAGGAGAGCCAGGCAATCCAGGGTTGCATGGCATCGACGGAGAGAAGGGAGATCGAGGATTCCAAGGTCCTGTTGGATTTGACGGTGAAAAGGGTGATCGAGGTTCACCAGGCGCCGTAGGAACCCCCGGCGCACCGGGACGCCCTGGTCCGAAAGGTACGTGTTTCATTACAAAAAACAAATCCAAACACCATATTGATAGCTTAATGTATTCTTTAGTGGTGTGAATGATTCTGATAAAATGATTCGAAACAAAGCTGAGCAGAACTTTCCACGAGTAAGGGAAGCTGCGAATATAAAACTGTTTCAAGTGTACGAAGTATTATAGCAATTTGTGTAATTTATGATTTTTTTTTGTCACAACAGGTGATACTGGACTCGCCGGATTAGATGGACCGCCTGGATTGACTGTCAAGGGAGAAAAGGGACTGCCTGGCTTATTGGGTAAACATGGACGCGATGGCTTGCCTGGGTTGACTGGTGAAAAGGGTGAAACCGGATTCCCTGGATTGCCGGGTCAGAAAGGAGACGCGGGTCCTTGGGGTCCGGTCGGACCGCAAGGCGAGAAAGGCGATATGGGACTCGTCGGCATCGAAGGGCCACCCGGACGTGACGGTACTCCCGGACGCGAAGGAGAACCCGGCGAACCTGGACCGAGAGGTCTCAAAGGAGATCAAGGACCCCCTGGCCTCTTCGGTTCACCTGGACAAAAGGGAGATCGTGGTCTTTCAGGTAAATATTGTACTATTGAACATTGTCTATAAAGATGGCCGCTTTTGTTCCGATTACCAAACGACAATTTTAATAGCGTTAGTTCTCTCCGATTCATCTTTAGTAAAACGTAAGCGAAGAGACCAATTTAATATTTTATTGAATAATTAATAAAAGGACCCCCTGGACTGGTTGGACCACGTGGCGAAAAGGGAGATCGCGGTCTTGACGGCCAAGACGGTTTCCCTGGCGTTATCGGTGAGAAAGGAGACAGAGGCTACAGCGGAGCAACAGGGCAAATAGGAGCTGTCGGATACATGGGCATCAAGGGAGACAAGGGAGATGACTGTATCGAGCCACCGATGGGACCGAAGGGTGATCGGGGATACCCAGGCAAGTATTGCAAGATTTGTCAAATGTTGGAAAGAAAAAAAAAATCAATGAACTATCGCATTGATACTGCAAATCAAGTAACTGTTATCAATGCTAACAACGATGCATCTGTACGCCAAACAGGCTGATGAATTATTTGTTAAAGAATCGCGATAATTTTATTGAGGAAATAAATGCAAAGTACAATAAAATTGTTGGGCAAGGTAAAAAATAATTATGCCGAGAATACAAAGTAAAGACATTAGTTTCATTAGATATACAAGTGCTCTTCAATGTGAATAACGTGTAGCCTTTGAATATCCATCAATGACGGTGTTATTCGAACATCCAACGATACAAAAGTTTTATTTTTCAATTTTAACGGGAAATATGGAACTAAATGTAATGTAGCTACTACAATGTATAATGATTATCGTTGCAGGCCCAATCGGACCGGTAGGTGCGCCAGGCGAAAAGGGAGTTCCCGGACCTCGCGGATTCCCCGGTAACGACGGCCAAAAGGGTGCTTTTGGATTGATTGGTCCGCCCGGCGAACCAGGACCTCCCGGCTTACCTGGATTCGATGGTCCGCCTGGTTTGCCAGGACTACAGGGCCCGGCTGGTACACCAGGATTCAAGGGAGAACCTGGAGCACCTTGCGAACAAGCTGCTGATTATCTTACTGGCATTCTTCTCGTGAAGCACAGTCAAAGTCAAAGTGTCCCGGTTTGTGAACCAGGCTACATAAAGCTCTGGGATGGTTACAGTCTTCTGTATACGGACGGCGATGAGAGAGCTCACTCCCAAGATCTGGGTAGGCGGAATTATTGTATAGTTTAATCGCAACTCTTTGCAAACATCGGGGGGCTTCAGCGATAATCCATTATAGTTTCTTTTTTTGTAATCCGTTGATATCAACATTCATTGACTTCTACAAACATTTTAACGACCTGCGTAACAGACAAATGTCATAGCCGTTGATAAATATGCAAAGATAATAAACGCGAGATCGTTAACCTTGAAATAACTGAGTGGCTTTCCACGTGGTAGTTAGTAGAATAGTCAAAAATCTGATTGAGCATTAGCCGAGGGCTATCACGTGAAGTCAAACTGAACGCTGCCTATATTCTATACTCATGACCCGAAGATGAGTGCGGCCCCTGGGGGGGGGGGGGGGGGGGGGGGGGGGATAATCAATAGCTATAAAAACGTGTTTTTATTCTTCAGCGTCTAACGAGTTTTATGAATTCTCCAACGAAAAACAGGTTACGCCGGCTCGTGTGTAAGAAAATTCTCAACGATGCCTTTCCTGTTCTGCGACGTTAACAACGTGTGTCACTACGCTAGTCGAAACGATAGATCTTACTGGTTATCGACCAATAGCCCGATACCGATGATGCCCGTCGAGGAAACCGCCATCGAGGAATACATATCCAGGTGATTCAACAATTCAATACAACATTCGTTGCAAGAGAAATGCATATTTTTAAACGTCCATTTTTTCATGATTTCTTAGGTGCGTCGTTTGCGAAGTTCCGGCAAACGTTCTCGCGGTTCATAGCCAGTCTCTGACCATTCCAGACTGTCCTGTTGGATGGTCAGGACTCTGGATCGGATACAGTTTCGTCATGGTACAAACTTCGATTGGACTTACTACAATTAGTAATTTTTTGTCACAACCGATTGATGTATTGATAATTTCTTTTAGCACACCGGAGCCGGTTCTCAGGGAGGTGGCCAATCTCTTTCGAGCACCGGTTCGTGTCTCGAAGACTTCCGCGCGACGCCGTTCATCGAGTGTAACGGTGCTAAAGGACACTGCCATTACTATGCGAACGAATTCAGTTTCTGGATGGCAACGATAGAGGACAGACATCAGTTCCAGAGACCCGAGAAGCAAACACTCAAAGCGGGTAATCTGAGAACGAGAATTAGTCGTTGTCAAGTTTGTATAAAGAACACGTAAATATGTGAACAATTTTATATATTCGATTTATAAACAAGCTATTATTAAGTAAATAACGAAATGAATGTAACGACGTTGTGGTACGATAACGGATAGAGAAACGAGAGAAGCTATATCAAGCGATGATATTTTGTAGACGCGTTAAAAAAAAATGAAAAAAAATGCTTTTTCCTATTTACTCCGTTCCGCTTCACTTTTTCACTAATAGCAAACATGACCCCCGTTGACCCCTCTCTCGTTTCTTGCCGCGATCGAACGCGTGCGTACCCGGCTGCCAACTCCTGTCTTCTTGTCATCCATTTACCGATTTTTTTTTTGCAATACCCTTATCCCATTCCTACATTTTTGTTACACACTTCACATACACACATATATACAAAATAAAAAAAAAATGAACCCAAGTGCCTAGCATACTACTTAGCATGTAAAAATAATATATATTTATATCGTAAATTCGTACCAAGTTAAGTTTACATCATCGAACTACCACGGACACTGCCCATATCCAATATGGCACATTTACATATTGTATATTAATCTAAACGACTTCTAGCCTGGTAATCGTGTGACACCAAATATTTAAATACATAGGTATTTTGCTACATAGCCAATAAAAATTATTATACTATTGTAAACAATACGCCATCATATCCTCCGATCAGATATATACCCAAAATGTGTTATCCTTTAAACCTTTCTCCTCTAAATGTAATCCCCGAAAATAGTATATACTCCAAATGTCTCGTATACGCAAAAAAAAAGAACGCATTGAAATATTTCTACGTGAAAACGGAAGTCCATCATAATTTTGTGGTATAGAAGCGACCTTACATATATACTATACCTTTTTATAAGATACTTTCATTTTATTTTATTATATAGATTAGATGATTCTAAATTTCTTCACATAGAGCTTTAGAAAGCCTACGCTCCAAATTTTTTACCATTCGGGTCAACCGCTTCGTAGTTTTAGAGTGGAAGTTTGTCATAGCTATTTATCATAGGTTCACAGATATCAATGTATCAACATTTGATGTCGGTAATAGATGAACGGGATTTGGCCGATGCATATCCGTTGTGGTCAATTTTACTACAATTTCTTTTAAATCCTCATTTGTTTGTATTTCAACGTAGATATAAAAGTACTGCTGTCCATTTATAGCATCATTCCCGTTTATTTTTTATTATATTCAGAGATTCATCATCTGGAACACAGTGACCAAAACTGGACCAAAGGATCACCTTTGGTTGCATTTATTCAAATTGTCTTGAGTTATTTCTCAAAGCTCTCCATTACATAACAATCACATGGTACCAAACTATTGTATATGTAAACTATATCGTTTAATTACTCAATACTTGCGTGAGGGTAACGTGTACCTTTCAAGTACATGTTACAATTTTCTTTTGACGCAAAGAGCGAGCGTTGAGACATTACTTTCGTAGTGGTGTATTTAACCGAAGCCGTCCGAGACGGTAACGAGATTTCTTTTTTTGACAGCATATTGAACTGGATTTTGCTTCCTCATAGATAAAGTTTTAATATCATTGAAAATGTTGATATTTTAGTGTCAGAGCAGTAAAAATGTTCCACATTGCTGGATTACAATTATTGCGATAAATCTATAGAAGATTACGTGCTAATGAATGTAGAGGAAAATGGTGCATATGAGCCGTCGCCGCAAGATCAGTGCATGTTCATTCAAATACGTCAAGTAAAAAAAAATACAACACTGGCCGATTTAATTCGTTCCAACAACAGTCAAGTCAGTCGCGATTTCAACGCTGTTTCATTTGCAATTACAAAGAATGCATGGATTTTTTTCGTTCCATAAGAACCAATCATCGGTGGAGATGCACCACCATGCGAAAATTCCGAATTTTTTTTTCAAAATATTCGTATACCAATACGTAATTGGGATTACTTTTTCGAACAAATTGTACTCGCTGTACTCATTGTACTACTTGAATGTGATTTTCATTTTATCGATTGTAGTTATAGGCCAATGTTATTTGGGGGCCCACATTTAAACATTTCATCCTATGATTCAAACCTATTAAATTGAAGATCTGCGATAAATTTGAAAGTGCTTTGATCTATCGAGATAAATGTTCACAGCCCTGCAGAGGAATAATTCTTCGTTATTTTATGCATAACACAAATTGCACACATTTAGATTCTACATATCACTGATCTTACAGATGATATTTTTTTACAATCTCGGTTTCACCCAAATACTCGCGTGTTTCATCATTCACACTATTCGAGAAATATAGAATGGGGATACGTAACATTGGAGGTGTATGACTGAATTACAGTAGGAACGGCGTGCCAGCTTGTTTCACTTGCACTAACTAGTAGAAATGGCTGCATAAAGCATGCAGTAAACGACGATGCGCTGCAGGTACAATCCGTCAAAAAACACAGCCTTCAAACAAATAATACCACTCAAGAGAGAAGGCTCGAAGCAACGCAGCATCCGTGGACTACAACCACAAACCATAAATGAGATCCGCCAAACGCGCAGAGATTCGATCATCGTTTCCCGCTTTACTACAGAAACCCGATATGAAAAGCATCGGAATTGCCAATCACCTGAAAGCTATTTACCGTAAATAAAGTATACCCAAAAAATGGATAATCGTAAAAAAGCCTTTTGAAATGGAATTAATTCGACGTAAATGATTTTTGGGCAATTGGCAATTTCGATGCGTCTTCTTCTTGGGTTTTCGTTATGGAGAGAGAAATGATTTTCGAGCCATTGAACAATCGGTAGGTTTTCATTATCAAGAGGATTGCGGTTTGCGGTTTCGGTCCATCGATGCTTCGCGGCTTCGAGTCTTCTATCTTGCCTGGTATTATTCGTTCCAAGCTTACGTTTTTCGAACAGTTGTACCGTGCAGTGCATTGTCTTTAGGCGTATAGACATATCGAACAAATGCAACGAAACTTTGTACTTGAAGTCCAAATTGAAGATACAGGCGCAAACAAATGAACTACGTTATCGACGAGACCATGGAAAAGAAAATCCTGTTTTAATGATGCTATTAGATAAGAAAATATTAATTCTGAAAAATATTGACAAACCATTGTAAAAGTAACCAGCATTTTCAAATCGTCCGGTTGTATGACATCGTACTGCGGGTAATATTATTTTGTTATACAAAATAACCCCAAGAATATATCACTCCCTCGCAAACCAAATTGTAAGGAAAACCTAAACCTTCTTCCTTTCTTTACGGCAATAAGACACGTACTAAAATTCTGTAACCTTGGAAGCTATGTGATAGAAGACTTTAACCGATGAAGCGTTGGGCGTAGACGGCAGAAAATGATAGCGGTGAAGTTTGAAACGTTGCAAAGTTGCAACGGTTTTCCTAGCTCTCACGCCGAGGCAATGGTTAAAAGAGCTAAGAGGTTATGTTCATCGCCGACTAGCTATATTCGCCTTATTTTAATTAAACGTGCTTAATGTATCAAAAAACAGGTTTCTATTTGTACACAACTCTTCCATAGTCATCAGGGAACACGTTCGAAGAGGATTGAAACTCCGCGCTCGGAACATTATATTTTTAAAAATCGCCTTTTTGACGAAATCTCTACTTTGTCGAATTTTCGTGCAACAACGCATTTGTCCTGCAAAATATTAATTTTTTTTTTACGATACCCTTCTCTACGTATCGAGGACTATTATCGCCAAGTTTCAGCTTTCGGACTCGATTCCTTCGATGCAAAAAAAAAAAAAATTCTAGACAAGCAGTCGATTTTTGGCTTCTTTGCGTGCAATCGACTGTTTGTCTAGAAATTTTATATTTTTTGCATACAAGGAATCGAGTCCGAAAGCTGAAACTTGGCGTTAATGTTCCTCGAAACGTAGGGAAGGTTTGAATGGTGAAACACGAGAGTATTTGGGTGAAACCGAGATTGTGAAAAATTATCATCTGTAGGATCAGCGATATGTAGAATCTAAAGGTGTGCAATTTGTGTTACGCATAAAATAACGAAGAGTTATTCCTCTGTTGGGCTGTAAACGTCCGAAACGTAACGTAAAAAAAAATTAACATTTTGCAGGACAAATGCGTTGTTGCACGAATATTCGACAAAGTAGAGTGTTCGTCGAAAATGCGAAAATTAACATTTTGCAGGACAAATGCGTTGTTGCACGAATATTCGACAAAGTAGAGTGTTCCTCGAAAATGCGAAAATTAACATTTTGCAGGACAAATGCGTTGTTGCACGAATATTCGACAAAGTAGAGTGTTCGTCGAAAATGCGATTTTTAAAAATATAATGTTCCGAGCGCGGAGTTTCAATCCTCTTCGATCGTGTTCTCTGATGACTATGGAAGAGTTGTGTACAAATAGAACCCAGTTTTGGGATACATTAGGCACGTTTAATTAAAATAGCTAGTCGGCGATAAACATAAACCCTTAGCGCTTTTGACAGTTGCCTCGGCGTGAGAGCTGTTCCCAGCTCTTTGCAGCTTCGCTGCAACGGGTGCTCCAGCAACCGTTGCAGCTTTGCAACGCTTCAAACTTCACCGCTATAGAAAATGGTGAAGCAGTAGCCTAAATGACAGAAACTATGGAGCACAAAGTGTTGATAGCAAAAAATGTATACACTTGCATAGTACACATGGTAGAGTAGGACCCTATCCCTGAATAGGGAAAAATATCATTATAAAATGTCTGTATCTTTATTCCAAAATTTGTTCGCCTTCCGTTTTCGGATGATGACTTTGGGAATGCAAAACTATTGAGAAATATGATAGCAGCCGTAACTAATTGTAAACATCGAATTAATTAAAATTACCATGATTATTCTACCGACATTTCAGAGGATGCCGAACGCTAAAGGGAGAAAAGGGTTTCAGGGGACCTCCGGGCCAAAAGGGAAATCACGTAAGCTCGGAAAAAAAATCATAAACCATTGAAACGCTTGAAACCTTGAATAATTTAATAATTTGTTACCAGGGACTCCCAGGCCCTATCGGATTAATTGGAGCGCCAGGACCTATCGGAACGATTGGAGCGCCAGGCCCTGTCGGCCCCCGAGGATTGCCAGGACGGCGCGGAGACAAAGGACTGCCAGGTGGCCCAGGAGAAAAGGGAGATACAGGACCGATCGGGCCCCCCGGACCGACTGGCATAACTGGCACGCCTGGAGCAGACGGCAGCAAAGGAGAGCCAGGATTGACTGGTGAAGAAGGCAGAGCGGGACTTCCTGGCTACACCGGCGTGAAGGGTTACCCTGGAGAAATCGGTATCGATGGACAGAAAGGCGACACCGGACGTCGCGGCCGGTATTCCAAAGTCGCTGGCGCGCCTGGAACACACGGCGTTATTGGAGACAAGGGAGAGCGCGGTGAGAAAGGCTCACAGGGATCTCCCGGACTGCCGGGGTTGAATGCAATGCCGGGAAGAAGCGGATCTTTTGGCGAGAAGGGAGATCCCGGATTCGATGGTAAGGGAGGATTGCCTGGACCTATAGGATTCAAGGGGAGCAAGGGCGACCGTGGGCCAGCTGGGTTAACGGTAATTATCCTCTTAAGTTGATTAATAAACGTCGCAATAAATGGCGACAAATTAAGCGATATCTTCAGAAAATATTGATACATCCAATCCAATTCAATCCTTGTTTGCAAACATTTTTCTGGAAATAAATGTTCAATATAACGCCTATACATAACATCGATGTGAAAAAACTGTTCCTTATTGAATGAGTTAAAGTATCACGCGGTGTGTCTTGTTGTGAATGAATCAGGGAGAAAAGGGACGGCCGGCTGAAGTACCTGAGAAAGGAGAAAAGGGCGAATCTGGAGGTCCTGGCATTGCAGGGCCGCCAGGCCCGCCAGGAAGAGACGGATTCAACGGCATTAAAGGAGAAGTGGGAAGACTTGGTTCTGCTCAAGATGGCGAACCCGGATCGAAAGGAGAACCTGGATTTTCAGGACGTGTTGGTTCGCCTGGCTTGCAAGGTAAAGTGGGAGACATAGGCGTACGAGGATCCAAGGGACTTAAAGGAGAAATGGTGAGAAACAATGCAAACGCAATTGTAATTCTCGCAATCGTTTTAATTGATACCTTTATGACCTTTTTAAGTCCCATCAAATTTACGATATCAATGTTGACAATTGTCTTTCAGGGTCATCCTGGTCTATCGGGTAAGACTGGAAAGCCTGGGTTGAACGGAAATGTTGGCGAAAAGGGCACAAGTGGGCGACGAGGACTTCCTGGATTTCCTGGCGACGATGGCGGTAACGGATTTCCTGGACAACCTGGCTTTGATGGACCTAAGGGAGATCGTGGACTGCAAGGTACACAATGATATTTTTGTCTCACACGTTCGTTCGTCCTGCGACATTCCAATCATTATAAGTAATGTATCCTTCTTGTGTAAAAAAAAACTGCCTTATAACTAAAAATCTCGAAATATCACACTTCGATGATATGTACAATCCAAGCTCCGTATTCTTAACTCGACGGGACCGAACCCGTTCCCTTTTCTGTAATTCCCCTATCGTCCCTACTCCCGGTCAGTTGTTCCGAATAGGGGTAACGAGGGGTATACGCGTCTGTAGGTACGAAACCACCTTGGCTCCCCTTGGAGTGAGGCAAATGGACTCAGGGGAAATACAGTTAAGGGAACTCGTTTTCACGGTAACGAGTTAAAATAAAGGATCCGTTGAGTTAAGAGGAGTTAAGAATACAGAGCTTGGACTGTATTGATAATTAAGCAATATGCATTGATTGCCGCAGGTGACTGACTGTAGAAGCTTTTCGTGAGAAACAGTAGTCATTCTGGAACAAAAAACGACACTGTTTTACACTATTATAAAAGTGCAGTTAAAATATGAAAAACGTGTGCCTCAGGAGATTAATTTGAATCATTCCATACTCACACGAAATTATTTTTTTTTGTAACAAATGCACAAAATGTCCCCCTTTTCGTGCCAGTAAAGTGTGGAAAAGTAACGCATTTTGGTATGGTATGCCGAAAAAATAACGCGCATGCGCAAATCCGATACTTGTATAGTTATAACACGCTAGTTATTTTTTTGCACGTATTTACAACACTCTAGTGATTTTTCAGATGCTGCGTTGACACGTAGGTTATTTTTCGCGCACTTTCACCACACTTTACAGGTCCGAATGGGGAGAGTTTTTGTGATTTTTTTACAAAAAGTACTATTATAATATCTTTTCGGCTTGTTTATCGTTCTGTAACAGATCGGAAGAATGATTTTGAAACTTTGCTGAGCATTAGATCTTATGTATTTTTCCTGTAGAAAACGATAGATGTATGGATTTTATCAAGATTACACCAGAAAGTAAAGATATCGTTGTTTAAAAATACCAAAAATTGTAACTGTTTCCAAAATTGCTCGTATAATTAACTTCTGTCATTCGTCGTTTCAAGGCTATAACCAATCTATTATGCATGTTGATTTCAAATCATTATTGATTTCCTCCGAGCGTAACAGTTGTTACGGATATTCTGTACAGAACGACATAAAGGATTATTCTTAGCAAATGCTATCCCCAAAACGTGTTGAAGGGCGAGCTGAATCTACTAATATCATAAAAATGTGTTAATAGGACACGACGGAGATCCAGGCAAATCCGGACCTCCTGGTAACCAGGGCGATTCTGGTCCTCCTGGACCTATCATCGACGTTCCGGGTGAAAAAGGTGAGCAAGGGCATTTAGGTTCGAATGGAATGGATGGAGAAACGGGAGATCAAGGATTCCGAGGATTTCCTGGACATGACGGGCGTAAGGGTGACAGAGGTGAAAGAGGTGCCGCTGGACATACCGGTCGAGCCGGCGTCCCTGGCTCGAAAGATAAGTAACTTATTTACGTTAGATAACTGTTAAATGGAGCAAATATGAAGCGGATTCAAGTACACGAAGAGTTGCACTGAT
This sequence comes from Buathra laborator, assembly GCA_934046635.1. Classification (NCBI taxonomy): domain Eukaryota; kingdom Metazoa; phylum Arthropoda; class Insecta; order Hymenoptera; family Ichneumonidae; genus Buathra; species Buathra laborator. Next base: position 1,751,772 of record OW203896.1, read on the forward strand.
TTATTTTCGATCTCGCAACAAGCGATGCCGGTCCCACCGGATTATTCGGATCGCTTGGATTGTCTATAAAGGGAGAAAAGGGGATTTCTGGTATATCAGGAAAACGTGGATCTGATGCTCTCACGGGATCACCCGGTGCAAAAGGTGCTATTGGATTCGTTGGATTTCCTGGTCTAAAAGGAAACGCTGGTCACCGGGGACCGATGGGGTCGCAAGGTGACAAAGGGAATATCGGGCCTGACGGTATCAAAGGGCTGCCTGGACGCACTGGCACGGCTGGATTGATAAAACCAGGCGAACGTGGACTGAGAGGTGCTAAGGGAGATCGAGGAATTCCCGGCCTATTCGGTGCACCAGGACAAAAGGGAGATTGCGGTACTTCCGGTACGTTTCTCAGTATTATGTATTACTAGCAGGTGTTTCGACGCGCGCACTACTCGCTGACGTCGTTTTTGGGATGGGGTTTCTTATGCCGTGATCCAATTTGTAATACCTCCCAAGGTCAACCTCCGGATGCTCGATTAGCTTTTCTTTAACAACTTCACTCCGCTCGATACAAGTTGCCCTAGGAAGACAGAATACTCAGAGTCCTAGAAGGTCTAATTAATTATTACCGCCTAAAGAAGCGTCCTCTAGGAGGCTGTTTCGGGTCTGGACAAATAAACAAAGCCTGAAGAATATAATGTAATTAAATGTCGAATATATGGTTTCTCGACCTTTTTTTTTATAAATCATGCCTGAGAGCTGAACTTCTTTGGAGGGGAGGGATTCATAAAAATAGAGGCTTGTACGCGGGGATACAGCAAGGACATAAAAACTAGGCATTTCGAGCAGTGTGAAGTTGGCCATGGAAGGTAAATCAAACAACGATCTAAAGTTGGTTGTAAAAGGGAAATCGAGGAGGGGGGGCCCGAACTTAGTCATAGCAAAGAGAGGAAACCAAACAGACAAACGCAAAAACGCTTTTCGAAAATATATATTGTGTCGTGGGAAAAAAAAACCACGTCACTATATATTAGATCTATTAGATCTATAAGAGTTATAAAATGACAAGGAAGAACTATTTTTGTTCTACTTATCATAGGTGAATGCGAATAGCATCAGTTAACTCTGATACATGCTTCACGTATCGTAGACGACGTGATGATTTTAATATTGCATTAAATGTTAAATGAAAGGACCCGCTGGATTGGATGGAAATCCTGGCGACAGGGGCGATCGCGGTCTTGACGGCCAAGACGGTTTTCCTGGCATTCCTGCCGTCAAAGGAGAAAAAGGAGATCCTGGAACAGTTGGACTGATGGGAGATGCAGGATATGCGGGCTTCAAAGGAGACAAGGGGAAAAGTGATTGTGCCGAGCCACTGATGGGAGTCAAAGGAGATCGGGGATATCAAGGTATGTATCCTGATATGTATTGAACGTTAACGATATAACAATTTTCCGATATGCCCATTATTAATATTTCAAAGCAATTATAACCAATAATGTACTGATGATCGGTGCAGGTCCATCCGGATTACCAGGACGGCGAGGTGAAAAAGGACTGCCCGGCTCTAGTGGTTTCCCCGGACGTGATGGAATCATCGGCACTCGTGGATTAATCGGTCCTACTGGTAAACGAGGCATTGCCGGCGGACCTGGATGCAATGGTTTGCCAGGTGTTCCGGGGATCCGGGGCCTACTTGGCTGTCCAGGCGCCAAGGGAGAGCCTGCTCTGCCTTATGACGATCTAGATGGCATACTTCTCGTAAAACACAGTCAGAGTCAGAACGTTCCGGTTTGCAAACCGGGACACATAAAGCTCTGGGAAGGATACAGTCTTCTGTATACAGACGGTGATGGGACCGCCCATTCTCAAGATCTAGGCAAGTAACCATATTCACTCAATAAATAGATTTACAAAAATGCAAGCCTAGACGGTCATACTTGGGTCTCCCACGTTCTGGCATCTACTTTTCCACCAGATAGATTAAATGCTCATTTAAAAAAACCCTGAAAAATCGAAAACTTTAGCATTGGATAAAACTAAACTAATAACTTCACTAATAGCATTTAGCTTCATTCATTTGTTTCACTTACAAAGCGTGTATTATCAGAACACATAATCCCTCCAGACTGATTGATTACGGACAAGATTTATAGTGCGACCGTCTAGGATTGAATGAAGATTCATCATGGCCTAAAATGTCGAACTTCGTTAAGATTTTCACCATCTGGATGACAGTTTAAAGTCGTTGCCAAAGGTGATAAACACGTGATCGTTGGATTTGAGATTACCGAGTGGCTTTTCGCATGGGCCGGCAGCGAAAGGGGTCGAAAATCTTGTCGGGCGATAGTAGCGCTATCACGTTGGGCCAAATTGATCGCGACTATTTTCAATACTCGTAATAACGTGGAGTTGAGCACAATATCGGGGATATACGGATAGCTGTAGAAAAGTTGTTTTCATCATTCAGCATCTAACTTGTTTTATAAATTCTATAACAAAACAAAACTAAAAAAACAGGTCACGCCGGCTCGTGCGTAAGGAAATTATCGGCTATGCATTTCTTATTCTGCGACATCAACAACGTGTGTCACTATACCCGTCGAAACGATCGTTCTTACTGGCTATCTACCAACAGCCCGATACCAACGATGCCCGTCGAAGAAGGGGCCATAGAAGATTATATATCCAGGTGATTTAGTAATTTAATTCGCCATTCATCGAGAGAGAAATCCTTTCATCTCAAACTTTCATTTCATTTTCATGATTTTCAGATGTGTCGTTTGCGAAGTTCCCACGAATGTTCTCGCGGTTCACAGTCAGTCTCTCGACATTCCAGACTGTCCTAATGGATGGTCGGGACTCTGGAACGGATACAGTTTCGTTATGGTACAACGAGCTTTGATTGAGCTTAAAACAACTTTTTATTAACTTCCGACTGCCCACGGGGCAAAAAGATGGGAGTTATGCGTTTGGTGTCGATTCAGAGATCTCATCTCGAACGATTGTCACTGATGTTTGTCGAAACGAAAAATAATCTCTTGAGAGTTTTTTCGACATAGCTTCTGTCGCTTGGACAATCGGTTTTTGTCCTTGTATTCTAAAAAATTGATTTTACGTCACCGCAGCACGGAAAGTGAGATTTTCTGTAAGCTTTGCGCACAGAAAACTCTTTCCTTGCCTTGTGACATAAAATGGTATACGATACTCGGCGGAAAAACGTTTTCTCATCTCGTGTGATGCAACACTCGCCTTCGGTTCATGCTGCAAACTCACATTCGTCAGAAAAAAGTTTTTCCTCCCTCGGGTCGTAATATACTATGTTCCCGCGAAAACCACAAGCCTTCGAAAAGATGTCATAAATGTCCGTTTTCGTAAATATCGTTAGGCGATATATGTTATATTATACTCCTCTAATACACTCTTAAAATGCGATGTATGTCTGAGTGCCTAACTTCACGTGGTCGAACACTTAATGGGCCGTTATGTCAAATTTCCGTTGTTGCAAGAATTCAATTTTGACATAACACAGGTTAACGTGGCGTAAACGTTCGTTCGGGAATGAAAATGTTTTGTTTTGTTTTCCCTTCTTTTTTCCTCTGTTTTTACTTTAAAAACGATGAATAAAAAAAAAATTCACGAAAATTGAAAAACTCCCGACTGCAAAAGGTGTATAACAAATAAATGATATCATCAAAAACGAGAGAAATAACAAAAAATTATTTGTATATTATAGTCGGGAGATTCCCACACTTAATGACGAATAAATTTTCCGGCTATAATATGCGAAGCATTTTTTCACTTATTTTCACTTATTTTTGCTAACATAATTTACGTTACACTCTTTTTGCAGTCGGAAGTTTTTACATTTTTGTACATTTTTTTTTAACAATGCAACAATTCATGGTGTTGATCATTTCCGGTTTTTTTAGCACACCGGACCCGGCTCTCAGGGAGGTGGTCAATCTTTGTCGAGCTCCGGTTCGTGTCTCGAAGACTTCCGCGTGACACCATTCATCGAATGTAACGGCGCCGAAGAACGCTGTCATTACTATGCGAAGAAATTTAGTTTTTGGATGGCAACGATAGAGGACAGAAGTCAATTTCAGAAACCCAAGAAGCAAATCCTCAAGGCTTCTAACATAAAATCAAGAGTTAGTCGTTGTCAAGTTTGTATAAAGAATACTTAAAAAATATACTTAAGTATAAAAACAATGTGATATCTCTCGCGCCATATACATATAAGTTATTGTTACTTCATTTTAAAGAATTTATTGTTAATTTGACTATAAAGAAGTTATTCCCATTAAAATAAAGTTATTGTTATGTAAATGAAGAAACGAAAGTAATGTTTTGTCTTGATAAGAACGATATGAAATGACATGAACGAAGGAAATACGCAAATATTGTTCATAGCTCTGAACGGTGAACAGACGGAATGCGTAAGTTATACATATGTGATCAATGAACACCTACGAAAGACGAACATTCGATTCATGCATCGACAATTGCTCACCGATGCGTGAAAAATATTTTTCATCCGATGAAAAAAAATAAATAAAAAATAAGAATCTTGTTATTTGCAATACAGGTAAACACGCCTATGACTAATAATCCGGTAAACACGCCTGTGACTACGGGATCCTTGAACGATCGTACAGTTTATCAAACAAACAGCGCGTTTTAGCGAAGCTCATTATAAAGTGTTGTGCCTTTAATTATGTGTAAACTTAGACAACGCTACAATCCATCTTTATCTATTGATTTGCGAACCCTGTTGCACTCCAGAATGTCGAAGTATATTTTGCTATAAGCCCGAGCTGTGTACGCACTTGCGCACGCTAGCTGGAATATCGAAAGCAGGTACAGCAGTAGGTAAGAAACCTGTGCTGTGGAAAAGGTAGGAAGCACGACCGCGAAAGATTTAGACCGCAAGAGAACGAACTATCGGTGATAACGTGGAAGTAAGCAGTAGCGATACGAAATAACAGACACAAGCGTTGCGCGAAGGCTCGTCGAACGTGTTCTAAGCCTCGTCCGACAGGCAAGTAGTCATACCCCACTACCGAGCAGACGGGCCTCCAGAGTTTCGCGTATCACGACGAGGCAAAAGCTTGTCGCCTATATATACAAGTCAAGTATGGAATTTAACCATCGAAATTCTCCCAACGTCCTTTGCCGTAAAGTCAACGTATTTTTTTCTATTTTTTCTTTCATCGTTCCACCGATCGTTCGATTCTCGAATGTAACACGAATTAATTCGGATATCGTTGAATATGCAAAAAAAATATCGGAGTCGTTGAGCAACTTTTATAATACGCCTTTCGAACTCGCCGAGGTCCGCGAGACTCGAATGTACAATAATATTTGTCTGTTGCGATTGTTTTTCATGAATAATACAAGATATATAAATATAAGAAAATAAAATGTTGTAACTGATTTAATAGCGTATTTTGTAATTGCAATTTGTTGTTTTTATTAATTCGTTATAAAATGAAGATAATGGAATACAGTGGAACCTCGTTTATCCGAACCACGATTAATTTGATTTAAAGGTCTATTATCCAAAGCATAGTGGTCTATTTTCGTTGTTGTTGGATTGTTACGCGCTTACTGTATTGCAAAAGACACGCGTGTCTGAAGCACAGTTCACTTTCTCGATTCCATTAGAAACATGTGAATTATCGCCGTCGATAATAAAAACTGCAATCAACCTTTATCGCATGTGTTATCATTTACAGCTTAGAGAAGAGTCTCCCATCATTTGCAGATATTGCTGTAACATTCGATGACACTTTCTTTAAGCTGTAAATGCTTACACGTGTGAAAAAAGTAGGTAACAGTTTTTTTATCGATTGAACCGGGGCAGGTGGGAAGAAATGGGTTTCACCAAATACTCTTCACGGATATATGTACCTGACGACTCAAAAATCGAGTCGAAATTTGGATTTTTTTTCCTCAAAAACTACAGGAACAAAGTAAACGACTTTCTTAACTGGAAGGTGCATCGATTGGAAGTTTTAGGAAAATAAATCGGCAAAAAAATATCTATATGACCGGTGACAAACTAACCGCTTTTTTCATAGAGACGTTTGACGGTGGACACTCTCGACTGGAAACGATGTATGGACAATGAAAAAACAAAACAGGTTATTCAAGCTTATAACGATGAATAGTCAGTTAATATCGCCAATTATTGTTATAATATTTTTGTTTTTTTTTTTTTCTCAAAATACATGAATTCAAACTTAAACGTGAGAGAACGTCGCAATTTTACGAAATTATTAAAAAATGAAAATTAATTTAGAATAAAAAAAATTTACAAAAATTAAAAAATTCACCAGCAAAAAAAAGAGTGAGATAACAATTAATTATTCACATGTCATAGTCGCGCGATTTCTTTGTTATTGGGTATGGAAATCTCCCGACTCTAACATGTGAATCATTAATTGTTATTTCACTCATTTTTTCAGTCGGGAGTTTTTTAATTTTTGTATAATGATTTTTATTTCATCTTTTTTAAAGAAGAGACATTTTAACTAAGACCTGGACTTCCGCGCATTTAAGGTTATACCGCACAGAGATCGAGCGCGTTTGAGCCACCGGGAGTCGAAGAAATATATCACAGCAAATGGTACCTAATCCCTTCGATATATCTGAAGGACTTATTCCATAATAGTACATTACGATACAAGTCCGAAAAAACATTTTCATAAGAAACAGTTTTTCGCACGTGAATTGTACAAAATTTTAATTCGCAAGGTGTGAAAATGGAGGTTACACGCGCGCGAAACGTGCGCAAAACTGCCTTTTTCGCGCTGAGTGAAATAATAGTACATTGTGCAACTAGTGCCGAAAATTGGCGATTCTGACGAGTGCGAGAGTTGTCGCCCGAGCGAAGCGAGGGTGGCAATCGCACGAGTTGCAATCGCCAATTCCGGCACTAGTTGCACATCGTGCTTTTTTTAACGAAAGAATAGAAACGATCGCTTTCCGAGACTGTAGAGTATGAGCGGAAAGGGTCCCTAACCTCAACACGCCGTTAAAAAATGTGACGGGCGCGTTAGGAAATGTTGCGGCAGCGTTTAGAAAAACAAATATGCGTGTAGAAAAAGAAGAATGTAGCTGATGTGCGCATGCGTAGGACATTTCCTAACGGCGTACGGGAACGGCCCACGTTCAGCCACGCTCTACAGTTGAGGAAAGCGGGAGTTTCTATTCATGAGTTAAAAAAAGCATTTTTTTTAACTCGTGCGGTTGCCACCCTCGCTTCGCTCGGGCGGCAACTCTCGCACTCGTCAGAATCGCCAATTTTCGGCACTAGTTGCACAATGTACTATTTTTTAACTCATTTTTTTTTAACTGCTTTTTTTAACTCATGCACAGAATGTCCTGCGTTCCGTGCCTGCAAAGCGTTCGTGAAGTAGCGTAATGTAGTAAGGCGTGAAATAATACTGCGCATGCGCAGATCGTTAAATTCCTTCATTATTTCACGCATTCCTGTATTATTTCACACTTTTCCCCTCTTTTGACACTCGAACTAACTTTGAGGTTAGGTTTTCGCTCACGCTTTATAGGCACGAAACACGGGATATAATGTTCATTCGTTAAAAAAAGAAGTATGTGATACTTGTACGGAAAAGCGGGCATCCCACGGCGATTACGAAGCGAGCTGGGGTGGGATCCCAAACGAATGATAACGCAAACGTAACGCTGCAGTGCGAGTGTATCTCTGTCTCACCCACGTGAGTGCCAGTAACGGTATCTCTCTCGCATTTGATAGATAGCGTTACGTTTGCGTTGCGTTTGCGTTAACATTCGTTCGGCATCCCACCCCTGCACTCGCCGTCTTCCGCGCTACAAGCGACACTCGGCTTCACCACTGTAGCGCTCGATTCGGCGCATGCGCCGCTTCCTAACCTTCGCGGAATATCCGCTTTCCGTACTAGTATCACAATTTACTATTTTCTCTACGAATATTCAACTAATTTAAATTCTCCATTGCAAATGACATTGACCGTACGTCATACAATCGCTGTATCACATTCTGTTAAGTAATTTTTAGTCGTTTTCGAGTACATGCCGGACAACGAAATCGTCCGTCTTCGTGAAACGCATAACTCCCGTCTTTTTGCCCTGGCGGGCGGTCGGGAGATAGAAAGTAAAATCGTCAACAGTTTGTAATTTTGTCTAATCGAACAATCCGTTTTTTTTTTTATTGTTACTGTAGATGCATCGTTTCCGAATTCGCCGGTGTCCACCATTAAGCGTCTCGAAAAAAAAATAACAAAACGAGTTACTCTTCCGTCAGCCATATCTTTTTTCTTTTAAATACTTTTGTAAATTTCTTTCTGTAAGATTAACAATATATGTACAATAGAATCTTGATTATCCGATCGCTTAATTATCCAACAGTTAACGTGAAGTCGGATGAATCCAACCATCCATCCATCCATCAATCCATTGTTGCATGCTGTGGCTCGGTTTATCTGAACGCTTGGTTATACGAAAAATTTACAACGAAATGTACATTATTGCCTGCTGCAGCAAAAGCCGCACGTGTCTTCGAGCATGTTGAGCCGCGCTTTTGCTTTTCCAACGTTAATCCACTCGAACGCCGGCTTTACCAAGTAGTTTCAAGAGCCGAGTTGGACACCACTGAACTAAAACTGTTTTCTATATGAAATCATATGAATGGAGTCACGTAAATCTCGTACGTCGTGGCTTTAACGCCGATTCCTCCGACGTGCAATCGTTAGCGCAATGTTCATACGCTACAAAAAAAAATCGAAATTTCTTCGAACACTGAGAAAAAAAATGTTTGAATTAACCAAATCGGCGTATCCCCTCGTACAAACGAATTTTCCGTTAGTACAACCAAATGTTTAGTTTCTTGAATAATTATTCAGTAGACAAAAATATATTTGCGGTAACCGAAATATTTGTTACAACAACTAAAAATTCGTTCGAACGAGGGAGTACGCCGATTTAGTTGATTGAAACTTTTTTTTTCTCAGTGAAGGTAGACGGGGTTGAAAAACTAATCTGTAGCACATCTTAATATCGCCGAAAAATGCATTTATTTATATACATATTTTGTGTATATTTCTTTTAATATATGTTTTACTTGTATAGATGCTATCATCTCGTAAAAAAAAATTGCGTCTCATTGTCTGGATTTTTGGTTATCCGATAGGGACTCGGTCCTGACGGGTTCGGATAATCGAATTCCGATATCATTCAAGCATGAAAAAAAACCTTTTACATGTTATTACAGTTTTGAATTTAAAAAAAATCCAGAACTTAACTCAATTTCGAAATCGCCAGGTCGGTGTATAGACCAGTCTCTACGGATCGAACTTCGGAAAATTCCAATAATCGTTCAGCGTTGTATACATATACGTTTTAACCGATGCGGTAAAGTTAAGTTAAACATTTAAGTGACCGAGAGAAACTGAGGCATAACATTGCGAACCCAGTATAAACGTATGCAGTTTTACGATTATTGTTATATTCGCAAATTCTTCTGATTTTTCCGTTTAGTTCGATTGTTATAGTACCCTCTTAACCCTGTAAACATCCACAGTATATCTCTCACTCGGAACTTTTACCATAAGATCGCTTTACTCCCCACTCTACTCCCGGTCATCCTATTCCGATAAGGTTTCGGTCGACGTGACTTATAGAGGCGGTTGACCGAACTTTCGATAATCCGAACTAAAGCTTGAGCTCAAACGATTCGGATAATCGAAGATCTACTGTATCAACTCAAAATCATTGGCCTCATCGACAAACTTTGCCAATCGTTGTATACCGATTCCCGCTAAAGAAAACAAGCACCCAAAGTACACGAAAAAAAAGAAAAAAGAAACTGTACTTTGTCCTTCGCTCGTACGATCTCCGAATTGTACCAGTCATTATCCTACACGTGTCGCAAAAGTTCGTATAAATTCTAGAATTCTGTGCGAATGACTCGTCGGAAACGAGTTAGAAGCCACGAGCCATCGGCGTGTCTTCGCGATCTCTTACATGCGCTCAAACCGAGATCGGGAGCCCGGATGCAAAGTTAGCGAGATATCTCGTTTGCGCGCCGAGGCTCGGACCGCCTATCGGAGACGTGCCTCCAAGAGGAGGCACGACTGTTACACGAGCCGGAAAGACGGCATTCCTCGTGGAATTCTTAAATTCAGTAAATACCCCACCATGTCAGTCCTTATTCCCCTCTCCTTACCCCCCTCATCCCGTCTATACTCCCTATCAAACTATAAATTTTCAAATTTTGCATAATTTTGCATTCTCACTCAGCAACTATCTCGATGTTCCTCGTCGCGACACACCTCGCAAACTATCGATTAAGAATGATGTATATATTATATTTAAAAAAAAATTTTACCGTAAATATTTCGAATCGTTCACTTGTTGATCGATGACGTAAGCAGTTTTGTCGAGAGACACAAATATCGAAAAATGCATCGTAATAGTGCAACAACATTCGCGAAATGTTGAAAACGATGTGACGTCGTTGGTTGATGATAATAAACGACTACGCGGACGTGTTTACGTAGGCAACACGGGGGGATCCGGGAATTAAATTAATTATGAAAAAGAAGGTGTGGAAACTGACCGACCAATCGGACAAGTCCTTAAGTCCATCCTCCCGTTCTAGCAGTTACCATTTCAAGTGATCACCCATCCTGTCTCCAGCTTAGTTAACGAAAAACGCGCTAACCGATCACGACGTCTTTTCTTACTAAATAGAAAGGTTCAACAAATTTCGAACGGTTTCGATACTTCGTTGATCGCCGTGGTGAAGTTTTTCGAGAAGTGGCTAACGCTCGCGCAACGCAGAACTTTCGAGAGTAGTTATTTTCACGAAGGTTCCAGAAACAGCGACAGAGTCTTGAATCGCGATTCTGCGGAAATACATTTTTTTAAATCCCTTCACGAAAGCGCCGCGCTATAATCTTGAGAGATGTCGAACGAGTCGATCATCACTTCGCGTGAACGATGGGACGTAAGAGCTTCGGATATCGCCAAGAGGACCCACAATCCCATAAGATCGATCGTCGAAAATATTGTTGTAGAACCGAATCCCAATAAGAAAATGATTGCTCTGTCCATAGGTGAGTCTCGGCCAGAATTTCACGATCTCGACTTACAATGCTTTTACGAACCAATAACCAGTCGTGAACTATTTTTATTAATTTTCCTTAATCCGCTTTTTTTTTGTGAAGGCGATCCAACAACTTTCGGAAATCTTAAACCCGCGAAGGAAGTTATCGAAGCAGTTCAAGAGAGTGTCGGTTCACAGCTGTACAACGGATACGCACCGAGCACCGGTAGCATACGCAAACCTTGGGTTTTTTTTTTTTTTTATCTCGGATTTTTTAAAATTATTATATAAGCTATAATTATGATTCATTAATAATCCGGCGATATAAATCATTCATTTGTTTTTTTAAAGGATACGAGAAAGCTAGAGCAGCAGTGGCGAAATACAGCTCCAACGAATTTGTCACTGTTGATCCGAAGGTGTGTGTCCGAAACTACGCGACTCATTAATCTTTTTATATTTTTTTTAGTGCATCCAGATTGAAATTGATGATATTAAAACATGTGATGTCATTTTTTTAGGATGTTATACTGTGCAGCGGATGTTCCTGCGCACTGGATCTCTGCATAACAGCTCTGGCGAGAGAGGGTCAAAATTTGCTGATTCCCAGGCCAGGTTTTTCGATCTATCGCACCCTCGCCGAGGGTCTCGGAATCGATGTTAAATCTTACAATCTTCTGGTACGTTTATTTAAAAAAATTATATTTTTATCCAAATACCGCCCGCCGCCCAATTTTCCGAGCCATAAAAGGGAAAAATTTCAAACCTTTTTATTTTAGCCGGAGTTAGGCTGGCAGATAGACCTCAAGGATCTCGAATCGCAGATAGACGAGAGAACAGTTGGAATAATAATCAACAATCCGTCGAACCCCTGCGGCTCGGTTTTTACTCGGCAGCATCTTCTAGACATTCTGGAGATCGCAGCTCGCTTTCATTTGCCAATCATTGCTGATGAGATATACGAGCATATGGTGAGCTATTGATTTTTTGCTTTTTCCGAGTGCTTTGATTTGAAAAATGTTGAAATTATAATAATAACGTATTGATAAAGTTCATAAACTTCGAAAAATCATATCCAGAAAAAAATTTCCGACGTGTGCGTTTGTCTATCAGCTCCAAAATATTAAAAACCCTATAATTTGTGAACGCATTAAACAATCAAGGTGACATTTATCACGTATATTAAAGGATCCATACGCAATGTTTTTTTTTTCTCGAGACTCTGTGTAATACGCGAAGTCATTTATTTGATCTTTTTCGTACATTTTTTTTTATATTATCAAAAGTGTCTAAAGATACACGGAGAAAAAAATATACAGACAATTTCTATGCTTACGTAATGATGAAATTATCTTTTTCTTTAAAGTAATTAAAGAATATAGCGACATTTTCGCGATCTTTCCTACACTTATATTCATTAACGACAGATTTTTAATCGCATATTGCCACATGTATGAAAAAAATCGCCAAAAAGTAGAGGCAAAGTCGCCAGAATATACTTCAATTGCCACACAAATATAGAGATTATTCCCATATTTTTCTCTGCGTGTATACAATAAAAACTTACAATTTTTTCAGATCATATTTCAGATTAGAATGAGTCATCAAAAAATCTGAAAATTATATTTACACATCGCGTCCTCATTTTTTTAACGGTCGTTTACAAACATTTCTTTTTCAAGAAGTCAAACATTGATTAACTTTTTTTAGGGCAGAACTCAAAGAACGCTAAAAAAATCGATGAAGCATTGCAGGATATTTTTTGGCAGTGCGGAATCAACATTTTTGGCAGAAAAATTCTTAGTATCGAAGAAAAAGAATTACGAAGCTTTTTGGGCTTTAAAAACAAGACGTATATATGCACAGCATTTTTACACTTTTAATCAGACGAAATAACTTGCTTGAGGCTTATGTATGTAGCAGATTGCAAACATAACGCAAGAGGACAACCAGCAAAGAAAGGGAATCTAAAAAACTGTTGCAGAATAACGATTGCCCCGTAACGCATACTGGAGATCCATATTCTCACAGCAGAATAGCAATTTCTCTAACAATTTTTTGAAACCAGATAAAGCGCTACCTTCGTGCAAGTGCTCAATTTACGTCGCGTGACAAGTTCGGCACTCAAAAATGTTTGAGAAGATATTCGTGTTGTAGATGGGGTAAAATTCTATTTCCGGATCCCTACAAAGGGTTTAACTTTCTCATAGAGTGGTTTCGTAAACGACAATAAAAAAAAAGAGGAAGCGATGTAGAAATTTAATTTGCATCTTTAGTTATTCATGAGTCATGCATGAAACATCTGTTTATACTACTCGCCGACGTTCTGCGAATCATACGTTGTTTTTATTATTTAATTTTTGCGTGTTTGAAAAATAGTGTATTATGGTGCTTTCTACGACTTCGCATTTGTCTGTTCGAAGGTATTTCCCGGCCGAACATACCACTCATTAGCGTCTCTATCGAGCGAAGTTCCTATATTGTCATGCAGCGGACTGACCAAAAGGTACGTGAGTGAAATATGTACATCGGGGTGGAAACGTCGCTTCATTGAAATTCCGTTCGCTCTCGTGCGTATCGTAATGCCGTACGCAAATGTTGTTATTTCATTTTTTTGCAAGGTTCCTGGTCCCCGGCTGGAGAATGGGATGGATAATTATTCATGACCGTCAGGACATTTTGGCGAAAGAGGTAAGAGAGCAGCGTATTTTCGAAAGATCAAGGATGAATTACCACTTTTATTTTATTGCTTGTATGAAAGTTAATTAATGAGCGAACACACGCGTCAATAGATTCGCAAAGGATTGACCTGTCTCAGTCAGAGAATTATCGGCAGCAACACGATAGTTCAAGGCGCAATACCAGCGATACTCGAAAATACACCGCAAACATTTTACGACGATATCGTTGCAACGCTTCACGTAAGTGTATTGCTTGCTTTACTACTGTTATTTTATTCGTTGACGACGCCGAATGTTTTTCTTACATTCGGCCGTGGAGGTAGTGAGTAGTTTTCAACGTCTTTATAAAAATAGAAAGTTCTATATATAGATATATAGGTATATTTCTTTACGAATTAATTTTTTTTATTGATATATCTCATGTCGGGTTGCAGAATCACGCGGAACTGTGTTACAGTCATCTGGTTAAAATACCGGGACTAAAACCAATAATGCCTGATGGAGCGATGTACATGATGGTAAGGAGTTAAAAATACATCGAAATTATCGCTAATGATCGACTAGTAACATGTGTCAACGTTAAAATATGTTCGATATGTATATGTTTTTTTGTTTTAATTTATCGATCCGCAGGTATACATAGATTTGAACTCTTACCCCGAATTCAAAACCGAAGTGGAATTCGTTCGCCGGCTGCTAATGGAGGAATCTGTGTTTTGCCTTCCCGGAGAGGTGAGCTCTTCATTGTTTTCTTCATCGATCTAATTCTTCGTGTTTATTAATGTACTACTTGACCTCAGGGTTAATTTTGTATCGGATTCGTAACCAGCGCTATCTAATACATCAATTATCTATTATCAAATATTCGAATGGGCGAAAATATTGGTATTTATTTTCGAATGATCGAAAATATTTTGTCGAGCCTTTCAACCGGATAAAAAAAAATGCAAGAGGGACCCTTTACTGTGATTTCTTCTCATTTTTCGACACTCTCTAACAATCTGGAAAATCGTTTCCATAACTTCTAGAATTATCCTATCTGGTGTATTTAAAATCGAAGATTTTTTCGACAAATTGGTCGGACGAATTTTGTTTTTACTTATTATAGCTTTGAGGCTACATATGATGTATTTTTACACTACTGATGACAAATCTACAACTTATCTTACATTTAGCATGAATACAATATTCAAATCGTCTTTTCTTCGTTTCGTCAAAATCCAGGGCTAAAAAAAAAACAAAAATCGATAATTATTTTTTTAAATATTTATTTTATTATTTTCAAGTATATTCATTTTTTTATTTATAATTTTATCGTCATGAAAATACTATTTTCGTTGAGTACTATGCATAGGCAAGCTACGATTGTTCAAACCACTGGGACGTAACACCAAAATACGATTTCGTGATTCAACAATATCATTTTTTTATTTATTTTCAGTGTTTCGACTTTCCTTCCTATATGAGACTGGTGATAACAATTCCCGCTGACATGCTTGAGGAGGCATGTCAGAGGATTGAAGAATTTTGCTTGAGACATCACATCAAGAATTCTCAAGAAATAATTATGAATTCCCTGGAAGCCGTTGAGATCCCCTATTAATACCGATACGAGTGAATAACAAACTTATTTGTATATATGAATTAATTGACTTGTCTTCGAAGAATGCGAAGTCGGTTCGCCGATAAAAGATCCGAGGACACGCGACACATGCACATAATTGTACATAAATGAGAAAATACCAAGTGAGAAATAGAGAGAGCGAGAGGCTGCGAGTGCATAAATGCGTGTATCAAACACAATTACGACGAAAATATATTACATGTAACGAAATAAACAAGATGAGAATAGTGAAATCTTTTATTTTCAAAACGAAACTTCACAATAGTATTTGGATCGACGTCCAACGTTGAAAAAAAAAAACATCGACGCGTAAAAATCAAAAGGCCGAAATTCGTATATTTCATCATTACGCTCTTCCGATTCCAATCGTCAACGTTTAATGGGCTACAGAAAAATGTTGATTTTTTTGTCTTGCAAAAATAATTGTTAACAAATATAGATAAATAGCCGCCGTTTGTTGTTTTTGGACGTTTGACGGTAGACGCTCTCCAGCGGAATTCAATATATCCAAAAAAGAAAAACAAAGCATTCAAGTCATTCAAGTCAATAACAGTGACGCATCGTTGACGATTGTTGATGTATTTTCGATTTTTTTTTTACAAAAGATTTTACAACAGGAAAAAGAATACGATCGTCAACGAGCCCTCCTTAATATCAATTGGAACAACAGATTATATTTTTGCTTTTTAGACGCTTCGTTTTCATTTAAACATGTTGAAAAAAAAAACCAACTCTCTTACGACGGATATATGTATCTTTATTTTTCAATATATTTCAAGACTTTTTAATTTTATTTTTGCAACACTTTTAATACAGATGACGAAGTAAAAAGAATCATAATTTAGTTTCCATAGGTTTTGAGTGAAACAATTAGAATAATGATAGTCGTAAATGATTATTAAGGGCTTTGCACGCGGATATTCGAATAGACGATTTATGATGCTAACATGAAACCCTACTATAACAATTATTTCAACGAGACCACAGGATTTTATTGATCGGCGTACTTTAGCGAAAAGTCGATACATCATGCATGAGAATCTTCCAGTCATTGATGCGAAGCAACTCGATTCAATCGATTATTGCGCATCAATAAAGTGTCAGGTGCACAGCGTCGGGACGATGTAACGTCCTATCGGAGCAGCGCTCCAAAACGGAGTGACTGAAGCCCCAGGTTTCGGACCGTACTTCGCGACTGCCGCGTGGTTTCAGCGCACAATCGCGAAACTCTTTGACGTCAGTCACAGTTAATCCAAAACTTGCTTGCAATCGGTATATTGAACCATAAACGCCGTTCCGTATATTTTCCAATAACCTCTATCCCCGGAATGCGATTTACTAACCGAAGAAGTATATTCTACATTTATTATTCATTCAAACTCCGGCCACATATTCTTGGCGTATTTTGTACCGTTTAATCTCCCGTAGAATCCGCAAACTCTTTCGTTGAATTAACACGACATTCCTACGGTGTATCGTTCATGACTCGTTGTTATCTTCGCGTTATGCGAGAGTATACGAATAATTTGACATAATGAGAAATATTGTAAGAAAATTTGCACTGCGAAGAGGAACGTTGGGAACGCCGAATGATGGGAAAATTTTCGTGCGAGTTCGTACAATAGTTTCGCGAAACGATGAAGAGACAACGAGAGATGAAGAGAGGGTCCCAAAGCATACCGAGAGAGAGTCTGTTGGCGGTATTGATCAGATGAACTATCGCCGGAGAGCAAACTCTCCGAGGCAAGGTAATAGGTACGGGTTTCATGGATTATTCGGGGCAGGCGAGAGTACACAGAATGATTACACAGTCGACTGGGTCATGCGATAAAATATAACACGCACGCAAATGTCTATCGGTTGAGCCGATTAATTAATTCGTATAATGAATTGACGAAACGAACTCCCGGATTCGAATAGAGAGCGCGAGCGGCTTGTACGAGTTTTCTTTCTACGTAGCTGCACCGCCGGTCAACAAAAAAAGCATCAGGTTGCGCGCGAACACACGCAGCCTAGTCCACCACCTCGTCCATTACGAAACTCCCGGTCAACTAAATATATTCACCGAATGAAACAAACCCTACGTGGGTTTTAGATCGATGAAACAAAACAACAACAAAAAAACAAACAAAAAAATACGTCTAGATAAATTCAGAATAAAACACAGCCAGGACTTACTTGGCATTACAATTGGTAGAAATTAATTTTGTATGCAGCAGCAGTGCCGAGCGGGTAATGCGAATATTATCCATTTGTCGCGACGTAACCGGGCGTTTCCTGGGTCTGTCTACTGTATCATACATAGTATATATAAATTGAACGGAGTATCAACGACTGTTGGTAGTGGTGGTCGTAGAAATAGCGAGTAATGATACTATTATACGAACGTATCGTAGAAGTATCATTTTCGCGAATGGCCCAGATACTCGAGACGCAGACTCTTTTGCATTCAATTCAGCTATTCACCATTAAACTACCGCTCATTCTCCTCCACGAGTATCCCTCTTACGTTCATACATATATATTTTTACGCATTTTCCTTTCAGAGTCTACCGGTCCGACGTCCGGCGAGCGTTATCATTACAGTGGAGTGACACAAAAGGCTTCAGCACACGCTCCCAACTGTTCTATAACGCTCGCACGAGTCAGTAACATACGAATTGCACAGTGATTGGCATACCGCCGTCAATGAAATTATAAAAAAGTTATCGAATTTTACGACACTTGATGTCACAATAACTGTCCAAGCATTGAAGTTATTGCGGATTATGCAATTCAAAAGTAGAATGACACCTTTATTATCGATCTTTTAATCGAAAAATATTCCTGTAAATTGCATATCAATGGTTCATTATACAGCTAAACATCGTGCAGTATAGGGACGCGTGTGTAATTCATGATGCGTTGAAACTGGAGAAATTCTATTCGTTTAAAGATTATGCAATCCAAAAGAGAAATCGAACTTACATTGTCGATATTTTTGTCGACTGATGGATACCAATTGTTCGAATCACTGTCGATCACTGTACAGTTCAAAGACAAATGTGCCATCACTGTGGGTTGCAGCTACGGAAGCCATTTTTCTCAGTAGATTATGCAATCGAAGAGTAGAATCGAACTTATCATCGGCTTTTCTTTCATCGGAATCGAACATATCAGCCAGCTTTTTATCGACTGACGGATACAAATTGTTCCAATGACTGCCAATCACTGTGCGCTGTAACTTCGGGAACGCGGGAACTCTTTTCCTTTGCACATTATGCAGAAGTAGAATCAAACTTATATTATCGAAGTTTTTATTGAGTGTAAGGTACCAATTGTTCGATAAACTGCCAATCACTGTCTACTTTGAAGCCCAATGTGCTATTCGCTGTGCGTTGTAACAGCAGGAACCCTTTACTGTATACTTGCAGTCGGAGAAAGGGAAAGGACCGGGTGTTACGGTAGGCGGTGCGGTTTCGCACGCGTCCGGATGTGTAATATAGCAGAGCGGAAGTGAAACGGCAGGTGGATGAGGAGTCGGGCGTGAAGCTCGAGTTCTCGAGTTCCAACTAACAGCCTCACGGTAAATTGTACGGATACAAATTAAAAGTACCATCCGAGTAACACGACTTATACCTATGTATATAAAATGCCTTTTGCATTCACGTATTTCAAAGTACATACGAGATATCGCGATCCTTTTCTCATTCATGTATCTTTGGCGTAAAAAAAAATATATATTCCTGTAAAACATCGTATCAGCTCAACACCTGTCTGTTTCATAAAAATTCTTTTTCCAAAGACCGAAACTCTTTTTTCCCGGATAAAGCTTTGTAGCCGGGAAAAATAAGAAGCAAGATGGGGGCTTCCTCTCACTGTCAGTTTTTTTAGCTCAACAAAAGTTTGATGGAATACGGAAGGTTCGCATGGAATTGCTAAGGACACGCTGGTGAGCTCTTCTTCGTAACATCTCGGAGCATGAAGTATAACATAGGTGTATATGGACTGTGCCTCCGAGCGCGCGTGTGTGTGTGTGTGTGTATGTCTGTTGGGGCGTGGAGGCTCGTGCGAAGCCCCCGGCGCGGGCTCTGGGCCAAGACGGCAATAACCCCCCTAGACACGCGCGCGCGCTTCGTCGACATCGTCCCTCCGATCCTGCTTCTGGATGCTGCGCACCCTCGTTCCGCAATATTTCAACGAAGAATTACAGTGGTTGGCCATGAGAAGACAGAAAAAGCATAGTCATTGGCATACCAAGTTCCTCTTTACCGCTAAAACGACTCATCGGTGAATGTGACAATCACTGTATAGCTGACAATGACTATACCGCCGATTCGAGTTCGGTAGGGTTCGCAGATAAAAGTGGAAGGTCGGAGCGTGCTATACGACCGCAATCGTACGCGTCATGGCGGATTCAGGGAAACCCTGACGTCGATCGGGTGCCAGAATCATCCCTTTAAACTATAGATGAGGCCCCCCCCATGCGTGGCGGAGGGTTGCGAGACAATCGCAGCATCCCCCGCAGCGTGGATAATGTTGTACGTACAATGCATACAGTACAATGTCGCATATGTCCCTGGAATAACCGTTATATGTTGTAAATAAAATGTTCAATGATTTTTTTTTGCTATAGCGAAATATTTTCAAGATTAAATTTTTTTTTATTGTATTTCGTTGGAAGAGTAATTAAGGACATAATGTAAACGAGTTTATCTATTATCTGATACGTGACCGTCATCTCTTCATAAATTAAACTACAGTCGATTCTTAGCAATATCCCTACATAGTTCAAGACGCGCTTTAGTTAGCAGCTGTACGATGGCAGTTTCTACAATGTTCAACCCAATCGTTTCTGCTCATGTATCAAGATTTATATATATATATATATATATATATATACATGTACATAGATATCCTTGATACATATTACTTCACTTTTTCACAGATCTTATTTCTGTGTATCGTGTGTACCGAAAAAACCCAACCTGTGTAACATGAAAGATGTACCGAGGGTGAGTCGATAGGGGTCGCGTGAATCGTGAGTTTCTGGCACCCTCTCGTACGGGGGTGTTGGCGCATGCGCGTATGTCACCGTAAAGTGTACGAACGTCCGTGTGTCTATCTCGGTTTCCCCACCGGTCGTGAAAACTCGACGGCATGGGGAAGCCGCGCTCGCGCACGAGGGTTCCACGACGGTGGTGGGCTACGACACGGACTATAGGGGTAGCAACGTAGAGTGGGCGGCTCGGTTAGTACAAGGAAAAGGGAGCACCACACGAATCCAAACGCGGGTGTCCGTGAGCAAGCCGTTATCGAAGAGAGTAGGGGAGTTTCGTTAGAGCGAGAGGCCGGCAATACCCGTGTATATAGAAGCGGAGGGCAGCCTAACAGAGCCGGGGAGTTGGCACGCCAGATGGAAGAGCCTCGGCGAGTTTTATCCAACGATCCGGGAGGCTCGTTTAGGTAGTGGTCCTCGCCCCACAGCCGCGACAACTCGAGGTGTGCAGCGCTCTCGTACGTCTCGGGTTCTCTTGCACGAGACCGACCCCTTCCGCATATCGACCGCCTCTATAGTACACTATACACCGCGACATCGCGACATTAAAAAAAAAAGAAAAAAAAAAGAATTGCTAATAATAATAATAATAATAATAGTAACAACAATAAAAAAAATCCCTGAGACAACGTTTGGCGAACGAGTAAAATTTAAACTTCATCGGTAAAAAAAATAAACGAAGAAAATCGGCGCGTAACAATTAAACCAAAAAATCGTGTAACAATACAAACAACATTTTTTTTTCGAACGACCATAAGACAGTGTTTTTGAAAATTTGTCGAGTACACGAGATCTGTCGAATTTTATGACGCGCGCATGAGTTCGCATGTAAAACGTGCGAGGAAGTTTGCATAATTCGAGATAACGAGAAGAAAAAGAAAAAAAAAAACAAAGTGGCAAAGATAAAGAGTTGAGAGGATAGATCGAGAAGGCCGACTAGGATTATATTTGGATAAAGGATAAAAGGTTTCCGGCTTGCGGAGGGAGGCTGTGGCCTCTCAGTAGAACGTTTCGAGAGCCGGCTAGTAAGGTACGTTTGATTTTTTTTATATACGATTCAACTGATCGAAGTGACGAAGTGCAGAGTGTTTTGAATTTTTGGAGAAACTCGACGCGACACCGATACATCCGTTTCTACTATCGTTCGGTTATCTGGACCACGATCGTTAAGTACGAGTGTACGAGATGCGCGAAGTAGTAAATATAACAGTTTCGGAAGGGGAGGGGGATGATTTCGATCACCGCACAGGTGGACATTCGCGTTATCTCGTACTACTGAATTTTCATATCAATTTAACGCCTAATAATCATCCGATTGTGAGATTAATGGCCCCGACAGCTTAGTAGTCATCCCGTCTTAAATCTCAAAAATCATAAATCCAATGTTAGAAAGAAAAAACAAAAAAAATCCCGCGAAGAAATAATCGAATATTTAGATTATTCCCGGAATCTCAAGAATTCGGCGGCTCCACTTACCGTCGTTTTCTCATAATCTTATATATCTAATAAATGAGAGGGGGGGATATTTCTTTACCACGGCGTCGCGTCCCTTCGACGTCGACGGAATATTCAGAGAGGCGTTGCGGCTATTTCGGGTCGCCGCGAATTTTCACCCAACGTTGCGCCGTCGACTCGGCGCAATGCCAGCCGCCAAGCCGAACGAGCAACAGCGAGAGAGAAAATCGAGTGACGGATTGATAACACCGGAAGAAAAAAAAAAAATATCGGTGATGTGCAATTAAATTTTTTTTGGAGTTTGTAGGAGCGAAACGGTATTGTACATAACGCTATATACATATATATGTATATATCACGTTTGAATACATAGGAAGTTTATCGATAGAACGAGAGTTTGGAGTGTCGTAGTAGTGGAGAGTTATCGGAGGGAAGATACGCGGGACGATCCTCGTGGGGTTTCGCGGTGACAGGCCGCCCCCGTTGTAGGTTTATCTCGGTCCTTTTGCGACGACGCCCGACGACGTTGCACCGGTTGGCCCCACGGAGACCGAAGCGGACGGCCCGATGGGTTACGCCAGAAGGCCCGAACCTCGGGCAGGTGCGCCGTGGTTCGTTATACTCGGTATATGTCGTGTGCGCGACTAGCCCTCTGCTTCCTGACCGCGCCTCCCGCGCGCGCGACTCCTCTCTCTATCGCCTCTCTCCGTGTGCCTCAACCGCTCACCTCGGGGGATCCCGCGGCGGAACGAGGATGTCAGGCCGGAAGCCCGCTCACCGCGTTCCAGCCAACATCGATATCCAATTACAATTCCGTTTAACGATGAGACAGCTATTGACCCTACAGTGACGTACAATCGGGGGTACAATATATCCCTATAAAAAATGTATCTTAACTCGAAAAATATATATTTATATTTATACAAATAACCAAAAAATATAAAAAATTATTGGGTTTTTGGGAATTGCAAACGTGTTGAGGCTACAGTTTGTATTGACGTTTGGACGAGCAAAAAAATTATTGGCAAATTGAGTTAATTTTGTGATGCAATAATTTGGCATTTTCTTCGAAGATAAAACGAAGCTGCGGTGTCAAACAAGAAACATTTTGTATTAGTTTATCATTATTTCGCAAACGTAATATTTTTCTCAATCCGATCATAGAGATTACTTTTGGAAAAATCGATTAACTCGCTATTTCTAGTAATGACGAGAAGGAGTACCAAGATAATCGATTTGTTATATGTTCTCTATGATTCGATTGAGAAAAATATTTACTTCATTGAACAAAATAATGATAAACGGTTTTGTATATTCTTCGGTTCACCTTGAGTTACTCGTTATCATACATTTTACCTCACAGTACGAAAAAAAGCACTTATATGACTTTATAAATAAAATTTTTTAGATTATTGTGAATTATAAATATTCCGAAGCTGCAGTTATTATTTTCGTTAAAACGAGCAAAACAATCATAAATTAACTCATTTTTGTGATGTGCAATTTGGAATGACCATCGGAGATAACGATAAATCGAGAAATCATTGTCAAAGGGGTTATTGCGATTATTAGGTGTACTGAGATAATCGAATTAAAAAAATGTGTGTTCTCTCTACGATTGGATTGAGAAAAGCAGTTCGTTTATTCAGCGAAATGATGTTAAATTTTATTGTATTTTACTCGTATTCTACTTGTTGACCTTGAATAACGCGTTATCGTAATGTGATATTTTCGAAGTTACCATACGTACCATCGAACCATTATTTTACTATTATTCTATAGCATTAAAAAAAACGATACACGAGTCCTATTTATTCGAAATCTTGATGAGAATTCCCGAGAGCGGATTACTCGTATCGTGATTGTTAAACGCACCCACCAAAGGGATTAAACTATCCAAAATTCGATAAAAAAACGCGCCAGCATATGACTCTCGGCGATCGATAACGGAAGTTGTTTTTTTTCTGCGATAGAATTCCTCGAACTTTCTTGACTACCAGGAACGTCGCGGAAATATAGCACGAGCGAAGTTGTACTATTCGATCGTAGAAGTGTGTCGACTTCTACATTGTACTATCGGACGGACGCCGTGTATTCATAGCCAAACGAACGAAGTTGCACATTCGATCGGTCGAAGCGCGTGTCCCAATCGTCTTAGATTGGAAGTATTGGAACAACGCTGTTGAAATCGTCCGATGGGGAAACTTGGCGATTATTGATTTTCCACAAACTCCCGCGCGAGCAACGAAAATTGCCTTTGCTATGTCACTTTTGCTCTCCTGGGACTGGAAAAAAAGCCACGGGTTTCGAGCGAATCCAGCAAACTCGAGTATCCGAAGCGCATTTAAGATCCGTTTGTTCTATTCTTTTGCAAGAAAAAAAAGAAAAGAGATACAAAATGAAAAATGCGATTTATCGTGCAAAAACAACAAAGGCAACACTTTTAGACCATAATAAAAACCTTTTTATTTATACAGTCTTCTCGACCTTTAACACTGCGTCAATTCGTTATTTGTACCTGGTATGTTCTCTCGGAGGCTTCGTTATTATTTGATCAGTTTTATTATAACAAAAACTCGCTGGCGTATGAAACTTTTCTTCGTTTACTCATTAAATTCCGTAACGCTAGTTCCGAATAAAATCGATGAAGAAAAAAAAATCGTACAAAGTATTATATTCGAATAACAATGAGTCAACAAAAATAACGAGTTGATTTTCTACTGTGTGCACCTCCTTGACCCGACGTTCGTTAAAGAATGAAGTAAAAAAAAAATTAAACGAGCGCCTAAAAGAAATCTCGATTTCATGTTACATATATATTTTTTTCTCGCGTGATTCCAGACGTAACGAAGGGTGAAGGAGAAAGAAAAAAAAGTCAAGTTTTCCCTCCGCCTTGGAGGGGTCGCGTACTCTCGACCTTTCTCGTTATACCCCAGAGTCCGCGGGATCGTTCGTTCGGCTCGAGACAAATTTAAGTCGAATCAATACTACTCCACGGGGTTGAAATTAGTCTACCCAAACGTTGAAGTCGTTACTTATGCATCATTAGTTATCTCCCGTTTCCCACCCCCCGGCGTTATAACGAGCTAAACCCGTGTACGATATATAGAAGAATATCGTTATAGTACGGCAAAAGCCGGATTAGAGCGCGAAGAGTGCTTCGGGGATAATCGATTTTCACCGGAATAATTGAAACTCTAGACATCGAGGTTCGTTGGCATCGTGTATGCGTTCGACTGTTGGGTCATTCCTGACCCGAGGCTAGATAGTCGATCTATACTTTTCTTTCCCTCCCTCTCTCTCTCTCTCCCTCTCTCTCTCTACTATACTATACGTTCCCTATTTCTATATAGTTGAATGCTCGGGGGCTTCAGTTTCCGTAATGCGAGATTCGATCATTCGGACACCTCTCTCTTCCTTTGTATTTTTATCAATTCTCGTCTCGTTTTCGAGAGATCGATATTGCGTGGCGAAACGTTGCGCGTTCGCACGTGTGTGCGAGCGAGAGTCGTGACGCGAGAAAAAAAAATCATTCGATTCGTTGAATGACGAAACGTATTTAAATGTCGTCGATCAATTTACTATCCATTGACGCGCGTTTTTCATCGCGTGGCAAAAGCCCCGTTATAACTACACACCCACAGTTTCTGTGTATATGCAGACAATATACACGACTGTATAGTTACGATGCACAAGAGTTTCCGTCTAAACGCAAACGCGCATCCGTCGCGTCGAGACTCGGAGGCAGGGAAACGAGCGATATATAATACAAAGAGGGAGAACGGACACGGGTGGTATGCACGTGTCTGCGTACAAGTTTGTGACGCGGATTCTGTTTGGTTCGCTTGTGCCGGCTGCCGAGAGCCAGACGTCGTGTATTTTCTACGATGCCGCCGAGAAGAGAAGAGAGAAGAGGGGAGAAATAGTGTGAAGGCTCTCTTTAGCGTTTGTAGGGTACCCGAGGCTCGCCTGGCGTCACCGGCAAAGACGCGATATATACAACAAGACGATGGGAACCGAGAAGAGAGAAGAGAGCGAGAGAGTAACTAACTATATAGAAGGAAAGATGCCGGTGCGCGGCGGAATGGAATCGATTCCTATGCCGCAGAGTTCACGTTGGGGGCGGGGAGGGGGGGGCGGGGGGCGAGTTTCTTCGTAACTAAACTCTCGGAACAACAAATACATCGATAGCAATATACCATAAAAAAATAAAGATATTACAATTGAGAAAAGACGAGCTTTCCGGCTTTTTGTATCGACAAAATATATCTGAAAGGATATGATAAAAAAAATAAATAAAAAAATCATGCGGATATGAATGTTTCGTTGAGAAGACGAGAAAGAGAGTACGAAGTACAAGTGACTCGGACGATGGTTGCTTGTGTTCACAGTAATTGCATTGTCTCAGCATTTCTCTCACCGAATCGCGGGGGTAAAACTCTCCCGGCAAAGTACGCGCGGGGGGGAGGGGACTGGATTACGAGATGTTTTTTCAACGTCGAAAAGTTTTGTTCGGTTATATTCGTAAGCTCGCGCGCGCGGAGAACGCCGGAGCGACGTTTCTCTTTCTTCGCCCACGCAGGCCAACCCTCCTGTTCCTCCACCTCATCCGCCCCCCGGAACATTTCTTACCGGAGAAAAGTTATTTGGCCGTAGCTGGGAAAGTTTCGTCGCCGCGTCGACTCGGTTCGCTTTGCGACGGGAAGAGAGAGATCCTCTCTTCTCCCGGATTCTCGTCGCTGGCCTTTCTTCCCCCCCAAGTGTCTGGGAATACGGCGGTACCGAGGGAGAGTGACGAGAGAGCGTCGTCGTGGCAACTCTCCGGCCAACTCTCTACAAGCCCGAGTATCTCCGCACTGCGCTGCCTCTTCAATGTCTTCTCTCTGATCCTGGAGCGGAGTTATTCTGTCGGGAATTCTCGTTTCCTTTTTCTTCGTCAAGATATTTCTTTTTTTGTTTTTCCTGCCACGGCGTGTTTTCAACCGTGGAATGCGAGAGTTGCGTATGGAGAAAAAAAATTAAGTATTTCAAGATTCTCTTCGTAAATGCTTTTTGAGCGCTTTTTATCGAGAAATGTAATTAGTTTGTTAATATTTGCGAGACAAGGACTTGTCGGCTCGCAACGTGCAATTGCAAAAAATAGTAATGAAATTTCTGTAATATATAGTCATCATTATATTGTTAATAATTATGATAGAAACACAAAACGAATGCAATAATAATAGAATTCTAATACAATACTAATGTTGCTGACACAATTGAAAATACAGCGCTACCGCCGAAGAAGTCTTTAGCACTAAACGCACCTTCGTCACAATTGAGGACATGGACGCGTGCCTCTTTAAGCGTGACTTGGCTGATTTGTCCGAAGAGTACAATACACTCCTCGAGAAAGTGTCATGGGCTTTTGTCGCAAGTCTCGAAGGTGAAATTGAGATGCCGCTGTTCGTATTAGAAGTGAAATTCCCGAGCCGGAAGCATCAAGAGAAGACGATACGTTACACGACAGTTTGGTACACATTATAGCCGCCCTACGCTTCGGCTGGTTTTTCTCCAGCTGGTGCTGCCGGTAGTAGAGGTCGTTTTAGCAGCGTGTAGTCGGCCGTTCGCTAACCGTGGAAAGTGTCCCTTACGAGTTGGCCGTTTACATATTCAGCGAGCATTATGAACTTGGAAGAGAAGCCCATATGGTGTCGATGGGAGCGCAAAGGGTCGAGACCCCGAAGAGCACACGCTCTGTGTCGGGGGTCCTCGAGACTCGGTTGCTGAAAGCCCTGCGTACCTTCAGGTACTTCTATTCTTAGACCTCTTTCCTCCCCATCGCCCCCCCCCCCCCTCCCCACGCGTCTGCAGTCCTTCAATCTCCGTAGAGGAGAGAGGTCGCGATTACAAGGAGAGCTCTACCTCTTTTGTTCCAACGAGCTTGTCGGATACGTGCTCTCGTTTCGCACGAAACTCTCCAACACCCCGGGACATCCTCCGTGGATTTTAATCTGTAGGTGCGATCGTCGTCGTCGTACCCCTTTTGCCTTCTTCATCTCATAATCACGCGCCCATTAACGCGCGAATGCTCGAGGGATTAAAAAAAAAAAATTATCAAGATAAAAAGCAATATGCGTACCCGATGTTTTAGCGAAAATAAATCTTGCTTGATAATAATCTTTCTCGAGAGAAAAAAAAAAAACATTTTTCAAAATCCGAACAACGCAAGATATTATTCGCCTATAAATCGCAAAGCTTCGGATTAAAAAAAATCGATGATAAACTGCTTTATGTTAAAATATGTTAGAGGATTTATCATCCTGCATATCCCATTATAGCTCAGTTATCGTAAGTTAAGTGTAACTGAAATATTGCAATCTTTTTTAGCTATAGATCGTTTGTGTCGATCTCCTCAATAATACTTCTTTTTCTCGATTGGAACAATTGAAAACACGTAAAAAAAGTAAATGAATAATTGTAGAAAATAATTACAAATCTCATACAGAAAGGGTAATGTATAATTAAGAAATTGTATTATAAAGAAGGGTGCGATAAGGAATTATTATTCGCATATTATAGTGAAGAAATTAATTTAATAGATAAGAGTTGACCTCCCTATTATAACAGACGAATAATTATTCATTATTTCGCTTTTTTTCGTTAATAGAATTCCATCATTACGATTCTCATTCGATCAGTAGTTTTTAAATTCTCATACAATCATTTTTATTTCATCTTCGACATAGTAAAAAAAAACGCATAAGAGAAGGTATTATAAAAATTGAAATAATAATAAACAACGAATATATTATTGCCTCAAGAGAAAAGTAAAATAGCAATAAAATCACACAAACGAACAAACATCTTATCTATCTGGTTTATTACTTCTCACATTTAGAGTTATACTACACAATGACCAACTTAGGTGGAGATATTGTAGACAGAAACCGTCGTGACGTGCTGTCTGCGGTCAGAAGTGAGTCAAGAACTATGTTGTGAAAAAAATGTGGTGGACAATTCGAAATATCTGAACAAAGTTTTGCTCAGTATTTTCAAAGTTCTTATCGCTCCGAGTTCATACATAGTATTCATAATATATCATTGCGTTCATATCATGTAATTTCGACAAAAATTCACAACAACGAAACCAGAAAAAATCACGGGGCCTTATGGCAAAATGCCCAACTCTCGTCGGTTCTCCTGACGAGCATTCGTCACTTATAAAAAATATTCGTCGAGGTTTACGCCGCAACCGCATTATAGTTCAGTAACCGCGGTTCAAATCTGATTAAAACTCGGAAGCGGCTTAGCGACTCGACCCGACTAATAAAAAATTCAATTTCTAATCCCGTATTCCAGTCATCGATCGGCGTTAAATAGTTCAGAGTAAATCAGCCTCCTACCCTAACCACGATAAATTGCTCAGTTCTCCCATCTCTTCGAGAAAAAGCATTCAAGTCTTCAAAAGATGAAACATCACAGCCACAGTAATGCCGTCGTTCGACCCCTATACAATAATGATAGTACGACAGCGGTAGCAATGCTAGCGGCAATAATAAGAGTAAGAGAAAACAACTGCAACACTAGTAGCGGGGAGCGGCGGCGGCGGCGGCAGTAGCAGCAGCAGCAGCAGCAGCAGCAGCAGCGGTGGCGATATAAGTACGGGACAGGGGTCGTTCGGGCGCGTGGAACCGCTATCGATTGACGGGGTAGACTGAGAGAGAAGACTATACGCGTTTCGCCAGAAGCAGCAGTAGCAACCGGCAGCAGCAGCAGCAGCAGCAGCAGCGGCAGCAGTCCAGGCCACTGGCATCGTGCGCCACTCCGCCGTCTCTTGGCTTTTCTCTCAATCACCCCCAGTACCTTTCCAAGTAGCCTTAGCTCCGTACATTCGGTTTTCTTTTCTCACTCGTACTCTTTACTATTCTCATTTCCTCGCTCCCGTATACATGTGTTTACATATATATATATATTTCTCTCTTATTCTCCTTCGTAGCTCTACGCCTATTCCCTTCACCCTCGTTGAAAACCGCGCTTCAGGCACCCTCGTGGCAAAACTCCCAGCAGGCGACTGTGCGTATCACCGCGGGAGGGGTGAATTCCAGCCTTTCAACCTCTCTATCTATCTCCTCGCTCGCTCGAGCTTCTTTTCCTCGTATATATCCACGTATTACGTTCCACAAGGCTGAGTCGGGGCTCTTTCGCCCCCTTAGCGTCAAAAGACCGAACGGCGCTATACGTCGAGTCGAGCGTCCTTATCCTTGCTACGAGCTCCAAATATTTTACGAGAGCTAAAAGAGAGGATGGGGTCTCGTCTCTTATTCGACGTGGCCTCCCGTTTTCACGCTCAGCATCAAATCGTTGAGATGAAAAAGAAAAAAAGATTTTTTTCTCGTGCGCATACTCGCTGCTTATACATCATTTTTTTGTGGGAGTAAAAAACGTAGGTTATTACTTCTAAATATATGTATGGGTGTTTCTTCTTCCTGCGAGGCTTTTCCAAGGGGTGGCACTACTTTTAATATGCTATATATTCGTTGGCAATTATCGGCCAGCGATTGGCCCCGAAAATCGATAAACCGATAAACGCAGCATCCGCATCAGCGATGCGGGATAAACTCTCGTCGATGATAGAGAGAGCCGGGAGCCTCAACGATATCGTTCGGTTATCTCTCGTCTGAGCTGATTCGCCGAAGCGCCGGCGGGACTTTTGTTGACGATCTGGTACACGAGGCGTGATAACGCTTAATCTATACACATCCTCGATTATCGTGTCTGCGCGCCCAATGGGAAAGAGGATCGTTATGATACGCCGTTATGATAGCTCTCCGACACCTTCGAACTTGCCGAGACGAGCCCCACCATTCCCTCATTTATTTTATCTTTCGTTGGTTGGCTTTTTTTTACTGATCACTCTAAGACCTCTTATGGCTCAGCAACTAATCCGTCGCGTAACCTCTGATTAACCCCTTTCATGATTGTACCCGGAGGCCACGTTAACCGAGTGACGAGAACCGGCAGCTTTCTTATTCCCGGCTTCTTAACGGAGAGACAGTTCGTCGGTCCAACAGCTGCGTTCGACTTTGTCTCCTTTGTTCAGCGTCAAAACAATATTATGCCTAAGTACACAGTCACGCGGGGTTACCGAATGTACGAGTCACACTTTTCGCCGAGTTCCGAGAGAGGCGAATTGAGTCATAGTCCCAACGGTCCACAATTCTCACTTCGTCGTTCGTTAGAATTATGCTCCATATATCTCTCCTGCGTTGGACTCACCCTAATCGTCTCAATCAAACATCCCCTCGCGTTACTTTCGCCTGCTGCGTATGTGTGTGAAACGTCTCTCGATGCCCTTGAAAACACTATGACTCGTCGACATTATATCGCGGCGAATCGATTCGTCTCGGGCCCATTTATGATTCAAATCTCTTTTATAATCCGCTCGTTAACTCTAAAGGTCAAATTTGTTTCTTCGATCGACGACAACGAAACTTGTCAAATCCGTGGAAATACTTCCGAAAATACTGATCTGCATCAACGTTGGTGTCTGGCAACTCATAAATTCTTCTATTCGTTAAGTATGTTTGTATAATTATTTTTTCAACCTTGAAACGAAAAAAATTCAATCGAGTTTCCGAAAAGCGGTTCAAGAAAACGCAACAAAAAAACAACAAAAATTACGATTATGAGTTTTTTAAACTTATTCTTTTAGTATTATACTGAATAAAAAATCAGAGTAATTCTTAAACCAGAGACTACCAGCTACACGAATAAATCATTAGTTTTCGCGTCCCTAAAAAAAATACATTAGCACCCTGGGAAATGGGTATTTTTATGAGCACCTTTGCCAGAATGCAGCAGCGAGCGCTCTTATGTCTGCTAGATGCTAGATAGCCGCCGCATTTTTCAACTCTTGACTGGCAGTACAGTAAAAAAACGCGGTAGCTATGCGTTTCACTGTGCGGTTGGTTGATCGAGGTGATTTTTGTTGTGTCGTGTGTTCTCAAAAACGGCAAAAAAATACTTAAAGCAATTTGAAACATCGAACTTTAATCAATAGCAATTTTCTTGTCCGAAAAATAACAATGTTTAAATATTACGTTAAATTAACCATAAATTTCTAAAGCTACAACATATAAACATTTTTACACAGCTAACTTGTCCATATCGAAATGGAACATCGTAATCGACCGTATCCTATTTTCACCGCCACAGCCCGTGACTCACTTTGGACACACAGTTCACACAGCCGCACAGACGACACGACGATTTCATCTGCTCGAGCCACCGATAGTTTTATTCATTTCGCGTTAAAAGGCTACAAAATAGCAGATTGAAAGATTTGCAGAACAAAGAAATTGTTAAAAAAAAATGAAATATCAAAATTATTATTCACATATTGTACAATTTATTTATCGTACTAATATTCCATCAGTATGAACTTTTCCAATTATTGTAAAAATGTTCTTTTAATGACTGTTAAGCGTGACTCCTTCGCGCGTATTCCTTCTTATTCATACACTTCATTTAAAGAGTGACATAGTGTGACTGGACACGCGAATGGTCCTCAATGGGCTAAAAAAAAAGAATCTAAACAATTCAACCGATCGAACATTGATTCGGTTTGCTTTGGCTTGCGTGCGGTGAAACGTTTTCTCTGTGTTTTTGAAAAAAAAACAAACCCGTCGATCGCGGCCCGTACATCTCAATTAGATTTATCGAGATCCCCGTTTAATATCCCAGGTATATACTTTACGATTCACTCGCTGATTCAAGGTTAAATTTGTTTTGCAATTAACGGCTTCGTCCAAAGTTCGCGCATCAGCCAACAGTGTGTAAAAAATTCACGTCTCAATCTAGTTGTTGAATTAACGATGGTGAATCTCCCATAAATGCGGAAGCGGCCAACGGTGCGCTATATAATTTGGCTGTGGCTCCCCGTCCGGCAGCCGGACGAATAATCGTATGTTATTCGTCCGGCAATTGAAGTAATATTTGCCATGTTTTTTTTCCGACTTTATTATATTTCTACCGATATTGACACTAACTTCCGGACGATCAATGCAAATTTGGTAAATTCCATGCAGTGAAAAATATTAAAATCCATAAATTGAAAATAAAATGAAGGATAACATATCCGGTGTTATCCCGTTTCGTATGGCAAACAATATCCGGACGAATAACATACAATTATTCGTCCGGATAAAA
Source organism: Buathra laborator (assembly GCA_934046635.1). Classification (NCBI taxonomy): domain Eukaryota; kingdom Metazoa; phylum Arthropoda; class Insecta; order Hymenoptera; family Ichneumonidae; genus Buathra; species Buathra laborator. The sequence goes on from OW203896.1 coordinate 1,784,861, forward strand.
TAATTCCAATTTTCGTGTAAACTATCCGGACGAATAACATAGGATTATTCGTCCGGATGAAAAAGTTTCAATTTTCGAGCAAAGTATCCGGACGAATAACATACGATTATTCGTCCGGATAAAATAATTCCAATTTTCGTGTAAACTATCCGGACGAATAACATAGGATTATTCGTCCGGATGAAAAAGTTTCAATTTTCGAGCAAAGTATCCGGACGAATAACATACGATTATTCGTCCGAGTAAAATAGTTTCAATTTTCGAGCAAAGTATCCGGACGAATAACATACGATTATTCGTCCGAGTAAAATAGTTTCAATTTTCGAGCAAAGTATCCGGACGAATAACATACGATTATTCGTCCGGATGAAAAAGTTTCAATTTTCGAGCAAAGTATCCGGACGAATAACATACGATTATTCGTCCGAGTAAAATAGTTTCAATTTTCGAGCAAAGTATCCGGACGAATAACATACGATTATTCGTCCGGATGAAAAAGTTTCAATTTTCGAGCAAAGTATCCGGACGAATAACATACGATTATTCGTCCGAGTAAAATAGTTTCAATTTTCGAGCAAAGTATCCGGACGAATAACATACGATTATTCGTCCGGATGAAAAAGTTTCAATTTTCGAGCAAAGTATCCGGACGAATAACATACGATTATTCGTCCAAGCAAAACTTGAAAATAGTAGGAAAATTGTGGGCGACTTTTTTTTTTCTTTATAATAAATAGTATTTCTTTCTTCAGTGGGGGGGCTTCGCCCCCCCAACCCCCCACCGGGGCTTCGCCCCTGGACCCCAGCAGGGGCTTCGCCCCTGCACCCCACCAGGGGCTTCGCCCCTGGACCCCAGCAGGGGCTTCGCCCCTGCACCCCACCAGGGGCTCCGCCCCTGGACCCCGTCGTCCCGCGATAGAATCGCATATGGTGAAATTTCGTTTGCCTACTGTACATGTGAAGTTGGCACGGGGGGGGGGGGGGGGGGTTGCCTCTCGTTCTATGCATGCCGGGCTACTCACGTGCATTTAAAACTTGCTAATGGTAGCAATCAACCTACTTTCCGACGGATTGATAAACTTTGCAAAGAAATTGTCGGATCGGATGAAATTCGACTACTCGTTTTCACAATTCGTTTAATTGTAGGCATATGCAAAATTGTCACCAATTCGTAGCTAAAATGACAAAAGAACGAACAAATATATATTATTTATCCAGTTCTATCAACGTTCAGTTCGAGAGCTCGAATCCGTACGAATAACATACAATTATTCGTACGGATACATCGCCGTAAAATTATAAATATATCCGGATGACTAACATACAATTATTCGTACGGATATGTATAATATTACGAAGATGTATCCGTACGAATAATTGTATATTATTCGTCCGGATAGTTTACTCGAAAACCGAAATTATTTTATTCGGACGAATAATTGTATGTTATTCGTCCGGATAGTTTACACAAAAATTGAAATTATTTTATCCGGACGAACAATTGTATGTTATTCGTCCGGATAGTTTACACGAAAATTGGAATTACTTTATCCGGACGAATAATTGTATGTTATTCGTCCGAATAAGACAATCGAGGAAAAAAAAACACGCCCGACGAGAGTCGAACCACGAACCTTTCGACTTTCAGTTAACCACTCTGATAACGCAGCCAAACAGCGGTTGTGATAAGACTTGAATTTTGCTGTAATATAAAGTCCGTGGGGGTGACAATTTCGACGATTTTTCAACGCAAACCGCACGTTATATACAAACATGAACTTTTATAAACATTCTTTGCTTTGTCGTCAATTTTCACTTTTTGCCGGACGAATAACATACGATTATTCGTCCGGCTGCCGGACGACTAGCCACTCCGATATAATTTAAACGTGAACGCGATATCGCGCACGAACATGTATACGTATAACATAGGAAGCGAAGTACGAGCGGAGTATATTGCGCTTGACCGTTTATTGGAAGCGACATCCGGCATTGTCGTACCCGTAGCTTCGACGCCGCATTCGCCGGAAACACCGGAAATACAGCGCGATCCTGTATTAAGCTCCAGCGAGGAATTAACTCATTCGGCTGACTGCTCAAGCGAACGAGCAAATGTGTGTGTTTTCGTTTAACGATAAAAAAAAAAGAAAAATTTAAAATAAAATCATTCGTCGGTGTTTATGTCGGTGGGTGCGCGTTGAATGTGCGGTCAATATTGTCGTGCGTGTTTTCTCTCGCGTAAAGGCATCGTAGTTAAAAAGCGACGATGTGCACACGGAGCTTAAACTCTCCATTGAGTTTCTCGTGTCTCTCCCTCCGTTCGTTGCGCTGACCAACGAGGCGAGACTCTCTCGCATCTCGCCTCGTCTGTCGACGATCGCGAAACACAAAGGCGTATCTCACATTGGATTTTCGTGCGTTAAATCGTCGTTGATACGTCCTTTTGGTTCTCAGTTAATTGAGATGTACGCGATCGACTAACCGCCTTCCGTCTGCCGAGAGATCACACATGTCCTCCTCTCCCTGCTTCGCTTTGGTTGGGAGGATAGCGAATGTCGCGCGTACGCACAAAGCCACACCGTGCGACCTAATCCTATTAACTCTCGCTACATTTATTCTACCTCGTGGATTTTTCGGCTCTGGAATAATGCGAATCGCTCGACGCTACAGGGGAAGTTGTGGCAGCTGTATTTTTTTTATCGTGGAATCGGATTAAACCGATAGACAAACGTTACTCGAGAAATTAAGCGGAATACTGAAATCTTTCTTGAAACGCGCGAATGTATTACATCGATAACGAAAATCGATAGAAAAATATATGTTTTACCGCGAAACTGACTCGGAGGTAAAAATATAAAAACAAAAGATGAAAATAATTACAACGGAAGACTCGTACGAAAAAAGGAGAAAAAAAATGTGATGCCCAATTTAAGCGTTCATCGCGTAGTACTTAAAAAAAGTAATTGAGCGTAATAAGAGTCTCTTTACAATTCTTACATCCCTGAGAGGCATGGAGTGCTCAAGAATGCAAAGAAAGAAATGTATATTAGCGGTCGATGTATCGTTTTTCGAGTGTAGCACCGAAAGAGCCTGAAGCCAAGAGTTACTTAATATCCCCAAGGCGCTTTCGAGAAGGGAGATTAGGTATCGCGTTACTTACTCCACGACGAGAGACACTCGGGCCCTCCGTCGTAATGCAATCGCGTCTTCCGCGCGGGCAATGTACGCGAGCGAAAAAGATCCCAACGCTCATTCCCGTTACAAAGCACCACTCTTCGTATCTCTACCGACCTTTCTTTTGCCTGTCCTCTCTCTCCAGTGAGATGTGCGGCTCTCTGGACACGATTATGACGAATTATTATAACTCTTTTTTATTTCACTCGTCGAGACACGGAGGGAGCTTAAACGAGCTGCGGGTGACCTCACGTCCGGTCCCTTCGTCTGTCCCTACCCAACGCGGCACTAACGCATATACACACATATACACGTTCTGCCTCTCGTGCAGCCGCCGCGCGCCGTTTCACCGGGTCCGAGATCCGAGTAATGGAATCAAATGAAACCGAAGGGTTACTAAATAACAATAGTGAATTCGTACGCGACGGCTCTTGTTTCCGGTGCAACTCTAACCAGGGTGATGCCGGCCCTCTCTTTTCTATACGCTCTCGTTTAATTCTCTCGTCAACTATAAAACTGCTGGTAGCCATGTCGTTGCGGCGGCTACGGAGGCCGAGTTAATGTTAACGACCTTCTGGATGCTCGTTGCCGGCATGTCTTTTATTGTAACTCCGATTTCAATTATTTTCTACCTCGAAAGTCCTCGAATTCGAATTACTTTTTTTACTGATTATAATCGATATTATTTTTGTAATAGAAACTTGTTTAGAATCTTTCGATCTCGAGAGGAAAAGCTTGAAAAATGTTTGTAAAGAAAAAAAAAACAAAATGAAGGAGAGTGTGTATCGTTACATTCCCAGCCAAAAGTAAGATTTAGAGAAAATTTAGAAAATTTCTCGATAGGATAGATTAATTCCAAAAAGATGTTAACGGATTAGTAAAAAAAAAATTGCCTAAGATATCATCCGGTTACCTAACTTCTTTTTAGCGAACAACATTTTTCCAGCGAAATTTTGGAAAATTAGACATTTTTTTTTACGTTTTCATACAAATTAATACTCACTTAATGGATCAGTTTTTGCGAAAAAAACGTTGGGTTTCGGAATAATTCGTTAAACAATTTTTTTAAACTGATTTGTTAAAGCCTTTTCGGCATTATTATTATGCAAAGTTAATCTTATTAGAGCCTTCTATATGATTGATTTTTCTCAATTTCTTTGAAATTCGATCGAAACCTCACTTTTAGCTGGAAGTGTACGATCCACCCTCGTTAAGACTACAACGCCCTGTTACTGTTGTCAGTTTGTCTATTTGTAATAAAATGTTGCATTTAAAGATATGTGTCGCTTACTCGTTAGTTATCGGCTAACTAAACTTGCTATATTAGAAATGTGCATCACAAGGATAACTAACATCATTGTACAGTCTAAAGAGCGCCTAAAAAGGGGCATTTTGTAACCAGAAAAAGAGACTACAAAATAAACAATAAATTAATTAAATTAAATTTTCCAATTTTTTTCTGTCAGCTCAACGCATGCGTTTTGGAGCGATGACTGTTGAAAACGAAAGGAGAAACATTTTTCGAATGAAAACATGTGTGTGCAAAACGCTCTTTACATTGTATCCAACATAACAATTTTTTTTTGTAATATTTGGAATTCATGACCGTCGATATATTGAATACATTTTTCGTGGAAAGTCGACCATAATCACCTAATATATACACGTTGGTAGCAGTGCATTTTTACATCTATGTATTCCTGCAAAAGCTTGTTTGTTAGTAACTCGGTAAACCACTATGTGGTCTTTAAAAACTACGTGGATTCTGTTCCATTCTTTTTATATGTGGGTCCTTAATATTTTATTGTTACAGAAAAAAAATGTTGCCAATTACATTTGCACATTGCTTTCGTCTTTTTTTTTACAGTCTACACACACATTCTATCGTTTATAATGTTTAGCTTCCTCAAGAAGCTTTATTTAATGATTTTTATGACTTTAACGGTTAGTTTTTACGTAAACGTGTGCAATCAATGCTATGCTGCTAGTGTAAGAAAACATGTGATACATTTCAGCTTCATATTTCAAGCTGTTTTCAAATGATGAAAAAATGCAATTATTTGTTTTCACAAAAGGACTTTATAGATTTTGCCAAAAATTGAATCAAGCATGGAAAATTAACTTTTCAACATTTGTTAACAATTTCAGCTTCAAATCTCAAGCCGTTTTCAGCTTACGAACGTTACATGATTGGCACACACATACATTCGGACATTTTTTTCTAGTTGGAATTTTTGTACGATTTAGAACATTCTGAACACGTAAAAATCTCGAAAAACTATATTTTCATTAAAACAAAACTTCTGGAGGAAGAAAAATATTAACGAATAAAGTAATTTAAAAATGTATTTTTTTCTAAGATGAATGTACTCTTTATTCACCGCCACATACCACTCATGTTAAATGAGTCAACTTACGACTTATGAATTTATGCTCATATATTTCGGAGTTCACGTGGATTAAAAAATATAAAGAAAAAACCATATTTACGCTTTTATTAACTCCCGACTGGCCGCCAGAACAAAAGACGGAAGTTATGCGTTTCACTGGGGCCGTGATTTTTCCCGTTTTCATTGTCTTCATTTTATAATGATAAAAGTGCCGAATGAAAAGAGGAGTCTCAAAAAGAAATTGAATAACAAACAACCCTGGTATAATAAAGAATTTTTGGCATATTACTTTCAGGACATTCCAACACTCAGTGACGAATAAATCGCCCGACTATAATATGCAAATAATTATCTGTAATTTCACTCATCACTTGATGATACAATTTCTTTAAAAGATTCCTTTTTTCAATCGGGAGTTGTTTCATTAATGGAAAAAAAATGTTAACATCGAATTTGCAGGGACGAAAGTAGAAAATGATTCAGGTGACATATTTCATTTAAAGAAATAATTTTTTTCAAGTACCCGGCGTGAAAAGGCTACAGCGTCTTTGGGTCCATAATGATTCATGAATATAAAAGAATAATCGTTAATGAAATAAATAATAAAAAGTATTATAAATCGTGATGATTGATTGTCGTTTTTTTTGTATTACAGAAATTGCCTGGACACTCATGCTTTAGTAAAAGTGAAGAGTTTGCGAGGACACGGGCGCACGATGGGGCGCAAAGGTTACGTTGGAGAATCGAGGAGTTCGATCCTCATCGGGCAATTTGTCATTCTCGTCACGCTGACGATAATCGTCGATAGAACAACCGCGAGGCTTGCCGTTGTTCCGCACGACGTTTATCCGGGTTTCGAAGTTATGCAGTATCAACAATCGCCGAAGCATGCATCGACTTATCGACTATTGGAGACCGGTTTCTCGAAGTACTTTACGATTCTCGACAACGGTATGGTGATGACAACGTCGGATCTCGGACCCTTGGTGAACAGACCGGTGAATCTTATCGTTCTCGAGGAATTAGCCAATCGTACGGAAACCCATGATTTGCATCTTTTCGTGATAAATCGCGGTAACATGCTGACATTCTCGCATGAGAATCTCGGCGAGGGACGGGTAATGGAAAATTCGCGCCCGGGAACGGCGATCGAGGGTTTTCCGATATTTCACGCATTCGGAAGTTTTCCGATTCACTATGAGATAATGCCAGACGAGAACGGCGATCGGCCGTTCGCGCTTGTCGACAAGAGCTCCAGTGCGAGCGGTTACAACTTAACGCTCAAGAGTCACGAAGAGGGCGTTGGCGTCGTAACGTCGAGGCCCCTCGACAGAGAAACAAAGAGTTCGTACAATGTTGTTATTCAAGCGTCCGACGCAAATTACATAAGCGCATCGAGGATAAGCGGCGTCATTAGGATCTTCGACGTTAACGACAACAGTCCAATATTCGACAATGAAGATTACAGCTTCGAGATACGACCGGAGAATCTCGATACAATCGAGAGAGACGAAACGCCGAGATGGAAGAGATTCGCTACAATCGGCAAAATATCGGCCAAAGATGCCGACGGCGATCGCGTCGCTTATAAGCTCATAACACCTACGAATATGGTTATAATAGTACCGCAAACTGGCGAATTGTTACTCGCCGGCGAACCCGACGCGACGGCGAACGAGGACAGCGAAATCGAGTTTATGGTCGAAGCTCACGACGTGCGCGCACCGAGTCGTAGCTGCGACAGACCGGCGAGAGTCGTCGTTAGATTCTTGACCACCGAGCCGTTCATGCTTCCGGCACCGGCGCCGGAAGTTCATAGAATTCAAAAGCGACGAGTCACACGCGCCGTAAGACCGACCATGAGGGTCGAATTTTCGGAATCCGAGGGCGATGTGGAGGGAAAAATTGCGTTCTCGTTGGAAAAAGACGCCGATAGAGAAACTTACAAAATCAGAGATGAGAATCCTTGGGTAACCGTGGCAGCTAATGGATCGGTTCATGTGAAGCAAAAATGGGACTACGAGGAATTAGGACCGGAGAAAACTATAGATTTTTGGGTGACGATTACCAACGCCGGCGGGGATGCAGGTAAAGAAATTTAAAGCTACGACAGAGCTTTTCATTGTTTTATACTTCGAGAGATTTTTTATTTTAATTTCCTTTGGTGTAGGACGTGCCCCACCGAAAGGGTGGTGCGCGCGTTATCCACCGGGATTTCCATGTGTATTCAATGGTATCATGGTACAATTTTCATTTATGCAAGCTTAATTCGTTGCTTCGGTCATCGGGAGATTTCTCGTTGAATCATACCATTCAAACGCAGAAATTTCGAGCTTTTTCTTTTCTATCGCACGTTCACACACTTTTTTTGCAATATCGGGTCTCCAAGACGTATGGTATTAATGCGGCGCTAAAATTTCACCAAATTTCAACGACCTTCTTGATAGCTCTTGCTGATACTACAAAATACTTTATATCCCCGACGGTCCAACCAAACAAAAGCGTTTCCCATTCGGGGAATTTCTTTTTTGTACTAAACAATCAACTTCCGGTATCCATAATACAACCCGTAGCGTACAAGAGTAATTCTCGAAGGAAAAATGATATTTAATTCATATAAGAATCAAGCAGATTTAATGTTTAGCTTCAATATTTTTTGAGACTAAAAAATCGACCATTCGCATCGTTTTTCGAACTGCCAGGTCAATGTACCCTCCTTGATTGTACGTTATCGATAAAATACTGTGCGCAATAAATAGTAAGATGTACCATTAAAGTTTCGCAATGTGTTTACGTTCGTTTCAGTTTCTATATGTTACGGACAGTACAAAGAGTCACTTCAATGTCCCCATGAATTTTCACTGTGATCCCATTGATTAACTTCCTGTCTCTTTCATTGCTATTGAACATTCAATGGAAAACTTTGCCAACGGTATGCAACTCCAGACTCCGCAGATACTGGTTTAAGGGAAAACGAAGAAATACTATTTACCTGAAATAATTACAATCTATTAATCCACGATGTTTTCTCTTTTTCCACATCATTGGCTTCCAAAGGGCTTCAGTGTAAGTAGCAATAAGAAGAAAAAAAATCGGCTTAACCGGCATGAAACTCTCACGACTCGATAATATTCACCGCTATGGAACTGCGATGCTTTATATTAAAATAAATTATGGAGATTGCCTGGTTGCCGCAGCATATAAAAAATAAAAAACAATACGGTAAATAATGTGGATTTATTATAAATAATTCTGTATTTTAGACACCGACAATCAACGAGTGATTATCAACGTCAAGGATGTCAATGACGAACCACCATATTTTATAAACAAACCTCTACCGATGCAAGCTGTGGTCCAACTTAACGCACCTCCAAACACTCATGTGTTTACGCTACAAGCCAGAGACCCCGACACGGATAACAATATTCATTACTTCATAGTTCGAGATCGAAGTAAGTGCGACAATTTGTCTCTTTAATAAAAAATGTTCGTGTATCGACGGGTACCCAAATGATTTAACGCAGTAACTTTTAGTTTTGCCGGAAACTTAAAAAAAAAAAAAAAAAAAAAAAGGTTTTTCTTACAGTTTTTCTTACCTAAATTTATCAGATGGGTATTCTGTCTGAAAAATAATATCGAATTAGGTGCATGATCTCGAACATTTTTAGCAATCTCATATTTAATGCAACCAAATTGCAAGAATATTCCTTAGCAACACCGATTGGAATAGGTACTAAGATTTTTAATATCCGATATACATATTAAACAATTTATACTACTGGTTTGTATCAGGATATTACTATATATAGATCTCGAGCAAACAAAATGACAGAATATCCTTTTGCAAAATGTTCTTGTCTTATCGTAATTTTCTAACGGCACGAAAAAAAAAAAACCATTTTCCAAATGTTAATTTTTCTGGATTATTATTTTTAATAACTTTTCTCCAAAAAATCCGAGTCTCACGAAAATATTTCATCGCTGAAAGTTTTAAAGTCTGTGCCAGAAGCGAAAAAAAAAAGGTTAATTTTCGCGAAACTGATTGAGAATTTCCACAGTTTCGGGATTCATAAGAAACGATTTTTTTCCGCAGCCGGTGGCCGATTCGAAGTGGACGAAAGATCGGGGGTAGTGCGTACCAGGGGCTCCGATGTTTTTCAACTCGACATGGAATACGTTCTTTACGTAAAGGCTGAAGATCAGAACGGAAGAATCGACGAAAAGCATTTTCAATCGACCCCCGAGGAACGACTGTCGATCGTCGGAGGAAAACGTGCACCGCAGTTTTATCTGACGACTTACGAAACCGAGATACCGGAGAATCAGAAGAAAGATTCCGAGTAAATATATTTTTTTAAATTACCATCGGAAACTCATTTCCTCCCTTCGAGGCATGCGAATAAAAATTCTTCATGGTAATTATTTATTCCAGTATAATATCGGTAAAGGCAAAGTCATTTGCCGATCGAGAAATTCGTTACACGCTGAAAGCACAAGGACCCGGAGCTGCTGGAACTTTCAACATCGGTCCAACATCCGGTATCGTTAAACTCGCTAAAGAGTTGGACTTTGAAGATGTCCGACAGCCTCACATATATTCGCTTGTCGTCACGGCTACCGAAGATTCTGGAGGTTTTTCCACGATGGTTGAGGTAACTTATTTTATTCTTTCGATTCATTATGACAAAACCCTGAAAATATTGATTTTCACGTTGTTTCCCCATTACGTTCTTTTACTCACAAAGATTCCGATTTTTTTTTGTCGCTTCATGAAGGAATCTTTATTTTGGTGATGAGTCGCTTTTAGCCGAATATTTTTACAATGAAAAATATTCTAATTAAAGATGTTTTTATATTGAAGGCAAACTATTTTCGTAGAAATATCAAAGATACAAAATATTCATAACTTGCTAATTAGTTTGCTGAATTGGGCCAAAAACGATTTTCTTTTTTTTTTTTTACAAAAACAAATGGGGAAAAAAGGATAGAAAAACATTGGCATTGGCATGGCAATTCATGGAATAACATTTAAAATTTGCTTTTTCGTGGGGTCGAGAAATAAGGAAACAAATTTAAAGTATAATTTGAAAAATAGGGATACAATAATAATGTGCTATAATAATATGTACAATAAAGATCACGGTGTGTATGTCGATGAAACTTTGAATTTCCTCATTACTGCGAGGCTGCAAAATTCAAAGTATACTTCCATGAATTACGATACAAAAATATGTTTTTTTTGTTAACAGTTAACAATCAGAGTATCTGACGTCAACGACAATGCTCCAAAGTTCGAACTCCCGGATTATCAAGCGCACAATGTCGATGAGGACATATCATTGGGAACGAGTATTCTTAAAGTTAAAGCAACAGACGCAGATTCCGGTGCTAATGCGGACATTGAGTATTTAGTATCGGACGACCATTTTAGCGTCGATTCAGGCGGCCTAATAGTCAACAATAAACAATTGGATGCCGACAACAATAATGCCTATTACGAATTTGTCGTCACCGCCAAGGATAAGGGTGAGTTAATGTCGAAAGCTAAAAAAAATCGTAATAAATTATTTCAATTACGTTTATTTCTTATAATATTTTACTATATTATAGATTATAAATCGATAATTTTTTATACATTTTACACAATACAAGCGACAAAATCAGCACATTTGAATATATAAAAGAAAAAACATCGGTTAACGAAGTTTTTAACGGTACAGTGGCCGTTTTCAAAATGAGATCTCGACATTTGATTTTTTTTGTAACAAACTTGAAAAAAAAAAAAAAAATGAGTTCATGAAGTATTTAACTGTACTAATATCGTTTCCTGAAAGAATGCAATACTTTTAAATGACCTTCCGCTGGTATTCGTGCTGCAAAAAAATATTCGATTGTGTTTTTTTTCTCAAATTGCTTTATTGCCCGTTTTCGGATTTTTTTTTTTTTTCATAAAGTAAGGTAAACGGCCCAATTGCTGACCGTGGCCCAATTACTGTCCATTAGCCATGCTATAATCGATAGTAAATTCAGTTTATGTTTGACAAACTTCCAATTTTTTTAGAATATTCTCCAATTTTTTTACTTTGCGACAATACAAGCACCGATACAAAGTTTTATGTAATAGCGGAGATTAAAAATATTATGTGCTGACGCTTTCAAAACGAGCCGTTATCGAGGACTTTCTTGTCAACCTCGTTAAGAAGTTGCGAGTCAAAATGATGTTTTCTTACGTTTTTATTAAAGCGCAGGCAATATGAAATCGCGTTTATAGGACTTATTGATGAAAATACACAATGAGAATAGTTATGTGCGTAAAAATACGCGCATATTACAATTTCGTGAGAAAATACATGGGACATAAATCGGTTCACGATCTCGTGGCATGTCCCGATTAGTGTTTGTTTCACCGGCAGTCATGCGACAGTTTCACGTTAAATTTCCCCAAATATATAAATAATTTCTAAAAATATATATATAACATTAAATATCCAAAAACGCAAAAAAAATATATATAATATCTCCAAAGTAATGGTTTTATTATTATTATTTTTTTTATATTATTTTTTTTGCGCGGCCGTCGGTCATTATTTCGGACGTTGCGTTCATGGTCTTAGTCAATAATAGGGCATACAACTATTCGCGATAGGTCAGTGATTCGGACTTCGATAGGTTAGTAGTTGGGCCACTTGAGAAAGTTATAGTACACTAATTGGCTCATTGCGATGAATTCGTATATGGCGATAGTATTAACTTAAACTGTAAAATATCGGGTACTGCCACGCAATTTTAGTTAATTCAGTGTCCAAAATGTACAACAACACCGGAAATTTGAAGCTGTACGTTTTTTAATTTGATTCCTTTTCCGATCGAATGTCGCAGGGAGCTTAGGTGGTCAGTAATTGGGCCGTTTACCTTACACATCCTCAGCTATAATAATATCACACAAACGTTTTCGTGACACGAACTAAAGGTTGCAGTGAAACAGCTAGGATTATATTGTAACGAATATAGCTGACTTAGCTATCGAATGTAGCTGACTATTTATTAAGACACACGATATTAGTTTGGTTGACAATAGACGAACGTACGGACGATTGATACGTATCGATCGTCATGGCAAGAGAGTCTGGACGGGAGTTTAAAAGCGAGCAGACGTATGACATTTCGTGATTGGGATAATTAACGTTTCTTATTAGTAATAATATCCGCCCCAAAATCAAATACGTGTGTTGTTCATTCGCTCGGTCGTTACAATATATTTCTTGTCAGAGTTTCTGGAGGTCTTCAAGCATTATAACAGGTCAATAACCTTAGCGGACCCGGTTTGGCAGCCGAGATAGCGAAAATACATTTGGGCGCAGAGAGTTTGGAGAATTTGGGAATGATTGCTATTGTTTTATTTTTCTAAGTAATATATCGCTGAAAAACGTTTCCTTCGCGTTGATCATAGTCGTTTAATAGGTTGATCGCCCCCCTTTTTTTGTTTACTGGTTTGATGGAGGTGAAATCTCGTCAGTTTACGTGTTCTATTCGTTGAAAAGAATAAATCAATTTAAGTTCGGCTAATTTTCTGTCCAATTAAATATCTTCCGGTTAATCGAAGTCCTACTGTATACATATATACTAATTAATATACACTTCAACCGTACAGTACAGTACAGTACAGTACAATGTATATCGACTGATATACAGTAGAATCTCAAGATACTTTTCAGACGATAATAAGAATAAACAATCGATGAAAAAAAAATCTAATCGGAAATGAGAAATTGTTTACTTCATCGTCGATGTAGTGATTCCAGTAACTTCAGTATTCATTAATGATAAAGCAGACAATACCATAAATTCCGTTACTGACGATGATTGCAGTTGATGAGTCGTTAAATGACCGTGTGTTTATCAGGTGATCCGTCCAAAACTGGCACCGCTACAGTGCGAATCTACACGAAAAACAAGAATGACGAGGAGCCGAAATTCTCGCAGCAGGTCTACACTCCGAATGTCGACGAGAACGCCGGACCAAATACGCTCGTGACAACCGTCGTCGCTTCCGACAAGGACGGTGACAACGTGCGCTTTGGTTTTGTTGGCAACCAAACGGTATCCGGTCAATTCGTCATCGAGGAAATAACCGGCGTTATTCGTCTTCACGGCAAGGCGATCGTTCTCGATCGCGACAAGTATGAGCTCAACGTTACCGCTCTCGACGATGGCGCTTGCTGTCTTGACGGCAAGAAGAACATCCACACGAGTACAGCTGTTGTCGTTGTCTTCATAACCGATGTAAACGACAACAAGCCGGTCTTCAAGGAATGTTCCAATTATTCTCCCAAAGTCGAGGAAGGGGCACCGAACGGAAGTCCGGTTATCAAGGTTCAAGCAACCGACGAGGACAAAGGAGTTAACGGTCAGGTTAAATACTCGATCGTTCAACAACCCAATCAAAAGGGAACAAAATTTACCGTTGATGAGGAAACTGGACAAGTATCGACTAACAAGGTACGTCGCGGAAGGAAAACACCAAAATTACACCAACATCATAGGAGTAAAACTTCCGTGGGAAATAGAGTAGCTACCATGTTCCATATCTCAGGAAAATAATTATCCTATGGATTTAGGAGAAAATATAATCAAATGCAAAGCGACAATCATTGCAATTTTCATTTGTTTTGTCGAAACTGCAACTGAATAAAATTCTTCTAATTAATTACTTTGATCGGAAGGAAAAGATAGTAATATAAAAATATTAAGATCAGTCAAATACGATTATTAAGTGTGCTGAAATGTTATTTGGAGTTTGTAACCGAAAATTTAGGAAACAAGACATTTTTAATCCGTTTCTATCTGAGTGGCTCTAAAAAAATTGATTCGATAAATTCGAGAAAAAAACAAAATCCCAGTATAATAATTTTTTACTTTTTTAAAAATCTTTGATTGAAAAGTATTTAATCTACAAGAAGTACGAAATGATTTTATTGACTAGAAAAAAGTCCGAATACCATTTTCTAGTGAATAAAATTATTTTGTACTTTTTGCATGCACTCGAATGCAATCGGCAGATGCAGTCGGAAGAACGCGAATAAATTAGTTCAATGCGCGTCTCCCTGACGACAACGAACATTTTTTTCTAGTCTGTAAAATGATTTTAAGCTTCATGCAGATTAACCACTTCACAATCGGGGATTTGGTGCAATTTTTTAAATATATTTTACATTTTTCCGATTACTTTTTATAGTGTATCGGATATTTATCTCTCTTTGTCGTCAATTGTCTTGAATCTTCGCTACGGTCAAGTTTTATTGAAATAAGTTATTCATCGACTATCACTGAGATATCAGAGCGCAATTGACATGACGTAAGATTCGAATATGGGAATGTTCTTTGTCATTTGTATTTTTCTGTTACGATACTCAAATCTTTGTCTCGTTCCGCGAGTAAACGAAACTTTATGTACGAACGGCTGAACAAACGCATCAACAAACTACCGGGTCAAGAACAATTCGCAAAAAATGTTGAAAAAATTACCTGTGAGGCATTTTACGACCTATTAAACGGTTTCCAATTGAATGCATAGCACTCTTAAAATTTATCAGCCGCAGCTCGGTACACCCAGGACACCCAGTATTCGCACAAATCCGATAAAACTTAAGACTAACATTTTCCGAAACTCATTCTGTCGATTGTAAAGTCACACGGGGAAACACATTAATATGATACCATTAATATAATTAATAGATATCTATTACTTTTTCAATTAAATATTGGAAATTTCACTTAAAATCGCTTTATATTATAAATTCACGGTATCCATAATTCTCAAATTTTTTTCTTATTCCGACGCAAATTTATATCTTAAAAATGCCCATAATGTAGCGCGCCCACGGAAGTTTGACGCCAAAAACAATGACAATAAAACCACTACTGATACGCTTTCGCTATGAAACAATTTCTAGGTCTTCGATCGCGAAGGTGACGATGGTAAATTCGTTTCCGTCACCGTAAAAGCCACGGATCAGGGTGAACCTTCTCTGGAAGGTGTCTGCTCTTTCACGGTTGAGATAACCGACGTTAACGACAATCCTCCGCTCTTCGATCGTCAGGTATAGAATAATTGACATTTTATACAAACATCTGTTACGTTATATAATTATTTTTTTATATTTTACAAAAGTTCAATGCCAATTTCAAATACAACAATAAACCTTATGAAATAATAATTTTTTCAGAAATACGTTGAGAACGTGAAACAGGACGCGAGCGCGGGGACAAATATACTAAGAGTATCAGCGTCCGACGAGGACGCCGATAATAACGGTGCGATATTGTATTCGCTGAGCTCGCCGAACGATGATCAGGGATTGGATTACTTTGAGATTCAACCGGAATCCGGTTGGATCGTACTAAAGAAACCTCTTGACGTGAGTACCCTTTCTTTACGCTTGAATTCTACAATATTAATATCTCTCTTAGCCCAAGTATATTACATACAAAGCTATTATATACATTTACAAAGTGTATAACTAATTTATTCGCGTTCTCTGGAATACTCTTTTATTCGTCGACCGTACATAAATCGTCTTTATTGCTTACATTAAAGGGAGTTTCGCCCGAAACCTTTGTGAATCACGACTAAAATGAATAATACATAGCGAAAGGTAAAGGATGAGTCGCGTGTGCGCGCAAAGGGGATTCCAGAGTGGCACATAGATTGCGTAGAACTGTACTATATCATATTGAAACTTGAGTGTACACCTTCTGCCGACGTTTTTCCAATTTCCGTTGAAACAACAAAAAAAGACAAAAAAGAGTTGGGTTTCATAATTAACACGAAAGATTTATGCGTTGCGTTCTTTTTCTCTGCTAAATACGCGCAAAAAAAATAATAAGAGTTTGTATACTAATACGTATGAACGAATTATTTAATTATTTATATATACATATTATACATATATACATATAATCTCATCACTAATATTTGGCAACGAAGCTGAGTTTCGTTTTTACGGCACTTGTATAGAAATATATATTTATTATTCCCGTTGATATGCACAATGTGTTCACTATGGTAAATATATCTTAGCTCTGCCTGATTTTCCTTAAAATGCTTCACAGTACCTGAATCGATCGACCAATTCGGGCCAAATTTTTTTTTTTTTTTTCTTTTTTTATTTTATTTTTTATTGTTCTTTTCATGAAAAGAACACACACTTCTTCTATATTTCTCTATATTTCTCTATCACTTTCTATGAACAGTATACTCGCCAAGAGTGCGAGTAGTGCAATTGTAAAAAAAAAATATTCCTCACCGCGTATCGCGTTTAACGCGAAAATTTTGGGGAAGCAATCGTGACTTCTCATCGTGACGGTTTATCATCAATCTTTTGTCACAAAACAAATAACGGGTAACGATATTTTCGTAATTTTTTTTTCAAATTTTTCATTATTTCAAACGTGTGTTAATCAACGGGACGCGCGTAACGCGTTTTTTTTCTTCTTGAATCGAAATCGTCGTCGTAGCGTGTGCACTTTTCTGTACCAATGATAACCAATTTTTTGTGCATTTTTCCCCCCATATCCCCCTGTGATAATCAAGCAATGAGACGATAGGCCGAGCTAAAAAAAAAAAAAAAAAAAAACCAAACAACAACTAAATCCAACTCGCCGTAATAACTATTAACCACGAATTGATTAATCAACAGATGATAATTAATAACAGATAATATTATCGCCAAAAACCTACTAATGTGAATGTTTTTCAAAAGGGAAGTGATGTTTTTTGAACTTCCAGGAGCAGGTGGGAACGACATTTTTTGAGCCCCACGTACGGTGTACTTCAACAATCTACGCATTTTGTGGTGCATCATACATAAAAAAAAAAAAAAAAAAAAAAAAAAACAAAAAAATAACCGAAAGAAACGAATTTTTTGGAACAATGCTTGCATATTTTATATGAATGTGTTTTTTGATTCCTTTACAGGAAAAGGATCGCGCTCTCGCTCTCTCTCTCGCTCGCTCGCTAATAACTCTAATAACTCTAACTCATTATCCCTGTTTTTTTGTATATCGCGCGCGCGTGCTCTCTGACTCTCTTTCTATCTCTCTACATCTTTATCCCGCCCGTCATCCCAATAATAATCTCAATCGCATATATAACAATTGGCAAGTGAAACTCTTGATCATCCAGTTTTTTAAAAAATGTCTCATTTTCATTAAATCATTTCCCCCGCCTCCTTCCCGAACCCAACCCCCACTTCTCTATTTCTTTCATTCTCCACTGTCTCTTTCTGTCTATCTGTCTTTCGACACCCCCCGGGTTTACAGTCGCAAAAAAAAAAAATGAGTACGATGAGAAGAATTTTTTTGATCGAGAGCGTACGTGTTTGTAGATCTTAAGAGAGCTGTCCGTGGTGTGACATTTTTTCTTCTGTGATTGGGGCAGCATACCAATTGTATGTGACCAAACAGAAACGTTTAAAAAAAAAAGCACGTCCACTGCGAAATGCTGCGAAACAGCCGATTATTAGATCAATTGCCTAAAAAAAAAGAGAAAACGTCCATCGGTTTTTGAGTGTCGTTGATCAGTTGATATCAGGGGGTCCTCGCAATACTTATAACATGGTATACCAGTTAAAAATACATACGCATTGGCATGCATAGTGCGTATCGTGATGGAGGGCAAAAACAACAAAAAAGAAAGGAAAAAAAAAAACCGTAAATGCTAACGCACCTACACCCCGAGCGTAACCCCGACCCCTATAAAAACAAAAAAAAATGAACCGTCCTCGTTTTCCCACGCCTCTTTAAATGCATTCTGCTTGCATGCCGTTGCCTGCATTCCTTTGTTTCGTATGAAGCAAATTACCAAAAAAAAAAAAAGAAAAAAATAACTAATTTTCGATTATTATTTATTTGGTTTGTGTTTATTGCACCATTTACTTTCTTCGGATTTTCGATGATGATGAACAAAAAAAAAAAGGGCTGTCCTCCCGTAAGTAGGAAAACGTTTTGATGTGTTTCACTGTTTGAACCGATGAACAATTGGTTTATTGGGGAAAGAAAAAAAATCAAAAAGTTCATATGCCGCGCGCGCGTCAGAGGGGTGCAAAAAAAATTCTGAACATTATTTCGGTTCTGTACCATTTCCCGATATCGATGCTTTTGTCGTTGACTATTTATTCGTGTTAAGAAAAATTTCTCGCGGATCGTTCTCGCAAAAGAAAAAACATGATAGCCTAATTTTTTTTTTTCGTTCATTTATTCATTCGGCTTTTTTTTCAGAACTCTTCGATTCGTTATCGTTATTCCTCGTATCGTTTGGCAATGTACGCGATTGACACGAAACGTGTTTGTTCGTTGAAAAAAAAAAAAAAATTGATATTCGTGAACTCGCGACTATGGGATTGAGAAAAGTAAAGAATAAAAAGAACAAAATTATTCTCGTTACGTTGCGTTTAAAAAATTGGCCCGTGTTACGTAGGTATCCATCGTGCCGTAGTATATTCTTCTGTATACAATTTGTATTCATGAATAATATTATATACTATATATATATACATAACGCAGTAGAATTGTATTTTGCAAGCAGCACAACATATATTTCCGCCAATTACATTAGTCTCGCAGCACCAGTAATTTATATACGTCATGTCACGATATAATGAATTCGTTGATGCTTAAAAAAAAGCAAAAAAAAAGAAAACAAATTACCAACCACCGCCACAGTACTGCGGAGATTACTTTAATTGTTGTAACGTGTATGTTATTAATCCCGTTTGAGTGTTCCAGAAAAAGTAAATCGTTATCTGGCGCGTCGATCGATGGATTTATAGAGAAAAAAAAAACCGAGTGGATACCTATCACAATACACGGCACGCGTTTTACATTTGTTTGTCTAAATCAATCTGGCAATTTACGTAACATTAGAGATTCTAATAACTGGCAGATGTGATCGCTTCGAATGCCAAATACGGCAAAAAAAAAACAGAATATCGGTCGAAGTTTATTGAAAAAAAAAAAAATTGTCAGCAGCTTTTATTTAACTAAAAATCTTTTTTAAAACTACGGTAGTGGCGTAGATAGAATAATATCGAAAAACCAAAAGAAAATGAGCACTGATATCGCGGGAATGTTGCGGACCGGTTTTTTCCAATTCGCGGAAAAAAATTATAGAAAAAATTGCCTGCTCATATTTTTTTATTTACAACAATTCCATTAGCCACGCGATGCATTGAATGAATATGTTTATTTACGGAAACGAATGGAAAATATGAAAGAAAGAACAAAAAGCAAAAAAAAAAAAACAAAAACAAAAACAAACGATGGTTTGGAAAAATTGTCCTGTAAGTTGACGGCCCATGTTTTGCCAATAGCGAGACAGGTATCGCCTGAGAGTGCGGGCATCCGACAAAGGAACACCGGTGTTGTACGCAGACGTGGACGTTGAGTTAGACGTCGTAGACAGAAACAATAAACCTCCTCTGTGGGATCAGAATGTATACGGCCCCATTCACATCAAAGAAAATGTCACAGTGGGTACTGTAGTGACGTCGGTGAAAGCCAGGTTTGTATGCCACGACATGACAAAGACAAGACATGCCGTGCCGCGCCATGCAGTGCTCTCTCTTCTCTCTATTTCTCTCTTCTAAATCTCTCTATCTCTCGATCCTCTTTCTATTTCTTTATTTTATATACTTTTTTTTATTTATATATTATATATATATATTTCAATTTTTCTTTTTCCGCCAAACAAACAAACACACACACAAAAAAAATCATACAATTCATCCATTCATGAATCATCTCACATTCTCTAATCTCTGTACAAACAGAAACACAAGCTCTCCCCCCCCCCCCCCCCCCCCTCCATTCTGTATCTCAAACTTTTCATCTTTTTACATCTATATCAGAAATCGTTGGCGTGTACAAAATTGCCAAAAAAAAAACATTACTCAAAAATCTGTAAATCTTGCTAAGCACGTATGGTTAAGCGCGGCGTGTGTGTGTGCGCGCGATTGTAGAAAAAAAAATTTCGTCCAAAAACAGCCTCTCCTTCTGACAAGCTATATATACTCATATATATATATACCAGCATAATTTTCTCTTCGCTCCAACGTGCCTACGTTGACTTCTTCGTACTAATCCAAATCGTTTTTTTTTTTCGTTTATTCTTATTAATAGCCAAGAGGAAATTATGATGACTAATATATCTTTTACATGTACGTGCATTCGGAAACGTATGGATTGTAGATTATCCGAACAGAAAGAGACGATTAAAAAACTGATTGAAAAAAATAAATAAAGAATATGTGTGCGCGTGGTAAGAAGACCGGGGCGCACGATATATGTTTTGTATATAATATAAAAAGAAAGAATTTAGATGATCCGTGTCCCGCGGGTTTTGCGAAACTGCGGGGACCGGGCGAACGCACATAGACGAGAGAGAAACGAGTAAGCGTTAGGGTCCTCTGCTTTTCATAGTTTAGTTTAAAAAAAAAACTGTTTAATCTTTAATACTGTTGTAGGTACTAACGAAAAATCGAGCATATATGCGATGAGAATAGAATAATTCATAAGTATTGGCGCGGGGGGTTGCCAAAAAAAAAAACGAAAAAAATGAAAAGCGGCTGAGCGACTCCTTTAGGGATTCGCAACAATCATCAGGGTCTCCTCCTACGTCGCTTCTTCTTCTTCTTCATCTTCTTCGCCTTCTCTCCTGCCCAACCCTACCCGATGCCCTCTACTTCTGTTTCTTCTTCATCTTCTTCTTCTTCTCGTTCGAGATATGCCGTGAGACAAAGAAAAAAAAAAATCGAAAAAAAAAAAACGCTGGCAACGTTACGAGGAATGAGGAAGATTGTAAGAGAGAGGAAATCGAACAATTGCCACACTGACACTTCCTGTAATATAGGTGGAAAGAAAATACTAGAAACTGACGGAAAAAAAAAAAAAAAAAAACAACAACAACAACAACAACAAATATTGGGAAAATATATATATATAACTACAGGTGTTCGGAGCGTCGATCGGGGATTGGTCCTGATGTGACTCGTCGTACCTCAAGCCTCCAGCTGTGCTGCGTCTGTACCTCACACGGGATGGGAGCGGTCCATCGACTCGATCGTGTTTTTTTCCAATAATTAATTATTGTCTTTTTTGTAATAACGATGCATAAAACTTTTGCAACACCATGAGAGGTCATGCAAAAAACTTGTCGTATGCCGTTACAAGCGTTCTGTTATAATCTCTCATGGAACAAAAACGCCCCCACGACCCCCACGATGATGCAATATTTTTTTGTCCACCGAAGGAAGCAAAGAAACAAAAGCTCCCCGAAGGGGCACAGAAAAGAACCGCAAGTCCAAAGAAGTTGATACCAACGAAAATGAATTTTCTCACAATCTCTGAAGAAATTTTTTCCAACTTTTTTTGTTTTTTTTGAGCATAAAAAAAATGTGTAAAGGAGATGACGGAGTAAAACTAACGCCGCTGTGTGTTTTCTTTTTCCGTTTGTTGTATAAACACTACACTACACGTGTCTGGGTGTAGCGCGAGACATACAAGCTGGAGGCAATGGCAAAGGACAAGGGATTCCCGCCCTTGTCGCGAAACGTGGAGGTTCAGATTGAAGTTGTGGACCGCGCTAATAATCCGCCCGTATGGGACCACGTAGTGTATGGCCCGATCCACTGTAAAGAGAACATAGCCGTTGGGGCTAAAGTTATGTCTGTTAAAGCCAGGTCTGTCACACAAGCTGTTAATGCTCCGTGCGGCTGCACGAACCCGCCCTGCACGCAATCTCGTGGCAGTATTGTTCTTGTGCACGTTAATTGATATTGTGTACGATAACCCACAAATCCACCGATCCAAACCGTACCCAACCTGAATCACCCACCTAAAACTCACATATCGTCACCCTCCTCTTCCTCTTACACGCCTCTTTAACCACGTCGTACAATCCTATAAACCTCTCATTGGCCCCTGTGTACCTTCATTCGTTCATTTTTACACGGTATTCCCCACAACATTCACGTACTAATGATACATACTACAACAACGAGACGCGACCATATCCACTCGATTTAATTCAACATCAGCAGGAAATTAAACGATACACTTAATCCTCGACTGTAACCCACTCGGAAAAAATATTTTTTAAACTAACAAAATAATTCTTAATTCAACCAAATGTTTTGTTGGTATTTCAACAACATAAGGTATTGTTACATTGACTGAATGAAAATTTCTTGCCACATTTTGGGGACAATGGTTAGACAAATTTTGCGCGCGGTACTCAATGTGTGACTCAATATTTTCAAGAAAACTGATGCTACAAAATTATTTCGTTGAGATAACTATATATGGTATAGAAAAACGAGAAAAAAAATCAATCATAAAATCATTCGATACAAATTAGATGACTTGTTAAATTTGTATGAGAAACTTTACGATTTTGTTCGTCCCTAAAGTATTACTTCGTCATTTCTGATAAGCTCACATTTTTAGTGAACAAAATAATGCCAACAATAAAATTTTCCCTTTTACACGTAATACATTTGAGACATTTTTCTATAACAACAATGCTTTTCGTTCTGAATACCATAAAAACTCGACAACAAAATTATTTTGTTATGATAAGTCAAGTTTTTTTTCTGAGTTAAAATTAAAATGCAGCCATTAAAATGCTGCTGTAGGACTTTTTTTTTTTCATCGATCATTTATATTCATTCATCCCACCAGCTGTAAAACGTGACTCACAGTTGCGTTTGTTTAAAAAAATCTATAAATCACCATACATCTTACCTCGACACTCGATACCCTCGCGTGAATTTTTGACATCATCACATTGTGCTACTGTTACCGATCGTCTGTTCAAAACCACCCCCCCACCCCTTCCGCCTTTTCCGAGACAATACATTATTATCGATTAATGATTAGACGCCGCAAAAAAAAAAAATACGTTTTTTAGAGGAGCGATCGCGACGATCGCGGAGAGTCTTACTGATAATGATTATAGTTCGAATACAATAATTACTACTATATGTGCCGTAAATCATTTTTTAGGCATGTTTCGAAATAGATGCTTCCCGAGACCAAAACTCCTCTCTCATTCCACCCATTATTTCATATTCATTTTTTTTATCACAAAAGTTATTAATTACGATGGATTGGTATTTTTCAAAATTGAACAATTTTTTACTTTGATGTTTTTTTTTTTAATGACGGGCCTATTGCTTGAGTCTTCGAAACGTTTAGTTTTTTTTTTCCAAGTTCGAGAGTCGTCGTTATTACGTGAATATACGTGCAAAAGATGTAGTTAGACCAGTGGCAAGTTTGATGCGAGCGATTTTTTGTTTTTAAAAACTTTTTTTGTATACCTGATTTTGACGATGCCTCACATACTATATAAATCATGATCATCCGTACTATATATACATACATATATATATATATAATATTTGCCATCGAAGTTGAGTTTACATTTCTCGTTTTTTACCATACATATTTTTGCCGCAAACGTGCATATTGGAATTATAGAACGTCGAAATGAATTATTATTGAATGCCGTATTAATTTTTGGGGCATGTTTCGTCAGTTGGCTTAATTCATTGAGTTGAAGTTTAGTGTTTTCGAGGCCGTAGTGTTTTCGTAGATAACGGATGCGAGGAGAACGTAAAAAAAAAACAAATAATTTTTGTTGTTTAAAAAAATACACAAGATCGATTGTGTTTTCATTTTTTTTTTTCGGCCTTTATAGTGCCGCGTCGCTTGTTACGCTGTTGGAGAGCAATAAGAAACCAAAAACCCGAATGTGTATTCAATACAAAAAAACGGTCGAATCCGTTTTTAGATTCTACAGAGAGATTGGCACAATAACTGAGGCGCGTTTAACATTTTCCTTCCGATTTATATAATGTTGGGACTAAACTAAATGACAAACTGCTCCTCGTACACAATAAATACTCGTATAGCGGAAGACGTGTCCATTGTAGCGGGGATGACATAGCTTCGGGATCTGGGGTTTGCGCAGTGTATACCGAGGTGTACACATCACTTATATATATATAACAGATAGTAAATAATCAAACATCACGAGAGATGCAAGAACACGCGCTGCACTTACGACACCCCACACTCACGTCCCAACACCAAGATATATATATATCTATCTATATATATATGAAACCTTGTACGTCCACACGAGAACGTACGAGTTGAAATCCACCGCGCACAGTGATTTAAGGACTATTGTTATTTTTTTTCCGTAGCACCGATTGGGCTCCTGGGACTATCGTTAATTAATTAACCCCCTTTTCTCTACTTTTGTCTATCTCAATCCTTTCTCCGCCTTTTTCGCTTTCTCAACATCTCTATATATATCGATATATATAGGTATGAAGAGCTCTTGGCTCTGTAGTTTCGCTCAATCTGTCCGTCCTCCTCGCTATCCTCCCACCACGTCTCACATTAAACCCCCAGCAGTGCAATTACCTATCGCAGCGAAACTCCGTTACTTGACGCAAAATGAAAAAAATATAAAAAATAGGCTTACGAAACTATACGTGAAAAATGTTCGGTTATACCCTTTAGGATAGATGTCTTCCGTATATACGGCAACTAACACGCGCACTTTATACTGTATAGTAAAGTAGATCTCCCGGTGGAATCGCAAACATTTTTTTTTTTTGCATAACATAAAATGTAAATTCCTTTTTTCGAATTACATCTATTTGCAACTCAAATTAAATTAATTTACTTCGATTGACCGAGGGATCCACTTTATTGTAAATTGCATACTGGAATCCGCGATATAGAGACACGCTTATGCGCGACTAATACACGACACGTAAACGCTGAACGAAAGACTTGAAACACGAAAATCGATGCGCTGAACTATTTAGCCCGATCGCCCCGATAATTCGAGCCGATAATTGAACAAGTGCATCGGGAAATGTTTGAAGTCAAATTCGATACTGCAAATTATATCTCAACGGGGCAAAATTGTATCCATTGGGCGGTATATTGGAAAATCTGTCGACTGCAGGAACGCTATACAGCGTATATAACGGAACGTTTGTTCGCGTGGATAACGCGCGCACATGCGTCAGCGTTCATCATTTGTGCTTAACGTTTCATCGGATTCGAGACAATGGCCTTAGAAACCCGGTGGTCCTCGGGTGCGATATGTTAGGCGCATCGAAACACGAAAAGACGAAGCGGACAATGATACGACAGACGACGGACAATGACACGTAAAATAAAACAGAAACACAACACAAACAAACAAACAAAGTCTATCGAGACAGAAAAGCTGAACAAAAAAAAGCCAGTGGTTGAATTTAGTACGAAACGCGTTAAGAGATGCCTTGATTGTTATACCACATAAAAAAAAATTAAAATACAACAAAAACAACAGTGCTGCTAAGCCTCGTAGGTTTTTTAACGGCCGCGTGTGTGCTCTCTACATCTTTCGCTCTCTTTCTCTCTCCCCCTTATTAATCTATCTATAAACGTACCTCTCAATCTTTCTCACTCTCTCTCTCTCTCTCTCTCACTCTCTCTCTCTCTCTCTCGCTGTCGATAGAGGTTTAAAAAACGGGGGCAGTTTTTATTATTGATTTTTTCTGAAACGGAAAGGAATATACGAAGACGGGAAAAATTGAAAAAAAAAAAAAAATAGTAAAGAATAATCGATAACGTGCGATTAGAAGTTTCTTGAAAATAAATGTCGACAATCGACGCATTTTTTAGGTAAATTCATTAATTTTTTCGTTAACGTAAATTAGATGTGTTATCGTTATTATATTGGAATTAGAAAGAACAATTTTTTTTTTGGTAATACGTTTAATGATTATCCACGTGTCTCGCATGGAATATATATTTTATCGTTTCAAACCGTTCATTGATGATCATTATAATCATAGTTTTTTCGTTTATCGATCATTTGTTTTTCTTTACGATTTTTTGTTCTGTACGGTAATCACATATATAATACCTAATAATGAAACCTTAGGGGAAAGAAAAAAAAAGACATTTCCGTTCTCGTTTCTGTTTCCGTTTCGTATACGCAAATTAGTACACGTAATGTTTTTCTAGTTTTTTCTTCGATAAAATAACGGATCTCATTGACACGTATCTCCGTATGCCCCATAACAGCTCCGGAATCGAAAATAATCCCACGGTATTTTACCACTTAATGCCCGGCTCGACCGCTCAAACGAACAAGATGCACACGTTTTACCTTCAACAACGTTCCGAAGGTACCACCACGTGGGCGGATGTTAAAGTCAATCATCCGCTCGATTACGAGAGTATAATGGAATACAATTTGACTATACGTGTCGAGGTGAGTAATAGACAACGAGAGATCGATCTTGTCGAGTAATCGAACAATTCAGATCCTACTTAAACATCATTCCTGTGAAGTTGTTATTAAAATAAACGTCTTGCGTTTGCATTGTTCATCGTGCAGAATAATGGAGCACAGCAATTGGCTTCGGAAACAACAGTGTACATCGTACTCGAGGACGTCAACGACGAAATCCCATTGTTTACCGAACGCGAGCAAGAGACCGTTCTCGAGGGTGAGCCGATTGGTAGTAACGTTACGCAGGTCAACGCTATCGATAAGGATGGAACTGCGCCAAACAACCAGGTAGATAAATATAAATTATCATACGTTTTTGTCGCACGCGGGAGATGAGCCAAATCCTGTAAAAAACGAAGTCCCTGTCCATATTATTGACACCCCCTCCCTTGTTGTTATTATGAACTTGAGTTGCCGCTGTTATTGACATCCTGTGTCCGTATTATTGATTCACGCTTGTCCCTTTTATTGTCAGCTCCTTCCCTTGTGTAATGATACGCACAAGATGCTAACGACACCACCCCACCCCACTTCTTGTCCCTATTATTACACCTCCTCTCACGTCCCTATAATCAACTACTGTGTTTTCCCTATTATTTCCACTCCTTGGCCCCATTATTGACATCCTTTCCCCTGTCTCCATTATAAACTTCTGATGTTCCTCTCACTGATATCCTCTTGTCTGTCCCCAATATTAAGTCCCGTTTTCCCAACACTGTTGACACCCTTGTCTGTATTATTGACCACCCCCGTGTCTTCATCATTGATACTCTCTGTCCCTATTATTGACAACATACGTCCTTATTATTGTCACCCTCTGTCCCTATTATTGACCCCCTTTTTCTGTATTTTTAACCATCTCCGTGTCTTCACCATTGATACTCTCGGTCACTATTGTTGACCCCCTATGTTCAAGTGATTAACCCTGCCCGTGTCCCTATTATTGACCCACCTTGTTCCTATTGTTAACCCTGCCTGTGTCTCTATTATTGACCCCCTGAATTCATGAGATCATGAGCTCTATCCGAGATAAAGAATTCATAAAAGAACGAAACAAATGCAACGGTGCTTGATTTCTCCTCGACAGGTCACGTATTACGTGGTGAACAGCACGAGAAACGAGGGAAAGGATTATTTTGAGATAAATCGGGTGACTGGATGGATTTCGACGAAAATCGTGTTCGATCGTGAGAAGCAAGGAGCTTACGCGTTGGAAGTCGAGGCGAGAGACGGCGCAGCGTCAGCTCGGCCCAATAGCAACGGACAGCCAAACTCAGGTATGGAAACGATCGAATTTTATCCCGGAGCTTTTGCCTTCGTCAAAAACTTGTAACGCGCGCCCGCGCATTCTCGCACCCTTCAGGCGAAACGAGAGGCGAGACTAGACGTTAATTTCATTGGGCGGGGTATAAAATCCCTCTCGCGGGATTTGTACTAATTCCCGGACGAACTGGAATTACCCACTCATCCATCGCGCGTTGACGCGTTGAGATAGTTTGGGGATATATATTCGTGTAGTGGCAGCGATTTCCGGCTGCTGGGATTACGTGCACGAGACGGGAGAGAAGTTTCATTATCGCGAGTATGTCGTGCTTCGTGACGGGTACCTAATATGGACGTCTACATCTGTGTATACACATGTATATACCTCCATATGCAGATCCGGGGAACATACGACGTTTCTCCTATGCACACGGACGAAACTAAATCCTCGACGTTTCAATGGGCACCTTCTTGAATTATAATTTTTCGGCGCACCCGATGAAAAAAAATCCTCTCAATTTTCGCGTCGAGTAAAAACTCGATCGACTGAATTTTTCTGTTTTTATTTTCTCATCCCATACGAAGTATACAAAAAGAGAAAGTATTGCAATCGCAAGAAAAAAACTTGCTCATGTATGTGGATTAAATAACTCTTTTCAATATGACAGAATGAACAAAAAAACATTTTTTTAACTTTGTCTTTGATATTTGAGACGCGATCTATCAATTCCCATGGGCCAAATAGCTTTTTTTTTGTGCAAAAGTATCTCAAAAAAATGATTTTACGTCACTGCGACACGGAAAGTCAGATTTTCCGTAATACTCACGTAAATAGTACATTAATTATGCTACAAGGGAGGAAAGTGCGTGATGGCATACGATTTTTTTTTTCCGACTACGTTGAAAAGACCATATTTTTATGCCTGCAACGGCACGACAGCAAACTTCATAGCCGCAGTTACAGGAGCAATTGGGGTCCAGGTCTTCCCCCCCCCCCCCCCCACTTACAACATAAATATTATCATTAATAGTATAGCATAGCATAGTATAGCATCCATAAACAGCTCCTAGCCTCATTTTTTGGCTTATAATAATACGAAATTACGGAAAAAAACAAATTTTTTAAGTAGTCCGAACTCAAAACATTTCCCTATTAATAAATCAACTTTAATATTGAGTTGATTAATTAATAATTTTTTATTTCATTTTTTATGAAAAAACTGCAGCGGAAAGGAAAGTACGACTTTTCTGCCAGTGAATTTCAAGTTTATTCATCCACATTTTCTTGTAGTTCACTTGAAATGTGGAAAGTTGATAATATATGAAAAAAGTAAACAAAACGCAAATAACTGTTTAAAAACTACTAAAAACATTAAAAATCGTGGATAAAGTTCACAAATAGCCTGTCATCCAACTCCTCAACAGAAAATAAGTTTTTCTGTACACGAGCTCGCTTCTCACTTCAAAACACAATAAAAAAAAATATGGGCATCGTATCAACTATAATAGTACATTGTGCAACAAGGGCCGAAAGTTAACGTTTGCGACGCGGGTGATGTTTGCTGCCCGAGCGAAGCGAGGGCTGCAATCACACGAGTCGCGATCGCCAACTCGGGCCATGTTGCACACTATATTTTTTGCAGCGAGGGCAGGAATATAGGCGCTTTGAGGGGCAGTGTTTGCGGGACGAAAAAAAAGTGAGGTTAAAGCGGCGGGCAGAAAAGTAATGTGACGCGCATGCGCATACTGACATTTCGACGCTGTTACGAAATGAGCTACTTTCGTCCCGCAAAACTGACCCGAAAAGCGCCGTTTTCATGCCCGAGTTGCAAAAATCATATTGCAGAGTCACGAAAAGAATAACAAAAACAATCCAAAGCTTTAAAAATTATCAAATTAAAATTTATCAAAAAATGCGCTGAATCAAACGGTTTTTTGGGGTTATAAACACATATAAAGTTTTTATCACAGACACAATATTTCGTTAGAAAAAATCGTTTATCATATTTTACATAAAAATATCTAATGTGACCTAATAACTTGCACACCACAATTTTCAATAAATTTAACAATGAAAGATTAAAAATCACGAATAGACAACACGACCGGTCAAACTATTGCATTACGTATTTAGAGGAAACGTCTATAGCTTCAGACTCCATCGGATTTACTGAAATTGTTCAAATGAACATTACTAGAACATTACTAGAATTTCACAAATAACGCTCGTGATGGGAAAATCACGAGATGTCAATACGCCAGTAGCAACTGCTTTGTGCCCAATTTTTTACTTTCTCATCCCATACGAAGTACAGAAAAAGAGAAAGTATTGTAATCGCAAAAAAAATAGGGTCAAATTCGAGGCTAAATGACTCATTTCAACATTTTAAAACTAAAAAAAACCTTTTCTCACTTGTATCCTCATCATTGTGGCTCAATCTATCATCTTTCATGACCAGAATAGTTGATTTTACTGTTAAAATTTGTTAAAACAGTGATTTTTTAGATCCGTCTGTCTGTACGTATTAAGTTTCCTGGCGTATACACAATAACTTTACGCAGCCATTAGTAAAATCTATGAAACTTGGTACGCATGTTCTATATATGAAAACTGAGATTCGTATTGAAATTCCGATTTTTTTATCAATATTTTCTAACAATTTACCTGAAACGTGGAAAAAAAATATATAAAACTCCAAAAAACATTTTAAAAATATTCAAAATACATCAATTACATTCACGAATAAAGTTTTACTAAAATGATCCATAGAAAATGACTCTTTCTGTGCACCAGTTTCTTCTCCACCTCGCAGAACATAAAAACAACATACAACAAAACAACGCAACATAAAAACAATACTTTCTCTTTTTTCATACTTCGTGGGATGGGATGAGAATGTAAAAAAGGTTTTGAGGTTATACACGCATATACAGTTTTTATCACAAACACCATCTTTCATTGCAATGAAAATCATTCGTCAGATTCCATATAAAAAAATTAAATTTTGAACTAAAAATGTGCACACTACATTCGTCAATAACATTGATGAAATAAATTTAAAAATTACGAACAAACATTGCGATCTGTAAAACTTTTGCAGTATATATTTCTCGAGGTAATGTCTATAGCTCGAACTCCAACCGTAAGAGGCGTGATCGGCGCTAAAAGTTCGACTCGTCACCTATGGTTTGTAACATAATGTTGAAACATTTTAGCGGTAAACGTAGATTGCAAGTGATCAACAAAATTTTAACAAAATTTGAGTTACAATCGTGAGGACAAAAATCGATGCCTTCAAAAATCGACATTGGCCCTACCGCATATCGACATTTTTCAAATTCCCTTCCCCCCCTCTTAAAAACATATATATCAACAAAATACTAACTTCACGCCATCAACAATTCGGATGAGAAAGTCATGAGTTCCATAACGCCAGTAGCAACTACTTCGTGTCCAATTTTTTCTTTCTAAAATCCATCCAATCGATTTAAAGGTCGTAGTAAAAAAGAAATTTGAAATACGTGTCGACACCTCTGTCATTGATCGTTGATTAATGATAAACTTTTCGCAGTGTCGTTACGATTTTTTTTTTTTCGACCTTTTTAACACCCCGAAAAACGCAACGCTGCCCCGAAACGCTGTGGAAAACGTAGCAATTTTTTCTTTTTTCTCGCAATATTCTCCCATTTCCACGACGACGAGGATTTATCTATCCTGATATTTAAAATAAAGTGTCGAAACGAGCCGAAAGTTCAGGTTCTAAGAATCTCGTAGGAGATTTCGCGAACGGTGAGATTCGTGTTTATAAAGACACCGAATGGGTGCTCCCGGTACTCGCGTTGATAGGACCGGAAGCCATAGAGAATCCCGGAAAATCCCATTACGCTACGCGAATCACGGAAGCTTTTGTTGCGGATCTGCAGCGCGCATTGGTCATATATACACTGCTCTATAAGGCCACAAGGAGAATTGTCGGACGTTGAGGCGGAAAATATAAGATCGAGTCGAGAGAGGGAGAGAGAATACCGATAGAAAAGGAAATTGGCTGTTCTCACGGGAATGGGATCTCTCTATATCCTCCCGACGGCACACTTCTATTCTCGCTTCATAGCGTCACACACACTCAGTGTTTACGGTCGAAAGCTGTGTATATCCCGTCGTTAGTCGCGAAAATACAACGAGACGAAGCCCGCGAAAACAGCCAAAAAGCAATTATTCGTCGATGTCGAGGAACGTTGAGTGTTTGATTCTCAAAAGCCAACGGGGACTCTATTATCGCTCGTTAAAAACAAAATCCTCCACGTTATCGGGATATTTTATTTTCTCGCCCATACAACGGTGAAAAGAAACTATCGGAATATCGTTTTTTTATTCTTTCTTTTCACCATTCAATCTATGGATATTTTTTTTATTTTTCATCACTTCGACTAAAGCGAGAAATATTGTTAACGGAAAAATATCGGAAATCGAAGGCATCGCGTATAAAATTAATATAAACGTATCGCGGGCTTACCACTTCGATGTCTCGGCATTTTTCTTTTTTACGAGCCCCTAATCCAATTGTATGCGTCACTTGGTACTTTACACAATGCGAAAAAAAACACGAGTCCTTTTCATCTCACTGCGAAATAAAATATACTAACAATTCAGGGGATTAAATGACACTTCAATGGATTCAATTGCCACGATACGGTGCACAGTCGATCGTTGTCGAGTAGAAAAAAAAAAGTGTAACCGAAACACACAGCGACGCATGCGCAATGAGGCTTCGATGGGCATCCGATCGCGCGGGCTTGGTCGCCGGTGTTTTTGTCATAACTTTAAAACACGAGTAAAATAAACTTTATCGTCGAATCCGAGTTCTCGTGATTTTCTTATCTCCGAAAGCTCGAAGTTAAAAACAAAATACGGTTTATCCTGTAACGAAAACATTTAGAACAATTCGCAGAATTGATAACGATACATTCCCGGGGCATAACGATGTGAAAAAATGAATCTTTTTCTTCGGTTTTTGGCTCTGGTGGCCGCACTAGTGCAGGCTTACCATACGGCCATTGGTAGGAAAAAAATTAATGAACAACAAAAACCACGATGCATGCGCAATACCAATCCGAAGAACAGCTGATCATACACTAGTGTTAGCCGGTATTTTTTTATCGTAACGTCGATGTGTTCGATCATTTTACTGCCGAATCATAATTTTCAAGATTTTTTAATACCGCAAACGTCGCCGAAATAAAAGAGGATGCGGTGTACTCGGTAACGAAAAAAAAAAAAGTTAAACTTCGCATTTCGCTGACTGGCTACGTGCACGTGGTAACGCCAATTGCGTAGAGCCTTCGGGAGTCAACGTGTTTAGCTCATTATCATAGAGTCTCTGTCACTTTCACATCTTTTGGGACTTGTGCTTCGGCCCGACGCGACACTTGTAAACACAGTAAAAAAACCTCCATGAATAATTTCGTGTCAGTGAATTATGTACTCTCAAACTATCCCACAGTTACCAAAACGTTCCACAGAGAGATATGTACTATCAAATTATTTCACTTCGACGCGTTGAATCGAACGATAAATCGTTGAAACAGAACTTGTGTTACAACTGACTGGAATCCCTGGTTAATGCGCGTGATAGCTTCTCGATAATGACGAACGAACTACATACGATACACGTCGTTCGAACGTTGAGTATCAACGTCCGTACGTCGATAGAATTTAATCGTCCATCAAATAGTTGGCCTATGCAACCGAGCGCGTTTATTTCGATCGGTCGTTGACGACCCTACTTACGATCCGCCCTTAGCATATACGCGCCTAGATATTTCCATTGCATAACATTGTGCACACACACTCGCATGTAGAAAGGATCGTTGTGTGAGAAATATTTCTCGGAGAACCGTACGAACTGTAACGCATCGAGCGTAGAATACACGAACGATGTTTATGTATATGTTTTGCCAACGGCCGAGTCGACTCGCGACGATTTGTAATTCTGTATCTAACAGAGAGATGTACGAGAGCGGGAATATAGTATGGTTGAGGGAAGTACGTGAATATATATCGAAAACGGTGCGTTACGTTTCATCCCCGGTGGAATTACTTGGGCTGTAACTATCCGTTTGAGTGTATAGTATCGGAAAAACCATAAACCCGGCAACCATAAAATTAATCCTCCTTCGGGCATTCCGTGTTTCTATATGTATATGTCGGTCGAACACGTTGACTTGGTTCTCTCGCGTTCTCGCCACGTTTTCGTTGTGTAAACTCGGCGCGTGGATGGTGGATCGAGAACCATCGATGTATCGGTCGCAACACCGCTATGCGTACACATCGATTCTCACCCATATCTATATATATATATATATATATATATATGTATCGAAGGCTTCCGGTACACATGGCAAAGTAGCTCAGTTATAGAGATCAGCTTTCCAGCGTATATAGTACATAAGCTTCGAAATATTCCTGTATAGTATACGGTAGATTATATGTCAGATATATGTATATATAAGTACATATACGTATATACCGCATATACACACGTATATATATAATCTATAGGAATATTTCGAAGCTTATGTAGTAAATGCTCTGGAGGGCTGATACCTATAGGTTCGTTACTTTGCACTATGTATCGGAAGTGCTCGATACTGGTATTGCATAGTAGGTGGAAAGGCGTGGACGTTATACATAACGAATACCGAGCCATGTATACAGTCGAGAGACACACACACACAGAGATGGTCTCATTGAAGCATCTGTATCGTTGCATTATATAGGGAAATATCTTTCGATTACTACTTTACACTATATACCGGAAGTGCTCGATACTAGTATCGGAGAACAGGTGGAAAGGCGTGAACGTTATATATATGGAATACCGTAACATGTACAGAGGGACACACAGAGACGGGGATATTGAAGCCTCTATGCCACAGGAATGTGTAGGGTATGAGGAAAATCGATCGATTTTTCGGGATATACAGAGAGAGAGAGAGAGAGAGAGAGTGAGACCACGGTCAGCGGAGGTGAAATAGTTGCCGCTGCCTCTCATTCGTCGGACCCGGTGCTCTCTTCACGGCTTCCGGCAATGTTCGCTCGGGTGGTCTCTCGCTTCGCTGGACCGACGCACCCACCGACAGGCACCTCTCGTCTCGTTGGTATAAAGGCAATCGTGGGGTCCGAGCACCGGGCAGCATATGCCGCTGCAACCCCACTTGGCAAGTCCACTTCGCACGCGACGCTTCCCTGCATTTCGCAATATAATGAGAATGAATTTTACCCCCGCGAAATTCCCGCGCGCGTGGAGAGCAACTCGAATATGTGTATTAGAGAAATGGGCGAGAGGAGATGAGGGAAGGGAGACTCAATTCTTTAACCGTAAGGCAAAAGTCAGTTTCGCCTCGTCGACGAAAGTGCTTTGCCGATTTCATCGCTATATTCTCTTGACCTCGTATTTTAACTGGGTTCGATTCGCCCGAGAGAGAAAAAAAATAGGGTCGAAAGCTCGCGTAACCGACAGTAGCGAACACGCCCTTTGTGCGTCTGGCGGTTGAACTATTTTTTTTTTTTTTACGATACGATATTCAGATGCATTTTTTTTTTTATAAGACCGAAACACTGACTTTTTTTATACGCTGCTGCGGAATTTTGGTATACGAACGCAGCGAAAGCTTCGATTGCCGCGGTACTTCCGGTTATCACTCGGTTTAGGAGGGAAAGGGCGGAAAACTGTGATCAACGCGAAACTATATCGGCGAATAAAAAAATAAAAGTTTGTGGACTTTTACTTTTTTTATTATGATTTCTCTCGCACGTTCAAGCGTCGACAACTCGTCCCGCGGGACAAACTTGCGATGCTCTACAGTAAAAGTACTTGCACCCGCGTTGAGCACCAGCAATATCCCTCTCTTGCATTATCTAAAAGTCTTGCGGTCTACCACTCTCGTGGGTGGAAAACCCTCTTGGAATATAAAGTAACAATGAAAAAAAAATTGTCGACTTTGCCACGCATCTAGCGCGCCACTCTACCATCAACATTTTCCTCGACTATGTTAACTATTTTATTGCATCGAAAAAAAAAACTACTTCCTCGCTGAGTCCGTGACACACAAGCGCTTGTACTCTGAATAGAAATATTGACTCGGAAAGAGATAAACTCGTTACGGAGAATGACGGCGAGTACATTCACGAAGCGGAATTCCCGTCAGCCTGAAATATCCTCTGATGTCAATATCACTCTGAAATTTCTCAAAATAATTTAATCGCTAACTCTGTGCGTTTCTCTCTCTTTTTTTTTCTTTTTTCCTGATATCGATGTTGTTTAAATAACGCGGAGTTGTCAATTAATATCTTCACGTCCGCATCCAATAAGCCAAAAAAAAAGTAAACAAAATCATCTCTATATCGTCTATATGAAAAAAATGTGTAAAATATATGAAAAAATATATATATATATATATATATATATATATATATAAGATGACGTATTTTACGTATTTTATTCATGTAAAAAATTCTGCAAACAGATGTGATGATGAATTTAAGATTTTTTTTCCGTTTCACATATAACGATGGAATGTCGAAGGATTACAGGAGGTTAGCGGATAAGGAACAGTGCGAAACTGCGAGAAGGCCATCGGGCAAATGTGGTTAGTTGTTAGTTCACGCAACGAAGGCGAATGGGGTCTGTTCGAAGCCACTTGTTTGCGTGCCGCATGCCTAAATGGAATAGGGTTTAACCGATAGGATAAAGCAAATCCATTTAGTCTTCGCTCGTGGAAGTAACAAGGGTGGGGACGAGTTTCGGAGCAGCAGCAGCAGCACCACCACCACCAACAACAACAACAACCGACGACGACGATCGAATCGTTCGCACGTACCCGCAGCAGCGGCGCGGCTTTAACTGTAATAGCGCATCGATGCATTGTTTCTCTAGCTTCGCGCACGAATGAAGCTGCAACACCCTCGAAGCAATAATACGACCTCGCGCCCCGAAGCTCCAACCTCTCCCCCGTGTGACCCTCAACAATCACATTTCGTATATACTACAGTGTATCCTGTAAACTCGTTAACCCGTTATCTACGTTATTACTACGTCGTACGATAACTCGATTGCCAATAACTAATATTCGTCTATATCTGCTCATCGTAGAACTAAACTTATCCTCGGTATACTGACAATCATAATAGGACGACAGATGCCGATTCAAAAACCGCCTATTTTTTTTACCCTTCAAGTAGAGGGGATTTTGACTTTGGCAACGTAGAACGTTGGTTTCTTTCACTCATAACTATAATGAGAAAAAAACAAAATAAAAAACTGAGGCTTGGAAACTATTTTACAACTTTTTTCTGAATTTTTTCATCATATTTTATAATTTATAATTTCATGATAATACTTTGTAATTTATTTTATAATTAAACGAACCATTCTAAGAAAAATAACTGGTCAAAAATGCCAGACATATATTTACGTCACTTGGGTGGGAGAGGTTATCTCTTCGTAGTCAGAAGGGCTTTAACCCGCAGAGGAATTTTGAAAATAGGCATGTGTATCTTTGGATTAAAACAGAGTTTACATTACCAATTACTGAGAGCTTCAAATGACCGCTGGGTATCGAGGAAAAAAAATACTGTTCTAAATAAATCGGCAAAATGTAATTCACTTTATTTCTTCAATAATTGGTAGGATCAGTCGACAAAAATATGTTTGGGGAGCCAACATTTGTGTTGTACCAACTAAAAATCCGTTTCAACGAAGGTGAACGCTGATTTAGTTGAAGCAAACATTTTTTTTATCAGTTTAGTAAGAATCGGGTCGCCTTAATCCTCCAATGACCGCCTGGTTGTCTAGCCTATACCACTGTGACTCTGCAAGTGAAGTGTATGAAAAACGAAGGAATTCAAGGATAAGGCTATTGCCGGCTGTCGTCGGCAATTGGTCGGTAAATTAAGAGAAAAATACTGGCCGTCCAGCACGCATAAGAGCGCCGTCAGTTGGCTACTACGTTGCGAGAACGAAACTCATAAACGTCCCTTCTGGATAGACTATTTCCCGGGGTACAATTATATTTTTTTTAAGGAACGCGATAACTTGAGATTTATTATTGTAACTGGTAGTCTCTAGTTTACGAGACACTCCGATTTTTTCAATTTTGGGGCAATATTCAACGAAAAAACTGGAAAGACGCAAGATAGCCATTTTCGCTCCCTTTATCGACTTTTCTTGCATATATTTTCACTGAGTTGCATAAAATAAAAATATCTACGGCAGACAACTTAAAGTTGAGAAATAATTATATAAACGTTTTTTATGAATTGCAGATCGAAAAACGAGAAAATTACCGTACTCAGCGAGTTAACTGAAATGCACACTTAAGCACTATTTTTTATCACGGAATACCACGTTGCAGGAGTATCATCGGCAAATAGAACTTTTAAAAATGGAATATTGAAAAATGCCTATATTTTTGTGTAAAAACTTGCTTTTTTCGGTTTCGACTTGTCATGATTATTTTGTGACGTATTATCATTTGATTTCTTGCATAATAATTTTTGCTACATATTCTACAATATCCAAAGTATGTTCCATCATTTTTTGGTCGTCTGTGATGGATAATTTACACACAGCAACCATTTAATTCTTCATAGGCACATTTCTTTAGAATTTCGCGTAAGTCACATTGGGTTAAATTTACTCTAAATACTAAATGTTTTTACTAACATTGGGGGGAAAACTATTCGTCCGACTGGGATCTAAAAATTATGATGTATACTTGGCAAATAGCATTGTGCTATTTGTAAGAATAGTTATTATATGAAAAGTCAACGGTCACCATGTTTAAAAAATTCGTAAGGAGCAAAAGGGTACAAATATACTTTTGCATTAAAACAATCGATACTTTTTTAATTGTTAATTTTTTAATGTAATGTACATTACATTTTGGTACATACATATTATGAAAAAGGTTTATATTTGAAACTGACAGAACTTCGCGATTAAGATTCCGTTCTAAACTGAAAATGTACAGATATTCAGCTGCAAAAATGATCGAATAGTCGTTTGGTCCCCAATGTGACTACAAAAGGTTAATGTGGAAACAAACCTATTTTTTCCTCATTAAACTACGCACGTTCGGCATACTTGATCGAGTCGAGATAGTTCGATAACAAATAGCAAATTTTCGAGCTTCGAGCTCGAACGTCATAAATTCCGATCTATCGTTATACAACTTTGGCAGTGTATAGGACCGCTGGGATGATAATTCCCATCGCAAATACCAACCGATCCCCAAAAGGTAAATTGGAATTCAGATTGGTTTCCCTGGCTCTGTGTTAGGGAATTCGGGAAGTTTATTGAGAAAAATTATTCAACTTTGTACCGTTCAAGAGAAGACGAAACGACTGTGTATACGGTTTCCGTCGCGGGAGTTGATACTGCGATTTGATAAGGGGAGAGCTCTTCGGGGCGGAAGGTTATACCGGCGATTCGTGGTTCGTACGAACGATTTCCATAAGGTCCACTGTCTAAAAAGGCGCTGCGGAGAGATATGCGGTCGGGAAACGTCGCGGGGACGGGAGAGACTGATATGGGTCGTCGTATTCGGGAAGGATATGCTACCGTATCTCAATCTCGGAGTCGGTTAGTCACGAATGACCAGACGGGACCGCGGGGGGGATACCGCAGTGCTCTTATCTCGTTGAATTGGAGGCAAATGGATTTAATCCGTCGCGGTTGGCCCAACGGTGCTTGAGCTCGCGGCTTGGACTTGGAAATTACACCAATCGTAAGGGTATACATATGTATATGTATATATGTATATGTACCCTTCTCAACGTACGGTACCGTGAGTGAACGAGAGGCACTTCTAGAATATATCTCGCCTGCTGCATCGCATTGTTTCGCTCGAGGGATGCTCCGCTTTTGCTCTCTTTATTTTACTCGGGCGAACTTCCATGCATGCTGAATAAGTCCAATGAATATGACGGTGAAAAAAAAGGTCCCGCGGCATTATCGTTCCACTCTGGGAATATTTTTTTCATCCGTTTGTAAATTCGTAAACAGGAAAAATAATATATTTTTTTTTTGCAAATTCTTAAAAAAGAAGAATCATTTTTTGTTGCTAGCTTCTGGCTAGGAATTATGAATGAAAAGTTGAGGTAGGAGTGAAATGAATCAGGCAATATATCAGACGCATGTAGAAAACGTCTGAGCGATAAAGGTTTCTATGCGAAATTCATTCAGTGATGAGAATTAGCTTTTTTCTCGTATTTTTTAACAGCGCTATCTCGGCTTCGCAAGCGGAATTATGAGATGCCCCGGGGATGTCTACCGTATTCTATATTATATGGCACAAAAATGCAACGAGACACGGTAGTTGGCGGAGTTACAAAAACATCGTTTTTTTTGTTCTTTTCATGTTGCGGAGCAATGAAAAAAAAAGTAGATAAAGCCTCGCTTTTTTTTGCGTCGAATTGAAGACTCCTGAAAAATATTCAGAATCGCGCAATTGGATATATTTTTTTTCGCTGTGCGACCAAGAATCCGGCATCGATTTTGGCCGCGAGTCAAGCCGGATATTGAAAATTAAAAGAAGAAAAAAAAATGTACGGCGTAAGGATACGTAAGGTGTACAATTAACCCTTCGTAGTCTCATTTCTCTGAACTCCCGCGGAGACCACCAGTGGGTCAAATTGATTCGACTCATTTTTAATGGCTGCCCTGTGGAAAGGATTCCTTCATTAAAATCTAAATAAAAAATCGTCGAAAAAGAAAATCGCGACGAGCAATACGCGTAAAAATAAAGTTTTTAAACAAAAAAAGTCGTTCGATTTTCAATAAATATACTTTTCAACGTAATTTTTGTAGGAATTTTCAACGGAATTTTCAGGCAAAAAGTACAAATTAGATAGGACAAATTTAAAAATGATATGACAAAAAATGGAACTCCTCCAACTCGTTGTTATATTCAAACCTGAGCCTTTTTTACACAATCAAAATCCCTCTACAAACAATCCATAAAATGGGATTTTTTATAAGATTTTTTTCACCAACAAGAAAAAACAAATCGCGCTTTTCAACCCGAAATTGTCGAAGCCCTCCGTTAACCGTTAAAGCTTTTTACAAACAACTTCCCATTCCCAGCATCCCGGCTCAATCATCTTCCGAACAAACGAACGATTATATGTTTCAATTGGTCCCCTATGAATTTCGGAGTCACGTATATTCTCCAGTCAACAGGCGGTTCGTTTCCATTCTGTGTTCCGTCACAAAGAAAATGCCTAACTTCGCTCGGTTATTAAAAAATTCTTTCACGAAACTACTCAAAAACTCTCTCGTATCCGTTGGATTCCCGTAGCACATCATAGAGACCATGATGTTTCATGAACTTGTACGAAGTTTCAACTATACAATCCTCTCGTATAAGAGTTGGGGCATTTATCTCGTGCTCATTCAAAAGGCCCCTTTGCTGCCATATCCTCGCTCTGGTACAGACCTCCTCCACCATCCCTCCCCGCCCCTTTCCTCCCTCGCCCTGTCTCTCTGCGTGAGCGTGGTGACACAGTATATTGACTGAGGGTGGATTGTGCGCCGCGACTGATTTGGCGCGGCTGCGCAAATCTGGACTCTCCTCCTCTTCCTACCGCTTGCTGTTGCTGCTGCTGCTGCTGCTGCTCCTCCTGTTTGCAGGGAATGGGCTATGTACCCCCTTGAAAACGGGGGGAGTTCTCTACCCCCTCCGGTACTTACCACGTAGATTCCGGCTGACGCCTGCCGCGGACTCTGGCGCCGACGCCAAACACCCCACCCCTCATCCCCCAATAGTGGACCATCGGGAGTATAATCAGAGAAGAGAAGAGAATCAAGAGAGGCACAGCAGCCAGAGCGCAACCGGGCTCGCTGTCGCGTCGACCTCGTATCCTCCCTCGTTTTCTCATTCACTCTCTCTTACACTCTCCAGTCCTCTCTCTCTCTCTCTCAGCTCGCGAATAATACAGCGATAAAAAAAAAATTAACTAAAATATAAACCATGTCCTCGACAGTCGATGTCGCGAAATCGCCAATACCAGTGTCCAACGAGTACGAGAAACCTCGGTAGTTTTCTCGGACCCCGGGAACTGTTGGACCAGCCTCCCGGATACGCGCCCGCTGCTATAACGTCTACTGGATATACTATATACAAATATGTATACATGTGCAAACGTATATAAACGCATTTCATGGTGTCATTGAGTGCCACGATATAGCCCGATAAATTTCATCCACGACGTAGAACGTATCAAAGTGACGATCTAATAAATTCGTTGACGACTGTGCTACGCGCATTTAATTCTGCCGAAGGCAAGTGGATATTTGAATCTAAAGCTGTATTGTCCCTTCGTGGATCAAACGATAACACTGTAACAACAAAATAACAATAATAAACGTACGAAGATACATTAATATCGCAAAGTTTTTCGGAAAAGTGATGAACGTGCTTTAATGGTCGATCCGCTTAAGCTATTCTGGGTTATAACCAACAGCACTTACCTGGGTATGTTTCAAATATAGACATGTATATATACAATTTTCCCAAGTTGAATGTTAATTTATTACAGGCAACTCTATTATTATTTCACAATCGACGCAATCGATAACAGTCGAAAGGTCAATTCTGATAATCATCGTGATAACCCTCTTTTGTCTTCGCCTCGGAATCGATTCAACAGGTAATGAGTAATAGGGTTCGAAGCCATTTCGGATAATGCCGTTGATATCGGGGCGATACAAACCCGTTTTAATCGATCCAGCGGAGTTAATCGAACCGACGACGTTTTCATCGGTTTCATCATTTACTCACGCAAAATAGAAATTTCCCCGTATTTTATCCGAGAATTCAAAATAATTTTGATAAACACGCGGGGGATATTTCCGAGCGCAGTTTAACGTTCCGTTTAATTATTAGAGCGTGTGGCTCTCTCCCGCGGCAAGGAGAGGGGGGAGGGGGCCTCGATACAGTGAATCTTCGAGTGGTAAAGCCACTTTACTTTTGTAATTAAATCCCTTTGTACCCGTACCCGCATGTACCCACCCTTAGGCATGGAACTCAAACTCTCCAACCGCCCCCAACCAACCCCTTTTCTCTCGTGC
This sequence comes from Buathra laborator, assembly GCA_934046635.1. Classification (NCBI taxonomy): domain Eukaryota; kingdom Metazoa; phylum Arthropoda; class Insecta; order Hymenoptera; family Ichneumonidae; genus Buathra; species Buathra laborator. Next base: position 1,828,186 of record OW203896.1, read on the forward strand.
CTCTTAGCCCTGTAATTTAATGCCCTCGTTATCCCCGGACTGGAAAACGACTTATACGTAAAACGATGACGAGAATTGTATTTTCCACCTCCGGTTGTATCTTCAACATGCCTCTTTCCCATTATTCTCTCAATTCTCGGCGTCTATGGCTTCGTTATTAAGGCCGTTGCTTTATTCCCCGAATCCACAATCCGGCAGACGGGATACTTGAAAATTTAACTCTACACAGTATATGCGTACATTGTATATGCGAAGCGGTTGAGGCTCAATAAACATAGGAATCTCCCGTATGTACCGACGATATAATAGTTTATGCGCAATAGAGGGGGGGGGGGGGGGGGGGGGAAGTAGTTAACAAGTTATCAGGCATAGGCGTGTAACTTTTAACCAAGTGCCCCGAAGGCACTGGCTATATAATAATAATAAGCGGATATGATAATAACGCGCGTAGACTATAACCGTTCTCGCGTAATTAATAAGCGAAACGATCATATTCCCTCGCGTCGACGAGTTTCCGAGATAAATTGGAAAGGGTTACTTCGCAGAAACGCCTCGGGCTTCTTGTTCGCCTGTACGGGTCTTCTCTGCAAATTGCCTTCTCGTCGCCTTTATACCGATCGTATACAACCTTTGACAACGACTTGTTTGCTTCAAGAAAAACAAGAAAAAAATGATTTACAGCTTCGATACACACGCCATTCGGATGCTGTGTACGCGCCCTTCGCTTGCATGCATCTCGTTTCGCTATTTATCAAGTCTGTAAGGAGGAGATGAATACTGGCGCAATGCTGCAGACTCCGTGCTCTCTCTACCGCGGGGGTCTGAATAAATAGTTTAGCGGGGCGTTGAGAGCGAACTCTTCCCTTGTGTACAACCCATTTGCCACTGTGTCTGACACTTTGCGCGATATATCTACCCGAGCTCTCTGGTACCCTCTCTGTGCCCCCAACAACCCTCCAACCCCCAACCCCACTACGACCGCTATCCGAGCGTTCTTTGTACGCCAAACCAATTCACTGATAGTATCGTCGTGGAAATCCGTTTCGCTGGGCTCGTAACTTTCCACACCATCCCACAGTGATGTTAACGGAAGATAGCGAATCAATTCGTATTTCACTATCGAAATAATAAACCTCTTTACGACGACGCTATTATTATTTTTTGTTTCAAAGAAGTTAGCCATATTTTTCTAATTATTTATTAACGTTGACGATTGATAACGAACAAGAGACAAATAAGTCACTCGATTGTGTCATTCTCGCGTTTATTAACCTCATCAGTACACATATTGTCTTCGTAAGGTTTTCAAAGTGATCCGAGCTTTTAAGAATTTTCCTTTTTTTATCACAGATACTTTCCAAGATGTTCAATACATAAACTAATGGTTATCCGAGTCAAATATAAATATCAATATATAACAGAAATGTTCACTTATAGACTCTTTTTGTAAATTCCCGGTGTGCTAATGAAGGGTTAATATTCGACCAACGGATTCGCGTATGCGACAGAATGAGATATTTTAGATGATCTTTTATTATTGACAAAGGAAAAAAAAGTGCGCAACGATAAAACACGAAAAAGCTACCGAGAAGATTATTTTTGTTCCGAATGAGCGGAATGCCGGAGGGAAAATGTCGATGGCGAGGATTTTGCGAGAGAAACAGTTGGAAAAGCGGGTCGTCATTGAATTCGGTTGCCGACTAATAAGTGAAACCAGCAAGGGAGAAGCTTTTAAAGCGAGCATTGGTGTTGGCGATCCATGCAATATTCGCGGTCCGGATGCGGGGAATTCGCTCTCATCCCCTCATTCTCGCGCCACTCTCGTGCGAAGCGCACGGGGCGAGGAGTGAAGGGAGAAGGGGGCGCAATGTCCTCGAACAGAAGCATACACTGCTCTATACGTGTAAATCGTATGTACGATTCTCGAGAAATTCTCTCTCTCTCTCTCTCTCTCTCTCTTGTATGTCCACCGCACGGTAGCTGCTACCCAACTCGGATCGTTACTCGCATATTCGCGTATACTCAACGCTTATCGTGTTTCTCTCGTTTTCACCGCGTAATATGTATACCTTTTGAAAGCGCGAGCAACCGACGAGGAACGAAGGTTCCTTCAACAGTTTCTATATCATTATTTTTCCTTTTTTTTTAGCTTCAAAATTCGAACGGAATTTATCAATATATTATAGAAGTTATAGACGACACAATGCCACAGAAATGTTCGAATGTCGAAATATACATCTTTTTTAATTTGGGGGATTGACTTGTCTTGCTGCTTCGAAAACTCGAGTTTTCGGAGGCGAAGTTCTTTTACTAATTCGTATATATCGTCGGTGTCGCTTCAAAATTGAAACGAAATGTATCAATATATCACAACGGCTGTAAATAAAATAATACCGTCAAACTTTTCGAAAATAATTTTTTTTTTTTTTTTCATGACTTTTACTAATTCATAGAAATCCTTTTTTTTCGGCAACAATAGGAACGGCATTGGTTGATGTATCGAACAAATTTCGAATAAAATAATTTCGTTGAACTCGTATTCAAATATTCATTATTATCCGTATTATTTTTTGAGTATCGAGTTATCGCGCGATTCCTCTCACGACCATCGTATAAATCGTGTCATACGCTCCAAAAATTCGAACGGATTTTATCAATAAACTGCAAGCAGTTACAGACGAAATAGTACCGCAAAACTTTTATCAAAATCTTTGTTTTTTTTTTGTAGCAAGCTGTCTCGCTGGCTATTCGATAGTTTGTTATTTTCAGCATAATCCAATACTTTATATGCGCATAGCATTAAAGCCGTTGTAAAATATAACGATAGTGAGAGAGGATAGGAGGATTCGAGCGCCTGCTGCGATGCTACAGAAGAATAGCTATAGTATGTTGGTATATATGATGCGTCGAGCCGCGGAGGCGCGGGAGGGTTGGTCACGTACCTACACCACGTCGAATTCACTCGAAACTCTCGGACCATACGTTACCGAACGACCTGGCAACGTTATACGAGCGTTATACTACTACCGTATGAGGTTTACTCCCCCCACACACTTGTACAGCGCACCCCCTCAAAACAATGCGCCCTGTTTAACGTTACGACGCGTTACGTTTAATTCCCCGGTGTAATCGGAGTTCGCCGACCGCACGTTTTACCCATTCCGGATGTTGTACGTACCCATCGGTTTACTGCAATTTACACGGGTTATTTTCATCCTTACCGAGTTTATGCCATCTCTCATCGTCGTCGAACGAACATTTCATTCGGCTTGTTGACTTTTATATAATAATCGTATAGACGCTCATCCGTTAGTTTAACGTTTCTTTCTTTCTTTCTTTCTTTCTTTCTTTTAGTTTGTCTCTTATCTAATATGTATTCAACCCAACTTTTTTATTCACCTTGTCTATGAAAAAATGATGAAACTCGCAAGCGCTCGATAGCAAGAAACTCAACATTTTGCAGGCGGAAGCATACCGCATAAGTTACTCGAGAGCCAACACAGCCGAGCGTAAGGGAGAGGGGGTGGAGGATCCACCACTTATGACTTCTGCTTTTATCACTCGATTCGCACGGTAGCTCGCCAGAGGAAGAGTGAATTTCTCTACCGTACGGAGTTATACATATTTCCGAGCCTCTCGAGTTTCACTCAAGAGAGCTGGCGAGTGTTGAAGAGAGATGAGAAAGGCAGATTCTAAAGTAAAATCTCTGGACGAGCTTCTACCGTCGCCACAGCACACAGCGCGTTCCTTCGTTATGCGCACGCGGTTCGGCTTAATTAGCATTTCCATTTACGTTCCTAACGCTGTATGCGGTGCGTTAACCGTGGGGACCGTCTTGCTAAAATGTAAATGTTTTACTTTGCGGCGTTCCGGCCAGGCTTTGGAGTACTTTTTTTCATCTTCTACACCAACGATGGTGGAAATACGAAAAGAAGAAGTTTGCTGGTAAAAGGATTTTGTTGCCGTGAATGATTTTTGGCAACTCGATCGCGAGGTCAACTAAAACCGCTCTGGATTGCGTTAGGAAAATTTATCTGACAGTGCAAGTTTGTGCCACAAACAAAGCTATGTTGTAAACAACAAAAAAAATAGGGAGACTAACGAAACCTGATTCTGGATGAAAACAATAAAGAAAAATGCTAATGGATTTGCGCGTCTATAGAACGACAACAAACGCTTTTGACGTCGGCCGCGATAACAAATGGTGCTGCTATTCTCATCGAGGCGCATACTCGTCCCGCAAAAAAACGTTTTGTCAGTGTCCCTATCCCACTGATTTAATCCTTTGTGGTCACACTTCTCTAGAATTCCGTGGAAGTTTACATTGTGTCAAATTGATCTGACGGATTTTGACGCTTTTCTAAATCGTATATGTATGGCTTAGAAAAGCGGGGCGGGAGCCACGGGTCTGGTGGACACAAACAGTTTCAAGAAAATTATTAATCAATAGTACATTATGCTACTAGGGAGGGAAGCGCGCGATTTCCGCGCATGAAATCACGTGCTCCCAATCGCGTAGCATATTATTTTTTTTCACGACTTCGTTAAAAAGACGACATTCTCATGCGTGCATCAGTTCAATTGTACAGCGATACATTTTTTTAGGTTAGAGAGGCGTTTGTTTATTTTAGACATTTGAGGGAGTAATAACGCCCATTACTCCTTTGAAGGTAAGAGAATAGAACAGCGTGTGTGCACAATAGACGAATTTGCACCCGTCTTGCATGCACGGAATCTGGCCATTTTAACGAAGTCGGAAAAGCAAAATATTTCGATTCTGAATAGAACCGAACTGAACGGGGAATGAATAACCGCGCTAAGAACACTTACCAAAAAATGTTTAACATTATATCTGTTGGACCTTTTACGATCTCTTCACAGTTTGTAGCGAAATATAGGCACGGACATGAAAGGGATAATTTCACGGTAATGACAAACACATAACGCTGCTCCCTTTCAGTCAGGTGTTAAAAATAGTCCTTTAATGCACATTTCAAAAAAAGTATTCATTCCGTCATTTAATGAGGCCTGACTCTGCGTATAAAAAGTATTTCAACCTCTCGGCAGTTGGTAGGAAAAGCCCCAATCTATGCCCGACGCATCTACGGGTTGTTGGGATCCAGTGTAATTACGAAGGATTAACAGTGAGTTAAAATTGAAGCACTTTTACATGATACATTGGAATTTACGCATTATAAACGAGCCTTTCTCGTTCCCGTTAGTTAATGAAACATAATGAAACAAGCAAAAACTAAATTGTACCCGCGTCGCAATCATTTTCCTATCTATAGTTTACTTTTTTGTAGCCAAACAACGTAACTTAGTCGGCGTGACATATTTTTATTCGAGTCCACAAAACCATTTTTTCTCGTGATACGAAATATTGTCATCGGCATTCACGAAATAAAACGTTTGCAAGGATATTTGCATTTTGTACAGTCGGGCAAATTGAATTTTTCAAAGGATTTCGATATAAGGCTATAAAAAAGTGTATAAGTAGTTCTTCTATCCATTGAGAAGACAATAGAGCTGCTGTTCGCGCCGAAGTGCCACTTGGAGGGAAATAATCGCGGAGAAATGTCCGCGAGGACAATGGTCGAGATGTTGTTACTCGACAAATAAAAAGAACGGAGTTGGAAGCTATTGGAAAAAATAAAAGACAGCGGAAGGTAATCAAAGAGATAGTATGTAAACACTGTTGAACAGAAAAGGAAGTGCATATAAGGGAAAGGGAGTGCATATACATAGTATATGCATAATATATATATTTATATTAGGATACGAGAGAGCCAGTGGAAAATCCGTCGGTCTCGTCAGCCGCGCCATTGTGCGGAAGAACGATAGACAGAGAGGAGACGTCGGGCGACGGTTTTAATATAGGAACCTCTCGCACCTCGCATAACACACATATAGGTGCGACAATTTTTCCAACGAATTTTCTTTTTTTTTTTTTACCGTATAGTTTTTTATATTGCCCAACCCCACCCTCAAGACTAGAATGACACGAGGGGGACACGCGAGGCGAAACGCTTTGTCGTCGGTTTGTGGAGCACGAAATTCGTCAGAGACCCAGAGAGAAAGATTGACGTATTTTAGAGTGAGCTGCAAGCTTTTTTTTTATTACAGAGTGTTGACGAAGCTCGGGGCGAGAGAAAACTCCTTTCCTCTCATTGTTAGCTTCTCGCTAGAGAAGAGAGCTCCGTGGCAAAGATTATTAATACTTTCCCGAGAGAGAGAAACGGTATTTCTTCGTTGTCGTTGATGTATTATATGGCCTCAATGGAGTTTCGTGAACCTCTCCCAACGACTTATATATTCTTGCATACAGTTAGAATAGACCGCTCCACGTTAATACGCCGGCATTATAATGCGAAAAACACCAGTAAAATATTAACGCCCCCGTTGGTAATATTCCACGTAAATTCGAGATTCAAGCTACTTGACGCATTGAGATTTATTCGTGTGAATAATTACAAACTATGGCGTCGCGCAGCAAATGAGAACTGAATGCCATTAAAAATTGTGCAAAATATTAAAAAAAAAAAACGAAGAAAAATCGTTATTAATTCAACGAGAGAAATATTCTGTCGTTCGATATGATTAACGATGTAATAATCTAGCGTAATCGATATAACCCGATTTATTAGCAAATATAGTAATCCCTTCGCGCTGAGGCCTTTTGATTTAATTCGTCATTCGCCAATTAAAATTGAGGGGATGCTTCTATCTCGCGCTTCGAAAAACGAATCAAATTTTATTTTAATTCTGCCAACAAGAATTTAGAAGGAAAAAAAATTATTTTTTCATAGAACGCAACATGCATTGAGAGTTAAACATAAAGTTAATTAATTTTTTTTTACATATGAATGTTTTTTTTAGCCTTTGGCGGTAGGTAAACACTTTCCCGTGAAAACAGTGAATGAAAAATAAAAAGGGTTTTTCGAGTTAATAACAATGCCAAGTCGTTGACGATCACCAATTGTCTTATTTTTATTTTTATAAAATAGCGGCAAATCGAATCCAGAGCATGAGAAATCCGTCAGAGAAAGTCGCAATTTTTGCGTAATTATTGAAAAATGATGATCGATGAAAAAAAGTGACATTTTTTTTTGCAGATATCTCAAATTTTTTGTGATTTAAAAAAAAAATGTTGAATATTTTATTACATCCGTAGTTTGAAAAAAAAATTTTTTTTGAATAAATAATAATAGAATAATAAATTTAAAAAAACGATTGAAATAAAAAATAAAAAAACATTTTTTTGCAAAAAATGTAAAAAATGTCGCCAAGTAGTTTAAATAGTTTTGTGAAAATAAAAAAACTCGTAAAATAATCAAAAATCATCTGAGTCAAGTGAAAATAAAAAAAAAAAAACTTGGCGAGTCCTTAGAATACAAATAAATGTAGTTGCATCGAAAGTAAGGACGACCAAAGTTTTTTTTTTTTATTTTCACTTGGCTCAGATGATTTTTGATTATTTTACGAGTTTTTTTATTTTCACAAAACTATTTAAACTACTTGGCGACATTTTTTACATTTTTTGCAAAAAAATGTTTTTTTATTTTTTATCTTATTACATCCGTAGTTTGAAAAAAAAATAAAAAATTTGTACCGCTACAGTTTCAAACCGTAAACTCCAAAATTATGTTCCGGAAAACCTGATAAATGATCCATTTTATGGCAAGTTTTATTTCCGTTATTTTTTTCGTTGTTGTTTCTATCGGTACGAAGAGAAACGTTACCTCCGTCGTCGCGTTAGTCATCGGTAGTTCGCAAAAAAGAAATCAAAGTTTTACGACTGTTATGAATTTTCGTCGAACGAGCGCGCGATAGCTTGTCCGTGGAAGTGAAGAAAAAAAGAAAAAAAAAAATTTGAAGTCCCCGGCAATCACGCTCGCTCGCCCGTTGGCAGGAGCCGGTAGTTTATAAAGCTTCGTAAAGCCATGTAACTATATATATCGTCCCAGTGTTAGTGTCGTGGTCTTTCCTCCTCCACCTACACTCGGAGTACTTGCAGCTCAATCTCTTTCAAGTAGTACAACGCCGGTTCATTCGGTTGCCTTTTCGATTTTTTTTTCTACCGCTTCGCAAGCAGTAGCCCTTTTGCCGATCGTGACAAATTATTTCTCCGGGGATTTTCCTCGCCCGAACGCGATGTACCGAGGGAGAGGTTCAATACTCGTACGGCTCCTGCCAACTACCACTGTTGAAATGCCCGCGAGCTCGCGCATATACGGAAATTTTGTTGAATTAACAATATCGCTTCGCGCTAAAAGCACTATCGCGCTTGCATGCTTCGGAGGAGAGGACATCCACTGATTTTAACGCTTTGCACTATGCGTCGGATTAATTTTGTTCCGCGTTTGCACCGGAGCCGGAGAGAGCGCAATCGGACAAAACATGTCTCTGCCGCAGGGTGCATCCACTCCTGTTGCTGTTGATGCATAAAATGTATTATACAACCGTTGCACACTACAAATATTAACCCACAGTCAGGCGGCGATTTTACGGGAGGGGGAGCCCTGTTACTAAAATATTTCGACAAACAGCCCGTGCATTTCAACTAAAGCGGTAACAATTGAAAAGTCCCGGATACGTCCTGATCAGGTTATTGATGTCGAAATAATCGAAAGCTTTTAATTTACCAAGCGGGTTTTTGCCGTATCAATAATTCATTTTCCACAATATTTTTTTAATTTATTCTGTATAATTTTGCGTTATCGGTAGCCTCGAAAAATAGCGTTTTCATTGCGCGTTATAATTATTCCGAGGTATAGAAATTTGTAATTCCCTTCGGGAAGATGAATCTATTAGCCGTTGAATATTGAAAGCTCGTAAGGGAGTGGAAAGAATTATGGCGGTGCAAACTCTCCACGATTTCGAATTTGTTAATCGGATGATTCGGGAGGGCCAAAGACAAACTTGACTCATAGCCCGTCGGCTATTTGAACTGAGATTAGCGAATTTACCCGCGTCGAAGGCCCTCGAAGTTTCGTCTTGCCGAACCGACGCTTGCCGTACGAAGCTTCTTCGAGAGTCTCTTCTTTGCTTTCACCAAAACGTTTGTTATATTGATGTTTTTTCCAACTTCTAGCTTAATAGAATTAAGTTAATTCCATTAAAAGTTGTACGGCGGAAAAAAAATGTTTGTATCGTCTAAATTGGCGTTTCTCTGGTTGAAACGAGTCTTTGGTTACTACAACTGAACGATCAGTTCCGTCAATAATTGTTAACGTCATTTGACAAAAATAAAACGGCCAATTTAATGACATCGACGGTATCAATTTTATTTCCAATTCTTACGATCTTATAATAATTCAAACGGTAACGCGAAATGACGCAAATGTCTCATTCTTCTTCCTTTATATGAAATTGTATAAAAATTAAAAACGCAATGCCAAATATAATACATGCCGTTAATACCATTCACCCGTCTGTCGAATTGAATGAACCACTTTGTTTTTAAGTGTAATATTTTTTTAAGAAAATTGCTTAGGTCCATTCGTAACCAATAGAGTCCCAATATAAATCCAGGAAATTCGTGTAATGAATAATATTATAATTCAGTCAGTCGGCATAACTAATGACGTAGTAATCCAGTATGTTATTAATCGGTATGTTATTTAATTTATAATATAATCTATAATCTCTTTGTATAGAATCCCTTGGTCCACCATCGCACTGGAAGATCATTTCGACGAATATAATTTGTCAAATAAAATTAGCTTCAAGTGGCCTACCTCCGTTGCAAACCACCCCATGATATTCTATAAATGAAGTGTCCGACGCAAGAGTGAGTTGAAGTATAAGGCTATTGGTCGGTAAATTGAAAGAAAAGTACGGCTTATTTAGCAGACTGCTGCATTTCGACAAAGAAATCTAAAATGATACCCCTGGGTAACCAGTTCGGCAAGATACAAATATATTTGTTAAACGAACTTAAAAACTGCTGATTTATTCTCACAACTCGTTGTCTTCGTTTTAAAAATCGATTTAGTTCTTTTCAATCAGTGCAGTATTAAAAGAAAAACTAAAAAAATACATAATCGTACTTATCGCTAAATTATCAAATTTTTGGCACATTTACTTTTACCGGGTTACGTAAAATAACAATATCTCCGGCAGATTGGTTCTGTTATATTCCGGACGCACCGACAATTTCATTTCATTATTTTCAAGTTAAAAAACCATTACATTAACATGTTTTATGAATAGAAGAATGTAAAGGGCGCTAGAACCGCATCGTAGTGTAGATCGGGACACCGGCAAATGGTGCTACCCAGCGGGGTAAACGTTGGAATAACTACCTTTTCTTAAATGCACACTAAAGGACTATTTTTTTAAATTTTGAAGTACCACGCCTCAGAAGTATTACCTGCAAAAATCATTAAAAAAAAATCTCAAGGTAACGAGTTTTGAAGTGCAATACTGAAGTGACGGAAGTGACTTTATATCTGTCAATCTATTTCTCATATAATAACCCGTACTAACCTACCGGAAACGAGCCAGTGAGTTAAATGTCGGATTAAGTACCTCTTTTGAAATGCATACCAATGGACTATTTTTTATGTGAAAGTACACATATCAGGAGTATCACCTGGAAACATTCCTTTAAAATGTAAAAAAAATAAAAATCGCTCAGAGGTGCTTCAGATGGAGACACCAGACAAGTGTGGTACCAAGGAATTCATCTGCCAAAACTGATATTGAAAAATAGCTCACAATCGTAAAATGTGTCCTCAATTTTCTCAAGTTTTTCGCAGCACCAGGACCGTTTTCATCACACGAGATTTAGTTCAACATATAATGGGGCTGAAACGGACCATACCATTCTATCGTTTATCCTTTTATAATTCCATTAATCAATTTCGTCGATTATGCCGGTCGTATATTATAAATTATTATATCTCCCGTTGGCAGCGAAACGGACTTTTATATCCCGGTGGCGTATTATAAACTGTAGAAAAGTAGGTGAGGTGTGTGCTTGAAGAAGTCCGGATGCGTTGCTGGCAGTCCCCATCCCTTCCTCCGCCCTGTGGAGCGAGTACGTCCGCAACGCGCTAACGCCATTAAATTTAATGGCATTTAGTGCGACCCCCATTGTGTTCGCCTCGACCGCAAACTGAGTTTATCGTCGCGGCCACCAATTCGATTATGACCTATATATAGTCGTATACTTCCTCCACCTCCCTCCGCGGTAGTTCTCGTCGAAGATATAATCATCAGGAATCTCGAGAGTTTTCCAACTGGCGAAACTCAGTAAAGCTCTCAGCGCGAGTCACTCGGAAAATTCTTGTACCACTCGCCCCTAAATCGTCAATGACGACAAAGCGAAAACCGAGCATCAGCGATTCGTGGAATGCAGACGTAAAATTTCTTGATGCTTACGCGGCAGTAAGACATCAAACGGGCGCCGCATTACCACGACCAATCTTACCAAAGGCTTGAGGAATAAAATTTAAAAAAAGTTTTACCTCTTTCCCTTCCGGCTTTCTAGTTGTACCTTTACCGAGTTTTCTACTTGTCGCGTATATGAAACAACGACCGAGTGTATGCTGACTCCTCTTGTTCATCAACTGGAAGCTCTCGCGCGCGCATGTGCTATCCTTTTAATTGAAACTCTCAATTAACCTTTAGGTGCCTGACTAGCGTGAAACATCGAGTTAACTATAACTAATTGTTTGATTTAATTGGTCGGCTTTTGCGCGCATACTGGAAATAGAGAAGCAGCTGCCTTGCTGTGTCTCTGCGCACGGGTTGATTGCGCACGCACGAATCTAACAAATACTCACATCAACTGGACGCGTGTGAGTCTATTTGAGCGCAAATTTATATCTCCGCATGCGACTGGCCTGTCTGCCGTTCGATTATAAAAAAGAACTGGCAGGCAGACACGACGTATTGAAAGGTGTATATAGATGTCAACAGCTGAGAAACCTACAGGCATATCTCACATGATTGGCACGTGTTGAATAACGCGGGATACGCCCTTCCGTCCCCAAACGGTCCCGATAAGTCGGTCAATTCGTACATACATGCAAATTCGAACAATGGCACAAGTGCATGATTAACGCTGACAATGAGCTATGCTGGATTGACGGTACGAGACGAGGAAACTATATTGGGGTGTGCGTGTCGGGTTCCTCGAAATGTTCCAAGTCAATTCGACCGGAGCCAATTCGACGGGACGATGAGCTATGACCAGCCAATTGGAAAGCCTGACAATTCATTGCGGTGGAATATTGCACCGCTGCAACGGGCCGAGCGGATGGTTCAACCGCATCAGACAGCAAACTTGAACACAAAATTTGCATCGCGTATAAGCTCGTTCGATCATACGAGCCCCAACCGGCTCCATGTAACGCAGGCATCGCGCATACATTGATTCTTTGAAATCGCTCATATAACTATTTGATGTCTATGATCGTTCTCCGGGGCTGAAATTCATTTTTAGATGGAACAACCCTTTCCTCTCCGATCACGCTAACATTTTTCTCGACTACGGTTACACACTGAATTACCTATTTCTTATTTTTTACGTTTTTTCGATATTATAATTATATTATAATTTATAACTTATTATAATTTTTCAAGAACAGTTCATTTTAGGATAAAGCGATTACATTCATAGTTATCCGTTTTTTCCTGATGCCCATGCAGTATTTACTATAATTTCTCGAGTGCGGCTAATTTTAGCACGAAGTTATTCTTTTTTCTTCTTCCACGGTAAAAAATCTTTCCCTTTTTTACCCCTTTTTAAGTTATTCGAAGGTAACTTTAGGACAAAATAACTTTTCTTTCGGGGTACAATCTCTCTGATCTGATCATAGCCATTGTAGTAAAGTCTCGTAGAAGTTAATCTTTTTTTTTTCAGCTGTTAACGCCCATTCAGCATTTACTATAATTTCCCGTGTAAAGTTAATTATGGAACAAAATCACCTTTTCTTTCGCTTTTACGGTAAAAACTCTCTCTGGTACGATTACGTTGACTATAATAACGTTTAGTAGAAGTTACACTGTTTTTTCTGAATTCTTCATGCCCATTCAATGTTTACCTTTTGCAATTCCTCGTGCAAAGTTAATTTCAGGACGGAATAAAACTTTCTTCTCTTTCACGATAAAAACTCTCACCCGGGTACGATATGTCTACTATGAAAATAGTAAAGTCTAGTAGATGTTATCAGTTCTTTTTTTCCTCGTGGTTCGCGGTTCATGTCTATGTAACGACTATTGCAATTTCTCGAATACTACACCCATTTTCACATGAAAACCGCGGCACTTTTTTTTCTCCGCTTTTGACGATGAAACTCTCGTCGTTACCATCGCTTTCACATTGTAAATAGAGACATTTAGGACAAGTTATCGATTTTCTTTTGTTTCATGTTCTCGTTTCTGCCATTGTGTTTTTTATAATTGTTCATGGGTATGTAATGTCCGTTGTAGTTTCCGAATACGTCGACAAGTCTTGCGTTATATTGCCTTTTTTTCCCTTTCCTGATAGAAATCTCTCGAGTTTGTAACAGTCGGAGTTTTGATAGGTTACATCCATGTTGGTAATAGGAAACTTTAGGACGAGTTCTTGGTTTTTTTTTCATCCAACGTCTATTGCAATTAGTCAAGAAAATTGTTAATTTGTCTAATTTTCGCTTCGAATGATCCCGTCTTCTTCTTAATTCAACGGTAAAACTTTCTCAATTTTGGAACATAAGAAGTTGTAATTATTTACATTCACGTTGAAAATAGGAATCTTTGAAACGAATTATCGGTTTTTCTTTTTTTCTTCAATACAACATCTATTATAATTAAACCAAGACAAATTGTACATTTTTTCATGAAACTCCCTTTTTTATCTTTATCAATGATAAAAATTTATCATTTTTGGACCATAGCGAGTTGCTACCATTTCCTCCATATTGATAATAGGAACCTTTGGGACAAGTTATCTGTTTTTTTTTTTTTTTTTTTCATTAATTCAATGTTTATTGTAATTTAACCGAGAAAAATTGTTAAATTCTGTATAACACTATCCGTTTTTATCTTTCTCAACCACAAAACTCACTCAGTACTGGGAATTCAAGGCGTCGTAATCGTTCGCCTTCACGTTGAACATAGGAAACTTTGGAACGAGTTTTCAATTTTTCTTTTTTCTTTAATCCAAAGTCTATCATAATTGAACCACGAAATTTTTTTGAATTTTTCATGCAACTGTCCATTTCAAGGTTTATAATAATTTACATACATCCACATTGGAAATAAGAATCTTTGGAATACGTTATCGTGTTTCTATTTTTCTGTAATCCAACGTCTATTATAAATTAACGGGAGAAAATTGTAAAATTTTGCATACGTGTGCAATTTTTATCTTTTTCAACGATAAAAGTCTCTCGGTTTTGAAACATAGGTACTTGTAATCGTTTTCAATCACATTGGAAATGGGAGCCTTCGGAGACGAGTTATCGGTTTTTCCTTTATCCATCGTCTATTGTAATTTACCGACAAAAAATGGTTGAATTTTGCATGTTACTGCCCTTTTTATCTCTTTCAACAATAAGAAAATCTTTTTCCGTAGTACGATCACATCAACTTCTGGTAAATAGAGAAACGTCTTAGTGGAAAAGCGATTGGCTTGTTTGGTACCGGGACCATCGTTGGCGTTTGAATAAGAAGCTTCCCACGAATGTATTGTGCCGGGGTAAAACAGCGGTAGACCTGCGGTGAAAACGCGGGCTCCAAACTCGCTGGAGCCGCGGCGTCGCTCTCCGGCTGTGCCGGTTGTGAAGCGGTCGCTCGGTGCTATATAACGGCGGCGGCCGCGGGGTTGAGGCTTCATCGATTTCTTACCCCGTGCCCCAGTAACGCGTTTCTGGTGCCCCCGGCTCTCTCTCTCTCTCTCTCCCTCCCTCCCTCCCTCTCCACCATTCGGGGTGTTGCCTCCGTAGCTGCCTGGCCAACTCGCTCGTGAAGAAAACACATTTTCTCCCCTCATCCCCCGGGTTTCCTTGTTTGCCACCTTTTCTCTTCGCTACGTTCTTCTCCGTAGTTCGTTTTTCCATTCCCCGTGCCGGTGCACAATCCTCCGAATACCATTCACCCCCAATGTTTTCCACAACGTTGTTCGAAAGCTTGAGCTCCGCGAATCGAGCCAAAGGCGAACGAGGAAAGGGAGGAGGGTGGGGGAGTTTAGAAAAATGGTCAAACTCTCGAAAGTATCGATTCGGTTACGAAGATACGCAAACCGTAGTAATGACGTCCGAAAAACCTCCCCCGGTAAGGTTCATTGACGAACGAGTGTTTGACTTGGTTTAAGAACCACGTTTTTGCGACTCGACGGCAGTTGCTCTGGTTGCGATAAACGCGCGAGATACGACGAGAACGGGTTAAGCTCCAATTGCCTGGAAAGCTTGTTTACCTGGCATTTAGAGATAGCTTCCGGTATCTTTCTTACCGAAGCAATACGGTCGAACTACGTAAATCTACGCGAGGTAACTCTCTCCACCCCTACCGGCAAATACCTCCTATTCCGAGTCCCTTTTTATATTGTCGGATCTTGTATAAAAAGGTGGAGAGAGAAGGAGAGCAAGAGAGCTTATAGCCTTCGGGCAATCAACTCCTTCTCACGAAGAATACTGTAATGCCGCTAGTGGAAAATGTTGCTGCAGCTCTGCGAGTTGCGCGCACCGGCTTTGCTCGCCCTCTTGTGCTGTAGGGAAAGAGACTTGCAAACTCAGGGCACGTAGTTCCTTTGATATTTCTTTCACGCTTTTCTCTTCGCCTTTTTACCCCCCCGATCTTTTATATATCTATATGTAGATATATATACACTGTATGTACTACTATATACACGTTTTTCTCTCGTGACAAACGCTAGGGGGCCTTGGCGAAATATACGCAGGGCGCACGTAACCCTCTCACGAGGAAACAGAAGATTGAGATTCAACATCCTATCCCAAAGTCCATTAGCAAATTACTTCACGTGAACTTTTCACAGGACTCTCTTTTCAGTCGGAAAAAACCCTTTCGCGGAATTATAGAACCGCGACGCTGTAACTTTTCTCACTTTGAAACAATTTTAATATTACTCTGATCCGATATGCATTCGATATTTATGCTGATGTGAATATTAGAATTCTGGAGTTCGAAGGCTTACTGTGGAGGTCCTGTAAATTTATCACTGGCTAGTGGCAAGAATTTGGAAGTCAAAGTTGACTTAATTTCCCCGACTTAAAGTAATTCCAAATTGTATTTCGCCTTTGAATTTGATATTAATTATTGCTTTGAACGCAATTTGCATTCAATATTTATGCAGATGCGGATATTCGAATTCGAACGTTTAAGGACTCCCTTTGGAAGTTTTGGAATCTTGTAAATTAATCATTTGTTAGTGACAAGAAATTGGAAGTCAAATAATTACTTACATTCTAAATATGACTTGTGTTGTAATGCCGTATTCATATTAATGCAGACGTGGATATTCTACATGAAGTTCGAATTCCGAAATTCGAGGTCTCACTACCGAGTCCTTCAACATGTATAAATCGATCTTGTATGCATTCATGAAAATTCGAAAAACCCCAAAAAACTTTATTTATTCCCAAGTTTGCTTTAGAAATATCCATCGAATTATGAGATTCGAGAAGTCTCTTAGAAGTCTTGAAACGTCGAAGAATTGACCGTTGGCCTGTTGTAAGACCTTGCAATCAAGCGAAGTACTTAATTCTCGTAGGGGTACCCTTTGGCGGCATTTGTCTGGCTGGTCAAAAATCGAATAAAATTTTTTCTTTTTTTTTCTTTTTAATGGTAGAAATTTAAATGGTTTTTATTGAAAGCTACATCTATTGAGTCTTGAAAAAATTGTCAAAATATATTAGAAAAAGAAAAAGATATAGCGATCTGAAGAGTGACTTTTTTTTTCGAGATCGGCGGTCGCTACTTTTAAGTAGAAACAGTGCAGCTAAAATAAAAAAATCAATAGTACATTATGCTAC
Organism: Buathra laborator; assembly: GCA_934046635.1. Classification (NCBI taxonomy): domain Eukaryota; kingdom Metazoa; phylum Arthropoda; class Insecta; order Hymenoptera; family Ichneumonidae; genus Buathra; species Buathra laborator. The sequence goes on from OW203896.1 coordinate 1,845,171, forward strand.
AAGGGAGGCAAGTGTGTGATTTTCACCGAGTGTGAAGAGTGCGAGATCACACGAGGTAAAAATCCGCTCCTCCCAAGTGGCATACAATATTTTTTTTCGACTGCATTGAAAAGGCCATATTTTTATGCTTGCAACGGCGTGACAGCATAGCCGCAGTTACCGAAGCAATTGGGGTCCAGGGGCGAAACCCCGCTGGGGGATTGGGAGGGGCGAAGCCCCCCCTACTTACAACATAAATATTGTGATCAATAGTATGTATAGTATCCATAAACAGATCCTAGCCTCATTTTTTTACTTATAATAATAATACGAAATTACGGGAAAAGACAATTTAAAAAAAAATCTGGCTGCCCATTTTTTTCTGCCCGCTGCAGCTCTTTTTATCCCGCTACTCTATTTTTCGTCCCGCTGCTGTACTTTTCTTCCCGCTAGTCAAAAATCGGCCACTTTCCACCCGCGTTGCAAGCATGGAATATGGACTTTTCAGCATCTACGGTCTTCATTTTTTATAACGATCTTCATTCTTTATTATTAATTATGAATTTATTATGCTTCAGATTTTAATGGCCCTTATAAAAAAAAATTATAACATAAGTCGACGATCGTCTAAGGGTTCGGCGTTGATCTTAACTTTAACAACTCGTATTGATTATTTATTTTACACAACTCCCGTCTTTTTGTTCTAGCGGGCAGTTGGGTGTTAAAAACCAAATCACTCTTCTAGTGGCCGTACATATATTTAAAAATATTTATCGATCATTTTTCTTTTTTTTAACTCCGAATACGTGTACCTTTCAGTAAAAAAAAACATTTTGTACTTCCCATAATTTTTTAGAAGAAGAAAAAAACTGACTTGATTTTGGAACCTTCAGATTTAACTCATTCCCACAACGGCAAATTTAATGCCATCTTAAAATTCGATATAAAAAAAAAAGAATTTGGTCATAATTTTCATTCGATATTCATGCGGATGTGAATGGAGATAAAAATTCGAAAACTGACTTTCGAGCCCTTGAAATTTATGGTGGAATAATGAACTCGGTCACATGAGCCAAAAACGCACATAAGGACCCTCGGCGATCCGACCAGTACGTTAGCCAAGCGCAATTACTTTGGAAACACTTTCAGCATGAAAAGCTGCAACGATCGAGCCGACCAGCTAATCTAAGTTTGTTACAGAATAGTGACGTTAAATAGCGATTTGGCTAAAATCCCCGAAGCGATGAACATTGCCCGCGCGTAACTCGTCCATTCCAGCTCGGGATTTACTTAATGAACCGAGGAGATGGCCAAGTGCATTATTCGAGGATTATATATCAGCGCTCCATAATTTACTCGTACGATTTTCACCCGGCCCCCTCTCTCTGCCGTTCTACATTCTTATACCGCAAAGCAAACCGAGTAAAGCATTTCAAAGCTTACTTTTCATTATTAATTACAATCTCGAATGCTTTGGCACGTTCAAGCGGAAAAAAAAAAATACGATCTATTCTGAAGATACCGCGCGAGGCGAAATGTCGATTCCCTGCTTCGTACACATACACCGATGCTTCAAGGGAGATGAACCGAAGCCTAAATTCGACCCTTGCCATGCTGTAGGGTTGGTGGCAACTTCAACTTCGAAGTTTCACGAAACTCTAGGCGGGGTGCGACGCAAGACCGGCGTTTCCAAGTTTGGTGTTATCGCTAAGCCATGCTGCATCGTACTAGAGAGTCGCTTATTCCGACGAAGCGACGATGACTCGTTCGTTGAATTAATTAATTATCGGCCAACCTCGCTGCCACGGAAACAAGGTTTAACGAGATTGTCTTAGCGTTTACGATTACCGACTACCGCAATACCCACAGATTTATCTTCTGCCCGACTACGCCCACAGGAGATTAAGAATGTTTATTTTTTTTTTTAATCATTTAACGAATTTTTTTTTTTCTATGATTGCAGTTACGAAATTCATTCGTATCGGTATTGCCGACAAGAACGACAATCCTCCGTACTTCGATAAAGGCCTCTACGAGGCTGAGGTAGACGAGAATGAAGATATACAGCATACCGTTCTCACCGTCACCGCCAAAGATCACGACGAGTGTAAGTCAATCTTTACTATGTTTTAAATATTTTTTTTGCAGAAGAAAAAAGAATGGCGAAGGAGAAATGTGCATATTAGGTTATTATTATCATCCGTCTTTCACACCTTTTTGCGGTGCGCGCCTTCGGCGATCAGTAGTTGGGTGAGGAATCGCTTATTTGCGCATTGCCTAATGCATCAACCGTCGAGCGGGCGGCCGATTTTTCTGAGACACTAGTGTATACACCGGAGGAAGGTACTTTCAGGTATAGACCGGGGAATCAGAGAAACATCGGGCCGTCTGTAGGGGAACGGGCTTTCTGCAGTTTTTCCGTGGCTAAGTGCCCTGCGGATGCACTACAAGTTCGGCTTAGTGAAGTGCGGGTAGAGAGTGCTAAGCGAGAATCGGAAAGGGTCGTAACAACCCATCAGGGTATACGATGGAATATGCAACAAAAAAAATCAGTCTACTTACAGTTCATATTAAACTCCATATCTTAAGAACTCGAGTCAAAATGCATGCAAACAAAAATTGAAAATTCCATTAAAGAATTCCTTACTAGAACATTTTATCATACATATAAACAAATACGACGTTTTTCTCGACGTTTTGTATCGAGGGTGTGTATCGTTACATCCCCAACCAAAAGTGAGATACGGAGGGAATTTCGAAGATTTTCCGATGGGATAAAAGTCTGAAAAAAAATCAACCATGTAGAAGAAGGTATTGAGAAGATTAATTTTGCATAATAATAATTCCAAAAAGTTGTTAAAAAAGTAGTTTAAAAAAAATTGTTTGACGAATCATCCGGCATCTTTTTTTTTTGCGCAAGTTGATTTGTTGATTTTTCCGAAACCATATGCATTTTTTAAGAATATCTTCTAATTTACGAAATTCCCGATTTTGGAAATAGTACTTTGCGAGACTAGTGTGATAAAGCGAACTTTACGGTGAAGGTTGGGAACTGGCCGCACGGGTCGGGTCGAGCGCTCCAGCGCTTGTAGCTCGAGAGGAGGAGAGTGCTGCCTACTTCACAAACGGGGTCGGAAGTTCGGTTTTTCGTACAAGTACCGCATAATACTGTTTTGGGACGAATGCATGAGAACTGCTACTTCCGTGTCTGCCGATTGTGGCGCCGTGAGAGTATGCGAGATGTTAGTACTCTGAATTGCGTGCGAGAAGTAAAGTCGGGCCGATGTGCACGTACGACGTGTCATTACTGTATGCCTTGCTATAAAGTGCCACTTATGCCACTCTCGGCAGGCACGAGAAGTAATACTTCTCACGCACGCGGTATCAAAAATCCTTTACTGATATTTGCGAATATGTTCGATTGATTGTCCGGACTTTTCATTCATTAAAATGAAATGGGAACATTACGAGGAATTTAAAAAAAGTTTGTATGCAGCAAAATCGAGGGGTGAATTTGTGCGAAAAAAAGATTGGATTATCGGATGATTCGTTGAAAAATGCTTTTAAAACAAATTTCTTAATAACTCTTTGGCATTATTATTACGTAAATGAATCTTCTTGGGATCTTCTATATGGTCGATTTACCTCAGATTTTTATCCCATTTTAGGAAGCATTCGAACTGCGCTCGGAATCCTTTAACAGTAGTTTGGAGCGTCCAGACATAAACAAATGTGAAAATGTAGCTTTTTTTGTTTAACTAATGCAAAATTTCTAATGCGTATCGATTATTTCTTCCAGCCTCGCGTATTCGATACGAGATTACGAGCGGTAACTTAGGCGGTGCGTTCGCGGTCAAGAATATGACCGGAGCGATTTACGTTGCGGGTCCATTGGATTACGAGACCAGAAAGAGGGTAAGCCTCGTTATTTGATTTCGTTTATTTCTTCTATGTTCGTTCTGAAATGTCGATAGCACATTCGGCGTCTATTCCCAACGTTTCCCGATGCAATCTGCAATGTGTGCCTTTTTCTTACAGTATGAACTCAAATTAACTGCCTCGGACAACTTGAAGGAAAATTACACAACAGTGGTTATTCACGTGAAGGACGTAAACGATAATCCGCCTGTGTTCGAACGTCCGACTTATAGAACTCAAATCACCGAGGAAGACGATAGAAACTTGCCGAAGCGTATTCTCCAGGTAACTTCCAAACGCTTGTCTTCGTTAGTTGGCCAAACTTCAACGTGAGTACTCGTCGTTAATGGCAATGTTCGTTTATATAAGGTACTGGCAACCGACGGCGATAAGGACAGACCGCAAAACATTGTCTACTTCTTGACGGGACAGGGAATAGATCCGAATAATCCGGCCAATAGTAAGTTCGACATCAATCGAACTACTGGCGAAATTTACGTTTTGAAGGTAAAGCACACACTTGTCGATATCGAGTAGCGTTTATCGTGGAACGATTGATTTCTACAACAAAAGAAAAATGTATAAAATTCCAGCCACTGGACAGGGATCAACCGAACGGCAGGCCACAGTGGCGTTTCACGGTATTCGCGCAGGACGAAGGAGGCGAGGGTCTCGTCGGTTATGCCGACGTCCAAGTTAATCTCAAAGATATAAACGACAACGCACCGATATTTCCTCAAGTTATATATTACGGCAACGTAACGGAAAACGGAACAGCGGGAATGCTCGTTATGACGATGACGGCGATAGATTACGACGATCCGAACGAGGGAACGAACGCAAAGCTGATTTATTCAATTGAGAAGAATGTCATAGAGGAGGAAACGGGCTCGCCGATATTCGAGATCGAACCCGACACCGGCGTTATCAAAACCGCCGTTTGTTGTCTCGATCGTGAACGCACCCCGGATTATTCGATACAAGTCGTCGCTGTCGACGGTGGCTCGTTGAAGGGTACCGGCACAGCTTCGATCAGAGTCAAAGACATAAACGACATGCCGCCACAATTCACGAAAGACGAGTGGACGACCGAAGTCGACGAGACTGAGGGTCCGAATTTGCCGGAAATGCCTATACTCACCGTCACCGTTCACGACGAAGACGAGACAAACAAATTTCAATACAAGGTACTCGAAAGCAGCGGATACGGCGCCGACAAATTCACGATGGTGCGGAACAACGACGGCACCGGATCGCTCAAGATCGTTCAGGCGTTGGACTACGAGGATCAATTGCAGAGCAATGGATTCCGATTTCGGATACAGGTCAACGATAAGGTAAGATTTATTACAGTTCCATATTTTAAGGGGGTTGTACGATGTGAAATTGCAGTAAAATTTCGATTAACCGGGCAGCCGATTAATCCTTGGTAAATTCATTTATGCCTCCCAAAGCGGACGGCAAGTTAGACGACGAGAATTTCAAGTTCATTAAACCATATAGTGATACCGAATAGTGAATTGAATCCTGCTGATATTTTATGAACAACGCGGAGCAAGCGTTTTGCGTCGATATTTTACTGGAAAAAATGATGTTCTAGCAGACATTCCGAAATGAAGTTAAAAAAAAAGACGAAAAGTTAAAAACTCTTTTAGGAAACGACTAGCATACCCTTGAAAACTTCATCAAAAACGAACTTTCTTCTTTAAGTTTGGGAAAAAAAAAAACAAATATAAAGAGCTCTTTTAGAAAACGACTCCAATACCGTTCAAAGCTTAACTCAAGATTAACTTTTATTTTTCAAGTTTTTATAGAAACAACTAAAACTAACGAACTCTTTCAGAAAACGACTATTGAAAATTTCATCGACGACGAACTTTTCATTTTGACTTTGTTAAAAAAAATCGAAAAGTACAGTGCACTATCAGATAAGTTAAAGTCTCGGAAAGCGGACCAATTAGACACGATGAAATATGTTAATTTCCCCACAATCTGCCGAAGATCTGACTACTCTCCTTACAAATGGGCGTAATTTGAATGTGTAAAAAATTACGCGCAAATTTACTTTTTCAAAACATATTTGAAACGCATTTTATTTGCTATGGGATATTCGTGAAAATGCCACTTTGTAGAATATACATTTTACATTTATATTCATCTAACGATAATATGGGAAAAATTAATTGATATGATCGTTGTCGTTATGGTTATGTTATTTTGTACGATAAGAAATCTATGGTTCCGGATTTTTTTTTATTGAAAATTGCCTTCTGTCATTTTTTTCTTATAAACAGAAAATATTTCTATTTCTATAAGAAAAAGACAAAGTTGGGCGATAAATAAAAGTGGCGCCCGGTGACTACCCGGTCGTATTTTCTTAACTTACCTGGTAGTGTCAACTTATCTGATATTAACTTACGTGGTTCAGCAACTGCCAAGGACTCTTTCAAAGAACTGTCATAACAGCATCAAAGACTTCATTATTCGACAATTTTACTTTTTTACCTCTTCGGAGGTTATTTTATTTTTCTTGTATCGCGGAAAATAAAATCCTGTTACGATCGATTACGGATTATCCGTAGTCTTGAGTTATCACTGGGTAACAGGATGCCGCTTGCCTCGAATAATCGAACTTGTACTTCATCGAAAATCCTTTTTCTCCGTAATGATGATACATTTTTATTTTCTTCTTATCCGTATCGAAGTTTTCGCTACACTTCTTCGGCAAAGTGATTTCCAGTTATGCTACTTACTACCATTTCAATAAAAGTCTAATTTTTTTTATTATCATTCTTTACTGCACGTTTCTTTCGTCTTTATGCTTTTCTTTAATTGCTTCGTTTCACGATTTTGTATTTATGTTTCCTTATCACTTATCTCGAAAGGATTGTACTATTTATTGCTTCAAACAAACAAATAAATGCAATAAATTCCGAATCACCGCATTCACGCGCGTTACTTTTTTGCAGGGTGAAGACAACGACAACGACAAGTATCACGTAGCCTTCTCGTGGGTAGTCGTCAGACTTCGGGACATAAATGACAATAAACCTCAATTCGAAAAAGCTAATATTGAAACGACAGTTCTCGAAGACGCTAGTATAGGAAACACATTGGAAACGTTCAAAGCGACGGATCCGGATCAGGGCGGCAAAAGCAATGTTTCGTATTCGATTGATCGCAGTTCGGACAGAAAACGACAGTTCTACATAAACGAGAACGGCACTGTGTCCATTCAGCGGAGTCTCGATCGCGAGGAAACGCCGAGACATCAAGTAAGCGATGCGCCACAACTCGAGAAGAATCTTTTGTAGTATCGGAATTCATATTTTGCTAATCGCCACATATTGGATATCTTTTTGTAGGTCAAGATTCTCGCGATCGACGATGGCATACCGCCAAAAACTGCAACGGCCACTCTCACGGTCGTTGTGCAGGATATAAACGACAATCCTCCGACGTTCTTGAAAGATTACAGACCCGTGCTGACGGAATACGCTGCGCCGCGAAGAGTCGTGGAGATTCTTGCTACGGACGATGACGACAGATCGAAGAGCAACGGACCACCGTTCACTTTCCGAATGGATCCCAATGCCGAGGACGCCATCAGGGCGAGTTTCAAAGTCGAAAGTGATAACAGTACGTATCGTAGTTTACGACTTGTTTTTTTTTTTTTTTTTTCGTCACTTTATGTTAAAAAGTTTTTAAATAAATAAAAATCGAATATTATTTTGAAATGAATAGTTCTTCTTAAGAGATAAAGTAAGAAATATAAATTCAACGGTAGAAAAATAAAAATTAGAAATGCAAAAAAAATGGTTTGATAAAGTTGAAAAAAAAAAAGAAACACAGAAAACATGTAATATGCACTATCGCAGATTGTCTCAAAATATACAAAAACAGTTCCAAGGGGTATACAGTATTGGTGAGATTTCTCAATAACTTCGCGTCTAAAATATTGATTTCGTATTTCGGTTATCACAAATCCATTACTCCATTGTCAAAAAGAAAACGAATGAAAATGGATTAACATGATACTCTCGAGTCAACAGGTTTTACTTAAGTCATTTGGTACTTTAATTAATTACTTTTATATTATTATATAATTCTTTTCCCGACGATAATAATTAATTTGGAAAAAGTATTTAGACAGCTTAAACAGAGCAAATGTTAAGGTAGTTATGTCGCTTCGCGTTCATTTCGCATAAGTTCGAAAGAGAAATCTGAAAAAATGCATGCGTATTAAATTTACTGAAAAGATTCGTTTTGCATAATAATAATTTCAAAATGTTATTAACAAATTGATGGAAAAAGTAATTGAACAACAAATTTCCCGGAAACCCAACTTTCTTTTTTACAGAAATGATTCGTTCATTTTTCTGAATACGTATGAATTTATTCAGATTTTTCAATATGCTTTGCATTTTTTTTTATATACATCGAAAAAATGTGTGAAACAAAACACAAAATCCAAAGTAAATTGAAAAATCTGACAAAATTCATACGTATTCAGAAAAATCAACCAAATCCCCGGGAAACCAACTTTTTTTTTACGGAAATGATTCGTTCATTTTTCTGAATACGTATGAATTTTTTCAGATTTTTCAATATGCTTTGAATTTTTTTTTTCTATATAGGACGAAATGTGTGAAAGAAAACACAAAATCCAAAGTAAATTGAAAAATCTGAAAAAATTCATACGTATTCAGAAAAATGAGCGAATCATTTTTACACACAAAAAAACGTTGGTTTTCCGGGAAATTTATTGACCAATAATTTTTTTCACCAATTTGTTAACAACAAATTGTTAACAATTTGTTAATAGTGTTAACAACATTTTGGAATTATTATAATGCAAAATTAATCTTTTCAGTAATTTTAGTACGCATGAATTTTTTCATATTTTTATACTTTCTCTCATTTTTCTCGAACTCATGCGAAATGACGGCGAAGCGACATAACTACGTTAATAACACATGAGTGTTAATATGCGACTAAAAAAGTCTATTTGGTACCTGAAATGAACAATAGAGATTTTTACTCTGTATCTGATTAAAGTTTCACGAAATCGCATTAATGATTCATAGGGAAAAACTAGTGTCAGTGGTTGTAAGGTACTCCCTTTCCCACAGAAGTTTCACTTCTACTATGTGGTCGTCGGGTACGCATAATTTTTTTTGAATGGCTGAGATGATACGAGTGTATCACTAGGGTCGCTAACCCCCCACTACTACACATGTTTCTTTATCCGTGGCTCGGCCTACTGGCGCCATTAAACTCCTAACGAGTTTTTTCTCAGATACCTCCACTTCTAATTAAAATAGAGGATTTACTTTTCTTTTGCGATATAACTCAGACTTTTCCCTGTGATATTCACTGTAACTTTTTTATTCAAACACAGAAACTAAGAATTTTCATCATAAACCCCTTTGGAGAATTACAGTATTAAGGCTCTCATCGAGATATTGAAAAACATAAAATAAAAACAAAAGAGGTTTTACCGCCGAAAGTTCATATTTTTCACCAGTTCTAGTGCTTATCAAACTTTCAAAGACTATTATTTTTTCGATATTAAATACGTGGCTACTATACGTACAAGAAGAAAAAAAAAAAAAAAATGATAACACGATGGAAAAAGATAAAAATATCTTTATCTCAGATGAACAAAAGAAAGAAACGAAAGAAAAGGCGAGATGTCGACACAATAGCCAATGACAATAATGTCTACACATTTTATTCGATAAAAGTATTAACGTTTTACTTTCGCGTATTGCAGAGGGTGCCAACGGCGACGGAATGGCCATAGTATCCTCTCTGAGATCTTTCGATCGCGAACGTCAGAAAGAATATCTCATTCCCATCATAATCAAAGACTCGGGTACGCCACTTATGTCAGGAACAAGTACGCTCACCGTAGTTATCGGCGATGACAACGACAACAAAATGCAACCCGGATCGAAGGATATATTTGTGTACAATTACGCCGTAAGTGAAACGGCAATGATCCTCTTCCGTTACCCTTGGCTTTCCTATCGAATAAATGCAACCCTCGGATAGACGAACGAGAAATGTTCTTTCTCGTGATACTTTTCTCCCTCGTCGTTTGGCAACAAAAAAGTTTTGATTGAATTGTTTTGTTCGCAGGGACAATCGCCGGATACAGAGATCGGACGCGTCTACGTGACCGATCCCGACGACTGGGACTTGCCGGACAAGAAGTTTTATTGGGAGGGTCTCGAACATCCGCAGTTCAAACTTGACGAGGACAGCGGAATGATAGCGATAAAATCGGGTACACACGACGGAAGATATCACTTGCGTTTCAAGGTCTACGATCGTAAGCACACGCAGACCGACGTACACGCCAACGTGACTGTTACAGTAAAAACGATTCCTCACGAAGCCGTGATAAACAGCGGTTCCGTGAGAATATCCGGTATATCCGACGAGGATTTCATACGCGTGTGGAACTACAAATCCGAAAAATTAACGCGCAGCAAAGCCGATCTGTTTCGCGACAAATTAGCTAATTTACTCGACATAGCGCGAGACAACGTCGACGTATTCAGCGTACAATTGAGACGGAAACATCCACCGCTCACGGACGTTAGATTCGCCGCTCACAACTCGCCATACTATAAACCCGTGCGATTGAATGGCATCGTTCTGATGCATCGCGAGGAGATCGAGAAAGACGTCGGTATAAATATAACGATGGTAGGAATCGACGAGTGTTTCTACGAGAACGAAGTTTGCGAGGGTAGCTGCACGAATGTTCTCGATATAAACAATCTTCCTTACATGGTGAACGCCAATAAGACCGCACTCGTCGGCGTTCGCGTCGACGTTATAGCGCAGTGCACCTGCGGAGCTCGTAACTTCAGTACGAACGAATCTTGTCGCAACAGTCCTTGTTACAATGGCGGTCGTTGCATAGAGAGTCGTTTTGGCCTCACATGCCAGTGTCCAGCGGGTTACAATGGTCCGCGTTGTCAGCAAACGGCGAGGAGTTTTCGAGGCAACGGTTGGGCCTGGTATCCGGCACTGGAGATGTGCGACAACAGTCATCTAAGTTTCGAGTTCATAACTCTCAAATCCGAGGGACTTTTGCTGTACAACGGCCCAATCGTCCCACCGGAGTCCGACGAGATAATGGTCTCGGATTTCATATCCGTCGAATTGGAACGCGGTATACCGCGTCTGCTCATCGACTTTGGCTCGGGAACTCTCGAGCTTAAGGTCAAAACGAAGAAACCGCTGGACGACGGCGAATGGCACAGACTCGATATATTCTGGACCACGGAAACGGTTAAATTGATCGTTGATTATTGCAAATCTGCCAATGTTTCGGAACGCGAGGACGGCACAGCACCGCATTTCGATGATTCTACGTGTCAGGCGCAAGGCACAGTGCCGCCTTTCAACGAGTATTTAAATGTTAACGCACCGCTGCAGATCGGCGGTTTGTACTTCGAACAATTCGATCCGAGTCATTACAAATGGAAATCGATGCCGTACGGCAAAGGATTCGACGGTTGCATAAAGAATCTTTTCCACAACAGCAAGTTGTACGATCTCGCGCATCCGGGATTATCGCGTCACAGCGTCGCGGGTTGTCCACAGACCGACGAGATTTGCAACAATCAGGAATCGACGTTACGATGCTGGGAACACGGCACGTGCGTTGGTAGCTTCAAGGAGGCGAGATGTCACTGCAATCCCGGATGGACCGGACCCGGCTGCATGTCGCAGACCGTCCCGACGACTTTCAAACAACACAGCTACGTCAAGTACGCACTGTCCTTCGAACCTGATAAATACTCGACGCAGATACAACTACGCTTTCGTACGCGCGAGAATCACGGCGAATTATTCAGAGTCAGCGATCAGCATAGCAGAGAATACGCTATTCTCGAGGTACCGTTTCTACATTCCGAAAATAACCCTTCGAAGAAGGTGTAGCGTTACTGTATCAGCTAAAAGTGACATTCCGAGCTAATTTCGAATACCTCTCAATGGCCCAAGAATCTGGAAAAAGATCCTAAGAACACTCATTTTGGTTAATAACAATGCCAAAAAACTTGTTGAACGTATCATCCGGTAAACTAATTAAACTAATTGTTCTAAATACATACAAATTTTTTTTAAATTCTTTCTCATTTTCAAAGTCACAAATTTTGGGCAATCGATCGAACATATTGGCAAATATCGATCAAAAATGTTTCCAAAAACGGGATTCTCGAAAATTAGAAAAAAGTCTAAAGAAATGCATGTGTATTCAGAAATATTAACGAATCAACTTTTGATCAAATAAATTAGGTTACTGGATGATTCGTAGAACAAATTTTTTTTTAACTGATTTGTCAACAACTTTTAAAAAGGGTGCCAATTAATATTGCTTCCTCTGTTTCTTTTAACGCAGTTTACCCAGCGCTGGTTGTAGGAAAGTACGTTTATCATTTTTTTGGCTTCCTCAAGAAGCTTTGTTCTTAGATTCGTTAGTTCTTTAATGGTTTTTATATCAATCAAGTCTGAGATTGAGAATAAACATTCTAACACAGCTAGTTTTATACTGAGGTGAACAAAAAAAAAACAAAACAAATGCGATTAGTTACTTTAATTGTTAGTTGTTACGTAATCAATGATATGCTGCTATAAGCACGGCTGCATAGATTTTAACCAAATCCAATATCGATCATCGATTTATAACAGTCCAACTTTGTACCAAATTTCAAATGGCGTAATAACTGAACGACTCCACATAGATTTTGCAAACAAATTTACGAATGAAGAGGACTTGGCCACTTAACATGTGGTATAAATTTCAGCTTGGTATCTCAAGCCGTTCTCAACTTATATGCTCGAATGATGCGCACACACACATACGGACAGACATTTTTTTCTAAATGTGGTTTTTCGACTTTTTGAAACATTCTGAATACGTTTACATAAAAAATTTCACGAAAATAAAGCTTTTCGAGGAAGCAAAATTATTATTATGCAAAATTAATGTTCTTAGTACCTTCGGTATGACTGATTTTTTTCAGATTTTATCCCATCGGGAAGTCTTCGAATCTCACGTTTGTGAATGTAACGACTACACCCTCGTTAAGGGAGGTTTCGACGATTTCAGGCAAAAAAGGGTGTTTTATTTTTTTTTCTGTGGCTCAAAGAAAAAGTATACCACTAATTCCATGCGATTGTTTGTTAATAATAGTCTTCGAATCACAAAATGAAATCTCCAGTTCGGAATGTTACCAATTGTACGAGAAGAGTCATTTTTTTTTAACGAACAAATCTCTAAAATGCTAAAAAATTTAACTGCTTCCACATGCTGTTATATTCGGACGTGAGATTTTTTTCATGACCACGACACCGGTACGAGCAATCAATCGCAATCAAAACACATTTTTTTTACTTGTATTTGTCGGACTCCTCTACTTAATTAATATAAACAGAGGAGAGAGATAATTGGTAATTTCTTTTTAATGCCCATTACCGCGCAGATCACTGACAGCAGACTTCAGTTCAGATACAATCTAAACAGTCTGAGAGTCGAGGAGAAAGATATTTGGCTATCGGCGATAGCGGTCGACGATGGACAATGGCACACCGTGAGAGTTTCGAGATACGGATCGGCGGCAACCCTTGAGCTCGACGGTGGTGAAGGGCGACGCTTCAACGAGACTTTCTCGTTCGAAGGACATCAGTGGCTTCTCGTTGACAAGCAAGAAGGTGTTTACGCCGGTGGCAAAGCAGAATATACGGGCGTACGGACGTTCGAGGTTTACGCCGATTATCAAAAAGGTATGAATCAAGTTTTTTATTTATTTGATACCACTATCAAAGGCAATGTACACTGTAAAAAAAAAAGGTAAACTTTGATGTACAAACAGGTGCACTTAATTTAATGTACAATAGTGATGAAAAATAAATAGAATTGTGTTTAGTGAAATGACAGTAAATTGTTGATTTTGAAATACTTTTATAGACAAATTTAAATAAGTTATTAAAAGTAAAGTATCGACAATTGTTTTTAATAAATTCTACATTAATTTTCCATCACATTTGTACATTAAATGTAATTTACCACTTAATGCATTAAAACTTCCAGTAATGGTACACACATTGAATTTGCCGCGGATTTTTTCTACAGTGTAAATTACGGGTGCGAAATTTGTCTGGCATTTCCAAAATTGATTATTTTGATGGGCGTAACATTACGAAATTATTGAACCACGTTGTTTGAAGATGTGTACGATAAAAATAACGAAAAAAACGTATGAAAAAGTAGACTATGTTCCGCATCATTTTTAGTGTCGCCATATCGTGACTTTTGGTTGGTTACAAATAAGGACATTTTTAGGAAACACTTGCATCGACAATGATTTCAATACCTTTGCAACATTATTTCCTCGTTAATTTGCTGTCCGCACAACGCAGATTGTCTGTATTAGTTCTTCCAAAGAATCCCATAATATATGACATCCCATAATAAAGTATTAATCATTTATTTGACGGTTTTCTCTTTTACACTCAGTTTATAATAAATCCAAAATTTAGACCTCTAAACAATGACTTACAAATTATAAAATACTTAACATGAAATTAAATTATATTAAATCAAAGACTTTTTTCTTTTTAAAGTAACTTTTTTTGTTGTAATATTTAATTTCTAATCGGTAAAGAACTATTTTACTGCACCGCCTTTATGAATGTCGAAAGTACATACAGTCTTTTCGTTTGGTCTCGACATTTGGAAGGCGATGGTCGATCAAAATCCTAGAATTTTATTTTGTTCAATTCGGAAAATTCAAGGGATTTTCAATTGGTAATTGAATGACCACTTTGCCCTTCTTGTGCGAAATTCCGACTTTCTGAGCACCGATACGCGTCCTACAAGTGCTACGTATAGAATTGACTATCAACAGCTTCCTCAGATGAAGTTAAGCCGGAAAAAGTCAATATCGCCGAACCACATTTCTTTTATGCGTTTTAAACTCGTAAAGTAGAAAATAAAGAAGAAATCGTAGAAGAAGCGGTACTGTTCTTTACGCTCTGTACGGTGAAATCGAGACAAATTGAAGTACCACAGTTAATTAAAAGCCAATAGCGACCGACCCGTTAACAGTTTATAAGTACCCTTTGATGATGCTTTGCGGATTTTCCTGAAGTAAACCGTGTATTGCACTACAAGTGAGTAATAAAGTATGAAAAAGGTTATTGAAGTACGATGCGCGATACTGAAATTGCAAAAAATTGGAAAAATCGGTACAAATGCTCGTCCTACGACTTTCCGAGAACCGATAAGTCTTCGGTTCCGTATGAAGCACAGTGACAATCCTACTACCACTCGTGTAACCGATGAATTGGAAAACATCAATGAAGTCCATCCCGGTCGCTTTGATACTGTCAATCTTCGAGAAGTAGGAACAACGAAGAACGAAAGAAACTACTATTCTTCAATGTCTGCACCGTGAAATCGTAAAAAATTTCAATACTATCGTGAATTAAATGCCAATAAAAACCAGTTAACTCTAATTGAATTTAAAACGCGTATTGCACTAAAATTGAGTATCAAAAGGGAGATAACGGACGGAAACGTAAAAGCACTTATATTTTTACAATTTCCGAAAAATTTCAAAGCCAAGCAATGGCAGTATACCGTTCGGTGTGAATCGCAAAGAATTATCTCGAATTATCCAGTTGGAAAATACATGATTGTATACTGTATTGTGATGGACCGTCACATAGAGGAAGTTTTATGACGAAATGAAATTGAAGAGATTAAAGAAATTAAGACTTTCAGTTTTTAGGGGTTTTTCTTTGTCTCCATAAAATGTGGAGATTAACAATTTTCTACCAAATGCACATCGTGTCATAACGAGCATTTTTTTTTTAAATGTTCCAACGCTTTATTTATTCATAATTCGGTTTATTTAATTTTGCACGATAGATCGCTAGGTGACCGTTTTTTCGAAATATATGATATTTTACAAAATTTTAATCCCCTTATTGACTATTGCGAAAATTAATGCCCAATATCTTTGATGATAGTTTCACTTATACACAGGATATCAAGCAAATAATTTAAAAATTTCGCTGATGGTGGTGAGAACACCAAAAAATATTTAAAAAAAAAAGTAATATCCAAAACTTTTGAATCCGATTCTGGCGAAAATGAATACCAATAAGCGTTAAATCGTAACTTTTGAATTATTTTCTTGCATTGCACCAAATTCAACCCTAAACAACATTGGTAACCACTCGTATCAGAAACAGACGTACTGCCTTGACAAATTTTACGGGTGACAATAATTCTATTTAATTGTTTGCTTCGAAATGATTGATTTATTTATCTATTTTTACGTTTTTCAGGATGTTTGGACGACATAAGACTCGAGGGTAAGCATCTTCCTCTACCTCCGGCGATGAACGGAACGCAATGGGGTCAGGCAACAATGGCGCGGAATCTCGATAGGAATTGTCCATCGAACAAACCCTGTGCCAACATTATTTGTCCCGAGCCCTTCGAATGTATCGATCTGTGGAACGAACACGACTGCACGTGAGTTATCACTCTGCTTTCTTTGTATTCTTCTTTTTCTCGGTAGTCTCGGTAGCTCGATATTGGAAATTAGTGGATAATAGAACTATCGATCAATGAGAATTTTTATGCAGATGCGGCGAGGGAAGAATACGAGCTCCCGACGGCAAAGGCTGCATGGACAAGAACGAGTGCATCGATTATCCATGTTTGAACGGCGGACGTTGTATAAATCAAGATCCTCGCTTTCGATACCGATGCATCTGTCCCGATGGTTTTTGGGGCGAAAACTGCGAACTCGTACAGGAGGGACAAACCCTCAAATTAAGTATGGGAGCGCTGGCTGCTATATTAGTTTGCCTCTTAATTATACTCGGTAAGTCCCAAAGCAACGAGAATGAGTGATCTTTGGCACGCCAACGTTAATGCTTAGGGACGGTGTAGCGTTACATTCCCAGCTAAAAGTGCGATTCGAAGACCATTTCGAAGACTTCCCGATGGGATAAAAATCTGAAAAACAAAAAAAAAATCAACCATACCGAAGCTACTAAGTTGTTAACAAATGAGTTAAAGAAACATCCATCCAGAAACCAATCATCCAGTATTTTATCTTTTTTTTTTTTTAGGAAAAGTTGATTCGTTAATTTTTCCGAATACATTTGAACTTTCTTAGAATTTTTTCGAATTTTCGAAAATCCCGTTATTGGAAAAATCTTCGATCGATATTTGCACATGCGTTCGATCGATTGCCCGGCATTGTTTTAAGCTTAATGCGCGGTGTTTCTGTGATATTTTATCAACATTTGTGACTGTTCATGCATCAAAAGGAAAAAAATTCTAAAATTGGAAAAAATGTTATTTATTTCGAAAAATTAACGGATAAATTTCTGCGAAAAACAAAAGTTGCATTAACGGATGATTCATTGAACAAATTTTTTTACAACCGATTTGTTAGCAACTATTTTGAATTATCATTATGCAAAAATATAGTTCTCAGTACCTTCTGCGATCTATCGGAAAGTTTTCGAAATTCCTTCCGAAGTCCACTTTTGGCTAAGAATGTATCACTACACAACGTCCTCAATTTTCAATTAAGTTAAAAAAAATCTCGTTTGATACATTTTCTTTAATTCTTTTTTACAGTTTTAGTTCTCGTATTCGTTGTATACAACAGAAGAAGAGAGTCTCACATAAAGTATCCGGGACCCGACGACGACGTGCGAGAAAACATAATAAATTACGACGACGAAGGAGGCGGCGAGGACGACATGACCGCCTTCGATATAACTCCACTACAAATACCTATCGGTGGGCCTATACCCGCAATGGCCGGTAATATGGCAGCGTGCAAAGTAGCCTGTACGTTTCTCCATTAATTCAATACAATTTTTTTTCCTTTTTTTACTGAATTTTCAACAACAATTAATAAAATGCATGCGTTATTTTTTTCGAATGTTTATATAGATCCAATCGGAGCGGAGCCAAACGTAGGAATGTTCATAGAGGATCACAAGAAGAGAGCGGACAGCGATCCAAACGCACCGCCGTTCGACGATTTGCGAAATTACGCGTACGAGGGCGGCGGAAGTACCGCTGGCTCTCTGTCGTCGTTAGCTTCCGGTAAGAATGCATTTCCAACTTTTTTGTTTTTCGATTATCAAACTTTTGGAAAATGTCCTCAAAGAGGGTGCACCCTTGCATTCTCAGCCAAAAGTGAGATTGCGAGCGAAATTTCAATACTTCCCGATGGGATAAAAATCTGACAAAAATCAACCATATAGAATGTCGAAAGAAAATTAATTTTGCATAATAATAATGCCAAAAATGTATTAACAATTTTGTTGAAAAAACAAAAAAAATGCACGATTCATCCGATAACCTAACGTTTTTTACATTCATACATACATATTTGATTAGAAATGTTTCTATATTTCCCAAAATAACATTTTTTTATGCGGATGAAAAGTCACAGCTTCGGGTTAGGAGTTCGAAAAATAACTGCAGATTGGCCGCAAAAGTTTTCTCGAAAATCAAACTAACGTATTCGCAAATATCGATCAAAGATTTTTCCAAAAACGAGATTTTCGAAAATTAGAAAAAATTCTAAAAAAATGTCTATGTATTAGAAAAAATTAACGAATCAAATTATTATTTTAGAAAATTAATGTTCTTCGTACCTTTTGTACGGTAGATTTTTTATTCACATTTTTATCCCATCGGCAAGTTTTAGAGATTGTCTTCCGAATGTCACTTTTCGATGGGAATATAACGTTTAATAATTTTCATATTTCATATTATAGAAAAGAATAATATTAACAATAATAATACTAAATGATTATTCTTCAATAGGCACCGACGACGAGCAACACGAATACGAGTATTTGGGCGCATGGGGACCGAGATTCGACAAACTCGCCGATATGTATGGCCCGACGGAAGAGAGCGAGGAAGAGGAATAAATAAGGCCAATATAACTCATTGGATTCCGGAGTCCTGTAGGGTAGGTGAGATCTCATGACTTGCTCGAGGCTCGACGACGGGCCTCACCAAAGAAAAAAAAAGTCCAAAACCGTGTATGACTTACTGCTCGCGCGACGACTCTCCCCGTTACAATCCGCCACAAGCGGCAATGCTCATTCCTCCCCATGGAAAAACTGAAGTAACTGAAAAAAAATTACACAACAAAAAAAAAAACCTCACACGAGATCTCTCTTTGGCTCTCGCAGAAAACGCAGATCGAGCCTATCATTGATTCAGCATTAAAAATCATCGACTACTTAATTACCTGCGAATTCGCGCGAAAGTATAAATACGATGAACGAAAAGAAAAACAAAAAAACAAAGACGAGTAAAGTATAACTAGTGAATGTACGTTTATAAAAAAAAAAAAAAAAAAAAAAAAAAAAGTCTCCGCAATCGGCGATTAATAATGAATATAATGAATTGTATGTTCGTAAAATTCGAGTCACGCCGTTGGCGGAGCAAAAGCAGTTCTACAAAGACACCTTTGCCCACCCGCCCACCTCCCCTTCTATCCCGGTGGATGGCATTGAAAATTTTGTATAAATTTTTCCATGTATCATTTATTTATTCGACCTAATGCCACACATTCGATATTAGGATACGATTTTATTTAATCTATGAATATATATATATATATATACACACAAGAAAGAAAAAAAAACATAAACACAAACATATATTTAATTGTCATCGACGTCGTGCCATACGAACGCCCGCGCGTTGCGGCCGATGTTCGCGCGCGACGTTATTTTACACCGATAGTTAATGTTTTTACCGGAAAAAAAATAATAAAAAAAAACAACAACAAAAAAACCAAAGAGATATTTGAGATTAAAAAAAAAAAAACAGTAAAAAGCGAGAAAACGATGTTCCGGCATTTGCGGTGACTCGGGAGATCGCGTAAAGTAAAACAATAAAATAATTTAAAGAAACACAATACCGTAAGAATACGAATTATTCGACAACAAGAATGTAATTCTTAATTGTCGATCCTGTATCTCGTTTTGGCCACATTGTGTCGTGGCTTAGCCATTAAAAAACTCAAGGCGTATTCGTTAAAAGAAACGCATATGAAAAGAAAAAAAAGAGCTGCATAAGCGTTGCATAATAAGAAAACCTTACGATACAAAAAAACAAAACGGACGATCGAACGAGTATCCAATGTCGCCATCGTCACGACCATTTTCAATTCATTGCAAGTATTATTATATGATTATATTGATATTGAAAACTACTATTGCATAGTATATATATAGTATATATATATAGTACATGAAGAAAAAAAAATTATAGGAACAGGCGGAAGGGAATCACGCGTATATTTCGAGAGATTAATGACGAGGATGTGACGAATCAGGCGTTAGAAAGTGCATAATATGTAATTATCGAATAGTTATTATTAACGATACGAATCGCATACACGCAAAAAAACACACACTCACACACGCATACCAAACACAATGGTAAATAATTAAGCATTCGCGACAAATTGTTTTCAAACAAAATTGTTCGCGATAAATTCGTTCGAGCGGATTATCGTCATTATCATTTTTTCGTGTTCGTATGTTGTTTTTTTTATTCGTATATTTTCCTTCTTTTCGTCGCTATAAGGCAAAGTCTTCGAGGACTAACGAACCAATAATGCGATTATGATCGAAGCTTTCGCGTTAACGAAAAATAAAATAGAAGGAATGAGGGGGGGAAAAAAAAATGAAGAAGAGTCGCTGACGAGACGAGGATGTAGCAGTGAAGGTCTCGCGGTCCCCGAGCACTTGATAAATACATGAAAAACCGACGTTTGGCTGGGCGCGTCGGGCGAGCATCCTTAAACTCAAGATACTCGGAAACGACTGAAGTGTAAAATTCTCAACGGATTTATTCATAGTCAATTTAACGGTAAGGGATACGCGCGATAATTATTCCGCGAAAGATAATTAACGAAGAGAGAAATGAAACAAGCAACAAGAAAAAAACCAAAAACACTTTAAAGTAAAATATAAGCGAACAGAAAAAAAAAGAAAGAAAACAAGTACATCCAGTGTACTTGATCCATGTGCGAATGTGTAATTATCGACGTGCAATGAAGGTGGTGCATGCGCGCGAAAAAAAATAAAATAAAATAAAATAAAAAAAGATTATCTTCTCTGAAACGAGGCTCATCGCATACGTAAGTTTAAATAGAGCAAAGATTGAGGAGAAGAGAACGAAAAAAAATAGTAGACGAAGGGGTGAACGGTGAAACACGGGCGCGGTTATCGTAAAAAAAAGAAAAAATAATGAATAATCTTGTAACTTATTATTATCGTATTACGTATCGTTTTGCGATTTGTGATATTAATTTGCGTAATTGTACGCATTTACGCTATCCCATCCCAATTTCCTAGTCTAACTTTTAAGCTTAAATCTAAGGTATAGAGGGCAGTTTATAGCGAAGCGCTCAGCTTTCGAAACGAAAAGAAAAGAAAAAAAAGAAAAAAGATTCATTAACCGCTACTGGCGAACCTCTTCCTCGATTCCCGATGCCCCGCCATCGCCCTCCTCAAACACTATTTCTCTCGCTCACCTATATAAGTTTTCCGTTATATTTTTTATCCTCGTTATCATTCATCGTCATCGATAGTCCCTCCAATGTTTATCTTTGAAATATTAATTATGGTATATTGTGTACGGTAGTCCCTTCCTCCGCACGACCTATACCGTCCTCCCTTAAAAAAAAAACGAAAAAAAAATCACTAGCTGCTGAGAGAGAAAAGGCAGTAGGATAGAGTCTTAAGGCATCGGCGACGCGGTATTTCACAGACTGGCAAATTTTAGCTGAAAAACATTGAGATGAAAAAAAATAATAATAATAATTGAAAACACGAAAAGAGAAAAACTAACGAAATAAACAAGAATAATAAATAAATAAATGAATTTAATAAAAAACAAAAAAAAAACAAAGAAAAACAACCAACAAACAAACAAAGAAAGAACACAACATAGTTTATCGTTGAATCTGAGTTTTGCGCCTCGTTGCGTGTGTGCAGTGGCATTAAGAAAGAGATAGTTAGAGATCACTGTTGTGTATGTACATTAACGGATCGTTGAAAAAAAAAAAAAAAAAACAGAAGAAAAAAAAAAGAAATTTTATTGATTATTCACTGATCGCTCGACCCGGGCGAACCCCGAGCCCTGCAAATCCGCCACTCTCTCTCTCCTCCTACAGCCCTCAACCCCCCCATCGTCGGATAATTATTGTCCTCCGATCTCCGTGAAGCACGAACAATGTATATAATGTACCAATTACGAAGAATGAACGTGAGTGCGAACGTGCGAAGAACGACCGAACTACGTGAGAAAGAGAGCGAAAGTGTGTTGAGTTGAAAAGAAGATAAAAATAAAAACCGAAGAAAACGGACGAGTGCGAAAGAATCCGGAGTTTGCTATAGTAATGAGAATGAAAGAAAAAAGAAAGCGAGAGAACGAGAAACGTTTTTTTTTGCCGGATAGTGTCGATGCTCACGATAACTCAGGGTGGTCGCGTCGACGCACAAGACGCTGACAGCTACTTTTTATTCCTTTTCTTCAAATTTTCCAATTAAATTTTTTATTATCATCAATTTTTAGCACACCGCCTACACTCCCGGTTGTGCTATACGTATAAAAAAAATGTATATGTACTCTCGTGTAATAAATAGCATCATTCATTTATGCCGGTAGAGCGTCGTGCAAGAAATTCGGTAAACGGAACGCCCCTTTTCGTATGGTTTACAGATTTGTTCGAAAAAAAATAAATAAAAAAAAATCACCTCTGGCCGGATTGACAACGAGTTCTTCATTGATTGGCCATTAATCTCGACTGGTTATACAAATGATAATTAACTTCGGTAATTTAACTAAATAACAATAAAACTTCGGTCATTTTCGATTTTATTCATAATTTTGCGAGGGTCCCGTAAAAAAAAAGGATAAATATTCTCACCCAACATATCCGTAACTTTTTATGCACTGCCTAATTAATCGTTTAATTGAATGATTGATACAAAAGTGGGGCAGAGGGTAAGACAGGGCCGAGCGTGAATTTAACAGTAGTTTATAATGAGCAGATTGTGTAAAGCCAATGTTTTATCGTAGTAAAAGTCATTGAAGATGAGAACCATGACAAAAAAAATCGTAAAATAAAAAAAAAAGAAACGTGCGAAAAATGAGAAAAAAGAACGATAAAAAAAATGAATAAAAATAAACCATCGTAATATGTATATATGCTGCCACTGAACACATCTCATTAGTACAATTACCATATACATATTATAAACAATCTACAGTATCTATAATCGACATATGTATGATTAATTAATTGATATTAATTAACGATTAATTATATTATTACCACTATTATCTATACCATTTGTACGTTATACTTCAGTTCGGATGAAATAAATGCCTTCTTTTTAATAAAAAAAACAATAAAAATAAAAAAAAAATGTCACGAATACGACTATAATGTTATTAGGAGATTCCCGATGGTTTTTTTTTTTTTTTTTCAACTTGAACTTCTTCGACGCGCTCTGCTTCGTTTTTTCTTTCGGCCTCTACAGCGAGCAGTTTTTTCACTGTTTATTTTGGGTAATTCGCTCAATATTCTTCGCCACAGCCGCTCCTTGTTGTAGTCGCAGAAATACGTGAATCCGCATTGGCTGATCTCGGCAATTATAAAACTCGTATACAATCGAAAAAACGAAGAAAAAAGAATGTACGGACTTCGCTAAAAAAGGGATGAACCTAACTCACGTGAGAATCGTGAAATCCATTGATCTCGTGACGTGAAGCGACAGAAGTAAAAATCCAAAAGCGAGAAGAAAACTTATACCCGCCATAGCCGTTGTCGTGTTTACCAACTTGGCTGCCTCCTTAAGCTCCATTCTTGAGAGTATCTATCTCGCAAAAAATTGTTGCAATCGATTAATCTTCAGAGTTCCCAAAATTACCAAAAAATGTACTATTGCCGTTACGTTACGTTGCACAGAGCTTTCGGTAGAGTCGTCAATATGAGTACATCTATCGGGGTCCAGATGCAGGCGATCGAGAATTCGAGAAGGAATGCCGTTGCCAAAAACTACGAATATATTTTGAAAAATTAAAAATCCTTGAAAAGAAAAAATTCGATATTTTAGTTTTACATGCTGAGCCGACGAACCTCGTAAGCGCACAGAAGATAAGTCTTCGGTTTGAGAAAATTCGATGGAAATAACGAGAGACCAAGGGTTATCGTGTATACGCCGGAAGCAAAGAGGAACGAAGTTATTGGTGGTCCCGTAACGAGCGCTTCGCCGTCCTCGTCTTCCATCGCGTTCGCGAAACACGTACGAAATATCGAGATTCCCAAGGTATTGAGAAGCAACGCCCATATTGTACAGAGCAACTTTGTCATTGAAAAAAAAATGATATACATTCGTCTCAACGTCCTGTCATAATAGCCGGTGTGTGAAGTTTCCTTCATAACGATCGTCAAATTTCTTCGTTATTATTTATTATTTATTATTTATTATTTAT
Source organism: Buathra laborator (assembly GCA_934046635.1). Classification (NCBI taxonomy): domain Eukaryota; kingdom Metazoa; phylum Arthropoda; class Insecta; order Hymenoptera; family Ichneumonidae; genus Buathra; species Buathra laborator. The sequence continues at coordinate 1,869,670 of OW203896.1, forward strand.
TATTTATTATTTATTATTTATTATTTATTATTTATTATTTATTATTTATTATTTATTATTTATTATTTATTATTTATTATTTATTATTTATTATTTATTATTTATTATTTATTATTTATTATTTATTATTTATTATTTATTATTTATTATTTATTATTTATTATTTATTATTTATTATTTATTATTTATTATTTATTATTTATTATTTATTATTTATTATTTATTATTTATTATTTATTATTTATTATTTATTATTTATTATTTATTATTTATTATTTATTATTTATTATTTATTATTTATTATTTATTATTTATTATTTATTATTTATTATTTATTATTTATTATTTATTATTTATTATTTATTATTTATTATTTACAACAACATTTTTTTTGTCATCAAATTGTCGATTTATTTTACAATACATGATACAAAGACGTGAACCAACACACCGATTTTTTGCGATACACAGGACGTACCACGAAAAAAATTGAATCTCTTCGGTATACTCAATCCGTGGACCACACGTCCAGAATAGCGTCGAGAGATTCAGTGGCGTCGAGCATCCAGAAGAAGGAGAGAACCGATAAACAAAAGGCCGTATGGACCGCAGCATCTTCCGTCGACATGTACGATGCGAAAATCGTTAAAAACGAATAATCGTCGAGACCCACTGTCGTATTAAACCACGTAATCTATAACAATTGGGTACAATAAGAAAACGGGTTATTGAATGATTTTCTGGAGTTTTTTTCGGTAATAAATAAATAACAAGTTTCAGATACTGTTTTTTCGACGTACCCATCTACTGGATTCTTGAGTCAGACACCATACTCCGTTCATAATCGGTATCCAAATAGCTCGGGTCGAGAGATTCGTAACGAGTGCCGCGACGAGCATCTTTGCGAAGTAAAATGAGATAATTAATTATTAGATCCATACACCAGCACGATCGGCCCGATTAAAAATAATTTAAGCTGCAGAATAATTATTTTTCATTTCGATGCAATTTTTTGTCTAAAATTTTTTGCGGTTTTTGAAAATGAAAAAAATCCTTTATACGTAATCTCTTAATTCAATGACGATTGATAAGAAGTTGGGAAAAATAATTGTAACGATACATGTCGCGAAATCTTGTGCTTTCCATTGTTTTGAATTAAAGAAACGAGGAAAAATATATAGAAAGCGTAATTTGATACCGTTGCAGAATCGACCTTTCAAGTTATTTCAAGGTCATGGGAAAAATATTAAAAACGATGTCAAAAGTCTGCGAAGAGCTCAACAGTTGTTTCGCGTTGAATTCAAAAGAAACTAATGGTAATTATCGAAAACGCGACAATGCCCGCAATGTTATCGCGGGCGCGGGCGACGTTACTTTTAATTTCCGGCGCGACTGATTTTCCTCGCGGGGAGCTTCCGGCATACGTTCCCGAGAGACAGAAAATTGACAAACGAATGAATCGACACCGAATCTCTTCCATGTTTTAAGATTTTTCTTAAATGATTTTTTTAAAAATAATTTCTTTGTAATAAATGTTTAGTTACTAAATGCTTCGTAATATAATTTTTTTAGTAAATTTCTCGTAAAAGATTTAAAAATTGTTCGTAATAGAATTTTTGAAAAATGTCGTAATTGAATTTTTTTTGAAGTTCGCATTCAAAGCTCTGTCGAAGCTAATGTTTTACCTCGTAGATATAGAGAAGCTGAATGGGCGGTTCTTTGAGTGAACTCGGCCAGAGTTTGTACTCGGCAAGTAGACAGAGAACGGAAAATATGAAGATAACAGAGGCGTACGATGGATCGAAAGGTGGATTGATCTCGTCGTCCAAGCATAGACCAATTATGCAAATTTGTCGAAGGTGCATGTACATTCCTGTTGTCACAACGATTATCCAATGGATATTGACGCAGTCGAGATAGTCCTTGATCGCTTCCATCGTTGGCCTAACCCTTTCGCCACGAAGCAAGCGACCGTATTGTTTGCCAACGCGATTATTTTTTTAAATCTCCTATCGATTGATCTCTTCCCCACTGGTATTCATACAAATCTTCACGAAATGCCTTGCAGAGGGATTTCAATAATAAAAAAAACTCTACGTTGACTGTCGATTTGTCACTTTACCGCAACCGGCGGTACTTCCTCTCGGAATTGAGAACCAGGAGGCGACATTATTATGTCTGCTTTGACTTCCGTTCGTCGAATCGTCGTAAGCCTTGTAAATGTCGAATAAAAATAAAAGTTAAAGACGAAAAAAAAAAAAATCAACTCGTCTCGACTCTCGTAAAGTCGACGAGAGCCCCCGGGGTATTTAACTTTCAATTTTTCATCGATGGAAGAATAGACGTCACTGTCAATAAAATCGTTCCTTTTCATTCGATATCTCACCACCAGGCCTATATACTACGACTACATCGACAAATTGATGTATTCGTGTCATATTGTAAAACAATCGAGACTCGGAGCGTGCATAATTCTCTTCTTAGCTGGTTTCCTCTCTCAGCGATTATTTTTCTTCTTATACTACCTTGTAAAGGACCATTCATTTTCGTAAAAAAAAATGGTTTTTGAAATTTTATATCAGGGCACTCAAAATCGTCTAAAACGTCAAGAAAAGTGCTTTAGAGAAAATTAATTATTAATTAAAAAAAATATCGAACTCAAATTTAAACCACAAGTTAACTGTTGTTGAAGGGGGTGTATCGTTACATTCCCAGCTAATAGTGAGCTTCGCAGAGAATTTTGAAGATTCCTGATCAGATGAAAATCTGAAAAAAATCAACCATATAGAAGGTACTAAGAACGTTCATTTGGCATAAGGCCTTTGGCCTTTTTTCCCAAAAGGTTGATAACAAATCAGTTGAAAAAAAAATGTGTTCAATGAATCATCTGGTAACCGAACTTTTTAAACGAGAATTAATTCGTTAATTTCTCCGAATATATATGAATTTTTAAAGAATTTTCCTAATTTTCGAAAATCCTGTTTTTGGAAAAATTGTTGATCAATATTTGCAAATATATTCGATCGATTGCCTAGAATTTTATTGACTATAATGCGGAGTGTATCTCCGAACTCGTATCTAATATTCACGACCCTTAAGCCATAAAAAAAACCAAAAAATTTGGAAAATTATGAAAAATTATAACGAAATTTGTATGTATTCAGAAAAATTAACGGAACACAATTTCAGCAAAAAAGGTTCGGATTACCGGATGATTGGTTGAGCAACTTTTTTTGACAAATTTCTTAATAACTTGTTGGTATTATTATTAGGCAAAACTAATCTTCTTAGGAGCTCCTAGATAGTTGATTTTTTCCGATTTTTATCCAATTGGGAAATATTCGGAATCCGCTCGGAATCGCGCGTTTAGTTGGGACTTTAACGATTCGTAAATAAGAATTCCGATCGAATTTAACATGCATCCCTCAAAATGTTGATAATGTACGATATTTATAAATTTCGAAAACTTTTACTGTTGGCGTTTCAATTTGCGCAATTTTTATGAAATAGAACTCATATTTTAAGAGCAAGTAGCTGATTGTTAAATAAGAAAGATTACCAAAAAATGCTCCAAGTAAAAATGTTCGGCGTTTTGGATTTTTTTGAACTGTCATTGTTTGCACCCCAAATTGCGCCATTTTTGAGACAACGATCGAAAAATCTGAACCACAAATAGACTATTGTTAAATAAAGGTTTGGAATTTAATTTCTTGAGTTATAGTCTCGTTCGTTGCAGCGAAAAATAATAAGCAATAAATGTGAAGACTTTAAAATCTTTATTTTCTCCGAATAAGCAATTCATCCCTTTCCGACATCTCTTCGATTGGTCAGAGTTCTCAAACAAACGTTTATCTGTTGTGGCTTTGGCGCTGTTAATCTCACCTAACAATACCGATGCGTTAATGGAATTCCCATGTTCCTTGGCTACAGTATGCCTCGTTGCTTCTTTTCCAACCATTGAACGATACTCTTCAATCAGCGAATTCTTTATTCTCGCGAAGAAATGTATTTCTTCTCTATCTATCGTCTCGACAACCGCATTTCGAAGCGTCATTTAATCAACCGAGTCAACTTCGAGAGCGATGTCTGGTTTTATCTACCGCACGGCAACCTTTCTATCGTGAGAAACAGCAAAAGCCCAGGTTCAGTGAAGAAATGCTGCTCGTTCGGCTTTTATCAGAGAAATAGCAAAGGATGGTCCGAGGGTCGGACTCACGACGAGATACATCGCTCCACAAGCTTCCTCTCCTTCCCCCGGAGACGTTCTTATACATTATGCATCGCATTTGCCGATAGCTTTTCTTCCCTATGCCAAGAAGAAGAGAACTATACATTTTCGCTCGTAACACGCATTTGCGACGCTAAGAAATTTTCCACGATTCTTCCCCCTTCTTGATCCATGAGACGTGTACCGTGCGGATCTCAAAAAAAAAAAAAATAAGTGCCGTCGTAAAAAAAAAAAAAAAATCTCGTTGTTCGAACACTTTTATTCGTTATTTTATCAATGACAATGATACTTTGTAATTCTCCGATGAGTAGACCGATACAAAGGGATAATCGTTCCGTCACGTTTGTGGCAATGCGATGACTGGTCGCCTCATATATAGTATACATATATTAAGTTTCGTGCAGTGGCGAGGACAGCGGTGAGTTGTTAACACAGTGAGTAAGGGAGGAAGAACCAACGAACCGTAGAAACGTCAGGAAATTGCCCTTTGTTTTTCATTCCTCCTTCTGTTCGTCGAGAGTATTGTACTTGAAGCTCACCATAGAGAGCCATACGCTTCGTCTTTACGCCACAAGTTCTCTTTGACTACAGCGTCCACCATCACCCGGGCTTCCGCGAAGGATTTACTGGTTGAGCTTTGAGCTTCGCTCATCGTAGAACGGAAGCAACCAGAGATAGAATAGCCTCTTGTCATAGTAGGATAATGAATGGATAATCGTGAAAACGATAGTCTCTCGAGAGTCGATTTATCGAAGAATCAGACAAAGCTCCGGATAGATAGATAATAATAATAAAGATTGCAACGAATAAAGATTCTCGTTGAACATTGGCTGCCTCATTATTTTCCATTTTTCACAACGAGAGACTATGGCGGTTTACTTTGTTTAGCGCGCGAACACATGTTTTTTGTTTTTTTTTTTCAATTAAAAATTCCTTATTTAAGGGAGCTGTATCGCTACATTTGCAGCCAAAAGAGAAGTTCGGAGAGCAATCCGAATCTTGAAAATTTGAAAAATTTCAACCATATAGACATAGATTTTCCATAGTAATAATTCCACAAAGTTATTTACAAATTAGATTAAAAAAAAAGTTCAGCAAATCATCCGGTAACCGAACGTTCTCGTTGGCACACTTTTTAAGCAATTCACGCGTTTTCCGCGTGTAGGATTGAAACGAAAAAATTCTCTGGTATATCTTGTTCAATATTATAAAAAAAAATGTAATTCCAGCGACGAAAAACCCTTCGCAGAGTCGGAAAAAAATATTCTAACTTTTTATTCGCACGTTTTTTAAGCGTTTCATACGCCTTTCGCAAATATGGTTCATGTCAGCAATAGTATAAAAATCAAATTTTAGCTAACAGCAATCGTTAGTAGAATCAGAATATTTTTTTATCGCTTCACTAGGGACGCCACAGTTTAGAAAATGTGACGGATGTGAATGATCTCGTTGAAGCAACGTTGCTAACTTCTGCGCCATCATAGAGACACTGTTCAAACGACTGTAAAATCACCAGATCGTTCAGTCCCAAAAATTGACGACATCCAAAACCACCGTCCGTGAAAATCCAAATTGTGGTGACGGTGGTTTTCTGGTGGTTTATTTACTTACTTACTTGATTTGACAAGGAAAAGTTAGAGCGCCGACAAAAATCCGACTACATAAACATACTGTGTATGTATTCGGAATATTCTGAAAAAAACTATAATAATAACGATATACAGGGAGAGATGAAAAGTGGCACAATCTTCGAAATCGGCAGAATAGTCTTAAAAGAAAGACTACGATTATTCCGCAGCAGTATGGTAGTCATAGCAACGGCACACAGTGATATCGAGGAAAAAAGAAGTGTTTCTCCTGTTGGAACGTTCGAAGGAGTCGTCGAGGGTGGCAGGCTAGGTAGCCTACGTAAAAGCTCAATGGTTAAAGGAGTGGGAGGACGACTGCTACCAGTGCTCCAGTTTAAGTTCCGTGAAATAAAATATAAAAGTCTCGAGCTCTCTGAGCGCACTGAGTTTCCGACCTCTTGCGATCCTCTTCAACCTTTTTTTTTCTTTGTTACAGGGAGAAAAAATCGAGTCAGCTCGGCCGCAGGATCTTTCTTCGGGCTTAAGTGGCGCAACTTATATGACTTACTCGACGAATTATGCAGACACGCTTTTAAATAAGCGACACAGCGATTTGCGAGTTCAGCGAATGGTGCGACGGGTCGTTAATTTCGATTGATTGGCGCTGCTATCAATCATTTATTTATTTAAACAGCTGTGAGTTAGCAATATATAGAAAGACGTTTTCTCAGTCGATTGAGGAAAATTAATGTCATTCTTTGCGTTCGCTCACCGAAGGCAGCTGACGTATACATATTGCGAAGATCTATGACGAGAGAAAAATAAACTTTGACATACAATATTAGTTGGTAACAGGTATAGTTGGTGTTAATGCGGGCAATTTAAACGATCGAAAAAACGTTAATATTATACTTTCTAATGGATTTTTACACACATTGTATAATACATGATAATTGGTGTGTAACTATCGCAGCGATTAGACGCAATTTCAGCAATTAAACCTCTCGTTGATCTGCAATGATATGAATACCGACGACATGACAGTTCAATTTAGTTTCATTAATGATTGAAAACAGCACTTTTTTTTATCATATCTATAGGAGGAAATGAATTATTTTTTACCGAAAGATAAATGTATTGATTCATAAAAAAAAATGGTAACAAAATATTTTGAAAAAATATATGGTCACCAGAAGAGATAATTTTGTATTATTTCGAGACACTATCCAGTGGAAATTGTACATCGAAAATATAAAAAACAAAAGTGATATATTTAAGTTAATAACAATGTCGAGACTTTGATGATCTTACCTTCTTTTCATTCGAATTTCATTTTTTAATAATTACATAAAAGTTGCGACTTTTTTCATAGAATTCCCATGGTCTATTTTTTATTCGCCGCTATAGAAAAAAAAATTATTTTAAAGATCGGCGATTGTCAAAGACTCGTCATTATTATGCACTTAAATGGCCCATTTTGTTTTTTTTTTTTGGTAGATCCATCATTTCCGCTAAAAAGTATTCACCGCCAGAAGTCCTGAAAAAAAAAAAATGTTGCATATTAAATTTGCATGTCACTTTCTCATTTTGTGTTTAACGTCGTTTTCGAATTTCTATAATGCAACTATTGTATTGTTTCGATATTTGTATTTGTTACAGTGCGAACAGAAATTTCTGTGCATTCAGCAGAAATTCAAAACTGTGTGAAATCTTGACTACTTAAGTATTTGAATAAAAATTGAAACGACCAATGGAATTTAAGTTTTTCCAACTTTAGCAACACAACACACATCCAGACATTATTTTTAACTGTGATTTTTTGATCTTTTCAAACACTTTGAATGCGTACCATCACTGTTCCAGTTACTGTTCCAGCGGCCACATTTTCTCTTGTTTTTATTGTTTTTTTTGTGTGAGTCTTATAAAACGCGTAGCGTTCAGTAAAACAAAAACCAATAATTTTATTTCTTTGTATAGTTTACGAGAAAAAAAATCCAAAATAAAACTGCGTTTTCGAACGATTAGGTAGACCGCCTTAGGCGGTCTACGAGAGTTCGGTTTCAGTTAAGTTTCATTATTGATTGACGTCGAACGACTCCGAGTTTCCTCAATTTCTCCTTATTAATTTTTCTCAACATATCACTGTCAATAGACGCTGATTCGCTATTAATTATTGCTTATAAAAAAAAGAACCACTATGCTTGCAGCCGCTACACGTGAACTTGGCAACTGTATCATCCTCACAGCCATGAAACAAGGCAAATAGAACCAAAAGGAGAGCGTAAACCAAGTGTCTTGCTTTCGAATCTACGCATTCAAATCTTATACTATATCGACTACGAGGAAAGTCTCTTATAAAGACAGTTTCCATCGATGTCACTGCCGTATGCCCCTTTTGCAATCAAAGGCGTACGCCGTTTGATTCGATTACCTAGCGTCAAGCGGCGTTGCATTTGTCGAGAAGTACGTATAACACAATTTACTTCAACGTACCCTTTTCGCAGACTATCCCTCTCAATATACCTCGTGCTATCGGGTCAAACTATCGCGTCAATCTCGTCATCTCGTTATTGTTTCGTAATTACCGTTCTATCGTCGTCCTTCGCAAACCCGATCATAAACGAAGCAACGTTGCCCCGTGTAGGTTTCGGAGCAGAAAGGAGAGAGAATCCTATAAAACGGCACGTGAGGCTCGAGGGGATCGGCTGATTAGCAGACATTTACAGATTTTTTCACATCGATTGGCAAGATCAACGTTAAGCACAGTAAAAAAAAAAAGACACAAGCATGCTAATCAACGTTAATTTTTTTCACTTGAAATGACCAAACAATGTTGGGTTTTTTTTGCGTAAAATATTTGAGCAAAGTTGGTTTTTCTTCTACTCAAAATAGTTAATCGATGTTAGTGTTTTTTTCTCAGAATGGCCAGTTAATATTGGTTTTTTGTTTCATCAAAATGGCCAATAACTATAGCCGTTCTACCAACAGATTTAAAATGACATAAGCGTGTCAACAATGTTAGTTCTTTTTTTTTTGCTTGGAACCGCCTATGAATGTTATTTTTTTGCTTCTTGAAACAGCCAATCGCCATAGCGATTCTATACTGACGAATTTATCGAAGAAACGTGAAAGTAATAGCCTCGGGCAATGGGTAAAAGTCTACCCTGTGTCCTCGACGAACGAACCTTTATTTCCAATTAATTTTCTGGTTCGTTACAAATTTTATTGTGAAAGAGAATCACTGATATAATAACTAACGTTTAGGGTTTCGTTAAGCACGGGTGACGATTTTTAAAAAATATGATAACAATCTAACGCGATAGAATTTCTACGACAAGATTAGAAATAAAAATCGTGAAATCACTCCTTATCACGATCGCACTATCAATCTCTTTGCCCGCGCAGAATCTCACGGCACTTCCGTTGGCCCGCTTGTGCGACACGCGAGTAAAACAGACACACGGATAGTCGGAGTGCGGTTCGTAGAGTGGGAGCGGCATAAAACGTGGTGTCTCGTCGGACCCGCGGCACTGGCTTCTCGACTACCACCAAAGCCGGTACGCGATTTAAACCGCTACGAGAAAATATCTCATCTCTCGCGCACATTGACATTAGTAATTCAAAAATAAAAAAATTAAAATTGTACTTATCGCCATTTATCATTTTTGGAGGTAAAAAAAAATTGTTTCGAAGTCGTTGATAAAACGTAACAGTAATAAGTGCAAACAAGAGAGGAGACTTCGCTAAAAATAATCCAACGATAAGGTAAGTTATTATATCTTTATCTCGCGATATCTATTATTGTATTAATTAAATTGAAGGCCTGTCGCCCGAGACTCATTGAAGCACGTTTTATTCATTGTCGTTCGCTAAACCGAGCCTCGAATTTGCATATTTATTAAACTAGTTTCGTTCTTAATTACGAAACTATGTCCCGTTTATTAATCAATCGAGAGCAACAAATGATACGATTTTGAGGAGTGTCTCTCGTTTAACGCTTTGGCATTGCAGTGTTAATAATTCATCCGTATTCATTGATGAACAAGGGGAAAATTTTTAACTCGCTATCTTCTTCGATAAGCAACAATGCGACAGACTTGAGTGTCGAGATTGATGAGAATGTTGTACAATATATATATATATAAAATTTCGATGGCGTTATTCGAAATATTGAGCCAAACTTTCCTTTTCGTTGAACGTGTGTTTACGAAAAAATTCTCTCTTCGAGGAAAAATCGTCGAATATTTAGAAATGATCGAGTAAATTGAGTAACGTTAGCTCCGACTATGTGCATTAAGCAACAACCTCGTGCAGTGGAAAAAGCCCCGAAGCGAAAAATTCCTACGGCAAATCACACCACGTGCGACATTGGCAGAGTTAAGCGAGTATCCGCGTGTATTAAGTATAGCTATATTGCAATTGAAGCAACAGTGGAAAATCCACCGGCGGTAGAGCAGTTTCCAGAAGTTCATTTAAAAGAAAAAAAAAATTCCGCGCTCAGTCGGGCACACGACTGAACTTTTCTGAGGATCAGTCGCAGGAAGTTCCCCTTCCGAGTGAATAAACGCCGAGAACGCGTCATGGCGCTAATCTACGTCATGCAACAGGCTTTCCCGTATGACGGGATTCCCAGGTGTAGTGAAATCCCATTAATTGGCGGGATTCCTTGGGGAATATAGTTAAATACAATTTTTCCTCGTTGAAAATTATTAATTCTATAAATGATATATATTTTATCATAATATTTTTGAAAATTTATTTTATATATAATAATTGTAAGAAAAATATGAAAACTAAGGTTAGCATTGCATATCGACCAATGAGAAAGAGAGGACCGTATCGGTCATCGTTTGTTTGTAAAGGATATGTTAAATGTTCTTAGTGACCTTCTTACAATGAGGAAAGGGTTTGTTTGTAGTAAACAAATGTATAGTTGGATACAGCGAAATAAATATCTAATTACTGTCACCAAATCTTAGTTGAACCAAATAAAATTGCGATTACTATTACCAAATGTTGTTAAACTTTTTTTAGCCCACTTAAATATTTCGCGGCTAAACTGATATTTCTTAACAAATTATAAATATTTATTTATTATATATATATTTAAAAAAAATGTATACCGCTGTATCTAACTATACATTTGTTAACTACAAATAAACTCTTTTTTTAGTGTAGAAACAAACTACTCAGTTATATCAGGACATTTATTCAACATGATTTCAGATTTAAAATTATTCAATGTTGTTTTGACAGTATTTAAAAGTGTAAATGATCTAATATTATATTCCAACATTATCGAAAATATTAAATGATGTTGGATACGTAAATTCATGTGTTAATATATCCGACTTCATTTAAAATGTAAAGATGATGAGGGATACTCCGTTTCTCAACGGGCGATAGGTAAAGTGCATTTCTTTTTTCAATTATTTTTCAAAAAGTTTTTTTTTTATGGATTAAGATTCATTTAACATTTGACGTTACTCACAGAAAGAAAAATTATTGGATATTCTGTTTCGCCGCCGGAGATACCGACAGTGACTAAAATGATTATTTTTTAACATTTATTTATCTTACGGATTTAATTTTGTTTTTATATGCAACATCATTTGAAGATCCGAATAATGCTGCATGCGAACATTTATTTTTTAGCAGTCGATACATAACTTGAGATTTATTATTTTGTCATCGAGTTACTTTCCGCATTAATTCGTTTGTCCAGTAACGAGGTCTCAATGTATATAAAAGCCGTTGCGCCCGTTCAATATCCGTAAGAGTCGGGGATCTATATATTAAATAACGTTTAATAAACGCGTACGGAGGTTATAATAGAGGTCTTAAAGGCCAGAACAGCATTAAAGCGAATAAACGAACGAGAGTAAGACGACAATCACGACATTATATCACGAGTATAGTGAAAGAAGGTGTGCGTAAGCGTACAGCGAGAACGCGAAATCCGCTCGGTGTATATGAGTCATGGTCATTGCTCTTTTGCCCGAACGGAGAACCCGCTCCTCTTACTTTTCTACGTAGGAAACTCCTGAAGCGATTGTGGTCAACTCTTTGCCAATCCGTTTTTACCATCTCACTCTCGCTCTCTGCCTCGTGCAGTATGTTTGTGTGTGTAAGTCACACTATAAACGCCAATCTCCCTTCCAAATCGTTCACATCGCGGCTTCTACTATTCCAACGTTCTCAGCCAACGAATGTTTTCAGCCTTGTCTTCCACAACTTTACACAATTGCGAGCCATATATACCCCCTCTGCCCCTTTTGTCTCTTGTCATATTGATCATACATGAGTTAGCGATAGTGTTTACCATTTTTTCCATCAATTTTTCCTCATACAAACTGTACGTAGAATCCGAAAAAAGAACAAATTTAGTACTCGAAGAAAACACATTTCGAGGGGGATTTCTTAACTAAAAAAGGCGTTTTAATTTTGATTAACGGTAAAAAAAAAATTTTAATGCTTGAAGTAAACAATTTTCGAGAGGATATTCTGAACAAAAAAAAATCGTTTTCGCGTTTTTGAACGGTAAAAAATAGTTATTTGTACGGCAAGGGGGCAAAAAGTAAGCAGTTCACACTCGTGCAGAATTTAATATTGCGCCCATGCCATACACACAATTTTTTGGGCTGACTGCGTAAAAAGTTCGACTTTGAGTGACCTAACCTCACTGATCTATGCGCAAAAAGATACATTCTCCGCACTAGTGCGTAGGAAGTGACAAATATTGCGCGCTGCGCATGCATCGGCATTTCTACGCACGTTGGACAAAAAAATCACATTCTTCGCACTGAACATAGACACGAAAGGTCGAAGTTTTCGCGCAGGAAGCACAATAGTACATTATGCTACAAGGGAGGAAAGTGCGTGATTTTCACCGAGTGTGTGGGTTTGCTGGCCCGAGCGCAGCGAGAGCAACACTCACACGAGGTGAAAATCCGCTCATCCCGTGTGGCATACGATACTTTTTTTCCGACTGTGCTAAAAATCGACCACATTTTTATGCCTGCAACGGCCTGACGGCACTAATTATCGATAAAAGAAACCAGGGCCGCGATTCAGGAGCGGTCGATTGATGCGTATTTTTTATTTATCAATAAATAAATTTCAAAAAAAAAATTAATTATTTATTTATTTATTAACTCTCATTCGCGGCTTCTTTTACTTTTACTCCCGCTGGTCAAGAATAGGTAACTTTATACCCGCGTTGTAGGCATGAAATATGGTCTTTTACGCGCAGTCGAGAAAAAAAAATTCTAAATGCTCTAAATAAGCGAATTTTTAACTAAAGAGATGCGTTTTTTTTTATCGGTATTAAAAATCTTATCATAAATTCCATCCATCCATGTTCATACAAGTGTTCTCATCGTATAATATAAAATCCACGGGTCTGAATTCAAGAAGTCATTGTAAGACTTTTATTCCCTTGTGTATCATTTTTTTACTTTCTCATCCATACGAAGTATGAAAAAGAGAAAGTATTGTAATCGCGAGAAAAAATCGCGCCAAATTTATGGACTAAATAATCCTTTTCAACATGATAAAATGAAAAAAAAAAAGATTTTCTCACTTTTTTCCTCATAATTGTGCCCCAATCTATCATATTCCATGACTCAAATAGTTTTTTTTACTCAAAAGTAGTTCAAAAAAAGGGTTTTCCACAGATGTCTGTCCGTCTGCACGTACGTATCAAATTTTATGGCGTAGACACAATAACTTTCCGCAGACATTTTCTATCGCTACGAAACTTTCAACATAAATTCTATTTGCAGAGAATGAGCTTGGTATTGAAATTCAGAGTTTTTCCTCCGCATTTACTAGTTATTTGCCAACAATGTGCAAAATAAAAAATTTGAAAAATGTTAAGATGCCATAACTTATCAAAACATAACTAATAAATGTGGAGGAAAAACTCTGAATTTCAATACCAAGCTCATACCGCACATGTAGAAGATATGTTGAAAGTTTCGCAGCGATAGAAAATGTTTACGTAAAGTTATTGTGTCTACGCCAGAAAATTGTTTATCTGTCTGTACATATATATCAAATTTTCTGGTGTAAACACAATAACTTTGTACAGGCATTAATAAAAACTATGAAACTCAGTACATATGTTCAACATATACAATCCGAGTTTGGTATTGAAAATCAGATTTTTTTGAAACGTGAAATAAAGTTTTTGAGGTTATACCACACATACACAGTTTTTATCACATACACCATGTTTCATTGCAATAAAAATCATTCTTGCAATAAAAAATCGAATTGTGAACTAAAAATGGGCACACTAAACTTCTCAATAACATTAATAAAGAAAAATCAAAATTACGGAAAAACATCGCGAACTGTCAAACTTTTGCTATTTCTAAAGGTAACGTCTATAGGTCGATCTTCAATCGCGAGAGGCGTGATCGACACCAAAAGTTCGACTCGCCACCTATGGTTTGTAACAAAATGTTCAAACATTTCAGCGGCAAATGCTGATTGTGAGCGATCAACAAAATTTTAACAAAATTTGAGTTATAATTATGACGACAAAAATAGATGGGTTCGAAAACTAAACTCCTCCACTAAAAACATAAATATCAACACAATACTAACTTCACGCCATCAACAATTCGGATGAGAAAGTCACGAGTTGCAAACGCCAGTAGCAACTGCTTCGTGTCCAATTTTTTTCTACTAAAAAAAACGATACTTCTCCTAAAATTCTTTTTATTTGGAGTTGAGGATTTTTTTTGCAAGATCAAAATGTTATTACGAGCAAACAATCGCGGGAATTGACATATGATTTTTTTAATATGTAAAAAAAACAAAAGGTGTTTTTTTACCTCCAAAACGCCGGCGCTCCCATTGAACGAATTTTTTAAAAATATTTTCTATAGAAATATATAATGCAAAGTATGATAAGTGAAAAGATACATTTTTTACGTAGCTCGGCACTTTTTTTCGATCGGGAACACGAACGTTAAAGAGATGTATAGACGATGAACGAACTGTTCTTAATGCTTAGTTATCGGCTCTCCGGATCTGAATTGAACAATTTGTACAAAGACTTTTATTTCTTCCAATATAATTTTTAAAAATATTTTTTCTTTTTAAAGAATGAGATATTTCTGCTGTAATTCTCTATATTTGGAACTAAAAATGTTTTCACACAATCAAAACGGTTTTATGAACTAACAGTCGCATGGGATTAGTGATGCGATTTTCTTGAACACTGAAAAAAAATCAAAACATGTTTTTTTACCACTAATCGCCGGACCTTCTTAAACGAAAGAAAAAAAATATATATATTCCAAACAAGTATATAATATATATATATATATATTTTTAAACCAGTATTATGTTTGGATATTATTAAAAATCGCACGATTTTTTTTTTTCGATCAGGAAGGCGAACGTTATCGAGATCCATAGACATTGGACCAAACGATGTTGAAATTTGGTTGCCAGCTCTCGCTGCGACTTTATTGAAAGGCGATATACAAGGTTGATTGAGAAACTCATAAGACTGCCAAATTTCATAATCTATTTTTTATGTGCCAGTAACGAGCTGGAGGCTTGATGCATTGTGCAATAATAACGATCGATAGACGAAGTAGAACACGATATACATGTATAGACGTGCGGTATGCAGAGTATGGGAAACAAATCAGGGGCTCCATTACAAGCCTCGAGACTCAAAGTCTCCCGTCTCTCGATCAATCAATTTAGTAATGTAGATAATAATAAATTTTCTTCACTTTTTGTAGCAGATATTTAGTACAATGGATCCCGACAGCTTTAAGGACTTTGCCAAGGAGATGGCAGATTTTGTAGCCAATTATCTCGAGAACATTCGCGATCGGTAAGTTTTATTCTTATTTTTTTTTTCTTTATTCTTTTTTTTTTGCAATAACGCTCAACATTTATCGAGTATTCTTGGCAAGTTAACTGGATTTCGGGATCAAGGTTTGCTTCGGAAATGATCGACCAATATGCGGTAGCGATGGCAAAGCGTTGCTACAATTATCTATACAATTATTAAATGAGTGGGTTAAGGTTTGTCGGTCACGAGAATATCCCGCGATTAATTGACGCGCGGGAATCCGTTCGGTCTTAATTGCGCAGCTCAAACGTCGAGGAGGGAGATCTGTGGCAACGTAACGACATTGTTACGCGAAGACACTGCAAAATTGTGAATCGTAACGATAACGCGATGAATTAATCGGCAAAAATAAAAAATGAAAGCCACCTTATTTTTTCTACACCTATTTGCAAATTTATCCGGCATTAACGAACGATAGGTGTGACTATGGGAAAATTTTATTTTAATATTGCAGGAGAGTGCTGCCGACTATCGAACCGGGATACATGGCACCTTTGTTGCCTTCGGAAGCTCCTCAATCGCCGGAGAAATGGCAGGACGTTATGGCTGATATCGAGAGGGTTATTATGCCAGGTGTAAGTCATTCCTAAAAAAAAAGATACATAATACTAGCACGTGTGACGCATGACGTATTTTGCAATACGTCATGCTATTATTAATAAAAAAAAATTTAATTTAAATTTTTTAATTTTTAAACTTTTATATTTATAATAGTTATTATTTTATTTTTTTTTGATCATTTAAACATGAAAAATTAATGTTCCAACAGGTGACCCACTGGCACAGCCCGAAGTTTCACGCTTACTTCCCAACTGCTCAATCCTACCCGGCTATCGTTGCTGATATGCTCAGTGGAGCAAT
The DNA here is from genome assembly GCA_934046635.1 of Buathra laborator. Classification (NCBI taxonomy): domain Eukaryota; kingdom Metazoa; phylum Arthropoda; class Insecta; order Hymenoptera; family Ichneumonidae; genus Buathra; species Buathra laborator. The sequence goes on from OW203896.1 coordinate 1,886,210, forward strand.
AGCCTGCATCGGGTTTACCTGGGTATGGCTATATATGGATATACGATAGTGTATATATATAGAAATATGTATATAAGCCTACAAAAGTTATTAGCCAATATAGAAGTCATTGAGCTGTGAAAAGAACTGTAAGGTGTTAAAGAGATCATTTGAAAAACTTTCCTATTTACAGATCGCCAGTCCCGCGTGCACGGAGCTCGAAGTTATAATGCTCGATTGGTTGGGAAAAATGTTGGATCTGCCGAAAGAATTTCTTGCCTGCAGCGGTGGAAAAGGTGGAGGTGTAATTCAAGTGAGTTATTTCTACTTTTGACTTCTGTTCATTGTACACGATAAAATCTCGAAATAATGGAGAGTCTTGTTGAGTTATTCGTTTATACATTGGTACAATATGACGAAAGGCAAAACAGCTAAAAAACAACTCGTTTCGCTTTTAGCGATTGCACAGGGCAAAAAAACAAATCGAGAAAAAATGGAATCTATAAAACAAAATGCATCATTTTTTTTTCACATTTTCGATCGCCCCGCCGTAACAACACGACGACCCGACACCAAAACTCCGATGCGATACCCTAACTTGTAAAATTTTTTTCTACCGAACACGTTAAATATCACAATTTTTCCAAAATGTCACCGAGAAGCCAAGATTGGATTGGTACATTAGAAGAATAAAAAAAAATGTTTGCATAAATTAAATTGGAGTTTTTAGCTATTTAGAACCAAATGAACCAAATTGTTAGTAGGTATCCATTGAAAAAATATATTTGTAGCAGCCAAAATGTGTCTTGTACAATCTAAAAATGAATTTTAAGATAGTTCTGTCGCTTCATGTTCATTTCGCATAAGTTTGAGAAAAATGGGCGAAAATTGCAAATACTTCTCGATGGTATAAAAATCTGAAAAAAATCATGCATATTAAAGGTACTGAAAAGATTCATTTTACAGATTTTACAAATTGATGAAAAAATTAAGTGGTCAACAAACTTTCTGGCCACCCAACTTTTTTTTTGTTTATGAAAATGATGCGTTCATTTTTCTGAATACGAAAAGTGTTTATATGAAAAAAAATATGTGAAAAAATACAAAATTCAAAGCAAATTGAAAAATCTGAAAAATTTCATACGTATTCAGAAAAATGAACGAATCATTTTCTTTTAAAAAAAAAGTTGGGTTTCCGGGAAATTTGTTGGCCAATCAATTTTTTCATCAATTTGTTGATAAAATTTTGGAATTATTATTATGCAATTTTCTCTCATTTATCTCGAACTCACGCGAAATGAAGACGAAGCGATAGAACTACCTTAACGAGGATGAGCTCCGATTTAATCGATCCAAACTTTTTTTTCCGACTGTTCTGTGAAAATACGAAAAATGTGTTGCTTTTCGGAAATTTTTTTAAAGAAAAATGTTGTCACTCGGCGTTTTGGAGGTGAAACTCATTTTTTTTTTTTCGATTGGTGAGGCTAAAAACAGCTTTCTTAAGCCATTATAAATCTTATTGTTTCCGAACGTTAATGCTCTCAGTAATGACCTCGATTTATGCGAAGCAGACATATTTTTTTTACCCTTCAGAGATTTTTGATAAAAAAAATTAATTATATCATCATTGTTGCTCAGGGAACAGCGAGCGAGGCAACGCTCGTTGCGTTACTCGGTGCAAAGGCCAAGAAGATTAGGCAAGTCAAGGAGGATCATCCCGAATGGACGGACAATGAGATCGTTGGGAAATTAGTAGCCTACGGCTCATGTAAGTAAATTATCACGATTTATCCTATGAAAAGAAAATTTAATGAAGGTGATGTTAATGGGCACTTTCTGTCTTTTTGGAGTGACTACCTAAAAATGAATCAAGAAGTTTGCGAGCTTTTTTTTATATTTTTCACCTATTCTTTTTCTCCCTTTGTCCCGTGATTTCGTTATTTTATCATCCAAATCGCGCGGAGGCATTTCATCGGTGAAACGTGTTGCGCGTGGAAAATGCCGCCTAAAGCTTTCTCCACGAGAATGTCACCGGGGAATTGTCGTGGTCGAGCGGACGATGAATTGTGAATGTTGAGGGGTGTCGACGGGGGTCGCGTGGAACGTCGAGCACTTCATCAACGAGCACTTTGTCGCTATGGCAACGCGTAATAACCACTCGAGTTATTCCAGCTTTGGTCCCATAAGAGCCACTGCCGCTTCACTCACCCCTTCGTGTACCTCGTCTCTGCCTCTACCCTCTCCAATCTCTCTTTTGTATTCCATAGTACCCGCTGACTATTCCCGCTAAATGACAAGAATTTGCCGTGTTTACGGAACGTTGGAATTCGCAGATTTTATCGAGAGATCCGTATAACTAATTGCTAACAAGACCTATTCTCTAAATTGATTTGCCAATTCATCAAACGTGTCGCATAAAACCGATGAAGAAGTCGGACTTTTGATTGAAGAGGTCTTTTTGTGTCATAACTATTCATCTTGATCCCGGTGTCCCGCGGGATCTCTCATATTTTTCTCGTGGATAACTGATTAATAGTTGAGACGTGATGCAGCTATACAAATATGCAATTTTTCTTACCTGTCGAATTAACGCGTAATGTGGTCCGATTGAACTTTTTTTTTTTTTTTAACGTGAGTAATTGACATTATTAACTAATTAATAACGTTGATTTACAGGTCAAGCGCACAGTTCGGTAGAACGCGCCGGACTTTTGGGTGGTGTGCAATTCAGGCTCCTCGATGTTGACTCTAAGTACAAACTCCGCGGTGAAACATTGGCCGAGGCGATTCGCGATGATCGTGAAAAAGGGCTCATACCATTCTACGTGAGTTTCAGTATCGCTTTATAATCATATGAAATCCGCGGATCTCTTCGAGAGAGCGGAGCAAAATTGCCATATAGAAACAGAAATAATTCAACAAAATTTCGATATCATATGAAATAATTGTGAAGAAAATTTAAACGAAGTTGAAAGAAAATTTTTCTTCAAAAGATGTTAATTGAATCTCAATGTACAAATTCAATTTTTTTTTTTTTTTTTTTCAACTATCATCATTTGTGCAAAAAATAATTTGCAAAAAAAAAAGGAAATTGAATTTGCATTTTATTTTTTACGAATTTCATCACAATTCTTTTAAAATATGTCAGCATTAAAAAATATATATTCTCATTAATTTACCGGTTTTGCCGTCTGTGCACACTTTGTCACCGCTCACTCCCTATATGTGAATTGTTAATAATTAATAAAATAAAAAAAATGAACAGGTTGTCGCTACTTTGGGAACAACATGTTCCTGTGCATTCGATCGATTGGACGAAATAGGCCCGGTATGCAATCGCGAAGATGTCTGGCTTCACGTGGATGCGGCTTACGCCGGTTCGGCATTCATATGCCCGGAGTTTCGTTACCTGATGAAAGGCATCGAGAGAGCCGACTCATTCAACTTCAATCCTCACAAATGGCTCCTCGTAAATTTCGATTGCTCGGCCATGTGGCTTAAAGATCCGACTTACGTTATAAACGCATTCAATGTCGATCCGCTCTATCTTAAGCACGATATGCAGGGATCAGCCCCCGATTATCGGGTAAGTTTTCGCCGACATATATCGTTTTTATTTTATATAATTAACGCTTTGTAGTTACACTCGTTGGATATCAGAGTTGGATATTAGTTACAATTGGGTTTGACCCACCGAGATTTCGAGTGAATTTCGAATATTTCCCAATCGGATAAAAATCTTTAAAAAATCAACCATATTAAAGATCCTAACAAGATTAATTTTGCATAATAATAATACGAGAAAGTTATTAATAAATTAGTTATAAAAGGAATTGTTCAACGAATCATCCGGTAATCTAACTTTTTTTTCGCCGAAATTGATCCGTTAATTTTTATTAGTAAGTAGAGTTTGCGGTTTTAGAATTTTCTTTAATTTACCAAACTTTTTTTTATGGTTGAAAATCGAGAATTTTGAATACGCAAAATGCGAGAAACACGGAAAAACACGGCGCATTACACATAAAAGAAATGCCGCCAAATATCGATCGAAGATTTTACCAAAAATGGGATTTCTGAAAATTAGAAAAAATAACGAATCAAGTTTCGCTTAAAAAAAAGGCCGGTTACCGGATGAGCCGTTGAAGAAATTTTGTTTAAACTAATTTGTTTACCACTTTTTGAAATTATTAGTATTGAAAATGAATTTTCTTAGTACCTTCTGTATGGTTGATTTTTTTCATAATTTTATCCCTTCGGAGAGTCTTCGAAACTCTCCCCGAATCTCACTTTTGGCTAGGAATGTAACCGTACACCCTCCTTAAACACTCTACAGGTAGAATTGAAGCCTTTCAAGGCGATGTAAAAAGACAATCGGTAATCCATTTATTTCCCCGAAATCTTTAATATTTTAGGATAAACGCATTCAGAAAATGTTTAACATAGTTGAAAAAATGAATCGCCTCATATGCCTGAATAAATACCTTTTTTAAAAGGCGAACTAAAAGACTATTTTTTCTTCTCAAAGTATCACGTCTCAGGAGTATCTACTTGAATCGACCGCGAAGGCTTATCTAATTGATTCCTCCGATTTTCAGCACTGGCAAATACCATTGGGACGTAGATTCCGGGCGCTCAAGTTATGGTTCGTCCTGCGTCTCTACGGAGTTGAAAATCTGCAGAATTACATCAGATCTCACGTATCGCAGGCTCACGAATTTGAGAACTTAGTCCGCACCGATTCGCGTTTCGAGATCGTTGCCGAAGTTGTCTTGGGACTCGTGTGCTTCCGGCTTAAGGTGAGTTGGAATTATTATTCCTAAAAAAACAAAAAGAAAATGAAAGAAAAAAAAAGAAATGAATAAACAAATTAATATTTTTACGTATTGCAGGCATCGAACGACGTTAACGAGGCTCTCCTCAAGAAGATCAACGGCGCGGGAATCATTCACCTCGTGCCGTCAAAAATTGAGGACACATATTTCCTACGTCTTGCAATATGTTCGCGATACAGCGAGAGCAAAGACATTCAGAATTCTTGGCGCGAGATCAAGCTACGCGCCGACGAGCTACTCGACGAACAATCTATTCCCAAGTGATGGCGCGCGCAGATAACGCGTAGCTGCAGGGCACTCGCCCCGGCGACTTGCAATCAATCCTGAGCGCGCATAATTTCTCGATTATCAAGTTGTACATCGCTATACTACGAAAAAAAAAAAAAAAACAGCAAACAAGCTCCGTTGAATCGAAAAATTGCTTGAAAATTCGATGTTTCGTAAAAAAAAAAAGAAAAATATTTTATCTCTCTGTCTGTATCGATGTATCGAACGAAATTGAATGTCTCGCGTATGTAGTATCGTATACGATTTTACTTCACAAAGTGAGGTTTTCCGCGCGGAAAACTCCCTTTCGACACCGCAGTAAAGTAAAAAGATTTTCCTCAACGTTTTACCGTGTCGAGTATTAACGCGGTGGAAATTAGCGTGTATATACGTGTTATGTATCATAATTATCTCATTGTTAAGTGTCTATGAACGGTGAGTAAAAATCGCATTCCGCGCCGCACTCCTGTTATTTAAGTAGCGTTAATATTTATTTATGGATCGTTATGTCGCGTCGAGGGTGATAGTTGATTCTCGCGAAATGATAGTCACGAACAATTCACGCTATATACGCCCACCGCTTTAGCTGCAGCTAAGACAATAAACTCGTAGGGGCACATAGCTACTCTATTGTGTATCGGAAAAAGAGGGCAAGGGGGGGGCTTATGTTGTATTATATAACTATATATCTGTGTCGACTCTCGATCTCGATTGATGGGACCAACGATCGCCAAACTAACGAAATTTTCTCGGTACAAATAAATTTTTTCGCGAAGATATTATTATTGCTTTACGCCAACGAAATTCTGTACTATTAAACAATCGTTCGTTATCGGCGGTATGAAAAAAAAGAAATTGTTATCGAAAATAATTATATTATATAAAATAAAAGCGTCGTTGCATCCCTTGAAACTTCGCGCTGTAACGATTATTCTAATCCTTTTCTCGATGAGGAAATTAACCATCGAAATTTTTGCGAGTTATCTTTCCGAAGAAAGAAGAATATATATATATATATTCCTCAAAAAAAAATTAAACAGATTTCTTTTTTTCAATGAAAATTTTTAGATTCTTCAAAAAAAAATACGAGTCACAAGACGCGTTAGGAAAAAAAAATCGATGTTTTCTCACGACGCTGGACACGGTTTGCACGGAATTTCGGGCATTGCTCTCGGCGGTCCACCGAAGCGTTTCGTCAATTGTATTATTCTCTCGGCTTCGCGTATGCCGCTGAGTCTCGCGCCGTGAACAGTGCTATAGTGTCCCGGTATCGTTGCCTCGCCGGCGAACAATAGAATCGGCGCGACCGGTTCGCACGTTCCTGAAACGAGACGAAAACGTTTACTATGGAGCGCAAGAAAAAAAAAAAAAAAAGCGCCGAAGGTGAATCATTAAAATGCATAGACCTGGCAGCGGACTCGCCAAGTCGCATTGATGGCCGACGCTACTGTCCATCGCCATATAGCTGTAGGCGCCGGCGAAATGTTGATCCATACACCACTTGCTGCGCAAAAGGTTCGCTGGATAGGGTAATGTTGGATCGCCGGTGAATTGACGTAACAGCTTCGTTATCGACTCGACGACTTCCTCGTCCGAGCAAAGTTCCATCTCTGCTGCTTCGCGGCCGCAAATCCACGCGCATAATACATGCTGAGATCCCGGCAATTCTTCGATGCATGAAATACCTTTCCCAATAATAATAATATTAACATCGTGTACAATCTACCATAATAATGTTGTCAATATTAATAATTATAACAAATTATTGAATAATTAAATTGAATTAATTGAGTCTGAATTATCCGATGAAATAAATTTGTTGCAATAAATAAATAAAATAATTTATAAAATGACTACTTCCTTTTAATGAATAATTTTAAGTATTTGTAATATTGAATATCGTTTTATAAAAAATTGTATCAACCGATCGTCTCGTAACGTAAAAAAAATCGATTGATACCTTTCAGCCAATCCGATCTGTCGGACAGTTCGTCGGGTGACCAAGCGAGACGTATGCCACCCTCTCGCCAAACCCAGAAAGGTCGCGCGTACTCGAGAAAAATTTTGTTAACATATCCGTAACCGAGTTTGCAAATAGCCTCAGTTTTGTCGGCCGGTAGGGCGGGACAAAAGAGCTTGTCGTGTTGATGCTTCAGAACGCCGAGCGAAACGCTGACGATAACATAGTCAGCGGGAAATTCTTCGCCGTCGCAACATTTGACTACGGCGCGCGGGCACGAGTCGCTCACCGTGCCCCAACGCACGCAACTAACGGGCTTGCAATATCGGAGCGTACAACTCGGAAGATCACGCAGCAGAGGCGCGAGGACTCCTACGTAACCGAGCGGCACTCTGACGTTACCACCGGGAATTTCAATGTAACTGCCGAACTGGTCGGCCGATACCATCGAGAGATCTTCGCCGCAACGGCAACGAACGCAATTGCTCATTCCGTACATCACTCGAGCGGCGTCGTACCTTTGTTTTTTTTTTTTTTTTTTTTTTTCATTGTTTATATTATTTAGATAATTATTGCTGCGAATTTCCGTATCTTAAAAAAAATACGGATTTTCGGATTTCAAAAAAAAAAATAAGAATCTTCGTATTTTTTTACTTATGCGCAATTGTTATCTGATGGCGAGATTTTTTGTTGTTGTTTTTTTTACCGTTGATCCTCGGGAAAATTGTGCAACTCCTGTTGAATTCTCACACCGATGAAATTGAGAAGCGAGCCGTGAGCGCGTCCGCAGCCGAGAGTGAACAGTGCCGCGGCCTGTTGCTCGATTTGTCGAAACGTATGATAAGCCGTTATGCTAACAGGAAGATCGATCGCGCGGCCGTCACTCGTGCAGAACAAACTCTTGTTTGGCTCGCGTCTGTCGAGTGGACCCTTCAACAATCCTTCTTGGGCCGCCAGCGTGAATACCGGATTCGCAACGCAGCCACCTTCGATCCAAGTCGCTCCCATCTCGGCGACTACGTCACCGAGCCAACACGAGTGAATTCTACCGCCTGGTCTGAAAATTACATCCAATATCGAATATTTCTCCATTATATATATGCTATATGAATATTATCATTATTATCATTATCATTATCATTATTATAAATATTCATTCGATTGACGAAAGTTGCTCGCGGACACGTTTCTCCTTACCTGTCGGTCGCCTCGAGTATAGTAAAATTTTGCAAACCGCACTGTACCAAGCGATGCGCCGCCGAGAGACCGGCCATACCGGCCCCGATAATCACGACAGTCGGCTCGACTTTGCATGGATCCAACATGCAAGGATCCAACTGGCAGGAATCCAACTTTGCCACTTTGGCACATGACGGCGACGACGATGCTGCACCAGCGCCACCGCCTGTCGTAGCCTCACTACCACCTCCACAATTTCTCTTATCCGACGAAAATAATCTGCGAAGTTTTGATTTATCAATTTTTTTGTTCAGCGTAATGCGTGGGAAATTTATTCGCGACAGGTGAGGTTAGATTAGAACTCTCGATTGGAAATACGATATTTATTCATGACTTACCTGAAAAAACATCGTTGCAATCCCCGTCGTGAAATCCGACACCTCCCGAGGGGCATATCTCATTGAGAATGGGACTTCTCAACTCGCAAATTTTTCACTTATATCGCGCCTCATTACTGACGAATCTTCATGTCAAAATTTTGTTTTTGCGCCTAATTTCGTTGGATGGACGTTGCTAAGAGAATTGTACTTCGATGTTGACAAAGGACTACTACTACAGTTAGAGAACGGTGGGTTTTAAAACACTTTCGTTTTTGTATAATAAGTATAACTTTTGTTCTTTCAAAATTCTAAAGCCCATTAAAACCGCCGACACTCTCTGTAAACAATTGATACGATAGTGTTCGCGTTTTTTTATTCAGCAGCAATAAAGTGTTGGCTGCGAATTTTTTTTTACAGTATTTATGATTCTATTTTATCGAAACGATACGCGGAGAAAAAAATACTGCTTCGATAGGCCTATTTCGTAACGACCAATAATTGTTTTTTATTCTAATAACCGCGCGTATTTTTATTATAATCGATCGGTTATATATCGTGTAAAAAAACCTTCGCCGCGCTTTATTCTTCGGCTGTCGCCGGCAACGAATAATAATACACACGACTCGGTGCAGCCCGAGTATACGAACGAACGTTGGTAAACTGGTAGTTTCCCATTGAAACGCCAGGTGGCTACTCGAGCCGCGCGCCTCGAAGTGTCCGACGAGTTGCGGCGTACACGCGAGCAGCTGTCTGACAGGGCGGCTTCCGGTAGAGTAGACATCGCATGTTCTTCCGCGGGTATCGCACGCGGCGCGGTGTTCTCGTTGTTCTTTCTTTAACTTGCGTCTTCGCATCGAATGTTTACATCTCGTTATTATTCTCGCTAAATAAATGATCAGGCGATCATTTCTCGACTCTCAAGGAATAACGAATGAACGATTATTTATAAGATCGTACTATTTTCTATATTTACAAGAACGTATAATAACTACATAAAGTAAAAACTACAAGTAATCTACGATACTCGGTGAAAAATGTTATTGTGAAAGTGAAACACTATAGTTTGGGATACTGCGAGAGACTGGAGGATAAGGTAAGTGAATTCATTATGATATCGTTTGCGAATCGAGTTTGGATTCTTCGATCTTGAGATCCTGTATTCTCGCCGCTATCGTGCCGGGATTTTTCGCACTTTGCTGAATGTTCAGTTGGCAAGGTGCGAGTTCGTGTTGCGCGGACGGGGATATGGATATGGAAGACGAGAGAATTTCGTCCGCTCGATCGCTTATCTCCTTCCAGGCGTATTCGATGTCCTCTTGTTGACAAAAACGACTGCCTATGACGAATCGAATTATCAATTTGTTCTGAAACGTTGCGACGATTACGTAGATTCGCTTGCGCGCCATCAAACGATCTGCCAGCTGACGCGTCAAGTTGTCTTCGCCCTGCGAAACAAAATGGATATGTTTTTTTTCTTCTCTTAGACGATATTATCGACGTGTATTTGTAGTGATTATTTACGAACCTTCATGCGGAAACAAACAAGAGCCATGGAAGCTTCCGTTACATTCTCGAATCTATTGTCCGCCTTTACGAGAGCCTCGAAGTTTTTCGCGAGTTTTATCGAGTGACGTATGTGCTTTTGTAAACCGTCGATACCATACAAACGCAGAACGAACCAGAGTTTCAATGCTCGGAATCGACGACCCAGAGGAATTTGCCAATGCTACGAGAAATTAAAACAACAAAAAAACAATAGATTATCGCCCATTGGTGCTTCTTACATTATTCGCCGGTTGTGATTCGATGATAAAAACTCGAGTACCCTGTAGTCAGGCGCGAGTCCCTGTTTGTCGTGAGCCAAGTAAATGCGATCGACGTTGAATGCATCTATCAGCCAACTTGCATCTTTCACCCTGCATTATAAACAATCTATTCATTCTGAGATTGCAACGCAAAATTTCATATAATAATGTTAAAGAGAAATCATTACTTAATTAATTAATCATTAATAAATAAATTATTATTATGGAATACTAGTCGAAATGCACAACTGACCATAGGGCTGAACAATCGAAATTAACGAGCAGCCACTTGTGAGGATTGAAGTTGTAAGAATCTGCGTACTGAACTCCGTCCATCAAGTGTCGATATTCAGGACATACGAAGGCCGCGCCTATCGTTCCGGAAGAAAAGTATTGTTAAGTGCAATTTAATAGTAGATATGCACAATGGCATATATACGTCGAGTGAACGTACAAGTCTATTTGATTTTTTCCTCGTTAATAATAATCTACCTGCGTACGCAGCGTCGACATGCAGCCACAAATTATTGTCGTTGCATATAGGCCCAAGTTCCGTCAAATTATCGAACGCGCAAGTTCCCGTTGTTCCGAGCGTAGCGACTACGTAACAAGGTATAAGACCGGCCTTTTCATCCTTTCTGATCGCTTCCAACAACGTTGAGCCTCGAAGTCTGCATTTGTCGTCCGTTGCCAATAATCTCATTGGCATAGATCCGAGCAATCCGGCTTTCTCCACGGATGAATTTGATTGATCTTCCATCAACGACGACGTAACAATCATTATTCGTTTTTTAAATTAACTAACGGTATTAACATTATATATATCTATATATATATATCTATCTATATGAAGAACGAAAAATCGATGATTAATGAGCTTCGGTCGTCAGTATCAACGAAATGGATTTGTGTATCACGAATACACAGTATAAAGCCATTATGACAAATTTTTTCTATGCAAAATATTGCCGTCAGGCATAACCAAAAAGTAAAAACGTTATTTATTCATTTTCGTATTATAATAGTATTTGACGCTATAATTCGTTTTTTTTTAATCCATCTTTTTTCATCTAAAAATGGCGGTAGTTATTTTTTATCATAAATAAGTGTGTTTCAAGAGAATTCGTTCAATTTAACCGTTTAGATGTCAGGATAAATCACATAAAATTTACACGGTAAGTATATTTACGTGGCATTCATTTTCATTATTTTCATTGTAAACAATTCAGAATTAGGACGATAACTCATTTTGAAATTTGATACCCAATAAGACTTTACACGTTCTAAGATAACACGAAAATTCGATACCCATAATTTGAATTGACCGCATTACCAAACCGCTTTAAGGTACTTATGTCCAGAAAAATGAGAGAAAATTCCAAATACTCCTCGATGGTATAAAAATCTGAAAAAATGCATGTATATTAAAGGTACTGAAAAGATTCATTTGGCATAATAATAATTCCAAAATGTTATTAAAAAATTGATGAAAAAATTTATTTGTCAACAAATTTCCCGGGAAACCAACTTTTTTTTTTTTTATGAAAATGATTCGTTCATTTTTCTGAATACGTGTGCATTTTTTTCAGATTTTACAACAATGTCAATTTTTTTTTTTTCATCAATTTGTTAATAACATTTTGGAATTATTATTATGCAAAATTAATCTTTTCAGTACCTTTAATATATGCATGCATTTTTTCATATTTTTATACCATTGAGAAGTATTTGCAATTATCTCTAATTTTTCTCGGACTTATGCGAAATGAACGCGAAGCGAAATAACTACCTTAAACAACAATGAACCTGAAGCGCAATTTCGATCATAATTTTAAATTCTTACTCCTACTCTTCCATACAAGTTATAAGCAATAACACGATCCCTTAAAAAAATGCAATGATTGAATCTCTTATAGAAGTGTAAGAAATAAGAAACATAATTTGAATTACTATATACGATATTAATGTAACACGTGAAAAAATTGTTATTTAATAAATTATATGTGTATTGTAATTTTTCAGTGCAGAAAAAATGATGGAACGTTCATTTTATCGTCTTACCGGAAGTATAAGCTATGAGCTTAGTCTTTATCACCGCCTCATCCATTTCGGGATGTAATTTTTTTATTTGACGGACCGTGCGTTCCTTGGCTGCCAGCAGACCGACGAAAGTCGATTCGCTCGCTGATCCCTAAAATTGGAAGGATCTTTATTTGCTTTCGCCGGATGCTTGGTTATCGAAAAAAAAGGCGGCTCGTTGGTCTAGGGGTATGATTCTCGCTTCGGGTGCGAGAGGTCCCGGGTTCAAATCCCGGACGAGCCCATCTTTCATTTATTATTTTTGTATCTACCGAGGAACGAATTATTGTGATATAAACAAATTCTTCGTTACCTGTATAACACCACCACCGGGACCTTCGCTGCAGTTCAAAAATTCTTCCGGCAGACCCATCATTTTGCCGAGCCAATTCATCGTCACGACCTCGAGTTCCGTACACGCTGGCGAGGCGATCCACGAGAAACCTATCGATCCGATAGCGGCTCCTATCAGTTCGCCGACGATCGCGGGATACGAATTTCCGGTTGGATAGTAAGCGTGGAAATGCGGTGAATTCCAATGAGTTACCTAAATTCGCAAATCGAAGGGAAAAATGTGAAATAAAAAGAATGATGTCTCCACCAAAAATAGCGCAGAATAGGGCATCAAGTGCAAAGGCTTTCTGCAACTTACTCCTGGCATTATAACTCTCTCGACATCCTTCAAAACTTCCTGCCATGTTTCCGCTTCTTTTGGCGCCTCTTCAGGTACAAGTTTACTCAGATATCCAGGCTCCACACTCGGCAAAACATCGCGTTCGCGTAGGCCATCATTCAAGTCGACGATGTAATCAATTGCGGCTTTACCGAAGTCTGAGAATTCCTGGCTGTTCATGTTTTCTTTTGAGATTCTAACCGGTATAGGTTTTTTTCTTTTCGTCTTTTTTTTTTCACAATATTCGTCACGCGGTCACTCCAATCACTCGGTCTATCAATGAGTTGCGATGCACACAACAACTGAAATTAGTGTTTCCTTAATAAAATCGGTCTTATTTTTTTAATTATTTTTTATAAACGACCGCGACTGCTAAATCGCACCACCAACAGAGTCCTAAATTCTTATAGGTATATAAGCCTCTTAGCCGCAGTGAGATGAACATTTGATTGAGATAACGTTTTCACGAACTTTTCGTTCGATGCAGATACTGTTGTCCGTTTCTTATTCACGAGTGCGACCGCTCACAATCTTCACAACTTTCCTTGCCGATATGAACCAGCGGTACTACGAAACTCGCCGACTCACGAACATTTAAGATCTCCCGAATCGGGGGGGAAAAACTTTCTCTTGCTTTCTCCGCAATTATTTAAAATGTTTTAGCTAGGATCGCGTGATGTTCGTCTTTCCGACAGTCGACATGGTCCCTACACTTCGTTCTCCATTACTTCGATCCTTCGGCCGCCACAATACCACTTGTGTATCAGCACGGGAAGTGACAAATCTATCGTTCATAGAAGTTCATTCGAGAACGTTACAACTTTTTTGCTTGTATCCTAATATTATAATGAAAATTGAAAACTTCGGCAATAAATCTCGGAATTATTAACGGGCAGTCGTAGTTGGCGATTGAATTCTTCTATAGTGTATTTAATAAAAAAAATGGATGACAATTAATTATTAATTGATTTATTGACATGTATACAGCTGTCTCGTTAGTTAAGGAATTGACAAGCACGCCATTAAGAACACCCAAAATTAATACAATGACGAGAAGTTTTTGCCGGATTTACAGTAAAAAAAAATATATCATAAGCGATCACGTATTTTAGGATGGAAACATTGAGTAGAATTCTCTCGACACGAATAAACATCGGCCGCAGTACGTGGCTAACGGTACAATTCCCGCGTTTCGCTGTTATTCAATTTCACAAAAATATGCTAATAGGATTGTCGTGAAAGTTTATGAGAGCAGATATAACTGTGTATATGAGCGTATATGAGTAAATGCCAATATTGCATTTCGTATCGCACCTCCTAATTATTATAATGAGAAATACAGGGCATATTATTATTGGAAGGAAGTTATTAGTGCAAACACTTGAGGTACTGCAGTCATTCATTCGACGTATAAAAAAAGGACATGCGAAACTATTGGAATTACCGTTAATTCGGTATAATTAAAATAACGACCTTCACATATTTTCCAATAGTCATCTGATTTACGGAATTGGCGTTATATAGAATTTTAGTCAATTTAACAACGCAGAAATATCAGACGATGATGATTAGCTTTGATTAAAAAAAGTATACATTTTTAGGTATGTTTATGGCGTACGATTTGAAGGAAGTTATTAGTTCCCATACTTATGGTAATAATAGCCACAGTAGTCATAATATAGACTGAAGAAAAAAAATGTTCACAATTAAAAAAGGACTATGGAAAAATATTGAAATTATAGCTAGCTCTTGTAAAAAATCTTCATATACTTTCACATACCGTCAGTTTCCGAGTAGCGGATCTGTAAATATTACACTTATTATTAAAATTTGAAGGAATTTACGAATTAAATGTCGAAGTACTACTAGACAATGACAATTGGACAATTTAAAATGCGTTATTAGCCCGATAGACCGAAAGACCTCGTCTATACTGTGACTTCCTCCCATCTAACCCTCTCCTTTATATATCCTCGTCCCAGTCTACGAGTCACAGTAGCGAAGCGTACTATTGTTTTTCGTACGTTCGATTCAAGATGGCTGAGTCCGAGGCACCATCACCCGCTACCAACTGTTGTCCTTGATATTGCATATCACTTGTAATGCCCGCACGTTTATCTACTTTTTCGTAGCGCTTTTCGCGTACCATTTGTAGAGTTGAGTTGGTGTATGAAAAGTTAATTTGATGAACAATTCAGTGATTGAAGCTTCTTTACATATGGACTTTAAAGAAAAGTGTTTATTCGATGCTTACTCTCTATTTATTACTGTCTTTTCAGTATAATCAAAATGTATGTTAACGAAGGAGATTCCGAACCAGAGATTCTACCGAAATATACGGGAAAAGAGAGCATACAACTTTTGACAAACTGAATTGTTGTCTGGTAATCGATCATCTTCCAGGAAGAATACTATCGCGTACTCGATCCCATTATTTTCGCTAGTTATCAACACGCTTAAACGAACTTCCCCCATACTTGATTCAAGCGATCAATCTACAGTATGATTCCTGCTCTCAGTTTTTTTTATGTTATGTAACATTCATTGTGTTTTCACGGAAAGAATTAAGTCTGCGGTTTGATTGTTCGGTCAACGGGAACGTCCTTGGTTTTATCTAAATTCTCATCCTAATATCTATACTTATAAA
Source organism: Buathra laborator (assembly GCA_934046635.1). NCBI lineage: Eukaryota > Metazoa > Arthropoda > Insecta > Hymenoptera > Ichneumonidae > Buathra > Buathra laborator. The sequence continues at coordinate 1,902,011 of OW203896.1, forward strand.
TACGAAACTAAGGCGTACTGAATCTAGATTTTTATTGCATGCCGATTTTGTCAAATCATTACATTGTCCGCGCGATGGTCTGACTTGTCGCTTATCAATGTGTTCATCGTCACTTATCAGGGTGTCAGTTGCTACTTGCCATAGTCTTTCTGTTATTCTGTCTCGCTTAACACGACGTTCACACTATCTCGGTATGAATAATTTGACTAGTAACTATATTTAATTTCGATGATATTCCATTTGACGAAAGACGAACGTGCGACAGAGCTGTAAGGACACTTTTTGTAGGTCGTTAGACTTCACGTGGCTCTATCGGTTTTTGGTACGGAAACTGAGACCGAGGTGAACGTACACTGTCATTGTCGAGGTTTCCTTCAATGCCTCGGTCAGCTCTAGTAGGTTTCTTGTGATTCTGTGCTAATCAACGAATCAAATATACAAATTCGGACAATTGTTAATCTCACTTATGGTTTAATGCAAAAAGTTGTCGACTAAAAAAAAACTGATGTCAAATTGACAATAACAAAATTATTGCATTTCGTGGGCTCGTCCGGGATTTGAACCCGGGACCTCTCGCACCCGAAGCGAGAATCATACCCCTAGACCAACGAGCCAATTGATTCACTGTTTTTTTATGGCAACCTTCAAATTGCCGGAAATATGAGAACAGACTAATATCTCCATTCCTCATCAGACAATATACTCTACAATGGTTGTTGTACTCTTAAGAATATTTCTGCTATTGTTGAAATGATACTGAGGTTATGTTCGACGGCGTGTGAAGAAGGAGCTACGTGGACTAAGTGGTGTGCGGTGTGGTCAATGTGCGAGAGAGATCAGCCGGATGACCAGTTCCCTAGTGAACACGACGCAGAAATTTTTAAGTGAATTTATCTGGGTTATACCGGGTTTGAATTGTAAAATGTATGAATTATCCATTAGAGTGATAACACTTGGGCATTTTAAACTTTTTGTATGTCACAGCACCACTTTACTACTGTTCACATCTTATCACATTATATACCATATCATACCGAGTTCACATCATATACCAAGCGTCCAATGAAACGATATCGCAATTACCTGTATCATGTATAATACTGAAACCAATTGTACTCATACTTCATGTTCATAGGAGACATAGAGCCGAGATCAAAATAAATGCTTAATACTATCATCGTTGTTATTATCAGTGGAAAGATGAAAATACGCTGTACAAGTGCCATAATTATTGTTACATAGCATAATTGATAGAATATATCTCGTGAAAGAGAATGGCCAACCATTTCTAAATCGAAAAAAAACTTTTTGAGTGAGGATCGATATTGAAATTTTGATAACCATGTGTGGCTCGTTGGTCTAGGGGTATGATTCTCGCTTAGGGTGCGAGAGGTCCCGGGTTCAAATCCCGGACGAGCCCATCCACTTTTTTGTTACTTTCACCTAACGAATGACCTACATTTTTGTGGGACGATCGAAGAATCGGCCGGTTCGCGTGATCGTTAAACTTTCACGTCTACGACAGGCTCGTTGGTCTAGGGGTATGATTCTCGCTTAGGGTGCGAGAGGTCCCGGGTTCAAATCCCGGACGAGCCCTATTTTTTTGCGCATCGACAATCAATTATAGGCATTACTGTTTCCTCTTCTTCATGCCGATCTTACGTGACGTAGATACCCGTAACTGTATTCCTTGAACTGATTTTTATTTTTAAATCGAGGCAACTTTGAAAATTTACGATACTCTTGATGCTTTTATAATTACATACTGCAGTAACGATATTACTACGGGACATCAAATCGTGATCTCTCCCGCCGCGCATAAATTACATAATTATACCAACCGACAAGTGTGGAAAAACTTGGCCGTGACGGTGACGATTTTCATGGTCAAACATCAACAACGTGATTTCCTTTCTATATAAAATTATTTTTCCTGTATCAATTTACGGAATCTATGCGACTCATTCTCTTAACACGTGTATGCACTATACATACAACTTTCGCGCAATACCGAATTATGAATACTAACGGCAAGTGATCGAGTTGTTTTACCGTGTACCGTTTTAATCATCCGGTTTTAGTTCAATATTACGCGGCACATTACAAACTAATTATACTCCGATGGGTGCAACTTTGTAGTGTCCATCATTGGCTAGTTCCACACGCACGACGCGTACATACCTCCTTATTGCGTAGTCATTTTTTTATAAAAGATTTACCTGCTGACTCACGCTAACACGAGACATTTCTTAGGTATTTGATAAGAGGGGGCGTAGCTCAGATGGTAGAGCGCTCGCTTAGCATGCGAGAGGTACCGGGATCGATACCCGGCGCCTCCAATACTCTTTTTCATTTTATTCCTGACGAATTATATATTTTTAATTATATTTCTGTTAGCATCACCGTCGAATAATTGGCTTTATTATTAAGTAAATAAATTACAGGATTAAAGAGAATCGGTTTTCTTGTGTTTGACGTCGTCACGATGATTCAATATAATGGCGATGCTCGAAAAATCCGATAATTGGAAAATTTTAGGACAGAAACGGAATCGTACTAATTGCTTATTTCTTTTTACGAGTGTGTATTTTCTATTTATAAGTACAAATATGTTGTAATATTTTTATGATGAGCACCGGCGCCGTGGCTTAGTTGGTTAAAGCGCCTGTCTAGTAAACAGGAGATCGAGGGTTCGAATCCCTCCGGGGCCTATCGTTCATGGTCCATGAACGATGATAACTTTTTGTTCTGAAAATTGTATCTTAAAGATATGAGACATATTGCAAATATTGCAGAACGAAATCTTGTACATTGCTTCCCAATGGGTTTTCCACCTTTTACTAAGCTCACCCTATGAGAAAATATGGTTATCTGTTTTGGCTCTTTCTCAGCGGAAGCGACGTGAATGGTAAAATACTAATGAGGAAACAATGTGAAGGTTTTTCTTTGAAATCCAGATTATGTACCATTTATGTGTAATTTATTTGGATTGAAAATTTGAGTACATTGTCTTGTAGTTTGCAATAGTCAGAGAACATTAAAAAAAAAAAACAAAGTTCTATAATATCTTTACTCTGACGGATGCACAGGACATTAAGTCCGAACCTTATTTAGTCACAATCTACATAGAGTTCAATTTTGAGTCCATATCTTAAGAATTGCTCTAATGGGAGCGTCAAAAGACATTTTTCAATCAAACATTCAGAATGCCATAAATGTTGAATGCCTTAACGGATTTACCCCAAATTCCATTCCAAACCTTCTTTGAAAATTGACTACATTGTATTGCACAAAATACCAACATCCGTCTGGTATCAAGTACACTGGTACACTGGTTGGGCACTCTACCAAGATATGCAGTCAAAAGTTAATTTATCAATAACTCGGAACGACTGGCTAAATAATATCAAATCCTTCACTAAAATGTTACCCTTCTGCAAAATAATCGAGTTGTACGACAAAGAAAAATCCGTAATGTATAACGGAAGTTGATGGATGTAGCGGAATATTTGTCTGTACTTAGTATATGTTACTATGTAAATATGTCTTATTATTGTGGTCGTTATACTTTACATATCGATGTGACTCTAACTGGAAACAAAAATAAGTCCACTCGTGGAATATTTTGAAAAGTGAATGGTGTCAAGCGTTTCTGACATATAAATATTGGCAACAAATTTTTCCGAAAACAAAACTATGAGAAAGTAAAATAGCAAAATTCATTTTTTTATGTAGTATGAGTAAAATTCGATTTTACGCACGGTTTTTGGGGCAACAAATTAATTTCCACGCACACTATGCGTAAAATAAAAAAAGTCCAAAATCGTCAAATTTAATGGAGAAACGGAATGGAATGGTGGACGGTGGTGGTGGTGGAATGGTGTTCTATGACCTCCTATAATCCTATATACATATGTATTGAACTCTATAATATATCGTTAGGGGGCACTACAGTCCAAGGTCTGTATTCTTAACCTCCCGGTAACTTAACCGATCTTTTATTTTAACTCGTTACCATGACAACGAGTTCCCTTAACTGTATTTCCCCTGAGTCCGTTTGCCCCACTCCAAGCGGAGCCTATTTTGTAAAATGTAAACTGCGCACGCGCAGCAGGTACAAGGTGGCTTGGTACCTACGGCCGCGTATACCCCTCGTTACCCCTATTCGCAGCAACTGACCGGTAGTAGGGACGATAGGGAAAATACAGAAAAGGGAACGGGTCCGGTCCCTTCGAGTTGAGAATACTGAGCTTAGACTGTATTCTATTTGACTTTCTAGATGACTTTCGATCTCGATTTATATTTCGATTCATACTCAGTACGGCCTTAGTAATCGCAGAATAAACTCGTTTTATTGTAGTGAACGTGTTATTGTGTTTCGTTGCGTATTATTGAAGTAAAATAGTTTGGAATGGTGCAATGGTTGGTTTTTTTCTTTTTATTAACGTGGCTGTCCGTTGACCACCATACCCTTGCAATGGTTGGTTATGGTTGTGTAAAATTTTGTGAAATTTTATTTACAATTGGTACTGTAAATATTGTAATTTCGTTAATATAAATTCGTTTTTAATAATTTATGAGAGTATTATTTTGTATCGGCAGGGGTGCTTCGCCACCCCCCCCCCCCCCCCCCCCCCCCCCCCCCAATCCCCTATTAGGGCCTGCGGCTCTGGAGCCGCTCCGTCCGCCCAACTACTTCCGCTATGGATTCGTATAATGTATGTTACTAATTTTACGCATACTACATAAAAAAATATTCTATGCGACGCGTGCATTAAATACGATTCTGTCGTATTTTACGCACTTGTTGCATAATATACTATTATTACATATATATTCGAATGAAACGTGGTTTAAATATCAAAAACTGAGTACATTATAAATTGAAAAACGTAATATATTATATTGGAGACACGATATTTTCGTGCAGTCTGGTAGAATTTTGTCACGTAACTTCCGCATTGAAGTAGGAGGAGGCAGTGCGATGCTGATTATACGAAGTATAACTTGATTTTCACGGTAAAGTCCGAACGTGCCGAATGCTGACTCAGCGAAGAATAAATCGGTAATTCACGTGCGGTGGATCCAACGAAAAGGCTGCTGGAGAAAATTGGAAATGTTCCCCCTAAGTCCGTGTCAGGTACTTTTACGACTCCGAGCTGTAGCTACTAATTGAGAAGCTTTTCTCGCTTTTCTCTAAATTGCTATGGATAGCATTTTTGATATTCTCATATAGCTTTAACATGTTAATCTCAATCCAGAAATTATTTATGAAGCTTTCTTTGGTTTTTTTTTTCTTTAAAATAATTGTCGAAGTAATTGAATCTTGAAATCAATGACTATCAGCTGCTTTTACGTTTTTTAACGACGGTAATTTCATGACGCTTCGTAATGTAATCACACCAATGCATAATTACGATCGTTAGTAAACGCGTTGTTATAAAAAAAAATGCAAAAGAAGACGTGCCTCGATTCGCATCTGCCCGAGCGGCCGAGCCAATAAAAGTCTCGAGGTTTGACACAGGAATATATGTATTAACTAACAAGAGGCCTGATGGGTGAAAGGATAGGAAGTGTCTTGGATCTGACGGTGCACAAGTACTTCAAGGTCTTTTCAATCCATATAACGAAGCGAAAATTGTGCACACGTGTGCTTTTATAACGATAGAAAAATTCTACTGCAATATTAGCTTGAAAACTCTATTTTCATTGCAGTTCATTCTCCTCCATGAAGAATGTAACAATAATAACCTACAGTCCCTATCATGAACATAATTAAAAATTGGTGTTCAAGAAAACATTTTTTCCATATCGCTCCAAAGCTCGATGTCCTCATTCCCGTTCACGTCATCGCCCAGACGGCTTCTCCATCCTCAGAGATTTGCTCATAATTTTCTCACAAATTCTCTGTGTGAATTGCCGATTAACGTCGAGCGTGCCTCATAGTTAATTCATTAGTTCCAGCAATTCGTAGCGTACCCAACGGATCGCTCATCCGCTGAAACTTCCCAGAGAATTTCAACCTTGTGCAAATTAACTTTTCTCTTTGACGTTAAGATTGGCTTTGGGATAACTCAGTTTTGTATCGTCGCCATAATAATACAGTAGTAGTGAAGCGTGGCCATACCATAATTGCGATAGAAAATCTTCATCGGCGGCCGTTAGTTTTTTTTCCCGCAATATACAAAACGTACCGTCGATTCGCCGACGCGTTGTTTGCTTTTTTTTCACCAATCTGTTTCCCACTTCCGGTCGAGATGACCGTGAAACGTCGAAGCCCGGTGTTGATGAACCCGTTCCGCTCTATCGCTTCGTACGTAAATTCTAGTCGACAGTCGCGGATATCTTCCTAACGATTTCCAGATAGAAGAATATGAAAAAAAAAAGTGCCTGGCATAGTTTTGCTATACGTGAACAAGAATTGAAGGCAGGAGGAGACTTTAGCGGGTACAGTAGACTGGCAAGAAAGTCGGCGATAAATGAAATGTGCGGATGGAGAGGCGCGGCGAAGAAGCACCGGCTCGTACACATTGATGCAAGGAGGAGTTCGGCACAGGGTTGAAAAAGGCAGCGGGGTGCGGCGAACGATGGGTAGATTTCGCGATTGAAAAAAGGACAGTCGATAAGGGGGACGGTTGCGCGGCCTTGCTGGCTTCTGGCTGTTACTACTACATACTACTATCCCGCCTTTGTATATCTATATTTATACACACATATAGTACATACGGTACAGTACATATAGCGCAATGCACATAGTACAATGAAGAGTGGGGGTTCGTTTACCCCACGAAGAGAGGGTCCTTTCCCGCCCTTCTCATCGATTTATCCCTTCTTCCTATACTACTACTGCCGACTACTACTATCCGCTGGCTGCTGGTGATGGTCTCCACGAACGTTCGCCACCCACACCGAGCTCATCCACCCAGCGTTCAGTACCACACCAGGAGCAGGTCGTCCTCGGTACGGTGGCGGCTGGTATAGCGCCCCAAGAAATTTACTTTTCGAGAGAACAAAAAAAAAACTTGGAACAGGGAAAAATCGATGATACACCACCATTGGTCAGGATAGTGAGAATCCCGTTGTAGGATTGGCTCGACGCGAGACCAAGGCGTGGCTTAAAGATGAGCTCTCGCTATGTCATCGCTTATATTGATCCTACACCCGCGCACACACATACCAATTTCTCTCTCTCTCACTCTCAACCCGCAGATATCGCGACGAACATTGTACGCACCGGGTTATAACTGTCTACAACACAACTGTGCAACATATTATCTCACTTCTCCTTCCCGCCAGTATCCACTGCCGCTCCCGCTCGCTGCCGTACGCACTTGCCACCGGGAAACACAGACAAGAAATATCGTGCGTGTACGAACTTTGACTTCGAGAAACGTTCCTGCCTGCAGTTTATTTCTGTTAGCAATGCAAATGATAAAAATACATTTTTTTATTGCAGTATTTATTGCAGATGAGAGAGAATAGCATCTTTATTGCAATTTGAGTAAGAATTCGGGAGATACGGGATAAAGAAACATTGTCACGCGAGAAACCGGAAGTTACAGTTAACATACGCGATGATCTATCTACCGTTCATAGGAACGCATTTAATATTTAACGCGTTTCATTCGTCGATGACACGAATTCCAGGAACCATCGAATTAAGGAGAAATTTTCGCATAAACGATTTATCCGATACCGGATGTCACGTACATACTCGATCTTACGTGACATCGAAGTTCCTCGGATTTAATGCGATTTATAACGGAAATGCGATATCGGCTATCATCATTGCTGCGATATCTACTTGATGTGAAAACATGTTTAGCGGAGATGTGAAACATCGAATGTCCTCGAAATGAGTAACAGCTTGTCTGAAAATTCAGCAAAAAAATTCGAAAAATCCGTCAATGCTTTATCGGCTATTTGAAAAATGAACCAAAAAATGCAAAGTATCTTTAAAGAGCGTAACGACCCATCGGAGGGCTTGAAAATGTAGAATCCGCAAACCCATCATGACATATCGTGTTCCATACTTTAGAAAATTCCGATGACGACGCCATGTTTGTACTGAAGATGATTTTGTATAATTTTTTCGTGAGTACACGAAGTTGTACCCATTAGTTTTCTTTTGTTTTAGTAAAAAAAAACCGGAAATTTTGTTTGTTAAAAAAATGTTTAGTAGCAATACAGTGATAACTCTTTGTCTACCAATTGTCTACGCATATTTGTTCCGACTTCTTGACCCCGCCAGTGTATCATAGTGATACGCGTCAGTTTTAGAGAGGTATGGATATAAACCCGTCGATCAACGGGGGGTTACTCGCTACTCTCAGCGGGACAAGATTTATTTATTGACAGAAGGCGGGTGCCCTCGTCGGCTATACTCGAGTGCTCCGTGCAATAAAAACTATGAGAGTTCTCCCCCCCCCCCCCCCCCCTTTACGTTTTGCTCTACCGTCGCCGCACTGCATTGTCGGAGTATTTCTGTTTACATTGATTAATTGCATGATCTTTACGGTCATTCCTGCGAGGGGAAGGAGGTGGATCGAGTTGCCCAAGGGACACGAGCCCTAAAATATTTTATACGTACCTCCCTGACAAGTATATCGTTCGCGATTATTTGTAACTCAATTCCAGAGGGACTAGGGATCGAAACGAAAACAACCAGAAAAAATGTAATTGTTAAATATCACTACAAATCTGTAAAGGAAAAACAAAACAAACATTTTGAAGTCTTACAACGTCTTAAAATTTGTAAATTCATTGATTCTTCGGACTCAATAAAAAGTCCAAATAAAATGTACTTGCAAATTACGGCTCCCAGAAATATGTCTATTCTTTAGTTTCGATTTCGAATCAATGAGTTTACAATTATTCAAAAATAGATTGTGTGCCATTTGTAAACAAATGTGTATATATTTCGGCGAAAAAGTTATTAGGCAAGTACAAAATTTTAAAAATCCTTTACATTTTGGTTATATTTCCTTCATGCAATGTCAGATTATGGCAATGAGAAAATGTAGTAAAAGTATGAAAGAATCAATCGTTCCAGTTCCGGTAAACGTGCACCATACATGCCGGTGTTCTCGTGATCAATAGTTTCCTTCCGTTGTTGTTTCTGGATGAGCGCACGGTATACTACGTGTGTGGAGAATGGGAGGGGGTGTGGGGGACCTTTGAGCCGTAGAAGGCTCGGTCATAGAAGCTCACTGTGAAAAGTGCCTTACCGCGGATATACAAAGGTTGGCCATGTGGGCCTTAGTCACGCTGACTCTGGCATATGGCAAAGTCATGAAGCCACTAGGTGGTCCGCAGTATATTACCCTACCTGTCGTCGACCGTGCCGTCCGGCACTCTCCCGATCCACCATCGCGAATGTCATACATGACAACGCGGGTTGGATTTTTTTTTTTCGACTCATCCCCAACAATTATTGCTGTCTATGTAGCAGCAAATCGATGCCACCGAATGAAAAAACTTACTATAAAAAAAGTTCAACTCAGCGAGGTGAAAAAACGCTTAGTTTGTAGGCGTTCAATTTTCTATTCTATCCAACGATAAAAAATCTAAATTGACTATGTTAACAGATATACGCTTAAATAAATTTTCCAGTGATGCACTATTTCCATAAAACAATTATTCTCGAATTTCAACTGGGGGTATAGCTCAGTGGTAGAGCATTCGACTGCAGATCGAGAGGTCCCCGGTTCAAACCCGGGTGCCCCCTCAGGATATTTTTTTCTCACCGACAAACTCAAATCTGCCGCAATAGATTAATCTTCAACGATTTCTACACAAAATAAGATTTTTTTTTTTCGCAATCCGATATTTTTACCGAAATGTATTATACTAGTGAATACACTTTTCCGAATATATGTACCTCGTAGCTATACTATTGCGTGATAGATAAACAATTCGAACAGTTGCGAGTCTGCAGTCACCCACGCACTCGTGATTGAAACTCGGAGAACCCAGCGTGACGTTGATTGCGCAAGAGACTCCGCAACGACAAAAAAAAAAGTAAACGAGTCAAGCGTCGAAAGAGGAGAGAAGCTCGCGTGTTCGAGTGAAAATGATTAATCGATGTAATAACATCTGGCCGCCGACTTCGTACTCTTTCTTTTTTCGCGAATAAGAGAGGCGATATAAAAAAAAAATGAAAAAAAATTACTAACGTCAACGAATTATGGAAAGTACGATAGATCCAATATTTGGAAAGGCTGGTGAGACGAGATGAGGGAGTTAACGTGTGGCGTACCACAAATATACGGCTACATCTCGGGTAGACTGTGCTGAATGAACAGAACGAGGATAAATCACTTGCTTGTCAAGGGCGAGCACCTGCGTCCTAAGCCACCTACCAAATGTTAAACCTCCCTCTATCCATAAGCTCCACTAAATATTCGGTAAATCCGGTGAAATGCCCGCAGTATGCATGTATTTCATATACGGCCCCGGGGTAGGAGAGTCGATAGTGCCAATTGGACGATCGCCAAATGGAACCTGTATTCATGACACGCGTCCCTTTTATTGCCCAACGTGGAAAATCTTCGCAAGGGTGGGCCATCTTATTTACCGCATTGACGGAATTACGTGCTCAGTGTCTTTACTTTATTTTTCGTGTTGTTTAAAATTTACCGCTACATGGTAACATTTTTAACCATTTATTCCTTTTTTTGCATTTTACGTGGATATCCAAATCAGATGCGCACCAGCTACGATTTGAAATAGGAATAAAAAATAATTGACAAATTCTTGGCCAAAAAAAAAAGGTTATTTTAATATTCAATTCGGGAAAAGTTTATTTTTATTGTTCACGCATACTTCGAATCACGTACCTAATGCCTTTGTTTTTTTGTCGCGATTGAAATTTTATAAAATGGTAAAAATTAAATATTACATTATGATACACGTGCGAAAAAAATTTTTCTGTCGAGTATGAGTTAAAAAACAGTTTTTCGCACGAGAATCGTACAAAATTTGAATTCACAAAGTGTGAAAATGTGGGTTATACGCGCGCGAAGCGTGCGTAAAACTGTCTTTTTTGTACTGAGTGAAATACAAATTATATTTTTCTTTTTTCTATCAACGCGGAGTTGCCTATCTTATTGTACGGATGAAAAATACTCGATATATGATATTTGCTGGAGTTACAGAATTGTTTTTGGTGCCGCTAGCAACGATGGATAACGAGAAAAAAAAAAACGCGACGCGGCACAATTTAAATATTTTTTTTGCGTCTCATCGAAGGTTTAAAAAAATCTTCTCAACCGCACAATTCGTTGAATTTTTGTCGCACTGAAAACGAATCTGAACAGCTGCCTTGTCATCAACTTAATCGGAAGATTATTAATGAAATACATCTACTTGGCAATTCGAAACCCAAGTTCATTTCATTCTATTTTTTCTCAAAAACTATGGGAAAAAATAAAAAGGTTTTTTTTTTAAAGAAGAGTTTTACAAGAAAAAATAGACAAAAAATATTTGAAAAAAAAAAAAAAAAAAAAAAAAAAAAACGGCCGCCGCAGGATTTTTTTTTTTTCGAAATGTTTTGTGTTGGATACTCTCCAATAAAATCAATGATTATAAAATGAAAAAACAAAACCTATTTTTCGAATTAATAATAAGAAAAAATGTTTTTGGTTTTCATGCAACTTCTCGCCAACGGCTTTTGCTTTTCGGTTCCATACTCCAATCAATCGGTATACAAACGAAACGTCAACCTTCGATGTTTCAAGTTTTTTTTTATCACCATTTTTTTTCTCTGTAGCAACATATTGCAATTGCGACGAAAATCTGTATAATGTCTATCCGTTAAACGTGAGAAATCAAGAGGAGTAAAGTGATTCAAATGCCCCCGAAGGGTCCGACAATGAGAGTTGGGTACTTCTCATTGAGCAAAGCGAAGTAAGTCAGAAACGCCAGATGGTAGATGATGCCTGGTAATCCACCATTACCGTTAGCAATGATCGCGGGATCAGCCCCGGCGACAAACTGGTCGCAGACCGCTCGAACCTATCGATTCATCGGACTTATAGCTTTTCCAGCAAGCAGCGGAACACGCTGGCTAGATAACGACGAGAGGGTCCACGCCAAACCTCTTGAATTACATTTTGTTGTTTATAGATTTACGCATCGTGGACCGAGTAGAGAGTTGATGCGTTGGCGTGTTCGCACACAAACAGAATCTCTATTGCTTTTATCACGGCATGTCTCCTGCTGATCTCGTCAAACGTTCTCGCTACCTTTCACCCTTTGTTTTCATCATTCCCTGCGTCTCACTTTTTTTTTTTTTTTATGTCTCCCTCTATCTATCCGATATCCATTGATATTCGGACCAACACAGCCTCTCCGCCTCTCGGCCTCTCCGCCTTGATGAAAGACAGACGACAATGCACCCGGGGATTATACGTTGAAAAACGCTTTTACCCCTTCTCCCCCTCTTTTCGGCTACTATCCCCGTCAACCCACGCATTATTTTCTATTCAATGCAAAGACCTGCGTGCTAGATAAAACGTCCGTTCTCCGTATTCATTTCCTATGGTTCAATAAAATGAAGAAAATAGAGTATTTACCAATCGCAACAAATAAACTACGAGATAGCCGATAACCATGATTGATAAGTAGTACATTGCGAACGATGAACCGGAAAGGATTCGATATTTACTTGAATTTTTTTTTTGCATCTTACATAATCGGTATTGTTATTGTCTCATATTTAAGGGATGTATCGTGGGCTACGGGTAGAATGACATTTTACGAGTTGAGCTATTCCAGCACAGGCTCTCAGGAAGGCGATCTAATTTAATTGACACCCTAATAGCTCCGCGCAGCCTTCGTTGCCCCGTACCCGAGTAATACTCGCGCGCGTGGAGAACTCTTCGAGAAGGGGGAAAACATGGAAGAGAAATACCAGCAGGGGTGGTTAGCACAGAACGGAACGCATGGGGCGAAGAAAATTGAATTTCATGGGGGTTTGCCCGCTTAACCAACTAATTGGTTTACTTGCGTTGCTCAAAGCGTATTAGTTTTTAGATATCTCTTACACTGTAACATATATTCATTTTTTTTTCCTTCCACGACACTCAATATTCTCACGCTTATCGATAACTTTTCACATAAAAATAATAAAGCAAACAAATAATAAAGATATGGGCACGTGGCAGTTGCTACTGGCGTGTTGCAACTCGTGACATTCTCATCCCGATTGTTGTTTGCGTGAAGTTAATATTGTGTTGATATGTATATTTTTAGTGAAGGAGTTTAGTTTTCGAACGCATCTATTTTTGTCCTCATAATTGTAACACAAATTTTGTTAAAATCTTGTTGATCGCTTGCAATCTGCGTTTACCGCTGAAAAGTTTGAACATTACGTTACAAACCATAGGTGGCGAGTCGAACTTTTGGCGCCGATCACGCCTCTTGCGGTTGGAGTTCGAGCTATTGTTAGCCATAATTATAGTTATATAGTTCTACGTTACCGCCAGAAATGGCAAAAGCTTGACAGTTCCCAATGTTTTTTCGTAATTTTTTTTTTTTTTTTTATTAATGTTATTCAGAAATGTAGTGTGCACATTTTTATTTTTTATAGAATATGACGGATGATTTTTATTGCAATGAAACATGGTGTATGTGATAAAAACTGCATGTGTGTATATAACCTCAAAAAGTTTTTTTTTTTTTTTTTTTTGTTTTCAAGTTTCAAAAAAATCTATTGTGTCTACGCCAAAAAACTTGATACGTATGTACAGACAGATAAACAATTTTCTAGCGTAGACACAATAACTTAACGCAGACATTTTCTATCGCTACGAAACTTTAAACATATCTTCTACATATGCGGTATGTGTTTGGTATTGAAATTCAGAGTTTTTCCTCCACATTTACTAGTTATTTTTTATGAGTTTGGCGTTTTTTTAAATTTCTTTAATTTAAAATTTTTCACATTGCAGGTAAATAACTAGTAAACGTGGAGGAAAAATTTTGAATTTCAATACCAAGCTCCTACTCCACATATACCTAGAACTTATGTTGAAAGTTTCGTAGCCATAGACAATGTCTGCGGAAAATTATTGTGCCTACGACAAAAAATGTTATACGTACGTACAGACGGACAGACATCTGAGGAAAATCCCTTTTTTTTTTTGAGCAAAAAAAAACCTATTCGGGTCATGAAATATGATAGATTAGGTCACAATTATGAGGACAAATGTGAGAAAAGATTTTTTTTTCCATTTCCTCGCAGAGTGTTCACTGCCAGTATCATTTAACATTAATACATTAACTTCAGTGTGTAGAAACTATTGTAACAACGAACATTATATCGAAAAGCGAGAATTCAATTTTGACCATACATCAATCGAGTGAACGGCACCGCCGCGAATCAAGGCATTTATTCTGTTAATTATAATCATCGACCATTATATTATGTTCGCCAGCATTGTGTTCTCAAATGAATATTCTTAAATGCATTAGAACGGCATTCAGAAAATCCTTTTATCCAGTCAGGTAAACCAAGATCTATCGATATTTTAGTATAGCTCACTCCCCGCATTTCGGATATGTGAAGCACAAAATATCGCGTTAAGCGCTCGGCGCGATAACTCCTTTTCCGTAACGCCTCTGGACGACATTACAATACTCATAACTCGCAATTACTCACGAACACTCACAGACACTTACAGACACTCACAACTTGCAATCACTCACAATCACTAATGGAAACTCACCGACACTCACACACTCTTTTCTCTTATTTCTTACGGATGTTCATACTGTTTTATGTTTACTTGACTATTACAATGGAATTTATTTATTTATTTACTATTCCTTATGTCGTTTATTATAAAAATGTAAATGTTTTTTTTGTTTAAAAGTGTTGCGTTACAAATACAGCAAATACATCTACGACGGCAAAGTCCATTTAAATGTTGACATTGATGTTGTAGAAGTCAATGTTTTTTAGTAAAATATTCGATAGCCATGTTTACATGTAAAAGGATTTTATTTATATTTGAATGTGTACTTCAAGTGCGAGCCCGCGAAATGCGCAAGCGTCCAATCATCGGCTAGTTGCATGATAAGTGAAATAAAAAAAGAAATATTTCTCGATCAAAATGGAATGGAATTGATGATGATAAACGTGTAGAAAGTGATTGAATGCACGATCGATTTTCTGATATTGGCTCTTTCGATAATGACACGATTCTCGAAGTCATACTAATGCTTTGGCACTTGCATTAATTAATGTCGTTTTTTGTTTTTTTTTTTTTCTGTACGTTTTTTTGATTGAACGTATCCGCGGCTATTAACATCTAATAAACTTCTCTTCTCACGCTCCGTAATTTTGTGGAAAAAAAACAGCGATTGTCGATGTCTCGTCATTATTATTAATTCGAATAACCCGTTCTGTATTTTTTTTTAGTTTTTCCTTTCCAGAAACAGTGTCTACTGTTGAACATCTCTGAAAGAAGCAATTCACTCTTTTAGCGGTTAGATCTTATTTTTCCATTTTTTTGTAACATTTCCAATACGTTTCAGTAAAAAAAAAATTAATTCCATTTTCTCCTATAATTTTTTAAGTTTCTAATTTCTCCTATAAAAAAAAGACAAAAATAAAATTCTCACCACTCAACAAAATCGAATGCAATTGCAAGAGCGTTGTAACGACTGATCGTGTTAATAATCGATTTACGAGGATTGGCAATTTCGATAATGACGCAAATTTTCAAATAATATCTCTCTCTCTTGTTTCACCGCTCGCATCAAATACGATCGGTCATTACGACGATTGCAAAGTTGCTATTTATAATGGTTTCACTAATTTGAAAGGAAACACATCGCAACGATGTAACCATCGACGGGAAAACTCGCGAATGGAGAATAGTCTCGATTTTCCGGATGGAGGGAGAATAATTAAACATTCAAATGTCTGCACTCCCTGCAATCACGATTTCGGGTTTATGCGACCGCAAACTATCAACAATTCTGAAAAAAAATCCTTCGGTCTCCTTAAACTTTAACGAGCGAGAGGTTAAAAATGCTGAACTGCCAGCGGTGCTTTTAAAAGTTGGCAGAGAGTACCGGCGAGGGGAAGGGAGAGCGACGAGCGGGAAACGAGGGTGAATAAGGTTTTGCCAGGTTTTGAACGTTGTACGGGGCCAGTCAGCAGTGCCGCAGGATCCCACTCATCTACGGCAATATTACACTTCTGATATCTCATTAAACAAGCGCGTTTGCGCGGTTTTCATTAACGTTCCTCTCTATCACGTTTTTCATTCGCACGAACTTTTATTTGCAGACCATTTTGCTCGAGAGAAAAGCGAGCCACATTTGAGAATTAAAAAAAACAATTTCAAATTTTTTACATGGTTTTCAATATTATCGTTTTGAAAATTGAAACGTGAATAAACTTGTTACATTTACATGTTGCATTGCATGATATTGTTTTGTTTTAAAAAAATCAATTATAATGTTCTTTTCAACCATATCGTTCGAAAATTGTAAAAAGTAAAATAATTAAAAAAAAAGTCTTTTCGCGTTACATGTTTTACATTTGCAAGAATATTTATTTTTATAATACATTTTTCACATTTCCTTTTTTTATTTTTTCCCTTTTTTTATATAAAAAAAAATGCAAAGTTTAGACGTGTTTGGCATACCTCGATCTCTCACTTAGATCGCCGTCTGGTGTTCGCAGTTTGACCCGATTCTCGTACCGTACTACTCGCGTGCTTGGACTTTCACGTTTAGACGTTAAATTATTCGCGATATCACGTGCACAGTACTCGCCCATTCCCAGCGTGTTCCGGGTATTCGCGAAATGCTTTTTGACGTATATCAGTTACAGAATCAGTCAAAAAAAGAAAGGTAAAACACCGGATCGTGGCGAATCATTATTTGTTTTTTCTTTCATTTTCGCTTCCAAGAGAGGAGGAAAAAATTTTGGGCGATTTTGTTAGGACCGTGCGCAAGCAAGACCTGCTATTATCTTCGGGTAGTCTACCGATTAGACTACCGATGTTGCTCGTACGGCTGTTTTTCGCCTCTGATTAGATAATCCGCACTGAGAAGCAAGTCACGTTGAACGTAATATTTGTTCATCGTAATACAACATACATACTAATACGCGATTCTCGCTTAGTATGTAGAAACCAAAAAAGTGGTGAAAAAAAAGGTGAAAGTATTAAAAAAAAAAAAACAAATTGAGGGTGAAAGGGCACGCCGGTGGACAGGAAAATACAAACCATTATATATGTGTGTAACAAGCGGCGAGTCTTCGCCGGCATATCCCAGACTACCCGTGTGAGCCATGTGCAAAATAAAGAATGAAAAGCGCGAAGCTTTTCACAAGGGAGAAAAGTCAGGAGCGTAGGTCGTAAATTCTCGCGAATATAACTCGCTGTGAAATATGGAGGTGGGCTACATTCTGCATATGTCACTCTATTCTCTTTCTCCTCTGCAGTTCTCTTCTTTCTCTCTGTGTGTTGATTCCGGCATCGCGCCTGGTACACACGGACGGGTACTGCGTTTTTTAACTATGATACAAGTCGAAAAAAAAAATCTGCTCGAAACTATAAAAATAACTCAAAACTGTGAAATTTATTTCGATTTCTTTTTAGTTACTCGACATGTACTCACGACTATGAACATATTTATTATCTGTAAAATCGCTTTTTAGTAGTTTATTTTATTCGTACCGATTGAGACGATCAACTCTATGCTTGAATCGTTCAAAACTATGAAAATGTTTATCGTTTTAACTAAGTATAACTAAGAAAAATACTCGTTCCAAATATCAATTGAAATTATTCTATAAATTCTATAATTTATTATAAATCGAAAAAAAAATTGCTCAAAACTGTAAAAATCTCGGTACGGTCAAATTTATTTTTCAATTTTAAATTACCGATTACCGAGCACCGATCGAGACTATTCAGTCCAAAAATTTTTTTGAATGTGCAGCAAAAAAAATCGAATAATTAAAGTATTAAATATGAAACATTATTAAAAAATATAGAAACAACGACGAATGTATGATACGGCGTATAATTTTTTTTTATCGTTATCTCCTTTTTTTCGCTTTTTTTTTACGAATCTGCTGTACGTTTAGGGGACAAAGTTACGGTGAGAAAGCTCGGCCCGGAGGTCTCACTCGCACGCTGGGGAAAGCTCCGTAAAGCACCGCACACGAGTCGAGGAAAGAGAGTGTCATGTTCCCATAGCAACTGGGGCTGACTCCGCCTCTCGGCGGCGAGTCCCTCGTTCGATATCGAGCAAGCGGACCTGCTACTCCTCTCTCACCCTTGGTCCTGACTCTGGCTCTCTCCTCCTCTCTCACCCTATCGCGACGAGCGCTATCAATGCCATCCGCATTTCTTTTTTTCCCTTCATCCTTCTCCCCTCGTGGTATCCTACTACTTCTTTGCGCATCTTTTCGAGCAAACATCTTCGAACTGCTTGGCTTCACTTCTCTCCGCACTCGCTCATTATTCTTCTGCCTCTTCGCCCTCCTTCGTCAGCCATCAGACGCGAGAACGACGAGTTGACGGTACCGTACGAGCGGCGATGCTTTTCTTGCGCATTTTCACCTAAGAGACTCAATAAGAAGCGCTTGGAAGTATTGCCGCGGCTATAGGTACGGAACAGAAGTTATTGCAGATACATCGCCGCGTCATCATAATAGTCAGAGAAGGAAGGGAGAGATACGCGACATCGCGAATTTCACAGAAAATCCTCCAACCCCAATGGCGCTTTAATTTCGTTGAGTGCAACGCACTGGTAGCGCAACGCCTCGCGCACTTCCCACTTCATCTAGAGGCTCCTTCTATGCGCTAATACTGTACCGAGGTGGGGGACTTTGCGCTTGAGGATTGCCAGAAATGCAAGAACCATTGGCAGACATTGGTGACGACTGTTCGTTGATGTACGATAGAACTCGAGTTTCCCTATCGCGTGTATTTTGTTCTATTACTATTCTGTTTTCTTGTTCTCGACAAGTTTACAACGTTTGACTTCTTTATAGAGGAATCTTCGTTTTTGCGCCGAACCTCGCTGCCGCTTTCACTTTTTTCAAATTTCTGGATTGAAAAGTTGTGCGTATACTAATATAATTATTATAAGTTTATTCTGCGTCGCAAAATGTGTAATGTATATTTTTGTAAAAGGACAATCCGATAAAAAATTTAAAAATAATTTGTATGTAGATTTAGACATATATAATAATTATGATATAGAGTACAGGGGAGAACGGGGCAAAACGGGAAATTTTCTGAGAAAAAGAGTTACGTAAAATTTTACAAAAATTGTGATAACATTCGAAAAATCATATTATTATTATCTATACTCTGTATGTACCGTATACATATATAATCAATTATATAAATAAATTATTTAAAGTTACATATCGAGCTAAAATTTGATAGATCGAGATTCATACAAATGGAAGCTTGACAAAGCATCTTCTTTTAAACTTTTTCTATGGAGAAACCAACATATTGCAGACGAACCTGCATCATCGTTGAAGATTTGTGAGCAATAGAAATGAATGAAGAATGAATATGCAACTTTTCGATTTTCCGGGTTTTCTCCATTCGAGGTAAGTGTAAAAAAATAAAAACGCGAAGACCATTTAATTTTGGCGGTCGAGGAAAACTATGTATATATGAATTCTCGCGGGTTTACAGAAACGTTGACCGCGCGGTTAACGGAAACGAACCGCTCGGGTGGAAACCACGACGGGGGCGTCAACCACCCCCGTGGCCGCCATCATTGAGATACGCTGAGGCTTGATCGTCGATCACATTATAATCGCTGAATAGGCGCGTGTTCGTTAATTTATTTTCGTTCATTACCATTATTGTCAAAAGTAACAGTTACGCTTTCGGGCCTCATAAGGAACATATGTGGCCATCGAATTAAATTTAAAATGAAAGAAAATTCATTATTAAGAACACTCTTAAGAGAGGGCTTGAGGATTTTTGTTTATTTATTTGGATTCAATAAAATGTTTTTTTCATTAGTCCGTTATTTTTTTCGAGTTTAGAAATGAACAAAAACCGTAATTTCGTGAACTCTGTCCATTGTATCGTACCCCAGTTATCTCGAATTCGCCACATTTTTTACTCCGTAGCTTAATATTCGATATGAAAACTCGCGTCACACAGAAAAAAAAAATCGCACCATTACCAGCCATAATTATGCTCTGTATCGGTTTGACCGTTTATTGCTTGCACAGTTTGAATTTCGGCGTTCATGAAGTTTAGTCATGCATAATAGATCAAAATTTATTCATCATATTAAACCTGACACAGTAAAAAAAAATCTGTTTGAAAAGGTGAATATACCAGTATTAGGACCTTCCGTGTATAAACCGTATGTTCAATTTCAAACTAACACACACTGTCATTTTCGTAGGCTATGTCTATTTTACTACAAGACTTCTGATTTTAACGCAATTTATTTCATACATTTTATGAAAAATAAAAAAAAATCGTAAAAATTACTCGTACTTTCGATTAATGTATAATGTTGCTAAATAAGAAAACAACAACAACGGCCTGCAATAATTTTTGAGTAAAATTTAAAAATATTTTTTTTTCTCGTAATAAAAATCTCCTGATAAAAATAAATAAATAATAACTGACTGGCGATTTAATTCGTCGAATAGAATTTTTTTTCTCCAAATAGTCTTGCAGCTTCGTAAAAAAAAGCCTCTATGCTCTAATCTCGAGTCTCCTCGTCCATCATTAATAAAGATGCCTTTATTCCTCTTATATTTTACAATCGAAAAAAAAAAAGTATATGAATTACTCCCGCGTACGGGGAAAGCCGATCGAGGGGTAAAGTCGCGAGGGCGTGGGGGGTGGCGGTGGTTACATACCCGATAGTTTGGCGCAGGCGTGTCCGCTATCTAACAACCCCCGCAATCCCCACCATTGACATCCCCCGTTACGTTGTGGAATACCGCGCGCCCGTACATCGGTCTTGTCGATGTATTCCGAACTCGCGCTGTTACACCAATAGAGGCCGAAGTGTTCGGGTTGGTTGCAGACAAGCGAAGCAAACTGAGAAGGGTGTAGTGGTAGTGGTAGTAGGGAGAGGGGGGAGGGGGCACACCCCGATCTATCCCTGATTCCCCTCTGACTCTTCGTCGCCCTAAAACCCATACAGTTTCTCCCTCGTTCCATGGAAGATCTCGTCGCTCGCGGGGAAACTCGTGGCTACCAACCGATCCTCCTTCCTCTCTCTCCTCTTCCTCTTTCTCCCCCTCCCACTCACGAATCGTCCACCCACGCCAACGAAAAACGCACCTCCCGTTTAGTTATTTTCTCTCTATCTATATATTCCCTATCCGTATCTCGCTCACGCGGCATAGTCGTAACACTACCGTGAGCCATCCCGACCTGCTCTCTCGTTGCTTCCGGATCCGAGCCGGAGAGTACCATAGCCGAGAAGCAAGCCCCGCAGATCCATAGTCGTACGCGGTGTTATTTCCTCTAATGAAATCGCGCGCACCTACTATTCCATCGGTTATCCGTGGAGTTATTTTATCGTCGCGATAATTCAACACGGAAAAACATAACAAAAAATTTAAAAATAAATAATAATAACAATAACAACAAAACTACCGAAAATACAGTGTTTTGTAAAGATACCTAATAATGACACAAAAATCAGTATGCAATGTCAACTTATTTGGGATTATAAATAATCGTTATTAATAAAATAAAAATCGTTCCTCGAATTCGCAAAGTTGATCGAAAGAATAAGGAATGAAGAAATAAGAAATTGTCGATTGTGCAGAAGCTAGAGAAGAATATAAGCGACCGCGAAGTCTCTCTCGCGCGCCGGACAAACGGGTGTTCCTGCCGCGTTTCCGATGATGCTCAGCGAGGAATTCGCGCGTCTCCGAGAGTTTCTTACACGCGGCAAGGGAGAGCCTTGATTCGTTCGACGGTATCCCGAAACGCCATTCTGGCGAGACTTGGATGATCGAAAGGACACCGGTGTGCGTGGCGTTATTACGCGTGTGTGTATCGTACCGATCCTCAAAAGGAGTTGCCGCCCGGTGCTATAAAACGTTGACGAAAAGTTCGAGAGTCGCGTTCCCGAAGTGGAGAAAGAGCTCTCCTCTTTCCCTCACCCCCTACCGGTCCCGCGATTATGCTGACGCTGGCGGTAGCGTGATACGACGACGGAGATCTCTCCTTCGGGGACGGTGAAACTTTTTCCTCGCGCCCCTATGCCCCCCGATCGTTGGGGTTCGAGGGATTTACATTGGTCCAGGACTCGCGGTCGTTGGAACGAATTTACATTGTCACGCGTGTAAAAAACTTCATCGATCTGCGAACGGCCGGGAATCGGATGTCGGGGGACCGGCTGGCTCGATGAAAACAAGGCCTCCTTGAGGGCTCGAAAGGATTTCGATTTTTCGATCCTTCGCTTTCGGCTCGTCTCGAGTCAGAGTCGTGTCGTCGGTGATATCGTCCAAACTTCGCTCGTTTCTCGTCGACGTAACGTTGCAAAGTCGCGCGCGTAGTGGTCATCTTTGAAAAAACATATATATATATTCTGATAATTTTTTTTCGATGAGATAAGGCAATAAGAGTTTTGAAAAAAAAAAAGCCCGAGTCGATCGAAGAAGACGAGAAGTGTGAAACAATATCGTTACAAGGTCCTTGGGGCCATCCGAGAATTGAGGGTCATCGTCGATCACATCCCACAGCTGGACTCTCGTGAGAGATCATCTCTTCGTCGAATAAGCCGGTTCGTGCTCTGCTTAGACCGCCTTTTTTTTTCATTCGCGACACATAGCCAAGGTTATGGTCGAGATAAAGCCAACGACGGCGAGCAAGAAGTCTCTGATAAGCACCAAAACGCGCGCCAAGTCGTTCAACACTCGAGTTCTCGCGATACACGCTTAAGCTCTCTCACTCGCTACGAGAGCTACCGAGGGACAGAAAAAAAAACAACAAAATTTTCACGAACATTATAATTCACCGATGTTATTAATTTAGAAAAAAAAATTGTAAAAATAAAACCAACGATGGCAACTTGGATATCAGCGTCGCCGAAGAAGTACGGAAAGTGCGCGAGTTGAGAAAAAAAACACACACAATTTGCGTTATGCTGTCGATCGTGAAATCCGTAGTTGGGCTGAGCTCGTCGCGTGAAACTCGTTCTCACGTATTCCGGCGTTATTTCAAGTATCACGAGCCACCGACAACGAAAAAAAACGTATCGACAGTCCGTTGTCCGGCATTGGCGAGCCTTAACGATATTCAACGACAAAAGCGCTTCGATACCTTTCACCTTTATCTCGGTGCTTGCCGGTGCAACCGTTTCGGGTAGTTTTCGCGAGTTGAGAGGACAATGTGTAAGCTTCACAAAGCCCCGTGATAAAAAAAATATATATACATATAAAAACTCGACAAAGGCAGAAGAAACTAAGAGTGACGAGCAAAAAAAAAACTCCCCAATGAACCGAAAGTGAAGGCAACAGTGAGATACTTCACGCGCGCACGGAACTTCGAGTGTTTGTAGTATTTACAAGCAACTTACAACTATAAATACCACAAAGCAATTTTACGAAAATTTCGTAGCCGTCGAATGTGATTAAAACTACAAGATCGTTACGTCGTTCGGTGCGCCGTGTTTCAACATTACGGGTGTGAATCGTGAGCGGTTTTTAGTTTGTTTGTTTGTTTTTTTTTTTTTTTTTTTTTCAATAATCCGTGAAGGTTTTTTTGTAAAAATAATAGAAATATAGGATAAATACAGTTAAAAAAAAATAACAACAAAAAGAGAGTAACCGTTATACTGGAGCTGTATTTGCCGTACGCTCCACTGCCGGGAGGCGGTGGAATCCTCCCGGCGGTGTCATCCGGCGGTGGTGGATGTCGTCCCGTGCTACTCGGCGGTGTAGATTTATCCATGTCCGCCGCTGTGCATTCCGTACCACCTAACGGACCAACGGGACTCAATTCTTTGCATCTCGCTGCGGCTGCAGCGGCGGCGGCGGCGGCAGCGGCAAGTGGCACCGGAAGTTCGGGTGGTAGCAGCGGTACCGGCGAGGCTGGCTCCCTTCTTGTACCGACGAGAGGACATCCGTCGAGCATTGCCGGTCTCGCTGGTTCAGGAAATTTGCCAACGAGTCATCATCATCACGATCCCAGCGATCTCGCCGACGGTCCACCGAATCCCGACGTTCTACTGGCGCTTCTTGCGAGAAACAAAAATCTCGAAGGTTAGTTTCGTTGCTTTGCAGATGCATCTTTGCGCGTACGTTAATTTCTGTATCAGGTAAAAGTAAATTCTTTTTTTTTTGCGCGAAGATTGAAATCAATGTCGAGTTTATTGACGCTCCGTATGTAGGCCAGTCGCAATGATCCCAACAGATATACAGATGTTATCCTAAACCTCCAATTCGTTTGTTTCGACTCGAGTGCTTGTTCTATAGTAACATTGGATCAACCTTTCTCGTCTCTTCTCTCCTCCCGTCCCACCACCCGTATCACTTCGATAACGCACAATACACACAAATGAATTCATTTGGAAATTCCGAATACGAGGCCCAGACACTCTTCTCGTGTCTCTCGCGATTATATATGATATTTGATAAGGATACATCGAATTTATCAGTGCTATCGTCATGCGCGCTCGTAATACTTTTCCTATACAAACATCGCGAGCTTAGTATTTCGATACCTTGGTAAAAAAAAAAAAATTTTGTCGCGAAGTGTAAAAATAATTTTTTTTAAATACGCAAATTTTCACGTCGTTTCGTTCAAAAACCCCTTGCATGAGTGTAGTCATTCGACCGATTATATGCATTGTTATAGAAAAAGGTTTGTAAACGATGAAGATAGAAAATAAAGGAGTGGCCGGCAAATTTAAATGATTTTATTTTTCATGATACATTTTTGTTTGACGATTGTTTTGATGATGGGTTACTCGTGAAAACCTTTTTAACCCGATAAAAAACAAGTAAATGATTTAAAAAAAAAACAAACACTTGATATTTCTTGTCTTTACGCGCGATAACTCTTCATAAATTTCAAGAGTTATCATACGAACAGACATTTTTTATAATATTACATAATCCGTCAAAAAATCGAACTGCATATATTTCACCGCAATTTGAAAGTACCAAGGAGTATTGACCACGCAATATAAGCGGTAAACTTCAATTTCATTGCTCAAAGCGTTTCAAGTAATAACGGTTTAAAATTTTCCTAGGCTGATACATATACAAACACACACACACACAAACGTCCGATCATTTTTAAGTGCTATCTGCCCGCCGGGCAAAAGACGGGAGCTGTGCGTTTCACCGTGAACATGTGACTATGCGTTTTTTCTTACTATCCGATGTTCTCCGAAATTACTAAAAATATCTTAATAAAATTTAGCACACCGTTACTTTATACAGCGATCTTTGTCTTTTTTTCGGCTTTATTGTGATTAAGTGCGAGTCGACAGAGATAAAACGGTTAAAAAAAAAGGGCGGTTAATAACAATGTGTTTCGATAATATATCGAAATTTCGTCGATATATGCCGCTATTGTTTTTTCATTCATTTCACGACAGAAGGATATAACTATAACCGATCTCACATGACGAAATCGTCGCCATTGGTGCGACTCTCATTCTAAAAAGGATGAAATAAAAATAATTTAACGAAAATTTTAAGAATTCTGACGGAAAAAAGAGTGTAATAAATAAACTGCATCAACAAAAAAGAGTGAAATAACAAATAACTGTTCGCATATTATTGTCGGGAGATTTTTTTGTCGTTGAGTGTCGAAATTTAATACAGTTAATTTATTACTCTCTTTTTTCAGTCGGGAGTTTTTAAAATTTTGTACCCATCTTTTTTTCTACATACCATTCTTTTAGAACCGTTTCGAAACATATTGAACACATTTGTTTTTAATCAAATATTTTTTTTAAAACAAAATACAGCATCATCTACGAAAAATTAAAATGATAAAATTACAGTCGACAAGGTCAGTGACACTTGTAATATTTTTTAATCCGATGCATCTATAGAGAGCATATGTGTACTACGAGAAAAGCGCGCGCGGCGTTGGCGTCGAAGAACTCCCGTGACTTATTCATCGTTTCAATCTCGGTGAGTGGAGCAAGGTCGAGAGGATCCTTAATTATGCACACGAGAACGGTAGACGTGATAGTCGAGTCTTCTAATCGAATTAATAAACTACACCGTGGAGTCGCGAATTATCGAATGAATATTTACTGGAACGAACGTGGGAGGGATGGGAAGACGTAAAATCCTGAATAATGCCTCGTAGTAGCACCGCTACCCCGGAAATCTCTATTGGAATTCTCGATTCTCGACCCACTCACCGTTACTCCGCGTCTCACCTTGTTCGTTACTTCACTGCGTACCTCTTTCGAAAACGCGCGTTTAATCGTTCATAAATAGTATTTTAGGACCACTAAATAATGTTCTCAGTACTAAAGTTTCGCAACGCTGCCATTCAGAAGATATGTAGGTACAATTTATACCTCTATACAATAGATAATTGTCGTGTGGAGTTCGTTGTAATAAAAAAAAAAGAAATGAAGAAAAGCGCGCTGCAGCCAATGCCATTGACATGATCGCAGCCTTATCAATGCACATTAAATGATTGCGATGAAATTCGAGCTCAACGAGCACAAATTTTACGATCGCGGCTGATTGACGACCCGATTTATGAGAGTAGATCGGCAAGTACTGTAAATCGTTATCGACAAGTTGGGTAAAACGTACTACATACACAATTTTAGTTTACAGAAAAGAACGGGGCAAAACGGATTATTATTTTTTTTAATGTCTCAAGCCATATTTCTCCAAATAAGAAACCTTGTTTTGTCTTAACCACATGAATTGTCTCCGCTTTACAAAAGTGTCTCATCTATATATATAAATGGAAGTCCCCTAAAACGTATGTATGTCTGTATGTGCAGACCCTCCTCAGAATCAAAAGAGCGTATGTCCTCAGGCCCTCAGAATCGGAAAGGCTAACTTCGCACTGTTGCTACCTTCAGACCATTGCCAAATTCACACTGTTGCTAACTTCAAACTGTTGTCAACTTCGCATCGCTGCTTAGCAACGGTTTCCATAGCAACCGTCGCCACAGCAACCGTCGACATAGCAACCGTCGCCAAAGCAAACGCCGCCATAGCAATCCTCGTAATAGCAAAACATAATTAGATAATTTCGGGCCGCTCTAAAGCAGGGAAAAAATATTTTACGTCCCTCTAAGGAAACTAAAATCTAACTCTGTAAAGGGAAGAGTTCCCCTTAGAGGGAAAGGGGGGGGGGGGGGGGAAGGGTCCTCTTAGAGAGACTTAGAATTATTTCCATTTAGAGAGGCTTACTTTTTTTCTTTTCTTTAGAAAGACTTACAATATATTTTCGCTTCCCACAGCAGTGAGACCTTTTTAGAATATAAGCACAGTTGTCTATGAAAAAATGGAACAGCGAGCGCGCGTAGCGCGTGAGCCCGGGGAACCTTTAGTCGCTTTATAAATGGTTAAGGTAAAGGGAAAAATAAAATAAAACGCGTATACATCTTGAGAAATTTTTACAATTTTTTGGACCGGTCCATTTTATTTCCCCTCGCGTACGTACATCAATTCAAACTATTATTACATCGTCGAGTTACGGCGATTTTTCTGTTAGGTAGAAACAAAACATATAGAAGAAAATGGGATAAAATGGGCCTTAATAAAAAAAATTTTGCGCGAGACCTGTGTGTCTCTTAAAAAAAATCTCTCCCATTGTCTCTACAAAAAAAAAAGTCGACTATAAAAAAATTGCCCGGCTCTTAGTAAAGGGTATAAAAAAAAAAAAAATAAAGCGGGTATATTCTTCAAAAAAAATTTCCAATTTTTCATAGTGGTCCGTTTTATTAACCCTCACGTATGTTCATAAATTAATTTACTATATCATCGAGCCACAGTGACATTTCTGCCAGATAGAAATAATGGGCAAAACGGTTCATTATAAAAAAGTTTTTGGGCGACATGTCTGTTCAAAAAAATCTCTCGATTTTTGTTAAAGAGAAAAAAAAACTTGTCTCAGCTTCCATAAAAACAAAACAAATAACGAAAGTAAAGCGGGTATATCCCTCATGAATTTTTTCCAATTTTTTATAGTGTTCCGTTTCACGCCCCTTCACGTATATGCACCAATTTAAGCTACTATTACATCGTCGAGCCATGGTGATTTCTCCGCTAGGTAGAAATAGCTTACTCCCTTCGCATTAGTCGAAGGTGGCTTCGAAAAATGTAGAGCCAGAGGGATTGCCGGTAAGGGAAGCGATAAAAAAAACCGCGGGGATAGTCTCGTAGCCGGCATTACCCCGTCGACGACGATGGGGATGTTGGCTCGGACTTGTCAAGCAGCTCGGATATTTTAATAAGGTAAGTGCTGCAAGGCCGTACACATCACGCGGCTTGCTCGACCGCGCGTTCGTGTATAGCCCCGGCTCGTTGGCCTGGTTTAATCATGTAATGTGTTCGGTGGGCCTGGCCTGTGTATAGCGACGTTTCGGGGGGAAGGGGGAGGGAAGCGGCCTGATGTTCTCGCGGTCTTCGTCATCCTTGTAGCCGCAATCGATACGATATTGCTCTACTGTCTCGCTTAGAACGTATATAGACTATAAAAGCTTTACCGGCGTTTGGGTGCGGTATAGCGGATGCGTTTGTGCCAAACTAAAACGTCGAAACAGCAATTTTACACGCTATTATGGTAATCCAGCGTGGGACGCAAATTACGACGGCACGAGGAAGACAGCCGATTTCATAACCGGCTAGTTAAACTTTGAGGGAAACGTCCATCCTCCGTTCTCCTCGTTATGACCCATCGTCTAAGAGTCAAATGTTGAGATTTCATCATTACCGAAATGATCCGTCATTTTTTTTTAATATCGAAACCGAGAAAAAACACGGGCGAGTAGATTTTAAGGCTAAATTTTCATTTTAATTATTCAATTAATAAGTTATTTTCAGAAATATGAATTTTTCTTCGGTAATTCATTACTGAATTCTCTTTTATGTTTCGTGTAATGTTGACGCTAAAAAATTAAACGAATAAAAAAAATATACTGAATAAAGTTCTAATTTGTTTTAATAATTTTTCAAACAATCGAATCCGTAATATTCTCTTATTCGTACCAATCTTCCGTCCATTTTATTTCTCGGCGTCGTTATTGAAAAGAGAAGAAAAAAAACCGTTACATTGTTTCGGGGAGTCATAGCGAAGAAAACGAAGTATGGTTTCTTCAAAGTTTAACGAAATAATTATTATTACTAATAATAACATATTATTGAATATTATTATATTATAATATATGTTTTATATAATTAACTATTTTTTTCTCACAATAAATTTTATTTCATCAATGTTTAACATGATCCGTTAGTTCTTCACGGATTTCTCTTACGCGCTCCAGTGAATTATACCTGTTGGCCACAAGTATGCGGTACAAAGTACGACACGGAAAGGGAGAAGGGATGTTGGGGCACGCGACCAAAGCATTTCCAGCCCGTCGCGCCGCTAATGCTGTCTCTCTTTCTCTATGCGTATCGAATAACAAGAGAGAAGTGCACTCCCTGCACGCACCACTCGCCCTCGGCCATTATCGTATTATCGTTACTATATGTATACTTTGTTTTCCTACCGTGTGAAGGTTCAAGAGAAGCAAAAGTTTGCCTCATGATCTCCTTAGCCCTCTCGAGACTCCCGTAAGCTTTTGATCGATGAGCAGTTTTTTTCATTTAAAATTTTTTTATATTATATTTTCCTCTCGTTTACAAAGCCATGGATATTCGTGCGATCGGGAAAAAATACTCAATATTTCGTCTCGTCCAATGGAAATATTTTTAAAAATGATAATAATTAATATCGGTTTATCCGAACATCGATAATCGTGTCGAGTCTAGTAAATATATGATTCATCGATAGAACGATACCTAAAAAAAAAATATTGC
This sequence comes from Buathra laborator, assembly GCA_934046635.1. Classification (NCBI taxonomy): domain Eukaryota; kingdom Metazoa; phylum Arthropoda; class Insecta; order Hymenoptera; family Ichneumonidae; genus Buathra; species Buathra laborator. The sequence goes on from OW203896.1 coordinate 1,932,015, forward strand.
CGTCAATAGACGCGATGATTCGAGAGAACGTTGCCAAAGTCTTTGCAGTCGCTCGAACTGCGAGTTCAGGGTGAGCCGGATCGGTCAAAAGCCGCAGTCCGATAAAACGATCAGTCAACCTCGCGCCGCCGCTTGCTTCGTGACTAAAGTTTATTGCATGTGAAAAAAAAATTGATGTAATCATTGGCCCTGACTCCGTGAAGACCGTAAACGAGCTCCGCAAACAGAGCACAAATCATGAAATTCCTTCCCTCGCCCACGAAGAGTTCGACAAATAATCGAATCTACTTGCAAGATCTCCGCCTGACCTCGAGGAAAGTCCATCGACGTTTAAAAGTTGTTATTAAGCTCTCGTCCGATATGGAAATATCGTCGTTCCACTCGACCTCAAACTCTCGTGACACAATCGATACAACAGTAGGAAAATATATATATACAAAAAGCAACATAGGTTTCGTGTTACAGTTGCGAGAGAGGGTCGCGTAATCGGAAACGTTGACGAAGAAAGCGTGCGAGTTTTGTTGAACAGTTTAGTAAAGCTACTAGTTGGCAGAGTAGAGTTGGAATAGACCGCGTGGGAAACTGTACCTTCGCTTAGAATACCAGGGGATAAACAGTCTTCCTTCTGGGCTCTTTTATGCTCTACTAGTTTCCAAGCTTCATCGGATCTCGTTTTGTCGGGGTTTGGACAGACCGAGGAGAGGCGTATCCGTGGTTCACCATGGAAACCCGGTGTTCACTTTGATGCCACGTGACTGAACCGCCTAGTCGAGTGTCTTTAGTGTTTGCGCAACATAATTATTATAGCTTTGTATGTATATATGTAAACACACTCGGTTAATCAGTATCTACACTTGAATATAGCTGATACTCTGTCGTATAGCAGTCTAGGCTCTCAGCTACACAACCGGCAATCAACGCTCATACTTCACCCTGCTGAAACGATTCAAACGCAATCAACATCTTTGTTCGGAGATGAGAAGCTATGCCAATTGGGGATTAAGTACCTCTTGATTGAGACAATGATTCCTTTATCTTTTTCTCTTCAAAAATCTTAACCTGTTTTTGATAAGATCTCGAAGAATGCTTTGCAAATCGATGGAAACAACAGTATTGGAAAATAAAAAATGTATATTCTTGGCTACGCGAATTTCCATAATCGACGAATAAAAAGTAGTTAGTACAACTGCGTGTAATCACGAAAGATGTATCTGAATTAAAAGTTTTTTAGTAAAGACATTGCATCAGCAGTGAAGCGCATCGTGAAGGTAGTTTTCGTAGCCAATAATAGGGATCATCCATTTCGATGCTACTAAGATAGGACCAACCGAATTCGAACCGAACATAACCTGTAAGAGCACCGGCGAAGCGAGTGCGTTGTTGATAGTTTCATTAGAAATTCAATGGACATTTCATAATGAATTTTGGCAATAAAAATTCTTTTTAAACATCTTTTTTTAAATAGTTAAAGTGAAACACAAGCCCTCTAAAAGGCCGTCACACTTTTTAAGAACATTTTGCATTTTTTACTTGATTTCGGAAAGAGCCGTAACATTTTTCGAGGACATTTTGCATTTCTTGTGCCCAAAATCCCGGACATTTTGCATTGAAGAGTATCGCTGAAGACGTTTTCGCATTAAAAAATTTGTAGTCTTTTTAGGCTATTCATAGAAAAAATAATAATTTTTACAATTACAGCACAATTGCAATTCTATCCGAAAGAAGTAGTTTCCTTGGGATTAATTTTTGTAACAGAATACAAAACCATCTCAAACGAATGACTGCAAAGACAGAATCTTGGAAAAATGGTTGTCCCATAACGCACACTGGAACTATGCATTTCCATCTAATTCATTTTTTATAATCCAACATTTTTAAAAAGTAAATAGAAAGCTTATTTCCGGCGCGTGGTAACTTTTGTACCTAAAACTGATGGAACAATTATTCTGCACTTGACTGTAGATGAAGTGGAAATTCTTAATCCTTGAGACGCGTACAGGTTGAAAGCATTTGTGTGACTCTTATATTATTGTGGAACGAGACGATATTGTCCGGAACACTCAAAATATAACTTAAGGTTTTACAGCGTGGCGAATCCTTGATCTCGCTTTTTAACGAAAACCATTATTTCTTGGAGAAAATTGACGCCTTTTTTTCGTGTCTTACGGTCTCTTGAAACACAAATGATTCTACGAAAAAGATGTCAATGATCATTTATTATTAATCAAAAAAGGTACTTATAAATAATGAATCATTGAAAATTGGTATTTTTATCATAAAAGCAGAAGTATGTAAAGAAGTTAGATCGCGTATAGTCGGACTTCGACTAGTTCATAAAATTGCCAGTTGGTCATACATGCTTTAAATTTAACAATAGTTCAATAGCAGAGGCTTGTAACATTTGCCTTTCAAGCCGTTTTAATGTCGTCAACGATTATTCCTACCGTCAGGTACTTGACTATTCGAGTACCGAACGATGCGGGTAATTTGTCCTCCTTATCATTTCAAACTGATCCGAAGTACCAATGGAGGATCAGCCGCGAATTGTTATTATTCAAAGCATTTATCCCCAATCATCACTCTAGAAGACTTCGCAGAAGCCTTAAATCTCGTTGCTCCATCATTACTTTTAGAGAACCTTTCCTGCAAGTCGAAACATCAGGTTTCCTATTGTACATTCAGAATCCTGCTGCTGTTGCCTCCTCCATCAAAAAGTAATGTTTTACACGCGTATAATACTCGTCCGGGATCGGTGGATAGTGAAACAAAATTTGGACTCGGCGAGATCTCGAGAGCACGCGACCTGCTGGGCCACACGCTTGTGTGGCACGAGTCAGCGGTCGTTTGGCTGCATGCGCTTTGCTGCTTCGAAGTTTTGTAACACACGGCAGCACATGGTGCAAGCCGTGTGTGTCGTATCCGAGACCCCATAGGCTTTTCGAGCACCAGTTGTCCTCGCCCGCTTATACGACACGTGACCCGACACGCGACCACTGATGAGTGGATTGTTCATTCCACTGTTTCCCCAATCTTTCACCTAACGGCAAGTACCACAGGCACCAAAATCCACACGACTCGTCAACCGGCCGTCTCGCCCACAATTTTTCATCTTTAACTTCCCTTCTGTAGGAGAGGTTTGGTTTTTTTACATGCTATTTCCATTTATTTATGCTTGAACGAATCTCGCACATCAAATAACGGATATAGATTGTTAATAGAGATGGTCAGGACCGCGGTTCGTTGGTTTAACCGCCCTTTAGCTTTTATTTTTATGGCTACACCGCTAACGAAGCCACGGAACCCGATAACTTTTGCGTTCCCCGTTGAAGCAGAAGAGAAAATCTATTAAGATCATAACTCCGGGTCGCCCATCCCTTTTCCCTGGAATCCTTCTCTCTCGTAACTTTCGCACTCCGGCCTTTGTGATATCTCGCTCGACATGGAAACTATTCGAGCACTCGGTCATTTGTCTCATTCGCTTCTCTCGCTCGTTCTATCTATCCTCCATTCGATATTTCATACAGGGTGAGGAACACCGTGGCCAGCCACAAATTTCACGTTGGCTTGCGTAAAACCGCTTGTTCGATTGCAGAGTTACCACCTTTGGTCATAGACTGATTACATACGTTCTTCTATTCCTTGTTGCAAACTTCGTTCTCTCATGTGAACCATACGCATGCTATTAATCCTCGATTTGTCTATCCTCGCCTTTGAAGCATACATTTATCGCGTGGAATATATTTTTGAAGTAAACCTTGTTTAGGGACCTTTTGCATTTCCAAGGTAGAGTAAGGCGGGCTACTCGTACAACGGTGACGCGTAGCGCGTAGAGGAAGTAATATTATTCGCATCGCGTTACTTGTTTCGGGTTACACAGATTTTACCGCGTGATTTTGACTGTCACGGTATTGAAGTAAAACTTCTTTAAGGACGTTTTACACTTTCAGGATAGAGTAAGTCGCGTAAGTAACGTTATTGAAGTGAACATTCTTTAGCCAGATTTCGCATTTTCACAGTACGGTAACTCTGTGTATTACGCGGGGGGTTAAGAAACATTCATAATTTTTAACATTGAAATAGACGACCCACTGATGTCACTACACTTCAAAGGTTAACAAAACACTATCGACGATTGTTTAAATATGTGTTCAAAAGATTTAATTAACTCTCGATTCATTAACCCTTTGAAACATACATTTATCGTGTAAAAACTGATCTTTGTTTGCATTTCGTTTTTCTGGTACGGGGGTAACAAAATCTTGATAATCTTTTTTTTTTTTTTGTCATTTATTTAGGGACTTTAATATGTGTTAATTTTCGAGAGTTAAAATAAACATTCGAAATTCGTAAACATTAAAATAGGCGACCCATTATATATCTTTTCGTATAATATAGTCACTCTCAATTGTTAACCCTTTGAAGCGTGTGCTTAAAATAAAGTGTAAAGTACAAAATAAATATATCATTAATCGTGTAAACAATGAAATTTTATTTGCACTTTGATTCGCAACATCCGCTACACATGCCAAAAAAATGCATAAATAAGAATTTTGGTGTTGGGCGTCAAAGAATATTTAGGAATTACGAAACAAAGTAAAATGCATGATAAACCTATAGCACTATCGACGTTTACGATTGCAATTATGTTGGTCAGCTTTGATTTAACGGTATATGAATGGAAAGCCTTTCGTCTCGAAATAAAGATTACATAGGTATTAAGCATCGAGGCTATTGAACGAACGGGGATAAAGGAAACCGCCCATACTTTTAACGCCGTCCGACTCGACGTTCGGGAGTGAATTGTCAATGTCGTGCATTCAGTGGAAATAGGGGCTGGAAACCCGTCAGCATAACCGTAGCGAATCGGTGGTTGACGAGCGGGTAGTTTTATTTTTCTTCAACGATAAAGAGTCGCCTGGTACAATTCTTCTGACGAGGCGTTTACGTCAGCACAGCCCGCGTGCGAAACAAAACTGAAGGGGCAAACTGATTCAAGTACTTCGTGCTAAGCATAAATGTTTTTCGGAAGAACTCATCTCCACTAATTGTTATTTCAACGATATTAATTCTTTTGGGCAGGTAAATCTAACATGATGAAACAGGTTGTTACGTTTCTATTTCATAACGGGAGCTCTACAAGGAACCTCACTAAAAGATCGACCCTTTAAATAACCTTGATTAATAGAATTTTACTGGCTTCTGGCTTCGTAGCATATCAAGGTATTACCAAATTGTATTGTGAGATATATAACGAATAATCTCATCGACGGTAAATTTTCTGCTTCTGCATTTATATTTTTGTTGAGAGATCAATGATTTGTCAGATAATAGAAGGTCAGGACATTAATAAAAGAAAGAAAAAAGGCATCATATTAAAAAATATCCTAGTCCAGCCTCGTCACTATTCTCCCGGGATAACCCTACACTGTTAAAAAAAATTGCGGGTTTTTATACGCAAACGGGTACACGAAATTTACAGTATAATGCCGATGAAAAGAAATATACTTTTGTATGTACGATAAAATTAAAGTAAATTATCGACTACAGTTTTTAATATACTATACATTAATTTTCCATCATAATTGTACATTGAATTTAATGTACCAGTTTATGCATTAAAACTTCTTCCAGTATCGGAGCATTCAATTTTCAGCAATTTTTTCTGTTTACGGTGTGGATTGTCATACGTATTTGTAATGCCTTAGACCGTCACGCATGGTTTGTCACGATTAAAGACAAATTGAAACTTCAGAATCTACCCAACAATAATAACTTATAGCTCCACCACAAAAATTATGTTTTCAAATGTAATGTAAGTTATAAAAAAAGGTGTTACGAAAAATGAGTGAAAAGTACGGTTTACGGTTTAAAAGTCCACCAGACTGCAGTGTGACGTCCTACTTTAAATCCATCTTAAACATGTTTGTAAATTTACAAGTTTATGTTACAATTATTGATGAAATTTATAATACAGTTATTGAGAACTGCCCGGTCAGACGAAAAATCACGTCAAAAGTACCAAATTTATCTCAACTACGATCCATAGTGAATTTATCTTTTTTTATTTCACTCGGTGCGAAAAAGGCAGTTATGCGCAACACTCACCTTCGGCTCGTGAAGCAAATTTTTCGCACTTGTATCGTAATGTACTATTTTTGTATGAAGACCTTCTCGTATTTCTTTATCTAACGTTATAAATTCGCACTGACAGGTGAATATTTTATATGTTGAAACAGGTGTTCCAACGCTACCAATCCCTCATTTTTTTTTTTCATCGCCGATACCCAAAAGAATCCTCCATTGAACGGTCGTAAATTTCGCCGCAGTGAACAATAAAGAATTTCTCAGGCTTCCGGCTCTTGTAATATCAAAGTCCAAGCTCAGTCGCTCTATAGAACGTCATAATCTCATCAGTGAAAAAAAAAAAAGATGACGGCGAAAAGCACCCGCGTCGAATCTCCTCGTCAATGCCTGGAGTTTCAGATTCTCTCTTCGTCTCCCGTGTACACAATTCGCGTGTCCGGAAATCTCTATAATGGAAAAACATATCGTCCCCTAATAGCCCCTCATTGGCATCCTTTCCATAATATGTGGACTCTATGCGTACGATAGGGATCGTGACGGGTCCTTCGGCAATGATGAAGCGAACGAGATAGACGAGCGAAGCCGGAGCCGAAGTCACCCTTGTTTTCATTTCAATTTGGACCCCTCGGGTTGGTGGTGAGAGGGAGAGACTCGAAACAGCGAGAGCGGTGAGCGGTGATCGGTGAACCCCTACGGTGAACGTAACCAGCGACTGTATAACGCGCCTATCCCGTCCGGGGTACCAGATGGCCAACGAAGTCGACGAATGCCCGAAGTTTTCGTCTTGTTTCTCGGCGTAGTAGTATCCACCACGTGTGAGCTTTACTGGTGCGCCACATAGGATCACATCTCCCTGTATTATCGAGAATGTCAATGTTTGCTCGGGTCTCATACACCGCGGTTCCCTAACATCCTTAACGAATCAGTTTATTCTTCGGGTTTACCCCGCGTTACCGAGTTAGCAGCAAGGATATCCGCTTGCATTTCGAAAAGGCCTAAACCCCTGCGGTTAACGTTTCTACTTATTTGACGATCGAACGCTTGCGAACTAAATGGCCAATCGAGGTGACTTAAATTAATTACTGGCAGATCGTTTAAAAAAAAAAACAATTAAAAGCAAATTTTGTATATTTTTTTAATAAAAAAAATTTGTATTATAATTACAGAGATTTGAGCATTGGGTCGGATTTTTTAGAGTATTTTTTGTATGAAGTTACCGATAAGTTGATAAATTCTAACACGATTTACGAGTAAAAAGAATACTTTTTAAGAGACCGAGAAGAAATTCAGGGAGGCGCCTAAAGCAGGTTCAATTTAATATTTCATATGCCCCCTCAGGTCCGACGTCGGGACGCAGAGACAAACGACAAATAATATCTGCCGGCCCCCCGCAGGCACGTCCAGTGGGGTATGAGTGTTTAAATTTTCGACGAGTCAAATAATAAGATCAAACAGACTTCTTCTGGTGAAAGGCAGAGCAAACAAAACTTGTATGTATTATATAGATACGCGTAGCGTATAGAGGAGAGTGGGAGTTTATGCTGTTCTTCGTGCGACCGATAGTACATGTGATATCCATGGCGCATTGCGGTTCACTTTCCCAAGGGTTTGTGCAATGTTCGCGTCTTCGTCTTTTGCTGTATATCCTCCACCCCTGTCGTATTACATTTGTACCGTAAACTCGAAAATTCTATCACACGAATGCGAAGCGAATTTTTCAGGAGAATTCGTCTAGAAAAAAAAAGCTTTTGACAAAAGCGTTATATTCTTGGAATGAGAAATATTATATTTATTTGAAGAATTGTTTATTTATCTAAGCATGTTATTTGTCTTTTGCTTGTTACAAACTGTTTTTTGTCTGTGAGTTGTAACTTTAAAAATGTTTTTTGTATGAATAAAGGAAATTGTCGAAGCTTCACCCATCGTAAATTCAATGACATTCTTTTCGTTTCTATATAAAGTAGGAACTCTTTAATTCATGTTCAATTCCGTTCACGCAAGTTTCTCTTTTGAAATGTGTACAACCAATTTTTAAAGCTTTGCTATCTGATTGACTTGACTGTACCGCAAAGACGATCTGAATTTCTTTTACTCAAAAAGCTTTTACTAGTAGACAGCATCATCTGTAATTTGTTGGTTTCCTCAGCCCACGAATTCATAAGCAAAAAGAATTCATGACGAAGCAATACGAACATTTCAATCATCAGTGTTGTATCTTGTGACCGTAAATTACAGAGACTCAAAAAATCCGTATTAAGTTCTCACTGAGCGTCGGTTTTTTAATTCATCAATCTTTCCTCCATATGAAGTTCGTTCCATCAGATTTTAATTTAATAAATCGACGTTCACTGAATCTGAAGTTCCTTCATTAATTTTTCATTAAATTAATCAATCTAAAATTAAACGAATACATCGATTATTGCCAAAATTAAAGTCAAAATGATGAAATATGATGGGAGCAATATTTCTTCACTTAATTTCGACGGATAATATTGAAAAAAGTGGCAAACCCTGCGAGAAAAAAAATTTTTTTAAAAAAATGAAATATTTAGAACTTCTAAATTTGTGTGCTAATTCTCTCCAAATTTAATACCACTAGCACCGAGCGCCCGCTTCGCGTGCGTACCGTTATCTCTTTATTTAATTTTTTTTTCCACTCGACTTTATTTACTTGAACTGTCAAAGCTTATCAAACAACTATCAACTATCAAAATGCAACATAACTGAAGTTGCTTGTCCAACAGCATTAGCTTCAGCCCCTTCCGTCAGCCAATCAGGCAACGAATAAAGCGACAACAATACCTGTATCGAAATTTCGATATATTTTAGCCACGGATTTTTTGAAGAGGGAATAAATTTTGGTATTTCCTTGCCGTATATCTGCAAAGGTTCAGATTTATTGCTTAAAATGTGCGCGAACGGCAATCCACAAAATAGGTTTCGTCCGATTATGGTCCAAGTTGGCCGATAATCTAATGAAACGGCAAACTTGCAGCTAATGAACTCTCGTTTATTACCCTTTTTCCAAACTCCTGAGTCAAGGGCGACGGTGAGTTTGTTCCTAGTCTAAGCCCAGCGGAATCGCGCGTAAGATAATATATCCTAACGTCAAACAGCCGGATACTACGGAAGCCATAACGTTCGTGAATGATGGGGGTTTGTTCGTGCGCGAGGAGGCAATATCGCTCGGGCGCGGAGGGCTCATCGTGTGTTCGCCCGGGCGCCACAGCCGTAACCGAGTGATTCACCGAAAAATATCGCGGCAGATGCGCGATCGTGAAGATAGCTGGGTTTGGCGTTTAACTTTCTCGGGTGTGTTGTAGAAAATCAACCGGAGCAGTTCTATTGTTCATCGTATACAGACGCTTATCTGACTACCTACCGACCTACCTATTTATCCAAAACTTCACTGCCCCCAGTTGTAATTTTCGCATCGTCAATTTCCCACCTCATAATCGTCGATGGATTTACGAGACAATAATAATATAGACACTTCGGAGTGTGAAATGTAAAAAAATAAATACTGCATTCAATCCATTTTTGACTGAAAATACGTTGAAGTGGTTGGGTACTTCACATGCGCTGCGTAGACGAAGTTTGAAGCACAAGAGGATGTGACAAGTGACGCGGCACGACTTTGCCCTCCTGAATGCACCATCAGTGTCACCACTGCCTCTGTCCCGGGCTCTCTATGCTCTAACGCATACAATACTACATATGCCAGAAACGAACCCCATTCGTAAAGCCAGAGCCACCGAGCAGCAACAGAAGTCGTATACACACTGCACACCCACGCACAATAGCGAGAGCAGTCTTAATAGGTACACGCATCCGTTGATTGGAAACTGCCTGTGCGAAGCAGCATGGAGCAAAGTCACTGGAACGAGGACGATCGAGAAAAAGGAATGAGAACACATCCCTCTGTGACTTTGGCTATAGAACTTGGGGAAACTTACATCGTGTCCCGGAGCTGACTAACGCGCGTTACCCTTGCTGTCACTCGTGCATAGTCTTAATTCTTAACTGATAATACATCTTGGCTGACGTTGCGAAAATGTTAATATATCAGTTCAATTAATATTGATTAGAAATTTATCGAAAAATGCGATTCTTTAATGAGGATCCTTTAACATTAGATTCTTTACCGTATCCATTGGAAACTCGCAATAGCGACTGAATATGTAGTCGGTTTTGTTAATCGCTTTAAATTAATTAGAAATCAATCATAACAGGTGATTATCCAGTTGATATTATGTCATTCGATTTTTATTAAAAAACAACGAATCCATTGACAATAAAAAGAAAACATTAATGAATAATCGATTTGAGTCGATTCGAAATCCATAATAGCACGTTAATTTATAGTTCGTTTTTCTTTATTATTATAAAGCAAAATCCAGCAGCACCAAACGAAAACATTGATAATCAATTCATTTTAATTGATAAAAAATTCGTAACAGCACCTACCTCTCGAATTGATTCTTATGTATTTCGATTATTGATTTTTTAAAAATAATCCAACAACGACAAGAACGTTGATAAGTTATGAATTCGAATTGATTAGAAATCCATAATAATACGTGAATCTTTCGTTTCTATTGATTTCAATTCGCATTATTTTTAAAAAATGTTCAACAAGAACAAACTAAAATATTAATAACCATTTCATTAGAACATATTGCATACTATCTAAAGCATGTTCATTTTTAGTTAAGATTATTTAAATTCTTGGAGAAAAAAAATGCATGAATACATTCGGACTTATTGTATTAGAATTGATTAGACCATTAATAATAACACGTGAATCTCTAATGAGTATTTTTCTTTAATTAAAAAAAACCGCTACACACGTATGCTGATGCGATACCGTTGTCGCGTGTCCGATTCATTTATGCGATAATCGCGAGTAAGCGACCGGGGACAGCGGTCTGTATATGAATCGATTCTCTCTTATCCGATAACGCGCCTCTTCGCCCGTTCCTCTTTTCATGCACGCCATCGGGCCGCGCACCACTCACGTGTAATTATAATAATGAGTGGTAATTTATGATTTATTGCGCTTTGAAATAACGTATATGCGATTTCAAGAACAACATTTGCTCGATGACGATAAGGGAGCGGTAACGCATTGTTCGAGTCACTGGGCTCAGTGGTCACGCTTATTTTTTTATTTTTATTCTTTGTCACGTGGCCCCTATCGGTCACCTCTTGTGGGCTCTTGGAACTGTTATCACTGTAAAATTCCGCCCTATCTTTGCTTGGGATATTTAAATAACTTAATTATGTTTTTCGCACATTCACAGTCGATAATAAAAAGTGTAATGAAAAAAAACCCCTCCTCCTTCCTCCGCCTCCTTCCTTCCTAAAAAAACCCTCTCCCCTCTTTCTTTTTAAAATTATTTCCAAGGACGTTGAACATTTTGGGGCAAAATGAAACCCCTTTAACGGGAGAATTGTTACCGTCTCCATTATCCCGTCGTAAAGTCGTCGTATTTGTCCAAAAAAGTTTTCAATATTTTTATTTTTCTACTAACCGTATCCGCTTGTGGAGTTTTACACCATTTCAAAGTTTTCGACGCTGTAGAATGGAAGTACAGCGGTTCTACTCACGAACGAGATACGTTATGTTTTCGTATTTGGGCAGCGGACAGTCACGAGCTGGTTGGCTGACTCGCTGGATTATGTTCGTAGAGGGCTATTCTCTTGGGACGTCATTAACGTCACCCATACCTATATGTATATGCGTGGAACTAACACACACACACACACACAAACGCAAACATGCGCATTATGCCAGTTTGCACAGCTCGCGAAGGCATTACGCTTGATTACCCATCGCGAGCGCGAATTCCTCCTACCTCTTCCGTCCTACTGTCAGCTTATATACTGCTCCACTATATTCCATCGATGTTACCGAGCTTTACGTAAACACCTGCGTACGTAAATCTACTTCTGCAGTCGATCGAAAAATCATTTTGGAAAAAAAAAAAAAATTGTAAGCAGTAGAAATCGACCTCCCGGTCGGTACTGGTAACGTATGCAAACATTATAGCAATTTGATCATTTAGTTAATAAAAAACGAAGATTTTTGCTCGAATTCTATTCTACACAACGTATGTGCTGAATCATAGACTTAGACATACATTTTTCAAAAGTTAGGAAATAAATAAATAATATAATAATATCAACATATGGACATACATATCCATTGTATTATTATATAAATTTAGTAATATTTAAGAGTATCAAAATCAATAATACATAATTTAATATTTTTTTTTATTAAATTGATGAATTACGTTGATCAATATTATTTATTACATTTTGTAGTATAATATTTTTTAAATATTTTTGATTGTTTTTTAATATTAATTAAACAATAAATTTTATGTATTTCAATTAGAATATTTGACATAAATAAAGGGTGACTTATTTTTCCTTTCTTTTTTTGTAAGTAACGGTCGATTAAATTTCTCCCATAACTGAAATACAACTCTGTAGTACAGTACAAGCTCCGTATTCTTAACTTGACGGGACCGGACACGCGCCCGTTTCTGCATTTCCCCTGTCGTCTCTAATCCCGGTCAGTGGCTGCTAGTAGGGGTAATGAGGGGTATATGCATCCGTAGATACCGCTTGGAGTGAGGAGAACGGGCTCAGGGGAAATACAGTTAAGGGAAATCGTTGCCATGATAACGAGTTAAAATAAGGGAGCGGTAAAGTTAAGAGGAGTTAAGAATACGGAGCTTGGACTGTATTTCAATTTCCACGAGTATCGCTGACAACGATCTGCAGAGGCCCGTTGGTCTCTTTCCGTACAATTATTTTTCCTATCGTCCGTAATACACTCGATATTCGCGTGAGCTTTTCTCCTCACTGCGTCGTCGCGGTACGATTGAAATCCACCGAGTTTCTAACCGAAGGGTCTGTCGAATCTCTCCTCGCTCTCTCTCGAGGGATATTGTTCAGCGCGAGGGAGCGATCCGGGATTTCATCCGACTATACGGTACGCGCTTCCTTTATCCCCGGGGATACAAGCGTGCACGCCCGCGGTTTCTCCCTTAATTACCGTCGACTTTCTGGTGGCCTTTCGATATTATTATTGATTCCCACACATGAAAAAAAATGACGTCCTCTTACTTATTGAAGTGTTTATTCCCGACTCTTGCGACGCCGTTTGGCAAAATTATCCCTACGTCGTTGCGTTCGGCTCGTAAATTCGTACGATTCTCTTACGTGACTGCGAGTTGAATTCGGGGATTTATTTTCAAATGAGAGTGCCTCGACCGATTGAGATCTCGTGTCTGGTCACGTGCCCAACTGTGTAATTGACCCTCTCCATTGTGAATCTTATTGAATCAATGAAATTATTATTTTGGTACCCGAATCGGCAAAATACGACGAAGCATTTATTGGAAAAGTTCAGTAAAATGCTTTACTGCAAAAAGCCCTTGGAAAGAGTCTGTATTTATTCGTTCGAAGTACAGAGTATATTTTTCAATTTCTCGCCTCATCCCCCTGTACAGTTGCCATCTCGGTATACAGTGATAACTGTGACGGCATATAGACGATAGAGTAGATGCGCGTGGAAACTCCCCGCGTCGAAGCGTGCTGCCCGGTGACCTGACTAGCGGCTACGGTACACGTGCAAGTTGTATGTTCTAACGCACGCATACACTGCGGAAACCATTGCTGCTGTTCCTCACTGATTTCCCTGGAGGTTCAACGGCGGCTGGCTCGTGGCAGAGCCCACCAGAGCCAACCGTAGCAAGTATACAACCCCGAGACGTAGTCCGCCTGAGAATCATACACTACTATCCACGTGCTGTCTAATAGCTACCCATAGAGTTGCTTTTTTTTTTACTCTTACCGAGCATCAAACGTGAAACCAATTTTTTTAGGCCGATCACCTTTTTTTTCTACACATTGAAGACTTTAGTTCCTTATCGTTACTCTTCGAACATCGTACATGAAGTCGGGCGCTAATCTTGCAAAAAAAAATAATAAATTTTAGTTCAATTTTATTGAAACACAAACGCCAGAATGAGAAGAATTGTCCGCAGAAACGCCATAACGATCTATTAAATATTACCGCAGTTACACGGATTACATGGCGATGTGCAAGTGCAATTTGCATCTTTATTTGATTATTTGATCCAATTATCAAAATGAATTTTTAAAAATTACACGGGTTACGCATTTACACATTTTTGTTTTACAAAAATAAGAATTAAGTGCATAAATTACAATGAAATTTGAAAGAAACAATCAATATCATCGCCTCAATATACGTGACAAATCGCAGCTTCATAACTCAAAGGGTTGTCAGGTTAGAATCATTTAAATTTGCCAAGACCCGCAATACCCGGATACATCCAGCATTTTTTCTAGATATGATTTTGCACTATTCTGAACATGTTTTCATAAAAATGTCGCAATATTTTTTTGTTTCTTCAAAGTAAAACTTGTCTTAGTAGTAAAATTTTACTTAGAAACATTGTTTCTACGTAAAATTTCTCGATGTTTCGGAACATTCCGGATGCATTTCAATAAGATCCTAAAAAATGGGTTTTTCAAAGATTTTTCTAAGTATTCCGACGAAAGTAAAAGTAAAATTTATTTAAAAACAGATCCACCGGCCCGGCCGGCATGTACCCAGTTCTAAAGTCAATCGACAGTTTGTACTCCCTTTATGAATATATACACGTCTAAAAATCAAAAGGACGACAAGCCCGGGGTTAAAGTGCACACGATACGCCCTTCTGATTCCCGAAGCCCCCCGGTATTTCGTTGTTTCATCGATGAATAAATAATCCTCAATGTACGTAGATTCAAGGGTCTCTCGACATAGGCACGGGTAATAGCAGCCTGGGAATATGGAGTTGTGCGAATGTCGCGTCTACTACCCAAAGTTGACCCAAGGGTCCCATCGAGAGAGCGGCAAGTGTGCAACAACGAGGTCTATGCTTAGGCAAAAGCTAGGCTCTCGCCCGTTTCTACTGCTCGGTGAAAATGCTCCGGGATGAAGCGTAAACGCCGACCGAACAGAGCGAAGCGTCTCAACACAATGGCCCGTAACACTTGCACACACGTTGCCTTTCCCCGTGCCATCTCTCTCGCTCTCTTTCTGGCTGGAAAAAAGGGGAGTTCCCGGCAGACTACTACAACTACTACGTTGTAGTAAAACAGTGGTGCACAGGCTGATAGAAGTTGGCAAAGGTCTGCTTCTCGAGTTCGTTGGCGACTTCTCACACGGAAAAAAACCCCATGGGCCATCGACACAATATGCTACCACCAAGTAACATCCGATACTCCTGGCAATGCGAGCTCTAACGCTCTCACTGGTAGCCGGCAGCGTTCCCATAACTCCCTCGCGAATAGTCTTATAGGCTCTTCTGTATCTATGCACGACTACCCCGGAGTCTTCATCCCACACACAGACAGACTTTCGCCCCATTCGGCCTGCGCGAGTCCCCAAAGGGGATTTCGTCACTGATATAATGTGAGAACTTCGATTTGTCCCACCCGTTGATTGTCCCGCTGGATTACAAACAAGATCTCGTTTTACAATGTTCTGTCCGCTGTTGGGAGAAATCGGTTGTGGGTCTGCTAAAACCCGCGGTGAACACTTGCAACAACAAAGTATTGCAGTGGCTTGAATTAAGACCAAGTCCCAACTTTCCCTTGCTGCAGCTTCGAAGCTACAAGGAAGCAGTCGTATTGGCAGCCCTCGATAAACTTTCGGGCTTTCCGATCAGCAAAGAGTTAACATTGGAAGCTTCCCGTTGGGGCTAAGAAAATACAAGATGCGGAGGAGTATGGTTTCGGTGCTGATGGCTTGCCTGACAGCCGTATGCTACTCGACGTCGTTGACTTCGGTCAAAGATCCCTTTACCGGATCCTTGGGTATGTGCAAGGTTTCGCCTACGCAGCTGCTCGTTTCCGATATCCGTTTTTACAAAGTCGGTGCTGGAAATTAACACTGCTTGCTACCGCGCACGTGCCCCCGCGTCGAGAGACGATAAAAATAATATACAAACTAGTGATATATATAGTCAGCACTAGTAGATAGAGTGTGGAATCAATGTCAATCATAAGAGTATGCAGCTGGTGGCGATTGGAATGAGAAAACACGAAAAAATATAATTGCATCAATCGGACAAAAGTTACCGAAGCGTTCGAGTCACGGATTTCCGGTAGCGCAAAGCTAAGGGATCTTGCCGGAAGTAATTCGGTTAACCAAGACCCTGTGAAGAGTCACGGGTCACTTGAGGCTTCGCGCGTGCGGTGATTTTTCAATTATAGATGTATTACGAGGGATTGTAATTGTATAAAGGAAACTTGGAGAATTTGGCGATATTTTTGCTTATTTTGTTTATGTTAAATCGAATCGTTATATTCATCAATGTTACTCTGACTTTAATTATTGATCTAAAAAAAACACGCGATGGAAAACACAGGAAATAAAAAGCTTTCGTGATTTCAAATAATACGAGTAAGTATTGTAAATACGAATTTCGTTATGAAACGGAGTTAAGAGATACGGTCGAGCACATCAACGACAAGAGAAACGCGACAAACTTCATCTACCAAATAGTATATAAAAGATTGTAAAGTAAAAAATTTAAAAAAAAACATTCATTCTTCATTATTATCTACTTTCCATAAAATTCTCTTTACGACAATTAAAAAAAAAATTATTTTTAAAAACTCCCAAAAATTTCAGACGTTAAAATACCAACAAAAATCGAACCATATAATAAACACAAGCAGACATTTTTCTGTAAACCATGTTTCTAGTCGCTTTACACGAATTTCGCATATTCAAAAATAAAAATCTCGAAAACCAAGCTTCCTCTATGTCGAAGCAAAAAAATAACTTGCAATCTCAAATAACTCGAGAATTTATCGCGAATAGAAATTGCGTTATTCACAATTAACGGGAACTATTTGAACACAATTGTTTTACCTCATATAGTTGGCAAACCGAGAAACACCAGCCTCCGTATATGCATATATATGCGTTGCCGTACATTATAGCTTACTAGGACGGTGCATGGAGGAACCAGCAAGTGCTTATGTAGCCTCGAAACGAGGGTATAACAAGAAGCCACTTGGCGAACATAGCGCGGTAATAGATTAAAGCCATCCTCCACCCTACGTGCCAAGCATATATTGTACCCTTAACACCCCCATCGAGTAGTTCGCTTTAGTTCACTTGACCCTACTTGTCTCGCGATATACGCTACGGGATGCACACACACACAGATATAATGTTCTATTCTTCTCTATTCGTATGTTATACCGAGTCGCCGCCTCTGTACGTCCATTTCTCTCATCACTTTTTGCTTCTCTTCATCTCCTATCTTCCTTCATCTATCTGCAGATAGTAGACGATCCCGCTTTTATACTCATCGTTCTTTCGTATTTACTCCTATATCAAACGGCAGGTATTTCGAAACAGTATTTCACTATGCATACTCTGTAAGCAACTTGTAATGCGCGCATACGCATTAGTTCATTCAGTGTACGATTATCGAACCTGTTGGCAAAAGGACACATCGTGAATGTGGCACCAACCCCTCGAAAGAAAGAGCGACGAACCTATCGGATGGGGTGGGTGGCTATTTAAGCGACTCCACGCAATTTCCTTAATGTACTGACTAAATGCCCCTTCACACTCTATATCGTATAGCGTACTACAAAGTCTCCGGCGTATCGTGCGTATATCGCGTCACTTCGAAAGTATACGATCAGAAGAAATGAATCATTTGAATCATTTTTTCGGAAGAATATAAATATACACTCTGTTTAAGAAATCGAAATAAATTCGCTATTGCGCTCGGCGCCAATTAATTTTAAGACGAACTAACAAAGTCTTTTCGTTTTAAATATATATTCCTGGACGGGATTCCAATAACATTTAAACAATCCGAGGAGAAGTTCAGTTAAAGGACCCGAAGGATGGATGATCGCAATGTTTAACAGAGTAGACGAAGAGATAAATAGGCGAAATATAAATCTACTGATCTTGTGTAGAATTTTACTCTTTAATAAATTACGCAATTAATTTTAATAATTTCTGCTATAGTTCGACTAAATAAAATATTATTATTATTATTATTTATCGCCTATATCACGATTTTTGAAAAGGGATCTTGTTTCTCTCTATATGTGTTCGATTACGCCGATCAATGAAAATCCATAATTTTACGCACGCGACAACTACTTCTATTTCTCTTACTCTAACGCCTTCACCGACGCCAAGGACGTGGTGTTGGCTGTACCGCTAACTATGGCCTCTACTGTTCGAATAGATTCGATCTCAAACGGGAATGATATAATCTGTATATAAAGCATATACAGTCTGTATATAAATGAAAAATTGCCTATTTTATATATAAGTTATCGGTAGTCTAAATTAATTTATATGTAACTACGAATGCGTGTAAGATTGATTTTTTTGTTTTGCAACGCCAAGGTCCGAGTCTTTGTTTCTCTTTGTATGGATACCGAAATGTAAATAGCGTCAACTCATGAATGATCATAATGAACTAACGAGCCAAGTGCAATGACGGATAAGCTTGACGCTTTGAGCCTTCTGTTGCAAATAAAACGGCTAATGGCCCGGCTGAGCAATTGACGTTACTCTGTGTCATAAAAAGAAAAAAAAAATCGGGCAACTCCACGTCCGCCTATCCTTGATGTGCGTCTAAGCCAACCACTCGCTCACTTTCAATCGACACTCTTGTATATCCCAACGCGTTATGGGCGTTTCCGAGCGCATAATCTTATTCACCCTTCGGACTCGATACATCGTCTATTCTGCACCTCAAATGTTACTTCTATACATGAATATATTATCAGAATTTATTATTTCCGATTCCTTGAAAATATTTTGAAATAAAAAGGATGCAGATGCATTTGCTCGTTGCTTCCGCATTGTTTAACATGGTCGCGTCTTTTGTCCTTCGTCTTTAATACTCCTTTGTGCAATTATTAATATTTTACTTCCTTATGGAGAAAACTTGGTGAATAATATACATTATTAAGAAGCGACATGCTAATATATTTCTAGCCTTATATTAAATAATTTCGAAAAAAGAAACGAATAAAAGTAATTTTACATATTTTGCGTGTATATTTGAGGACAAAGAATCTTCAGAGTAGCGGATGAAAAGGAGCGGTGGTGAACGAGAGCAGAGGGGATAAACTGAGGCCATCGAGGGGATGGTGGCTTGATGCTATCCCTCGGATAGCACAGTCGTCGGTACTTCCCCCTATATACACCGACGATCCCTTCGCGTATTAGTCAGTTCCGCGGGCACATTGTCCGCATTTCATACTTATTTGCACAATTTCCACTTGATTTTTCGTTGCTCGGTGTATACGCATTATTATTATTGTTATTTTTATAAGCATATATAGGGACATACTACTGTAGTGAGCAAGCAGTGCGAATCCAAATGTTTTATCTGTCTATCTTGCCTCCCTCTCCCCTTTCAATAGAAAACATCGTTAACGCACTCGGTAACCCGAAGCATCAGATCCACTGCAGCCTCGTTGGGTTTTTATTGAATGGAAGATATTGGTTTTATTAATATTATTGGCTATGGGTGCGACAGTTGAATTTATTTTATGATACCAGAAGGCTGTTAACCCTCAGGAACTTAACTGGAAAAAGAGAACGGGAATGAAAGAAAAAACATATTTTCTTCGTCATTATAAATGTTTCCTTTGATTTTATGTCAACTTTTTATAATAATTTTATAACACATTCGTTGTTGTGAATGATACTTTTTTGAAACCTTCAATTTGTTGACCAATTTTTTTTTCATCAGCATGCAACAGCTTTAAAAAAATATATAATTTCGACCCCGTCCCATGGATAGCAATATCCACCGGAATTTTTCCGTAATTCCATCGGTAAGCAATATGATATCGTACTTAAAAAATTTCGAAAAACCGCCACTTTACGCACACGGCTGAGTCCGATATCTCGAAAAATTGTACGAGTTAACGCGGTGGTGATATTAGACGTTTTTGAAAAAAATTCTATAACACGTTAAATGCGAAAGACTGTAACCACTTCAACAAAAATTGAAACAAACAATGAGTATTCATGTCTTTACATGGATAATTTCGGCTCGATAACTCGAACCTTTTCAGATTATAAAGGTTTCTATTCGTTGGACGTGTTACACACACATTCAGACATTTTTTAAATGTTATTTTCCGACGTTCTGGAAAATTCTGATCACAATCCCACTGAAATATCGAAAAAGAAAAAAAAACAAACACCATGGAAGCAAATCTTCTCATATGAAGAAGTTAACATTAATTTTGGTGATTAACAATTTTCAAAACGTGATTCTTTAGCCGTGATTTTCGAAGACGATACAGATTTCAGAAATAAAGGACAAACAGTCGAGTCCGGCGAAGACCTCGAATGTCTTGTTTAGGCGTGTGTCGGGCTCGTCAGAGACACGAATGACCGAGGGTTGACCGAGGGAGGGATCTCTTGACAATCAGTAGAACCTGTCGTCGTATATGCCGCGGCATTGTGAGCTCTTCTCGTTCTGCCAGCAGGGTGTTGACGCGGATTTAGCCGAGTTACAGAGAGAACGCTCACAGCGACGAAGAACCGCGTACGCGTACTCCAGCTCCAACATCCCCGACTATTCGCTATTCATGGGTATCTCTCTGCAAAAGGAACGAGCAAAGCTTCTGCCGTTTCTGCTCCAACGGGGTTTATCGTAGCGTGACTCGTCATGCATTCTACACCCACACGATCTTTTTCCATATACTCTTTTCTACGTCACACATTTATTCTCAATTCTCTGTAACGCACGATAATCATCCGTTCTTTTTTATTTTTTAAATTTCTTTACCCTCAGAAAAGAGATCATTTGTAGTTAACAAATGCATAGCGGCGATGGGTATGGCAAAATAATTATTTAGCGATTATTAGCGATTGTTATTTTTTTTGTTACTTTCGTTTCATTTGAAATAGTTGTTCATTATTTATTATTATTTATTTGCCCCTACTGCGATTTAGTCACAATAACTAAATGTTGATTTCGGTATAATGTAACTATACCTTTCTTAACTACAAATAAACTCTTTGCCCCGTCTGCCTATTTCAAGGGGCAAAGGGGTAAAAAAATAACTCGCTGCTTATGACTCGTACACACGATTTATACTGCCTGTAACTAAAGAAAAATAAGTATAAAAAAATAAAAGCATTACGAACTTTCGAGTCACATCTGCAGCCCATTTGGGTAAAACGCATTTATCAATATAAAGAAATTGCATCGACTTCGATGCCACACTGCTGTGCATATTATTAAGTGCCACACTTCGCATATGACATTCATGGCTTTTCCCTGTATGCTTGGAAATATCCAGACTGTATTTTCGGCTTTTGATTTTTGTGTCCCACCAACTGTTAGTCACATTCTGTCCGTATTACAGAAATGTACTATATGCTCGGGTTATCGTTCCCGGAATATTATAGCCGCTATTATATATGTATATCGAGCAAGGGGCAGGGGGTCGGTTCGTCGATACGCGTTATTATTACCCCCTTTCGAACTTCGTCTGGCTTACATCAAGGGCCCTTTGCTGGCGCCTCCGGGCTGTATATAATATATATATATATATACACATACGCCATATGCATATATACCGAACGAACGAGATTCGCGCACCTTAACTCGTTTCGGTGTATTTACCGGGTGAACGGGGTTGGATCCGGTGGCTGACTGATTTATTGCTCTATCGCGGCTATTATTCATGGAATCCTCATCTTCTTACGCGTATAGCTTTAGTCGTTGAATGTAGTACAACGTAAGAAGCAAACTTGTGGTTTCATTCTTTAATGAGATTGGGATTTTTTTTGTTTTAAGTAATCAAGCTGGCTTCTCGACTTTCGGTTTTTGCTTTATGTTGAAATCCTAGAAAACACGGGATTTATGGGTTTTGGTAACTCCGAAAATTTGGAAATGTCATCAACTTTTTTTTTGTAGCTGGGAAAATTGTGGAAATATTATTGGATTTTGAGACATTTTCGAAATTTCACAGACTTTTATCAAAATTATTGAAAATAATTTTTTTTTCGCTCTAAATTCACTATACTAGTGAAATAGTCACGTTAGTTCGTTCGGTGCATTTTTCATGACTATTGATGTTCGATTGGAGGTTCTAAGCGGTTTAACATTTTTTGGAAAAATGTTGTGATTAACTTCCAAATTTGTTAAAGCTATCGTATTAAAATTGGACACTGGGAACAAATACCTATAATGTCCCAGGAGGTTTTTGTGCCACGAACACTTTTTTATGTGATAAAAAATATTATTTAATTCAGACAATGACAACTAACAATGAATTATGATTAATAGATGAATAATTAACCAAATCAATAAACGTCCTATCAAATTTAATAACAAATTTAAATTTGCTTGAGAAAATCTAACTATTACGACGCAAAGAAATATTGAATAATCGCGCTGAAATTTAACGCAAGTAGGTGTTTCCATACATTCGATACCAAACTATCAATTAATAAAGTTATTCGTTACTGTTAGCTGCATGAGTCATGCAATGTCGATAGAAAACAGTGTAGAGGAAACTCATTCATTGCAGGAGCTTTGTACTTACATTAATCGACGGTCCATCTCTGGCCTATTGGGTTCGACTAAATTGTAGGGAAACCGATCGCCGTTTAGAGAGTGCCCGATCGGGAGACTGCGCGCGACGTATCAACTTCGGAAAAGTAGAGGGAATTGAGCAATACCTCATCATCAACGCGTATTGAACGAGTTTCCACTGTACTGGCTTTTTTTTCTTTTCATCTAGAAAACTTGCAAATATGATGACATTTCGTGGTAGTAATTTGTTAGACACCATAGAAAATCAGTGTAACAACTTCTGTGATAAACTTACAATAGATGTAACACTGCTTTTCAAAGACTGCGGTATTATCTTATACAGTAAAATTTCTGTTAACTTATGTTCCTACGAGTTATGAACCGCTCCTAAAGTACAGAATTGCCGCCTGAAAATTTGTAACTTCCTCCTCAAATCGATCGCTGCCATCAGTGCGCGCATCCCTACTGATCGACCCCACCGGGCACCACTGTCCAATGATTCGTTTACTGACTCTGACCATCAACATAGTAGCATTTGAAAGGAGATAAAAAGAGATTAGTTAAAAAGTGGCGGTTTGTCCCGAACTCATGTGTTATGGAATGTCCAACTAGACATATACCGTCTGCCAACACGCAGCTATTTTCTATAAGTTTATTCATCAGCTTCATGATTTCCGCTTCTATTGCTCCATATTGCGAGCCTATAGAAAAATAGTGTAATAACTTGTACGATAAATTCAAGCAATATTACGCTGTTATCCCTAAGCGTGCGGAGACAACGACTGCATTGGATGAGACATCGACTTCTAAAAAATTGAGAAATTCCAAAATTTTAATAAACGGCACACTGAAAAAATGACGAATGACGATAACAAATCGTTACGTAAAACAACTAATTGAACGCAAAAAATGAAAAAATCCCATAAAATCCATTTAAATGGGATACTGGAAAAATGATGGAACTATGGAATTATGGAATAGCGGGAACTAATGGATAGAGGAACAACTACTTTACAAAAAAAAATGAAACATAGCAGATTATGTATGCGGCGCACTGAGAAAACTATGGATTGGAAGAATTAGTAGTTAGGAAATCTACTTTTTAAGAGAAAATTAGTTGTACCGATTGACTATTAATTTCTTCAACTATTGTTAGTTTTTCCAACTCATAATTATTTTAAAAACAAGTTCAAATTTCGTCGATTCTTTGGTTTGTAAAAAAAAAGAAGTCATTCGTGAAAGGTTAATTGCTCCATTATTGATTTATTATTAGACTGGTACAGATCGATTTAACGATGATCCATGTAAATCGGGGGGACTACACGAGTACCAAGGGGTGTTCCACGAGCCTTGTTAATAGGTGTTACCTACCTCTCTATGCAAAAATGATGGACCATCTGTCGTCTGCATATACGGGGGCCTATAAAGAAAGCCAGACGACAGGACGGAGGGTGATCCGACAGCGGCAAAGTAGCCGCACGCGCGCGCGTGATCGTCAGGTGGAAAATCGAGGCTTCTTCACGGCGCGTTAACCGATCCCTATACATAATACAAAAACATACTGCCCAGTGACAAAAGCCAACGAATCTTACATCGACGTTTTTCGGGCAACGCGAGAAAAATTCATCGAAATCATGCAGATGCTCGGTTCCGATTAAATAACGTGAATTTTATGGTCCACGAGATTGCGCGATATATCATGCTTCTCCAGCATTACTAGGCAAATTCTCGCTCGAGCGTGTTAAAGCCAGTATGTTTATCTTAAATAATTCGATCGGAATTTTATTGAGGTCATGATAAAAAAATGTTTAAATGGTCAAAAAGATAATCAGTCGAAAAGTACAAAAAACATGACCTAAAAAATGTTCTTGTTGTTTAATGGGCTACAGTACATGTATGATAAAAAAAACTGTGTTCCAAAAATAAAAAAATGTAAAAAGTAAAAGTAGGTAAAATCACAATGTCTTTTTGATTAAACTTGATGAAATTCTTATTTTTTATAAATGCACCGTGGCGTCTTAAACGACAAGTCTTAAACGACACAAAATTCCCAAAATATTACTATTATTCTATCGATCTCATATAAAATCGTAAAATTACGTTCATTTTTGCCAACCCGTCAACGACACTTTAAACCAAACCATTAACCATTAACCATAAACCATTTTTTTTTTCTTTTTTCGTCCGAACATTTAAAACTTTTAGCATTCAAACGCTGCAACGCTATGAATAGATATGTTTATCAAGCAGCGGGAGTAAAAATAAAAAATACAAAAAAGCGAATATGAGAACGTCGGGTCGCGGGGTACACATCGATATGGGATGCGGGCAAAGGATGAGGGGGAGGAGGGGGATGAAAGATTATAAAATGGCGTTTCTCGGCTGAGCCAAGCAGCATCCCGATGTTCTTAATTCTCGTCTCGTTTCTTTTTCTCAGCTGCTATACGCTTTTGCCGTCTCCAGTTTGCTTCCCAGCCAAACCCACCCCCTCCTACCCCCTCTTCCTCCAAACTATGTATTTCTTTTTTCTTCCCTATCTCCACCCACATCGGGCCACCTTTCATTTCGCGAAATCCTTGCTTTCTTCTATATTATACTCTTCTGAAGAAATACTAAAAAAAATACCAACAGGACTACGAAAAATTACATTAAAATCGGATCGGCAACGCCAATGAAAGAAGTGACTACATCGTTAAAAGTAGTTCGATCCATAGACCTCTAGAAAAACGAATGATAAATATAATTTAATTCTAATATATCCAACAACCGGGACAAGGGTATGTTTTGAAAAGAAAAAAAATAGATATGTTCCTTTGTTTTTTTATTTGTTTTGTTTCACCAACTCGTCGACTCGTATGTATACGCTCCGAAGGGGTCTAAGCGATATAGAGGGATGCTCTCGCGCCATACTGGAGGCGGTCGATCTACCGTCCAATCGTCACTCTTACGGGGGTGGCAGAGGGTTGCGACCACACCCAGTCACCCCTCGTATCCATCCCCCACGCCTGCGACTCCCTTGGGAATCACGTGCGCACGAGCATAACCGCAGTGAGCCGACAGTCGGGCGCGTGCTCTCGCCCTGTAAACTTCGTAATATTCAACCCCCCCTATATATAACTCGGCTGTACTACGCCACGAAAAAAATAAATACAAAATTCCATCGTTATATTTTGACAACACAAATTGTTAGTAGTAAATAAATAAATTGTACAAATAACGAATCCTGTGATATTGCGTGAAGTACAGCAACAAAAAACATAGTTTTCTAGTGCAGTGAATAAGAGTGATAATAGCCATTGATATCAAATTTGAAGAACTCATACAAAAAAAAAAGAAATTATCAATGAATTTCGTCGGCTCGTTATTACAAAAATAGTTTTCACTTAAGCCGATAAGATAACGAACGGTGCGATGGTGATGCGTGAAAATATCAGATAGCTTTGGTTTCCGGTTTTGCGCAAGCAATCGAAAACACCAAATCTTAGACATGATCGGTATCGAGATGTTGGGCTGCGATATCGGTTTGCCACTGGACAGTATGATGTATCGTAATCGTAGCGAAGTTCTAACACCGCCACAGAGTAGTCCCGAATCGCATCACAACAACAATATCAACCCGTCGTCGCGGGGATATCATCCCCTCGCCGATCATCCGCTCGCCGAAATAACATTGCCGCGAAATATTCCCGACGTACTACTGTGTAAGTTGGAACAGTCCGAAACAACTTCGTTTATCCCGTAAACAAACGTGTTCCATCTATACGTATTTATCATTGATCTATATTTACTTTTCATTTCACTTCACTTTTTTTCTTCTACGCGCAATGGGTAAATAGACGAGTATTAATTAATTTGTGATAACATATCAAGGACACGAGTTTTTTGACAAAATAAAAACTCATGAAAATGAATATATAATATATAATATAATACGAGCGACAGTGTATTTATTGATTTTTTTTTTGCTTCTTGTTTGTTCTCGATAACAAAAACAACAACAACAACAGCATCGATACCAAAATGCGGTGGATGCCAAGAAGCTATTCTGGACAGGTACGTCTTAAGGGTACTAGAAAGATGTTGGCACGCGCGATGTCTCACCTGTCGGGACTGCGGGACCAGACTTACCAACAAGTGTTTCGCGAGGAACGGTCACGTATTCTGCAAAGATGATTTTTTCAAGTAAGCATCAATGTCTTACATTTGTTTGTACCCGATGTGAAAATTACGAAAACGCATTGTCTCGCATCGTATCCGTGGTGATTTTTCTCGGTACGAAATAAAGAAGCGAGCGGGAGTGTGAAGAACCCGGAGCACCGGGGGGTGAGTTTGAATGCGAGATCAGTGGACTCGAAGAAAGACGAAAACGTTGGGGACGAGAGCGCACTCGCGAGCATACGAAACTTTCTCAAGAAGCTCACGCCTTCGGCAAGAGTATTGATTGTCGCTCTCGGAAGATACGGTATTCGTGTTTCTTATACGTCTATCTTTTCGTAAAACTCTCTCACGACTCCAGCCCCCTTCGTTTCTCTCGATAG
Source organism: Buathra laborator (assembly GCA_934046635.1). NCBI lineage: Eukaryota > Metazoa > Arthropoda > Insecta > Hymenoptera > Ichneumonidae > Buathra > Buathra laborator. The sequence continues at coordinate 1,959,286 of OW203896.1, forward strand.
TCCAAAGGCGCCATATTATTTCTTTCGCGCTGTTGTTGTTGGCTCAGAGATTCGATTAAGACGATTCCCTTTGGTTGAAATTGCAGTTTCGAGACTGAGAAAACGAAATCTTCGGCTCGATATTACATTTAATTTTAATCGTCATATTGAATTATAAACGAGAAAATTTTTATATAGGGTCGCGTTTTTTTTAATAGTATTATAAAAAAACAATTATTATTATTATTACTATTATTATAAAAAAAAGTTATTGCGAGTAAAAGCATACAATTGATAGTGGCACAAATTAACTGAGCGTAAAATGTTATACGTACTTTTAAATATATTTTATATTTCGTATTTTTTTAATATTTATGTTATACAAACTTGCGAATTGAAAAGCCGTCTTTGGGACATGATAGAATCAATACGGAAACAATCTAACTGAGCGTTTACTTTTATAGTTTAAGTACTTGCAATAAAAAATTGTCATGAGCACTTAATTATTACGAAAAAACACGATTGTACAAATGTTCTCTTATGAAATTGCAGTGAGAGAAAAAAAAGAATTGAGCTTTTTATTTTGTATTTAATGCAATAACAATGTTGAATAATCAATGCATGAGATGTTATGAAAAAACAAGAAAAGCTAAAGACGCGAATTCAGAAGCAAAGATAATCTCTGATGGTTTTATTTGTGAATGTAATGTCAAATGTTGTGTGTTGTTGGTGTGGCAGGCGTTTCGGGACAAAATGTGCGGGCTGCGGCCAAGGATTGGCACCGTCTCAGGTTGTCAGAAGAGCTCAGGAACTCGTCTATCATCTGACGTGTTTCTCGTGCGCCCTTTGCTCGCGACAACTCGACACCGGTGACGAGTTCTATCTCATGGAAGATCGTAAACTCGTATGCAAACCCGATTACGAACAAGCAAAAGCGAAAGGTAAGTAAAGGCACAATAAACTTGGTGCGATTGCAGATCCAAGTCGATCGATCGATGTTTTCTCTTTTTTATAATTAATAACGTTAGTCAATGGTTTGATTTCAGAATTAGCGGACGGCGGTAGTATAGACGGCGAACCACCGAACAAGAGGCCGAGGACAACGATAACGGCGAAACAATTGGAAACTCTGAAACTCGCTTACAACAATAGTCCAAAGCCAGCGAGACACGTGAGGGAACAATTGTCGCAAGATACCGGTCTCGATATGCGCGTCGTTCAAGTTTGGTTTCAAAATAGGTAAAAAATTCTTTTATTTTTCATCCAGTCGTAAGTCGTAAGGAATGAAACGTCTATTGAATCAACACGTAAGAGATAAGTTTTTTTGCTTTTTCAAGCTGTTTGCTCTTAAAATAGTAAATCATTTGCATAAGACACGAAATGTTTGTTTAAAAAATAATTAAACATCGGATGCTATTTTTTTTATAAAAATATTTCCTGGCTATTTTCGCAATTGATAGAGATAAACGCGATATCCAATGTCCCAAAAAATTAACACTTTGCCCATTCGTGGAACATTCAAACGAATATATGAATAACTCGTCGGTAAATCACATGGAAAGGTCCATATAATTTTGATATTACAAAATCCCCGAATATAACAGCGTGCGGAAGGAATTTAGTTTTTCCAATACATTTTTTTCTTTAATTAGCAAAATGACACGTCTGAAATCACTGAAAATCCTCCTTACAAAACAAACAACATCTCATATCGATGAAAATTCCCCACTGATGATTATTAAGTTATTGTGATTTGCCGAGAATTACTGTCACCACTGTTTATTTCTTTTTCTGCGAAATGAGCAAATTTGATCGTTAAATACAATTTTTTAAATTCATAACCAGACGTTAATTCAATAGACGCAACTCCTAGTGTCGCTCTAATTAATCTTACAAGCATATTTAAAAATAATGTATCGTTGTATTTTTGGGATTAACAGAAGAGCGAAAGAGAAGAGATTGAAGAAAGACGCCGGAAGAACGCGATGGTCGCAATACTTTCGAAGTATGAAGGGCGGCGGTGGTGGACATTCGCCGCGGCACGACAAGCTTCTCGACAAGGATGAGCTTAAGATCGACTTGGATTCCTCCTTCGGACATCACGGTAACGTCGATATACCTAAATATATCTCAATTATTCTGCCAAATCTTTGGGTACAAGAAAAAAAAATCAAAATCTCAACGAGGAACCGGATAAAGTATTCTTACGAGTGGCGTAGCATCTCAATGAATCTTAATTATTTTGGCAAATGTTCGGATAAAGTAAGAAAAAAATAGCCCACCGAGGAACCGGATAAAGTTTTGTTCTTCGCGCGGCGAGCGTAGGCGGACGTTACGAGTGGCGTAGCATCGAACAATAGGATGAACGTGTAGGAGGTGGAGGCGGAGGCGGAGGCGGTAGCGCTTTCACCCTCGTCTTCTTAACCCCCAACCCTTATACAGGTCTCGTTGTGCACGTGAAAGCCACGGCGAAAGCATCGCACTTGCGTATACTCTCGTCAAATATTCAGTAGATTGCTCGGCTAACTGCCAGACGGTTCCGTGATTTCACAAAGATTGCCGTCCGCCACTCCCGAGGCCCTTGAGAAGTTTTATCGGCCTGAAGCACATTCTTTTGCCCTCTTCCCCTCTCTTACGCCGATGATACACATAAACTGTTAAAAAATCATTAGACCCGCCGCCGTTCCACTTTGTTAGAGTGGATTGATTAATTTATTAAAAGGTGGTATTGTTTATACGGCGAGGGCCGTGACTGCGTATTTACGGTGTACAGGATTATTTCGAGTCTTTAAACTCTTCCCTTGCGATAAGAATAAAATTCATCGGACACAGATTAAAATAGTAGAGAATTTTTCTCTAAAATGGAAACCTCATTAATCTAATTTCAATACATCTTTTTGAAAAAGTTTGTCTTTTAACAGACATATATTTTTTTGTATTTTCGAAATCAAAATGTGACTCGATACACGGGTAATATCAGTTCGTTAGACTTTCGCAAAATAACTTTGGAAAATATTAAATATTAATGAAGTATCAAAATAATTGGTATCAATATCAATTGGTTATCATAATTGTCATTATTTTCAATAAGATTTTTGTTAACCATTCTAATAATGCATGAAGATAGAACAGAATTGGTTGTAAAATAAAAAGGGAAGGTACGTATCGAAACGTTTCAGTATATATTTTTGAATAGTAGAGCCCCAACGCGGGAGCCTATCGTCTAAATAAATCAAACCTTATGGCGCTTCACAATCGTGAATGTAGTCCGAGTAGATACAATTAACGGATAAGCGCGATATCTTAACTACGTATCAAAAGCAGATGATCGAAGCGGGAGCTTCGTCACGCTTTGCTAACGTTACAACATCTATACCAGTATATCGTATCCGGTATAACACGCGTGTACTATTTTTTGTTATTTTTCTCTTTCAGACTTGAGCAACGATAGTTATGGCACAGTAGTGAATATGGGACTCGACGGTGAGGGTACGAGTCCTGGCGGTCCTACCGGCGGAAGTAACGGTCCCGGCAGCCTTGCGGGTCCTCCTGGCAGCGGCGGACGTGGCTACCTCGGCGCTGCGACACCTCCTTATCTCTCGACGTCACGATCGCCTTCTTTACCTCCTCAGTTTCCATATCCACCGGATACCGGGCTTTCCGTCTACACGACACTCGGTAAATAGCTTGCTATTTTTTGTGTGTGTTTTTTTTATATATTTCGCTGACGATTTTTCCCAATATCTCTAACCAAATCGATTTATAGATTTTCTCAGTTTTTCTGATATTTTTTTCACTAATTACCTCTCCTGTTTGCCGCATACTTCTGTAATTTTTGCCGAATAACATCCAACATATAGAATTATGTCAAGAAATTTAGCATTTATATTTAATTATGAAATAAAAAATTCTGAAGCTTCTAAATTTTTAAATTTGAAATTCTATAATTTTTCAAACATTGTCAGATTCTTTCTCAACGTCCAGTTGCAGACGATTTAATAGAAAATCTGGATTTTATTTTATTTTACGATTAGATTTAAAAAGCTAATCAGCCAGCGAAAATTAAAGAAATTCATTTTCAGAGTGGTTAGATATATAGATTCCGAGAAAACATTCGCTAAAAAGTTCAAATATTTTGTAAAGCTTTACAAACCTTTGCGGACAAAGTATAAGAAGGGTATATTAGGTGGTATCTCGTTGCATTTTCAGTCAAAAGTGATATTAGAAAAAAAATGTGTTTACCGAATCATCCGGTATCCTTAATTTTTGTTTAGGAAAAGTTGAATCGTTATTTTTTCCGAATGCGTATGAATCCCATTTTTGGAAAAATCTTTTTTTTTTTTTTCGTAATGCGCAGTGTTTCTTCGAACCCGTATCTGAACATTTGTGACTTCTCATCCATAAAAAAAGAAAATAAAAATTTCCTAAATTACTAAAAAATTTGAAATAAAGAAATGCTATGCATTGAAAAAAATTAACGGATCAATTTCTGCGAACAAAAAAGATGGCTTGACGAATAATTCGTTGAAGAATTTTTCTAAAACTAATTTGATAATAACGTTTGGCATTATTATTGTAGAAAATGAATGTTCTTAGCAACTTCTATATAGTTGGTTTTTTAAATATTTTTGATCCCATTGGAAAGTATTCGAAATATCTTAACTTAACTGTGTCTCAAGTGAATGTCTTCACAAAAAAAATGGTTTGAAGTAAAATATTATTTGATTTGTCTGTTAAAGGCGGTTCCGGTGGTATGGTAGCAGGACCAGCGTCCGATCTGAGCAACGAATCGAGTGGGGGCGGTGGTCCAGGCGCGATCAGCGGCGGAAGCGGCGGTGGCAATGGTCCGGGCGGCGTCTCGTCGGGCGGTTATCCAGATTTTCCACCGTCGCCGGACTCGTGGCTCGGCGAACCTGCCCAACATCCCCATCACCATCCCCACTACGCCACATAACACGCCACATGAGACGCGCAAAAGCAAAGAAGCAAAGAAGCAAAGACGAAAAAAAAAACATCGTTATAAAAATACCGTATGTAGAATAACAGATCGGCTTGGAGCGAATGCAACAAATATTTCGATACATCGATTCCAATTTGCACGATCGGAATCGAGTACGAAGGGCCCGACGTTGTTCCAAGAACTGTACTTCGACACTGTACCGTCCCTCCTGATAAAAACGAAGAAGAAACCTCCATCCTACCCTCCGACACTCGGTCATCGCTATCGGCATCGCAAAGGGACTCTCCCGGATACGCCCGGAGAACTTTCGAGTGTCACGTGTGTCGCATAAGTAATGAAAAAACAAATAAAAAGACAATACGCGTGCGATAACTACGATGCAGAAATTAAGGAAGAACATTCGTACGAGAAAACGATTCTCCATACGCATCGATATTACGGTTATAATATAGATATATATATAAATATATATATATATTTATGTACAAGTTCCTCGTTTCCCGTTTATCCATAGACTTGAAACAATGTTTCGTTAGATGATAGTGTTGTCGCGTCGCGTCGCGTCGCGTCGTGTGCGCGAGCCTCGTACGGATCGTTGAAAAAATAAAAGAATAACGATCGTAGACCGGCTATGTACACACGCCGATAATTGTATTCTTACAGTAAACGATATTCTTTCGTTTTTATTTCTTGTTTTTTAGTTTATCTCGCGCACATCCGCGATATCATTGTCGTCGCGAAAAAATAAATAAGGCGACGCACTTGTATCAGATTAGAGATATATCAAGTGACATATTGTAAATAATTCTTATGTAAGACAAAATTTATCGTATCCGCTGTATATTATTATTATATATATATGAATAATTCGCGAGTAATCGAGAATTTGACGAAGTGCGAGATCGCGAAGAAAAATGATGAATCGATTATGTACTATTATTATACATAGTAGAAAAAGCGCTTGCGCTCCATAGCGTTGTAGAGCCTCGAGTCACCGCTCCCCGATCAAACGAAATTTTACCCAAGTCGAAGGCTCTCTCGGTATTATCAATTTTCGCGATCCTTCACTCCAAAAAAATTGTCAACGAATGAGATCGACAATTTTAAATTTAAAACCCAAGAGAAATTTCATCGATTCGTCCGTCTCGCGAGACCGAAATACATGTATTGTAGAGTCACAATATTTCGGGCTGTATATACTATTCGATGTTTCTCTGGAAAAAAACAAGACATACGTTTTATCGGCGATCAAGAAATATTGTCGATCGATTGAAAACAATCGTCGGATATAACTCTGCGAAGAAAAGTTTGTGCGATGCGAAAGTTTGATTAATTTTTAAGAGATGGATAACATCCGTACTAAAAAAAAAGTACTGGCAAAATGCGAAGGTACAACAAAAAAATCGCATTTGCGTAACTCGCTGTGTTCGCAACTGGGAAAAAGACAGAAATCAGTTATTATTACGGATCTTTATATTATTATCTAGTCATCAAGTGATAATAAAAATTTATCATAACCGATTTTTTTTTTTCGTACTTTTGATTTATCGTAAATTGGTTTCGAAAGGGAGAAAGAAGTTAACCCAATGTCCCGATCTGCACCATAACGAGCGTCCAGCGACCCATTAATTCGTCTACTCGTGAAATATTGTGGATACGCGTGCGAAAAAGTCGCAAACTTCTTCAAAAGACCGGTTTTCCGCACTCGTATCGCAAAGTTCCGTTTCTCGATACTCTACAGATTGACGGTGACGAATTTATGATAATATTCCTCGTTTACAAATTCGAGTCATTTGCTTGTAGAAAAAAAAACAGAATCTACATTATTTAAAAAAAAATTAAACTTGATAAATTTTTTATCCGATTGAGAGTTTGAAGCACAATAAATTCGCAAAACAACAAAATAAGCCATCCTCGTAAAAATTTAACAGAAATTGCAGATTTAACTTGGCAAAAAAATATGCCTGTGAATATTATTAGCGTAATCTGCGTTATTTTTCGGTAAATTAATTGTTATACTTGTTTTTTTACATAAAGTAGGCACGTATTAATGCAGATCCACCTTAATTCACTCAAATTGGTCGTTCAATACGTTAGCACCCGATTAATTTGATGCACCGCAAGGACTACGTTATTAATTCAACGAGCGGTATCCTTGCCCTTCAATTAATTCCTTCTTCATACACTCAAGTAGGGTGTGCGGTCGACGTACCGATTTTGGTCATCTTAGGGCCGATTGTGATCATCACATTTCGAGCAATGAAACAAAATATAATCGGATTAAAAAAAAATCCTTCGCGTAGATAATTCGGTGAATTTATATGAGAACTTTCGAAGAATCGATATATGGTCTAAAAAAAAAAAAAAAAATGTCAAGTATATAATAATAAACATGGCCACCAACGGTACATCGTTACATCTACCCTATCGTTACATTTGTAGCCAAAAGTGAGATTTCGAACGAATTTCGAAGACTTCCCTATTGGGATTAAAATCTGACAAAAATCAACTATACACAGGGTACTAAGACGATCAATTATGCATAATAATAATGCCAAAAAGTTATTAACAAATTGGTTTAAAAAAAAAATTATTCTACAAATCACCCCGTAACTCAATTCGCTTTTTCGCAAAGATTCATCCGTTAGTTTTTCCGAAGACAATTGTTTTTTTTATTTTTTCTCATTTGCCAAATTTTTTTTTTTTTTTTATCGATACCGTCATGAATTTTGAATACTTGTTCGGTTAAAATAAAAAATATATCAATAAAAGATTGTTCCGAAAACGGAATTTTCGAAAATTTTAAAAAATTAGAAAAAAATGAATATCAACGTATATACATACATCCATATGAACGTATGTGTGTTAAATAAGGTACATACGCATTCTTTTTTTTTTGTGTACATATGGATTTTTTTCGAAATTTTTCTAATTTTCGAAAAACTCATTTTTCCATTCGGAAAAATGAACAAATCTGCTGTCACTTAAAAAAAGTTAGATTACCAAATGATTTGTTGAATACATTTTTTTTAACTCTACTAATGAAATGGTTAACATTTAACCATTAAGTTGTTAGCCAAATGCTTCACAACTTTTTGGAATTATTATTATGCAAAATGAATTTTCTCAGTACCTTCTGTATCGTTGATTGTTTTCAGATTTTATTTCATAGGGAAGTCTTCGAGATTCTCTCCGAATGTTACTTTTAGCTGGTAATGTAACGATGTACCGTCCTTAATTTCCAAAGTGGCTTTGGGTGGTTGGATACCCAGGTGGGTCTCAGCGGGTTAATTAATAGCGAAGAACACCGATCGGCAAGTATCAATGGCACTTTATTCCTTCATGAATTATTTACAGATGCTTCGTCATGTAGGTTTTCATTGCGACGATACGATATCGCTGTTTTCGTAGCTGTCATGTTGTGCTGTATTACATATCTAATATACACGCGTGAATTTATCGTTGTGCGACGAGCGAGACTTTGTTGAAAAAAGGAAAAAAACACGCGCTTCGATCGCTCAACACGGTTTTTATCCGAAAGAAAATAAAAAAAAATCATTCGCGACTCATTCTCTAAATATAACATAACGAGGTAAAGATAATTATTAAACGAAAAAAATGAATTTATAAAACCACGATTTTCACTTGCGATCGATTACGTAAATATATATATATCTATATATATGTATATGTATATACAAGTTTTTCTCAATGTACAATAGATTATAATCCTCAATAACTCGCGACTCTCTCTCTCTCTCTCTCTTCGGCTCTCGGAAGAGCTTGAATTTTATTTTATTTTTTTCTCGTTCTATGAAAAATATGCGTTTCGTCGCATTTTACATCCGCGAGAACGAAGATCGTTGATATATATCGATGCAGTAAATATATTTCAGTCAGTCGCTTTCATTGCAAAAAGGAGCGAAGGCGCGAAGATACAGACGAAAAAAGACGTTCGGGCGTAGAAAAAAAAACAACAACAATTAGTCAAACGATTATAAAGCATCGTTCGGGGTAAAGCTTAGAGATGGAGCATTAAACAAAAAAATCGTATCCAGCGCGATACGAGACAATCGAGATTCGTTAAAGAATCCGATATATCTTTCTCCGTTGTTGTTTTTTATTGTCACTCGAATCTTCTGTGGCAAACGATTTTTATCGCCAGCATTTTTACTGTGCGTTCGATCGATCAATCGAACGGCTCCTCGTACGTTCTCGTCTTTTTAAGAATACTCTTCGTCATCATCAATTGCTTCGTTATTGCCTTCTCCACGTTTTTTTTGTTCTTGTTCGATGCCGAGAGGTGCTGAAATGTATCCTCGAGGGCTCGTCTTGTTTTCATCAATCGCCTTTTTAACACCTCGTTCTCTTGTTTGAGCGCCTCGACTTCGTCCAAACCTGTAAAACGGATATTACGGCATGAGTATGCATTATGATTGTTAAAAAAAAATTCGAGTTTATCAGAGAAAAAATTGAAAAAATCAAATTGAGATTTTGTTTTTGTCCGAACAATTTTTTTTCTGTGTAATTATTCGAAGCCAAATAAATAATGCGACGTTGCGCGTACAAGTGAGAAATTTTCTCGATACTCAAAAGATCGATTAATTACGCTTTCCAAAAATAAAAAGAAATATCACCTTCCAAATGAAGCGGACTATCGCGATCCAAATCTCGCATTCCTCGGTGCGTGTTCGAGTTGTAGTCCTCGTCGCTCAGCAGATTCGTCATGGATTCGGTAATTTTAAGAGTATCCTGCAATGGCCTCGTTGTCGAGACTGCCGCATCGCTCTCGATGCCCAGATCCGGCGAACAACTCGATTTACTACGTCCCGTCGATGTTGGATAGTTTATCGACAGCCAGTATTGAGAGCCCTGAAATTAATCGCATTATCGCATTAATTTCATGCGCAAATAAATCGTCTATAATTATTGAAGAAGGTGAATGAATTAATTTCTCGATTTACATTGTAAGTATGATATTCCTGAAGGAGATCGTCGCAAGTTTGTTTGTGACTATTATCGGGAGGAATGGAAGAGACCCCGCTGGAGCTCGGAGCCGAGTCACTCGCTTCGCAAACTACGACGTGTCTTCTCAGCTCTTTGTTGGTCGTCTCGAGTTCCTCGAGTCGAGCTCTATGGGAATCGTTCATCTGATTGAGATCCGTTACCTGTGAAAATAAGAAAAAAATTATCGTCAAGATATTAAATTCGTGAGTTCGGTGATTCGATTGAATTATCAAGGGAAACGGAGCGCATTTACCTCTTTGTTAAATTTTTCGTGAAGAGAACGCACTGTCGTATCGTATTTGCTCTCAGTTTTTCGCACGTCTTGTTCCAATCTTAATTTGTCGTTAGTGAGTTTTGTGTTTTCCACGAGAACCTGACTGTGCGATAGGGTCAGTTGATCGAGTTCTTTCGAGAGCGACGAGACACTCGATCTCGTTAATTCGTTCTCTTCCTCCAGTAATTTTATTCTCGAACGCAGCTGCGCAGGAAAAAACATAGTTGCGACATTAACAATAATCTCCGAATTATCTTATCATAGTGTTTCGGCGAAAATGTCATGCAATCATTTGTTTGCACTTATGTTCTAATCATGCAAAAAATAATCACATTTCTGATTATAACATCTTCTAGCAGAATATTATTTTTGCCCAAAATAGTTTACAAGAAAATTTTCAGAAACGTTGGCCATTTTTTAAAGAATTTTTTTTATTTTTTTTTTATTTGAAATCGCCACCACACCCCCGTCTCTTGTAATTTAGCAATTACATAAAACATTGATGACATACCGCCTCGTTTTCTCTGTTGAGAGTAATAAGCATCTCGGCAGCTTTTCTCTCGGTATCTTCTTTATAATGCAATAGTTCGCTCTTTTGCTTCGAAATTTCTACAGCCATATTCTCGACATCGGTTATCTTCTTTTCCAACTGAGCTTTTCTCATACCGTTGTGCTTGTTATCGCTCTTCGCAGAGTTCAACTCGTGGATTGTTCTCTCGAGCGATGATTGCAGGCGTTCGTTTAATCTTTGTGATTTTTCCAATTTGGCGATAATCGGCCCCAACTTATCGTCCATTCCCTGTAAATCACAAAAGAACCAATTTAGAATTTAAATGAAACAAAGTCTTTGGTGAATTCGTACTTAAAGCACATTTCAAAAATGGCAATAAAATATTTTTTATCAACATCGACCAAAAATTACAAACTCAAGGAGGGTGTATCGTTACAGTCGCAGCTAAAGATGAGATACCGAGAGACCTTCGAATATTTAGCAATGAAATAAAAATCTGAAAAAAATCAATCATGCAGAAGACGCTAAGAACATCCATTTTGCATAATAGTAATGCCAAAATGTTATTAAAAAATTATTGATTTTGGATGCGAGTTTGAAGACACAGCGCATTGTGCTCCAAAAGTTTCCAGATGATTGTTCGAACATATTCGCAAATATCGATTAAAAATTTTCCAAAAAACGGGTTTTCGATAATTTGAAAAAATTCTAAAAACATTTGTGCGTATTCGGAAAAATGTACGAAACAACTTTTGCTACAATAAAAGTTACGTTACCGGATGATTCGTTAAAAAAAAAAATTTTAACTAATTTGTTAACATTTTTTTGGAATTATTATTATTATTATTATTACAAAAAATGGATGGTCTTAGCAACTTCTTTGTTTTTTTACTTTTCATTTTTGTCCCATCGAGGAGTCATCGAAATTCTCTCTGAATGTCTTTTTTGGGTAGGAATATAACGACGATACGCACTATGCGTTGTGTAACAACGCAAAAACTGCGTAAAAATATTCCCGTGAATTTATTGGCCTAATCTGAGTTATTTTTAAGTAAATTCAATGTTTTACTTTTTTTTACACGCAGTAGGCCCTCGTTAATTTAGATCAACTTTGGTTCATACGAGTCTCTCGTTTAAAACGTATACAAACAATTTTCAAAAACTTAGTACCCGATCGTCCTGATTATACGGTAATGATTACCGTAAACGTATTTTTTATGTTTTTATAAATTTACTTTCATTATATTCTGAAAAACTTTTGAAAAACTACTTTAAAAAAATAAAAAGAAGATAATGGCTGCTTACATTATCCAAAGACACCTTTGTCAATATTTCTTCTCTGAGAGCTCTCAATTCCGTACTCAGCAATCTATTCGTTTCCATCAGTTGATGAATCTGTTGTCCCGAATCCGTTTCACCGTTTAGCTCGTTCCCACAGACGTTCTTGTGATAAGGCATATAATCAATCGAATCTTCGGAATCGGTAAAGTTCTTCGCGTACTTTGAAAGCCGAGGTCTATTGGAGGATTTGTGACTCTTGTGGGTCTCCTGAAGTCCAATCCTGGCGAGCGAAACCTTTCGATCCGGTTCCGAGAAAGCTTCGGAGTCCGACAGCACCTCGGAACCTTCCAACTTTCTTGCCGCATCGATGGGTATGAGTTCCGTCGATTGGCTTCGCCGTGGCAACAATCCATCGTCGCCGATCTCGTCCCACGGAAGACGTCCTTCCTGCGCCTTCACAAAATCATCGTAGAGCGTTTTCGAGCTCAAAAGTACGTCGAGCACAATGTTTCTATGATCGTCGCCCACGCTCTCCGCGCAATGATTAGTCTTCAGCATCTCTTTCATAAATTTGAACAGATCCTTGACGTGAGTGCGCAACATCTCGCTGTATTTTCGCGCTCGTTCGTTCTCGGCGTATGGACAATGTTCGAGTTCTTGGTTCGACGCGACGTCCGGTTGGGCGACGAGTTTCAACCATCTAAGATAGTCAACTTCACGCTCCAATTCTCTCTTCTGATTGACGAGCTTCTGCACGTATTCCGTCATAGTCTTCACGTCTATGGCTTCATTGCCATTCACGTGATTCAACTGCACAACTTCACTCGTGAAGGTCGCTCTTATGCCGATATCGTTTAATTCTTTGAGCAATATTTCCAATTTACAACCGGCCTGTTCGTCGTGTTGCTGCAAAACATCCGGTTTGTTTCCACGACTCGTGTCCTGCGTCTGATTTGCCGACATCGTTTGATTGTGCAACTTTGCGATTTCTTTATTCTTACTCCACAGCTCGGTATTCACTAATTTTTGAAGATTCTGCGTCTTAACTTGAAGATCTCTCGACAATTGTTCGATTTTACGATTTTTCTCGTCTATCTCGACGTTTCGCAGGATCAATTCTTCTCTGAGTCTCTGTTGCTCGCCCGTCGCGTCTTCCACTTCGAATTTATCGATTCGCTGGCTCGCCACATCGTAAGCTTCCCTCAGACGATCGAACTCGCGAATTTTTTCTTGTAGCTCACAGCTCATCGTTGTTTTTTCACTTTCCAGACGTTCGATCTGTTCCTCCTTCTTGCGAAGCTGTTCCTCGAGTACCTGCGGGGAAAAACAATTTGTTTAATGATTTTTCTCAACACGGAACTCAACGATAATTGATAAAGTGTTGCGAGAACGTCCTCCCTCCCCAAACGGTCGACACTTTAGTCCGGGAGGCATGAAAAGCGGCCTCGTTTCAGATATAAGCACTCGCGCGCATCGCGAAGCTTTTATGTCAATCTATTTATAAAGATCCCGCGAAGAGATGCCCAGAGAAGCGAGCCTCCCGCGAGCGCAATATTGCAAATTCGTAGCTTCAAATTATTGCCTTGCACTTCGAATTATCGCACGTTTCTTTTTCTCTCGTTTCGTCCCCTCGTTTTGCATGACAGTTTACGATAAAAGGCTTACCTCCGAATCGGCTTGAATCTGCGTCTCCAGTAGATGCTTCTCAGCCTTTACGCTTTCGATCTGATCGCGAAGCTCGTTAATTTTGCACTCCATGTCCTCGAAACGTTCCTGCGTATGGAAAATAACAACAAAAAAAACAACGTATTTCAACCGTTCAATGAAATAACTACTCGAGACCCGGTGCCACGTACATTATCGTTTTATTTTCAAGTTCATGCAAAATGCGAGACAGGTAGAGATTACAATATTTATAATAAACAAATGGAACGGAGAGTTTCTAGCGTGCGTGGCGAGAATTATCGTTATATACACATGCAATTGGGATGACGATCTGTTGTGGGCTTTTAATTTTTCGTTTTCTTTAGCCAACACCTCGGGGTCACGAGTGTCACGAGTGCGGGACCCTTAAAAAAAAAATAGTTTTCAGCCACTGAGACTTCCGTCACCGGGGGAGCGATGAACTTTCGGCACGATCGACAAAATTCATCGTACGAACAATTAACAGTGCGAGCGACAGAAGCCGCGAACCGGATCAACGAATGCTAATTGAAGAAAGTCGCGAGTACGAGCTGAAAGAAGAGCGGCTACGTTACAGATTTACGTACCTCCATTCTCATCGAAGCGCACAAACAGGATAACATCTTTGTTTTTTCTGCTTAATTTTCTTTTTCGATACTTTGCGACACGAATACTCGATCTCCGTGCTATCGCGACGAATAGCAACCGATGAATACAATTCGATTAGAACATTTCACGCAGTTCAATTCACGAAAGGTGTTGTGATATATTTTTTTTTAATAGCGAAGCTTTCGCGTCTTTGCGCGCTGCAGCGCGCCGTTTATTCCCGATAACATGGAATAAACCCGTTGGTCAACGTTGCGTCTCGATCGTTCCCGTCATCGTCAACTCTGTTTTTGCAGAGAGCTCGTGGATTCGAGTTCGGAAAAAAAAAAAAAAATGTCGAAGTGACTCCGACCGAAATGCGCGACGGCACCCAACTCGTCGAAATGATTTTCGCTCGTTCGCAAGCACTGCGCCCCCCGAAGCCACGCTGTAGAGATGGGATACCGAGACGCCGAGAGATCGTTTTTCTATTATTAGACGCAAGGAAGGCGTCTCTCTTCTCGTTTAGATCACCGGGATTTCGTGGACCGTGGATTTTACTCGTCGCGCGAACAAATGTTTTCGCCTCCGACACCACCCCCGCGTGCCTTTGAGGCTTTTTCATCGACGTTATTCACAATATTATTCCGCAATCAATGAACAAACACATTTCGCAACTTTCCGACTGCATGAGGCGTATCGTGTTACAACGCTTACCTGAATATCAACGAAGCTTTCGTCAAAGTTGTTGTTGTTGTTCGCAACAGGAACGAACGACGGGGTGAAATAATGAGCGATCAACGTCTTTGTTATTCTTCTTTATATTCGAAAAAAGAAATCAAGCAAACGAACAGGCAAAGAGAAGGCGGGGATAATGCGAAAGTCTTAAATTCATAATAAAAAAAAATCAAGTAGTATCGTGCGATTAACAAATATATATATATAAAGAGCATATCGGCGTGTAGAAAATAATAAAAGCAAAAGCAAAAAAAAAAACAACAATCGGCAAAGAAAGAAATTATCGATTGTCTCGAGTACGCGAAGTCGAACGTTTCGAACTGACCTGATCGGTACGATCGCGTTCCGGATGATTCGCCATTTCGCTACTGAGATCCCTTCTCACCGACGAGCCGTGATTACTTCTCTTGACGTTCGGACGTTCCGAACTCTTGTACTTTTCGATCTCCGCTTCCAATTCCGTTATTTTTCGATTTTTCTTCAGATGTTTATTCTCATAGGATTCCTGACGATTCATCAATCCCTGAATCATTTTTAACGCTTTCTCGTGCTCCGTTTCGAGCTTTTTAAGTTTGTCCTCCGTAATCTTCGAGGATTTTTTTTCGTTGCAGAGCTTCAGAATCAATTGTTTCTTCGCTTCCTCCTGGCGCTTCATCTCGCGATCTCGTTCCTCGATCTCCTGTTTGCAATAATCTCGAAAATTTTAGTACAAAAGTGGTCAATAAAAAATGGCAAAGAAATGGTAATCGGGAATCGTCTAAAATGGCAAAAAAAATGGCCATGTGAAATGACAAAAAGTGGTCTATAAAAATGGCAAGAAAACGGCCATGAAGAATACTAAAAAATGATAACGGTATGGTGAACTTTGCAGAATGGAGAATTGGTAGAAAAAAAAAAGATCGTGCGAAAAGCGAACCTTGCTGAGCGCGTTGACGTCGCTGCCATCCGACGAATTGGTTTCTGCGCCCGGGTACGTGAAACTGAACGGTCTGTGAGGTTCCCAATCGAATGGACAATCGGCACTCTTCGATGGACTTTGACTGCAGCTTGATCTCTGGCTGACTCTGGGTGACCGTGAACCATCGACGTGCGACGGTATCAACGGGCTGTTCGGAGCTGAATTGCGCTTGGCGTGACTCTGTTCAAACTGGTAAAAGAAAAAGACTCAATTTTCACCAATTTTTTTTTTCAGTGCCATCTAATTAGTGTAATTAGTAAAATGAAAATTCTATTAAAGGTGGGATTCGGCGATTACTGGAAAAAAAAAGTTTCTTGTTTTTTTTTTTTTTTATACGGGAAAAAAAAATCGTGCCACCCATTCCATCGGATTGTTTGTTGGTAATAATATTCTGATTGTGCAAAACAATCTCCAGGTCCAAATATTACAAATTGTAAAAAAAAGAGTAATTTTTTCGTAGATAGAATCATTTTTTAAATAAAAGTTGAACTTATTCCACATGTTAATGGATTCGGGTCTAAGCATTTTTGACGAACAATCAGTCCCATGAAATTTTTTATCAAAAAAAAGTTACCGAAAAGAAAAACTAAAACACCAGGTTTTTAACCTGAAATTGCCGAACTCCTTCTTCGACTCTTTACGGCACGATAAGAGTGTGTTTCACTTTTTTCTGCTCGTATTTTATTATTTATATGAATTTGTCGACATTATAAAGTGCTTCTATCGTTTTTACAAGATACAAATGTATGCCTCAAAAGGTCAACCTGATTCAGAAGCGTGCGATGCTTGTTGTTAAGATCCGTGAGAGCGTCGTCTCGCGATTTGATCGAGAGTCTCAGCTGGGCGATTTGCTTCTTTCTCTTTTCCGCGGTGACGCTGATTTCCTCGCAAGTACGGCTAGTCTCTTCGAGCAGCAACGCTTTGTCCTTCAGCAAGCGTTCCTTCTCGATTATTTCATTTTTCTGCTGTTGCACGACGCTCTCTCTCTTGAAAGCTTCATCCTCGAGTTCCTTTATTCGTTCCCTCAATTCGTCGAGTTCATTGTCGCGTTCGATAGCTAATTTCTCGCGGTTCTTCACTTCCGCATTCAAACGATCGCGAAACTGATCTCTCTCGATCTCCAATTCTTGCGCCCAGTTTCGTTCCTCGTCCAAACTCGCCGTTATCTGTTTAACCTGAGTTTTAACGACAGTAAGAGCAAAAAATGTACATTCAAGAATTTCTCGGTATAACCGAAAGTGTCTACGAGTGTTAACGATTTACGCTCTCCGTATGATCTTCCTTACTTATCAGCCTTGAACCCCTCTTATCTCGCGTAAACATTACTAAGAATAACGTGACGCAGTGTCCGCACTGCCGTTAGGCTCCCCGAGAGATTGCGCTTAGAGAACTCTCGAGTCCGTCTTACCGCGTAGTGAGCGACATGAGCACACAGTCCGTCGACAAACAACGCGTCTTTGCACAGATTCGAGTAATCCGTGGATTGGTAGAAATAAAGAAAAAACGACTATTTAGGGGACAGCGGTGCAAAAGGGTACCCGAGACAAAATACGCATATAATGGAAATAAAAATAGAAAATAAAAGTGGATGGAAATATTGGAAAAAAAAAAAAAAAATGTGAAAAATGTAGAAAACATTTTTTTTAATTGTTCTAAAATTTACCAACAATTGGTATATTTGCATGAAAAATAAGTAAAAACGCGAATTTACAATGTACAAATTCGATTTGCATTAATATTTCTTTTTTAATCTCTGCTAAATTTTTGTCAATTTCTACGTAAAATGAAGAAAAAAAAATGAAAATGTCTCATAAACGTCGACGTTACGCCCCATTTTCGCGATATGCCCGTTTTGTTCCGCTTTTCCCTATATGTGACCCCGTTGATCTTTACCTCAGCCTCCAGGGAATCTACGACTTCTTCCATTTGATGCAACTTTTCTTGATGCTCCAGAGCTTTTTCCGGTGTTATTCCAAAAGCCGTTTGGTAATAAATCGACGATTCAGTCAATTTACCTTTGTACTCTTCCAATTCTGAAAAGCAAAAAATGAGAAAGTTTAACATCGTTCGAAAAAAAATACTGAACTCGCGTAACAACGATTTCTTTACCATCTTCAAGTTCTTTTATTCTTCGTCGTTCCTTACTCAAGGATTCTTGATACTGCGCCTGATGGCGCGACGAAGTGTCCTTCTGTTCTTCGATCAGCTCGAACGCTTTGGCCGCCTGACTGAGAAGTTCCTGCTTCTCGACCAAATCCTTTCTCAACGATTCGATCTCAACCTGACGAAAGATCATCGCAATTGCGTCGATAAGCACCGAAGTAAAATTCGAATGTCTTTTATTTTCCTATTTCTACGTCTCTCGAACGAACCTTGAGCTCAATGTTTTTCTTCACGGCGTCCTCGTCGGCCAGAGTGATGCCCATGCGGTCCTCCAAAAAGTATATCCGTAATTTAAGATTGAAATTTTCCTTCTTCAGAGCCTCAAGCTTATCCTCGTATTCCTTCATTGTTTTGCCGCCTGTTCCGATACCAGGAGCATTGCCGATGTTCCCGCCCGTTGGTGATTTGGCGGACGACCTCGCGTTTGTGCCTATTAAAACCATAAATTACCTGCTCGTTAATAACGAAAATAATTAAATAAAAAAACAAATTCGTCCTGTATATCGGTTATTTTCTCACTATACATATCGCAATTTATACAATATTCCACCGTAATTTTCTATATTTCTCTTCCAACGTCATTATCGGTACGCGCGCGATTGTCGGTGTCGTTTCTCGACGCATAAAACAAAATGTCATCCCTCGTCTCTCGATATTCCTGACAGCTCCGTTTTTGTTATTTTTTCTCTCGCGGTCTCCTTCGGATAGCAATCATCGACGACGAGAATTGAAAATGGTAGTAGCGGAGCAGCCCCCTCGTGGCGGTGGTGGTGGTGGTGGTGGTGGTGGTGCGCGTCTCTATCTTCTCCTTTGATTTGACTGACCACAGTGACACGTGCCAACTTCGCAGTGGCACTGCGAAGTCTCGAAGATCCTTCGCGTCCGCGTGCAACACTGCCAAGACCCCTTTGGCAAGTAACCAGTTCGCAGAGGCGAGCCACTATAATATAGCGACGCCGACCTATTACCGTTTTCGTCTCTCATTCTTCCTTCCTTTTTCCTCGGCTTTTGCGCTCTCTTCACCCCTCACTAGTAGTAGTAGTAGTAGTGATATATATTTATTGACTCCGATTGTAGTGTGTACGTATATACGACCAAGTATATCGTTAATCCAGGTGCTTTTAACGTTACGATTTCATTTACTTTTATTTTATCAGATTTAAAAAGCTATTAATAGTTATATTAACTTTTAGTAAAAATACCTAAACAACTAAATGGCTGAATAACTGAAAGACTGTAAATCTAAATGCTTTACTTTATCGCGATCTATTGTGATCTGACAATCTAGTATTTCAGCGTGTTTTTTTTTATTTGGAACAGCAATGGAGCTTCGAAATGCTTTTTAGTGCATTTTATAATAACCCGTTTGTCCATTGAGGTGATTCAAAAAACGTTTTATTTTTTTATACATTTACTCATTTGGATTATTTTACTCTTTCATGAAAGTGTAATTTTCACAAAAACAAAGACCTGGACAAAAATATTTTTTACTGTTTCACATCGATGTGTAAATTTTCGAGATTTTCAAAATGCAAAAAAATATCCACCACCCCGACCCTAATGCGGGGTTCTTTTTAACCACACTAATGCTCATTACTGTTATTCAAAATGGGTTAATATAGCAGTTGCATAATTAATTGGAAACCCTACCGAACATAACTTCGCTCATCGAGGTTCATAATGTTTCCGGTGAGAAAAATGATTATTTATTATAAATTCTAATTCTTAAAACTTGAAATATACAGTTGCTCATCGAGGGCTGTTTTCCTTTCTTATTACTGAAAAAACGTACTACGAAATCTGAGCACTATGGGACAATATTTAATACTGCCTCATCGACCTCATCGAATTCGACTATCATGGTGTTCGAAAAGTAGTATATTCGTAGTAGTACAGTAGTAGTATATTGAAAAAATAAGCTTTGCGACGGAGAAAGCAACGATACTGTTAAATTTTTTAAACTCCAATATCGACGATACAGCAGTAATTTTTTTTGCGACAGAGTACAATAATCTCGATGAGCCTATTGCTTAATGCCTATTGCTCATTACTGTTATTTAAAACGGGTTAATATAGCAGTTGCACAATGAATTGAAAATCCTACCGAACATAACTTCGATCCTTATGGGTTCGTTGCTACAACGATTGTTCTCGCTTTCCGCAGATGCACTCGCAGAGGTCGCAGAGTCCGATAGCCTTGACCTACCGCATCCCATAGCCCGGAAGATCGACTTTTCGCGAGGCTTCGACACTCGTCCCTCGACGCCCGATCG
The DNA here is from genome assembly GCA_934046635.1 of Buathra laborator. Taxonomy (NCBI): domain Eukaryota; kingdom Metazoa; phylum Arthropoda; class Insecta; order Hymenoptera; family Ichneumonidae; genus Buathra; species Buathra laborator. The sequence continues at coordinate 1,979,698 of OW203896.1, forward strand.
ATTCCCGCATATTATATCGTCATAGCGCGATAATTCGATAATCGCAAGACTACTCCGTTAAAAACGGAGTGCAATCGCGAAGGAACGATCGGCAACTGAGCCAAAAGTCGCCGCCGCTCGCAAGCCCGCGACTTGTAGTTAAAATTACGTCGATTGTGTTCTATACAAACTCTCTAGCATTCGAGTGGCTTTCGTAATCATAGGCGCCACTTTGAAATTGGCTATTGAAGACAATTGCTCATCGACGTTTTACTACTTCAAGTATCTATTTTATTTTTTTTCAAGCCTACAAGTTATTCTATTCGTTCGATAGGAAAAATCGTGAGTTTTTCCAATCGTGAGATTGCGAACGATAAATATAATCGACAAGTGGGTCCTCTCGAAGATGAGAGGTGAAGGACTCCGAGTGATTCCGAACTCTTCTTGGAACACAGTGAGTCATTCGACGCTATGCAGTCAACAAGTCCAGTCGGGATACATTTTTCTGTCCCTTTTGTGTCCTCCTGGGAGCGATCAACCTCGGTGAGCAACTACACGAAACCCTCGTCAGGTACAACAATCGGCGCGTCTAGAGTGCCGAAGGCCTCAGTCGCGCGCGAGAACTTTGAACGTGTCGCGCGCTCGCGAGAGTGTCGAGACCCAAGAGCTCCAACGTATTTATAGATGACACATTTAGGCCGGAACCATACGTTCGAACTGTCTTTATTTCGGGCAAAGCCCGCTCTCCTCCGGTGCCCTACGATTCAACTTCTGGCCTCCGTTCCTCTGCCTTCCGTTCATTCGATGCCTGTATAGCTATATACTTGCCCGATCTATTTGAACAATCATTATCACCGGAAGCACGTTGCACGTCTTTTTTTATCAATGTCGCCGGTGTTTTTTCCTTTTTTTTGTTTTTTGTTTTTTTTTGTCTCCAATCTATTCTTACCTTCGCGTTCAATTAGTTGCCTCGTGGCTCTAACCTTTACAATTCGATCGATATTAGGTGCACGCAGACGAAAAGCAATTCTGCCCGTTTGGCCGCTAACAATGCTATAACTTCGTCGCGAGTTGGTAAAATTCACGCGGACGAAGGAAGCGACAAGAGTATGAGTTTTGGCTCGAGTTCTCTCGCGTATGTATGAGCCGAAGAGAAGAGCAGCAACGAGAGACAGAGGGGACAGAGGAGACCCCGTCGGACGACAGAAATGAACGGGTACGATTTCTGAGAATCTAAACGAGAAGGGAGAAGAGAGCAGCAGAAGAGTCGAAAATGGACTCGGATGGGCACCCGTCGTCGAGGGTTCTTGGCGTCTCGTCGTCTCGGCCGGGTCGCAGCTGCATCTTTGCAGGCCTTATGTTTATACTGCACTTATGAAACTCAATAGCTCGATAAGAAGTCGGTACCGATAAACATTCGGATCGTAATTCAATAGTCATCAACTCTATAATATACCCTTTTTTCTTTGTTCAATCCCTTTGACGCTGACCTGACACAAAGTTCGGCTTTGATATGCTTGCATTACTTTAGCATATTTCTTTGTTGAATTTATGAGACACGTTTTGGGTGTCGTCGTCCCCGTGCCGATCATCGTACTCTACATCTTTGACTATCGTCGATCAAACTCGAGTGTTGTAATTATTATGATTCTTCACTATGTAATTCGGGGAAAATGATACGAAATACATAGTACAAACTCGATTAACCGGACAGCGGGGATTCATTCTGCCTAAACTTCTCCCAACTTCTTCCAACGTATACAGCTAGATAGATGCTGAACATGTCATGCCTATCGAACCGATTATCGAAAATGTCAGAGAATTCATTTGAATATCAGAGAGAAAGCGTTTTTTAGTGATATTATTACTCAGAAAAATGAAACAGTAGGAATTATTTCATAATCCGGTAAAAAAAAACAAAAACAACGAACTTATTTAGAAAATGTCCCGAAAACTGTTACACGCTTCCTCAACGGATAATCTTTCCTTTTGTAAATAAAAAAAAAAAAATAACCAGAATTAATGGACTGATTTAGAAAATCACTTCAATGCCCTTGATAACTTTCTAAAAAATTAACTTTATTTTTTAAGTATGTTAAAGAAACAATCAAAAGTTAACGAATCTTGAACGATCTCGTTAAAAAGAACAACTAAAAGTGAAAACTTATTTGGGAAAAAATCTTAAAATCCTTGAAATCTTTGTCAAAAACGAATTTTTACCGCAATTCTGAAAAAAAAAAAAACAACCAAAAGTAAAGAACTCTGGAGACGACTTCAATATCGTTGAAAACTTCATAAAAAATTAAGGGTTCATCTCAGTGTGACGGGCATAAAAATTGCTGATTTTCATAAAAAAATTTTCGATTAATAAAATTCGCTAATCATTCCGATTGATTTTTTTTTGTTAATTTAAAGCACTCGTGATGATCAGAAAAAAAATGATATCGTTTATTCTTATGAGATGATCTCTCAAACGCGTTTTTCACAACGGTCGACACTCTTAAAGGAAGAGTTTTTTAAGCTATCCGCCTCAAATTATGCCATATTATTTCTTCGCGCCATTCCTTTTTTGAACGAAATCTGTCGAAAAAAAGCTTAATTCGACACTTAATTTTGAAATCGCCGCCATTTTGTCAATTTTCATCGAGAAAAAAAATCCTTCTCAGCGCCCGACAGTTTTTCATACTGATTAATAATTTTTTTGGTTCCGACAATATTTACGGGAGTAGAAAACCTTTCTAAAAGACCTAAAAATAAACAATTAATTTTTTTTTCTATTCTTCATGATTGCTTTGAATTGACAAAAGAAAATCAAACTAATTAGCGTATTAATCGAAAAAAATCATGAAGATCGGCAATTTCTATACCCGTCACACTGAGATGATCCTTTAATTGGACTTTTTATATTTCGTAAAAATAACCAAGCAAAAATAAAGTTCCGTTTGAGAAACGAGGCTTGTAGCGTAGAAAACTTCATTAATCGATTATTTATTTTGCATCCTTCACGCATGGCAATTCTTTTTCGGATTATCCGTACATCCGTTGCTCTGTTTTATTTGTCTTCGTCAAAGTTGAACGATATCGTTATTCTGTAATGACGTATCCTTCAGGCGCGTGCTTGCGATAAAGAATCCGAAGACGATCCGCGGATGTGAGCAATAACCGATGAAGGGGTGTGCCGATTATCGATATAAGTACGATATCACCGATGCAGAGAAGATATTATACGAAGGGTCAGTCTACCGTCGCACATTAGATTCGCTACATAAACCTTGTGGAGCATCTCGTAGTTTAACGCGCGCTGCGTTAGCGAACAGAGAACATAGTATATAACACGATGAAACGATACCAATCTGTATTATGATAGAATACTAGTAGCATCAGCAGCAGTAGTAGTAGTAGTAGTAGTAATATTATGAGAGGAGAGGCTGGACGCTCCTCTGACGTACGAAAATATCTATGTCTCGACTACTTATCGTAAGTTATTAATACCTATATCGCTTATAGGACAGGGGTTCGATCGTTGTCTGGTCCGTTCGTGAAGCGTGACGCGCATCCGCTCCGATAATCGTTGATACCTAAACTAACTGTAGCCTCCTGACACAATCTAACTACCTATCTTAATGCTCCACTCGTACCGGAAGTATCTGTATCTCCCCCACGAATGGATAGGCGCTCGTTTTTCTTTTTTTTTTTTTATCTCAAACTCGCAAAACGACGTATTTCGGATGTAGGCACGGATAAGCGCCTTGAAGAAATTTTGAAATTCGATACTGACCGTTCACCATAGCCAAAGTTTGGTCCATTGTCGTGTCTTCCAACGGCATGTTGGTGCTGCAATAAAAGAAAAAAGAAAAATAAAGAATTAAGCAATGTTCCGGTATCCCACACGGGAAAAAAAAGTATATATGTATACATATATGATATCGCGCGCCTAAAGGCGAAAGTTGTATGCGCTTAACAGCGTGCGCTATAAAGCGTGTGAACCCTGAACGCGGAATTTCATATGTTTCGAATATATTTTCTAGAAAAAATGATATAAGATAGAATAGACACAGAATATATTTCTACAAATATATAACAGATTACATAATTTGTATATTAATTATATAAAAACGTCGCGTTTCATATATTACTAATATACTTTTTTCCCATGCGAGTTGAAACGATCGAGCATTAGATGATTCGCGAGTCTTCGATGAATGGAATAACACAATGACTGTTTCGAATCGATAAACGCGTATGCACAATGCCACAGAGGTTAATGTACCGTTGAATAACTCGAATGTCTGGAATACATTATTAAAAGCATCGGAGATTCTTTTAATATTAAATTTTGTTGTCCGTAAAGATACGAGTGAAAAAAAAGCATAGCGAAGACGGTCGTCGACTCCCGTAAATGATTCGGCTCGCACGCGAAGACGAGTCAAGTATGCAAAAGAATAAAAGTAATGAGGAAACGTGGCGGGTTCCAGTAAGCTTTAATATAGACCCCTAACACACCGTACAGTCGTACCGAGCTAAGCAATTTCCGTGAACTCCGTGGGTAAGGAAAGCAAAATGAATAATCGACGAGTGTGTACAAGCGATGCTATGGAGTTGACACTGCAGTTAGTTTTGGGGGGACCTCTGGAGTGTAAATCCCAACATCTAAATGTAGTAACACTTGACAAATAAGTTTTCGCGGGTTTCCGGCGATTTCATAGCGCGACGATTAAGTTCCGAAGGCCCCCAACGTCGCGACCGATCGTTTCGATATTTTGCGTTCTGCATCGACGAGTTCGCAATTTCGTTCTAAAGAGGTTTTTTCGTTTCTGCCATCGGGATTTGTTGCAACGGCAAAACCTTGCCGAATAACACAGTGCGAACGAGTAGCGGATATTGGTATTCGACAATTTTTTATTTTTTTTTTTCTCGCTCGATCGGTTCTGAACCAAGCGGTCTTGTGTTATATAAGCCGAAACAATGTTCCAAACAAATCAGTCTCGTGTTTGGACTCCGTAGAAATCTTCCCCAACAAGAAGCTCGAGTCTCGTATTCGAGAGTAGCATTGGAAACAAATATGTCGTCAAAGGTAAGATGCGTTTTCATAACTGTTACAATCCCAGAAAATCACACATGAGTCATAGGCGGTGTAAAGAAAAGTTCGATAAAAAAAACTTGGCGTTTTATATCATTTTGAAAAGAAACTTTGAATAGTAGAAAAAAATGTTCGTCTTCGGTCTTTTTAAAAAGTGAGCAATTTCTATAATATTTACATATCGATATTGCGCGCCTCGACTCTGCTCTATTCGTAGGCTTCATACGGGATTTCGTTTTCCTCTTCTTATATTTATTATTCATTTTGTAGTTTGTCAATACGGGGCTATTGGTGGCATTAGCTCTGCTGCAACTAGCCGACCTAACGACGGCCCACAAAGCTCACTCTTTCCAGCATTATCACGGACCGGTAAAGGGTCATCATCAAAAGATTACTTGGGTCGACAAACATGGTCATCATCATCACGATTACGTTGCCGAGCCGCACTACAAATTTTCGTATGGCGTTCATGACGAACACACAAAAGATATGCACGGACAATCGGAACATCGTGATGGTAAACAATTGTCCGAATTTAATATATTAAAAACACAAAGGAAAAGCATTGAGTACAGATGTTTGTAACTCACGAAAAATTTATATGAAAACATATTTAGTACAGACATCGCATCGGCAACGGCATTATTTTTTATTAAAAAATGAACCGATGTTTTACGCTTTTAAAGCCATGAGAAGAGCTGTAACGCTTTGTGATAACATTGCATTTGTCAAAATTAATTTCCTAAAAGGCAGAAACGCTTCTTTCGGACGTTTTCATTTTGCATTTTGCATATTTTTACTAAATTTCTCAAAGAGCCGCAACACTCTCTTTGAGAACAGTTCCTTTTTTTTTTGGACCCAATCTCCAGACAAATCGTAACGCTTTTTGAGAACATTACTTTTTCTTACGCAATTTATCGAAGGGTCGTAACGCTTTTCGGCCTTTGCCGAAATCGATCTGTATTACTCAATTTCCAGAAGGGGCGTCATGCTTTTTGGAGATTGTACATTTTTTTTATTGACTGTCTAGAAGAGCCAAAACGCGTCTTGAGACAAATTTCGGTACTTTTATTTGATGTCCTCCAGTTAACTCCGAAAGAACTATAACACTTTTTGAGGACACTTTACATTTTTTACTTAATTTATGGAATGGGCATAACGCTATTTGAAAACACGGAATTTCTTTAAACTGAGTTTCTAGAAGGACTATAACACAGAATAGTTTGCGTGGTTTTACTCGATTTCCAAAAGTGCTGTAACACTTTTTGCGAACGATTTGGTTTTCCACTCAATATTGAGAAGAGACGTAACTCTTTTTGAGTTGCACATTGAAAAATGCCGCTAATGATATCGTCATATAAAAACATTCCGATTTTCCTTGTACTTCCGAATTTCGACTTTTATGAAATTTTGCATCTTTCTATCGTAGGAAAACACGTGAGCGGAGAGTACTCGATTCACGAACCGGGTGGTAACGTGAGAACCGTTAAGTATTGGAGCGACAAGGACGGTTTTCACGCGCATGTACACAACAGTGGCCCTACTCATCATCATTACGGTCGATGAGTCACCCTTTTATTGCAATTCACAAGTACAAGTTATTTGCTCTCATACAAACATTGTCTACCAGCGTGAATCGTTTATCGTCTTTCCTCTCCACTTCCCCTCTTCTCCTCTTCGGCAAATAACTTCCAATAAATATTGTCATCGAAGCGGTCAACAAGTTCCCATTCATTGCGTTTTTCCTTTCCTCCCAAGAAGCCCTCTCGCCCTTTTGTAAGTGGTGCGAAGAAGCCTCTTTGAACTCTCGAATCGCGCGTAATTAGAAGAAAACCGACGACTCGACGCGAAAGAAATAAAATCGAAAGACTCACAACTTCTCAATTATTCTTTTTAACGAGTCGTGGATACTAAAAATAGAACGCACAAGCGCATTTGTGTGGTCCAATGGCGTAGGTAACCGTGGGGGGTAATGTTTAACGGTCACAGCAGAGGGGAAGGATGGGGTAACTGTCCCGAGGCTGTCTACAATTTTTTATAGATCTCGAGCGAGAAAAAAGAAAATAAGACGATAAGGAGAGTACTCGAGCGCATCGTCATCGAAGCGAATTTCTATAGTAGCTTCTTAGAATTTTTTTACACACGAGTCTACGCGTCGAGAGCAGTCAAAGAGTTGAAAAAAAAAAAAGAAAAACAAAAAAGAATGGGGGAAGGCACACGTTGGCCGATGTTCAAAAGTTTCGCTACAGTACGGAGCCCTCTAGGCGCACAGCGCCTAGCAAGTTTGCGACCACCGAAATAGAATTTGTAACACAAACAGACTCTCGAAGATTACAATGAAAACCGTGCGGATCCAGCCGATGGAATGCAACGCGGAAAACGCGCAATGTGTCTTCTTTTCCCCACCACGCTTTCGTGGTGTTTGTATGGTTCTTCTCCGACACAGTGGCAAGTTAAAGTTAATTTGTGTAGGCGGATTGTCCGCTACCGGCAAAGAGAGTTCATAGAACTCGCCGCTTCGACTCTCTCCTCATCCTCATCATCATCATTATCATCATCATTTTCGCCAATCAAACGTATTTAACCGTTAGTTTCGAGCCATGAATACGAGAAGAAAAAAACATTTCTTCAAAGATACCGTATAAAAGAATAAAGAAACAGTGTTTCGTGTCCTTCGGTCGAATAGGTACGAGAAAAGACGAGTCTGTGATCAATACTGGTTGGGAGGAAGGAGAACTCGCCGCGCGCCTTCCGCGCTCGCCCTCCGCATGGACCAATTTTCTTCGCATCGGCTACGAAACGTTTCACTACGTACGACGTAATAATAAATTCGATCATTCAAATTGCCGAAGGAAATCCTTCAATTCGATTGTTTCTGAAAGGAGTTATTTTTTTCCGTTTAAAAAATCTACCCTCTTCCTTCAATCTTTAACATTTAGAGCTGAGTATTTTTTTTAATATCATCGGCGCGCTGTTGCCAACAAACAATCGCATGGGATGAGTTCAATGTTTTTTTACCGTAAAAAAAAAAAAAAGACAGGTTTTATTGCCTGAAATTGCCAAATGGTCTCCTATTTAACACATCGTGCACATCGTGCACATGGTACACGAAAATATTGCAACGAAGCATCGGCGTCGTTAAAACGGGAACGTGCTAATATGCAAAGCTTCCTCAATTGACGCTTCGCTCGTTAAACGCATCAACTGGCCAACAAGACCGACAAAACAGGCGCTGACAATTGGCTCAATTCTCAGGAATAATCTTTTATTTTTTTGCTTTCTTTCGCTGCTTTGTATTATACAGGAGATCGGCACGGTTGCTACAGATGATTGCGTGTACTGTGTCAATAGGGCGAAAGGTGGGCGGTAATAATGACATAAACATATATATATGCTCATCCCGAATAAAGGATTAATAAAAAAATGTTGCGTACAATAAACTTACTTTCGAAAGGGACTGTATGCACTGCCCCAGACACTGGTCCTCGTCGGTGATGAGGGAGCATTGGGGCTCTGATACGAATACCCGTATCCACCGAACAACGTTTTCATTATATTTATCGAGTGTGCGAAGATACTTATTGTCCCTCAATCCACTCCGTACACTAAAATTCTCGATATCTGTTTCTCTTTTTTTCGTTTAAAAATTTCTACGGGAATAGCTTCGATATATGCGATATATTTTCAACGTTATTATTATTTTTTTTCTTCTTCTTATATGTGGATAAATTTGCGTAACAACTGTATAACTATATAACAGAACGACTGATTTGTTTTCAGCTCAACGTATCATAGACTCTCAATCAATCTTCGTTTCAATATGTATAGTGTTGATTTTTATTCGTTTGTATTATTAATACTGGATTAACTTGTACTCAATGTCTTTGGCATTAATTTTGGCGTTCAACAGCGGGCAGTCTTTGTAATGGGAATTATTATTTTTTCGTTGGGAAATTTTGTGTTTTTTTTTGTTTTGTTGCACTCGCCACTTGCGTGGCGAATGAAAATGACGCTTTAATTGTCTTTCTCTCCGAGTCCTTGGTAAAAAGAAAATCACTTGTGTGGAAAAATTGCGTCGAAATTATTGAAATTCCCGATGGACGGTTAACACGTGGACCAATTTATTTTCACACGTGTAATCTCTGTTTGTATAGTTTATAAATAGTTCTTTATATATTTTTTGCTTTTGTACGTTAAATGAGTAACAATAGTGTCTTCGTTACGATAATATGGCACTGCGTGAATGTTGAAACGCGTCGTCGACGCGGAAAACAAAAATCTTTCTCCGAATCTATGAATCACTTTTTCGCCAATTTTTTCTCCCTCTTGTAAATCATTCTCTTCGCAAAGAATAATCGTTTTTTCACAGATGGCCTCGTGTGTCCCATGGTTTCTTGTTTTTATCGATGTATTTTTCAATAATACAGCACTTTTGCCAACGAAACTTTTCCGTGCATACTAAGAGGTCGAAGCACTGGTACGCAGGTAATATGTACGCACTTTGGTAATCCCTTATACGTAGGCGTTTAATCGAACGTCGAAACTCAATTATTTTTGTTGTTGTTGTTGTCGTGGTTATTATGATTATTGGCGATTGCAAAGCAGTATGAAAACGGAGTGTCTCGACGTTCGGTGTTGTGACGAACTACCGAGACAGGAGTGCTGAACTCAACTGAAGACGAAAGACGAGGGGGAGTCGGTAGCGTAGCTGCGGCGACGGCAAACCCGAAGCTCCGGGGCTCGTGGAGGGGCTTTGGTAGAGAGTCGTTTCGTTAACATCGGTGCCTCTCCCGCAGTTTTCTCGGGGGATGAAAGAGAGACACGTGGCGCGAGAGGGGGGAAAGCACCGGGAGAGGCTGCAAGAGAACGACGCGACGGGAGATTTTTCTCAGCTTGCAGCGCTGCTCCGTGCTGCAGTCGAGGGGAAACGAATGTATATGTGTATACGTGCGTTTGCGTGGACGATATAAACTACGCTGCATCGGCAAACCGGGGATACAGTGCTTCTCAACCGCGCGATAATTAACACAGATGTTATATTAATTATGCGAATTCATGTCGCGTTCCTGCAATGGAATTTTATTAGTCATTGAAAATTATTACGCAATTTATTCGAAATATCGACGATATTCATATTGTGAGGGCGCAATTTTCTATAATACGAATTAAATGGCTTTGTCACAATTACGGGAATAACCACAAACCCGTCTGTACTCCAGTTATATTACCGATTGAAAATTAATACAGTCGTAAATCGAAATGTATGCAAAATTGTATTTTATGTGCAAATATCACCCGAGAAAAATTATAAAGATCGATATATCATTTTAATGCATTTATAGAATTGATTATCAACAATATTATATTGTTATTGCGTGTTAAATTGTTAAAATGAACAATTTGCAAAAAAGGAGTTAAAAAAACTTCCCAATTCGAAGTTTTTGCATAAAAATCCGTTAAGCGGATACGTTATATACTGAAATTAATATACATCGTAAAAATATGCTAAATGAAAAGTTGGGAAGTCCGTCAATAGTGCAGCAACAATATTTGCCAAATTATATGAGATAAATATACGAATCGAGATATGGAAAATATGTTTTTATCGTATTATCCATTCACCTAAAATGATATATTCTATTTTATACATTTATAATCCCATATAATCGTTGTAGACAAAAAAAAGTCTATAATCATAGAAGTGCAGCAAAGAATAGAAGTGAATATCGTAATGTTAAGTCGATTTCAGTTTTTCCTCCTTTTTTCACATTCAATCACATTTTTAATTTAATTTTCATTAAATTTAATCATATATTATAGTAATAAATTTTATTTGCTCGACGAATATATACTTAATTAAAGAATTTTATCGGTAAATTGTGTAGGCATAATAAGAATTGAGCATTGAATCTTTTTGCATTGCGATTTTTGACGCGTCAATGAAAAAAAAACACACAATTACCCTCTCATGAACGAGGGGTTCCAAAAAGCGTTTATCGTCGTATATCAAATGGCATTTATTGAAGACCGCTGACAATCCAAATGACCCGGTTAACCCCGCAAGACCCGTAGATAATGCGTCGTTGCCGCCGAGCATTTGATTAATTTTCGATATAAGACGAATGAAACATGAAACGCGTATAGTTGGCTATATATGTATAGCACCCGGAGCGCGCAGCTTCTGTGATTGTGTTTATTGCGCGGTAACAATTGTTCCGAATATTTGCATATTACTAATCGGTGTTTATCAGTTAACTCTGTAGTTTAGATCGAAACCACAGTCGACACTCTTGTCAAGTTTTGTTTATGCCGAATGCAATCCCATTTCGACGTAAGTCATACAAAGTGTTTTCGACGATAAAGAATATATATATACCCATCCATCACTTGTTCTCTTATTGTGTGCTACACAAGTGTCTTTACATCATCTCGGGACAGGAAAAGTTCGAAAGTCATTGTTATCATCAAATCGAGTGACAGTGAACGCGAGCTGTGATAAGCACACCCCCTTCCCTAACCGTCTACGGTATAATATATAAACAGCCTGTGCTAAACGTTCGCGCAGAGGAACGCATCGCGATTGAATAAATGGCATCCAGATCGGCCGAACGTAGAATAGTTGTCTATGTAAATCCGTCGAAAAAAAACTCACGTGTCAGCAAAGTAGTTTATCGACACAGCTGTGTCGTCCGGATAATGTCCGATCATCTTGAGGCACTATTGTTGCACCGTTACTCCGCGTATTTGTTTTTCCTTTTTCATTAAACGACTCAACTCTTATCGACGATGAAAGAAACGTCTACACACGAGCTATCCGGCAACCGTCAAAACTTTTGAAAGTAACGTTCCCGATGCTCCCGCACGAGAGCGCTTCGGTGCCGCTCAGTGTCGGCAACTTTTTAGCGAACGAGAAAAAAAAATGTAGGTCACGCGGCTTTTGAATAGCAACAACCTTCTTCATCGAAAATTTGATAAAAACCTTGCCCCTCGTTTATTTGCAAATTTCTTAGTAGTATAATTAGCACGCGATAAGTACAAGAAAAGTGGATTTTCGAAATACGACTGCATCGACAAAGCCGATTGCAGCGATGCGTAAATTATTGTTACGTTCTCTCGAGACAACCGTAAAAATAATCCTCGTAATTATTTTATTCAGTCTGACGAATCTATTGACTTATCAAACGGTCTACGCATTAGTCTGGTCATTGATGATTATCGGCGCAACAAATTTCGTATTATGCATGAATCATCTGAGGTAATTTACGTTTTTAAAACATATTACGCGTAAGACTGATAGATAAAACCGAGCCGAGGAACGAGTTTTACAAGGCGAATGACGTCTCTCGAAATTTATGAGGTTTCGTCCTACTATAATACGTAAGGTAAACCTTACCGTGCCGAAACTCGGGGGAGAGAGAGGGAGAGGGGGATTTACGATAACGCAGCGCATTGAGGCCAGTGAGTGTACAGGCAGTCAGTAGCAGTCAGTAGTGGCTTAATGCTCGATTCAGGTAGCTGGCATGTGGTTAGCCGTGCAGTTGGTACTAAAATTTGCTTTATCACCACCGACTCTGTTCTATTTACCCTCCTCGACTACGTGTTTGTGTTGATCATCCATTTATTTTAATCGACGTCGCGCGACCTCGTCGATTTTTTGAGAACGAAAAATAAAAAAAGTGCACAAAAATGACGTGTACGTGCGACGCCTCGACACATCGGAAGGATTCTTTTTGATACGAAAGGAAAAAAAAAATTATATAAAATAGAATAAAAAATACACGCGTTTTTATCGGTTTTTTTTTTACGCTCGTGACTCGTCGGTCTCTCGCTACCAGCGGTTGACGTTGACGTTGACAGGTGGGAGCGCGCGAGACCTGTCATCCTTCCCCAGCAGATTTGCGAACGTTTTTACGGTGCGCTATGTTCGCCAGTTTGAAAAACAAAATACGCGAGGAAATCGGGAGCGACGTGTCGACCGTCGTGAGAAATGCCGGCACCGTGCGCGGCATAAACTCGAAACATCCGTTTCAGGTAAGAAATAAGTAATTAATTTATGAAAGGCGACGATGTTCTCATCGTATGAAATTTTCAACAGATAGGTTCGACGAGTAGCGTCGGCGGCTCTCAGATATCGTTGGACGATTCGAGAGAAGACAATGCGGCGTCTCCGTCGTCGCCGGTGGCGCTGAAACGAGAAAACAGCTTTGAGCTAAAGCTGAGCGACGGAACGCAATTGTCGAGCAAAGATTTAAAAAGATTGGAGAGTCGAGAGGACGAATGGCGAAAACGTTTGGCCAAAAAGGAAGCGCAACTTTTGAAAAAATTTGAAAAAAAAGATGAAGAATGGCGAGCGAAACTGTCCGAGAAGGAAAAAGAGTGGAAGAAAACGCTGGATAAACAGGAGAAGGAAAAAGCCAAAGCGGAGGAGGAGAGAGAACGAGCGGAGAATGCCAAACGTTCGTTGGAACTTGCGCTGAGAAATGCCGAAGGTAAAAAAAAGTTTATTTCATTTCAAATGATAATGAATTTTTTTGTAATTAGATTTGTTACGCAATGAGAGTGGATTAATAGTAGCCGGCCTCTCTGAACATATGGCACATGCGGTCGTGCGGATTATCATCCGATTTGTATATTTTCAGAGTACAAAAAGAAGCTTTATACCTTTCAAGAGGATGCCGAACAGCTTGAGGGTTTTCAAACTCAGGAGATGGCAAAAATCAAACATCTTGTAAGGCAAACAAAAAATTATTAAATATAATTTAAAACTATTCAAATAATAATAATTCATCATTATTATTTTATAAATTATAAAATCGTTAAGATATTCGATATCCCGTTGCGGTGCAACTTCGATTCTCAAAAGAATCATCTGGTTGTTCTTGTAACAAACTTGAAATGGTAAAATTCATTTTTGCAAACCTTTTGATATATAGTTTTTTCAAACTACTTAAAAATAATAAATAATCGCTTAATGGAGCTTCCAACGCTATGGTGTTCCCTTAAAGGCTTCATTCCTTATGGTCGTTTTCGGAAGAATTAAAAAAAAAAAAAATTCGCTTTTGGAGAAGTCGTCGTCGAAATCGGAATTGAAGTCACTTTCTCGTCAGGTTTATTGCTGCAGTCGTTGCAAATAATGACGAAATTTAGACACGTTTAAAGGGCTCCCCCGGTTAATCGAGGTTTTACCGTACCGATTAAGAAAAAACCATTAGCGCGCGATTTGACAACGTGTGTGTTTGTTTCAGCTACTGGCGAAGGAACAAGAGGTGGACGAGAAATCTCATCACTTGAAGGCAGCTATTGCCGAAGTTGATAGTCTCAAAGCCGAAGTGTCTCGACTCAGGCGTTACGAAGATGAATTGAATAACGTCCAGGTGAGTGAAGATTGAAAAGATCGCGCAACAACGAGCGAAATATTATCTCGTTACTCTCTGCCAATCACTCTCGATTTCTATTTTCGTTTTCTAGTTCCCTATGTTTTTAACATCGGAGATCTGAAAATGGGTTTTGCTTTAACGCTGAATGCGTTTTAAAGTGCCTTTTTTTTGTCTTTTTTTTCGCAAGACGTAGATGCGATTAATCGAGTTTAATTGTATCCCCAAAAGTTCCGCGAGTAAACTGCTCAATTCGCTTACATCACTCATCCGCCTATTACTAGAATCGATATCCCACGAGATCCAATTCGTTTTTCCTCCCATTGAGCAAAGCACGCTTTACAAACCTCGATTACTCGACCCCCAACAGAGCCCGGTGGGCGTTTTTTTTTTCCGCTATATTTATTTGTCATACCTTTGTCATTATCGCTTATTGTGTTATGTTGTCGCAGTTTGCTATCGTTCTTTTTAATTATCTTATGCACTTTTAGAAAAAAAAAAAAAAAACAATGATTTCGACACGCCGCTGAATTTTGTATGCGTGCCTCAGTTTTTTTTGTTTATTTCAACTATCGAAGCTTCGACGTTGTTACCTTACCGAACAGAGTGTATCAAACTCATCGTGCGCGAATAGGCGAATCGAGCGACAGTCGACTACCGCGAAGTTTTACGGGCTTTTTCCTTGCGCTGCACATTTGGGAAAAAGTCATGTTCGCTCCGGCCGTTGAGTAATTTTACCGGCACTCGATTCGGAAATACCATTTTTTGTTGTTGTTTTCTTCAATCAATCAGTGAGACAGAGAGAAGTTACGAAACTGTGATAACGAAGTTTCATGCATAACACACACACACACGTGAGGTACAAAACGATACGCATGAAGATTGATAAAAGAAAAAAAAAAAACCAAACAAACAAAACGCTACACGAGACATCAGAGCGCAAATTACGACGGTAATCTACTTGCCGCCGCTAATTTGTCGATGCTACGCTGCTGTTCATGAGGCTAGAGGTACGTTTCCAAAAAAAAAAACCAAAAAGAAAAATCAGAAAGCTTAGCCGCTATTTAATTGCTAGTATTCTATGGTTAAAAATTATTCGGCGCTTATTACTAAGTCGGGGTTTTCACGGTTCTCGCAGTCGATCTTTGGTCCTTTCGCTCAATTAAAAATGCTAGACGATCGTTCAATTTCGGCACATCTATCATCGCTCTTTTACTCATTTTCTCATTAATGAATGTGAGGCGTTCGGCAATATCCGGTGAAAAAATGTGATTTATTTTATCTTAACGGAAAAAAAAATCATATGAAAAATGATTCGCGAGTGATTGTTCGTAGCGGTGTCATGATCGTGTGAAAAAATATCCAGATCTGAACAAAAATAAGTCTGAATGGATTTATTTCAATGTCATTATAAAAAAATGTTCTAAAAAATGTTAATTCGTGTACAATGTTTAATATTTTCACCTGGCAATTTTTTTACACGATCAGAACACTGTTTTTTTTTTTTTTTTTCACCTACAAAAAAAAACATGTATTTCTTTCTGAAATCACCGAACCCTTCGCTTCTCATTAAACTATTTACTCGCCCGTTTGTTTTGTCGTGTTTAATCGTTTCTCTCACGCCATATAGAGACACTTTATTCGGAGTATTTTTTGAACGCTTAGCTGTGGTAATTGGGATCTGCTGCTTTTTTTCCTGTATTTTGATTATGACAAAATATTGGGCAATAATCGATGAAATTGTGGATAGGTGATGGGCCGAGGACTTTCAAGAACGTTTCAAATTTATCCACCGAATCCAAGCGCGCAAAATGCTTATTAAATTTAACAAAATTGTCAATATACGTAGAATAAAAAATAATGTTGAGAATGAGATTTACATGTACGAAGATTCATAATGATTTCAGGACGAAATGGAAACGTTGCGTCACGCGACGCAGAGGGAGCGAGCACAGCTTTCCGGTGAATTGGCGCAAACGAAGGAACAAGTGCGTCACTTGATGGTGAAAGTTTTCGTTCTCGAGCAGAGAGTCGCCTTGGAATCGAACGATCAATCCAGCGTCGATGAGAGAATAGCCGATCTAATGAGGGAACGAACGCTGCTGGAGCGTAAATTGGAAGAGGCGCATCTACATCTGTCCGACATAAAGACAAGTTGGTCGGGGAAGATATCGAGTCTCGAGACGCAGGTCGGACGTTTGAGTAGGCAAGCCGGCGAGGAGGGCCTCGAGAGGCGACGCGTCGAGGAGGAAAAGGACAAATTGAAACAGAGGATCAAACAGCTAGAGGCCGATATTGAGGTGAACAATGTTGTTATGGCGACTAAAGACGCCAAGCTTTTGCGAATGGCGGAGGACATCGACGAGATGGCCACGGAACTTAAAGAGCTCCGGGTCAGCGTCGATGATGAGGTTGAAGAATTTAAACGACAAATTGTGAGTTACCGCGATCTCTAAATCCGACAAAAACGCTATTTAAACAAAAAAAAAAAGAAAAAAAAAGACAATTGCTCATGCTAACGATCGCTGATGCATGAATTCTTTGCAACTAATTCCTCACCCCAATCGCATTTTATCCGTTAAATTAACCGAGAGTCGGATATTATATCCCCCGTTTCTTATGACCGATACTCGGAATTCACGAAACTCTCTTTTATTACGCAATTCAGTGAACGACGAGAAATGTCTCGAAAGTATTATCAGTTTTTTTATTTAGTCGATCAAAATATTACCAAAAACATCGTTTTTTTTTTTTTCCACGCATAGATACTCATCTTTAAAGAGTATGAGTCGGAAAGCCGCTTTATTAATTTTGCTTGGCGCACGTTTTTTTTGTTGTTGTTTTTTTCATAGAAATTTTAATCAATCGATTCGATCTCTTCTTTCTCATTTCTTTCCTCTACTATATAATAAATATATACTATATCGATACATTAAGCATGGCAACTAGCATTGGCTGTAATCTACGGAACTCGAAGGAGCACCGTTTATATTTCGTAAATCAGTCCGCAGCTTGTTAACGCGGCTTTGTTTCGTATAAAAAAATTCACATACTAATTAATAATGAAACGACAATCGAGTTGTGCCGTTTCTCTTTCTTCTATAGTACATGGTAAGTAAAAGTAATTGCCCAGTAGAAATAAATATTTTTACCAAATATGTATTTCGAGAAAAACTACAAATTCGTATCGTATGTAAAAAAAGAAATTTATTTACGGCAAATAAAGAGAGATAAAGAGGGTGCGAGACGAAAAAGAACTATGAGTATCTTTATCTTGCAATTAATTTTAACGCTTGATTTTTTTCAAACCCCGTCTCTATTTTCCCCGTTCCTTATTTTTTGCAGCAGCAGCAGCAGCTTTTTTTTTAATTCACAACACAAACACAAACACCAGAGACACGCGCAATGTTATTATGCGACAGTAGTGTATGGTATATATGGTAATAGCGTATGTAGAAGGGACTGCGTTGATTTTCATTTTTAAGCAACGAAACTTTGCAGCAACGCATACGAAGCAACACACGGGTGGTTTACGATCGAAAGTTTCGTCTTCATTTTTTAATTATTTGGGCGGAAGGTAAATGCGTACCACATTGCGACGAGCACTCGGCACTCTATATGTTTGTCAATGAGAAAAGCTCGGCGACGGCTTTTCTCGTTGATAATTTATCCGTGAGTTTAAAACAGATAAACAGATATCGATTACAAGAAATTCTCGTAATCGCCCTATTGCCGCGTTAAATGGGTGTAAAAAATGTAATACTTGTCGTTTTATTGAACAACGCGTTGATTTTTTTTTTCTTGCTTACCGCTCTGTTTTCAGGAATCATCGTCGAGTGAGATAAAGGAACTGCAAAGCGAGCTTCGCGAATCAACGAGAAAATTAACGGACGCGACAACCGAACTGGCGCAGCTGCGTTTATCGTGCGACGGCGAAAGATCGAACAACGCATCGCTGCATCTCGAATTGGCTCGACTACGAGAAAATTTGGAATCCGAAAGAGAGGCAGGCGCGACGCTGCGGGTTTCTCTCGAACGCGAAATAGCCGAGAAGGACTCTGTACTGTTGAGAAACGCTCAAGTATCGCAAGACTACGAAATGGCGAAGCAGGAAAAGTGTCGACAGCAGGCGGAAAATGTCGAGATGCAGAGCAGAATCGACAGTCTCGTCGAAGCGCTGCGAACGAGAGACGCGGAACTGGAGAGATCGGCGAGAAGCTTCGAAGATTCGAAAGCGAGACTCGAGAAACTGGAGGAAGCCGAGAGCGAGAGAATAACGAGGGAAGGCGCGGAGGAAGCACTGCGAAGCAATCTTTTGCAACTCGAGGAGCAGCTGAACGACAAAAATAAAGTATATCCACGATTTACTGGAATTTTAACCCGCCGAGTACCACCGTCTTATCGTGTCACGATTTCCGCCACTCGGCGCGTCTAGCAATCGATTAATTATTTTCTATACATAAAACGTGTTTATATCACTATTTTTTTACTTTGAATGAACGAAATAAAATCGTCAGAGTATTAGGAATATCGCGGTGCAGGTATGCCGTAGACATCTTTATGATTATGCAACTCGGTAAAAGCAAATGCAAAAAGAGTTGAAAATGAGAGAAAATAAGTCTTTGCGTTTTTCTTTTACCGTTGCATTGTATTTAAAGAAGCTTGAAAATTAAAAATGTCCACATTGCTTCTTCGTTGATTGACGTTATTAACAAAACTTTGTTATTACCGAAATAAATGAGGAAGCAATGTGATAATTTTCGATTTTCAGCCTTTCTATTTGCAAATCGTTGCGATTAATCAAATTAAGCTTTGGCTTTTAACATTTTTTTAACGTTTTATTTGATTATTGATAAAATAAGTGGCAAATATTCATGTTGGGCGCGACGCTTATTCACTAAATATCAATCTAAATAATTGAAAAAAAAAACGTTTCCAAAGAAGTGAATTATTCACAATTTTTACATCTCTATGCCGATTCCAATAAAAGTATTAACTTGCATGCGCTGAGTTCCAACTTCATTGCTTAAAATTTGCGTAAACAGCGGCACGCAAAAATAATTTTTTTTTTTTTATGTCAAACATTTTTAAATGTTCATAACTTTTGAATTTGTGCGATTCTGGCCGAATAACTTTGGTGGACGATCGATTTATATGTACCAAATTGCAATTTTACCCCTTAAAAGCTATCGTCTTAATGTTCTTTTCGGCAGATACACCAGACAATTTTTCTAAATGTGATTTTTGGATGTTTTGAAGACATTGCTTTGAAAATCTCGAAAAAGAAAAAATTCACGAGAAGAAAGCTTCATCTATATGGGGAAGCAAAATTCAGAGTGATCCCAAAATTCGAGACAAGCTACAAGAATAAATCACCCGTTTCCACGTTCGTTGAAAAAACATTTCGTACCCTGCGAAACAGGTTACTAAAAATGCACTTTCATGAGTGTTTTTCACACGGAACGAGAAGGCCAACGAACGGCGCTCTCGTGTCTGCGAGGCGGTACTCATCTTTTGATTAACGAACCGATAGCTTTGCCTTATAATTATTTTTTTCTTCGTACACTTAATTCATAGTTTTGGTTCGAGTGACCGAACACTCGAACGCCGGTGGTTCTCAGCGGATTAATTATCTCCACGTTTTGTAGCCGTAAAACATGGTGACCGGCGTTATGTTTTCTACAATTGCTTTTTTTTCCGTCCGCAGACTATAAAGATTCTTCAGCAGCGATTGGGCGACATGAAGAAAACGCTGCAGCGCGAGCTGCGAGTACCGTCGTCGTCGTTGGACAGCGACGCCGAGCCATCGGCCGCGATTCTTAATCCAAGTTCGTCTCAAACGGTCACTGCCAAGAATTCGAATTGCCGGGATGACGATGTCAATTTCAAATATCTGAAGCACGTTCTCATCAAGTTCCTAACGAGCCGAGAGTACGAGGTATGTCTTGCACTATTTTCAAATAAAAAATGAACCGCTATTAAAAGAGAACTGAATCGAATGAATTTTCAAGGCTCTGCATTTAACGAGAGCCGTCGCGACGTTGCTGCACTTTTCGCCGGAAGAGGAACGGCTGCTACAGGAGACTCTCGAGTGGAAAATGTCGTGGTTCGGCAGTCGACCGAATTTGGGAATCGGTCAGACGGCAAAAGCTATACCACCGAGCTGATAGTCTCCGTATTTTCGCTACGAGGCCAAAAAAAACAACAACAGAAAAAAACAAGAAAAGCACGTTTTTTCATAGTAAACTAATTAAGCAATGCCACCGTGGGTCATTGACGAATCTCGCGTCGTAAATTTCCATTATTTTGGGAGCCAAGATTTTATTTCTAGAGCCTACCGTTCGATGACATCAATTTCCGGATCCTCCAATTTTTATCTCGACGAAAAAGACAAAACAAAAACTGCTCAAGTTAACCGCGATTAGAATTTTTTCAAATTGTCGAACAAGAGGATTCCCAACGAACAGCTTTCACGGAGGAAACGCACTTGATACATTCGAATTACGTGCAGTATTTTGAGCGTATCGATTGGGCTCACGAATTTGTCAACAATTAATGCCGTTACGATTAAAATTGTAATAATAATAATAATAAATAATGATAATAATAGCTGAAGAAAAAAAATTACGTTAAAAAAATGTGTTGAAACTGTGTTTATTTACATCCAACGAAATCTTGAAACAATTCATTCACATTTTATATTTTATTTTTTTATTTTTTGCATCTAACCGACGCTCTAACTCACACTTACACGCACACATACACCCACCGCCATTGGTTTCGAGCCAAAGTAAAGAGACCTCGACGAATTTTTGTCCATACTAAACTTTCTTTTCTTGCATATCAATCCCTATGCAGTCGCTTCGACCGCTTTGCGTTTACGTTTATCGGTGCTTTTTTTCCTTTATATTAAAAAATCGAGGGACAATGTTCGATAAACATGCATTTAATGTTCGATCGTCAAGATATTGCGACCGTAACTACGACAAGGCACGCGACACGACACAAGACCTTTTTTTATTCAATTTATTCATTTTTTTTCTTTCCTTTTCTCTCTCTTTGTTTCTTCGTGTTTTACTCACAGTACGACGAGATTGCACTACGTTGGGCGCACAGACGACGAAATTACACACACGCACACGCGAATCCGAGTGAGTCATAGCGCGCAATGCCGAGTCACGACTGTTTCAACGGTTTTTTTTTTTTTTTTTTCGTCTTATTTTACAATAAAAATGTAATTGCGATGATTTATCATTGACGCTTGCGGACACGTCTCGCAGCCTCGTCAATCATTCCTCATCGAATGTGTGAGAGAGCTTTTGGTTTTTTTTGTTTTTTTTTGGAGCGTTAAATGCTTCCGGTTTACCTATTTTCGTGCCCTATGAAGATTTTTTGTTTAAAATGATTTTTTTTTTCTCAAATTTTTCTGTATAATTTATAAAGCTTCTCCCTAAATTGTTCTCTCAGTCTACGATAATAAGGTGTTATACATCATATTAGTAGAGTTGTGGTTTTGTCTTGTTTGTTTGTTTTACGTATGTATGTATAAAGACCTTTGAGCAGTTCAAGTACAATTGCCATTAAGTAATTTGCCACTTGTGTCAGTAGTTTTATTTTTGTTTTTTTTTTCCTTTTTTTTTTGTAGTACGCTGTTCTGCTCTCGGATTTTATTTTTGACAAGAACGTTTTCTTTGAAGCTCGCGTGATTCGATTTCTCGTTCATCATTATTAATTGCCTGTACACGTTCTTTCGCCTTTTTTTCCCCTATTTTTTTATACATCATCTTCATTTAACTCAAACGAACTTAAATTCATATACACAGATACATCTATATACACTTGAAGGAAAACAAAAAAATATGAAAATCGTGGGACAAAAATAATGTCTCTGGGAGCTTCGCAAAAGCTTCGGAACTTGATGCACGAAAAAAAAAAAAAAATCTACGATGGATCAAAGTCACAAACGAAAATTAATGCAGTGCAGTCAAATACGTAATTTGATCGATACAGTTGGGTTTTCCCGGTTCAATGGTTTGTCCTCCTTACTCCTTTGTTTTCTTTTTTTCATTTATTCTATTTCGCGTCTTTGGCGTACATAATATCAAAACGTACAACGCAATTCCGGCCGCTTACGCGGTAAGAAACTTCTCCCCGGCGCCTCACTCATTTTTCTAACTTCTGTTTTTATTTTCATTTTCTTTGGTATTGACGCAAGCATTTTTAATACACGCCCGTCGGTTACGCGCGTATAATAAAACTCTATTAAAAATAATCCTATGAAAAAAAAGTTGTGATAAGACTCTTGTTATTCGCAAAAAATTATAGCCAGGAGGTTCGGTTGACAGAGACGGAGATGTAAGGAGAATATAGTTTTGCTGACTTCGGACATTAATCCGATTGATTTTTTTTTTTTTTTACAGCTTCGCGCCCCTCTCCCAATAATTGTGCATAGTAAGATTTTTCACTTTCCTTGTCCTATGGCGTCGCCGATCAACATTGGACGACGAACTAACTAGTAGTTTTTTTGTTTTTTCTTTCTCATCTGGCTATCTAAATTAAGTAACTTGCGGCTACGCGCACTTAATACGCGACATAGGTACAATGCGTCATGTTTGCCAGCAGCTCTTCTAATTATTTCCTTTTCTTCTCAGAGTCGAAAGTTCTGATTTGCTTTTTTATTTTTTTTTCATATATCCTGTGGTTTGTCGTATTTTTTTGTTTTGTTTTGTTTGGTGTTTTATAAATCTTCTTACCGCGAGTTGAATTTGCTACGAATTGATGCGCAATGGAAACAATTCTACGAGAGAATATTGTTACGAAACGAATCGTTCATCGTCGCGCGCATCGAGATTGTTTCGTTATTCGTATTCGTTATTTACTTGGTTTTTGATGATTTGTTTCCTTGTTTTGTTTTTCAGCTTCTTTCTTTCTTTCTTTCGAATTGCGATGAAACTTTTTATTTATTTATTTTTTTTTGTTATCCTCGAACCGCATTGTCGAGGGGTTCTTATAATTTCGCTGTGCCGGATATTATTTCCTCGTAAAGCTCCGGCGTCACCTCGACGTATTCCTTGCTACCCGATCTGAAGTACACTTTGTCCTGAATCTTGTTGGGATCGAAGCCCTCCTTCTGTAGATTTATCTTCTTCAGCTTAAAAGTGCTCGTCATCTCGAGTTCCTTCACTATTCTCAAGAATATCGGCCTCGCGTACGACGGAAGTGCCTTGTCTAAACCTTCGGCAAGTGCTTTGAAGTCCAAAAGGCATTCGGGATCGACGATCGCTGCCATTCCGGCTCTTCCCTCCATTCCCGGTACCTTTGCACAAAATTCAATCACAGTTAATAGTTTTATATTGATTTTTTCCTTTTTTTTTTTAAGAAATTGGTTCGTTGTTTATTTGGTCCCCCCGAGGTGGATCGTCGGAATGATTTACCTGTACACCGTAAACAGTAGTGTTTCGTTGTCCAGCAACTTTACTGACGACACCCTCGACTTCGGCAGTCGCGACATTCTCTCCTTTCCACCTAAACGTATCGCCGGTTCTATCCTTGAAGTAAAAGTACCCGAGTTCATCTTGTACCAATATATCACCTGTAAAAAATCAACGACATTCATGAAATAAATCTCTGAAAAATAGAAGGCCGACCCTGTTCTCTCACCAAAGTGTCTCTAATAGAGACACGTAAAAAGACAAAAAAAACTGCGTGGTGATTTCGGATTTCCAATTTGCTATAGAGCGGAAATCAATATCTCGATCAATCAATTGGGAGACACGCAGTTTCTAAGAATAACGTAACTGTCAAAGCGCCGAAGCTTTTGTTTGCGTGTGCCTTTAGCGCAAAACCTTGCAGTTGCGTAAAATGTTGCATTTTACGAGCGTTTTGTATCTCGCGCTGCTGCATGATTTCGATGCTTTTTTGTTTTTTTACGTGTCTTTATTATCGACACTTTTAGGTGCGAATACGCACTTTGAAAATAAAATAAGAGAATATTTTAAGACGGGCCAGCGTGATTAACGGTATGTATTTTTTTTTCCTTATTCTAACGGGCGGTGCAATTAAACTGATGACAAGTTTTTGCTAATAAAACGAACCAACAATCCGAAAAGATGGTGAATCGGTTTTTATCCGCGAAGGATTGTTTCGCGAAGCAATAGCGATCATTCGAAAATCGCGTTGAAAAAAGAAATAAAAAATAGAGGACTCTTTCGAAAAACGACGATAATGTCGTTGAAATCTTCGTCAAAATTCAAGTTGACAAACTTTATCGAAAATTAACTTTTCTTTTTCAAGTTTGTTATAAAAACCAAAAGTGACGGAATCTTTAAGGGAAGAACGACAATGCCGTTAAACACTTAATAAAAAATCAACTTTTTTTCATAGATTGAATTTCAATTGAATTTCATAGATAAGAGACTTGTATAGCATTGAAAACTTCGTTAACCGATGGTTTTCAACCGATTTTCTCTCTTGTATATTGCAAAATAAAATCGTGCTACGATGAATTTCGGATTATCCATGGTTTTCAGTTATCCGAGAGCACTACTGTCCCCCTTGCCTCGGATAATCGAAGTTATACTGTATTAAAAAGGGAAATTACCCGAAAGGAAGGCTTTGTCGCCTTTGACGAAAACATTCTCGATTGTCTTTCTTCTCGAAGCTTCCCTATCGAGATAACCGTTGAATTCTCTTGAGGCATTGCCCTGCTTAATCAAACCTATAAACATGCCGGGTTCGTCTGCAAAGAAAAAAACGATAAAAAATCGGTTAGTAATATAGTCTTATTTTTAGCAATTATCGTTGTCGAAAATTCATTACTTACTAATCTCCGCTCGTATGCAAAAACCATCGGGTCCTCTGATCGGTTCCCCCGTTTCCGGATTAACGCGTATTATCGCGACTGGATGAAGTGACTTTGGCAATATCGACGGTACAAATCCTACAGCACCAACTTGATTGTCAACGTTTACTGAAAGTTAATCACAGAAATGAAGATACATTTATTAGACAAAAGATACATCATCGGGCAGACGAAAAAAAAGGCCACGTAAAAAAAACACATTGACCACTTATGGAACGCTATTTTGCCGCGGACAGCACAAGCTCACGCGGGGCCTCCATTTTTCCATCGGCCTTTTTTTCCCCCGGAAAAAACACCGAAAAAAAAACCCGGAGAACAATAGCCCCGATTTTATGATTTAGTATTTTCGGGGGTTTTTTTTTTTCGGTGTTGCTTCCAGGATTCCTTTCTCTTTGCATGTTTTTAAAATATTTTTTTTACCAATGTTAGCATTTCCCTCGCTGGATCCATAAACCTCGGTGACTTGTTCGATCTTGAAACGATCAACGAACTCTTGCCATATCTGTGGCCTCATTCCGTTGCCGACCATGAGTCTCACGGAGTGCGACGAATCCTCAGGACGCGGCGGTGCCGAGAGAAGATAACGGCACATCTCGCCGATGTATTCAGCCAACTGTTCGACAATAATAAACGTATTAAAAACATTATGAAAGCTCATAGAAACAACGCGACAACTTAAATGTCTCCACAATCCAGTATATTTAAGTTGCCGACGAGAATTCCATTATTATCGATAAAATTTTGCAAACTCACCGTACAATTATATTTTATACAATCGGTCCAATATGCGCTAACGGAAAATTTCGTTCTCAGAACGCTTGGTATTCCTTTGACTAGAGCGCAACCCGTCCCCACGAGACCACCGGCCATGTGATAAAGCGGTATTGGATTGTACATGATATCACTGTCCGTTCGTAGTCCCAGCATGTGGTACGTAGCCGTCATAACCAGCAAATATCTGTAAAGAACAAAAGAATTAAAACGTTAAAGATGATAAATAATGCGCGCTTTGAGGCGATGATTGAAAAATGAAGGCTCCTTTTTTTTTTTAACGTCTTCGGAACAGTTTGCTCGTATCATTTTCTCAATTCGTAGGCGTCGTTCGATACGGAAACTCTTTCTTTCGTTCGGATCTGCGGGTTTTTATCGGAAATTTTATTCGTTCTTCAAACTATTTTTTGTTCGTTTTGAGCAATTATTATTGTCGTTGTTCATTATCTTTCCAGTTTTTCGTCATCCATCGCCTTTTCGTCAGAAATAATATTTTATCTTCTTTCATTGTTGGCTTAGTTTTTTTTCTTTGCATGCGTCTACTTTGTCGTCATTGTAATTTGCTTTTTTTCCTATCTTTAATTATAAGCTTTAATAATAAGTCAAGTATTCGCGCACTGAGAAAATATTTTTCTTTGTGGTCATATATGTCACCAAATATTTAACACCAGTTTATGCGATTCATATATTAAGATTCATAAGTGAGATTCGGAGGGAATTTCAAAACATCCCGATGGAATAAAAATCTGAAAAAAATCAACCATACAGAAGGCACTGAAAACATCAATTTTGGATAATGGTAATTTCAAAAAGTTGTTGACAAATTAGTTTTAAAAAATCTGTTCAACGATTCATCCGGTAATATAACTTTTTTTTTGCGCAAGTTGATTCGTTCATTTTTTCGAAAACATGAATTTTTTCTAAGTTTCGAAAATCCCATTTTTTGGAAAAATTTTGTATGGTTACTTGCGGATATGTTCGATCGATTGCTCGGAAATTTTTATTTTAATATAATGTGCAGTGTTTCTCCAAAATTGTATTTAAAAATTGTGACTACATCCATAAATAAAAACAATTGGAAAATAAGACATTTTTTTTTTTTTTAATTTGCATATATTCAGAAAAATGCATGGATCAACTTTTGCGAAAAACGTTGCGTTACCGGATGATCCGTTGAACAATTAAAAAAAAAATGTTGGCATTATTATTATTATTATGCAAAATTAATCTTTTTAGGGTCTTACGGTTATGGACCGTCTATGTGGTTGATTTTTTTCAGATTTGTATCCCGTTGAGAAGTATTCGAAATGAGCTTTTTAACTGAGATTGCAACTCATATATTTCTAACGTATTTTTTGCATATACTTTTTCCACGTCGGCCAAACAAAGGTTGAAATGTAAAAAATGGAAAAAAACGAATGAAGGAAACGATACAAGTAATTCGTTTGCCGAAGCCGCAGCAAGGAGAAAATCATAATACATCGATGATTAATCGTCGATTAAATTTCTCCACGTAAGTGGAAGTTAAACAGTCCCCGTAATGGCATTTCCGCTTCGACACGCGAGAGTATTTTAGTGCGTATAGAGTTGAGCTGCAACGCTATAATAATATCCAAGCCCCCGGCGGGGGGGAGTAAGGGCGCTATAGCGCCCCACGTCTCGCTAATCTCATTCCCGTCGAGAGTTGTGGGGTCTCTCCTGACAGGATTACGGAACATTCGTTATGTCCAATATATATATATATAAATATATGTATAAGTATATCTCCATATACACTTGTATACATATATAAATGTTGCTTAGCGTACGCTCATGGCGCAGCTCTTGCGTAATTTCTTGCCCACCTCACGGAAGCTGCGCGCGTACGGAGGTGGCGTGTTTAATCATTCATCGGATACCAACCGATTGTAAAGTCGGTGCAATGAATATGAAACGAAACGCGTCTAAACGTCGCGGATATTAAAAAAAAATGTCATTGTACACGCCGCAATTTCATATTTAATCATTGTTTTCCATGCACGCGCGTCGTTTCCTTGTTATCACGACTTTTCGATGTGTTTACCTAGAGTTTGGCATGAGAACGGCTTTCGGCAGTCCCGTCGTGCCGCTCGTGTAAATATACAACAAGTTGTCCCTGTAGCCGGGTTCTTGCTGTACGACGGGCTGCTCGTCGCTGCTCTCGGACATGAGTTTGTCGAGATTTTTGGAACCTTGCGGGATGTCGGCGAGACCGGCGCCCTGTTTGTACCACTCGATACCGTCAATCGAATCGCGAATCTCATCGATCGCTGCAATAATAAATAAATAAATCGTTTATTTTTTATTAATTATCACGTAGTTTTTGTTTTTCTTAATACCCTTTGTTTAATCTAAAGGCCCTACCGGATGAAAATTCATTGGCGTAAATGACCCCCTTGACTTTGGCGATCGTCAAACAATGAGTCAAGAGTTGCAACCGAAGATTCGTGTTTATGAGAGCGGTAACAACACCGAGCTTTCCGAGACCGAGCCACGTAGCTACGAACTCGGGTTTGTTCGGTATCATCAGTGCCACCGCGTCGCCTTTCGCGTAACCGGCTTTTTGAAACACCGAAGCGATCCGGTTGCTGTACTTGTCCATCTGCGAAAAAAAAAAAAAAAACAAATATATGGAAATAAATACATAAATGCACGGGGTTTGTTGGAAATCGCAAGGGACACATTGTCGCCTTATACGAACAATCGCGATGCTTAGCACGCGCTAGAAAATGTAACATTCTCGCGTGAGGTAGAGATAGCGCACACCATCGCGTTTCGCGATAAGAACATCGCGTTTTCCCCAAACGCGAAAACATGACGGAAAATTTATTTGCGCAATTGAAAACATGAATTGTTGCATCGTAGTAATTGTATGTCTTTTTTTTTTTTTCTTCTCCGAGTTATGCAAGACAATAATTTTGTGCCACAATCAAACAATTCACGACACGAGAAAAACACGATGAGAACCTTGAGCGATAACCGTTTTATCGAATGATAATTTAATTCGAACAGAAAAAATTTTTTTTTAAATTAAAGTATTACGACTGATAGATTGGAGATTAAGTAATAATAACGTAACAACGTACATCGGCGTTTGTCCATATTCGTCCTTCGAAGATAAAACACGGCTTGTTGGGGTAGAGCTTTGCTCTCTCCCGAAATAGCTTCATAACGGTCGTGTTGTTCTTGACATAACGCTTCGATTCGCGATCGGCGTTGATGTATCGGTAGAGAAATCTGGAAAAAAAAAAAATAATAACAGTACATACATAACAGTGACATTATTAAATAATGTATAAAATATCTCATAAGATCAAAGAGTTATCAAAAGAAGAGATAATTATTTAGCGTTAATATCAAATAGATTCCAGCGATTTCGATCACCGATCGGAGTTGAATTCGTCCACTTCGCTTATCAATATATACGGGAAAATGTCCGTAAATCGGTCGTATAATAATAACTATTAAAAAATATATAACGATCAATAGAAGCCGTTAAATACACAAGCAATGTGACGCGATAATGAATTATTTACTATTCTTATCATCGATCGTAAGTTCGCTCGATAATCCCGGGAGATCCGCGCTCTAATGTAAAAGTCTACACGCTTACAAATTGATTATTTGCATTGCTTTAATTTGCAGGCACGCTATTCGCATGACGCTTGGCGAAAAAAAAAAAAAAAAAAAAAAAGACAACAAAGGAAGAAATTTTCCGAGCAAATTAGTCACGTTGACGATTTTTATTGTAATTCTCCTCCGCGAAGCCGACCTCGTTTACGGTCAAAGTTCGCGACAAAATAGAAACATCATCCGACGAACGACCTTTGCGCGATCGCCGTGACTCCTCGGACGTTCCTTCGCACTATATGAACACGACAGGATTATCACTTTCGTGAGCTTATCGTCGACGATGCAATACCAAACGAGGAGAAGCGAGTTTAGGATGTGTAAAAAAAGAAAATAGATGCGAATCTTTGTCACGGCTCTACTTTGAACGTTAACGTTATATCTATATCGAAAAAAGAACACGTACGCGCTAAAGCGAAGTGACGATAAAGTGTCTCGTTCATTGAGAACGCGCCAGGTGAACTTTAAAATATTTACGTCAAGGACGCGAGTCGACGGCTTTTTCATTCGACAAAGCTACTTTGCGATAACTTTAGCCGCCTTCACTTTTACCCAATGCGGCACTCGTATTTTCTTTTTTCTTTCAAAGCGCTCCAACAAGCGCTCCTCGCGCGTGTATGCATGCAAATGATCGATGTATATTGGATTTGATGTACGAAACCGATGCTCGGAGACCCAAGAAGAAGGACAGCATTGCGCGTCGCATCGATAACCGTCGAGGTCTCTTTGTATCCGTAGTTGTCAGTCATTCGGCAACACGCGCGAATCGCTGCCCGATAAAGCTAATTATATTGCTACTACTTTGCTGCACGAACATCATTATTTTTCCTGCTTTCCATAGAAATTTAAACATTAATTGTACCGCGACCAGAGTTCGACTGTTACTCGGAGATTAGCGGTGTGCGAATACGAATATTGCGATGCGAAAAAATTCGAATATCCCGCAAAAAAAGTGAATACGAAAAAAAAAAAAAGAATCCGTTTACATATAGGCAAACGACGAATTGAACATTATTATATAATGTTTTGCAGTAAGCATGTATCAGAATGTTATTTAAATCATTAATCGGCTCTACAGTATCGCGTTTATTTATGTTTTTTCATTGATAAAATTCTCAAAGCAAAGTGCAAAGTTCATCCATACTCGATTCGCCTGATTCGAAGCCTGGGTCTCCGTACGATATTAACTCGAGGGCAAAGATCGCGTAAACTATCTGCTCGTTTAATGGAACACATTTCATTAGCGTGTACTATGGATATTAGTCGAATTGATATTCGTCTTTACGATACGAAACTTGATGCCCAATTTACGTGGACATCAACTTTAATATCGATTCTCTCGCGACTTTGTATTTTGTTTCACCATCTCATATTTATTTCACGACTGTCGTATCCGTTCCATCTTCGCCCATTTGCTCGACCACATTTATTATTTACATAGCGAGAGGGTTACTTATTAATTGAATTAATGTTTGTTCTGTAAGATCCGTTACCCGTGGCTACCAATTTACATCGAAATCGAGTAAATATCGATTCTCCCCCAACAACTTTTTCTGTTTTTTTCGACGAACTCATATTTTTTTCACGTTTCTCATATCCGTTCCGTCCACTTATATCCTCGCGCGCCCCCGACGAAACTTTGTATCGGTGGCGATGTTTTATTCTATTTATCATTTCTAAAACACGCGTAAAGTCATCAAAACTCGTGGATTAATGAATAATGTAGTTAGTTCGGTACGTATATCGCACAGACGGTACGGCAAAATACGCGCGCACACACACACACACGAGAGTCTATGCTGCTTTGGCCGATCGATTTCAGTAGCTTGACGAAACATCGAAGTACGCAAATGCATTTTAACTCTCGGGCTCCTCGCGAGCCAAACGTCAATGATGAACGGAGCTAACAGGTTATATTCGCGGAGCAATATGTATATATATATATTATATTATAAAAAAAAAAGAAAGTGTTATGCTTACTTGATATCACGAGGTAGCGTCCTGAGTATGACGTAGATCCTTCGATGATATCGGCAAATAATAGGTAGTATTACAGCGGCGAGTGTGATCTGTGCGATCCTCGTGAAGGATCCGATTCGGCTCCCAACGCCGGCTGCCATAAGAACGGCTATACCGACAACGAGATAGACGAATCTGACGTCCATTCCTAACCGGGCCACCGCGTCTGTAAAACGTTATACGGAGAGCTTGAGGTCGCGCCAGGTGCTAGTCACACGGAAACGGAGGGAAGCCGCCACCGCGCTAGCCTTTTCCTCGCTGCCCGCCTCTTTCTCTCTTTCTCTCTTTCTCTCGAGCTCGTGCCGTTCGTCCCACTCTTTCCTTTTTTTTTCTTTCGCCCTCTCAGTCTAACGCTACGTTATTATTACTCGCTGTCGCCGTTCGGTCTTTCAAAAGTTACGGTCTTCCGATACTCGCCAAACCTGACAGCAGCGCGCACAGGGGTTGCTTATGTATACATATATATATATATATATATATAAACGGGGGGTTCGTTCGTACGTGCGTGTGCAGTACTTAACGATCGGCGCTTGCGCAGGATACGTCCCTCGTACAGTAGTGAGGTGGTAGTCAGCGCGATGAAAATTACCCCATGTCCCGGTATCTCGTCGCGGGGAGGGTTACCCACGACCCCTGTGCATACGCGCGCGCGCTCTTGCGACCGAGAGTTAACCCTCGTTCGCCGTTTATACGTATATACAAATATATATATATATATATGTCATATAGTTTCACCTATTTCTACGCTATTTCTCGTCACCTGATTAAATAAAAGAAACATAAACAATTCTAGTCAATATTATCGACGTTCGACAGGTTTTTCACTTAATCGGCGGTCGAAAATTATCAAATCTCTTTTTACCGGCGTTTTGAAGAACACGAGGAACACGTGTTTTTTTTTTTTTTTTTTTTTTTTTTTTTTTCATTTTCGCGCGTCACGATTGTTGTATGTAAAGACTATTTTAGCAAATAATTTATTTTCATCGCGAGAGAAGGAACTCGTTTACGCATTGCCGAGGACCATATCGATCGGAGGGACACGCTTGCTGCTGCGTTAACACGCGTCATTGCTGATGGTAGGGTATAACACCCGTATTATTCGTTCGATCTTTGCTTTGGATAAAATCCGGGGAGGTAAAAAATTATACTGCACTTTTGCCGCGTTTCATTCTAGTAATCAGCTGTAGGAGTAACGGTTTGTAAAAACGTTGCGCAAAAATGCCGTTGGCTTCGAGTTGACTCACGACAGTCATTCACCCTCTACCGCGGACGATTGAAAATCCCGTTGCTAAATCGACGATTTTTTTTTAACCGGATGCAGCGTGCCGGGACTAATAGATCCCCGGATAATTATTATTCAACGGAGTAACTCTCGGCTCGTCTACGATGTAGTCCGGTACATTGTAACATTGTAACCTCTTGAAACAAAATTGGAAAACAATTTTTTTTGTTTTCTCGTAACGATTATCGCCGTTCAAATTTTCAGCTTTGACGAAAAAAAAAAAATGATTATTCAAGACGCGCCGTTTTGTTAAATAAAAATGATGAAACTAATATCGATTCAATCGAACTTACTTCGTAAGGATACCGCGGCGAACGAAACTAAATAATCCACGCAGCGAAATAAACGTGCTAAAACGGAGATCGGTGAGTGCGGTGGTTGCCGGGGAACGTTTTTTAACCAACGTCGACGACGACGACGACGACGACGACGACCGAGTTAACACTACGCGGATAAAAGAGCGGCGAACACCGCCGTACGCCGTTCCTCAACGGGAACGTTGGATGCGCTTGGAGGGAACTGAGACGAACTGGCCAATGTGTGACGGGTTACATTTTCCATCCCCCCTATTCCGTCATCTGCGCGATTCCCCTCCAACGCCTCTCGTCGCCTTTTTTTTTTCTTTCGTTTCGCCTCCGTGTGGCCCCTATCTGCAGCACGGCGCGGCGGCGGACTGCTCATTCGAGGCATTCGCATCTCGCGAATTGCATTAAGAATCACGAAAAAAATTTTAAACAAACTTGACGAATACCGTAAGCCTAACAAAGTAAATTCTAATCGGCGGACACGCTCTCGACATTTATCGATCACCTTATTCTACATCCGAAGTACAAAGTGCGACGTACGCGGTAATTGCGTTTTTTTTTTTCTTTCATTCCCTCCACTTCACCGTCACCGGGGCGAGACGTTCCGGCTTGTTTGGCTTATTGCGTATTTAATTATTGAGCGGTACATTCGTGAATAAAAAAAAACAACACTTGGTACATCAGCGATACCGATTGGCGACAGGACACCCGAATAATGTGTGTCGCGAAAAAATTAAATTCTTGCGTCTGACCACGTGACTCATACTCGTCGACTGAACAGGCGAAAGGAATTTCTTTTTGTTATTCTTCCGAGACCGATAAATCGAGGATTTGTATTTGAAAACACTCGCGACACAATAAAATAGCACACCTGTGACACAAATTTGCAAATTAGCTTCGTAAGCTCTGAATAAAATTCGTGTGACAAATCGGCGTTGTGTTTTTAGGGGTTAAATTCACATCGGTATACATTAATTGGCGCATCTACCTGATTATTTTCGAGCCGAAAATGCGTATATGAATTTTTTTTTCTTCAACGAGAGAACTTTACTTTTCACAACTCAGCCGACGTCGATGATTCACGTTACTCGACATTAATTAGGAATCTTTACGAAATTGTAATTATAATTCGCCCGGTATGAATACGCGCGCGATACAGCGAACACGCGACAGCGTTGCATGAATCGAAACACTCGATTGTTTTGCAGTTCTATAGGCTGGACGAAAATTATATCCCCCAACCCAACGCGACAAAATGCGATAGTAAATGAGTGGCGATGCGGCCCAAAAGTATAAGCGATTTATTTTTTGCCGGTAGAAAAAGTTTTGGAACAGCGACGCCGAAACGAAGGACTCAATGTGCGAAAAAATAATTTTTTTTTTCTTACATAAATTTGATGCTATCAACCGTCTGGTTGTTTTAATCGGAACGGATGAAGATACACCGTTCCTGCGACGTTGAAACACCGAACGGAACTGAGAGTTATAAATAGAATTCCCATGGCGAGGAACGCGCGCGTGGTGTGCAATGGTATATAACGACGCCGGTACCTACCCACAGGAACGGCTGGATAGGAATAGAAGAGAAGGGAGAACCCTTGCGAGCCTGCAACTCCCGGTCACGCTTTTGCCTATTCATTTTTTTTTTTTTTTTCATCATAGAATTCGAGACATCGCGCGATCTGTTGGAAAAATTACAGCTGCGGCTTTAATCCTCCGGTGTATCGGTCTGTCTCGCGCGCGACGATAATTGTATCTCGAATGCACTTTGAGACCCAGACACAGATTAACAATTCAATGAAAACAAATTATCGACATTTACAATATTTGAGTCATTCACATCTGAATGGGTCGTCATTAATATACTTATGCAATAAATAAGTTAAATCGGTACACAATAAAACTTTGTACGAGACAACAACAAAAATAAATACTCATCATGGATCATCGAAAATTTATCAAAACGTGTTTTTTTTTCCAACATTTGAAATAAAAATGTCAACGTGTGTTCTTAAACTACGAAAGATTAACTCGTCGCCGATAATTATTTTTTCTGAATTTTAAGGTCATATATTAAAAAAAAAACGTAACCTTTAAAAAAAAAATTTCGTACCGGTGCCATGGCCTCATTTGTCTGACGCGTGATATGACGATACGTCGTTTTTTTGATCTACAAAATAGACGACAATTTCAATGAATTCTAGTAGTTTAAGGAATGGGCTGTTGTTCTATTGTTAATTTTATATCGATATACTTGTGTAATCGGGAAAAAAAACAAAGGCGCGGGAAAATCCGTTTTCCGAAAAATTGAATTTTCCTTAAACTTTTGATAGGTATATCGGAGATAGGATTTACCATCCCTTCGTAAATAGAGTATATGCACGAGAGCAGTCTTCATCTGGTCAGAAACGTTAGCATATGAAACAGTAATTACTTATAGTTGGAAACACGGGTTCTCAGTGTGAATTACAAAGCGGTCGTTTTTCCGAAAGATTTTTTTCAAGTTCCGAACAAATAGAAAAATCAAAACGATATTTTCCAAAATTCCAATTTAAATTTTCCAAAACTACAATCGAAAATCGAAATCGAAATCTCAAAGTTACAATAAAAAAATTGCCAACATATTTCAAAATCCAAAATTTCGGAAAAAAATGTGGAATATTATTTTCTACATTTTTTTCTGGCAATTCGTGTGGCAAAAATTAGCCAGAGTCGTCTGTAAAGTTTTTTCAATATTGTTCCGCCCTGAAAAGGATTAAATAACGATTGCAATAAAGGGATAAATCGCATTAGAAAATAGTAAAAGGTTTATTCTAGAAAAAACATTAACAAATAACAATTTTTCGTTCGTTTTAAAAATGGATAGCAAGAGATGAACGCGCATTCTGCAGCTCAAAGCGCAGATAATTATTGTGTTGTTGCGTTTTTTTTGTTTTTTTTTTCGGTGAGGCGTTCCTCGGAGGTTCATATTATTATTCCATGCACGCCGCGCCCTCTGCTTCTCAACTATGTACCTGAATGCTTTCCCGGCAATACAGGCTTTTTTTTTATACGAGCCCTGAATATCGTCACGAGTGCTCCATCGCGTAGAGCGGCTAGGCATCTCCTTCTTACACGCAGCTTACTTACACATCGTGTAACTTATATTATTTACAAACAAACAAAAAAACATAATGAATAAAACAAAAGTTCGTCCCTTCTAAAATCCGTTGATTGTGCCGTAGAAAAATATAGTAGTTTGCGCCGAGCAAAGAAAATGAAAAAAAAAAAAAAAATCTCGAAAGTGATTTTGCCAGCTTTACGACATAACGAACGCTTTTGGACATTTTCCCTCTTCGTCGTTCTCGAATAAAGTTTATAGCTCTCAAGATTTCTCCTTATCCCCGAAGGTAAATGTTGATCTCGAAATATAATTTAGACCACGTGCGTGTATATTTCGATAAATCAGAATCGTATTTTTCCCGATTGTATCTGATCGTAAAGCTCCGGCGTTAATAATTGGTAGCCAGTCTTTTGATCGAGATAATAAAGTTTGTCGGTTATCTTCCTCGGATCGTAAGCCTCCTCTTGGAGATCCTTCTTCTTCAATTTGAACGTCCCGGTGAGATCGATTTTCGTCAGTGTTCTCACGAACATCGGTCTTGCGTACACGGGCAGTTGTTCCTTTATCATCGAACTCAGACGATTTATATCGAGGCTACCGTCCTCGTCGTAAATAGCGGCCATTCCAGCGCGTCCCTCCGCTCCGCGAATCTATTTTCATTGACGAAAAAAATATATCTCAATGACAGTTCTTCTTATCGTCCAATGCAAAGAGACGAACGGGTGTTCTATTAACGACAGTTGTTCGCATCTTCTTTATCGATAGACATTCATATCAATTAATAGCAGCTTTTGCTTACTTCAACACCGTAGACTACGCAATCCCTGTAGTTAACGAGATTACTGACGACTGCCTCGATCTCCGATGTCGAAACGTTTTCACCTTTCCATCTGAACGTGTCGCCGGTTCTGTCCTTGAAATACAGATAACCCAACTCGTCGGCTACGAGAATGTCCCCTGAAATTTCAATTGTCGCAATCGTCATTACAAGTTGTTGGATCGTCGTCGAAGAACGCGCTATCGTTACATTCCCAGCCAAAAGTCACATTTCGAGAGAATTTCGAACACTTCCCGATGAGATAAAAAGCTCAAAAAAATCAACCAGCCAGAAGGTACTGAGATCATTTATTTTCCGTAATAATAATAATATCAAAAAGGTCATGACAAATAGGTAAAAAAAAATTCTTCTACACGTCATTCGGTAACCTGATTTTTTTTTTTCCGAATATATATTATTTTTTTTAGAATTGTTTCTAATTTTCGAAAAATCATGACGTTTTCATCCATATAAAAAAAAATGTTGATGTATTCGGAAGCATTTATGGTGATCTGTTAATAGCTTGATGGCATTATTATTATTATTGTTATGAAAAATTAATCTTCTATTTAGTTGATTTCTTTTTGTTCAGATTTTTATTCCATTGCGAAGTATTGGCAATTCGCTCGGAATCTGAATTTTAGCTGAGACTGTAACGATATAACCTCCGCTTAATATTATTCTCGAGACTTACCGGACAAAAATGCAGAATCGCCTTTGGTGAATACGTCGTGAACGACTTTGCTCTTCGAGGCTTTCTCGTCGACATATCCGAGAAAGGCTCGCGACGGATTATTCGGAATGATCTTTCCGATGAACACACCCGGTTCGTCTGCAAAGGAGAGATTTATTCGTTATTTTTGGCAATTTACAGATGTCGAAGATAATTTATTATTCAATTGAATTTTAGGAGACTCACTCGGTTCGCAAACTTGACAGAGACCCTTGGAGTTTCTTATCGGTTCACCATCGGCATTTACTTTGATGATCGATATTGGATAGACAGCGGGTATTATACGCGATATAAAGCCGATCGCTCCCATAGTATTGTCGACGTTTACTGCACAAACGAAACAATAATGGATAAGTATTCATTCATTTTTATTTACGAAATAGTGAAAACTGTTCAGTTTTATATTCATACGAAACAAATCCTTAAACGTTATCTTAACTCGTCAATCGTTTGACGGAGTATTTTTGTGAAGTATATATAAGTAGTATATATTGTGGAGTATATTTGATTTTACGTGAAGTTACGTGTAGTGTAACTTCACGCCGAGTACTTTGAACTGGTTTTAGCCGCCAAACGGTTAAAGGGTCAATTGGGTTAATTGGGTTAATTGGCCCGTTTGGTGGGATCTTTTTAATTCCAGTAACTTTTCATAAATTTTACGTCACCGAGAGAAAATATTTGTTTTTTGGTAACTTATAGATTTAACTCGAAGTTACGTGCAATGCCCACCAAGAAATACGTGTCCGTTTCGACCAGCAAACAGTTGAAGGAATAATTGTGTAGACAACGAATGTAAGGTGAACCGCCCATTGAATGAACACGTAAAAGTCATATCAAGCATTTTGGCTCCGGAATAAAGTAAAACATTTGTATAAAATTCCACCAGCCATGTAACGTTGGTTCAAAAAGTAAACAAAAATTGAATATAGCGTACGATTTTGTTAATGAAAATATTTACTTGATTTTCAACAACTTGATTAACAGAAACATACGTGGAATTCGGAATACCAATTAATGAAATTTACCCATCGAATGAACACGTGGATTGTATTGACAAAAAAAAACGTCGTCGATGTAAAAGTTGCGCCAAATACATTTGTAATAACTGAAGGTTGAGTAATTCCGGTTACTTTTTAAAAAAATTATGTGAAATGAGTTGAGGTCGTCAAGGTAACTATTAGCGATTATTTAAAAAACACGTTATATTTATTAAATGAGCCTTTAATGGAAATAAAAAAAACTTGCGCACGGTGCGGGGATTTGCATATTCCGTATCCGCGCTTTTTTTTCCTCTTTTGGAATTTGTTGTTGTGCTTTTTGCGCTGTACGTTTTATTGCGAGCGCTGGCGAGTCACGCGTAAATGTGCTTAGCGCGAGGCTTTGCCGGGTCGCTTGATAACATATCTTGACATCTTAACTTCGCAAATAGTTTTCCGATCATGTAGCCAGTTATGTAGAAGAGGGAAACTGCATAACAGGTCACTGCATACATGTAATGTTCTTCGACCTTTGGAATGGACCATTGGACTTTGAAATGATGAGTTGGGAGAAGTAATAATTAGTTGGAAGAACTAATAAATAGTTAGTTGGCGCGACTCATTTTTTTTCTTGAAAAGGACTGCTATGGACTACGAATCAGTCAACAGAACCAATAGGTAGTAGTACTCGTTTTATTTTGAAAAGTAGTTGTCCCAACTAACTACTAGTTCTCCTTACTCATCGTTATTCAGCGCAGTGGTTTGATTTTTTTTATGTGAAATAATATCCACAGAGGGCAAACGTTACGGCACCGGGTGATATTTATAATAATCGAGTTGCGGTATTTGGAAAGATTCAGTGGTTAGATTGCCAGACAAACGAGATTTTTCGTTAAATACAATTTTTTTTATTCTTTGGCAAGTGTTCATTCAACACAGTGTCCGGGAAAAGGTCCGAGAAGAAATTCAACTAAGGGACTGCAGGACTTTTTCAGTACATTTTCGAGATAATGAAAATCATTCAAGAAAGGTAAACGGCGGAATTATAAAATAATAATATGTATTTCTCTTTTGAAAGATGAATACGAAGCGTAAAATAGAGTCAGTTTGCAACACTGGACTAGCGGCTAAGAAGGTCGAAATAGAGCTTAACGTTTTCATAAATATATAGGAAAACATTTTAACCCCTATTTTATAGTTAAGCTGATCATTTAAAGGTAATGACGGGAAAAAAATGCCGGATGCGGGAAATTAACGTCAGCCGTACACGCGGATCATTTAGAAAAATTGGAATTTAAGCGGATAAAAAAAAATGCTACGATCAATGAAGAAATGTAAGGAAGTTCTAAGACTTTTCCAGAACAATAAAATTTAAAGGACATTTCCAAGACTTCCAGGACCACTGGACACTATGTTCAATAGACGATTCCCCCAATCTACGTTTATAAATGAACCGCAAAATCTCACCGATATTAGCGTTTCCTTCGGTTGCACCGTAAAATTCCGCTACCCGTGGTATCTTGAAGCGTTCGACGAACTCGCGCCAAATCTGTGGCCGCAGTCCGTTACCAAAGATTACTCGGACGTTGTGTTGAGCGCTATCCGAGTTCGGTGGTACAGCAAGAATATAACGACACATTTCTCCTATATACTGAGCCACCTGAATTCAAAAAGAAAGGAAGAAAAAATCCACAGTCATTATTTCGAATTCATGATAAAAAAAAAGTAACAGTTACTTTTTACCGCAATTACATTGTTACTCGAGCCGTCTACTGTCCGGTTTCGCAATGCGGAGAGAACGCGGTACTCAAACATTGATTTCTCCGATTAACCAACTGATCACCACGCGTTAAAAACCATATTACCATGAAAAGCCAATATAAGAAAAAGAAAAAAACATCGACACAACAAATACGCTCGCCGATTCTGTTCTTCATTTCTTTTTTTGTTCATATTCTTCTCACCGTACAATTGTATTTGACACAATCGCTGAAGTACGCGCTGGCCGAGAATTTTTTCCTAATGACAGTGGTCGCACCGTGTAGCAACGATTGACCTACGGACATGATACCGCCCGCGGTGTGGTACAATGGTAGCGGAGTGTAAAATCTGTCGGAGCTGCGGAATGCCGCTAGGAAGTGGATAGCGCTGGCGATGAACATAAATCTGAAATGAAAAGCCCGTCTTCGATAATCTCCCGAATTCTCTATGAAATGACGAATTGGGTTTTTTTTTTTAAATTCTTTTTCTTTGCCTTTCTTCGTCCCGAAAACCCGTGTATCAACGATTATCGATATTTTGCCAGATTTTCATGATAGAACGCGCGTCATTACGCGGAGCGCATCAATAAATTCGCATTTCGATAACGCGATCGTTTCTCGGTTGGATAACGTTTCGTCATTCGGACCTTTGATCTATTAGTTACGTCGGCCACAGCGTGTGTGCGTGCGTTTACGATGCTTCGACACAGTTTGCTTCGGGCTCTTTTTTTTTTTTCTTTTTTTCGCTTTTTCTTTTTTCCTTACGCCCTGCTGCGACGACCGTGAGTAGCAAAGTAGA
This sequence comes from Buathra laborator, assembly GCA_934046635.1. NCBI lineage: Eukaryota > Metazoa > Arthropoda > Insecta > Hymenoptera > Ichneumonidae > Buathra > Buathra laborator. The sequence goes on from OW203896.1 coordinate 2,021,206, forward strand.
AGCGCAAGCGAGTTACTTTGCCGGGCAGATTGCATCGCCAGCAGTTAATGACGATCCGATGAGAACTCGAGCGCTGCGGCGTCAGAGCACCGCTGTTTCGTCGGAGTTACGAGTACAGTACAATTTCGATTATTCGGGGCCAAGTGTCGGCACCGTGTCGGCTACGGATTACCAAAAACCATGGATAATCCAGAATCGATCATATGACCATTCTATGTTGCGCAATTCACAAAAGAAAAAGCACCGCATGAAAGTCAAAAAGAGAAATCCTCGGTTAATGAAGTTTTCAACGTCACAAAGGTCGTTTTCCAAATGGACCCTTTACTATTCGTTGTTTTTTTAATAAAGGTTGAAAAAGTTTATTTCGTTCCCGCAAATAATTCTTTTTCAATTTCTCTTCGTGAAATAATAATTTTCACTGAAGCTGTGGCCTACACGATCATTTTTAGTGTTGCCTCATCGATCATAAAGTCAGTACTGAAAGGGCATTTCTCGACTAATTTAAATTCAATCACGCAACTGCTCATCGAGATTCTTGTTTTTTTTCCCGCCAAAAGAATAACTTTCGTGAAAATGGAGATCAGCAGGATAATATTAAATGATCAATATTATATTATCATTAGTATCGTTTCTTGTTTGTGTTGATAATTTTTAGAATACGAATATACCGCTCTTCATCGAACAGCCGTTCTATTTTACTGTAAAAAAAGTGTCGAGAAACTCGAACTCTGTTAGTTGACCTCCCGGTACTGCCTCATCGATCTAAATTATCTTAAAGTTAGAAGAAGTTAACTGAACATTAATTCGAGTTTCAAAGGAAGTACATCAAAGTATAATGCAAGTGGGTTAAACCGGAGTAATATCCGATGTTTTTTTAAATCAGAACTTTGCATTTAAAAAACGTTGAACGTTGATGAGGCAATACTATTGAGCCGTCGCGAAACGTGTTTTTTGAGGAAAGAAACAGCCGGTATCTCAGTGAGCAGCCGGCTAATTGAATATAAAATGGTCGAAAATTGCTTTTTCGTACTATTCACGAACGATGAGACAATATTAAACATTATCGTACAGCCCACAGTGTCCGCAAAAACTTCGCGTTTCGTTGACAAAACACAACTTTTTTTAATTTTTAACTTTTTCCTGTACTGTCGCACCTTTTTAACACCCCCCGCCATTATAAACTTCGCCAAAAATGGTTATTTTTAAGTTTAATTGTAGTGAAATCAAAACGCCGCTATTCAAAGAAGAATCCCATTCCGATGCAATGACGGCACAACAAATTCTTTTAAATTCAATATTAAAAAAAAATCGCTCGTACGGATCGAACTCACGTGCGGTGTTTTAGGATAACAACTTTTAACGGTACTGCGATCGTTTCCTAAAAGAGTCCGTTATTTTCGGTTTTTTTTATTTTTACTTTGCAACTATCGCTATTGCTTTGTTTTCCTGAGTAATATATCAATGAAAAACGCTTCCCATGCGTTGTTCATAATAATTTGGAAGGATTCAAATGAATGCTCCATCTTTTTGGATTATCGGAAACCGCCCCCTGGTCATCGAGATTTTACTGTATACTCTGTATACCATAACTCATCCAACAAGATCAATTATTTTTTTTCGATCGCAAACGGATAAGGAAATATCACCTCGAATTTGTGATGACAGCGGCTTTAGGCATTCCCGTTGTACCGCTCGTGTAGATGTACAAAAGTTTGTCCGAATAGTTGCCTTTGTCTTGTATGACCGGTGGCACAGCCGGTGCTTCGGCGAGCATCGCAGACAGATCTTTTTCCTTTAGACCCGGCGACACCGTGTCGGACTCAATTCCAAAACCGTAGAGAGCCAATTTAGCGTTGAGCGACGGTGCGACATCCTTAATAGCTGAAAAACAACAACAACAAAAATTAAATAGTCCCCATTCCATTTTCCTGCGTCCTATTCGACCGTTCCGTACAACGATACAATCGCGTGACCGACAACGAGATATTAATTATATTAGAAAGATGAAAAGCGATGAGGATCGCGTGATCGTTTCTTCATCTTTGTACGACCGTTAAAACATTATTTGTCGGAGTCCAAAGGGCTTCGGCGAAGAGTCACGAATGACGTCTCGCGCGCCGAGCAACAATAGAAGAAAAAAAAAAAAAGAAAAAAAACATTGCCGTGAGAGCCGAAATAATGAACGATACGAGTATCTCTCGCCTACCTTCGGCCAATTCGCTGCCGTATATCAATGCCTGACAATTCGCGACATTGATGCTGTGAAGAAGCGTGCTTTTTCGTAGATTCGTATTTATCAGCGGTGTTATTATTCCGAGTTTGCTGAGACCGAGCCATATTCCCACGTACTGCGGCTTGTTTTCCATAAGCAAAGCAACGGCGTCACCCTTTCGATAGCCGTGACTTTTAAATACCGTTGATACTTTGTTGCTAAAATCTTCCACCTAAAAAAGAAAAAAATAATAAAGTTTGTCAATAACTTCATTGAATTCAAGTATCGCAAAGACTACTGGTCAATTCGTTTATTTTTTGCATTTTTTACGTCACGATATTTGTCTACGCATAAATAGTTTGTCGAAGAACTCGACTCGCGAGAATCTCGTCGATGCCTAACATATTCATTTAAGCACTTTTACGAGTTGTTCACTTATGCCGTATATATACATATATTTATCGTGTTTTTTTTTCTTTATTGTGTAATAGAGTATACATACCGCTTGAAACGACCACTCTTGATCCTCGAAAATGAAACATATCTTGTTGGGATGACGAGCCACGTGCTGCCGGAAAACATCGGCGACACTGCGATTTTTCTTCTCGTGTCCTCTTATCGTCAGTACTAACTTCAGATATCCAAACAGAGCTCTGCCAAAAAAAAAAAATAATAAAAATCGATTCCAATTGAAAAATACATAAAACATAGTAGACATCGTCCGATAGCGGACATGACGCCGGCAACTACGTGCATAATCGCTATTCATTATCAACGCGCGACAATTACCAACGTCGTTCACGATAGTGCATTCCGTTTTTTTTTTATTTGTCACATGACTTTTTTTTTTTTTCTCGATCTATCGCGCGCGCGCAAATATCGATAATAAAAATATAATTGCGCTTCGTCGATAAACATTGAAGATTTTACGACAATATTTGCGAACTATGGATCATTAGTATGAAAGGAAATCCAGAGGGACGTGGGAGGGTCATCGAATAATTGAACGGAGTTCATTCGGAGTGAGCGATGACTCGACGCTAGGAGAGCCGTCCGTCCGAATCGCTTTAGCTTCATCAATGCCTCGACCCACAATTACATTTTCCTTCCGGGTTTTCTATACGCACCGGTTTCGCATCATCATTATCAATTTATTCGCGATTTGTGTTGCGAAAAGCCCGAGTCGTGAAGCATTTTTTGTTGTTGTTGTTGTTGTTTTGCATAGCAAATGTAAAAACAGTTGTACGTGGTATACGGTAATATTTACAGCGTATACCGTGTCGCGCGAGCATTGCACGAACTTCCACAGCAATCAAGAGACGAGTTTACCGCTACTTTCTTCCGAGACTTTCACCGCCGCGTACATAACGAATAGAGCGTCCGTTGCTTTGGATTCACAGGGAGAAAGATAAATTGTGTATAATTTGAAAACGGTCCCGAGTACGTTGGCTATTAGTGTGTGTGTGTGTTTTTTTTATATTTACCGTTTGTCCGAAATTACGTGTATAGTTCTAAAGACAATTATACCCGAATCGGCGGAATAAAACTACGCAAAATGTTGGTTTTTTTTTTTCTTTCTTGTTTTGGACGCCTATCGTTGAACGATAAGAATCTTTAGATCGCGAAGTTTCGAGATAACGCCGAGTAGTTTATACTAGTTTTTACTACGGGATGAAACTATCGCGTATTTACGGGACACGAGAATTTTTTTTTTATACGTACCGTATATCACGCGGCGCAGTTTTTAACGCAACGTAGATCCATCGTAGACGTCCACCGGCGACGAAGTACGCGACAACGGCGACTAAACCGAGTTGTAGCACGAATATCGGTCCCATGTATATCCATACCAGAGCGAGGAGGCCCCCGAGGACCCCGAGGAGAATCATAACGATGAACAAGCTTCGGAGCAAACGAGCGACTGTTCGCCAGCGTCCTCGTCCACGTGGTACGGTCCCAAGTGTCGTACTCGTCGTCCCCTCCCGTTCGAGTTCCGACCCCGTGTCTGCTGCCGACGCTCGACGATTTGCCCCGCGACTGTTCTTTTCCTCGCCCCTCTCCACGTCCTGCAATACCAACGAATCGCAAACTTCGCTCGTCAGAACACGAATAATTCACGCATACTAACGCCGCGTAGCACAGGACGTCGAGCGTCCACCTTTGCCGGTTGTCCGACCAGTTTTACGCTGAGCGTACTTTGCACTCGACGTTCGGTAGTTGGGTACTGCGTAACCAAATTTTAAACTAATCTTTTTCCACCGGACGAATGTGAAGTAGTTGAGCTTTCAAAAAATACGTTCGAGCTATCAATAATTATGAACGTATCTTTCGATTATTTATCGATCAATTTTCCTATTTATCGTCTTCTCGTATTGACGTTTCAGGCCAATTGTTGGTACTGATCGTCAATCGATATTTTACCGATAATAACGTCAATAATATTAAAAATATATATATATTTTTTTCATAGAATCTATGTATAAAAAATTATTTGCAAAAAACCAGAGTAATAATAATAAATTACAGACAATTTGTAGAGTAAAGATTTACTTAAATCGGCCGCATATCGATATAATAATAGTGATATTTTCCAAATGATTTTTTAAGCCCAAATATCTAAATAAACGGCCGGAAAATTAGGTAATAATCAACATTTTTTAACTAAAAACTTAATGACTCCGGGGCATGCGGTTTTTTTTTAAATTATACATTACAATAAATAGCTTGCTATGCGATTTTGTAAATTACAATTCGTCGACCAGAAGTGCCGTTGTCGCGGCCGGTGTAACGTGACTTTCTTGTAACGTTCTGTCGCTGGTGTCACCGATTGTGGATAACCGGATAACCGGAAATAAGAAAGCCAAACCAATTTTTTAAATATAATGTTCATAACATGGCGGCACGTAGGGTTGTTTTTCTACATTTTTTTTTGTCAAATGTGCGACAGTTGTAACTTGAAGTTCGGTTTTTTGCCTATCTAATTTATTTAAAAAAAAATCGTATTTGAGGGAAAAAAATCCTACGTCCCGCTATACAGAAAACGTGTTCAACAATATCGTGTTAAAATTTAAATGACGGCCGATCAGCCGTTTTCGGGATATTTTGATAAATGGTATCAAAAACCGTGTTTCGAAATAATGACGTTAAAAAGTTGGTCAAGGGCAGGCGCGCGCGCCCGCCCCAAGGGCGTTCGATTTTTTCAATTTTACGAGTTTTAAACAGAAATTTGCTCACATTTTGTAATATTCATCATATATCAAAGTTGAAAGTATGAAAAAAAAGTAAAAAGACATTTTTTCACGTCTCCATAGATCGCATATAAAAATAAAAGTAGCTTAAGGATATACGCGTGAAAATCAGCTTCCGTTCAATCGTTATGAAATTCTTCTAGTTTATGGAGAAAAAAATATATTTTTAGCAACGCGAGCCCAGCTTTAGCAATTTTACATAGAAAGGTGCAGAAAACTTTTCGACGAGAATACAATGTTATTATTTTCTTCGCGTAATTTTTTGTGGGATCTGAATAAAATACTAAGCGGCCGGAGAGGACTTTTCAAGACAGATTGTGTCAAAATTTCAAAACGATTCATCCTATCTCTTTCAGATTTATTCGCTCGAGGAGCGCATCTCTCTCTCGCACAGCAACTACCGTGTTCTTCATCGCAAGAGCCCTTCTCGTCGCCATTGACCCTGCCATTTACAGCTCAAAAGAAAAGTTTCATCGAATGCTATGAGATGCTATGCTATGTTTCATCCGCATTCGATGAGATTCTTCGTTAAACAGTTAATGCCAGCATACGTGAAAAAGTTTATTACCGACCGCGGTATTTCACCTGCTCTCAACACGAAATGTCGATGTTATAGAGTTTTTTTTTTTTTTTTCATTTATGGTATAATCGATTGTCAACAAACGTCGCTAATCCTGCGTCTCCTGAGTTGATGGTCCGACGATATATAAAAATATAATTTGTGCATTTTTTTTTATAAATGTTCTTAAATCTTGCAGCGATAGTTTTCAAACGATTTATTAATTGATCACATATAGAATCCATTTATAAAAATTAAATTAGCATAAAACAAAATTTGAATATTACAGTTTTTCTTACATTTATCGTATAAAAAATTATGAACAATTTTTTTTTAATCAATTTTTTCTGTGATTATTAACATTTCGCGTATAGAGTTTATATGTAGAATTATAAATTGCAAATATTTTTGTAAAGGTCATTAATAAATCTTCTACAGATAGTTTTTGCCCGAATCTATATATAAATATAACATTTGCATAAGACGAAACATCGAGATTATAGTTTATTTTTTTACCATTCGATGAATATTCATCCATTACGACACGCGTCACATAGCGTTGCGCGTTTTTTAGTTTTATTTTATTGTTCTTTATTTTTGCATAATGAATCACTTGGCAGGGAGGTCAAGTTCCGAATTGACTTTGGACTCGGCGGACCGATGTTTTGACGATAATTTAAAAAATGACACCTTCAACGAGAGGAATAAAATTTTTATGTTATGTATACCAAGATGATATTATTTTTTAAGCTCGTTCACGAGTTGGAGTTTAGTCCCAAATTGGTGTCTCCGAGACTTGAATTTTTTTCTATATCCCAATCGCCCTTGGATTGACGATGGTCATTGACGATAAATGTTTAATTAATTGAAAGAACATTACATTTTTTATTAATTTTTTTGATTTTTTATTTGTCTTTGTCGGAAGATCGTCGACTTGTTACGCTGAATATTGGGTCGATTACTCGACGAGAGGGTAGACGCGAAGTCATCCTCACTTTTCTAACGTCGTCTCACACGGTCCTTTTCGGTCTAAAAACCGCGCGATATTATATTTGTGAAACTGTTCGTATAATTCTAATTAGGATCGCGTGCTTCCTTGGGAACATTCCCGTCTCAATTAATTTTTCACCGTGTCACGAATAAAGCTCGTTAGTGATGACAATTGATTCCAATTTATCGGATAGCTAACTTGCGCATCGTGAGACCGGGGATCTTCACATTTTTCGTCGTTCTCGTCGCTCTCACATTCCAGTTTTGAATCTACCTATAAATTACCTTTTCATTTCTACTATTGTAATATTATTTTCATCCTCGGCACAGCACATCGGTTGGTCAGTCGATACAGGCATTGGAATGAAATATATTAATGTATCGCGATTTATATTGCAAGTTGTTGAATATTTAGACCGCGAAAATATATGTTATCAACTATTTTTCTCAACGCGTAATTGTTACGAATTTCCGATCCGCTAGCATCGCTGAGAAACCACTTTCTCTAAACAGGACTTGAAAACAATCGTACCGACCGATGTCTGTATGAACCGATATTTAATATGATTTATTGTTTAAACAATATTTAGCATCAATTTCTTACCGAAAATATTGGTTCTTTACCTAAATAACAATAATGACAAAATTCCGACTTTTTTTCGGCCATATTATTCCTTTGTCTAAATAACAATATTCACAAAATTTGATGTTAATCGATTAATATTTAAAGATTTTTCGTTTAACCAATATGTAGTAACAATTTTTTACCGTCAATATTATTTTTTTCCCAAATAACAATATTGAGAAAATTTGGGTTGATATTTAACGATAGTATAGTATAAGCTGAACCTATGCCAATGACTGTCTATTATTCTGAAGGACACGGGGAACGAATACGGCAATGTTGGCAGGTGTGCGATGAGGTGTGAAATTCTGGTTGAGGACTGAATGACGTGAAAATTGCATATTGAAATGATGAAACACAGCAGATATCATTTGCAGAATGCCTTGTCCCATACCATTTATTTTCATCGCATTCGAGAGCTAATTAAAAAATCGATTTATTTTCTTGTCTAAAACATTTGTCAAAGACAAAAATTACTTATAATCTTAAGATTGTTTTTGACGTAAGGCTGAAAGAGCGATCCTCTGAGTAATAAAGGAGTCTCGTTACTTCCTGTTTTATCGACGATATTATAAGTTTACTTGTCTCGAGACGCTACCGCGTCCCTTGATACTTCGCATCGTTTAGTAATTGTTTGTTAAATCATTTTCTTTATTTTTCATTAACGATTTTTTGATGATTTTATTGATGCCCAACGAATGAGCCCAATTAATCGATTCATCACACACGTTAGTGCGGTTCTTCAACGTTACGCACAAATATGTCGGAACAACAAATGCGCCTTCACTCTTGCGCTACTTTGATGAAAATACATTTCTCATGTCTAAATGTGTCTACTTAGTCGCCATAACGATATAATGAATATAACAGAACTATTTTACATGTTTCTAAAAAGAAAACTTCACCGACAAAATCGTTAAGGAAATTGTTATTTTCTTGAAATCGTCACCAATATTCACGATACTCACATACACGACGTTTCGAAGTTCAGATAGATACATAAATGTATATCGATACGTAAACCCATTGAACTCGCGAGGTCAGCAGCCTCAACACTAACGATAAATGTATATTTATTCGTTATACTTACTACATCGCGGCGTCGAGACGCTTCTGCGTCTCTTTTGTTAGAAACGTTTGAAATGATGCGACTCGCACGAGCGACGGTCGATTTGACGTTTGGAACACGCAAAGTAGCGAAAAAAAATAATTAAAAGTAATGACCGCTTCTCGTCGATTGCAGACCCGGTTCGGTTATGAAATGGTCTTTATAGTTAAAACTATTTGCATAGCCGTCGACAAGCATGAATAAATCGTCAATTTATGCTTTGACTGTAGCAAATTTTATATTCGTATCGCACGATCGACGATCACCGGTACGCTGACGATTACTCAAACCTCCGCCTTATTTCTCCCTATTTGAAAATAATTTTTTCTCAAGAGACAACCGCATGTTTATCTCGATTCGAATGTATCAATTTATATCGCGGAAATTGGCCGGCTTCCACAAGTTTCCGGTTAACCAATTATCACAGTTGTTACAATTATTATTAATATTATTACTATTATTATTCGTGCAATCATCGCCGCACGGGACAGATATTAGTTGACAAGTTTTTGTTATTTTAATATTTTTGCAAGCTTTACGACAATGCGGGAGATAAGAAAAAAAGAGACGTTGGACGATTGGGACACTGTCATGCACGTGTTTTTTCGTGAGCGATACATGTATACTATTGAATGAAATTTACTTACTACGTCATGCCGGATTACACGACGAGTAGTCTCGAAAGCTACCAAGATGCATTTCCGCACGAAACGTTTGAGCCCCGTGGTGGTGATGCCTTAACCTCAATCCGTATATCTCACTTTTTTCGCCAAATTATAAATCGACGACTGATTACAAGAAAAAAAACCAGACTTATCGGGAAATATTTTATTTCTTCAAAGACAAGAGAACAGGTGGCAAACGAGAGTTGCGAGTTCTCTCGTTTTGGCGACGACAATTCTTCGGTGATTCGAAACATTTGATCCTCGTTGACGCGAGTTATCGAGAGCCCTCGAGCGACCGTTGTACGATTAATGATGATTCACCGCTCGAACATGATTCGCAACGATCAAACATTTTTTTCTTTTATTTTCGTTTTTCGCTTCTAAGTACGTTATTCGCATTCCACGCGGTCGTGAGGGAAACGCGCGCGCGAGAAATCCTCCAACGTGTAGTACTACGAGAGGACTCTTTGACTAATACAAGTGGCCAATCGATAATAGCGGGTAAACCGACCGCTCACGGACGCGCGCGGAAGCTCGGTGAACTAGTCAACCCTCTTAAACTACCCTTCCATCGTTGATTTGATACTCCCTCGATAAAAGTTTAATAAAAAAATGTAAATCTATAAAAAGGCATAAATTCAATTAAAATTCAGTTTTATTTAAAAAACGAAAACTTACGCTGTTATATTGAATGTCTTCGGTATCTGCATTTTTCGTAAACTTCAATCCTTTGGCTCAATTCCAATCATTTTTCAATAACGTTAAAAGAAAAATTGTTATGAAATTCACGCCGTAATTCGATAATGATTGATCAATGAAAATTGATCGATTGATGAAAACAAATGGAAGTTACCGCGCCCCACTGACCGATTACTGTTCCGCTCGATTATACATTGTCAATGTAATAAGTAATAATGATTTCAATGATTGAACGATATTCAATTTTCTGGCCTCTCACCTGACTTCAGAGTTTCGATGCTAATTTTTATTTCCTCGAAGAGGAAGCTTTGGTTTTTTAGTGAAAAAAAACTTGGCGCTTTTTATGTTACAGTGTTGAAAATGTTTCGAAACATCACATTTAAAAAAGATGCCGGTATGTACGTATGGACGTTAACCCAATAGCTGTCGCAAATTTTAAAAGATCGCGCTAAAAATTGATACATTGGACATAAAAAACTATTTTTACTACTACTACTATTTTATATTTACTTAAAAAGTACTGTAGTCGTACAGTACATTAGCGACCGCTTACATTTATCAAGTTAAAACTTAATAATTCGAATTTTCAATAATTAAAGAGTTGGTATATTTTAAAAAATCAATTAACGCTCGTTATGACCTGTTAAAAACTGCTCCGCCAATGTTTAAAATGTTCACAATTCACAGGTAGAAAAAAAAAATGAAAATCTTTACATTGCTTCCTCATTTTAAATCCTATATTTACAAAGCTATTTCTATGAGGACGCCAGAAAAACATTAGAGAATATGCTTTTTCACAGTACAAGCTTCGTGAGTAGGTATATAAATTTCAAAAAATGAAGTAAAAATTCTGTATCTAAGTAGGGCTAACACTGAGGGTATTCATCGAGGGCATTAAATTTCGCACGAATCAACTCGATGGTTTGAATTTTATGAAATTTAACATGTTTCGAAAAGAATTAATAATATCAATTCAACCGTTCGCTTCCCTCTCGCGCTAAAACTCGACAATTCGTATTCCAAATAATGAAAAAGTTAATATTTTTTGCAAATGATCGTTCGGTATTTTTAATTAATTGGCACAATTAACGAATACCAAAAAGCCGGAAAATTGAAAAGCTTTACATTGTTTCCTCATTGAATTTCCTTTACTCGGCAAAGGAAGCCAATCCAATTACGGAATATATAATTTCTCATAGTAAGACTTATGCAAGTATAGGAAAGGAATGAGAAAGCAATGTTAAAACGTTCAATTTTCAAGCTTTCTTACGTCATTCCAAGCGACGAAGATGATAACCGTTGGAAAATGAGGTTCGGTTATAATCCACCGACTATTAACGAACGATCGTGCGCGACGATAAATAATTTGACAAACCGAGGGAATCGTGTAGCATATAGCCGCGGCAGCAGCAGCAGCAACAGCAGCAACATAATGGAAATAAATGGAAGCAATCGCGACCCACTGACCAACTAACTAATTCATCGCTCGATCATACGCACGGATATAGATCCCCGAGTCTAGGATGATAGTAGAGCGCAAGTGCATGTGTCTCGGTAAATGCACCTGAGCAATTTGAGATTTAATCTCCCGGTGCGCTTTCACCGTGTGCTACAAAACGAACGAACAGGCAAAGCTTCGCTCTATACCTCTCGTCGTGTATATCCACACAACGCGACGTGTTTTCTCTCCACACATTTCTTTTTCCCGCTGCACAATGCACGAAAGGATCGACGAACAATCGCCGGCTAATAAATGTTACGAAAACATTTTTTTCTTCTTCACAGCTGTTATGTTAATAATGCACATTAACGCATAGCGATTATAACTTTACTCACCCGATCTTTATTCGCAACTACTTTATCCGGTACACCGTTTCCGTTGCTGATATTGTTCGAACCTCCTTTCCCTATAGCGTCCGACATTATTTTATTCCGTAGATAGTCAGTTTTGTTTTGATGTTTTTTTTAATTAAATTACTCCGTTATTAGATGATTCTAAATTACATAGATAAAAAAACAACTCGTTTATCATTTCTGAGTTTATTCACGATTGATTATCGTTTCGAAGGATAATATTTCAAATTCGTGCGTATAAAAACGTGACAATGGATTTTTTTTATCGATTTAATCGGATTGCAATTATTGATTAATTTATCAATTTTTAAAAAAATCCTTTACGAATATAATTTTACACTGCGAGTTATGTATCGTTGGAACGTCGAAGTTTTGCGAAATGTGTAAAAGTTAGCAACGAACAGAAGGAGAAGGATGGTGAAAGATCTCGCGACGACGACGACGACGAGCGAGCCAACCATCGGCGTACTGCCGGGAAAGTACGCTCGGGACTAAGGCACTTTAGCGCGAACAGAGTCGAACGGAGTGACTTCCTCTCTCCGTGTCTCCCTCCTCGGGTTTCCACCGCACGAAGCTCATATATATTGTATTATTTCGTATACGCGCTCATTCAACATCTCTTCGACAAACTCCTTCGCGATACACTTCCAATGTTTGCGCCGAGAACTGCACGGTTTTTCCAAAGTGGGGAGATTCTCAACGACGAGTTCTCTCCTTCCTCCCGTAGTTGTGCGTCTTCTAGTGAACCGAAAAAAAACTTGAAAAATTTCAGATAAAATTATCCTTTTCGTCACACCGAACGAGGAAAAATGCTTCGTCGCTAAAGACGAAAGATCAAAGATCAATGTCGAAGAGGACGAAATCCGACCGAAAAAAGCGAAAAAGGCAAAATGAATAAATGTGAGTTATGGATTTTTTGTTGTACACAAGTTAGTTTTTCGCAATGCGAACGGATATAACGAGAGATGCGTTAAGGTGGAAGGAAACGAAATTAGAAAACGTATATCCGCCTTCTCTTCTCGTTTGACGTGGCGCCGTCACGAGAAATTATGGCTTTATCTGGGTAAAGGATGCCATTTTCTCGAGGACTTAACGGCCCTCCTGATGCCCCCCCACCCGACTCCCCCGGGAGAGCCTCGTTACGTGCTGTTAAGTGCGTTAACGGGATTACTGCGCTTAGACGAGGCATCCTCGTAGCTCGTTAATGCTTTCCTACGATGTATTAGAACCATTAGTTTCACCGATATCCGCAAAAGTGCAAAAGTATTAACAAAACAAGAAAATAAAGTCGAATTACCAGTTTAATACGCGGTGAAATCGTGATTAATCGACTCTATAATTAACTCTTCCCAAACTTCTTGATTCCTTCCAACGCGTCCTTCTACAGCAAGTAAACTCATGAAAATTTCACGTTCGCCAAGTCGATAATTCAAAAATATAGAGAATCGTTTTGAATTCTAATGGAATATTTTGAAAAACGTGGAAGAAGCGTTGTTCGTCGCTATATTTGAAAAATGAAGGAATAACAATGTCCCTGAAATCACCAGTATCACCCAGTAAAAATCACCAAAAGTAAAGAACGCTTTTAAAAAATGACCTCAATACCGTTGAAAACTTTGACAAAAATGAAACTTTCTTTTGCAAGAAAAATCTACTAATAAAGGTAAAGAATTCTTTCGCGAAGTTGTACTGTAATTCAATGACATTGCTATCAATTCCACTCTCTCACAACTCCAACACGAAGCGCTCGAATCGATCGATACTCGATGAAAAACAAATCAGAAAAAAAAAAAAAAAAAACAATCGAATCATGACGAATCCGCGCGCGCGTAGGTCCGTTTTAAATGATAGGGGTCGCGAGGTTCCATTGTATTAATTAAATTGTATTCATTCATGAGATGCGAACCGAAAGAGAACTCGTGTCGTCGTTGACGTTGCGGTAACAAAGCAACGAATCGTTACACGATTCCGAATATCGCCTCGAATAACCGAACCGTAAGACGAAACTTTTAATCTTCGTCTCTCTCGATGTATCTCCGCGAATGGCAAAGCGTTGAGTTGTTAAGCAAACGCGGAGAAAGGGACGAGAGACGATTCGAAGGTGTTTTCGATCGACGCACGTGTGGCATATCGATGGAAGCACGTTGCGTTTGCTTGTAAAACTAGCAGTCGGTTGGATCGGACAGATCAGTCGGGTCAAGGCGAAGCGCTCGTCGCACAACTCGATGAGTATTATACGACCCCCGCTTAGTTCGCTTCTCGAAACACTCGATTCGTCTCTGGGAAACACTATGAAATACATAGTTATACATTACGAGAATAGTATATTCTCGTTTACCGGCCAGAAGATGACTAGTCCACGGGACCGTGCTGAGTTCAATATGCAACATTACGCGTGCTATGAATACCTCCGCCTGTTTTTCTATGCGAACCTATATCGACTGCTACGAAACGAAAGGCGGCATACCGCAGCGTTTAACGCGTTAAACTATGCGTAATACGCTCTTCTGCTTCTCAGCGTTCATTATCACAAAGTTTACAAATTCCCGGAACTTCCTTAGGCGATTCAGGTTAAACATGTAATCCAATAAGTAAAAGTTTCGCAACAAATTACATTTTGAGAAAACTTGAAAAAAATTTAATAATGAAATAACAATATGTATTATTTGAGGATTTTCAAGACGACTGGACACCATATGACAGCATATCTGAAGAGATCGATTGCTTTACGCGCCGGATAGCAGAGAAAAAAGCCATATGCAACTGGAAATACGACTGACCGTCTCGTCAACGCCGTCTTTCTACTCGAGAAACCTATCCGTTGGAAAACGCATCGGTCGCTCGTGCGGTACTATCCGGTCTCCGTAACGAGTATCGACACTCGGGCAAAGAAGTGTGGCGTTAAATGCCGTAAGTACGAAACAGGCCAGCCGTACACACGCGCGCGGGGGGGGAGAGATTCTCCACGCTGGAGAAACATCAGGGCCAACCGGCTCGTCAAGTTGAATGACCCCCTACTTGTGTCGACTAAAACCCGTATACACGGCTTCGGATTCGGAGTAAAAGGATTTCGCGACTTCTATAATCTACAATTCTAGACGCGACGTTTTTGTTGCGCAAAGTTTGCGCGTGTATTCCGGTTTTTTGCGTCGCCGGTACTCACGGAACCGTTATTGAACGTACGCGAAGCTCGAAGCTCACATACGTTTTGCGGGGACAAAGATTCATTGTTAATGATTCGATAGGGTTCGTCACTCGGTTTTATCTTATGCTCGATAGAAGTTTGTCGATATTTTTCTTGACTTCTTCATCACTCCGATCGGTTTCTTCGTGCTTTTTCCGTTTTGTTGGCTCGATTAAACGGTCTCTGTTCGCTCCGTCGAGTGAAGTGTATCGACGAGATCCGCCGCTTCTCTCTTCACCATGTTGAGAAGAAGCTGAGAGCTCTCGAGAATCTTGAACCATAACAGCAAAAAAACGTATTCATCATTTGGAAGTTTCGTTTTAATAGTCGAATACAGTTTTATGCACTTTTTTTTCCAGTAGACAGATTGCGATAATGAGTGGACAAAATTATACGCTCATATACTTCGTGTTAATAGCTATTGTAAAAAGTAACTGTGAGGACGACGAAGAAGAATAATTAAGCTCGCGAAACGGCGATTCGTGGTCGCAGAGGAGAATATAATAATAGGGTAATTAAAAAGACCCTTTTTTAGCAAAATCAGTTGCTCGTTCACGTCAAAAAATGATTTTGAGGTAACTGTAACGTGTACAATAATTCACGAAAAGGAAATTATCGACTGTTTTTAAGTTTAATCATTCCGACCGTTCACCGTGATATTTATTATTTTTCAATAAAAAAAAAAAAAAGTTTCGCAAAGTCGGAGATCGGTTTGTTATCATTTAGTTTTGCCTCGTCGACGCTAAACATTTTTTCAATGCCAAATTTGTATTTAAAAGATTCAGATACATCGTCTCGCATTTCACTATGATGTACCGCTTGTGAAATTCGAACTCTGTAAGACAACTTTTACTATATTTTTTTCTGACTTTACCAAAAGTTACCTCAATACGCTCGAATTTCGAGGGATTTAAAAAGCCTTTGAATTCTTTTATCGGTAAAAATTTTTTTATCAAAAATCCCGTGCGCGTGGTTCGTACCAATATCCTGACCATGTAAAAAAAATCCGGGATTCGAATATAAGAATAAAAAGAAATGACACTTCTACAATGTTAAGTCTTTGGAACTGCGCTTTTTTTTTCGGATAATCGGAACACTGTTAACAAAACACCGTCGCATGGCGATACAATTTCCTCCGCCTCCTCCTCCTCCTCCTCTTTTACGTAAAAACGAAACTGAGTGTTTGATAAGCAGCGATGTATTATCGTTTTTGAAAATTGGAATTTTAAACGTCGATGAAACAGTCATTAACTCTCTTCGTAAAAGGAACAAATATCTCTATAAGCAGTTAGATTCTTGAAAATAAAATCATTCGAAAATGGCCGTTTAGTGCCAATTTTATGATCGATGAGTTAGTATTAAAAATAAAAATAAAAATAAAGAATTGGCAGAACGGGAGAAATAGGCAAAAAAAATTGATAAAATGAAATAACAAAAAATTAGGAAAACATTGATACATATATCAATGAAAATATTAACTCCACTAACCTTGATACAGGCGGATTCGGCTTCCTGTATCGTACGATCGTAATCGGTCCTTATAGCCGATTTTTTCGCAATATCCTCACTCAAGTGATTTATCTTGTACGACATCCTTTCGATTTCCTTCTGCAAAGCGTTTCTCTCATTCTCCTCGGCCTCTATCTCTCCGTGAATCTTCGCTCTGGTCTGCTTGAGCTCTTCTATACCTTGTGACATGGACACAGACACACACACGTTGTACAGCATACGAAAGCTATTAGCCAGAAGTATACCGATAGCCCGCGGTCTTCGAATTCGAAACATTTACGAGCCCCGAGAGCTTGGAACGCCAAAGAAATACATAATAGTTTACAAACATTTAACGAGTTCCGAATTGTAATTCTGCATCGCATCGTCGAAACGTTTCGCCATGAATTTCTTTTACTCAATCTTTTTCTCTCGATTTTTCGCAATTATCGTCGATACGGCACGCGCGTTAATTTAACCATTTTTTTTTTCCCGAGAGAACAAATTATCTCGAATATGTCAGTAGTAGCGGTGGTGTTATTCCTCCGAGTCATTTGATCGTCGCTCGATTATTTTTCGTCTCTATATCGCTCGTCTTTTTTTCTCGTTCGTTAATGCAGTGATTGGCTAATGGCACCTTTTTCCACGTATCCGGCAATAATGCGGTATAATTTGTTTTCTCTGACGTCCAACGACACACCGCTGGAATAGAAGGCGCGGAGGGGAACGGCGAGACAAAATCACAATGATCATTGGACGTAGGATAATATTATTTCGTAGAAAATAAAGAGTGCAACTGTGTGAAAAAATACAAAAGCTATGGACACTCGAATTATACTCGGATTGACGCGCACAATCGCAAATTTTTTTTTTCTCTTCTTTTTATGATTATCGATCGTCGATGCAACTTTTCCACAGACTGCCGAATTCGTGACTCGATACAGTTTAATATTATTTCGCACAAAATAACGAGTGCAGCTGTTTCTTTAAAAACAAAAAAAAAAAAAAGATGCAAAAGCTATGACACTCGAATACTTTATACTTCAATTGTCGCACAATTGTCGCGCACAATTGTTTTTTTATACTCAAACGGGAGTGACCTTTTTTTTAATCACCAATCGCTGAGGTAACACTTCTCCAGAGCCGTGTAGACCGCCAATTCGTGACCGTAGCTGCGCAGAAAAAAAAATATCGAAGATAGACGAATATTAAAAAAGCGGTACTAAAAAGAGCAAAAAGAAAGAAGTAAATTCAATGGAAGATGAAACTCACGATTTAAAGGCCTCCGCAATTTCGGGAGCTTTCATCGGATGGCAGACCAGAGTACTCTGACATTGCTTCGGATCGAAAAGTCCTTTGAGATACTTGGTCGCAACGCGGTTCATATCGTCGATCGCGACGGCGTAAACTCGTTGCACCATCTGATGATTGTAATCGTGCGATACTTGCTTGAAGTAAGAGAGCAAAGACTGCGCTACCATGTCGCCAACGGTCTTCTCCTTGTCGATTATCTTGAAGATCAATGACGATTTAGCCGACTCGTACAACAAACGTTCCCATTTGTTTTCGTTAACGTGACTCTCCTGCGAAAAACAAAATAGATTGGAAAATTGAAAGAAATGTACGAATTATACTGGAAGGAAAAAATAATTGAATGCAGACAAATACGTACGACGATAGCTTTTGCTTCCTTGTAAGCGCCAACGACGTTTGTAGCACCGTAGAAAGTTAAATACAAAAGTCCCTCGTTTGGTTTGGTAAAAATATTGAAGTCATACGAGAGACCTTGTCCACGTATTTGCTTCCACATGGGTCCCTGATTTGTCCAAACACCAAAAATATTAGAAAAAAACCTCGAGGAAAACACAAAATATATTATTGCCACGCTAATTCCCGAATACGCGATGGAATTTTGTTCTTTTACGAACCTCCAGTTGCGTAAGATATTGCAGACAAACGAGAAGCGGTGCCAAATCGGGATGCTGGTAATCGTCGAGGCATTTCGTCACTTGGGAAAAGAATGCCGAATCTACGCATCCGAGACCCATAACGCATCCTTGGATGGGGATGTCCTCTCGGCGATTAATCAATGAATAGTCGTTCGTTACATGAAGCCTGAGCGCGAAATCGTTGAGTAATTATTCATTTATTAATAGACCAATTATTCAATTTTTCTACTACAGTAAAATCTCGATTAACCGGGGGTGTATCCCCGATATTCTCTGTAAAAAATGAGATTCGGAGAGAATTTCAAACATTTTCCAATGGAATAAAAATTTCAGAAAAAAATCAACCATATAGAAAAGGTGCTAAAAAAAATTGATTTTGTACAATAATAGATCCAAAAAGTTAGCAAATTGGTTTAAAATAAATTGTTCAATGAATCATCCGGTTTCCCAAATTTTTTTTTCAGCAGAAATTAATCCGTTAATTTTTCTGAATACATATAATTTTTTTTAGAATTTGCTCGAATTTTTTAATATTCCGTTTTTGGAAAAGTCTGGAAACTTTGTGAGTGTAACGCGTAGTGTTTCTCCGAACTCGTATCCAAAATTCGTGACTTTTAGACCGTGAAAAAAAAAAAACATTTGGAAAATTAGAAAAAAATCTTTAAAATATATATATGGACTGAGAAAAATTAACGGATCAATTGCCGCGAAAAAATAATGTTATCAGATAAATCGTTGAACAATTTTTTTTTTTACTAATTTGTTAATAAATTTTGGCATTATTATTACGCAAAGCTCTTAGCGAGTGTTTTGAGATTGATTTTTTTCAAATTTTTGGTCAATTCGAAATTCTTTCTGAATCTCATTTTTGACTCGGAATGTACCGATCGGACACCATCCTTAACCGGGCAATGGATTAATCGTGTCTAAATTTCATTACTTCTTCCAATGCGTGTGGCAAGTTATGAGAATTTCGCGTTCGTCAAATTGATAATACAAAAATACGGAGTATCGATTTTAATCCAATTGAATTTGTTTCAACAACACAGGAGAAAACATTTTTTTATTAAATGATCACGCAGATAAATGAAAAAATGTCAATCATTCCAAAATTAAGTAATAATAAAATAAAAACAATAAAAATAACGAACTCTTTTGGAAAATAAATTCGACACGTTGGTCAAGTTTATCTATGATTAATTTTTTGTTATTAAGTTTGGTAAAAAAAACCAAGAAAAGTGAAGAATTCTTTAAGAAACGACCTGCATTGCGGTTAAAAGGGTTATTAAAAAAAAAATTTTCTCTCTGAAGTTTGTAATAAAAGTAAGTAAAAGTAAAGTAAAGGACTGTGTTAGGTAAAAACTATAATACTGGTGCTAACTTTACCAAAGATTAACTTGTTTTTCAAATTTGAAAAAAAAAAAAAAAAAACAAAAACGAAAATAAAAGGATTCCTTAAGGAAATGGCCTCTATAGCGCCGATAACTGCATTCGCAAGTAATTTTCTTTTTTTACTTCCATGCATGCTAATTTCTTTTCGTGTTCTGTGCAATAATTTGTGCAAATGCGTTGCTCAAGTCGATTTTGCATTATAGGTGACTTTGAATTATCCGTGCGTATCACGATGCCGCTTGCACCGGATAATCGAGAATGTACTGTATTCGGTTGTAAAAAAAAATTGTTTGCATCATTGAAATTTGCATACTTGTTTTTATGCTCGTTCTCGATTGTCTTGAGTATCTTCCACGGCTCGTAGACATCGCTTATTTGCGCCGTGAGTTTGTCGACGTTCGCTGCTACAGAGAGAATCATACTTTTCGGGTCCGTGAGTTTTTTTCTCAACGCCTCGATTTCCAGTAAAACTTCCGTCTGGCCGGCTTCGGTGTTTAGTCTCTCCGTCAACTTCGTGAGAAATTTGTGCTGACGTAGTAAACTCGTTGAGAAATGATTACTGTCTGCAAATCGACAAACAATCGTATTAATTACAGTCAAACGCGTGCTTTTTTTATTTTTTATTTTTGGATACGTTACAGGACTCTAAAAATATGTTACGAGACCTCGTTGTGGTTGACTTACCCTTGTTGTATATCAATCCCACCATGAGATGGCCCGTTATTTTGTGTCCGTTTTTCTTCGACTTGGCAATTTCGTTTATCATCTTTGCCGCTATGATTTTCAATCGTTCAACGGTGAATCTTGTGTCGTAGAGAAGTTCCTGGATCCACTGTATTCCCTTAGCGTATTTTGATAGTTCAAGCTAAAGGCATAATTAAATAAAAATTGTATATACGTACTTGCAACCCACGGTTGATGTTGATGAAACGCGTTTATGAACTTGTGTGTTAACATAAAACGTGAGAAACGAGAGAAAGAGTGTGCCATATTTTTTTCTTTTATGCGAAATCGCGTAAAACGCCGTATCGCTTCAGTTATTTGCATCCACAAGTTTTATTCATCACAGTACCAATAGAGGTACTCGGCAAAACTACCCGCCGAGTCTTGTGCATTTGTTACTGTGAACGGCGTAAAAACGAATGAGAAACACTCGCATTTGCCTAAAACGTAGGCAAACTATAGAAAGCCTACGGCGAGAATAACTGACTCTCCAGAGCACAAGTATTTATAATTAACGGAGTCGTCAATGAATACTTTATCCGAATTTACAACGGACTTTTCTAGGACATTTTCGAGATAATCGAAATCATTTAAGAAAGATAAACGGAATTATAAAATAATAATATGTATTTTTCTTTTGAGATAGTAATACGGAGCATATAATCGACGCCGTGTGCATCACAGGACTAAGCGGCCCGAAAGTCGAAGTAGAGTTTAAGATTTTCAAAAATAGGCAGGAAAACATTTCAACCCCTCACGTACGAGAGATTTTTACTCTTCGTCGCACAACGTTACATTCTTTAGCTCGTAAAAATAATACGAAATTGCGGAAAAAAAATATCTTTGAACCATCAAAGAAACGACTTTTAAAGACTAGTCTACAATTTTTTTCAGAATTTGCTCACTATATCTTATAGTTAAGCTGACCATTTAAAAGTAGTGACTGGTAAAAAATGCCGATTGCATATTTACGTCACCCGAAAAAAAAAAAAAAAAAAAAAAAAAAGAGCCAGCAAAGAAATTCAAGAACGTTCCAGGACCTTACCTGAGACATTTATCAGACATTACCTGAATCATCAAGTTTACACTGTGACTGTAAACACCGCATGAAAATCGTGATGTATTGAGAAGTCCTATTCCCGCGCTCACGGCTATGGTATCCTCTTCGAGTTCCGCAACGACCTCTTCGTAGGGGATAAGCTTGCCGTTTCTCTCGATTGGACATTCGGCCAAAGCTTCGAGGAGCAGTGGAAGATACGGTCTCGAGTCCCTGTCGAGGGCCGACGTGTCCATTACAGCGGACATCTAGAAATCACGGGTTCGTGAAATTATCCTCATTCGATGGAAAAACACGGTAAAGCAATATAAATGCAAAAGCGTTTACATATATGAAGTTAGTGTTGACGTGATCGAGATAGGTGTACAGCGGCAACTTGTCGACTTCGAAACGAGGATGCTGTTCGGTTGTTTCCGTCGAGTAACTCTTGACGTGATGAAAATTAATGGTGTCGGTGCCCGGGATCGGTACGGAGCTCAACATCTCTGGTGGTATCGGTACCTGATCGTTAATAAACAAATTTATATTCATTTCAAGTATAGATATCAGGGGGGTTGAAAAAAAATTGTTCTTGCAAAAACTAGTTGCTCAGTGATGGTGTCATTCTTTGTCATAAAAAATCGTTTTTGCGGAGGTTGTAGCCTATACGATAATATTTAGGAATGCCTCATCGATTATGCAGACAACGCGAAAATTCGTATTCCGACATTTTTTTGATGACAGATTCGATTGGTCACTTATTACTTCTTTTTTTGAACCCAAAAAAAAAAAGCTTCATAAAAGCGGACATTAGTAGGATAATCGTTAGAATTGCCTTATCAAGGTTAAATCTTTTTTTCACGTTAAATCTTAATTATTAAAAAGATACGGATTCGACTGTTGTTCATCGAGCACTTCATTTCATTTTAATGTACTTTCTGCCGAACGAAAGCTTAATAAGATTAGTTTTAGGTTTTTTTTTAACATCACGATAGTTGATATCGATAGACATACGCAAAAAGAATAGTCATAGTGAATAGTCGTGACTAGCCATTTCACAGTGGTCCTTTGTAGAAACATTCCTTTGTAGAAAAAAAACAACTGTGACGGTGAACTCAGATATTTGATAACAAAATAGTAGATAAATGATAATAACTTTATGATCGATGAGGCATTATAAAAAATGATGATATAATACTATTGTACCAAAGACGGTACTATTGATAATCAAGTAGTTGTTGCAAAATAGCGTTGTTCCTTCATATCGATGACTTTTGTCGACGTGTTGAGTATAATGTGTTTGTCAATGTTTATACCTCATTGCGCGTCATGGCTTCTTGAAGTTCGCGCTCTTTCTGCTCGAGTCCCGCTTTGCCTAATTTCTCTCTTTGCACAGCAACACGTTTTTTCTCAATCTCCGTTAGTTCTTTTTGCTTCGCGCAGCTCGGAATGCCATTCATAACGACCATTGGCGCGTCGATTACGTAGCGTTTCAAGAGATTCAACCAATACGAAGCGGGCTCGTTGACGAGTTTCTTGAAATCTTCGATCTGATTGAGCCTCTGTTCCAGCTGCCATATGCGAAGGGCAAAAAAAATTAAATGAATGTCGTTTCTCAACAGACTAGAAGCTTACAATAATTAAGGATACAGTAGAACTCCGATTAACCGATGTCTGTTCGATGATGTTTTTTCCGCGCACGAAGGATGTCAAAAGACAAACCAAAGTCACTGATTACTTGCGAAACGTAAAAAAAACAACGATAAGATTGACATACTAGTTTACACTATTCATGAATTAAGTAAAATTTCTACCAAATGATAATTGTAACAAATTAATATGAAGTTATATGCCATTTTGCAATTTTTATCCGCAGGTTCTTTGATACCGAACATCCCGGTTAATCGAGATTCTACTCTACAATAAATCGTGTCTCACGTCTTCCTTAGTGTTGCCATAGAGAACGTCTCCTATGAGCATAAAAGCCACCGCGTCTTGCGGCATATTTTCGAGATTCGCGAGAGTTTCGAGAGTGTGTCGATTGATAACGGTTTTCATTCTCTTCATATCTATACCGCCGTTTTTGTCAATGTCGTTGATAACCTTCACGAGATGATCCTTGATCAATGGAATTTTGTCCATAGGCACACCTCCGAACGTTAGATAGATTATCGAGACGGAATTTTCGGAGAGACCGTAGCCGACGCTGCACGCGTAAGGATCGTCGATCTCGACGAATTCCTTTTGGACGGGACTGACGGAATTGTCGGTCAGATACTTGAATAAAAGAGAACATCCGGTGAGATCGTAGAGCTCGGTAACCGCCGAGGGTCCCCGCCAACCGATGTAGACGAGACCGACGTCCTCGTCGTCGCACGGATAATGCACGTCACGAACAACCGTTTCCGTGAATGGCGGTACTGGACTCTGCCAGGGACGGGTAAACGGACCCCTGCTCCCCTGCAATATTTTTAACGTTCGTTAAAACAATCAAATTGCCATTCGATTTAACCATTTTTTAGGTTTATGACAAATACGTTGAAAATATTTCAAGTTAAAACTGAGGGTTTTCCTTTTCGATTAAAGAACATTTTGTACCGAACAGAACATTCTCATCGGTATCTACATTATTATTATTAAATGGAAGGTCAATTATTAAGGGGGCACATCTACCGGACGGTTCGGTTTTTGTTCTCGAAAAAGATAGATGATAAAATTATTTTTTTTTACTGAAAGATACATATATTCAAAATCTTAAAAAAAAATCGTCAAAAAATATTGGAAATAAAATATATGACAACCGCAGGAATAACTTTTTTTTTTTAAGTTTTTTGAGCGCTTTGGCGGTAGAAATTCGCCAGTGAAAGCAATGGAGCTAAAATAAAAGAAAGCGAAACAGGTTATATTCCCGTTAATAGCAGTGACGAGACGTTGACAATCGTCGTTTTTTAAATATAATTTTTGTCTTATACAGAATGGCAATGAATGGAAATTGACGCATGAGAAATCTGTGAGAGAAAGTCGCCATTTGTACGTAATAACAAAAAATTGAAGATCGACTTGAAAAAATTAAATAGTCAATGACTCGTCATTGTTGTTAAATTGACTAAGTCGTTATGGTTTTTTTCTAATGTTTCTACTCGAGAATGATTATCGCAGAAAGAAAAGTCACTCTTCCGGGCCATATATTTTTTTTTCAATATCTGTTGACAATTTGTTTATCTAAATCTTTTGGTAAAAGATGATATATTATGCTACGATTATTCTAAAATTGACGATATTTTTATGCCTGTAACAGCTCAACGGCTCATCGACTACTTTTCTTTCCTAGGGACGTAAAGTACTATGTTTCTTTCCGCGGCAGCACTTTCCTTCCCGCTGGTCAAGAATCGGTAACATTCCACCCGCGTTCCAAACAAATCATTATGTCAGCAGCTATTGTGATATAGATATATTATAGTATAGCAATAGCCGTTAAATTAATTAAATACTGATTACAGAGGTTATACAAGAAATGGTTAACTTTTGTAAAAATGGCTATCGCTTGGTAACCAAAGATTAAAAAAAAACTCCCTTGTTACTCACTTTCGAGATAATCATTTCTTCCAATGGTCTAAGAGCTTTAAAAACATCGGCATGCTTCACTTGACCAGTGATAATGATTGTCAAATTTTCCGGTCTGTAGAATTCCTTGTGATAGTTTCGCACTTTTTCATTGCTCGTGCTCTCTTGAAGATTCTTTAGAGCACCTGAAAAATAAGCGTTGAGACTTTCGGTTAATGAATTTACGGTGTTTGGTGAAAAATTCGTAACAAATTTGCGGCCAATTCCGGTACATTTTCAGTTTTTGTTAGGGATATTCAAGTACAGTAGGCAATCGGATAAGTTGAAGATTCGGGAACCCAGCCAATTAGGCACCATCAGATAAGTTGAATATCCTAATACCTGCTGGAGTACCCGCCCACTGTCCCTTCTGCCGAAAAAATTTCCCTTTCCGCCGCGTTCCCTCTCTGTGACATGTATGAAAAGGGAAGGAGCGCGCCGTATTGCACCGAACTTGATGGTATTTTCTTCAACTTACCTGATGGTTGGAATTATCCGAGTTGGAAATACGTGATCGCCTACTGTACAGTGAAAAATTGATGAAATTACGAATAAACGATATATTTTTCTTTCGCGAATGATAAATACGATCCGGAGCACCGATCCGCGTCAGTAGTTAGAAGGCGCGAATGGAGAGTGAATAGAAAAAAACAAGAAAACGATAAAAGTCGCCGGAAGTAACTCTGAAATAAAAATAATAGAATAAAAAAAGTAAGGAAAATTGCAAAGACTTGCAGGAAATTTATGATGGAGTGAAAAATAAATAAAATATTAAGTGAACAGGCTGTGAAGGACCTCGATCAATGGCCCATTAGCCGTGTAAGTGAGGCTAATAAAACGCATTTCACAATATATAGGTCTTTTTTGAAAGGTAAACTTTAAGAAAAATAAATTTCTAGGAAATTTCTAGGATTCGTTACATTACGCAGATGTATCTAAGGTACCTCCGGTTATGGATTTGTAGCCGCATTTTCCTGGATAAATAGCCCTTAACAGTTCGTTATATGCCAAACATTCTCCTTTGTTTTCCTTGTTCTGCATTTCGCAATAAACAACACCGGCATCTTCGCCTTCTCCCGTTATATGATGTACTTCGGTCAAATAGCCAGAATCCTGTTGAAAATAGGAGAAGAAATAATGGACAGCTCCCAATTCATGTTGGCGCATTAAATACTCTGGATACATACGGTGAGAGTCGGATATAGTATGTGTTCCAAATAAATTGGCATGAGAGACAAGAATCCTTCGCTGCCAACCGTTGTGATCGTGTAGGCGGTATGATCTCTGTCGGTCCACGCATTTGTTCCCGAAGCCAGACATCGATTGCTCAAAAGATCCAAAACTCCTTTGTAAGGATAGTTTTCGCTTCCGAGAAAAACAAGATGCTCGAGAGTGTGCGGCAAGCCATCGTCGTCAAAGGCTTCCGTAGCTTTGTTTTTTTTCAATCCAAAATGACGAGCCGGTGATAAGAAAAGTCGTTCGATTATATACACGCGTCAATGTCGGGGTAAGGTTATGTGTTTTGAGGTAAAAAAAAAAAGGAAAACATTTTTCGTACCGAGACAAAAGTATCCACCTACGATCGGACCTTCCACTTCAGCGATAAATACATTTATTCCGGTATTCGTTGATTTGTACTTGTGTACCGGTATCGTATCGTTGGATTTCAACGAATATACGAGTTCGAAACCAGCCATGTTACTTGCCGGAGAGTTATCGACGGGCGCCATAGTGATACTACCACTATGGACCGTCGTGTACACACGAGAGCAGTAGCCCGATAGTGCAAAAAAAATAACACGGTGTTGCGGAATCACCGGTGCGGAACACGAAGAGATTTTCCGCGCATTGCGCATCGCTTATCATACGGAGTTTTTATTGGTCGGGACACCGAAGCGGAAAAATTTGAATTGCTATCGGATTTACAAAAAAAGTATTTATTAAACACTTGTAATAATAATAGTTTTGTTTTTGAGTGCAGGGAAATAGAATTAATATTCCTAAAAACATTTCGTATCGGAATAAAACGTTTTTCGAAAGTTTTCTTCATCAATGCGTCAAGCAAAAGCGTGCGTCAGCAGCGGATCGAGTCGTGTCCAATAATCTCCTTCTCCGTTCTCGGTGTCGTCGTCGTCGATGTCACGTTCCACTGTTTGCCGGCGCCACTCGCCAATTCCGGGGCGGGTAGAGTCGATTCGTTAGTCTCCGGCCAGTCGGGTCCGGCCAGTCAGTGGTTACGGGCGGACATGTTGTAGGTGTTGTTCGTTTAATGTTCGGCGAATCTCGTATAATACTGACGCGTGGTTGTGAATTTCCATTAAATGATATACGCATTCGTTTCATGCTTCATTCGTGTTATCGTGAGACGTTCGGAGTTCCGTACCGTGTTCGCGCGCGGAGAAGCTTCTAAACAAAGCTTGTTGATGTGAATTAGTGAAGTGGATAAAAACACACAAATATCTGGGTGCCTGGTTTAACCCGGCCGCAAACATGAGCTGGGGTACCGAACTCTGGGTAAGTCTCCGAGTCGCGTTCATGCATATATACATATACACGCGCCTTTTCAACTGTGAATCAACCGAGTCGCCGACGGGGAAAAAAATCTTCCGAACCGTCGTAGCCAGCATTGCTGCGACACACACGTAAACTCATATATACATATACACATATCGCGTTACTCTTCGCTCCTCCTCGCCATACGCGAAACATTGCCCAACAATATTTCTCTATAGAGTAACGAGACAATGTAACAATGAAAAATATATCGCGAGAGCGAAATATACGAGCGAATATCGGGAAACGGGAAGAGAATTAAGTAGGTGGTGAGCAAGTGAGGGAAGTGAAGAGTGTAACAGCCCGAAGAGGGAAGGTCCTCCCGAAAAACCAGTTCGCGATACCTGCGAGAGAGGAGAGCTTCTTGGCCTGTTGTAGCGGCTTCTGAGATCGAGGAGACTTTTGCCTTTTCGGTTGCTAGCCGCGGGGCAAGCCACCGTCTTCTCTGCCAATGCCTCTCCCTTGTTTCTTCTCTCCTCGATATCTCCGCAGCCTTCGACCTGAGTCCCTTGCGGAGCCACGTTCTCTCGTCGCTTCTATCTCTCTCTCTCTCTCTCTCTTCCCATCGTTGACCGGCTCGGTGTGCTCTCTGCAATATTCTTCAATACCTAACTAACTGTATAGCTGTCGTTTCGGTACGATTTTACGATCTAAAAAAATTACGACGATAAAAACATTAATTCGCGACACGATCGAATCTCGCGTTACGGAGCAAAATTCATTCACATGCCTTGCCGTTGCCCTTTCTCAACGGCCTATCTTCGTTTTCCTACGTGGTGCGTGCGTGTCTTCTGTCTGTCTGCTTGTCTGCTCCTCCTTTTTTCTCCCCTCCCACGGCACCACCACCGTGTCTACGTGCGCTGTACGCTTTTCTTGTAGTACAACACCGCGATACTATATTTTCACTACCGTCGTACAGTACCTGACTGTACCTACCGATCTATAGATATGTTGGAAATACGCGAGAGAACGAAGCAAACCTCCCTGGTAGCGTGGCTGCGTGACGCGGCGACGACGACGACGACGACGACGACGGTTTCTCTCCCTGGTTACACACCGCTCACCGACGGCGGTGCCCGCGGAACAACTGTCTCGAATATTTCCTCGAATTGCCAAGTTCCTCGTGGTCAACTTTTTTTTTTTTTTTCTTTTTTCGACCCTTCGTAATTTTATATTTTTTATGTGATCCGCGTATCGCCGGCTACACGAGAAAAAACATTGTAAAATAAAAATAAACGTTTGTTTACATTTCGCGAATTCGTCGGATCTCGTGACTCACGTTTTTTTTTTTTTTGTTTTTTCGAGATACGAATTCAAAACTCGACGTTTTTTCTGCGTACGATGCTTTTTTTCTTGTCACGCTTTGTTTTTTTGCACGAGTACGCAAATTCAATGAATTTTTTATCGAACGCCCTGTGTGTTGCCGTATCTCGCGTTTCTCACGAGTTGAAACAATCCGCGCACTGTTATTATACACAGTACGCGGAGAGGCCAAGCCTCCGTGGATATCGTTTTACGCTTTGATAATACTAAAGAGAACGAATCGAGTCCATTTCACCGACCGAAGTCGTCGGGTGACGGTCAACGGGCTTAATCCGAACCACGTTCTCCTCTCTCTTATTATATTTCTCGAATTCCTTCCGGCGTTTTTTTTTTTTAATCGTTCGCTTTTTTAAAAATCTTTCTCTTTTTTTTTGTTCGCGTTCTTCCGTTCTCGACGATCTTCTCACGAATACGCATCTCTCGCGATCTCCCTCTATAAATAATTCATTTCGAATATTTGGCAGCATCTCTCGTGGCGAAATTCGCCGTTATGCGTTACACATCCTCGAATGCGGGTATCGGGCAAAGGAGAAATAAGCGAGTAAGGAGCCCCCCGGTCGTCGTTCCGGCACTCGAAAAGCGGTGCTTCTTCTCACGCGTATATATATAGCCAGTACTGTAGGTGTAGAGAGAGGTGTACACATTATAATACGTGCATCCAGGGGGCAGCGCTATACCCCAAGGTTGAGCGCCGGGTCGAATTCCTGCGTGTCGCCTGTGACGCCGAGGCTCTCGCACGATCGTTCGTCGGCCGCGCGCGGCCTTTCTTCGCACACCGTCATAGGCAACGCTAGTTCGTCGTGTACGTTATTTCACCTATGTACTTTTTTTTTCGAAATTACGAGCTCTATTTATAATTTGACTTGCCAACAACGTACTATATAATTTTATTTCTATAAAATTTGAAGAAAAAAAAAAAAAGTCGAGTTTTCGACGAGTTTTTTTATTTATAGTTCGAGAAAAAGTATAATGTTCGATACACCGCTCGGCAACGCGAAATTGTCGTTGCAGCTATCGCAATTAGCGCGGCGTACTCCCCTCCGCGGGGGTTGCTGAAAGCACCGAGAGAGTATGTAGTGTATCTACCCCGCTACTTCGTAGCCCTGCGACGAGCCCATAAATAATTAATTCACACATTCCCTCCCGTTCCATCTCAGTCGCGCTTAACAAGAGTCCCGGTAATTATCGAGCGCACGCGTACTTCGCGTTGTCGCGTAACGTGTAAACGAATAGTTTCTCACCGCGGGATTATCAACTTTGGCGACTTTTCTATCGCGCGGCATGTGGTTTTCTCGTAGATTCAGAGTCCGAAAATGATGATCGTGCGAAAAATAATTGTTATTTTTGGTCCGGATAAGACTCGGGGACGCGGTTATATCGCGTGTCGCGTTAAAGCTATTTCTCGTTGGCATTTCGTTTACATTGTATCTCGTACGTTACGCGTGGTTGGTCAGTTATCGTATTCGTATAACGGTCAAAAACGCTATGTTTCACGTGCTACGGGAGGAATACGTATCGCGCGGTCTTTCGTCGTCGTTCGTCTCTGCTGTCCCCCCGTCGACAACGGTGGAGGTTATGCGGAGGTTCGCTATCTCGACTCGACGGCTCGTGTGGCCCACGTCCTTGCATTTAATTACGGACTGACAGTTCGCATTACGATTCATTGACACTCGTTCGTACGCTCTCATGAATCATGATACAGGACGCATTCATGTTCATCCGCGCGCGATAGCTTCTCCCCGCTGACGACTCTCTCGGGGGGCCTGTGGCGCGGCGTGGATGAGACAACGAGGCGCTGCGAGCATTCGCACGAGTACCGAACCTCCGTGTTTCCCTTTGGCTAATTCACACGCGAAAATATTATTCCTCGCTACCGGCCTCAATATTATTACAATGCGTCGAACATACTACGCAAATAAAAGACAAACAAATTCATTATCCGACAAAAAAAAATATATATTCTTTTCGGTTCGATTCGATTTGGATGAATTTGACGATTGTTCTTAGAAAATATCGTGTAATCATTCGAGGAAATGCCGCAAATTATTTCACGTAAAAATTTATATCGGTCGTTAAACTTTGCGTAAAAAAAAACAAATGTATTATTCGATAAAAAAAAATTGATCTCAAAGATAAAAATTTGCGATCAAACAATTGTAGAATGCGACGAGTTTGTCGATGTTTTTCTAGAAAAATATCATATAATGATTCGATGAAGCGACGCAAATTTATCTCAAAGGTTGAAATTTACGTAGAAAACAATTAAAAGATGGTTCGGTATGA
The DNA here is from genome assembly GCA_934046635.1 of Buathra laborator. Taxonomy (NCBI): domain Eukaryota; kingdom Metazoa; phylum Arthropoda; class Insecta; order Hymenoptera; family Ichneumonidae; genus Buathra; species Buathra laborator. The sequence continues at coordinate 2,052,700 of OW203896.1, forward strand.
TGATTTTTCTTTAAAAAAAATGATATGATTTAAACAAGCGACGCGAATTGTTCAATGATTATTCGAGAGAACTAAAAAAACCAAATTTTTTCTCGACGCTAAAAACATAGATTAAGCGATACGATTCGATAAGCTTGATAATCTGTCTTAATAATACTCATAATCAATTGTAAAATTGTAAATAAAAATATATAATTGTAAATACAATTTTAAAAATTGTATTTAAAGTCGCGAAAAATCATTTATACAAAATACAGCAGCAACAACGGAAATATTCGGAAAATTTTTTGGGTTTTTTTTGTCGATAGAAGATCGTTGTCGTAAATAAATGTTTTTTTTGTAACTGCAATAAGGTTGGATCGAGAAGAGCCGGAGAATGAAAAAAACGAGCGAAAAATTGTGATGACTGGCTGTGATTAACAGATCGATAACTATAATTTCTCTGTATCCGCACGCACGGGTTTCTATCGATTGAAATACTTATTTCCAACGAGAAGATTCGTTTCTTGTTTTGCGGGTACGAATAATAAAATGTACAACGCGGTATGTACGAGGCGCGTGTACGCGTGTCGAAGTAATTCGCAGTACGCAGATATATCCGTGAGAGAGAAGAGGTTGATTCGCGAGTGGGATTCCAACGATGATCCGTCCGGTATTAGCGTCCGGTTCTTCTTCTTCTCTCGTGCGCATCTTGCATCATTGAACTCACGGGGGTCTCTTGCACCGGCGTCGCTTTATTCTCTCGTTCGTTTTTCCTACAAGCAACGGAATTAAATTATACTGCCCAAGCAGCCTTCGTACCTTCGGAATACCTCTTCTTTATTCTGCTCGGTATATATTCCCGTTGCGGTCAATGAAATAGAACGGTTGCCCTCGTGGCTGTAGGAGCCCCCGAGAGGGCCTCTCCTCGGTCAGCGACGCATCGCGGTTGCCCGCTGTGGAATTCAAGATCGCCGTTTTATTGAAATCTTGACACAGTTTCGTTCGGAACCTGAGATATCGGTGATTGAGATACGTATACGTTTTGACTCTATTATACGCTTCGCTATATTATAGAACGACGATCGTTCTCTCAACGCATGGGAATTAATAAGGCGATTATATAAATCAAATAGGGTACGGGGAGCCGCCATGTTAAACGAACCCATTAGAGTCGACGACGAGAGCGTCATAAAGCATCTGGATTGCCGTTTCATTTCGGTAACTGTCGGACAGAGAGATCGTTCTGTCGAGGGGCTTTGAGTCACGACGACCAATTCGACAGTGCAGAGGCGATCATTTTCTTTTTCCTTTACTAATGAACCTTTCCAATTAGCCGAGTTGGCCATTGGGCATATTGGGCCAAAACGGAAACGATGCTAAGACATTTTATCTTATTTTTCTTTGCCTTTATTTCATTTCATTCATTCACTTTCAACGTCTTTTTCGTTTCTTCAAATTTAAACTCGATTGCATACTAATATTATCGCAATTAAAAAAATTAATTTAATCTAAAAGTTTTCAATTGTTTTTCTCGTTAATTGTGCGTTTTTCACGCATTTTTTCTATATAAAAAAAAAATTCAAAGCAAATTGAAAAATCTGTAAAAATTCATACGTATTCGGAAAAATGAACGAATCATTTTTTATGTTTTCATCAATTTGTTAATAACATTTTGGAATTAATACAACATGCATGAATTTTTTCAGATTTTTATACCATCGAGAAGTATTTGGAATTTTTCTCGAACTTATGCAAAATGAACACGAAGCGACAGAATTGACTTAAACTTGAACAAAAAAACAGATATCTACACCAATATTTTTTTTTTCTCTGGTCGTAAAGAAACGGATAAGTTCTCTCGGACTTGAAAGTAATAACAAACAAGTTATTAACAGTTTACACCCAATTCGTAACACAGAAATTGCGACATAAATCTATTGACCGACAGATGTATATATTAAAATAGCGGCTCGAGCGCACGGCTGTATACCGACACTCCGACATTATACCTTTTTTCCTTTTCCAATGTAACCCGGACTTCCGGCACGCCTTATACGATTACACGAAACCGCATCGTATACTTGTATATCTCGAAGCTCCGCGGACTCCGTTGCGCAGGCGCTTACCGCCCGTGATAAAAAAAAAACAAACGAAAATAAATAAAATGTAACGCGAAAGATATGAAAAAAAAAAAGAAAAAAATGGTCAGTCGGGGTTTATATGTAAGCCATACTTCCCCTATCTATACACATCCGAAACTTTCACCGGTGTGTTTACGTGCCCCGAGGATCGAAGCAGCGCGCCTCCGCTCTGGCCTATCTACCGTATCCACGCATTTGTCACAGTTAGGCGAAAATAATAAATAAAATCACTTTCTATGGTGAGTTCCCATAGAAAGGACACGCGCGCACGCGTATGCCAATGCCACGACTCGTTTTGACGATCGTAAGAATTTTTGAATCCACGGGGAGTCCTCTTCGTTGCTCGCTAACACGGAGGCGGAAATTAATTCAAACTGTTCGAACGTAGCATCGAGCCTGTAGCTACAACGCGAATGCCTATGCGAGTACCTATGTTAGTCGAGCGTTTCGTTGTTATGGTTCGCGGTGATTTCATAGCCAGCAAGCCTACATTCCACCGGCATGACTTTCTTACTCTTCTTCCCGCATTCCCGCAACGACTACAGTCTCTTAATTCAACTTCTCATAGAACGTCTGAGAAACGGCTCGATCGACAAGACGATGCGTCAACGCTAAACATATTTTTTCTAGGCAAATTTCATTTATTTGTTTTTTTTGTTGTTTTTTTATCGAAAAGCAACATTTCCATCCGGTTGTTGTTGTTGTTTTTTTAAGAGGCTCGGTGACACGCATCGAAGTCGCGGAAACTCTTAGGAGCTTTCATACGTATCTTATCGCCTCGAGTCTCTCCTCGGTATACTCTAATCAGTTCACCTGTGCCCGTTTTCTCTCGAATACCGGTACCGTGGGCCGTGCCCGCCACGTTGTGTGCTGTACCCGATCCCCGCGACAACGGTCTTTCGCTTTATCTCGATTCACCGAGGCTATGACGAATAACACACCTTCGTACGGAATCGAACTTTGAACATTTATTTCGTCGTCTCGGTACGTCGAGTGGGCCAAACGGTAACGTAACGGTCAATCCGATAAGTCAAACGGCAATAAATAAAAAGCTTCATTTTAAAAGTGTTATAAAAAAAAATCCAGCGCTTTGGATTAAACGAATAATTATGGCAAAACTTTTAAAAACAACAAAGTGTCGTTCCCCCCTCCCGCTTAAAATCTGTGAAATTAATATTTATTTTAAAAAATTGAAAATTGTAGACAATTTTTTCCGAATAAATATGGCAAAAAAATTATTGTAATAATTTTCTGGTTTCTACACTGTTTGGTCGATAACCACTCCCCCCCGTTGGTTTCACCAATCATTTAGATGAGCATTTTTTCGTACGAAATAAAAAAAGGGAGGCGAGAAGGGGTTTTTTTTGGACGTTTCCACGTGTGAATCCTCGTTCGATTGACGGTTTGCACGTCGAAAGACCCTCTCGCTCTCTCATGCGCGGCAAATTTCTATAAATACGTGCGACGGGTGTTGCGCGGCTGGTCGTATTCCGCGGCTAAACTGGTTGCACCAGGCGTGTCTGGAAGCCGAAAGCTCTCTTTATCGTGTACGTAAAGCGAGAAAGATCGAGGGACGAAACGACGAGGCAGCAGCCAGAGTCCAGCGAGTAGCAAAGCAAGCAAAGAAGAGGAGGGATGTATAAACGTAGAGAATGAGAAAGAAGTAAGGGAAGAACGGAGAGTCGCGAGAACGCCCTCGAGTAACTCATACATGTATATTCGTTCGTATACGAGACGACAGAGAGAGTTAGTCGTGGGAGAGTTTTTACGTGGGATTGAAAGCGCCTCGGAGAATAAAAGAGGAACAAGGGGCTCTCCCCGACTGTGTACGTATATGCACTCAGTTTTACATAGGGGAGCGAGGGGCAAAATGAACACTACCGAAAGAAACGGGAAAATCGCCGAGAAAAAACTTAGGAAATTCAAAAATTTTACAATAATTCAAACAAAATTTGAGAAAACGCTTTAAACAAATCGCACATTGCGCTTTTTTTTTTAACTAAATTTTAGCCCTCTTTGTTGTTGTAATTTTGTCTAAATGTTTTCGAATAATCGAATGTAGATTTTTTCCACATATTATTTCAAAATTCATCTGAAATTTTGTCAAATTTAATTTCAGCTTGCAATTATTTCTCTTTCTGTATTCCATTTCACCCCGGTTGCCCGTTTTGCCCCACTCTTCGCTGCATCGTTGGTCTGGAATATCGTAGTGAATGAAAAGACAACGAAGGGGTAAAAGCGAGGTAATGAAAGTCGTTTGGAAAAAAAATATTTTAATCTCTAAACGGCTGTCAAACATAGAAATGTTTCGAAACGACTTTGCAAATATCTTTTTTTCTTTTCTTGATTAAGAAAAAAACAATGTTTTCATAGCTTGAAATATCGCTACGCGATTTCCTTTTCACTCTCGGCAAGCAGAAAGATCAGAATCGCAACTGAGGATCGAGGAAAGACTTTTAATTACGAAGCGTGTTCCATTTACGTTATTACGGAGTCATCGTGGATGCCTAGAATTTGCACTGTTACGATGTCCCCCACCACCCGTATCGTATCGTAGATTTTCCTCCTTCGTTTTTCCTTCGCGAGAGACATTCTTGTTGCGATGATAACTCGAACGAGCGATGATTTATCACGCGTCGCGTTTGTAAACTCGCGGTCTCTCGGGTTACCCTACTGCTCTCATAGAGAAGCGATTATTATCCCGCGATATCGTGCGAAGCGCGCAAAAGGCAAAGAAGGCCAATGAGATCGGAGTTAGAGGTGCGACTCTTATTGACCTAACCGCGCGGTGCGTAACAAAGTGTCGCGCGACAACGGAGATTACGCTCTCTCATTGCTATTCTTCCCTCTTCTTCGTCGTCTCGTCGTCGTTTTTTTTTCCTCTCTCCTTACTCACTCTCCAAAACAATTAACAGAGTTACGATGTCGTGACCAATTATCTAAGAAGTTTAATGGCTTATTTCCTTCGCCATGAATATACTACTTGTTCTAACGGTGCGCGATTGCCAACTCCCCGGGTCTCTCGAAATAAATAAATACGACGAAAAAAAACAAAAAAAAAACCAGAAACAAAGAAGAAAAATAAAACTTCGAGTACCACTTATCGTATTTCGAAGAAAAAGCCTCTCGAGACTATACGGGTTATTGATTCAAAAGATTCAATCAAACCCACGGATTTCTAGTTATTTTAGAGCGGCGAAAAAAAAAAATACACAAAGATGAATGTTCCGCTCGAGGAAAAAAACATTGAGAATAAAGATTCTCACGTTCCGCGTGTGTATAGAGGGGAAAAAAAAATGTATGAAAATAAAAATCGCTCGCATTTATAGCGCGACGAAGCCGCACGGCGGGATCGAAGCTATGAATTACCGTTTCCTTCCGGCGTTGGCGAGAGCTCCCGCGGCGGTACGCCGGACGTCTCTTCGTTATGCGCCGCGAAGAACTGGCCGCTGCGTACCGCTAATATAATTCGACAAATATTTTTTATCGGAGTCGCGTAATGCGTCGAATGACATTCGGTGACCCAGTTTTTCGTAGAAATGGAAAACTATCTTAAAGCTACAAATTTATAAAGAAAATTAAAAATGTTGCGTATCATTTTAGATAATGATTGAAAAAATTATACCTCAATTCATTTATTTTTTATATAAATAAATGTATATAAAATAATAACGAAAATATTCGCGTAGTCATATATTTTTTGAATTATTTTTCATTATTTGTATAAATGTATTACATATATACAATGCATTAGATATGTTATTATTATTACAATCGATATATTTGATATATTTGTCTCCTATAGATATATATAGGCGCCAAAGTGTATAATACACAAGAGTCGATAGCCAAGTGCAAGTAGCGGCATACAGCAGTTCCTTGCCGTCACGGGTAGGTGATCGCATCGTTGGGTTATATACCCCTCTCGGATAAGATTGCAGGCGCCCGGTGGTCGGGCGCCCATATACCGGACCATATACCATATCGTACCGGAAAGTCTATCGCGTAGCATTGAACGAGAAGATCGTCGTTGTGAGTCCTCCTCTCGGGGTTGTGAAAAAAAAATTCATCTACTGTCCCAAACTTTACACCATAATAATAATGGTAACAAACAAAAAGAATAATAAAAAATATCAATTATACGACAAAAGTTACGCGCATCTCAACTTTGATTATTTTTTTTATACACGATTCCTCAATTTCAAACACGAAGAAAAAAAAAAAAAAAATAGAATAAAGAATAAGACGGCCGCACGTAGAGTGTGCTGTTCTCCTCGCTGGTTACGTAAAGGATCGTTGCGCGTTCTTTCGAGCGGACGAGTTACTACGAACTCTGTGTTAGCCGTGCCGCGAACACGGCTAACATAGTCTCTCTTTCTCTCTCGGCTTCGCTCGCTTCGTTGCTCTAGAAAACGATTCGGCTGTTTTCTCGACTCCGGCGTGTAGACTAAGTCGAGGCACGTTCGGGGCTTTCGATGACTCGTTCGATCGCGATAATATCGACAGTTGCAACGAAAAAAAGTCATCGGAGTCTTTCGAAGCGATTTCGACTCGAAGAAATCGATAATTCGATTCAATTTAATACACTATTATAGTAAAATTAAAGCAAAGTATCTATGGATTTTTTAGTTTACGGTACATACATTTTTCCGTGTGGTTTATAAAAATTTGGAGTAATTTTTACAGTTGACGAACGAAAAGATTTTGTGAGAAATATCGAATGCGAGGAAACAAAGTATATTAGTAGAGCGAGCAGCAGCGTTAACGCGCCTCCGCTCGAAATCGTCGCGAGTTTTCTTATCTCAGTTAGGCTGCATCCTCGAACGATATCAGAGAGCCCCACGAGCATTGGCCACTGCACGACGATCCGCTCGGCCTGACGATATCGAGTTCGAGTTCCTCTCGGATTCGTTTTTTTCTCTTTTCTTTTTGTTTCTCCATCGACTCTTTATGTTTTATTCTCTTCCGATAACGAGACTCTGTTATCGGAGCTTTTTTTTGTTTCCCTTCTTCTTTCATACTTTTATTCTCGGTATGCTTTGTATGACAAATCATTGACGTAGCGAGAGAGGAGGTCGGAATCGTGATTCACGTAGGCGGACTCTTTAACGAATTTAGGATCCCGGATGAATCACGCGTAAAGGCGAACATCACAGAGGCTCTTGGCGCGCGCGCGGCTCTTCCGATGGTCTTGGATTATTTTTTGTAGCTTTTAGCTTTTTTTGTTCTATGATTTTTTTAACGTATATTCTCTACATACGGTAGAATGAGTCCGGGCGACAGATTCTCAATAGTGTCTCGCTGGCGAAGCAGAAAAAAAAAAGAGTCTAAGGCCCGAGGCCACCGTTCGCTCTCGCATACTCTCGGGGCTCTCGCGCGCGCGCAACTCTTAACGGTGTCACTGTCCTCATTATTATTGCGTCGCTGTGTGACCACAGTTGAGACAGAGAGGAAGGGAACAGTTGACAATCTTTTCGCTCTTCCTCGTAGTCTCGTGTCACACATGCAACCGGCAATCTATTATTTCTCTCGCTTCGTCTCTATTCTCTTCATTCCGTCTTTCTATTTTTCCTCTTTATTCCTTCAGTCTCGGTGACTTATTGTCGGACACGGTAGACGAGACTCGACGAGGGCGGAAACCTTCTCAGGGACGGACAATTAGCAACCGCGACACCTCGAATTTTCTTTCTTTCCGCGAATGAGAACAAATTGTTGCCCGGACCTCGGGCAATGTACGGACCTCGACGGTCGAGTAAAAAGAAAAAAAAAACGCAACGCGTTGACCTCGGCGACTCTGAGATAACTGAGATTCCGAGCTTTTTTCGATCGACGCTCTTAGAAAAAAAAAAAGGCGCCCGCGTGAAAAAAATGTAACGTAGCCGAAAGGGGCGCCGGCGAGCCGAGAAACAGATGAGAGAAGAAGGCACGCACGCGCTCGATAACTCTTACCAACGAACGATACTCGAACTATACTTCAGTCGAGAGGCATAGGCGCTCTCGTATAGTAAAAGCGTAATAGTATTCCACGTATTTACTCCTCCGCGTTCGCGAAGAATGCAGATGGGTCTCCTTCTCGGGGTCGAGGCGTGGCAGCCAAGGGCAGCGCCGTCTGGATTTTTGGCTCGAGTTCTATTTTCTTTTTTTTCTCTTCTCCGTATCGCTATGTTTCGTTTATTGTTTTATTTTTTGCTGATTTAATCTTTCCGCGCGCGCGCGACCTCGTAACTGGCGATCTTGACAACGCGATCTTGAGTTTGTTAAAACTCGAAACTGCGCAGCTCCGCGAAAACTCGTATTTTTTCCCTCTCTCGAGTAACATTATCGCGAAACTCGTTGGACTCTGTGCCCCTCGAATGGCTCGACAGTCCAACAACGTCAAACTTGAGTCACGCGTTGAATTTGTTGGTGGCACACAATCCTCGAGTCCACAAAGAATTTGCGCAGATAAAAAAAGGAAATTGAGGAAATACTGATCTTAGTCGCAAATTTTCTGATTTATTCATTTGGAAATAATCATTCTTCATCGTCTTTGTAATCCGATCGACGTTTTTTTTTCCTTTTTATTCAACGCAATGTTAATTCTATAGTGTACCAAAGAATAGGGATGGCTTGATAAATAGCAAACAGTGTTCGCTAAATCTTAATATACGTTGTTATCTCGAACAACGAATTGCTCCGCTGTGCAAAATGCATGTCTGCTATCCAATTCTTTATATTTTAGATATTTCACAAGACTCACTTACGATTAAAAATGGTTTACCGTTTTTTGAACATTTCTGATCTAAGATTCGCTGCTCATAAAATAGGATTACTTGTACTTTATATCCGGAATAAAACGTTTTCACGCTATTTTCGTTATTCACATAAGAAGGTTTGGGGATTAGTTTCATCGAAATGTATTTGCATTTGAAATTTCGACTATTTCACACAATGTTCCACATCCACACGTGGGCATTTATTTACACGACCCGGACACAGATACAAACAATCAATTTTACGGAATTTCCTATAAGATTTTTGTCATCGATAAGAAAAAATAGAACGCGCCTTTTGGTCTGAAATTTCTGAATGTCCCGGTTAATTAAAGATTCCGAATATATATGAAATGGCGATATTCTCGCGGAATAAGATCGTTTTAAACTCAATTCTCAAAATATGATCGCACAATTTTATATCAACTTCTAATAAGTCTTAAATTTTATTTTAGGCGCCTCTTGAAACTGAACGAGCGAAGAATAAACCTTATCTAAGCTTTTCATATTTGTCTTTTCCTTCAGATGTTGAAAACAACAATTTTAGATTTTTATTTATTTAATTTTTTACAATCCATTTAAAAAAATATATATTGTTAGTCTTAGTTATCGTATTTTATTTTTCATACGAAATAGCGACTGTTTTTCAACAGTCATTGATGAATATTTATCTATTTAAAAGTCAATTAAAAAACATTGTGTCATTGATTCGCTAAAAAAATTCAAGTTTCTCATAATCGTGTATATATATATTTTTTTTTTCCGATATTGAAAATAACAATTTTACGTCCTGTTTCTTTTCCCAATCAATTTCGACTTTAGGTATTCGCCGTTAACGCATCCACCGCTAAACGTGACTTAGTTTCTCATCAACTGTCGATAAATCGTGTAAATTGTATCGTAGGTCGTCGTATATTTGTAACGTTTTGCATAAACGATGTAAAATATAACTCGTCCGTTCCTAAACAATCCATATACATATACCGCGTCGATATATCTTATACATATACCCGACGTACGTCAATAGCGATATCCTCAAGTGTCTCGTGATCAGAGTGCTCATATATCCAAACATCTTTTTTTACACTCGAAAACACACGTAAGGTAGACCGTTCTACACCAGTGTTTTAAATCCTGAGCCTCGATGTTCCAAGTTCGCGTTAGTTTCGATGCCAAGAGAAATAAAGTAAAAAAAATATAAAAAAAGAAAAAACGATGGAAACGTGTGACGTAATGCACTCGAGAGAGCCTTAGCCACGCCAAGAGAATGCTTGCGGGGGTTTAATAAGTATTAAGAGCACCGAGCCGTGTCGAGCCCTCCAACGGTCTCGTTTCAACTTGAGAATTTCTCGTTAGTGCACCCATGAGCCTCTAAAAAAATGTCTGTCGCCGCGTTATTTATTTTTTATCTAACCCCCTAAAGCACCCCCTGCATCCCAGGCTTAGTCCCGTCCCGTCTCGTCTCGTCTCGTCTCGTCTTTCTGTACACTGTTTCAATTTGACTGGTATATAAGCCCTTGAAGCAGGTAGACAGACGTTTCATATACAGATAATAGCTTTGTGGACTTCCCGTAGCGACGACCAGACGCAAAACTAGTCGTAGTACAATCGTCACGAATAGTTCGAAAGGACACGAGGAGTGCGACGACGCCCTTCGATATATACAGAATACTATAGTATACATGTATATATACACAGAGAAATGTTGAGGATCGATAGAAAGAGGAGGGTAGAAACGCTCCCCAACTCGATTACGTGACTCATAATGCACACTTGTTCGAGTCCGCCGCCCACGCGTTCCTACCCTCCCTCCAGTTCTATTCCAGTTTTATATACATATATATATGCGTTTTCTTTTCATCGAGTAAATCTTGCTTTTTTTTTTCTTCTTTACTCTTATTCCGTCGCTCATCGTTTTCCGTCTGGTGCACTCGTCAATCGAGATTGTGCAGCTAGGCAATCGATATCAGATAAAATAACTTCCACGAGTTCCTGCGCAGTTCAGCTTCTCCAGAGCACAAGTACTTCCCCCATTGCATCCTGTGGCTTCGGGTTAGAGATTTGAAATTACCGGTATTTTGATTTTTTTTGTAAAATTACCGTTGAAATACCGAATTTTTACGTTATTTATTTACTTATTTTTTTTTTAATAATTTTACATAGATGCGAAAATACCGATGACAATTTTTTTCCCAATCCGTCATACCGTTTTACCGTCATAAAAGGACAAAAAAACGTCATTTATGACTCATGCTTTTATCATATTACCGTTACAATACCTACATTCGCCTATCGAGATGCAAAAATACTGATCTCAATGTTTCAACATTTTCACCGTCAAAAAAATTAAATGAAATTCAAGTAGCGAGAGTTTGTGATCAAAGTGATAATTTCCATCGCAGCCATCTACCGTTTATTCACGGTAAACCGACGGTACAATAACCGACCGCATCTCTACATCAGGTGCAACTACGGAACTCGTTTGGTTGTTAATCGTCTCTCTACCTGTCTCTCGGAAATGGTATTTCGAGGTGAGAAAATTCATTGTTATTCGTAAGGGAAGGAGAGAAATTGAGTTTAAAGAGGACAATTCTATTGTATTCTTTCGGGGGGGTAGACGACGGGGCAGGGTGCGCAAGAGGGTACGCCGCTCGTACGGTACTCGTCCGACCGCGGAGGGACAAGTGTCTCTGGTCTCTGTTAAAATGAATGGAGGGACGGGGCAGAGACACGATGCATTCGTGTGCTATCCAATAACTCACTGTTGAACGAACCCAACGGGTGAGTCACCTCGACGTGTCGGGGTTAGAGCCTCGTAGCTATGACGCGTTTTCCTCTTATCGACCTTTGGGCATAAGGTCGAACGGAAACAGAAAAATTGCGATTGAACGCACGGTGGAGGGTCGCTTCGTCGACAGCCCCCTCCCCCTCTTCGAATATATTACCTATACACTCTTTCTTGCACTAGTGTTACACTCCCTATTTTTACCACGAAACTACTGCTAGTACCTTCTTCAGTATTCAGTATTTGTTTCATTCTCTATAATAAAAAATCGCGTAAAAGCAACCGATTATTACTCGTAAAAAAATCATTCTAACTTTGATTCCACTTTTTTTTTCTTTAAATCTCATTGAAGATGAAAATAAATAAATTCTTTCGATAATGTTTTAGATACCGTATTATAATTTTAATACGGAATAGCGAGGATTCGAATTACAGGCAAATAGATAATACTTTTTTTTCAACCGTCAGTGATAAATATTTATTTATTTAGTTTAAAGTCGATTAAGAATGGTGTCATTGTTTCGCTAAAAAAATCGCTATCATTAGGTAGGTACTCCGAAAAAAATGAATTTATCACAAAATCTCAATGAAGATTCAAAAAATTAAATGCTCTTGTGAAGGTACTACCTATGGTATTTCATTTTATACCAAATAGAGACGATTAGAATGAGAATAAAAATGTTAAAATATGTTTTCCAGCAGTCATCGCTGATGAATTTTTATTCATTTATTTTTCGGTGTCTCTTTGAAAAATTTCCATTGCGTAAAAGAACGTGAGAATGAAAAAGAAAATTCTCGATGTGTAGGCGATTATGGATAAGATTTCTTTTCTCGTTTTTTTTTTTCTACAGCATGTGATACTATTTTCTGCCTTACAAATGACGATAATGTGTGCGGGTGTCGAGGTCAGTGCCAATAGCAAGTGAAACTCCGTGCGAAGCATTGCAGCGCGAAATATTTCTCGATCTTGAGAGTCGCGGATATGCGTCGGTGACCGGTGATCTTCCCCTTTTTTGTTCAACATTCAAGGCTCTCGGCCTCGATGTTACGATCTCGAAAAGGAAAAGGACATTGCGCGCTATCCCCCCGTAAATGCGAGTTCTTTCATTGCAATTCCGACCGTCCGGTTGTTTCTCGTTTCTGCAACTTTCGATACAAAGTGCACATGGTGGACTCATCAGTATGAAAGAAAAACACCTTCAATCAGTCCATTATTGTCATGTATACATTCGCCTCTTTTTTTTTTTTTTTTTCCACATTAATCGATATTTTAAAAGTGACGAGAAGAGAAGCTGTCAATAGCATATATATAGGACATTCGAACTCGTTTCAACACTCCCAGCGTTACCGAGTGCATGCGCACCGACACGACTACATGTTAAGCTCATACAGCCCGTCACCAAGCTCAACGCTAACAGAACGCTGATCGCCGAAGGTGCACGTAAAAGTACACGAAGAAAGATACAAGTCGAGTGAGATAGACGTCCTTGAACGATAAGGCTTTCCTCGCATTCTTCGTCGTCGACGCTACATGTACATACCAACATGAACCTACATGTATACCTATACATATACACATTCATATGTATGTATGTATTTATTTATATGTACATATATACATAGATCTATAAATATACCCACACATATATGCACGTATACACATTTATGCGTGCGTGAGCTGTGCATTGTGGAAGGTGGGGAAAAATGGTCCGCTTTATCAATTCGGGAAGTCAACACACCAACTCTTTTCCACTCGTTTCGAACGAAAAAAATAGATTTGTCACACCGCCTGACGCTGACTATTCTCGTCGAAGTATATAAATTTACCCATATTAAAAATAATGGAGGACTTGTTTAAATTTAAATTACCGAATTATTGTTTTATTTATCTGCATTCCTATTTTACCATGGACAATAAATATTCTGTAGAATTTCATTGAATGTCGATCGCGATAATTTTTTTAGGTAAGCGGTTATCTGCTCCATAAATAGTGGGTATGAAAGTTGAAAATCGAATTTTTCTAAAGTTTCATGAATTTTAGGGTTGTTCCGTTTTGCCCCAAAATTCGAGATGCGCGACTGTCCCATTTTGCCCCACCTTCCCATATATATTTTTTTTGTATATGACTGTGCGACATTACTTTTATCGCGCTCTCCACTCTGAGTACCTCCGGTGGTATTCGCGTCCGTCTCTCCATTCCTCCGATGGAAACGATGTATCGGATTAGCATCTTAACGTCTAAAATTTCTTTTCACACTTCTCATTACTCCTCTCGGACAGATCTCGTGATACCATCGCCGCGCCGCAACGAATGTAATCTTTATTTCGAATCTTATATATGTATATTACATAGTAGCACCGAGCGTAGTTTGTGATTAGCATTGTGGGCGTAAGGAGGTCAAAGAAGACCGCGATTCTGCGGTTTGTTCATGCGTTTTGTTTCCGCGCCTGTGCCATAGTTTTTTTTCTCTTCGCTCACTGCGATTCTCTTTATTCGTCGGCGTTTATATTCTTGTTCGGAGTTACGGCATCTCCGAGTCAGTTTCACTTTTCATGCCGGGACGCTAAACGGACGTTCGATCTTTTAGTTCTCTTGCGCTACCGGCTATAGTGCTTTTTGTCGAGGCAGAGATACACGTTCCAGTATGCAACATATCACTGCTATTACAACTACTACAACCAATGCTCCGGCTGTACTGGTATAGAGATAGTATACTAACTGCATTATAGTAGACGGCACGTCGACGCTTGCGAAATTCCTCATTGTCCCGGTGCGGACCGTTGACTCGCGTGTATGTGTGTCACGCATTTTACGTGTCGTCGACCGCGTGCACGGCTTCCCTTCGTCTCGTTGCTACCGCATGCTAGATCTATCGCAGCTATTTATCGAAAGTTTAACATTCCTGGTGAAAATAAATGCGTGTTGAAGAAAAAAAAACAGGAATTATCGAAGAGTTTTGTGAATAATTCGTGTGCCGATTAGCTACCTCGCGAGACCGACGGCGGAAGTTATCCACGAGGAAGTTCGGTCTGACCGGAAACGAAAAAAACGTTTTTGCAGCGATTACAACCGTCCCGTTTGAAGTTTAGCGCTAGAACAGCTGATTGCATTCGTATTCAGTATACAAGTTCGTTGGAATATACAATCGAGAATCCTTTTTCAGTAACTTGCAATTTAAGGAAAGATGATTACGAGATTCTTTACGTTTTTTATCATCATACAATTAAAAAAAAAAAAAAAACGATCCTAAGATGGTCTCAAATCAGTTGCGTATTTTTTCACCCCAGAAAATAATAGTCATCTGGATTTTCCATAAATTTCATCGGGAAGACGAAATACAGCTGAGAATAACGAGAAACTATGACTATAAAAACTAATCGCTACATAAATTTTTCGCAAAGGAAGCTTTGTATTCATGCAAAAAAAAGTTGAATTTTCAATGAAAACGCGTTCAAAATGTTCCAAAGCGTCGAAACATTGTAGGTAGAAAAAAACTTCAAATGTGTGTGTTTTTGTGAATTTCTACAGATTTTCCGCGCTTAGGATATTTTTTCGAAATGTTCGTTTTGCTTGATAAGACGCACAATTTGCCGGTTATCGGCTTAAAAAATTCTACACAAATAAACTATTATCGGCTGGTGATCCTCATTGACTGTCATGAGCATCGGTCAAATCATTTAAATTGCATGGAAATTTAAAATTTGAAACTTTTTACTCAAAATAACTATGAAGTTTCCGAGTTGATTAGATTGTAAACTATCGCAAACTAAGTCCGACCGCTAATATTTTGGATACAAATCGATAATAGAATAAAAATCTATAATACATAAAGTTTTAGTTTTTATCATAAGAATGCATTGAGCTATCGAATTGAAATTTGTCACGTATATTGCGCGAGTAATAATTATTGTTTCTTTCAAATTGTATGTAAAAATAGCCCTCACGTATTCTTTTAATTTGGGTTAACAAATTTTTATTTGAAAAATGTTCAAATAAGTCTTACAATTTTTTTGGGTTATCTTGGTGATTCGATTAATTTAGATAAGGGATCTTTCGAGTGTGAAAAAAAAAAATCGATATTTTTTTTCATCTTATCCATTAGTATATACGGTCAAAAACATGCTCACAAACAAAACGCAAACAAAAACAACACACACACACATTTTTCAAGACGGTGAACATTCTCCATAGAACAGTTTTCAAGCGATCGTTTTTATTAAATTTTAGGAGAACATTCTTCACGCTACTCTAGGATGTCCACCATGAGGCTATCTTTTTTATCAACTTTATTTTCAACAATTAAAAAAAAAATGTAAACAATAAAAATCTTATAAAAAATCATTTTCTGTCATTCATGATTACCTTAATATGTCATAAAAATGTCAGATTGATGGGCGTATAGTAACCGTCCGAAAAAAAATCGTGAAAATAGGCTATTTTTCGGGCCGTCACACTGGAAAGATCCCTTAAATTGAATTTTCGAAATCGGCTTTAACAATGCTTTCCTTAAGATGAAGCCAAACGTTTATTAACTGAGCGTCTCGTAGAAGGATTTTACAAGCAACGAAGAAAAGAAATCGAGAAGCGATGTGCAAATAAAATTCGCATCTTTATTTCACTTTAAAGCTATTATGGTGTTTTTCTATCAACTCAATGATTGACATTCGAAAATCGAATTTCCCATCGGCTTCGAGATAATTAAATGGCGATGCTGCTACTAAGTATACATTAAAGAAAATACTCGAAAAAAAAAAAAATGGAAATTCATTCTGTTCCATTGCTCCGCAAAGCATCCTCCTAAAATTTGAAACGGACTTACTCGCGTCGTTCTGATCCAACGAACTTTTGCGAAAAAAGTAAAAAAAAAAAAAAAACCTGTAACAGAAAACTCCATGACTTTCTCGAGGATTCGCAAACCGCATGAAACTCCGAAGGTACACATTCGAGAAGGTTGGATGTGTCGTTCGATACGCGAGCTCGACAAGCCATATTTGGCACGATCCGGTTTTACCGATCGTCGTGATCCCCGAGACGAGAAAAAGAATAATAAAATAGAGTGCTCGGAGGCGAGCACACGCCGCAGGAAAATAAGAGATCGGAGGTCGAATATTCTAGGGTCTCGTCTCAAGTCGTTTTATACACTGTAGCGTAAATTCTCAACGGCGAATTTACCTGCTTGGGAAGCCTCAGCTTCGACGCTCCGAATCGTCACAATAATTTTCTCTTTTTTTATTCTCCCTCGCTCAATGGGCGCACCAGGTGCGTAACGCGCCAGAGAAAATTCGACGAGGCTGATTAGCAGCCGGCTCACTGCAGCTTTCGAGAACCGGGGAGGGGCGGGATGGAATTAACGTCGGTATTGCGAACACTACAAAATAAAGCAAACCGAACTACCGATCTTACTTTGTTCCTCGGAAGAAAGAGCTCACCGATGTTCCTCGATTTCTCGTCGTGAGCGATCGAGTTTTTCGGCTCGCAAAATTCTCCTCCGCGCGGTACCAGAAAAATCGATCGACGATCAGATTCGGTCCAAAACTCAACGGCAAGTGCCGCCAGAGTAGTAACGTGTCTCTCACGATCTCGTTAGCGACGCCCCTACCCTCTACCCCCTACCTAATCGCGACGTTTTCGGAAATTCGCGAACGCTCGGCCCTTTTCGGAATTTGAATATCTCGCACGCTCTCTCGTAACGTCGTAGCGCTGACCGACGCACGAGAGCGATACAGACGATACGGTCTCCGCGGTGTTCAGTCCCCGCGATCGAGAACCGAAACGATGACTTTTCTTCTACAGCTCGAGATGATACTCGAGAGACTGGAGAAAAGCGGTGTTATTTTCCTCCGATGTAATGATCGTCTAAACAACGATAGGAGAACCTCTGTCGACGTTGAATCGTCGTCGGTAGCGATGTCGAATATTTACGACGAAAATCAATGTTTTTCCTCGTTGTCCCGAGGAATCGCCTTGTGAGTGCTTTAGCGGGCTGAAATAACGGCCTCGTATTTTGCCACCTTACGACACATTCACCTTTCGATCGAAATCCTTCAAACAACTCGAACTCTCTTTCGTTCATAGTATATGACATTTTTTTTCAATTTCATTAACAATCCCCATTTTAAACATTTGCCATGTTATAAAAAAGTATATACATATTATATTATTACCATTTTAATATGATATATTATAATACGATGATAATATTAATACAAAGTTTGGATATTTTTTACATAATGTATATTTGCAATTTGTAATAATATATCTGATTTATATTTATATTTGCTTGCAGGACCAGTTCGAGAATCTGTCCCTCCACACGCAGAAGGGAATTGAATTTCTGGAGCGTTATGGTCACTTCATCCGCGATAGATGCAAGATTGAGGTTGAATACGCCGGTAATCTTAGGTGAGTTATAAAACATTCAATATGCCATCGGTGTGTGTTACGTCAAAGTAATTTAAAACCATATCTCATCATTTATATTCGTATTTCTCTCGACCATTTCGAGAATAACGTTAGAACGGCATTTCTGGGAGCGGAGAAACGTAATAAAATAAATAGTACGAGCTCTGTGGCAGTATGAGCCGCACGTTTATAAGTAATAATAAGAATTGAACGCATATGTGTAACGAGAGCACTCCGCACTGCGCACTCCGCACTCCGGTGAGTTCAGGGACACACAAACCGCCGGTAATATTGCATTAAAGGCCCCCGTTGTTTGTCTCGTCAATGACGTTTACTGTAGACCAACTATTTCTTTTTCTTCATAATTCATCTCGTAACGGGTGTCGTGAAAGCGATACTATCGAATCTCCTTCACCGGTGTATCATTAATTTTCCTTCTTAATTCACGCATCGATTATCCCTTTTAAAAATAATTCTTCTTTTTATTATCCGATAATACTTCATTTCAATTGGCCACCGCCGCGAGACAGTTGGTAGTATAATTTATAGCCTCTCTACCGAGAAAGTATAAGGATCTATCCCCTCTCTCCGTCTATCTGTATGGCGTGTCTGTTGAGTCGGAGATATAATTCAAGACACGCGCAACGTCGCGCGTAAATTATCTCTCACGTTTCTTTTCACCTTCGACAACGAAGACGAGTACCTCACTGTAAGAGACGTTGTTATGTGCAGCGCGCGAATGCTACAATTATACTTACTCTCTCGTTCAGTCTGTCGACTACCGTTCAATTACTCTAAAGTACAATACCATTCATTTGATGCATCGAAGTCTTTGCACTTTCTATGGCGCGATGTGCGCGGGAATAAAAAATCATCGTGGAGTACAATTTCGATTATCCGGGACAAACGATATCGTCGTAACAATGGATTACCGATCACGGATCCACGGATAATTCGCTATCGAGTTAAATTTATAGAAGACTATAATTCGCTACTAAGATAGTCATTTTGTAAAAGGTTTTAATCCGATACAAGATACAAAATAAATACTACCGCCGCACTGAGAAAAATAAATCGATTAAACGAAATAATTGTCGTAGTGTCGAAAGAAATAGTCAATTTAACTGACAGTTGATAGGATTATCTAAGTATTTCTTTTAATCAACGAAACATTTGTTTCGCCATCGGCAAACGCCAATTTAGTCGATTGAGTCAAATTTTTTTCTCAGCGCACTAATTTCAAATTGATTTTACTTTGCGCAACAGAAAAAAATTAATACACGTGTTTGAAAGTACAAAAAATAATAATCTGTTGATAAAGTTTTCAACGGTATTGAGGTGTCGTATCTTAACGGAGCTATGTACTTTTCATTGTTCTCTTTTTACCATTTTTTGGTCTTTATATTTGCACCACACTGGATGTCTAGCAAATTATCCCAACTTCGATTTATAAAATACTTCTGTATAATTATTTTTCAATTTTAAATGGGTGAAATGAAATCAACAGAGTGTCGGAAACACGAGATGCCCGTCTATCGTAGACGTTTTTATTCTATGCAAATTACGATTTTTAATTTAATATTGCATTAAATTAAAAAAATAACATTCTTAATCTGGAGATTTACAGGTACAAAAATAAATCGCTAGTTTTCACCTCCGTTTAAAAAATATATTTGCACCCTGCGAAACATGGTTACCCGGAAGTCACTTTTACGAGTTTCTTTCTCGGAACGCAGCAACCAACTAACGGCGCTCTTATGCCTGCTGGGTACGCAGTATTTTTCTCGTAATTTATCGACCAATAATTTTGCCCTTTAATTCATTTCTTCTTCGGACACTTCATTCGCAAAGTGGCACTGGGTGGTTAGACAGCGGGTTAATAAGAAAAAGTCATTTTTTATTATGTTTTCAATGACATTGAGGTCATCTCCGACAAGAGAAATTCTTTCGGTTATTCCTTTATTCTTTTTACCCCTTACTTTATTTTTCATGAAAATATATTTTTGACGAAACTTTCAACTGTATTGAGATCGGTTCCTACGAACATCTATTACTTTTGGTTTTTTTTTTAACAAACTTAAAAACAAAAAACAGCTTCAACGAACTTTCCAATTGCATTTTTTTCAACAAATTTAGAACCAAACAGATTTGATAGAGTTTTCGACTGTATCGAATTTCGTTTCTAAAAGAATGCCTTCTACTGGTGAATGTTTTTTTTTTTTACAAAATTAAAAAGGAAAAGATCATCTCTAATTAAGTTTTCAACGATATTGAAGAAGTTACCTAAAGGTCCATTACTTTTAGTTGTTTTTTAGATTGTTTTTAAAATTATACCTATTGCTTAATTTTCGTGGCCAATAATATCGATAAAAAAACGCTTTTTCCAAACCCATTCTGCAACTTTTAGGATCACCGTTTAGACGGCCGTGGAATTTCCACCAACTTACTTCCCACGCGCGTTGGAAGGTGCGAAGAAATTTAGGGACCAGTTAATCCGCCGCCCGCTCCCGGTTAATCGTCGTTTTACTGTATACGTATTTCCCTTTTTTTTTTTCTATCGCCCACGGTTGACCGTGTCTATCCCCGTGCACCTCCGCTCGTGTAAAAATTCTAGAGGCCAAAAAAGAAAAAAAATATTACTCTCCTGCGAAACGTTTCCCTTGTAATCGACACGTGAAACGTTCTCTCGGTCGATCTCGACGTTAGAGATCCAGGGAAACGCGCCAAATAAGTACAGGGCTCGATTACGCCTACACCCCGTGAATTCATATCGAAAAAACGCCGAAAAAAAAAAAAATCTTTCGCCACTCTCTCGAGACACTATCGAACCCTGAATAATTTTACTATCGGCCAAACAAGAATCTCTCTTCGGTCTATTCAAATATTAAACAACTATTTTTACCGATGAACCGATTGTTTTTTTTTTTAAATCAATTTATTGAACTTTTTTTTTTCATTTCCAGGAGGCTAGTAAAGAATTATCAACCGAAGAAAAAGGAGGAAGAAGATTATCAGTAAGTATATAAAAGTAGTAAAATAAATAGAAAAAAAAAACTTGCGTCTACCGTAATTCAAGCCGATCGTACTCGCCACGGGAGAAAGTGTTCGTGGGAGTCGTGCAGAGCCGTAATAATTCGCGATACTTTTTCCCTCCCAACACTGACTCATTCTCCTTCGAGACTACAACAGCGCTTCTACAGTCTTCCAGATGAAAAAATAAACACAAAGAAAAAAGAAACGCGGTCGGTTTATTTGCGCATCAAGTACAACCGCGAACCTCCGGGCTTTGCGCTCTCTTCAAGACACAAAACAGAAGCTCAATTTCTTATCGAGACGCCTCGGAAGGAGTGCCCACTAGAAGTTCGATCTGTGAAGCCAGAACTTTGAATTACGAATTTCTCGATTTATCCGCGCGAGTGTTTAGATAATAATAATAATAACCGATTTCTTTGTGCTGCCGCACGAGAGAGAGCGGCTCTCGTGGTTCGAAGCTCGGCTTCGACCGAAACTCTCTCAAGCGGATTAATTTCGAGGGTTCAGAGTAATCGATGTGAAAAAGCGTGTTTGCTCCAATTTTTCCCCAGGTACAGTCCTTGTCGAGCTTTCAAGTTGGAATTAAACGAGGTCAACGACCAAGCGGGTCAGCGGGAAGTAATAGCCGAAAATCTTCAAGCTAATGTGCTGCGCGAGCTGAACATTCTCGTGAAGGACTTCAAGGAGGATCGCAAGAAGCATCTTCAGGAGGGTGCGAGACTGATGACAAATCTCGCCGGACAAATCGGCAATCTCGAGAGAGCGAGGAAAGCGTACGAGAAGGCATTTCGCGAAGCGGAAAAGGCGTTGGAGAATTATCAGAGAGCCGATGCCGATCTGAATCTCTCGAGAGCCGAGGTTTGCACATTCGCCAGTTATTTTATCTATTTTCTTTTTCTCTCGTTCGTACGCAACAATGGAACGCTGCGATGGGCTGTAATTTTTTTTTATATTGTTCTCGATTAATTAATCGGAGATTTATTTTCTCATAAGGTTGAGAAGCAGCGAATGAACATGACTCTGAAAACTCAGCAGAGCGAGGAGGCCAAAACCGAGTACGCGAATCAGTTGCAAAAGACAAACGAAATGCAGACGTTGCATTATCACACAGCGATGCCTGAAGTTTTTCAACATCTACAGGTACGCTTCGGGATAATACGCGGATTAACCCTTTTTAGGGCAAAACTCTGACTAGACTTGAGAATATTTCGACGAAATTGCGAAAGAGAAACCGGAAAGGGATTTCCACTGTTTGCGTTATCTCGTATATGTGCAAAACTGAAGCGTCAGTCGTTTTTCAACGAGGTGCACGCTCGTTACAGTCGAAGCTAAAGGTGACATTCTCAAAATCTGAATAAAATTTGCCATATAGAAGATCCTAAGAACATTTATTTTCCATAATAATAATGCCAAAAAGTTATTTACAAATTAAATTTGAAAAAAATTGTTCAACGGATGATCCGGTAACACAACTTTTTTTTTCGCAGAAATTGATCGGTTAATTTTTCTGAAAACATACAAACTTTTTTAGAATTTTCTTTCCTAATTAAAAAAAAAAACAAAAAATGATGTATGGATGAAAAGTAACGAGTTCAGAGAAATGCTGAGTATTTCAATAAAAATTTCCCGAACAATCCATCGAACATATTCGCAAATATTGATCAAAGATTTTTCCAAAAACAGATTTTCGAAAATTAGAAGAAATTCTAAAAAAATGCGTATGCATTCGGAAAAATTGGCGAATGAACTTTCGCTAAAAAAACGTTAGGTTTCCGATTGATTGGTTGAACACATTTTTAAAAATCTAATTCGGTAATAACAATTTGAAATTATTATTATGCCAAATTAATGTTTTTAGTACCTTCTCTATGGTCGATTTTTTTCAGATCGTCATCCCATCGGGAAGTCTGAGAAATTACCTGGGAATCTGACTTTTGGCTGGAAATGTAACGATAGACACTCGTTAAAGTTTTATTTGTCAGTTTTATATCCGATTAGAACGGAAAAACACAGAAAAACTCGCTGCGATGTATTCTTGTTGATCGGTTTCTGGGTATTTCAACATAAAACCGTGTCACTGCGAATCGGAGAGAATGGGAAAATAACAGTCGTAGGCAATGCCCGTCACTGAGCCTTTCCTAGGTTTTACTCGTCATAATAGTACACTAATTTGTAAATGAATAGTCTTTATCTGATAAATAATTAGTAATTCATTGGAGTCACAACTAATTTAGAAATCATTAGTTACTAATTCGACCAGTAAAATCAAAGATATGCCAAATCACTGTTATTTTTCCATTCATCCCTTACATATGGTTGAGGCTTACATTAAGAATTACAGTAAATTCAGCGTATTTTTTTTTTACGAATCGGCAAAATTTTATCACAATCTAACAGACATCAATTTTGACGCAAACATCCTTAAAATTTGATTAAACTATTTAGGCTACTTTCTGGCAATACAAAATGCATATTTCTGGAGCACGAATTTCAAAGATCAAAGAAGAAAAAAAATTGAGTTTTTCTTCTTCACTTTTTTTTTTTTTTTAATCAGAACTGTATTTATAAGGCATATTCGACACTTAAAGAAAAAGAAACGGTAAAAGGAATTTAGCAAAGATGGGAACACGAAAATACAGTTTCGGAAAAACTGTTGTCCCGTTGAGAACAAAAATCGGTTGAAAGCACTATGTTGGCGCTAACGGATAGGAAAACAAATATCAAATTCTCCGAAATAGCTGTAAGTTAAATTGAATGATTTTCTCCTCGGTATCCAAATTATTTAGTTAAGTCCAGCAAATATTGGTTTCGACATCTTCGAGTATCGATTTAGTGGACTACATTGATTTTTTTTTCTCTTTATCCATTACGTCTAAATGTCTTTTCACGTCGCTTGATAATCTTGACATCGAAATCTGATCGAGAAATTGTTCGTTGCTTCGCTATAGATGGGATGGAAAATTGTATTTCCGGAGACCTGTAAACGATGAAAATGATTTATTGTTTTTACGAGCTTCGCTAATGGTTAATCCTTTTTTTTTTGTCAAAGGAATTGGACGAGAAGAGGATAAAGAACATGCGAAATTACATGATGAAATCGGTGGAAATCGAACGTGCGGTGGCGCCGATAATAGCTCAGTGTTTGGACGGTATCGAGAAAGCGGCGAACGAGGTTAACGAGAAAGAAGACACGTTACTGGTTATCGAGAGATATAAGAGCGGCTTCACGCCACCCGGTGATTTTCCATTCGAGGATCTATCGGTTGCCAAGTCCTACGACAGCAATAGTCAACTGTCGCAGCCCGTTATGCAACCGATACACAATCATCTCACGGTCAAGGGCACCGTCTCAGGTGGAAAAATTAAGAAACGAGTCGGCATATTCGGAATTTTCAGCAGTAACAAGGTAATCATATGTGCAATCATATTAGCTTCGAATGTTTTATATCGTATCTCAGTCACGTAGGAATCATTCGTTTCGGTGTTATAAGCACAGCAAACATTATCAGCCTCGCACCTTCATTTTTCTTTTTTTTACATTTACATTTTTTAAAAGTCGTAAGTGTCGTTTTCATTGATTACGTGTAAAAACGGCATTGGAATTTGTGTGTTTTCGGTTAAAAAAATAGTACAAAAAATGCCCCAAGATTGATTATACGTAACGTGTTTCGATGTTGTAAAAAATAACCCTTGTAAAAAAATTGTGAAAGTAATTCCATTTTTATATTAGAATTTAATCAATCGTGGAGAATTTTTTATACAATTTTTTTTCACGGAAAAGATCCAATTGCTTTTTATGCCCAAAAATCGATGGACCGTCCTCGACGTCCTTCTCAATAATTCTAATAAATGAATCTATTGTTTCTAATTTATTTCGTACGTGACACTGATATGCGACGCACAAAGCCGTAGCATGCTGATCGATCATTCTAATTCCTCGGTTGTTAATCAATCGGATTACTACTTATCATTTGCACAAACTGGCATTTCGATAGCATTATCCATTGTAGAACGCACACGTTGTCCAGGCGATCGTTACTCGACGCGGAAAGAACATTTGTTTATTGCGAAGGCGTTTTCGTCTTTTTCACAAACCCATCCGTATCAGCGAATAATACTCCGCCATGAAAAAAAAACTTGCCATTCGATTATTCAAGTAAATATAAAAAGACGTAGCAAATCATCAAAAATCATTATTTTAAGGAGGGTATATCGTTACATTACCAGCCAAAGTGACATTCGGAGAGAATTCCGAAAGACTTCTCGATGGGATAAAAATCTGAAAAAAATTAACTATGACGAAGGTATTAAGAACATTCGTTTTGCGTAATAATAATTACAAAAAGTTAACAAATTAGTTTAAAAAACATTTGTGTGGCAATTCACCGGTCACCTAACTTTTTTTAGCGATAGTTGATTCGTTAATTTTTTCGAATACATATGAATTTTTGAAAATTTTTTCTAATTTACGAAAATCTTGTTTTTGGAAAAATCGTTGATTAATTGCCCGAAAAACTTTTGAATATAAGGCGCAGTATTTCTCCAACATCGGATCCAAAATTCGTGCCTTTTCAGTAATAAAAAACGAAAGAAATTGAAAATTCTAAACAATTCTAAAAAAATTGCATATATTTAGAAAAATTAACGAATCAATTTCTGAAAAAAAAAAAAAAAATTAACGGATGATTCGTTGAAGAATTTTTTTCGAAAATAATTCGTTAATAACTTTTTGCCATTATTATTATGTCAAATGAATATTTTTTTCAGATCTTTATCCCATTGGGAAGTATTGGAGATTCGATCGGAATATCACTTTTAGCAGCTGCGACTGTAACGATGCATTCTTAAGCATTTGCTTCGCTGAAAAACTTATTTATCATTCTTCTGTATACTTTCTCTCTTAATTTGGTGGATGGTTCGATCTCTGCTACTTGCCGGTACTTCTTCCCTATCACTTGTTTAAACGACGAAAACAACGGGACTGCCAATTTGGATACCTATTCCAATTAGTAAGTACCCGGTTGGTTCGCTTTATGCTCACCGAGAATGCTGACTGTTTATGTCTCGATTATCGCATCGTACACGTGTAAACATTTCGTGTACAATGAATGATCGAAAGAAAAAGAAAAAAAAAACGAAAGAAACGGCTGACTAATGATGCAAAGTGATTCACTACCGTTACCTGAGAGCAAATGACTGTCTCAAGGTTGACAGTCGTCACATGAGGGATGAAACTAACCAACTCAGCGGATAGGGATTTAGCTTACGAAATGAAATGAAGCATTAACAGTGCACCGGGGGATCTTCTATCATAATTCTGGTTACTACTGTACATACTACGGAATAACTTTTTTTTTCTCCGCCCGCTGAGTCGATTGTTTTCGTATACTCGCTTTTCTTGTCCACTGCCCTACTTTATAACGCTGAATGACGCGCTTATGTGATTTGTTTCATGCAAACGAACAGAAGTTGATCGAGGTGTGCATAGCTTTGAAGGTCTGTCCCTTTTCTCATTTACTATACGCATTTCTTTATTCCTTTATTTTTTTCAATTTTAATTATTGCATAAAATTATACGACAATATAATTATTATGTGTGTGTGTGTGTACGTGTATCGTCGTGTATCGTCCGGTCCTCTCCGATTCTGTTTAGTAAAGCGCCTCAAGATCCGATAACTAAGTAATTTTCTTTATTTTCATAAACTTTTACATATTAAGAATTTAGTGCGCAAATTTTATTTTCAATTATATCTGACAACGGGGCTTTCGATATCGATTATCAAAATATCATGGAAACTACCGACCCGATAACTTTCAAGTTTTAAAGTCTTATTGTTGGATAATTCTTCTATTGCGCCACGTACATTTTTTTTATTCAAGTACTTGAATAAAACTTAAATCAAATAAGTAAAAAATGTACGTAAAAACCGAACTTGAATTTCAAACTGTCGCCATTTGGGAAAAGATTAGAAAATTAAAAAATCCTACTTCGCCCAATGATTTTAACATTATATTTTAAGAATCGGTTTTTTTTTAGGTCCGAGAATGACGCTTCCGGTCGGCAGCTGACATTTAAAAAATTGCATAGCATGCCATTTGTATACAATTTCTAATTTAAAAAAATTCCATACCTCTTGGATCATTAATCTTTGAGACAAAATAGTATATTACGCCACAAGGGAGGAAAGTGCGTCTTTTCACCAAGTGTGAAGTTTGAATTTCACAGGAGGTGAAAATGCACTTCCTCCCGAGTGGCGTACTCTACTTTTTTTTTTTTTCGATTATGTTAAAATTGAGAATATTTTTATGCCTGCAACGGGCCACCGACTTCTCAGCTACTTTACTTCCCTAGAAAGGAAAAGTACTACTTTTCAAGAATCGCTAACTTTCAAAGCGCGTTGCAACTTGCAGGCATGGAATATGGTTATTTTAGCGTAGTCGGAAAAAATATCTTTATTATTAGCCACTTTTTCGTCCGGCCACTCAGTTATCTGGTCTTAACTTGGCAGTTTCTTTCGAGGAACAAAAAAAAAGATTCGTGACGAAAAAAAGCGGCGAAACTTGCATTATCATTGTGCATTGTAAACGCTTATTTTTGTATCTGTCGTAGAGCTGCTCTACTTAACGCTGGACGGTGGGATTATCTTGTCCTCTTTTCCTGTATTCGTGTATTCGTGTGAGTTCGGTAGTCGGCGCAGTATTGTTCACCGATAGATCTATATCCGCAGAACAATGTACCTGGATACGGCGACGGGGCGAAGGAGGACTGTAGCGATCTGCCGCCTAACCAAAGGAAAAAGAGATTGCAGCAGAGGCTCGACGAGATACAGGCAAAGATACAGCAGGAAACAGCAGCGAGAGACGGACTCATGAAGATGAAAGGAGTTTACGAACAAAATCCGGCCCTCGGCGATCCTATGAGCATAGAGGGTCAATTAAATCAATCGAGTCACAAATTAGACAAACTTGGAGCTGAGCTCACGAAGTTTCAGGGATATTTAGACGAGGCGATGAGAGCGGGCGTCAGTCTATCGAGGTTTGTATACTTTTGCAAAAAACCGAATGAGCGGACAAGAACAAAAGTGGAGCAAAGGAATTATCTTGTTTGCGTTTGCTTTTTACAGTCCGAGTCAAGCGCCCCGAAAGCCAACGAGCAACGGTTCAACAACAAGATCGATAAACTCTAGAAGATCGAGCCATTCGGGAGGCGAGGAGAGTCTATCGAGATCGGCATCGGACTCGAGTGTCAGTAACGCTAACGCGAATCAACCGGTTCACAAAAAGAGCGCACCGGGAACGCCACAGCCGACCCACGAGTGAGTCTCGTTTTCCTTACGATCACTGAGAAATCTTGTTAAATCGTTACAATCTTATTGTAATCTCATCTTTCACACTTTCTCAATGCCCGCGAGATGAACGATTTGTAAGAGACACACGTACATATACCTCCTTCGATTTTTTTTTCAATTATTTTTTTCTTTCCTATTGCGATTATTGCACGTCGATAATCTTTCGCGTGTCTTTTCGTGTGAAAAACAAAAAAAAAGAGAATCTGTTAGAAATCTTGGATAGGCAAATAGAAATGGCGTTCGCTTTACCGTACTCATGCACAGTTCCACGAACAGCCCGGAATCTGGCCTCGGTACGTCTCGGACGTCGCTTCCCGGTAGCACCGGCGAGGAATACTACGTCGACGAACTCGACGCTCAACCACCACTCGGAACGTGTCGCGCTCTCTATCCCTTCGACGGTAAATCTTCTGCCTTATTATTTATCGTTTATAATTTATTACATTTTCGTTTAGCCACATCCTACTTAACCGTTGTGCAATGCGTGTTTTAGCTACGAGCGAGGGATCAATACCGATGTACGACGGCGAGGAACTCTACATGATAGAATTGGATCAGGGCGACGGTTGGACAAGAGTGCGTCGAATGTCGCAGCCTATCGAAGGTTTCGTACCGACGTCCTACATAGAATACCAGCTCTACAATACCTAGCAACTTTCGCCGGACAGCTGACAAAATACAGCTGACGCGGAGCTCGAGCAAAAATCGTTAACGTAAAAAAAAAGAAAACCAACACTGAAAAAAAAAATACTGCGCAAAGTCCATAGCCGCTTAAAAAATTTTCCCCGATTTATCCGTCAACCGCGGATAGACGCGCGTCACGATCTTTCGGAAAAGTCGTGTCGCAGGGGAAAGAAAGCGCGCGTTAGTCTTGCAAAAATAAAAAAAGAAACGTACCACGAAGACGCGGAAACTCGCGAGAGAAATGCGTCAAGCGGAACAAAAAAATTCTCGGTGTCGCGCGATCCGCTAATTTCTTCGTGCCAATAGAACGTTGAGATACGTTTGTCGCGCGCGCAACGCCTCTGCGCCAAACACGATTGCCTCGAGTTCTCGGTTTTTTTTTATTTACTTTTTGTTTTATTTCTTTATTAACTTTCGAACAAACAAAATTCTATGTGATCCATACGCAAAGAACAAGAAGGTTGTCCAATGAGCAAAAGAAAAAAGTAAAGTAGTTTCATATAGTCTATAGGTCGATATCTCAACGCGATCAAAAAAAAAAATGAAATAAAAAACTTCGTGCAATTCTATTTTATATACGTACAATTGTATAGCCCCGGCGGGGGGCGGCAAACGAGAGAAATTGAACGTGTTTATTGGAGAAACGTGCTTAGTACTCTCTCTACAATTGTATGTATAGCAAGCGTTCGAGTTCACGCGCGTCAAGAGTGTGTCGTGTGCCTCCGTAGATTTTGTCCCCCCCGCGCATCGTTCTCCCATTCTCCCCCCAATGTCTCGATTCTCGAGTTAAATTCGTCTTGAGACGATTAATTGCCGAAAGTAAATGAAACAACAAATTAACTCTTGTATGCGTGCGTTTCGACGATGATGCGCGCGTGTGTGAATATCCGTCTGTGCGGATTCTCAGCCGGAACGAGTCCAGGAGAAGAGGTATCCGAAATAAAAAACGAGAGACTGATCGCGAGGAATTGAATCGGCTCGAGAATCTGTCAGTCGCGTGGGTGTGCGTGTGTGTCGTCTGTGTGTGAATTCAAGCTGATTGTGAATTTAGGTAGGAATAAGTTTCGCGTGTAAATATTGTCGGAAAAAAGTCAAAGGAAGGTTAACAGAGATTAAACGAAAGATGAGAGAACCTTAGGATGTTTAATGCGCGAGAGCGGCAGTGCCAGATTTTTAAAAGTCGGCGCGCGGGGATGCAGGCTCTTCCCACGTGTACCGAAAAAAAAAACCTTAAAATAAAATAATAATCACGGACAAGATTGTTTATCTTTTTTTTCCGCGTGGGAGGAATCTTCGTGACCCTGTGCGCGTCAACGAAACGAGCCTAATTGTCGTTCGTTGATTGTTTTTTTTTTTTTTTTTTCTTCGTTTGCGGGGCATAAAGAAAGCGGCAGAGTGTCGCGTATATAAAGAAAAATGAACGAAAAACAAGTTTGTCTGCGAACAAACGGTACGAGAACTCGTGTACCATGTATATAAATTACTTTGAAAAAAACAACAACAAGAAACAACAAAATTAATATTCAATCGTCAAAGCTTAGCTTTTCGGTATAAACTGAGGAATATGTTAAGCGCGATAGTAGAATTTAAGAAAAAAGCGAATCAATTCAACTAAACTTCGCCGCCTTTCGCTCGTCGAGCATCTCAAAAAATGTTCTCAAATTCGTATTTTTTTTTTTTTTTTTTTTTTTTCAAATTTAAAACTCTCGTTGTACTATATTTTCGTACGCGACGGCGTAATTTTACGATGCTGAAAATTCGTGGGTCTGTTTCGTTGCTCGTGACGAATCGCGAAATGGAAAAAATCGTATTATTTTTGAGAATCGAAGGTACGAGAGATCTCGAAGCGGAAAGAGGCAATGTGGAAATGAGACGATGCTTGGACAGAAGAAAACGGAAGATAGAGAGTGAGAAAAATAAGAAATAAAAAGAACCCGGAAATGACCGCGTATCTAATTCTTATTATCGAACAGTGTCCATTCTATGTATATTTTGTGATTTTATATCGATTGACAAGTATTGTAGATAATTAACTCTGCGACTCATTATACATACGTTTTATTATTATTATTATTATTATTATTATTATTATATTATTGAATTAATATTGAGAAAATACAGGTACTAAACCAATATAACTCATTTACATGAAAAAAAAAATACACGAAACGTCTTCTTCCATTCATTCATATTGAGCGACTTTCGGATTCGATTAAAATCAAATCTGAAATAATGGGAGTGTTTTCAGATTCTTCGCTTCGTGTCAACGTACTCATCGGCCCGTTGTGTAATTTAGTTTATCCGAATAGCTAGTTGAGCAATTGGGTATGACGAGTTTCTGATGTCCCCATAGGAGTTACCCATTTCTGATTCCGAAATTCTCTGACTTTTCCAAACTATTGTTACGGACATTCCATGAGAGAAGAGGAACTTTGAAAGCTCATTTTTATATTTAAAAGAAATATAGTAAAATGAAGAAAAAAAAAAAAAAAAGAGTTTTTTGTGTAACACATGCACAAAGAGTGCCCCTTTTCGTGCCTGTAAAGTGTGGCAAAAGTAGCGCATTTCGGAATGGTATGCCAAAAAAATGATGCGCATGCGCAAATCGGACACTTTTGTATTTATAACACGCTAGTTACTTTTTTTCACGTATTTTGACGTCAACTCGGCCACTTGTCGACGCCGAGCCACTCGTTTCCAACTCGAGCAGCCAACTTCACAGCCTACGCCGAATGCCACCTGCTTGCTTTTTGCCACTTGTATCACAAAGTACTGTTATATCATTTCTTTTTTTACCTTTTACATGACATTTTTTTCTATCAGAGACAAACTAGATATTGAAATCTTAGTATGAAAGCATAACATGGTGGAATATGGGATAAAACGAACTGCACAAGTTATGAAAAAAGAAATCTCGAACTCAAGAGCACGGAACTGAAATTTCTATCGAACCAATACTTAACCCGAAAATTAAACTATATATACGCCCAGTCAACTGTATAAAACGTAGGATAATAATCACGACTTTCCATTCGAAGGATAAGTCTTCGGAAAAATAGAGACTTTCAAATGAATTCCTCCTAATCACAAATATCTTGACGAACAAATTTCATTATGTCGTTTTTTGACAATTTTTATTAATCTCACAAAACTTTTTACAAGTTCAAAAAAAAAAAAAATACGAGGAAGTAACGTATCACTAGCGATTTTCAGTGTATTCGTAAACGGAAAATCACCAAAATTCTGGAATAATTCCAACGAATTCTAAAATTTCTTGACTTTTCTTTGATAATTCCAAATTGATAGGAATTCCCCGTTTCCCATATGCGTAACAACCATCCGTCCCGATCTGCATCATTCCGAGCGCGTAGCCCCCAAAATTTCTTTTACCCATAAGATATATTTGTACGACTCTTTTTTATCTTGAAACGAGGCAAACAAAATCGTCGGAATATCAGGACTACGATGGGGTACCAGTTTACTGGCGCAAATATTTTTATTTATTGCAACTCAGCGAAAAAAAATGCAAGAAATATCGGAAAAATGAGGGAAGATTACCATTTTTTTTAAAGCTTTTTGTTTTAATGTTGCATTAAATTTAAACAAAATCAGAGTGATTGTTAAACTAGAGACTTCGGGCTATGAGAATAAATCACTAGTTTTAACGTTCGTTTAAAAAATATATTTTCTCCCTGCGAAATTCTAGAAGGTATTTTTATGAGTTTATTTCTCGGAACGCAATAGCGAACTGACGGCGTTCTTATGCACGTAAAGCAGATTATATTTTTCTCGTTATTTACCGGTACCCTTACATACTTAATTTCAAAGTGGCACCTTAGTAGACTACGGTTTTCTTGATGTGATACCGTCTCTTTGAAATATGGATAGCGCGTTTGTCGCCAGTGGTTCCACTAAACTGCAAAATTGTTGCTAATTTTCTGACCTTTCAACGATATGAATTTTCAAAATTGATTGGTTTACTGTTCTCTGTATGAAAAATAGTGCCTTTTAGACCGTATAGAATGAGTAGAAGGAGTGATGACATCTTCTGAAAACGCCGATCTATCGAAGGATCTTAATCTAAAGAATAACATTTTTCGAAGATTCGTCGGTAGCATTTTTGCGCAACTTCGAGGTAAAGTAAAGCTTCAGTTATAGGTTTATGCATTATAGATCCTCCATAAAAAGGATGTGGGAAGTGTAAGCGCAGTTGGGAGACGAAAGTATGGATTGTTTTTTTCGCAAAGTGTATTGCAACGTCCCATGGACAATTGACTAGATCGAGAAATACAGTGTTAATACAAAGGCATCATCGTAAATTAAGGATAACAATCTTCGCGATGCGCACCGTCGATGTTTCACAGTACCTCAATTATAACGCGACTTAACTAAATAAACTCTACGATCGGTTAAATATAAAACGGCCATCCGAAGTTTCGTGATTCGCGTCTTCGCGAGTCATTCTTCGGCTTTTCTAGTCACGATTACAAACAAAAAAATGCTCATTCCGAACCGCCATACACGATATATTAATATACAGTAAATTAAAAAAAGAAAATAATCCAATAATCCCCGCGTGCATTACGGTGATGGACAATTTTTTTTCTTTTTTTCGTTGAACATTGGCAGTAGTTATAGAAATCTTTACGAACAACACTAATAAAACTTGTTGCGATACCAAAAGAAAACAAATCTGGCAGTCGTCGAATAAAACAAAAAAAAAAACGAGTAGCAAGATAAAATCCCTTAGCTTAGCGCAAAATATATAAAAATGTTTCGCGTTTTTCTTTTTAATATTAGATAAAAAAAATATATCGTTAGTCCGGTATTGCAACCGACAAAATTGTTAATAGACAATTTTTTCGCGTCAACGGGAGATTGATATACACGTGTTGCGAGAATACTGCTACGAGAAAAAAGAAAAACAAGAGAAACCGCGAAAAAAAAGGACTTGATTAAGAGACAGTGCGATTCAGATTTGTCGGCTTTTCATTGTAAACGTTGAAATCACAGCTCTCCGGTCCCCGTTAGGGGCTTTTATCGCGAGTTAATTTATCGTCTTAGAAATTCTGATATCTTAATAGCAGAATTCTATTAATGGACGAGTGATCCGCCTTTCGTTATTTTAAGTACATCGTATATATATAACAAGTTTAGTTTTTTTTTCTCTTACATACTATATTAATAAAGATACGTTAGGATCACTTTGGCGTTCTTTTCACCGCGCACCGTCGAACACGCCATATTTATAAATTAGCGCTTCTTCAGTCTATTCTCACTGTACAAAATACTACTGTTCTATTTTATTTAGTTTCTCTCTGCTTATATTCTCTTTCATGCTTATTTTTTTCTTGTTGTTTTTTGCTTTCCTGTTTCTTTTGTAAAAAAAAAAAAAAAGACGGCGGGTAGCGAAATTTATAATTGTGGCGCCGAACGTTCGCGAAGTAGATTGAGCAGTACCGCTCGCGAGAGACGCGCTTGCGAAATCGATTTTTTTTTTTTTCGACGTTCGGAAAAATATCATCGACACGTCGATCGCGCGATCGGATTTTCCCCTTTCGGCGAAATTTCGTGCACTGGCATTTTTATTATTGAGAGGCCGACGAGAAACGGGACGTCTCGGGTTGAGCTTTTCTTATCAGACTGTAAGATCCTCCCAATCCTCCACCTGTCTCGGCGTTACTTCGATCCGAATTCCAGTGAGTGTCCCCAGGAGATCGTGGATCCTCGCGGACAGAGGATTTTCCATCATGTCGATGAATTCGAGAGCCGGCGCGCGCCTCAGTTGTTCAACGTCCACAGCTGCGACGAAAATTTCATTAAAAACGTGATAATTGTTTTTAATTGCATTTAAATGGTCACACCATGTTTATCGCAAATACCGTTAACTCGATCTTGATGTAGAAATACCGAACAAATGGGCAAGTGCGTGTTTAATCTCCGAGAGAGAGAGAGAGAGAGAGAGTTTTCATTCAAGAAACTGAGAGTCGCGTGCACAGTAACTACTATCCAGATATTTACTTCGTCTTTGTTTTTCTAAAGTCAAGAGATTTATTCTGGTTTTTACGTACTAATGATTGAATTATTGTTGACGAGAAGCCGTTTAAGCTGTGGTATCCGGCAGGCAACCGTTGGAAGGGCGATGAAGGTATTGTGAGAAATGTCGAGATTCTCCAATTCTTGGAGCTCCGCCAATTCCTCTGGTAATTTACTCATTTGATTGTGACTCAAATTCAATTCTGCAAAACAAACAAAAATTCATTATTCTCTTTACCTTTGGCCTCGTAAACAAAAACAAATATTTTAACATTTTTTTATTAGTGTGTTTAGAATGTTCGAAACATTGAAAAGTCACATTGAGAACAAATATCCGATCGTTGTGCTAAAACATTAACATTAACTATCGAATGACCATCAAATTTCTTTGATACAAAGTTGTTCGATATTGATTGTTGCTCAAATGAGTAAACGGATTCAACAGTTATGATCGTATTACTTATTGTGAATATTTCTGTCGATTCGTATTGGCTGTTGTTGAAGCGCCGAAGAAATTCAATAGTTGTTCATATTTTTTGTCAATTTTTGTTTGTTTGTTTCTTATTGGATTGACATTCTCTATCTATCAAACATATTTTGCATTGAATTTGGCAAGAAGATATAGTGCTTTCAGTTTTTCAAAAAATCGGAACATTTAAAAAATTACCGTTTCTTACGAAATATCGAACCGAGGAACATGGAAAAACATTAACTTTTAATCTCCACAATTTACAGATACAAGAAAAAAAATCTGAAATTTGAAAATGTTTACATTTCGTCCTCATTCAATGGGTTTTACTCGAAAAACTTGTTCTGCGAGCCCATCAAACAAATTATTACAGTACATTCTTTCTCATGGTAACAAAGAACCAATGTCAACATTTTGTATTTTATACAAGTATTTAAAAATGTTTGTTCAACATTGTTAAATCGCAAACATTACTGACCAGTAATTAGTGAGAATTTGACGGCAAATTTCGGTGGTATTTTGGTGATGACATTGCCAGATAAATCGCATCTCTTCAATTCCGTGTGTCTCATTAGATGATACACGGCGTCCGGTACTTGCATTAATTGGCATTCCGACAAATCTGAAAAATACACAAAGCATTTTTTGTTGTTTTTATACATTTTGGTAGAAAACTGAAAAGAAAATAAATAAAAAAATCATACTATTCGAAAGAGTCAGACGCCCGTTGGCATCGTGATTATTATCCATCTAATGAAAGTGAATTTACCGTTTGCAAAGAGCTCGAGACTTTTGCAGTTCACGCTTTCTCCCGCTCGATTTCCACCGCGGAAATGCAATTACCGAGAGTCTCGACTTTGAATACCAACGTTTTTCGTCTATACATATATATGTGTTCTCCTTCCATCTATCGCTATACACATTTCGCTACGGGCTATTTGCACGATATATTTCTTAACTTTAATACCGAGGGGCCGCTTCTCTGGTTCGCTTCTATACCATCGAACATTAGCGCACTTATTCGTGACCGTGAGGTCAACGAACCCGAGAGTCACGCACCCATTGTATTTCGTCCATTGTATTTCGTCGTCGGGGACGGGATTGTAGGGATCGATATACTTCTCGCAACTATCGCCAAGAGCTTTCGTTACTATTAAATTTTACGACTTCGATCTCTCGTGTACTCTCGAGATAGATCGATCAACTGTTGCGACAATGATTCATCACTGGGTCAGTTGTTAAAAATAATTCAATCAGCCCTCCCCGCTGGGTGTCAGGCATTTCAATTATATTTCGGTCGCGTTATATTACTTCAATCTCACTGTGAAGCTTTGAAAAATACACGCGATCTTATGCACCTGTAGCGAAAATAGGTCACGAGGTAGACACGACGAAAACTTGTTATTATCCGATGGTTTTTTTTACCCGATACACGACACGCGAATGGATTCAATGGCTAATGTAGACGAATTCGATTGAATTATATTTATTTAATTAAATTTACCGAGACTCTCGTTTTCGCGTGCCTCTTCGCAGCGCTGCACCACCCTGGTAACGGCGTTCGCCATCTTGCCCCGGCGCACTGACTCATCCGAAGCGTTATAGGAGATTTTAGATCCCCGCGAAGTCCGCGTAAATCGACGAGAAAACCCGAAGGTCTTGTCGCTACCGACGTCATCAACCTTCGGGCTTCTCTCGCACCCACACACACACACACACATACATAAGTTCGTCGCGCTATTTATTTTCGTGGGTAACGTTAAAAATAGTATTTTCCCCCCGCCGCCTTGGTTGGCCCAACTACTAGTACTATAAATTCATCGGAACTGCCGGAAAGTAAAACACGCCGACAGTGTACACGCGGAAGCGTTCCGTTCGCGCCATATTGCCAGCCGGAAGTCTTCCGCCATTATGATTCTTCAAGGACGCCACGATCGACTCGCGGATAAACTATGCGTGCGTGCGCACAATTGCGCGATAAATCATTTAATCGTGCGCTCGCGATGGAGAGAAATATTTTCGTAGATCGCGCAGCCTGAAGCGTCACTTTTTTCTTGTTTTTCTTTTTAATTTAATTTTTTTGTTTTTTCGTTCCGGGACTCTGTATGAATGCCGTCGCGAGATCTCGGGAGCCTCCAAGACCTTGGAGGGTTGACCGAGCAACCTGCCGTTTATGGCTATGTGACCATAAACAGCGAGGCGCCCCTTGTATTACGTCCTATAGAGACAACCAGTTCCCTCGGAACTCTCTTCGCCGCTGCGCCGAGCTATCCAGCCGTTCCATTTCACGGGCTCTCGTATACGCGACACCTATACTTACGTTTATATCTATAGCAATTCGACTCGGTGTATCTACCGTGCGGACATTCGGCAAGACATGCAGAAAGAGACAGCGGAGCAAACGGAGAATGCGATCGCCGGTAGCATTGCCAAGGACTCTTATCTATTTCGAGATTCGCACACAAACAAACGCGAGCGCCGTATGTACAGTGAGACTACCGGGTGACGTCGGAGTAACCAATGGGCAAAACATCGCGCAACGAGAGTCCGATGAACTGAGACTATTTTACACTCGAGGGAAACATTGGACTACGACGATTCTTCTTCACATTCTTTTTTTTTTGTTTATAAAAATATAAAAATATGGTACGCGATCCTAGACGAAACTCGTATAGGCGAGAAAAAAAAAATGAGAAAACAAAGGCCGGATACGTTGCGCAACGCTCAATGTTTATCCGAGCAATTATCTATACCGGAGTTAGCGGCGGAGTATATAGTAATAATATTGTGTTACATATGAGAATGAGCTCCGCGGCCGGCTACCGCGGTACATTTCACTTTTATTCCCAGTTATGATGCGCGACTTAGGTGCATACACTTGCAAGTATACGATATATAGTACAGAATAGACTGCAAGATATAGAAACAGTATATAACAATATATAAAGATAGTATATATCAAGTATATCAAAGACTTGCTACATAGTCTAACAGTGAATCGCCAACTCTCGGCGAAGCTTCTTTTTCTGCGACGGGGAAAAGCCGAGATTCGTACGAGAGTTCGTTTAGTACGCAGTAAGTTCGATATATCTCGATTGTAGCTATTACTTATACATTAGCAACGCGCGTGAGTCTGGTAGACGCGTAGGCGAAGGTCGAACCGAAGCATCGCGTGTTTTACACGCGAATGAAAGATTTATCGTGAATTAGAAAAAAAAATCTTGAATAAACATTTTCCAATCCGCGTTAATTTGTGTTGTTTTTTTTTTTTTTTCACTAATTCGATTTTTCGATGTTAATAAAGCGACGTTCCTGACGACTCAGCAGTTGAAACGAAAACGCTCGCGTCATTCGCGATGTAAAGATATTAATCGGAATAGTAGATCAGAGCTAATGGATCTCTGTAATAGCCAAAGTCGCAATTATATCCTTCTGGCTAATGTGCGCGTTCGCACACGGTTCGAGCTTTACGTCTGTGACGAGATACTCTTGGCAGCTAAACGGAAACACGTGCGCACGTGAGCCGCCAGAGAAACATTACAGCGCCGGACGCAAAGGAAGTACAGCGAAGTGTTTCAGTAGTGTTTGGTGCAGCACTCTAATGCCGCGCGCACTCCGAGACGTCTTTTAGCCCCCACGGAATACAGTCACTCCGTTCTCTTTCTCTACGCACGTTTTTTTTTCCCCATCCTCAACCGGGAAAGACTTTCTCGCCACATGGAACACGCGGAGTTCCGAACGTCGGGTGTCCAGCCGATTAGAAATCTCGTTTTCATTTTTATACCATAAACAGCGGGAAGATCGTATTATTATATATAAATGCACAATCGTCGTTGTTATCGTTTTTTTTTTCTTCCACGGGTCATTACATCGCTAACTGTGAACAGTCTCACGTGAGTCACGTTCAAGTACGAAGCGCAGAATGATCGAGTTAGACATTGAAAGACGAGAATGTAAGTATATAATGGCATTGGGCAATGTCCCAGAATGCCGCCGACTATGGACAACGCAAGGACCGGACCTTACAAGGGGATACGTGCGCGGAACTCTGTCGTTCTTCCCGCGGAGCAGGAAGTCCAAACTTTTCGCAAAATGGACAAAAACTGTATACAATTTATTTCTTTGCGAATAATGAATTTATCATTCGAACAAAAATATATCGCGACGAATTCTTGCAATAAAAATAAGTAAATAAAAATAAAATTGCGAGGAAAAAAAACGTTTCGATCGTCAGTCGATCAAAATTTGGATCATTGACCCTGAAATGCACGCCGAGGCCTGAGAAACGTGAGTTTTCTTTTTCTTTTGTTCATCAATTGGAAGATCGCCCGCGAGTTTTTTGTCTCACGGCCAGCAGACTGTATAGATGACATTCGATACGAAAAAAGAATTTGCATCTTCACTGTGCGTTGGTATATACATTCATAACTTGGGTACTAATTACGAAAGATCGATCATTAAAAACGACAAAGTGCGCGTGTAGGGAAAGGAGAGTGTTGCGCCGGTGTTGAGTCAGGCATTTCTCTCGTGACAACGAGACCCTCAAAACCCCTTTTCTTCCACGCGATATTATTGTTGTTGTTTCCTTTCAATTGTTTTAAAATTACTATTTTTTTTATCATAACATTCATATTAATTTTTTTTTTCAAATGCCAAAACACAGATTATAATTATTTCTATATCCGATGCCTGGACGGTCAATAACTTTTGGCATTTTCATTGATACCAGTTACATCGAACAGTCGTCGTTATTTCAGACATGTCGAACTCTTCTCTTTTATCTTATCTATGGATCTCCACAATATTTTTTTTTCCTTGGATTTCTATCTATGACTCATTCGATTGTCGCAATTGCAGTTTTTTTTTTCTCGTTTTGTAAATAAATGGACTACTTGGCAAACTACGCGCTCGCTTCGTTCGCCCTTATGCCGTTTAGCTACGAGAATTGCCTTCGAAGGTTCGATGTATTTATTTTGAATTTCGCAATTTTCGAGTTTCAATTTATCTTTTTTACGAAAGGAAAAGAAAAAACAGTCTCGTTGCAGCGACCGCAAAACACTTGCATACGATGAAGGCGAATGAAAAAAATGTTCGGAGGGAAAGTTTAAAGAAAACAGCTGAGAAGCGGATGAGTGAATGACGAGGACGCCGAGAACGCCGAGAACGCCGAGAGCGATGCCCCGTTAGGCAGAGATGACGAGGAGAAAGGTGAAACGAACGGGAAAAACGAGAAAAATAAATAAAGTGATATCGATGCTCACCCAAGTTACAATTGTCCTGAGCTTCCTCGCAGCGTGAAACGACTCTGATGATCGCTCTTCCCGCGAGTTGAACGCAAATCGCATTAGCGACGTTCCTCTCTCCCTGTTCCTGGGAGATTTGTTGAACGACGCCCTCGTTGTTATTGTCGTACGCGGGTGGTTTCATTTTCGTTTATTTCAATTTGTTCAATTCAAAATAAGCGTCGTAACGAAATTAAAAAAAAAACAAATAACAACGCAACTGATATTCCTTTCGAGGGTTCGGGTTTGTTCCTCCTTTACAGACGATTCACACGAATAAATTCACTCGAAAGTCACAATATACGAGCGGACGACAAAAAACTCGAATATATTAATCCTTCCGTTGATTCGCGAATTAATTCAGTAGTTTCGCTGCAGCGATCGAAGCTGTGTGTATAAAAAAAAATAACATCAACCAAATTAGGGAGAAATGAGTGAGAGTGCATGTGCGTGAGAACCGCGCGCACAGCTCCGGAGACTAATCCGCTCCTCTGTTCTCAAGTTTTTTTCCTTTGAATATCGTTATCCTCCGATGCTCGTGGCGTTTCGAAAGAAGGCGATCACGTTGCTCGGGGAATTCGTATGGAAAGTGAAAACCAGGAAACGGATCTTCCGCTAGCTTCTTGCGTTTTTTATTCAATTTAATTATTTTTTTCGGCGATTATTATCGCGGTTATTGTATCGCGAATTTTTATTTTTCTATATCAGACGACGGCGATGCCTGTCACCGGGAGTCGCCGTCTGGCACTGGTCTGTTACAAAGCACACGGTGCTATTTAAGCCTTCACCCGAGGAGCAACAACGCGGTGCCCCCGGCAGCGTGTTTTACTACCCCCACTACGTAGCCACGCGGAGAGATGCATCTCGACGATCAGCTGACTTTGTTCGTTTCTCTCTGTCTCAATGTTCATCTCCCTCTACAATCTCCCTTCTTTGTTTGCAAAACAACTGTAGATCAGCGATATAGTAGTAGCGAGCGCGGCAGAGACGGCAAGTCCCCAGTCGAGTTATCTCCACTACCACGTGCTTCTCGATTGCCGTTTGGGCTTTCGTGCGCACGCGACACTGCACGGATACTTAATTCATCCTTCGTTTTTCAAACAAAAACAAACAAACAAAAAACGTCGTAGTTTTTTTTTTTTTTTTCACGCCAATACAAAATTGACTCGAGATTTCGTCGGTCCAGAGATATGAGAATATCAAGGTGTAGAAAAATAAATGCGACGTATTTGTTTGAAAAAAAAAAAAAAAAAAAACAAATTTAATTTTTGACAACAAAAGCGGGAAATCTCGTTCGGAATTTTTAACATCGATTTATTGTTTTATTTTTTTGTTACTGAGATTCATAAAATATATAAAATTTTAAGAATTCAACTCGGATGTAAATATGATTGTAGCGAATTATAGTAAATTTTCATAAAGTTGAATAAATAGAAGGATCTAAAGACCAGGCACTCTGCCCACTGCGTATAACCGCGGGTTTCCGTTATCGCATGGTAGAAAATTTCGTCGAGTCCTTCAAATCGTGAATTCACCACCACTTTTCCGTCGTAACCCGCCGAAGGTGAACGCGAACTACGAGTATCTCTTAGACTGTACCAATGATACCGACGCATATGCGAATTACTTATATGTATATATAGCGTTTCACAAAATTTATAACATTGCGAGCCTTCTCTTGAAGAATTATTCGAGCCCCTGCTGCGCATTACCTACATAACATTTTTCGGACACAATTTTTACTGCGAATAATTGAACGTCAAAGGAGCTGCTATGTTATCGAATCTTTCTAGGATTCGATGGAAGGATTTTTAAACAAATTTTCGCACATTGCGTCCACTCGTTAACGTATACTGTGAAACTTTGATTCGCGAAAATTTAACAAAGGCATCAAGACAATCACAAGAAAATGGCAAAAAATGATTTATTTTTATTTATTTATTTTTTTTCGAGAAGAAATCACGCGTTTATCCCTGGAACCCCATCGCCCCCGCGGTTAGCCGTCGATCTCCTTTCGACACATAACGACATCGTCGTCGTTGCGTCGCCTCGACCGCTGCGAAAGCACGCGAGGAAATGTGTTCTGGAAGATTTTGCGAAATTGCCAAAAAGTCGAAGCATAAAGAGTCATACTCTCTTGGACTTTTCAGACAAAGAGATGTACCACGCGGTTTTTCGCCTCTCGCAGTGCCTCAAGCTTTCGCGCTAAGGTCGCAAGACGAATAAACCCGAGCACCACCAACGTCTGCGATATTTTTAAGAAAAAAAAGTCGCTTCTTCTGCGCGCAAACTCCGGACGGGATCAGCGCTCCCGGTAATTTTCCGGACACCCCCCTACCCCCCTACCCCGAC
The DNA here is from genome assembly GCA_934046635.1 of Buathra laborator. Classification (NCBI taxonomy): domain Eukaryota; kingdom Metazoa; phylum Arthropoda; class Insecta; order Hymenoptera; family Ichneumonidae; genus Buathra; species Buathra laborator. The sequence continues at coordinate 2,095,969 of OW203896.1, forward strand.
GAGAAACAATGAACAAAGTCTTTGACCGCATAAAAAAAAATATACACATAATAACATGTAAATAAATATAATAATAATAAATAATGTAAAATATATAAAAATACATAATAATAGTGATAACAGCAATGGATTTTTTTACGATTCTGATTGACGGGTAAAATTAAAAAATTAAATGTATGTTCTTCATTAAATTTAACGGTAAATATAATAATAATATTGAAGCAATACTTGGCGAAGACGAATTTTCTCGATTCGTTGATTTTAATCGTATTCGATTTGTTTTTTTTTTCACGGCGTAAAAAATGATCAATCGATCGTTTTTTCGACGGAAAAACGGAAAAGATAATCGACAGCGGCAAAGCCGAGAGAAGTCGAAAGCCCCAACAGGGACAAAATGTTTATATGCCGGAATATATACGTTTGGCCTAAAGCCAGAGGATACTGCGCGTGCAGTTTTACGCACGAAAATAGAACGTCGGCCGCAAAATCCCCCATGACTTCTTCTTCTTCTTCTTCTTATTCATCTTGGCTTTTGCGCGCCTTTGACGTATTAAAGTCAAACGCAAACGCGAGATGCCGATATAGGTGGAAGCAAAAACAAGCCGAGACTCTCGCGAGTATTGGGGAAAACGTGTGCATACATAAGCGAAGCATCTTTGGCCCCACGAAAATTTGAGTGTGTCGCGAATTTCCGCTTTGCGTGCGGCAAGGAAAACGGAAAACCTTGAAGTTTCGAACGCCCCGACGACGACGACGGTGGGAGATTTTGCGTATGTTATTTCGCAGATTTCTCTTTGGCTCTTTGTTACCCCCGCGCCAACGCGATTTTGCGTATCGTCGATTCCTTATTCTTCTCTATATATACCTATAGCATATACTATATTTCTCTCGCTTTCGTATATTTTTATTTTATATTTTTCCGGGAAACGAATATTTTGCGTTGGCGAAAATTCGTTTGCGCGTTGGGAAATACTCTCCGGAACCTTGTTGTGTTAATGATCTGTTATTTGTCGTGGGCATCGGCCTCGGCATCCCCTTCGATAAAAATTCTCAAATATTTTTCGGCGCTTGGAAAAAAAAAAAAAACACGGTCCATTTTTTTGGACGGAAACGCAGCAGTGACGAATGCGGTGCAACAAAATTCATCAAAAAATGTGTACGACGATTTCTTCAAAACTACGAAAGCATTTAAGAGATTTGATTGCCAGTTTATTCAGAGAAATGTATTTGTGTGTTATGAATAAACAATATATATAAAAGCCATTTTGACTAATATTTTTTGTGCCACAAGTTAAGGTATATCTACTCGTAGGTATGAAAATTCAGTCAAATGTCTCATTTTTTTATTTCAAAAACTATAGAAGTTTTATAGAAATTTATTATATTATAATAAATTATTGAATATTATTAGTGATTTTTTTTTTCATTTATTTATCAATCATTTGTTTGTATTTAGCAGCTTCCAAAAAGAAATCGTCAACAAATATTGAAAAAAAAAATATACGATCGGTGGAAGAGTAATTTGTTTTTTGGGCAGTGGACACTCTCCAGTGGAAGTTATGCATCTAGAATAAGAAAATAAAAAGGATTATTCAAGGTTTATATTAATAATGAGTCAGTGATGATCTTACTTTTTTCCAATTGCTCTTCAATTTTTTATAATTACCTAAAAATAGTGACTTTCTCTAATGGATTTATCATGCTTTCAATTAGATTCGTCGCTGATAAAAAAAAAAATATATATATATTCATTAAACAATCAACGACTACGACTCGTCATTGTCACGAAATTAAGTAAGCCATTTGGTTTTTTATTTTAGATACATCGTTCATACGGGAGAGTGTTCAGCGGAAAATGTCTTGAAAACAAACAAAAAATACATTCTTTTCGTGGCTACATTTGTTTTTTTTTTTTCTTCTATTTTTGGACCATTTTTTTTTTTAATTCCGAATACTTGTACGATTTAATTAAAAAAAAAATTATATTATCTGTTATAGGTTGTAAAAAAAAAAAAAAAAAAAAAAAAAAAATTGAATATTTGATTCGGATTCTGGATCGTGAAGTAGATGTATCCCCTTCAGGAGGCCATGCAGGGAGGTTTCTTCGACTAAAGATTCAGTCACTTTAGATTGCTTATAACAAGGCTGAACTTAAATGTAAGCCGTTGTTCTTGGGGTGAACATGTATGTCAAAACGCTACTAAATAAGAGAATACATTGAAATAACTCATATTATAAATAACAATTTTAATATAGCCGATTGTATCGAACATGCACTTTTCGGTTATTATCACGATTCCGCGAGAACGACGGGAATTCTTGCTAGAAACCGTTCAACAACTATTGTTCGGAATACCTTCTCTTGTCGATGGACCCAAAAATAGAATTTATTGGAGAAACATTCATGAAATGGCAGGCAAAAAAAAATTCCTGCTATTTGTTGCTATAAAATAAAAAATGATTCTGCATCTTTTACGAAGTTCAATTAATGGAATACGATGACTTCAACTCCAGTTTAAATTCCGTAACAATATCTATAATAGGTTTCTCGAGATATCGTGGTAAAACCGCCAAAACGTGTAATTTTGAGGAAGTGGCGTTCAAAGTAATTTCGGTGCATGTGCGCGCGTACGCGCGTCTGGGCGTGCAAGGCAAAGCGTATTTTACGCTCTCCCGTCCTTATTTTTCGAATTTCGCACTATATACACTTGACGGCAAAAAATCTTCGAAAGATTATACCAACCGCGTATGCAAAAAACATTTTTCGATTTTTTCTATATTTTAAACCTTCATGATCCCCTTAAGAAGATTCGGTGGTTTAATATCACCAAAACGTATTCATGCAGAATAAACGGTATAAAGTCATCGTGACAGAGAGAAACAAAACTCTGTTCTATTTTCAAATTTCATATTATTCAAAGAACTTTATAAACAATAAAATAAAATAACTATACCTTTTTTCATTTAAACATCGTGGCGGTAATTTATTATGATAAATAAATGTCTCCGAAAAATGTTGTTGAATTTTGAACGTTTTAGAATTCGAGATTTTACATGCGAATTTACATGGGAAGTGTAACTAAATAGAATAGAATAGTAGAATTTTCGTTTTTTTCATTTCAGATTTCAAAAAGGCTTCCAAATGCAAACTTACATTTACAGCAAAAATAAGTATAAAAATGTACAGAGAGCAGCGAAGATATAAACGCGATATGATGAAATGAAATATTTCGTGCGCCGCGAATATAATTTTTCTTTATTATCTCACATAACAAGTAAATCTTGATGATGATACATTCGTTGAGATTCTTGGATTATTTAACACTCAATTGTACTGTGTTCGCTAGACGTGTGTTTTATGCCTCTACTAAGAATATCGGATGGACTGTTGGCTCTGTGTAGTACCGTTTTTAGTTGTCTCCGACTCGCTTAAGACGTACAATCACATACGTTAATAATTGATTATTGATCAGTCGATGTAGAGATTCATTCGTCGAATCTTCTATTTTTTTTTGCCAACAATGCATCGGGCGATCGTGCAAAATGTATAGTGTATGTGTATATAGGTGTTTTTTTGTTTTCTTTTTTTGCTTTTTTCATTATTCACTTCCAAGTGTTTAAAAGACGACACAGAAGTATAATTAAGAGAGCACGCGAGCTCCGGCACAGTTTAATAGGCGAAAACATTTATTTTTCATTACGATCGCAGATTCAAGTCGATCGAGAAACGGCTCGATCGCGAATGTGAAGAAGTCGATCACTCCTTCCCGGACTTATGGTATCGTTACAGAGTAGATAATAAATTGTGTTGTACTTTTTTTTTCTACAAATATACAATTCATATTTTTTCTTTTTTTTTTCAACATTTTGGTGTTCTCTGGTAAAATCGATAAATCGTTGAGTTTATATTTGGCCATTCTGTAATGTATATATAACTGTATATCTGGCGTTACGTTGTTCGATCGTGAGAATTATATGGATTCTTATGTAATCGAGAAAAAAAAAAAAAACAAAAAAATGTCACTAGTTTGCGTAACTTTAATACTGCACCTAAGTTTTCCCGTATATTGACTATCGTAGCGATAAAAATTGCCCATACCGTTTATATACGAAAAAAGAAAAGAAAAATATATATTATATGTATATAGAGTATATCGATTGAAAACTATCGTGAAAATCTCTGACGTCGAAAATCGTTATTAATACAGTACACGTTTGTGAGATAAAAATTACGAGTCTTCGTTGGTTTTAGGCCGATCCAAGGCTTCCTGTGCGTGTTGCAAACCGGCACAATAGTGCAGAAGTAAAACGCTCAATGCTTGTACGCGCAGATCGCTCTGCGCTATAAGTTTAGCGCTGTCCATCTCGCCGGCGTGTGATAATTCTAATCTTGAGGTAGTTTCGCCGTCTAAAGCTGCCTTCAGTTTTGTCATCTAACAATAAAACGTATTGATATAGTGGATTCTTTTTTTTGTCGCTTACTACTTTCTTACCGCGGAAAATGTCCTATCGAAAATATATGCAAGAAATATATTATAAACGACGCGACAATGCGCGGAAAACCTCACTTTCCATAACGTAGTGAAGTAGAATCGTATACCCAACTGGGCGGAAAAACGTGTTCTCAGCTCGTGTGCGAACTCACACTCGTGAGAAAAAGTTTTTCCTCCCTCGTGACGTAATATACTAATTTGTGCGACCTGCGCGAAAAGTTCGACTTTTTGTGCCTACGTTCGGTGCTTAGAAAGTCACTTTTTTGTCCGGCGTGTGTAGAAACGTCGACACAAGCGTAGAGCGCAATATTCGTCACTTTTTGCGCACTAGTGCGTAATGTTTATAATATTTAGGACGTTTAGGGAAAATTTGGCTTTTATATGGTTAATTTTTGACGGATTTTTATACCATTGGGAAGCATTCGAAATCCGTTCGGAATCGGTTTTTTAGCTAAGACTGTAACGGTGCACCCTCCTTAAATAGAAAAGATCTCTTGATGAGAAGCGGAGCATCCGATTGTTCTAAAATTGGAATTTTTTATTTCAATAATATTCTACATCGATGTGGGACTGCTAAATCAAATAAAAAATTTGAATGGAAAGTAGCTGATTCCTGGCCAGCGGGAAGAAAAGTAAATTTGCAGGATGAAAAGTAAAATTAGCGGGATGAAATAGCACATTATGTTACAAGGGAGATAAGTAGGTAAAAATCTGCTCCTCCCGTGTAGCATACGATACTTTTTTTCCGACTGTGCTAAAAATCGACCATATTTTTATGCCTGTAACGGCCTGGCGGCACAAATGACCGATAAGAGAAACCAGGGCTGCGATTCAGGAGCGGTCAATTGATGCGTATTTTTTATTTATCAGTAAATTAATTTAAAAAAATTAATTATTTATTTAAGTTTATTTGCGAAGAACTTTGGACCCGCATTGCGGGCATGAAACATGATCTTTTTAGCGCAGTCAGGAAAAAAGTAAATTTGCGGGACGAAAAATAATTTGGTGGGAGGAAAAACGTTGCAGGCATAAAAATGTGGTAATTTTGAGCGTAGTCGGGAAAAAAGTAGCGTACGCCACTCGGGAGGAAGTGCCTTTTCACCTCGTGTGAATTTCTATAAGAATCAAACTTTACACTCGGTGAAAAGACGCAGTTTCCTCACTCGTAGCATAATATACTATTTGTCGCTGGTGTGTACATACGGCAATACGCCGGAAGTGAAACTTTCAGTCGACGTATCCCTGAAATGAAACATTGGATTAAATGTTTGTCGACAGACTTTTATAGCTGATCTTTCGAATGATATAATTGTACTTCAGTATATAGTGAATATAAGTCGGCCGCTTATGAAGAAGTTATAAATCGAATACTCAACTTCTTTTCGGCATATAGTTATAATATGTGAAATAAAATTAAGTGTATATTTTTGCATATATTTTCAATGTAACGAATTCCACGGGGTATGTTGACGATCGTTCGTTGCCGTACCATAGAATTTATCTTGTCGACGCGCTCCGCAGGCTCGAGATCCTTGAACAAACATTTCCCCGTCTCCTTCGCCCGCGACATCAATCCATCGTCCAAATCTCCGGCGAGTAGAGGAGCCGCGACACTCGGCTCGGTGCCTTCCAGCAATTCTGGATTTATCCCCAATCCGCCGACGAGCGAGTTCTACAGTTTCATTTTACAATGTTATTTAATCGTTTTTAAACCGCAGGCAAAAAATAATCGACAAGCATCAAGAATCGAATCGACGTAAAAGAATTACGCTTTGTCATAGTAACGCATACCAAGAAAAACAATTAAGAACTTTCTTAACAATCGTTAATCGCATGCCATTGAATCGTTAAAAAATTAGATAAACGAATCAACAAAGTCTAATTATAAAAAAAAAAGAAACCATGTTATGTTACAAAAAGCCTCACTTACCAAGCATTAGTTTCATTATTTTATTCAGAGCTCATCGTTGTCAAACGACATTTGGATTATTTACGGAATTTTTTTTTTTCGGGAGCACAATGATCGACAGTAGTTATATCTTCATCGAAACATATATATATAAATAGAAAAAAAATGTATACGAGTTGCATTAATGAGACGATTCAAAGTGTCATAGCAAAGCGGTAGAAATAGATTCTGTTTTTTTTTTTTTTTGTGTTGCAAGCCAAGCACATTGCAAGCCATTACGATTTCGATGCTTATCCACATGACTCTGATGACAAGATATAACACGGGGTTTCAGACAAACGAGAAAATACAAACTTCAGCGTATTTCGATAAATGTTAATACGTTAACGAAAAAAAAAAAAAAAGAGATAAATAAATATTAAAGAATTTATTTCAAACGCAGACGTTATCGTGTCTCCGTTTGTTACATAGCTATAAAAAATAAATAAAAAGATGTATGAACGATGAATTTCTACCTTGCGGGACGCGCAGGGACTTGGGGGAAGACTTCTCGACGACAAACCGCTACCGGACGTCGGCGGTGCCAGACAACTCGTACTTCCAGCTTTCTTGAGACCCAGTAGCGTGTTAGCTATACTGGCCTTCACAGCCATCATACCCTGATCGACCGCACCAACGCATTCGAACTTTCGTTAATTCTTTTGTTTCAATTCACATCGCGATTATACATGGCATCCAGTAAAAGGTCGGCGAAAAATCCAACGACATTTCCAGGATATTTTCCAAATAGTCAAAGCCACTTGAGAGAGATAATAATGAACGAAATTATCAAATTCGTATTTGTCCTTTGAGACATTAATACGAAGGACATAATCGACTCAGTGTGCATCACAGGATTAGTGGCTGGAAGAGAGAAATAGAGTTTAAGGTTTTCAAAAATATACAGGAAAACATTTTAACCCCTTACGTACGGGAGGCTTGTCCCCTACCACGTACAACATTAGATTATTTTGCTCATAACAACAATACGATATTGCGAAAACAAATTATCTTTGAACCATCAAAGAAACGACCCTTCGAGACTACTCTACGTTTTTTTTTTTTTTTTTTTCAGAATTTTGTCACTATATTTTACAGTTAAGCAGTCCATTTGAAGATAAAATCTGATAAAAAAAATGCCGGATGTATATTTACGCCACTCGTACGCGAGAGAGGTTAAGACGTATTGAAAAAATCGAAATTGAAGGGACAGAAAAAAAAATGCAAGGACTAGCGAAAATATTCAAGGGCATTTCAGGATTATTTCAGAAGAAAAAAAAATTTAAGGACATTTCCAGGACCTCCGGGATTTCCAGGACCACTGGACACCATGTTATAGATCGTAGTATCGATAAAGTATCCATCATCGGTTTCTACAAATAGTAACAAGGATTACAAGAAAAAAATAAAATACAAAGTAAAATAATCACTCGTTCGGAATACTTCATAGATACCGCGAACGTGTTTGTATTGTTCGAGGAACGAGGTGCAAAAGTCTACGAAAAAAGCCTTCACCTTTACCGAGTGCGGACGACAATGTTTTATTGTTAACAACATCGTGAGAATTCGTGCTTAACAATTCTTTTTCTTTAAAATGTATTTACAAGACACCAAGGGCTACTTTTTTATCGAGTTGATCGTTCCCTTGAGGACAATGCTATATCGTATATTCGTAAATGTATAATGAGCCTGTATCACCGATATGTATAATACGCTACTTTGTAAAAAGATTTCTTTTTTTTTTATCTTCATTGCTTTCAAACTTCGTTCATTCGGCTGTGATGCGCACACGATTGTTTAAATTATTATTATTATCATTATTGACTAGAATCCGTTGAAGACCGACAAAAAAAATAGTATACTATTATGCTACGGCAGAGGGAAGCGCGTGATTTTTACCGAGTGTGAAGTTTCGTGCAATCACACGAGATGAAAATTACGCTCCCTCCCGAGTGGCATATGTTATTTATTCCAAACAATGCTAAACTTGACTATATTTTTATGCCTGCAGTGGCCCAACGGCGGACGCGCTGTTTTCAAAAGAAATTCCTTAAGTAGTCCGGACTCGAAAAATTTACCTATTAATTAATCAGCTTTATTCATTAGGTTGATTAATTACTTACATTTAATCGGATAATTATCCGATTAAATGTAAGTAATTAATCAACCTAATAAACCTAATAAACCTAATAAACCTCAAAACCTCAATCAACTATTTATTTCGTCCCGCTGGTCAAGAATCGATAACCTTTCACCTGCGTTGCAAGCATAAAATATAATTATTTTAGCGTAGTTGGGAAAAAATTTGTTTACGGAATTGTTTATAATTCATAAGTTTAAGACACTGTCAAGCGCATGCTTTAAGGAATATTTCGGACAAAGTTATCGCGCGTCGCAGCTGAGACGATCTCAGGACGTTTTATGATACACGGAGAGTCGTGATAGCGTCTCTCGCTCATGATGTTTTCAACCCCGGTAAGTACAATTCAATATAATAAATAATGGTATTTTTTTGTTGCTAATGTATTGTAAATATTGGAAGCTTGTACTACGTGTTCAGTACCTGAACGTTCTCTTCACAACCTGTGAGCGATATCTCTGGACCGGCGTCTCCCGTGGCGACGCTCGTTTCAATCTCGTCGGCTTCGTACGCCATTGTCGCAAGATTTTCCGCTCCGCAACTACCCGACGACTGGCAACGTGCCTCACATTTCTTGTGACAAACCATGCCGCAGTCTCGACACTGTACCGCGTCTTTCAGCCAGATCTGTCGAAGAATTCGATGATATTAGTCGAATGAATTACCAGGAGGAGAAATAAAAGTCGCGAGTACAAGTGCTTTCACTCGCGAAAAATACATGTGAAAACGAAAATCGCGGCGGCATCGAGATTTTATCAACAACGGAGCAGACACCTTACGACGATGTTTGGGTGGCTAAAATATCCTATGCGTATTTAGGATAATGCTCTTCTCGATTGGGTGTGGCTGAAATATGATATGCGAATTTAGGATTGTACTTTTTCAAGCGCTCGAAGCAGTCGTAACGCTTTATAAGGATACTGCATCTGTCTTTACGTGATTTCCAAAAGGGCAACGCTTTACGAGGACATTGCGTTTTTTTACTTCATTTCCAAGAGAGCTATAACAGTTTCGAGGACATTCTGCATTTTTTTAAATTAATTTTACATTTTTTATTGATGAAGTTTTAAAAGAGCCACCGAGTTTTTTAGGAAACTTTGGATTTTTTCATTCAATTTCGTTTCGAATCTTTTAAATGTTGTTTTGACTCAATTTCAAAAATAGTCGTGACGCTTTTTAAGGACATTTTATATTTCTAAATTTTATTTCAAGAAAAACTGCAACACTTTTTGAGATCATCGTGCACTCAAAAGCTAATAGTACATTACTATACGCGCTTTTTTGCCGTGTGTGAGTGTGAGTTTGCAGCACGAATCGAAGGCGAGTAAGAAACAGTTTTTCGCACGAGAATCGTACAGAATTTTAATTCGCAAGGTGTGAAATAAAGATGTTTAGTCATAAAAAAAAACCTGTAACAGAGTTTACGCTGACCTTTTTCGTGCAAAAGTCGCAATGCGTGGCTCTGTGGAAGTGAGTTCTGATGAAGTCGTGCATCTTTTTGTCGGAATTCTCGGTGCTGACGATCGTATGAGCTCTGCTGCTGGTTTCGGTATTTTCCTTTTTGCCCGTATCACCGGTGTGCCGTGGACTCGGATGATTCGAGATCCATCCATACGACAACAAAATATCGCCATGACAGAGAGTCGGATCAAATCCGGAGTAGCCTTGTAGCTTGGAGTTCGATGCGGTTAAGGAAGCTTCGAGAGAATCAAAGACAACATAAAATATTTTCATTTTGACTCAAATCGCTGTGGCGATGGAACGACAATATATATTGAGAAGCAAAGTCAACGAATTCAACTCTGATCAGAGCAGATATTTTGAATATTATTTAATTAATTAATGTAATTATTAAATAATTATATAAGATGTTGCAATACCAAAAATATTTTCCATCGCGTTAAAAACAACGGCTTTTCTACTTTTTCCATCGATTCTACTGGAGTCGCGTCTTAATTGAATGTGTGTTTAATTAAAAATGATTTGATGGAAAGAAACATACCGGTATCGGGCGGCAGTAGCGCGTGACACTTGAGGTAATGTCCCGTCGTCGAAGTCGAGCATTGGGCTAAAATAAGTTTTATCGGAGCATTTATGTATCCGATTATTTTCGGTGGCGCATCGCCGCCTTTGACGCGAGTCCACACGCCGATATTGAGATACTGGTGTTCCGAGTCTATTTGAAAATTTCTCGTTTCCTCAAACGTTATCAACGAGGCGAATAATTTTTCTCTCGTTGTCGTATAAAGATCGGTGACGCACGGCAAACAAGTGTCGTCGGCGAAATACGAGGTTGCGTTGCTCGACGCGGTCGAATGATTCGAGGCGATCGATATTCTTCTCGACGGTGTTTCCGGCGCTGATAAATCATCACCGCCAACGTGAACGCTGCTCTTTCGTCTCCTGAACAATCTTATACCGGCCTCCGGCTTATCCAGATTCTCGAAATCCGTGTCTCTCAAGTCAGAGAATTTGATTTGTCCCTCGAACTTGGATTTGGCGCTATTCTCGTCGGTGCTCGGCGCGTCGCCGCGGCTCATCGTCGAATCGCTTCGAGCGGTTTTTCTTTCGAACGTTTTATCGATGGACGGTCTCTCGGATTCGGGTTTTATCGAATTTTGTCGCTCACCGTCGCTTTTCGAGTATTTTCTTTCGACCCTTATGATGAAACGTCGCTGGGCCGCGCTCTTCACCAGTTTGGCAACTTGGCTCATGTTCGAGACTCTTTTACCATCGACCGCCGAGAGTATATCGCCCTTTCGCATTTCCGCTATCGCCGCCGGACTGCCGCTCACTATCGTTTCTACGAGAACGCAATTTTGTCCGATTTCCGGAACGATCTCTTGTTTGAAGACAACGCCAAGTTGGTGAGAACTCGTTTTGCTTATTATCAGATCGAGGACCATGTACGGTACACCGCCGTACTGAGTTAAATGGACCCACGGTGTAACGTCAACGCTTATCGTGCAATATACTTCGATCTGTGACAAGTCCTCAACCGGAAGTGCATTCTGTCCGAGATTCAAGCGACTAACTTCCACGAGTATTACTTCCAGCAGACCGGGAGTTAATTGCGACGATGCGACCTGTCGAATGTATTCAAGCGACATTCATTTTATTACCACGCATCGACATTGTAAATCGAGTTCATTAATTGTATCGAACTAATAAGTCGTATAAATAGATAACTTACCTCCGACAAATCAATGTCCTCGTCATTGAGCCGACGAAAGAAAGGCTTGTAACGCATTTTGTAACGCGGGAGAGTGTGCTTTCGTCGTATAGCGCGTCGTATTTGTCCGGTGATCAACGACACTATCTGTGGCTGTAGCTGTCTTCCCTGAAATTGCGATTGCACCTCCAACTCGAGGATCGGCTCGGAATAAAAACTCAGCGACCAGTGAGTATAAGGGACTCGAGTAAATTGCAATCTCGCTCTACCGGTTACACGCTTGACTGAAAATAATTTTGCGTATTTTATTCAATTAACAACGGATCGTTCATCGATATATATACCTTGCAATGCCAGATAAGCCGTTTTGCCCAATAACATTTTCACATCGATGGATAACTGAAAATTGCCAGAGTAATGTAGATCCAGAGATAAATCCAGAGTCTCCAGTAATCCTGTGTCGGGATCGATCTTTGCGTCCGCCACTTCCAGGCCTTTTATCGTCGGAAATTGCGTTCCGAGATGCAAATCGCGAAGCTGCGACAAACAAATTTATCCAATCAATAATAATTCAATAATTCACAATAATTCACTTTAAGCATTTATATTGTTTTTTCACCAAATTAAAGGTAAATTAATTCAATTGTTTGAAATTGAATAACAACAAGAAAAAAACTAGAGAAACAGTAGTAAATATATGTTGCGTTTACCTGAACGCTATCGAATAATCGTCCGGTCGTAGTCTGAGTCAACAATTCCTTAAACTCGTTGTTCAATTTTCTGTAAAGCCACAGCCTGACTCTCTCCGCGTTTCTCAGCTCGTTGAAGAGAAATTGCAGCGTCAGATTGATAGCCAAATTTTCGTTACCCTGAGAAAGATTTTGTCTGGCGGCACTGGCTTTTTCCTCCTTTAGCTTTTCCAATAATTCCTCGGGTAACATGGCTTTTCCGTGAGGCGCCGGTTTCCCCGGCGGACTCGCCTCCGGCGCCGTTTCCAGATATTTTTTCAGAATATAGAATTCCACCGCGAGCGAACATATTACGCCGCACGCGAATGTTATCACAGCAAACAATAGTGTCACCAAAAAATCCATATTAAAAGATATGGCGACCGGCGAAAACCTCCAGAGAGGTTTTCTTCGCGTCACGGAGCGTATTATTTATATCCGAATTAATTATTAATTCTTATCCTCGAATGTCTCGATAGTACTTTATTAAATAAAAAAAAACATCTTCAACCTCGTGATCGCGCGTTTTTTATCCATTGCGTTATTTAGAAATACTAGGAACTTTTTTAAAAAATTTTCCCAATCGCGAGGTTTTTCCAAGTTTTATCACAAAATATCGTTAACGCGATGGCCGTGTGTGTCAAACAAAACAAATTATCCTACATTTCATCATTGATACAAATGGATACGGAGAGCCTTCAAATTAGCCACCAGCAACAACACACTATTAGCCTATAACTCCGCGTCATTCGATCATACTTGTCGAATTTACGTCGAAGAGCACAGCATTTTTGTTGTTTTTTTTTTTTATTCACGGTGTATCGCAACGCGACGAGATGGTCGAGTTATAATACGGCATATCGCGCGTTATCCTCGACGTTTTCTCTCGACTCTCCGAGGTAAATTGCATCCTGGCGGTACTCTATTGATCTCACAGCAGCCATGTTGGCTTTATACTCGTCCGGTGTTTCAATACGATGAGTTAACTCTTAACGAACCATCGAATCATTTTTAGATTTATTCTGTAAGTACTCCTCGAATACACTGTTCGCGTTCTCTTACGCACAGATCGACAACATTGTTGCGTTATTGGAAATTATCATGTCGCATTGTTGTATCGATCCGGTCAGCTGATTTTGACAGAATTGGAGAGGCGCGTCGTCTCGTTGAGTCAAACATTTTGCCGATAGACTTTCACCTCTTCTTCTGCCCCGAGAGAAAACGCGTGCGCCTAGAGCGCTACGAGAACACGCATATCGCGATATCCTCGGTCATAGTTTCTTAAGGGGATTATGTCGCAGTCGGTAACGATTCGCTTTACCAATTCTGTCTCCGAGGCGGTTGATGTTTCAAACCCAAAAGCCAATTAGGCTTTCGTGTCTATTCACTCGTTACGAAAAACCTAATTGGCTACTATGCGGAACATTAATCATCTCGGAGGGGCGAAAGTACGGAAGGCAATTTGCTTTCACCGCAACACCTCTCAACCCTCGCCGCCAAATGAGATAAAATAAAAAATCTTTGTCGCATTTTACGCTCCCTCTTTTTTTGTTTGTCAAATCATTTTAATTAAACGATTGCCCAGCAACCAGGCGTTTTAATCGGTCTGCCGATCGGTACGAAAATCAGATAAAAATCAGCCAAGCTTTTTTAATTAACGTCGCGCTAACTTTACACACGCGAGTGTTCCTATACATAGCTCGAGGCTCGAGTGAAATGAAGTATATTTCCTTGACAGATGACGCACACAACAGCTGTTACGCACACACGGACAAGATTGATGCGTGTACACAGCGCGAACTTTCAGGTTACGCCAAGTCCGCCAGTCATTCGTGTTCGCGCAATGTGTCAACGCGAAACATGTTTGTTAACACAAATTTTTGTACCTGCTTCGTTGCACTGTGATAGCTGTTGATAAATTCTTAAACGTTATGGATTATTATAGCAACAAGTAAGCTTTACCCAAATTCGATCGAATAGTTTCTTATAGTCTCGTCTATACTGTCATAAAGGTTCGGTACAATATATATATATATATATTTTTTTCTCTTCGCGTGTTTAGAGAGCGTCGTCATATGGTCCTATATATATAATTCGCTTTTGAGGTCAACAAATTTTCCATTCAAAATTTTGCTTATCAATACGTTTTCCGTTGTGTTTCTACAGTTTGTCAATTCGACAATGCGACATTCTTCGAATCGCCGTGCGGAAAAATCTGCTTGTAAAAAAAAAAAAAAAAAAAAAAAAAAACAATCATTAGATAAGCGAGGAATGTGTCATTGTTGTTCGCGAGTGCGTCAAAACGAATCGCTATCGCGCGAATATATCGATCTCATTGATAAATTTTTGTTTTCAATGTAAAGACGATTTTGACTTATATTCGCGTGTTTCAGTATTAGCTTTTACGATCCTCCATCGACGGAGACATGTATTTCAACGCCGCATCGCAATGTCACCATAATACCAAATTACTACTCGGGCATTCCGGCAAATTTATTGCTGAATTTCATCGGTTTTGTGGTAAAATTTTTGTTTTTTCATTCGATATTTGGCATGGTAAAGGAAAATAAAAATATATATCGTTTTTTTTTCAGCTACTCGTTCTTCTGTTTGGCTTGCTGCGCAAGAAAGCATGGAACTACGGAAGATTGGCTCTTCTTCACAAAACCGACAACAGATGGATGGAACTGTTCTACGGGGACAACGACGGCGCCGAAGCGGACTTATCCGCTATGGAGGCTTCGGTCAACTCGCAACTTTCTCACATAGACAGGGGCTTTTTATCATGGATAGTCACTGCCTTCCGTGTCACGTGAGTCAACATTTTTTTTTAATAGAAAGAAAAAAGAAAAATTTCAAATTTATGCACATTTGGAAATTTGGAAATTTGTAAAGATTTAAAATTGATAAAATGTATAGATATTTTTCGTATTGTTTGAAAAAAGAAAAGTAATATTTTGTTATTGCTTCGAATTGCATATTACATAGATTGATAAAAATAATAGAATTGTATTTGACAATAGGGACAAAGAGTTGCTAAGGCGCGCCGGCCCCGACGGTTTGCTGTACATTTCGTTTGAACGTTATTTGATAGTCCTGACCGGAATGATGGTAATCGTTTCCTTGTGCGTCGCATTGCCGATAAATTATCACGGCACAATGCAGGGCACCAATGCGACGTTCAGTCACACAACACTATCGAATTTGGATCCGAACTCCTCGTGGATTTGGGTTCACACAATTTTAATATTGTCTTATTTGCCGGTTGGCGGTTACATTATGCGAAGATTTATGAAGCAGGTGAACACGTGAATTTCGATTGGATACTTATTTTCCATCGTTTCTTGGCTATATATTTGACTTTTCTTCCATTTTTTCATTACTTTTAGGTACGCGAGGCTCGACCGGCCGGCGAGTTGGCGGCAAGAACTCTGTTGATAACCGATATACCTAAGCATCAGTGCAACGCTGAGAGTCTAATGGAATACTTCAAGTAAGTAGATCCGAAAAAAAAATGAAAAATTATACGATGAATTTAATTTTGAAGAATTTTTATATACGAGAATATGTAATTTACTTTATCGCAGAGAAGCATTTCCGACGCTAACCGTGGAGGATGTGACGCTGGCTCACGATATTCAGAGATTATCGTATCTGGATGCCCAGCGGGATTGCGCCGAACAGGCGCGGCTTTACTGCGAAAGTTATAACAAACGAAAGGGACCACTGAAAATGTATCCGTATCCTTGCGGTCAAGTAGTCGGATGTTGTTGCCATACGGTGAGTTATTACGGTTGGAAAAAGAAAACTTGAAATACATAAAAACCCATTTGATTTCATTCGAATATTAATATTTTTTATTCGATTAAATTTCATTTGCCGTATTTCGCAATATTTTTTTTGCAGGTAGACGCACAAGAGTTTTACACGGAAGAGGAGATCCGGTTAACGGCAATGGTCGAAGAAGAAAGGAAAGTCGCTATGGGAAGACCTCTCGGTGTTGCTTTCGTCACATTGGGTAAGTTAATCCGTTGTCAATAAATGCAAAATCGAAAAAAAGTTACAAAAACAAACAACATTCAAACTACAAAGTTCGATAAAAATGATAAAATTTCTATAAAATTTATGAAATTCCTATAGTCTATAAAATTCAATAAAAACTGTCAAATATTTATAAATGATAAAGATTTTTCTAAAAATTATTGCCAGGTACACCCGGCGCGGCAAGAACGATGCGGCGTCAATTGCGTTCGGCGCCTGCAGTGCGATGGATCGTCGATTACGCACCGGCCCCTTCGGATATATTTTGGGAGAACTTGAGTATCGCGAGACCGTGTTGGTATCTAAATGCGATACTGATAAATCTATCGTTGGGCATTGTTTTGTTCTTCCTTACGACACCAGCCGTGATAGTCTCATTGCTCAACAAGCTACAGATCACCGGCGAGATAATGAATCTCAGTCCGGTACTGTCTTCCTTTCTGCCGACCGTGCTTCTCGTCAGCGTAGCCGCTCTCATGCCGGTTCTGGTAGCGAGAAGCGAAGCTTTAGTCAGGCATTGGACGAGAAGCGGCCTAAATCGAGCAGTTATGCGAAAAACATTGATGCTTCTTCTTATAATGGTTCTAATTCTGCCGAGTCTCGGTCTCACCAGCGCTCAGGCATTCATAAACTGGACGGTAAATGCGGGTAACAACACTGAAAGATGGGAATGCGTATTTTTGGCGGATCAGGTAATCATCATTCGTAACTTTATGATTTATAACTTAGATATGGTGTCCGGTGATCCTGGAAATGTCCGTGAATTTTTCTTGTCCTGGAATGTCCTTAAATTTCTTCGCTGGACCATGAATTTCTCTTTATTGCCTCAAATTCAAATTTTTTAAAAATACTTTCGAATCCCTCGCGCACGGGTGATATTTTGCATCAAGTCAAATGGTCAGCTTAATTATAAAATATAGTGAACGAAATTCTTTAAAAAATTGTAGAGTTGTTTCAAACGCTCGTTTCTTTGACGGTTCAAAGATAATTTGTTTTCCGTAATTTTCTATTATTGTTATGAACAAAAGAATCTGCCCGAGTCGATTATACGCTTCTTATTAATGTCTCAAATGAAAAATTCTTATTATTATTTTACAATGTAATTTATTTTGACCTTTCTTAAATGGCTTTGACTAACTTGAAGATATACTCGAAAAGTCGTGGAAATGTTTTTAACTATGATAACAAGAGCGCAAACAAAATTGTTCAAACTAACGTAACGACGAAAATGAACGAATCAATAAAGGCAATTGTTACAGGGCGCTCTGTTCGTAAATTACGTCATAACAGCGGCATTACTCGGAAGCGGATTGGAACTCGTGAGATTTCCCGAACTTGCGTTGTATACCTTTAGGCTCTGTATAGCACGCAGTAGAGCCGAGCGGGTTCACGTTAGAAAAGCCGTACTGTGGGAATTTCCATTGGGAGCTCATTACGCCTGGTTACTTCTCGTATTCACGATGACTACCGTCTACAGTGTCGCTTGTCCGTTGATAACGCCTTTCGGTCTTCTCTATCTGTTGGTGAAGCATTTAGTGAGTAATAAAACAGATTTCTCGTCGTTTAGCTCGTCGTCGTCATTTCGAGAGGCATTATCATCATCTTAATCGATTGTTTTGTTTTCAGGTGGATAGACACAATTTGTGCTTCGCGTACGGACCAAGCGTAGGCGGCGGCCAATTAGCGGGAGCAGCGGCCGGGGCGGCGGGTGCGGCGCCCGTTCTCGCGCAAGCTGCCCTTTTAGCCATCGGCCTTGTTAGACGAGGTCTGTCGCCATTGGCTGCGCTGCAGCTCAGTGGACTCGCGGCGAGCATTCTCGGCCTCGTCACCGGAGCTACGTTGCCCGCTTCGAAACCCAAGGTACCGATACAATCACCAATATCCAACACCTATTATCCGCTATCTATTGGATACAGTAAAACTTCGATGAATCCAACGTGGAGGAAGCATTTTTCATCGATACATTACTCTGGAGAATCGACATTATCGTTCCAAACTTAAGTAAAAACAAAAAACATCCTAAAGTAAAGCACTCGTTTAAGTAACGATGACTTCCATTTGTCGATCATTTAATGACTAATGAACTTTTCGTTTTTTAAATTGTTAAAAAAAAACCAAAAGTAATCGAATATGATTTCTCCTTTTTTAAGTATATTGAAAAAAAAAAAAAACAAACAAAAAACAACTGAAAGTAATCAACGATAATTTTTCCTGTTTCGAGATTATTAAAAAAAATTGAAAGTAAAGGTTTCTTTCGGGAAACGGATTCTATATCGTTGAAAAACTTCATTAACCGATGATTTTTCTGTTCCACTTTCATACATGTTGATTTTTTTACTTGCATTGCGCTAAATAAAGTCGATCGCGAATTATCAATGGGTCCCGGATGATCGACGTTGTACCGTAAATCCTCGATAGATTGATTTTATGAAGCGCGATTGGTGTTTTTTTTTTTTTTTTTTCAGTCCTCAGCACCGAGAAGAGATCTGACTACCAGCCAAAACTTCATAGCTCCGGTATTGCGAAAAAAGCTCGGCGTGGCGCCGACGGAGGAAACAATTTCTTTGCACTCGAACACCGAATCAACGGCAACAACGACGACGGATGCCGCGACGCGGAGTGACTCCGCACTCGACAGTCCAAAATTGTATCAGGATTACGGCCGAGAGCCACAATTATAACTTCGTCGCTGTTATCGAGGAATATTATAATTATTAAACAAATAATAATCTTTAGTAAGCCTCGCTGATACACTAATATCCCGATATCGCGTTATTAATAATTCTATCACGCGCTTTTGTGGTAGCAAATCGAAGATCTGTTATATAAAGCTGTAATATTTTTTAGACGTTTTTTAACAAACCGTTGAATCAATTAGCTCGAGTGAAAACTTTGTCAAACACTGATTATTAATCGATTTGTTTTTGTATAAAGCATTCGGTACTGTATGTACGAATATATATTACCATACTGTATTTGTAACGAAAGAATCCAAAGTGTTATTGAGAGACAGAATTATCGTTTAATCGATCGCGTCGAAAGGAATAATATGGTCTGAACTGTTCTCTAACGAATCTCGACGCTCTTGCGATTTACTCTGTACAGTGCATATACCGCAGATGTATTTTTTTTTGTATAATATATATATTTCTTTAGATATGTATGTCAAACGACATTGCGCAATAACGTTTTATTTACTGCCGTACCGTCCCGTGGTTGAGATCAATTTGTTAAGTTATTTGGACACTGTGTTTAATTCCAATGTATGCAATTCAAGCTGATTTAACGAAAATCGGACGAATCGATTGTGTATAAAACGCGTAATTGCAAAAAATAAATATTTGCATTTCTCTGTCATTATCAGTATGCAAAATTGATTACAGTTAAACATTGATTAATCGGTTTATCCTGAATTTCTTAGCTCTATTCACCGGTGCGTTGAGTAAACTAATGATAATTTCACGTTCGTCAAACCCATAATCGAAAAAGATGGAGAATCGATTTGTTATTTTTTATTCATATATTACTATTGATAGGAAAACGAAGCAATAGAGCAATCATTGAAGAATCAAGTAAAAAATAACAACGAAAATGAAAAGGTTTTGTTCAGGAAATGACTGACCGTTGGAATTTTCATCTCAAATGAATTTTTTTTTACAGTTTGTAAAAAAAAAAACAAAAAGTAAGTACAGAACTCTTTTGGAAAACGTCATCAATACCATAAAAAATGTAAGAGAAAAACTGAAAATAAAGGATTTATTTAGAAAACACCGTTAATACCGTGAAAAACTGTGTCAAAAAATGAATTTTTCTTTTTTGATTTTGTAAAAAAAAAACCAAATGTAGCTTTGAAAGCTTTATCAACCGATTATTTTTCTTTTCGACTTTTGTACTGCCGATTTTTTAATCTTCCACTCTGCAACAAAATAAAATCGTGTTACGAACGATTCCCAATTATCTGTCATCCCAATTAGATGTGAGTTAGTCGTTAACAACGCAAGTTGTAAACGACGTTGAAATGAATTCATCGAATGGTCATCGATAAATGGAAATAAGATTCTCTCCGTGTCGTAATCCTCGGAAAGTAAGGCCTTCTCATTATCATTAATATATAAGGGGATCCGGTGGACGGTATTGTTGAGGAAAAACACGGACAAAGACTGTCCGTCGTCCGGAACGTTGGTATATTTCTTTCATCGTATTATAAACGAATCTACTTATAACAGAAACGAATAACGCTTCTTTACAAAGTATAGAAAAATTCTGGCTTCACAATTAGTTTTCTTATAAAGAATAGGCTGTAAAATCTCTCATTCGATCTTTCGTCGAAGGGCGCGCGATAGTCAAATGCATCAATTCAGACTGTAAGGGCACACAGTTATCTTTTTTTCGGCTTCTTGGTCAATTAATGTAAAAAATGAAGGAAAATGCGGTGGTATATCTTAATAATAAATTTAGCCACATTCACCGATCGATCGTGGCGTCAGATAAATAATTAATACATCTAATATAAATATTAAAAGGCTCATCGTCAATAGTATTTTTTTGTTGTTGTTGTTGCACACGCGAGTCATCGAGACTGTATAGTTTATACGAAACGTAATAATTTAATTAGAGGTTCTTC
Source organism: Buathra laborator (assembly GCA_934046635.1). Taxonomy (NCBI): domain Eukaryota; kingdom Metazoa; phylum Arthropoda; class Insecta; order Hymenoptera; family Ichneumonidae; genus Buathra; species Buathra laborator. The sequence continues at coordinate 2,117,115 of OW203896.1, forward strand.
TCTGGGATATCGTTACTCGTGAAAGACTATCAAGGCTCACTGATTATACTACCACCGATGATTAACTCTAACTGACTCGGCGTCAAGGATCTCAGAGTTTTTATTCTTCTTTCGTGACGTTTTTTTCTGTAGGACACACGCTCGGCGCTCTTTTTTCTCGGTGTAAGAAGAGCTCTCTTATTTTCCATCGTTCCGTCAAAACTTTCGTCGAGATTAATCGAATCTTCTTTTTGCGACTCTTGCGACTCTTCGCCTTCCTCGCTGCTGAATTGTACCTGCGAGAGGTATATTGGTCGCTTAGGCGAATAAATGCTGATACAACGAATTTATCCCCAACTACACAAGAGATTGGAGAGTGTGCGATAACGAAAATCATCGAACATACACGCTAATATTTCAACATTGATGTACGTGAGGTCTTTTGAAAAACAAAAATTTCAGAAGCCAGCAAACAATACCCAGAGACATATTCCGCAAAAAAACAAAGATAATATATCGAAACGGAGATGCATACTTTTTTCTTTTCTTTTTCTCATTCCAGCAACCATTCTGCCTTCCAACTACTAAATAATACCACTTGAACGATTCTACATTAGCAACCGACAAGGAAATGGCGCGAAACAAATTATCCGCGATTGTAGTTTTTTTTTCTGCGGAAAATACCGTATGTAGGCTTTAAACAAACCTCTAAAGAGATTGCCAATTGTTTCGATTTCGAGTCGAACACTTTACTTTTATTAATCGATTATCGATACAAATATACGCCGCGTTCTATACGGAATTTTTTTCTTTTCGTTTTGCGATTATGATTCGAGAAAAAGTTGCACGCGCACACTTACTATATATTTACAATAATTTAAACTTTGCCACTTTCAAAATTAAAAATTTCAATTTTTACATTCATTAACAAAAAAATTCAAACAAAAATTAATAAAAGTGTTTTACTAGTAAAAAATTGTTTTTAATTATCCCAAAATTATCGAGTTATTGCAATACTTTTGCCATAATATAAAAAAAATGTTAGCACTGAAAAAAACAAGACAAAAAAATGATAATAAAAATATATAACAAAAAATTATTCGTTTTTATTTTTATCGAAATTTTTTATTTTTTAAAATAAATTCTTTTTTTCCATTATTGTAGAAATACAATAATTTTAAACATATAATAATGTTGGTAATTGAAAAATCGAAGGGGTATACCTTGCGCCGTTTCCTTGTGATTGAGTGAAAAAAAAAAAATTATTGTGTACTAACTACACTACCGCTAATGCTATGAGGGTTGGGATGCTAAGTAATAAAAAAAAAACAACAACATGTATAGCTTCACATATTCGTTGGATCCATTTGCCATTGGACGTTTACATCGATAATATTTATATTATCTTTAGCCAATTCATACAAAAACGTCGTTGTTTTTCTTTTTTTTTTTTCGTATGTTCATCGATTACATTCTTTTCGCGTTAAATGTACACAGGCTTACGGCAAAAAAATGCGTCGAAAACAATTGATAAAGTGAATCGAATGTCGAACACAAATGGTGAAACCGAACGACAGAAATTCTCGTTCGGCTCCATATTGATATATCTATCCTTTAAGTTCAATGATATTCGCGGCCCCCGAATTCAACGGGGTGACTACGATCTCCCCGAGAGTGTCCCGGCATTTTATTGATTTTCTCTCAATGCAACTTCGCGCGTTTCCGAAAAAAAAACAAAAAAAAAAAAAAAACAAAACTATCGCCCGTACCAACTTCATGCTCCTCCTCCTCCGCCACCGATTTCCTAACTAGTCGTGTTCTATTGTTTTTAACGTCATCGTCGCGCCCAGCGGCAATTGCTTTCGGAGTGCTTTCACGGAATCTTTACATCGTCGTCTATATTTGCGATTGCGAAGCTCCGAAATAACGGTAAACACGTTTCGAGGCCTCGTTCCGCCGATCAATGGATCCGGATTCTACGTGTTTTTTCTTACCTCCACGATCGAGACTCTCGGCGATGTTTCACGTGGCAACGATGTTGTCTTTTCTGTAAATACCGAACTATCGGAGCTTATCGACGATGACGACGTTTTTTCCGTTTCCGTCTCATTGTCCGAGTCTTCTTTCTCCTCGTCCTCGGTAAGCGACTTACGACCGTCCGTATCCTCGTGTACTTTACACGCGTAACCACCTTTGTACTCCGCTAAATTACCGTCTAGATGAGCTAAACAGAAAAATATCAAAATATTCAGAGATTTTCGTAAATTTAAGGAAGGTGTCTCGCTACATTCCCAACCAAAAGCAAGATTCGGAGAGAATTTCAAAGACTTTCCGATGAGATAAAAATCTGAAAAACGCCTCACTGAAGGTGTTGCAGAACATTAATTTTGCATAATAATCATTCTAAAAAGTTATCAACAAATTAGTTTTAAAAAATTGTTCAATAAATCGTCCGGTAACATAACTTTTTTTTTTTCGCGGAAGTTGATTTTTTGAATTTTCCAAATACAAATGAATTTTTTTGGATTTTCGAAAATTCCGTTTTGGAAAAATCTTTGATCCATATTTGCGAATATTTTCGGTCGATTACCCGCAAATTTCTTGAGTGTAATGTGAACTCGTATCCAAAAATCGTAAATTTTAATCTATACAAAAAAAAAAAAAAATTGAAAAGTTAGAAAAATTCTAAAAAAAAAAAAAAACAAACTGTACGTATTCAGAAGAAGTAACGGATGAATTTCTCCGAAAAAAAAGGTGGGTTATCGAATGATTCGTTGAACACTTTTTTTTTTTAATTAATTCGTTCGTAACTTTTTGGCATTATTATTAGGAAGTGTCTATTAGGACCACACCTGACAGTTTTCGAGATACATGATCGTGTCTTGCGCGAGCCCTCAATCAGATTCAGATCAGATCAGATATAGATAAGGCTATATCGTGAAAAAGAAATATTGTTCCATTTTCTAACACGCACCATTCGATCAGGTGTCTCAAAAACTATAAAAATGCATGCATAGAAAAAAAAATGCAAAACCGCAAGTATCAGCGATCGAGCAAACGAATACGACGAAGTATTACGAGAAGAGATAAGTATCACGTAGAGTCGCTGAGCTACGGGCGCCGCGCGAGGGGCCAATCGTCCAACCTGGCGGCTAGCTCTCGGTGGTTAGTTTCAGCCTCATAACCGTGCACGGTATCATGGTTTATGCTGAATTTCAAGTTGAACTTATGCCGTGCATGGTTTGCACATCGCATACGGTATCACGGTGCTCAACGATCGACTTGGTCGGTATTCGAAATTATGCCGTATAACAAATACGCAAACCGTGCACGGTATCACGGTTTACAATGGCGGATTCCGTACACAGTATTACGATATAATTTTACTGAAGAGTAATTATACCGTGATTCCGAATACGGTGCGAAAACCGTGCACGGTGTGGTCCCAATAGAAACTTCCTTATTATTATACAAAATTGATCTTCTTAGGATCGGCTGTACAGTTGATTTTTTTCAAATTCTTATTCCATTGAAAAATAATCGACATTCGCTCGGAATTTCACTTTTATCTGAAACTGTAGCGATGCAACCTCCTTGAATGTTGCACGGTTAGCAGGTGAAGAAAGATCGATCAGAATAAAAAATTGTAGAAGTTGCAATTCTTTAAATAAAAAATATTAAAAAACATTTAATAAAAATATTCACCTTGGCAGTAAGCTGTACTGCAATAATTGCAGCGGGCGCCGGTCCTGCGGCTGCATTCTCTACAATGATGCCACGGACAACTGAATTTGAAATCTTCCTCGTCAACCGTTACGCAAGTTCTATGATAATTTTTGGTGCACGTCCGTTGACCGCACTTCAAATAGTCGTCGGAATCCGCTAACGCCTTCCCGCAAGACCAGCAGCCGAACATTTTCTTGACACTTTAGAGTAATGCGAAAAGAAACTTGAGTACGAGATGTTTAATAAATCTTTTTCGGATCTTCCCACTACAGAAGCCCGTTAAATGGATAGAGGACTAAGTCTTTCAGAATCGTAAATACGATACGTTAACTATATTTCTGTATTTAAATCAGAAAATCATTAATTTTCTATCGTTCAATATTTGAATTTTTATACAGGGTTCTATCAATTCCATGCGCAAAATAAACATTTCAAAGATATTGATATTTTGCCAAAACCGTCGTATGAGTATTGGAAACGCTACTTACCGTCGTTGAACTTTTAATTTCTCAGTGTTCTCAGCTTTCTCAGCCTTCTCGGCTTTCTCAGCCTTCTCAGCCCTCTCAGCTTTCTCGGCCATTTCAATTTTCGTCTGTTGCACAGCGTTCAACTGTTGTTTCTGAACTTTCAGGCCAATGAAACCGCTGCAATTCGGTGCGCCGCATAGGCAGGGTTTCCGTGTCTCTCCGTCGCACGCTAAATTGTAGTTGAAAGTGAGTTCCTCGCCGATCTCTATTTCGCGCAGAGCGAATAGACCGATTCGCGTGTCACCGTTTACGGTCCATTTTTGAGTCTCGCAATTCGGTTGACACGAGTGATCTACAAATAATGATAAAGAAACATTATATCATTAAGAAATTCTCGTAAAAAAATGACTATCCATAAGTTTAAAGAAAAAAAAATCAGCAAACTTACTCATGAATCGACTGAGATTTCCTTTTGGTTCAGCATCAATCATTCGACAAGTGTCGATAGTGAGGAAATAAAAATTTTCATTCTTTAGTTCCTTTTTGTGATGCAATCGACGCTTGTACTCGGCTTCGTCGATAACTTCGCCCACGTATTCGATAACGAATTGTCCCTCGGCTATGGTTTCGAGAGTTCGAAGACCCCAACCGCGTCCATCCGTGTGAAATGGTTCCATAGACGGATATTGCCTACGTACGAAGGCTTGATTATTGCACTTCGGCCCGGCCGGACATATGCCGGGACTGCACTCAACCGAAAGAATACGATTGAGACAATCGGTGTCCGGTGAACAAGGATTGTCCCACTTTGCGTCACATTCGCAAGCGACGATGCTGTCAACTTCGGCGGGTTTCACGTTGCCCACGGGTTTGTTTACCTATTTATTAAAACAAAAAACGATTTATCGCATTTGTCCAGATACTATCGGCAAAAGATTCCGAAGCCTTTCGAAACTCACTTTCAATTTAACGTAAGGCGGTGGTTTTAAAGTCCGCGATTCCGAATCCTTAATCGCGACTCTTTCGATTTTGAGACGTTGATGAAGCTCGTTCGCCTCTTCCAATGCTTTCTTGTAAGCCTCATCGACGTTTTTCTTGCCGAGAGAAACTTTGGCGTTCGCATCACCATCCTGGTAAAGAAAAGCTCGACCTCTGTAGGCAAAAACAAACAGTTGGAGCAGTTGCGTCATTTTGATGAACATTGAAAATCGCTCGATTTTGTTGATTTTAACGATTTCTTACCTGTGAACCCAGTAATAATTATTCGTGCCGAGAAACATAACGCAGAATTCCCCCGGATGATGAGAAATAGCTTCAAGATTTCGAGGAACTTCGTATGGGAAACATATTCTCGAGGGCCACCACCGATAATTGCCAAGTTTGACCCACACAACTTCGCCGTAGAGCGGCATTCGACCGGTTTCGCAATCCTCGCAGATGAATGCACCGTCGGGCGCATCGATACCTGCAAGTCCCAGCGATATTAGCCTATCGCTGCGTCAAAACTCATTCGACTCGAGAAAAAACAAAAAGAACGTAGAACAAAAAAAAAAAAATGGTGAGAAAATTGTATGTAAAGACACGTTCAGTAGCTTTAGTTTTAGGATTACAATTTTAGTAATCCTAACAATTTAGAAGGACCGTAATGCATTTTGGAAACAGTTTGCATTTTTTAAACAAATTTCTAGACGAACCGTAACGCTTTTTGAGGACATTGGGCATTGTTTGCTCAATTTCCGAAAGTATCGTAAAACTTTTTGACAACAATTAGCATTTTTTTAACTCAATTTTCCGAAAGGCCCTAACGCTTTTTGACGATACTTTGAATTTGTTTACCGAATGTCCAGAAGGACTGTAACGCTTTCTGAAGAAAATTTGCATTTTTTTAACGCAATTTCTAGATAGCCGTAACACTTTGTAATTTTTTTTACTGAATTTCATGAAAGCATAACGCTTATTGGGGACACCTTCCACTCGGAAGTCTTGCTAAAAATGTTTTGCCATAAAAAAATATCGTTAATATTATTTCTTACCAAGGCACTCCGGATGAAAGGACGTGGGACAAGTATCGCAACAAATAAGACTTCCGCCGGTTGTGCAAAGAAAGCACCACGTCGCGTTTACCGGTGGACCGGGAGCTTTGTAATGTTTCGGGCAAATAACTTGACTGCCGGTGAGAATATCCGAACCGGCCGGCAGGCATGACGTCGAAGCGTGATAAGCGGACGGACATCTGACGCATCGAACCAATTTCTCGTTCGATGCTCGCAAATGAGCGTTTTGCGGATTGTCCGAGGTGCACGTGTGACAAACGTGATATGGACACGTTAGTCGACCACCTTGCCAGTGTGATTGAGGCCACGTTTTGAGACACAGAGGATGATAATGCTTTCCGCACGCTATTACGGAACATCGTACTCTGTCGTCCTCGCGTTCGTTGCAAATGAAACACGCCGGCGCTACTCCGGAGAGACAGTCTATACACTTGAATGTTTCGTCTTCCAGAATCTCGTCGTTTTTCTCTGAAATAATTCATTAGATTTATAGATTCCTTATCGTTGCATATTCATTTTCATTTTCGGAGTTTATTTTTTTATGTAAAATGCAAAGAAGTGCCTTCGGATAATCCGATAAATCCGGATAATTCGAATATTCGAATTTTTTTTTTATTTTTCCCCGACTGCGATAAAAAGACCATATTTCATGCCTGCAATGCGGGTTTAAAGTTAGCTATTCTTGACCGGCGGGATTAAAAGTAGCTGAGCGGGAGTAAAATTAAAAGTAGCCGTGAATAAAATAAAATAAATAGAAAATACGCATCAATCGACCGCTCCTGAGTCACGCCCCGGTTTCTGTTATCGCTAATTTGTGCCGCTAAGCCGTAGCAGGCATAAAAATATGGTCGATTTTTAGCACAGTCGGGAAAAAAGTATCGTATACCACACGTGAGGAGCGGATTTTTACCTTGTGTGAGTGCTGCCCTCGATGCGCTCGGGCCAGTAAACCACACACTCAGTGAAAATCACGCACTTTTCCTCCCTTGCAGCATAATGTACTATTTTCACAATATTAAAAAAAAAAAACACTATGCATGAAATTAAAAAAGAAAAATCATTAATCAGTGAAATTTCCATGGTCGCGGGAGAAATCGAACCTTAAAAGAGTTCTTTCGTTTAGTTGTTTTTAGTTGTTTCATTAGAAGATTTAGTTGTTTTATTAAAGTAACAATATAAAGAATTTTTTTTTTTTTTTTTATTAATTTTTTATGAAGATTTCAACTGTATTGAGTTCGTTTATTCAAAGTGCTTTTTATTTATTGTTGTTTTCATTGTGCTGGATTTCGGAATGATTGCTTTTTCTAAATTAATTTTTGACGAAGGTTTCTACGGTATTCCAAAAGAGTTCTTTACTTTTGGTGGTTTCTTTATCATTTTTAAAAATATTAATAATCCATCTTTAATGGGTATTGACGTCGGTTACCAAAAGAGTTCATTACTTTGGGTTCCCTTTTTTTTTTACACAATTTCGGAATGATTGCCATGGCTTCATTTTTCTAAGTAATATGTCGATAGACATATTACTTTCTCCGTGTTGTTTAAAATGATTCAGTAGAATACAAATCGATTCTCCCATTTATGGATTATCGGTTTGATGAACGTAACATTTTCAGCAGTGAATTCATTTGTTTGTTGCATTTTTATTTTTGACTCACCGTCGTCCTCGTTAACGATGCTTTCCCGAATTTCCTTCAAGTCCTGAAACAGAGAGTCATTCGTCGTATCTTCATCCATACTGCACTCGGAACTCGATTCTCCAGGCTTAACGCACGACAGATGAAAATACGAGTAACACGGTCCTTTGCATCTCGTCAAGTCGCCGGTCCTCTCGCAGATCTGGCAAACCCTCTCCTGTTTCGTACCGCGAAATAAATTATACGGACGAGTTTTCTTCGTAGCGTCGCTGACGCGCGATTCTGCTTTCTCGGCTTTGAGCTTTGATTTCGCGTTGTACTTCGAGTCGGAATCAACGGAGGATTCTTCCTCGTGGTCGGTGGAGCCTTCCTTTGATTGAATGCCGCTCGTCGGTTTAACTCTGGTACGATGTTTTCCAACTCGAGTCTCCTCCTTCTCGATTTTCTTCGATTTTGTCTTTTTGCTGTATTTCGAGTCCGAATCGACGGACGATTCTTCCTCGTGATCCGTCGATCCTTCCTTAATCGGCGCGTCGTTCGTCGTCATTATCCTCGAACGATATTTGCCGCGCAGCGTGAGAGTCATGTTTTCCCACGTTTTCTCGAGATATATTCTTATCTCCGCCTCCGTTGCGTCCGGCTGCGTGTCCTCTATCATGTCACGATTTCGTTCGTAGTACAACTCGAAATCGCCATCCAAATCTTTTTTACGCTTCTTTATCTTCGCCTTTTTTATGACCGACGACTCGTCGCTCGAATCTTTGTGACTCGACGGCGGCGTTGGCGGGGTTTCCGTGTTCAGACTAATACTCATTTTGTTATCCAATTCCGTCGTTGTTTTTTGAGATTTCTTCTTCTCCGGTTCGTCGCTCGTTTCTTCTCCATTTTCCTCGCGCTTCACGCGCTTCGGATTCGGCTCCGCAGTTTCACTCCAGCGTTCGCGTTTACCGCTCCGTTTTCCGTTCGTCGCCAATTCCAGTAACTTTTCGTATTCGCTTTTTTCCTCTCGGGGCTTAAAGTGTTCGGCTCTTTCGGCGTTCGTCATCGGCAACACTTCCGTCGCCTCGTCGACGGCGATTGTCCATTTTGCGTTTATGTGCGGCTTGACAAAGAAACCTGTGTTTTTGCCGCTTTTTTGCCGCTTCGGATCGGGACTCGAAGTCTTCGCGAGATTGTGAAAATCGGTGAGACCCGTAAACGGAATAATCGCGTTTTCGGACACCCAACCGTGACGACCTTTGTCACCGAAATATTGTACGTGAACGATCTGACCCATGGCTCTTCCGAATGCTGCAAAAAAATGTATTCATTATCATTTATTAATGAAATTCTCCTTTACATTGAATAACGTTACACGAACGAGTTTTCGATCTCTCGAAAACACGAACAAGGAGTATAAAAAAAATATATAAATGATCGCTAACATTTGAAAGAAACAATCAATGAGGATTGCCCCCTCAACGCACGTGCTAAATTTTGAGAATATTTTATTTGCGTAGAGTTATTTAACCCGATATAACCAGAAAATTGTGCACATTTTTCAATGATTTCAATGAACCGCATGAAATTTAAACGGCCCAAGCGATTTTCACCGAATCGAATACCGATCATTGATTAATAATAGTTTGTGTCTGTTATAATTTTCAACAGGCCAATTCGAAAATTGTAAGAATTATCATACCCATAGACCTTTTTGCTTGGAAAACAAATCGCTTCACAGTTTTTGCCAAAAATTGGAGAAATTGGATTGGGTTTGGATTGGAATTGGTTTTTGGAAAATTGGACAATGGACCCGCTTAATGTATTGTGTTCTCGGTTTGAGTGCTTGAAACGTTCTTAATATATTGAAATGTTGCATTTTCGAATCTGTAACACACACATTCCATCTTTTTTGCGGAATGCGTGTTTTCAATGTTTTCAGATATTATGAATGCGTTTTAGTTGAAATTTCGGTATCTTTATTTGCGTGAAAACATTTTTTTCCGCGAGGAAATATCAAATTTTCAAAAACAGTTTCTAGTCGTAACTATTCTGTTTGATTAATACATCAATTGCTGCCACATATACGTTGTTTGCTCACTTACCAATGGTAAATATCACCCATCATTGATTAATTAATCGATTGATATGTATTAACATCTTTCTCCTTTTATGCAACAATGAAAAACAGTATAATTCAGCTATTAAACATTTAGTATCTAATCGCATGTATTTTCTTTTTATAAATTATATTTATTTGTATATATATAAATTCATAAAATATATAAATCAATAATTTCCTATCAAAATTATAATCCATTATTTATTGTCAATCATATTGTAATCACTTTTTTATCCATCACTCGATAGAAAAAAAAATGTTTGTTTTAACTCATTGCTTTCATGTAAAATAAAAAAAGATAAAACATGAAAGCAATGGTGAACCAAATATTTTCTTTATATGGACGAATATTTGATGACAATATAATTGATAATAATTTTGTTAACTTATTAATTTATATATTTCATGAATTGATATAATTATAAAAAGTAAATACATGCGATTGGACACCAAATGTTAAATAGCCGATTGTTATATATTACTTTGTGAATTAAAAATAAAACCCAAGATATCACATCGCACCACAGATCACAGAGATTGTGTTTATTTTTCGAAATTTTATCGTTATAAACGTTGCTGTTTTCTTGTTATTTTGTTTGCTCATGAATGTTCTCACCTCTTTGTCTAGTGTGTATTTGCGCAACTGGATCCAACGTCACAACGCACGGCCAGTAGGGATAGTTACCGACGAGTGCCCAGGCAAGTTGTCCCACGGAGAATGGGCACTCGTGAGTCTCCTTATGCGTCGACGAAGCCTTATCCTCCGCTGGACTATCCGTAACACTTGTTTCTTTGGAATCGTCATCTTCGGATTTCTGTTTCTGTACAATACCATTGCTTCTCTCCGTCAACTGCGGCAATTGTCTAATCGACTTGCGATGCTTTGGCATTTTTACAGTCTGAAAAAAAAAAAAAAAAAAAAAAAAAATGAAAAATGAAAAATTTACCAAACCGGTTAAGAGAAAAAAAAAAAAAAATTATTGATGTACAGAAACAAATGGCTTTAACAACAAAAATGACGTAACCATCGAGCGATATAATGAGATACGATAAATAACGGTAATTGAAAAGATAGAGCAACGCTCGGAAAGTTTGTTTGGTGGTGAAAGAAAACGTTACACATTTTGTTATGGACGTTAAACTTGCCTTTGGAGAATCGCCCTCCAAGTTAGTGGGCGTTTTGGGCTTTATGGCTCTTCCGTAGCGACTCGTGGCTGGAGAACTGTCCGCGGAGCTCGCATAATCCTTGGAATTCGGTGACATGCCATTGACTGTTTCCTTCTTCCCGTCGTCTTTGATTCCGGAGTGTCTTCCTCGGGGGGTATCATTGCTTTTGACGGTAGAACGGCTCATAGCTCGAACTTTTAGACACTCATAGCTGACTCGGTTGGAAAACGTCGAGCGTAAAATCGTTGCGATTTTTGTGCTTTTTTTTGTACACGAATTTTACGAAGATTTTCAATCGCGATGTTTTTGGGCTTCTTGATGTAGACGAACGAAAATTTGTTGCTACGAATAAACTAATTTTTTCACCGCTCACTTGCGAAACAATCCCGATTTTTCCTTACTTCAAAGGGTTAGCTCTGCCAATTTGGAGTTTCACGTCCGATTCAATCTTCGCATCGAGCAAACGGATTGGACAGTTTATAAAAAATAATATACCGAAAAAACTATTACCACTCGCGGATAAATCGTGAGACGAAGGAATATTAAAAAAATAATATTAATTGATTGTTAATTTTGTAATGCATCACAGAGCCGACTGCTCCGACACCTCCAGAGGAACGCGTTTCCCGCGAATTCGAAGCGAATCGTCCATAACCACAAAGATATTTCATCTTTCGAGACTTTCCTCACGCGCGCGCGACATCGCGTTGTGATTTACAAAAATTCGCGCAGCGACACGAAGCGCCACCTATAATGCTTCGCGCATGGAGGTTAATTAACTTGCACCCCACGGGCAGTATATCAGATGGACACGAAAAATGGTCGACACAAAGGCAACTCGACACGAAAAGTGTACACCGTGAAAATAGGCACAGAACATCTCGCCACCAATAGGCTGTACACCAAGTCAACTGTACACTCGCGCGGTGTACAGTTGACTTGGTGTACAGCTTATTGGTGGCGAGATATTAATGTGCATTTTTCGTGCTCATCTGATATACTGCCCACCCCGCGTACATGGGTGACCATATGGTGACCGAAAGGCGAATCCCTGCGATGCTCCTTGGGTCGACTTGAAATCGTACGTTGAAAATGTCACTCAAATGACTATATATTAGGCTAAAGGGTTAGCGCGCGAAGAGAAGGTTTCGCCAAAAAAGAGAATCTATAAGAGTGCGACAACGAACGATTACGTGATGAAGCCGTTCCCGCATGTCTATACACACGTCCCTTGTTCCTATTTTTCAAATGCGGTGGTTTTGAATCATTATTGAGCGGAAAGCAAAAAACCCTACATAGTAGTTACTCTTATTGGACGCCATTCACGAAGTTTCTTGTACAGCGGTAAGCCAGAAGCTTGGGAGATAAATTACCCACAGTCGAAGTAAGTGACTGTCGATAGGGTAACTTTCTATTTAATTAATGGTACAAATCATTGCCGGACAGTGTCGCTGAAGGTCTATACTTATGGGAACGGCTTTACCGTCGCCGCATCTCCATTAAAGACTCGCAACTTCCGTCGCTCGGATACGTTGACTGCATCGGCGAATCAGAAGACTCGACGTTTCATCGCTACGGGAAGGATCATGCTATTGATGAGATCAATCATCGATAGTTATTAGTTGTACACGAGACTCGGCGGCGATAAGACTTATTGCACGAGCTCTTTTTACAAGCTCTCAACAACGCTACGCCATTGTACAGAAATAATAAAGATATTAATTATTACTTTGTTAATTCTCTCGTGTACCGTCTCAATTTCCATTCAAATAATTAATACAACAGCAACGCTCCGAAAGTGAGAGCGCATACCCCACATACTCTCGACCACGGTCGTATACACAGGTCTAGGCACTCCGGGCTATTGGCATACACATTCGCGTGCCGCAAGTGAGACCGATAAGTCCGTGGTTTGTCCGCAAATGGCCATGGCGCGAGTATCGGAAAGGCCGGTGTGCGATAGAGAAAGATATAGAGCTGCGATCTCTCTCTCTCTAACCCGTGCATGCGCAATGGCATAATAGACTTCGATTAATTGTAAATAATAGTTAACAATAACAAAAAAAAAAACGCGGCATAAATAACAATTCGCGAAAAGAGATTAACAACGCGGCAAAAATATCTTAGCTGAATACATTTATGCATGTGTAGCGAAAAGGCCTGTGTCACGTCCGCGGGTTTGCTGCGCACCCGACGCCGTGTTTCATGCCACGGAACACCGTGATAATACGCGGTAGATAAAGCAGATCCCATATAACTGGACAAATAACGACCGCGCGAATGAACGAGCCACTAAACACCTTCTTCCCCACGAATAAATGACTAATAATGTAGACGTCAATAAATATTGTAGTTGTTTAGGAATACACACGCAATTACTTTTAAACTGTACCTCGGCTTCTCGCTCTTCGCTTCGAGCACAATAAAACAATCTCGAAACTCCCTCGCTCACTCTTGAATCTTGAAGAGAATTCACAGGATGCTAAGCCCTCAGCAAAAAGGAAATAGTATCGAACACGGCTGGTAAGCCACATGTATCTTCTTTGTCCTGAAATTTCAATAGAGAAAGCTTGTTCACTCTCAAACATTTTTATAAAGGAACGTGACTTTACTTCAAGTTTTCGGATTATAGCAATAAAAACTGAAGAAAACTAATCTCAAGTACCGGTTACCCTCAATACCGTTGTCAGCAGCGAGCGAGACCGACGGGCGAAGCTCATATTACGCCCGCCAGGCGCCGGGCGAGCAATATCTGGAAAACCTAATATACAAAAGAAGGTCCTCGGGGATCAAAAACAGAGACGCGAGGCAAAGAATGAGAAGACCGAGATAGGGATAGTGCCGTAAGAAAAAGACGACAGAACTGTCAGACACAGACGTACGGCAAGTTCCCAGAGTGGGGAGGTTTGTTTGTGACTTCGAAGCCTCCCTCAAAAAGGTAGAAGGGTATGTAGAAGTCTTGGAGGAAACACGAATGAGTGTAGTCGCAAATTATACAAGTGTCTTACGCGTCTCTCGTCTTGTACAATATAAGACTTTGAATATTTTCTATCATCGTATCTTATCTTATCTTGTGCCACTAGTATTGTGTTTCACCATTCAATACGTCGTGTTCCAATATCAATATATTGTGACGCCGTTTTTCGTCACGAGCGTCACACGCGCGCCGCGCGGCCAGGTTAGTGACGAGACGAGGCAAATTATAGGCGAGATAAAGGGAAAACGCAACAAAATCCGCGTTGAGCGATGATGAGTCGAGGAACTTGTTCCCGAAAAATAACTGATCCTGAATGCATCAATAAAATTTATAAAATAACAAAATACATTTTTGGCACATAAAATAACTGATACCGTATGAGTATGTCGCGTAGTGGAAAGGCCGTTTATGAAGTCTGTGAGAATGTAGTGAGATTGACTGAGTCTATGATTTGAGTGTTGGAGTTTGTGTTTTGAGTTGATTTTGAGTTGAGTTTGAGTTGAGTGTGTATTTCGAGTATGAGTGCGAGTTGTATGAGTGGAGTTTTGAGTGTACGTGAGAGTATGACTGGGACTACGATGAGAAAATATTCGTTAGTTGGAGGAGGAGGGGTGAAAGGGTGGCGTGGAAAGGAGCCGACAATTCGTGCTACCCACCACCCGATCACCCCAATCCTATGAGACTTCCTGCGGATTATCGAGTCCGGCTGAAAAACCCGCGCACAAGTGATAGAGGGGCGAGGTCGGCGTTTTTGAGTTTTGCAGATGTCGCGTTTGGAAGGCCTTGTCGGGGGGGATTGGACCACCCCGTCAGCAAGGTTTGCCAGGTCCATTTAGGGTAGGGGTCCCGAGCACGCCTCTGTGTGTGTGACCGCGGGGATATCCCTCCCAACCTCGTAGAACGAGAGGACGGTGGGCGGGAAATATCGGGCCTAACACCAGCCCGATGCGTAACCCGGTGAGTGGGGATTGAAGTGATGAATGTGTGTGTGTGTGTGAGGTTTTGCACACGGCTCTCTCTACGCGAATTTCGGAAATTCGATTGGCGTGAGCTTTTGAGATTTCTTGAGTTTACGAGTCTTCTGGTACGAGCCGTCGTCGAGAGAGGATCTCCGAGGGAGTCTCCGGTAGGCTTTACCGTGAGTGCCTCGTGGAGATGCACCTCCGACGCGTTAAGTAAGTGAGCAAGTAAGCGATGCATTATTTTCTTTGGATTATTTTGCCGCTTTATTCCGATCCCGTTCGATAAAAATCTTGAATTCTCGTTCCTTCGATCGAGTTCGATTTTTCATCGTATTTATCTCCGTTGGCAAAATGAGCGCGTTGAGTTTCCTCGTCACGAGACGAAACTCCGCGAGAATTGCGAGATACCGAAAAATAAAAGTTTCGAGCTCCAGTCGAACCCCTCACTACGTGACGTATATTGTGACGTGACATTCTTCTGGCCACCAGTACGGAGGAGGCATTGGGCAGTGGATCAGCTTTACGACCCATAGGACGTCTCCCATCGAGTCGTGCGTCCAGAACTCAACCTCCGTATTTATAATGTTTGCTTAAAGATTCATTTATTTGTTACTTATCATTTAATTAGCTACCTAATAGTACTACCTACGCCATCTGTTATCTATCTCGCAAAAGTATCATTCGTGTCGTGCGAATTTTATTTTCGTCGAAATTTCGTATATTATTTTCTTTTACGCCTTCAGCGAATTCTTGGAAACTCGAAGGAATATTCACCATTGTTCTCATGCCGAAAGTTCTCGAGGGATCGTCCGTTACAAAATTATTATCGCAAGGGTTCGATGCCGTAAATCGACGCGTTTAGCGCGAGTACAGTTCCCGTTAATTCATGTGAATTCGAAAAGATGTTTCAAAGATTATTGCAAGCGAATAACGAACATCAGTATTCGCGGAAATGGATGCCGGAGTGCTTATGGTACATTGACCAAAATACTGAGTCGCCGATTTACTCTCGACTTATCAGCCTCGCGCTGAACCATCCCTAAAAGAATTTCGAGTCTCGCGGTCCGTGTTGGCGTATTGGCAAGACGGACGGCGTCTTGCTTAATAGGGCTCGAGTGGGAAGGATGCAGCGGGGTGCAGTTAATTATCATATCGTGTGGACCCACCGCGAGGACGAGGGACGCTTCGTCCTCGCGAGGGAGGTTTCCCCCCGTTGTAATCAACCATTGTCGGGTCCTTCGAGAAAGATTCTCGAAATTTATTTAAAATATTTCGTTGTATTTGGAGCTCCGACTGTAGTACGCGCGCGAATACGTGTTCGGACGGTATCGATACCCTAATATTGTTTTTCTGTATTGCTTTCCCATGTACCTTTGTCTACGCGCGTAAGACCGAAAACAAGCGATATAGTACCTGACGGTACGTTAGACGACTCGTGCGTCATCACCAAATTCTTCGAATCCCTTTGCACACGGTTCGCAAAGGTATCGCGTGAGAATTGGGGGAATGAGCGCCCCTGGTGAAAAGGTCCGATAGGATCTCGTACGAACCAATAAAGAATCAATCTGCCGTATCTGCACGGCAAAATTTGCCGATAGGATACCAACGGGGATTCATGAGTCCCTATGAGCACAACTTTGCTATTAATATGCAACGCGATAGCATGCGTAAACGCATATATCAAACGTGTGCGATCTATAGTTTTCTATAGTATTTTCCTAAAACTTGAAATATACTCGTAAGTACTTGTATGAAATATATCAGAATCCACGAGGATTGCACACGTTGACCCATAAGTATGCGCATTTATCAGCATTTGCACATGATAATTCAAATATTTTTTACCAGTATTTGCGGTGCGTTGTATCCTGCATGTTTCAACTAGTTTTGCCCGATTGAAATATTAATATGAATCAATCAGACAAATCCATCATTAATATTTATTGGAATGTATAAGAAAAATCCCAACTCGAACTCATATATTTATACGATGCTATTAGCATATGCAATTAACCGAATCCCTTTAATTTCGTAGATTGAAGTTGCAAATGCAGGGACAAAAACGCATACGTTTCCGATAAGGGTTTCTCACAAGTATAAGATTTAATCAGCATTACCAAATAGAATACTGTGTAAGAAACAACTAGCCCATGCTGATATAGATTTAGTATGCAATTACAAAGATATGAATATCAGTTTTTATCTTTTTATATAGGTAATTTCGAATTATTAAACACTTCGAGATGCATTTGTGTTTATCGGAATGTATCAGCACTTGCAAAATTTAAACGATGAGTCGATACTAGAATTTACCAGTATTTTTTCATAAAGTGCAGCCGGAGCGAGTCGCCCATCTATCAGCAAATAAGTGTTACTCTTGTATCGGTTTCAATCCGGTTTTTCACCACGACCAAATCTCGGTCGTGATATCTTCTATACGTAAATATCCGTAGACGCTGACTTGCGCCCGCATTGTGTTGTATGAGAATCTATCAGCACTTGCAAAATATAAACGATGGGTCGATATTAGATCTTATCGGTATTTTTTTATAAAGTACAGTCGGAGCGAGTGGCCTATTTATCAGCAAATAAGAGTTAACAATTCAGTAATGTAAAAATAAATAATAAATAAAAATAAAGTTTTTTCTTTTATTTGTCAATAATAGGGAGTTAAGAGAGTTAGAGGGAGGGAGTTATAAAGAAGGAGTTTACAAAGATCATGGAAATCGATATTATTTTTTCACGATACATTTCACGATGACAAGCAGAAGGCTGTATATTCATGGCATTAACACTTTAAACAATAACACATATGTCTTTCTTCTTTTCATCCACAGATCTGTACACGACTTTTAGTGTAAGGTCGTAATCGACTAATTCGGAGGTTTAGTGTAATCGACTAATTTTTTTATCACGATTTCGACTTGGGGCCGGAATTATGTAATAAAAGAGACAGTGAAAAGTTAATTCGAAGGTCAGTTTTCGTGAAACCTCGAGCTGAATTCTCATTTCTTGCATATTGGCGTAGTCTAAGAAGCGGCAGCGACGCGGCCCGCCTCGCACAAACGGTTTTTTAACTCCCGACTGCCCGCCGGGCAAAAGATGGGAGTTATGCGTTTCGCCGTGAGATCTGACTTTTCGCATTTTCTTGGTATCCAATGTTTTCCGAAATGACAAAAAATGTCTTAACAAAATTTGGCACACCTTTTCTTGGTACCACGGACTGTGTCTTTTTCAGGTTTCATTATCATCAAGTGCGATTCGGTAGAGATCAAGCCGTTACAAGATAATGCGCTCGAATATATCGAAATTTCGTCGATATTCGCCGCTATTATTGTGCTTTCTCGCGCCGAATTCCTTGTAAATGTATGAATGACAAATACGCACTACGACGAAATACGAGTCACGAATAGACTGTGAAATTTGCTATCATTCGTTTACGTATGGATCAATGCATTTTGTTAATGCATTACTTAGTAAAAAAACTCAAAACTTTTTTTTTTATTATGTCAATGATTTTTGTTGCAATTGTTCGGACCTCACCTGTCTTTTCTTTCGAAATTATTATATTTTTTTCGATATTATTCACAGGCGAATTTCAAGTTTATTTATTTGACGGTGCGTCATTTTTTGTTTAACTTGATTTGTTTCATTTTATTAAAATGTGATCCGGTCAATGTTTCAGTGGTTAACACAGCGACTGCATCGCTATGAATTGAACATAGCGACTTTTATGTGACTTTTAGATGACTTTTATTTCGACATTTAGATGAAATAAAAATAATTTTATAAAAATTTAAAAAACTCCCGACTGAAAAAAGACTGAAATAACAAATAATTATTCACATATTATAGTCGGAAGATTTATTCGTTGTTTAGTGTAGGAATCTTCCGAATATAATATGTGAATAATTATTTGTTATTTCACGCTTTTTTCAGTCGGGAGTTTTTTTAATTTTAATAAGATTATTTTTTATAATTGGTGTTGGAACAAAGGAAAGAAAAAAAATAATCGCGGTTTTTCCAGACTTCTCGTGTTTATGTCCGTCGCTACATTATCTGTATCATTCGAAAAATCCGTTCGTTCGATGTGTACATGCACCGGCAATGAAAGTTCCTAAGAGTGGACGTAGTGCGGTGAGATGCGAAGGGCGAGTGGGAGGGGCGTACTCGCCTATCCCGTTCCGTTTGCTCGACGGAGAACGCACTACGCTGCGAGCGAAATAGCGATAAGCCAACAAGAGCATTTCTTTTGCACCACACAAGTGTGAGAAAGTTAACGATTGGGATCGAGGCAGCGGGCCCGCGCGCTTGGTAGGGAAACTATCTATCTCGATCGAACTTGTTTATCTCACGACAACGCCGTTGAGCGAAAATGTATTGAGATGTATGAAAATGAGCGAGATGTATTTTATTCAACGCATTTCGAAACGTTCGTTAGAGATAGAACAAGCGCCTCAGCGCCCTGCGGGCGCAGAGGCCCTTGTTGGTGGGCTCCGCCCCCCAAACCCCCCGAAAAGTGTCCCGAGGGGACATTTTTTAAGGCACTCACGGGGGTGCACGTCGCGCTACGCGCTCCGTACCAAGTGTGATTACACTTCGCGTTATGCGCTACGTATCGAATATGTTTATACGTCGCGCTGCGCGTTTCACCTGAACCTCCTGTGTGTTTTAAGATAGAAATATTGAAACAATTGAAAAGAAAGTAGAAGGGTGGTTGGAAAAATTCGAGATAAAATTTGAATTTTTTTTTTGTTTCGAAAAAATTTTAAAGAGATTTGAAAAAATTAAATTGCAGTTTCCCAATATTTAAAGTAATTTACATTAAAAATGAAAAAAAAGCTGAGATTTTTTTTTTTTCATTTCAAATCATCCCGCCACAGAATATCAACGTCGCGGCGTGTGCGAACTTGTTACGTCCGGCGGCTTCTGTTGTTCAGCTTGTCGCTGATTGGTGGACGAGAAGTCCGCGATGTCGTCGGTGATTCGCGCTGTAAAATAACTATGAAAATAGTTCGATGGAGCCGGGAACTTTGAAATAAAGGTACACGATAGGATTCACTGTTCACTATGGATTTAATAAAGAATTTTAAAACGTTGGTCGAACAACGTAAAGACACAATACAAACACAAAAATAAGAACAAAATAAAAATTAAACTTTCGCGACTTGGTCTCTCAATGAACGGGAACGCGAACCGCACTGCGTGAGAGCCAAAATTATTCTGTTTTTTCGTTTCATCCCCTGAGCCGACGCAAGGGTCAAGGAATGGGGGAATGAGTTGCCTTTGGTTTGTTTTAACCAATCGACGACTGGGATGCGTTTGAATGCACGCCCCATACGTCTCTCTCTCTCGCTCTGAAATATTCCTGATTTTTCCAAACACTATCCTGGTTTGAACAGTTAACTTTCTTCTCCGAACGTTAAGTCTACCCTCTAATAAAAAAAAACCCTTAAGTCGATGACGGTTTAGGGTTCGGAGACACAAGGTATGTGCGGGCCATCTGGCTTTTGTCTTTGCGCGAACATCAACTATTCGACTTCGACACTCGAGAGGACTCGGTTTTTTCTGCTCTATTGTTACTGCACGTGTGTTTTTTTTTGAGAATGCGTGGACAGCTAGATTTTATAGCTTCTCGGAATTTGGAAAAGAAAGAATGTTCGAACCCTGAAAGTTTACAATTTCCTGTTCTTTGATAAATACTTGAGCGAGAGAGCCCTTAAGAGGATTAGCATCTTGAATATCTTTTCGTCGTTTGGAAGACAACTCATTTTTCTCTATTTTAATAATATTGCTTAGAGGTACTGTTCATAATAATATTTCCGGGCAGAAGCGCAATCAAGGTGCGATTTAAATTCGCGCCGCGTAATTTCATCCATTTTATCCGTTTAATTCGTTCCCTATGTTATCGACGAATTGCGAGGACGCAGTTCGTCACAAACTTTATCACGTCTGCTATGGAATTGTCATCGGCTTCCAAAGTTTGACAGATAGAATGAACGGAAAAAAAATAAATAGTCGCGATTGTTTTCAATTTTATTTGGCAAATTGCAATAATTTTGGATATTCGATGATTCTTCTTTGTGAAATTATAACCAAGTTTTTCAGTGCACCCGTGAAATTTATGATTTTTATTACGAATGTGAATGATGTATTGTAAAATATTGTGAATGGTTTCGTTCAAAATATATTATTTTCGAAATAAAAAGGGCTAATATTTGTAAATCAATGTGTGATATTTCGGGTTTTATTTTTCGCAACCAAATTTTCTTTTCTGACATGATGAAAAATTGTTTTTTGGAAAATTAAAGTAACATAACCTTTAAAATAATTCCTTACTAGAAATAATTGTAGAATAAAAATATTAAGAAATGTTATAATGTCTTCAAATTTGCTGTGCATAGTGTTTTCGATGCAATGAAATATTGCTGAAAATTAGAAAAAAATTCGTTCGTAGGTTTCAAAATTGCAGCGCCGTACGGACCTTTGACAGGAGAAAATGGATTTTTAAATGGAAAATGCCTGGAAAAAATGTTCAGAGACGTCGGAATGTCTTCAAATTTGCTGTGCATAGTGCTTTCGATAAAATAAAATAATGCTGCGAAAAAGAAAAAATTTGGTTCGTAGACTTCATAATTGGAGCACCGTACGGACATTTAGCGGAACAAAATCGAATTTTTATTTTGGAACAACTCATTAAAGGCTTCGCAGTAGTTTCAAAATGTTTGTGCACAATAGTCATGATGTGATAAAACACTCCTGCGAAGGAGAACAAAATTGGTTCGCACCATCCAAAGTTACACTGTGATACGGACGTCCGAGAAGATAAATTCAGTGAAAAAGCTATTTGTATTCAACCGCAGGCTAAAAAAAATATTTCCAGTTATCGGAGTCACTTCAAATTAACTGCGCATGAAGTTGGAGGTACACCGAAGTAAATTCTGGAAAACTAATTTTTTTGGAGCATACGCTGTGGGGAATCCCCATCGAAAGCTGTGTGAAGAAGCCTCGATGGTCATTTTAATAGGCACTCTTTGCCTATTGTTATAGTGAGTGCCTAAAAATGAGAATCGATAATTGGCACCGGACTCAGATTCGGCATCTTCGGTCAACGGCGTTCTCGCGTGGTGTACAAGTTCGATCGAGATACAGTGGAGTCCCTCTTGTCTTAACTTCACTTGAATCAACTGCTCGCTTGCCTTAACCCGTTACCATGGCAACGATTTCAGTTGCCTGTATTTCCCCTGAGTCCGCTCGCCCCACTACGACCGCTGCGCGGGCCACTCGTATACCCGGCGTATATCCCTCGTTACCCCTACCGGCAGCAATTGACCGGGAGTGGGGACTGCAGGGGAAATACAGAGTAGTGAAGCTCTCCGGTCCCGTCGAGTTAAGACAAGAGGCGCTGTGCTGTAGATAGTTCCCCTACCAAGCGCGCGGGCCCGCTACCTCGATCCCTATCCTTACCTCGCTCACACTCGTGCGGTGCGAAAGAGATGCTGTGGTTGGCTTATCGCTATTTCGCTCGCAGTGTAGTGCGTTCTCCGTCGAGCAAACGGAACGGGATAGGCGAGTAACCCTCACCCACCGGTTCGATCACGCAATGTCAACAGCGTCACCGCGAAATGTATCCACTCAAACGTGTCTTATTTTTCATGTTGCATTTATCAAATTGTTCTATATCCCTGCGAATCGTTCAGTTCCATTAGGACTCCGTACAACTAAAAAATTTGGTGACATTTCATCTATTTCGCAAAATTAAAAATTGATATGAATTCGAGAAAATCAGCATGTTCGGCGTGTGCAGAAAAGAAAATGTATCTGGTTAGTCCTTGAGGAATAAGCAGGCAAACCAGGAATGACCAGAGATTTTTTTACGAATTTATACTCACTTTATATTTTTAAATTCACTTTGAATTTTTTTTATATAGAAAAAACGTGTGGAAAGTCAAAAAATCAAAAGTAAATTTAAAAATCTTAAAAAATGCATACGTATTGAGAATAATGAACGAATCATTTTTATTAAAAAAAAAGTTCGACTGCCGGGTAATTTGTTGCTAAATTTTTTATTTCAGCAATTTGTTAATAACGTTTCAGATTTATTATTATGCAAAATCAATCTTTTCAATACCTTCAATATGCTTGATCTTTTCAGACTTTCATAACATCGAGAAATATTTGAAATTCCCCTCTCATTTTTCTGAAACTTATGTGAAGTGAAGACTATACGCAAGGACTATCTTAATCTGTAAGAGAAAAAATATGATGTGAGATGATTTGACTAGTTTACCTTCTCATGCCAATTCTTTACGTTTTACTACAATTTTTGGCTTTTCAAATCTGATCGTTTTTCCTGTCGTAAATGTCAAAGACTTTGTGTGCTGTAATTTATATTAATTTTCAAGACTTATCAATTGAAAAATTAAATTTCAAAATATGGAATAGCGTCTCTTGATGAAATCTGCAGTACTTCTTCGAGTTTACCATGAATTCCGATTTCGTTATTTAAATTAATTTATCAATATACACAAACGTTTTTGACTATTTACTGTTAAATTGACAGAATTATTAATGACAGTCGAATGCATTTTTTAGACGGCAATGGAGATTCGTTATTAGTATCGCTCAATATTTTTGTATCTGCATATACAGATATGTTCTCATAGGTTAGCAGGGGCTATCGCTGCTATAATATGGTGGGGGCATCGAAATTTCGCTGGTCCCCGCAAGACTGCCGGTCGCCGGGTTCGATTCAGTTGGTCCCAAATCGCAGTGGCAGATAGTCCGAAGCGTGTGTTGAGTGCCGATAATATTTAAATATAAAGTGTAGTGTCACATACGTTAGTGGATATTTGGAGGTAAGAAATATATTCTATATTTTGCATCGTTTCGTATTTTAGTAAAGAAATTGTTGCTTACGAAAAAAAAAAAAAATCCATGCAATGTTGCGCTCAATAGTTAAAAATCTCGTTTATCGAATTCTTTGTAACTGCATCAATTGTATTTTATCCGCATGAATCTGGAAGCATCTTTGTTCTTTTAGTTTGGTGAAAATTTGTCGACGCTTCCGTATCGGTATTTATCGGCATTAGCCACAATAGATAAAGAAAATTGTTTATAAAGAAATTATTCAACTGAGGCTCAATGTTGTCGAGACTATAAACGACCTGTTGTAATTGATGTATGTATGAAAGAAACATTAGTGGAATGAACAAATCTACCAAATGTTTTTCTGTGTTCCAGATCCTTTTTCGAAGTAACGTCGAAAACGAAGGACAAGAAGAACGCGATTGGTGAAGGTGAGTTTTTTTCTATTTAGTATTTTATTGGATTTTTCGTGCAGCAAGTAAAAGACGAAAAACTTTTTTTTTCGTTTTTTTTTAAGTTAAGGTAGCTACAGCGCGTAGTGTCCATTTCGCATAAGTTCGAGGAAATTGAGAGGAAATTGCAAACACTACTTGATAGTATAAAAATCTGAAAAAATGCATGCATACTACAGGTACTGAAAAGATTAGTTTGGCATAATAATAATTGCAAAATGTTATTAACAAATTGATGAAAAAAAAAAATTGTTTAACAAATATATGGTAACTCAACTTTTTTTTAATAAAAATGATTCGTTCTTGTGATGAAAAACGTTCATTCTTCTGTATACGTATGCATTTTTTCAAATTTTTAGCTTTGGTTTGAATTTTTTTTTATATGGAAAAAATGTGTAGAAAAAGAAAAAATTCAAACCAAAGATAAAAATCTGAACAAATGCATACGTATTCCGAAAAATGAGCGAACCATTTTCATAAAAAAAAGTCGAGTTACCGTAAATTTTTTGAACATTTTTTTTTTTCATCAATTTGTTAATACCATTTTGCAATTATTAGTATGCCAAACTAATCTTTTCAGTACCTGTAATATGCATGCATTTTTTCAGATTTTTATACAATCGAGAAGTGTTTGCAATTCCCTCTCAATTTCCTCAAATTTATGCGAAATGAACACCACGTGCTGTAGCTACCTTGAATAAATTCGAACTCGGCGACTATCTGTCGCACATACGAGGGAAGATCAGCGATATGAATTGCGTCTCAAAGTCGACGAAGGTTCAACGTAAGTAAATAAAATGTTTGGGAAATAAAACTTGATTGTATGGATATTAATAAGATATGCATATTCGATTTGCACATCGCTTCCTCATTTTGTTTTTAATGTCGTTTCAAAAGCGCTTCCCTACGAAAGTTACTTTCTCAAATCTGGCTTCTCGGAAACGATGTGCAGATCTAATTTGCATAATTTTTTAATAGCTCAATTTAAATCGAAATATAACTCAAAATAAATGCGGATGAACAAATTACAATATTTACAACGCAGGCATGTAAAAAAAATTTCGAAAACATTTTTTTTCACGAAAACAAAGCTTGCTCTATGAGATAATATGAACTCCAATTTGTAATTGCAGGACAGTCAAAGTCCCCATCAGGAAAAAATACATTGAACACGATTGACGATGCAACCGCGAAAAATAATATAACTGCTCTTCCACCAAGTGACAGTAAAGAGGAAGAGAGTAGTGAGACGAGAACAGTAGTGAGGAAGAGACAAGCGACGCAGATACCAGTGGTATTGAAGGTGTCAAATAAGATAAAAAAAATAAAATAAAAGATGGTGGCCAAAAATGAGGAATATCGAATTATTATACGACTGTATAATATCCGCTGATAAAATCCCATAGGCGATAAATATTGTTCGGAAAGTGGAATCAGTTGCAGATAATAATCTCACTCGTTTATTTGAGGCTGCAGATAGAAATCCGATTGATTCATATTGAAGTTTCAATTGTATTTCCATGTACAGCCAACTTTCCACGGAATCATTTGATTATTGAACTTCCAGATAAATGCCGGAGGAATATGCAGAAGGTCTCTTGCAAGTGCTGATAGAATCCCATAGGCGATAGCATATTGTTCGGAACGTGAAAACAGTTGCGGATAATATGCTCTTTCGTCTATTTGTAGCTGCAGATAGGAATCCGATTGAATCATATTGAAGTTTCAATTGTATTTCCATGCACAGCCAAATTTCCACGGAATCGTTTGATTATTGAACGTACCGATAAATTCCAGAGGAATACGTAGAGAGCCTTTTGCAAATGCCGATAGATTCCCGTGCGCGCGGTAGATATTATTCGGAAAGTGCAAACACAAGCAATAATAAACCCACGCGTTTATTGGTGGTTGCAGTTTAAAATTCTAGTGAATCATATAAAAGCGTTGCTTGTATTTCCATACAAACGCAGATCCTCATGGCGTCGCTCGATTATTGAAGATCCAGATAATTCCAACGCGAAATACATTTTAAAAGTGCTGATAAATTCTCGTAGGTGCTGTAACCTCTATTAGGAACTTTTGCACCTGAATATAGGTTCGAATTGAAGTTCGATTATTCGTAAAGTTTTTATGCAATTCCAAATATAAGCATGAATATTTCAAATTCATCTTTATCGGTCTTTATTCGATTGTGGTACATTCCGATAAAACCTGATAGACAGTGCACTTCCAAATATCTGCAGTCGATCGGAAGTTGTAAGCATTTGCAGGGACAAAAACCTATTGATTTCCGATTGAAATTTTTTTTAATCTGTATCTATCGGACATTTTCAACAGGGTGGACAACGGGTCGCGTCTATCACTAGAGCATTGCGAATAATCAGTTCTGGACGCACCGGCGATTGAGTAACACCTCTTCTCTTCGCGCTCTCGTAACGGGCGGGTCCGAGGCTCCGTTGTTCTTTGTGTGAGTCGGTCGGGGATCTCGTGTGTAATTCGTTATTTTCTATTAATAATAATAATTGACTCGGGTTAATTAACTTGGCGAATCGGTTCGCGTGTCTTATTAATTTTATAGTGATTTTCCGTGATTTTTGTGTTACACGCGAGTGATCCGATCGCTTGACTCTGGTCGAAAATTATCTACTTATCTTTTTGTGTTACCTCGTGCTATGACCTATTGGTGGTTCGAGATAATTTGGCCTAATTTATTTGGTGAATATTCCTGTGAGTACGTTCCGTATTTTTCGGTAATTTATTATTCTGGCAATCGCAACAGGTCTTGCGAATCATGATTCGCGTTATCATTTTTTTTTGTGTCATATTATTCGCTAATTTTATTTTGGTTCAGCCAATTATCTAGTGCGTACTTAGCAATCTGTTTCTCGATCCTTTCCGCTTTCGCGAGTTTCACCGAATTAATAATTTTGCGAGCATCTTATAATATATTAATTTTACTACCTACCGATTATCTACATTATCTTCAGTTATCTTCCGCGCTTACCTACCCGGTTTCGGGATCTCGTATTATATTTTTCACAAAATTATCTAGTTATCTTTATTTATCTTTCGCGCTTACCTACCCGGTTTTCGGGATTCACGATGTTACAGTACTGTCGAATATTATCTATCTGCTTTATTATAATAAACTACACAGTAAACTTAATTACGACGTTTCGTTACTCTCCCCGTCCACGCCCCTCTACTATTCTTCCAGGCGGGCTGAGCTAGCCGAATCTCAACTACCGTATGCCTTATCTCACCGTACGGGGCCCTCTTTCGCATCTCGGGGTCCAAACTAAAACCGATCGTTGATCGGCGGTACGTAGTACCTGGCGCCCGGGCACCCCGAGGTGCGAGATTGCTGTTATCTCGAAGTGGGTTCGAGTTTGAACCGCCCGGCGGTGAGGACAGGGTTATCGGGGCCATAGGGTGCTGGAGTCCGGAAAATCTCCTCACAATATATATAATTCATCCCATGACTCATGTTATTTTAAATCCTTCGACGAAACATCCAAAATAAATCCGTCCCGGCACTTCAGGAGCGAATTTCAATTCTCCACAGCAACAACGAATCCCATTCAGCAACAGTAGCTCACGGAGAGCCAATCAACGTTACTCTACAAAATTCACGGCATTGGGCCGTAACACCTGCCCCTCACTAGTGACCGTCTTGAGGGACATTAAATATTGCCTCTGGTACTTGGCCTAGCGGCAAAAAACCACAACGGAAGAAGAAGAAGAAGAAATATTGCCTCACTTACGGCACGGCCGCTACGAAGAAGTGCCCAGACCTGTTTATACGACCGTGCTCTCGACGATGGGACAACGACCCATTTCAGGGCCACTATTGCGAATTAACCGGTCGCGAACTTAACCACAAAAAACATCGAAGTATTCATTATCGCAATAGTTATGGCCCTGAAATGGGTTGTTGACCGTCCCATCGTCGAGAGTATTGACCTTCAGCGGCACCGTCCGGCAATTATTTGTAACGTTTAAGTAAAAAGAAAGTTACCCTATCGACAGTCACTTACTTCGACTGTGGATTGTCACGTTACGTAGGAAGGATGTTTAATTGATTATTCAATACAGGAGTATGATCATAATCTTTATTATTCTAAGACATGTGTGCGTCTCGGCAGTCGTGTCTACTCTGATGCTTAACGTTGTACCAATCATCTCTAGCGCTTAACGATATGTGTGGTGCCCTCACACAAGCACGAACAGTTCGCGACATGGATAATTTATCTCCCAAGCTCCGGGCTTAGCGCTGTGCAAGAAAGTTTGTGAATGGCGTCTAATGAGATTGGCTTTAACCGTGTAGCCAAAGTTTTTTTCTGCTTTCCGCTCAATAATCATTCAAATCCACCGTAATTGGAATTTTGGAACAAGGGATGTATGTGTAAGCATGGGGGAACGGCTTTATCACGTAATCGTTCGCTGTTGCACGCCTTATAGATGCTCTCTTCTGCACGGTTAACATTTTTCAAATATTATACTCTTAGCTACGTATGTTCACAGATCTCATAAAACTGTCATCGTCATTGATTCTCTTTTCCATACTTGAAGTTAACCTAAACTATTTGAAGTCAGACTAAACCTCTTATCTACACCTAAACATCCTGAACAAGCGAATTGCAATTCAACACTCTAAACAGAACAACACTCGCCTTCGCTCACTTCGCTCAAGTCACGTAGGCAAACTAGACAAGAAAACCCTTTATACCTATTTTCAGCCAATGAGCTTAAGCCTCCTGAATCCCACTCCGATAGATTTCATCCCTTTCCGTTCCACTGGACCACCCCTTCAAACTCGTCTTTGATTTAGTCTTTAGTCTTTACTGATATTTCCAATAGAACGGATCTCTTAAATCCGCGACCGAACTCTAACTATTTTCGAACAATAGTTTATCATCTGTGTTTAAAAACGAACTAAAACATCTAATCGGTGTTAATTGAATAAACCGGTTAACCTGTAAACACTGTCCTAAACTGTGAAATATATATAGATATTATTTGTTAATTAACCAAGTGACTAACGCTGATTATTAACTACGCATAGTAGTTGTTAGCCAACCCTTATATTTTATATATTCAGAGCTGCGAGCAGAAACCTTTTGTGGGATCCGTCGATCGGTAAACAGGAACACCGACTGAACCATCGACGTGTACGGACTTTCGAGAAACAAACTCACCAAATACAACCACAGAAAGGTAAAGTACCAAAGCCAATTACCAGGACGTAACAGCTCTTATATATTAAAATTGGTGGCAGCGGTGGGACAGCTAACAATATAGTCGGCGCGTGTTAACAAAACTCAAGTTTGGAAAAATAGTGAAATTTTTTTTTTTGCGTTGGAAATTCAGTGTTCGGTAAAAGAAAGTGAAAAAAACACTTTCGAAAACTCAGTTTGTGCAAAATTAAAAAAAAAATCGAGGCATATCACAGGCTGTAATAATTGTTCGACAAAATCCGAAATCAATAACAGAACCTCCTGTCGAACATTATCAGCTGATAAAAGTGTGCATTCAAAAAATAATAAAAAACACACAAACAAACAAAATCATTGACATCACCGGAGATTCAATTTCGAAGAAGGCTTTAGTTCGATTGGATGGAGCAACATCAATTATCACCGCCAACGGAGCCTAAGAATCAACATTATTATCGCCAACGGAGCCAAAGAATCTACATTATATATCATCGCCAACGGAGCCTGACTTCATCATCAAATCTACTATCCGCTCATCTCGTCATTCATCGCGAGTAAATCTTCACGTCGCATCAAGAAATTCATCATCTGTAAGTCGCTATTTATTATATTATAAGTTATAAAAAAATGACCAATCCAATGGACATAACGCAGCAACAGCAATAAGAATAACAATTAAATAACGACACTGCAAATGTAACGGTAAATGCAATTCCTACGCCTAGATTCGATTATAAGGATTTTTTTAAGACAATCCCTGACTTCGACGGCAAACCCGATGGTTTCCTATTCAAGCGTTCATTAAAGACTGCGAGGACGCACGAGAATTCGTTACTCGATGCGGTGAGAAACTCGTCGTTCGCCTGCTCTGCTCGAAATGTAAAGGCGAACCGCTGAAACGCGTCAGTGACGGAGCCTGTCAAACTATAGATGACCTTAAAAAGTTTCTGAATTGACATTTTCGTCCCTCAAAACAAATATCGGTTTGGCTGAGGGAATTTAATAACTTTGAACAGCGTCACGACGAACGTATCGTTGATTTTAATTATCGAGTAGGCAAACATCTCCAGCAAAAACTCGCGGAGATTACACTTGACGGTGGACCGAATCTCGAAGCTCGTAAAATCGCAGCTACTGAAACTGCGGTACAGGCATTCGTAGCAGGAGTTTTTCCAAGGTACGTACTGTTCCTCAAGCAGGCTCATTATAATGATTTGCACACGGTAGTTGAAGAAGCGATGAAAATCAAGAAACAATATCAACAGATGAGAAACGCTGAAAAAATGTTCGGGACACCTAAGAAAGATTGTCTCGTAATCGAACCAAAAAAGGAAGTGAAGAACGGAAATAAATGTTCAAGCGAAAAAAAAACAAAAATTTGCAATTATTGTAAAAAAACCGGGCACGTTTACGACGATTCTCGTGTTCGACAAAACAGCAACAAAGCTAACGCGAAAAGTAAAAAGGCTGCACAGCAGGGTAGCGCAAACGAGTCAAAGCTTTCGGAAAACGGCACAAGCCCTCCGCATGCCGGAGCAGCGACGGGCAAGAGTCACGCTTAACGCCGGAATTCCCTCTAAAAGAAAAAATTATTTTAACAGCCGAATGCAAACTCAGTGTCGTTGCTCGAAATCATAAACCACCATCAATAATTGTAGAATCCTCAGATCTCAAATTTGCAAAAACGACATTCCTCGCTGATTCCGGATCTCAATTAAATTTAAATAAAATCGAAGCTCTATCGAAACCACAACAAATTGACAAATCAATTCTTTACGAATTAAACGGAATCTCAGCGACAGATAAGCCACAAACATTAGGAAAAATCAATATTGCAATTAGAGATTTCATCGCAACATTTCACGTCGTTCAAAACAATTGTCCACTTAAATTCGATGGAATAATAGGCGCGGAATTGCTTCGCGAACAACAAGGCATGATCGATTTTAAATCGGAATCCGTTCTTCTGAACGAAATAAGATTCCCACTCACGGAAAAAGAGAGAGTTTTGCTCCCGGCCAGACAAAAGTCTCTTATGTTTATCCGCGTAGAGGATCCCCTGATTCAGGAAGGATACGTTCCCCGATTGAAATTGAGCGAAGGCATTTTCGTGGGCGAAGCAGTCGTAAAAAATAACTCTGGAATCGCACATTTATACGCCATAAAAACGCTCGATAAAGATGTGGGAGTGGACATTCCCGTAGTGCCTCTGTATCCCTTTGATACGAGTGTAGACGAGGATTCGACGAAAGAAGAGATTCTAGAATGTAAAAGAACTTCTCGGACGCGGGGAGATCGTATTAATGGAATTGTCGATATTTTGCGTCTAGACCATGTAAATTCGGAAGAGCGAGCAGCTGCGTTGGAACTTGTAACCAACTACGCCGATCTTTTTAACTTACCTGGAGCACTCTTACGAGCCACAGACGCACTAACGTACCGTATTAACACGACAGATGAAATCCCTTCGAATATCCCCTTCCCTCCCCTTCGACAATATCGTTACCCGCCTTGTCAAAAACAGGAAATCGAGAAACAAATGGGAGATCTTTTGAAAATGGACATCATCAAGCACTCGGACTCTCCGTACAATTCACCTTTGTGGATCGTTCCGAAAAAGGACGACCCAAGGGGAATAAACGGTGGCGTTTGGTTATCGATTATCGGAAGCTCAATGAAAAAACCGTAGCCGATGCGTATCCGTTACCACTTATTTCGGACATCCTCGATCAACTCGGCGGAGCAAAATATTTTACAGTATTGGATCTAGCCTCGGGATTTCACCAGATTAAAATGCACCCTAAAGACAGTCAGAAAACTGCGTTCACAACACCTCACGGGCATTATGAATTTAATAGAATGCCTTTTGGCTTAAAAAACGCCCCCGCGAATTTTCAACGGCTGATGGACTTGGTTTTGCTGGGACTACAAGGAAGCGATATTTTCGTTTACCTTGGCGACATCGTCATTTACGCTCGATCTCTCGAAGAGCATAAAATCAAATTCCACAAACTTGCTGAACGTTTGAGGAAAGCGAACCTCACGTTGCAGACAAATAAATGCAAAATTTTACGAACGGAGGTAAAATATCTCGGGCATATTATTTCGAAAAAGAAATGTTACCGACGATTTTCGCACTGAAAACTTTCAGACAGTATCTCTACGGTAGACAATTTATATTGTACACCGATCACAGACCGCTAGTCTGGGTAAATTCAATGAATGACCCGACGTCGCGTGTAATGAAATGGAGAGAACGACTGAAAGAATTCGATTTTACGGTTCTATACAAAGCGGGCAGATTAAACACGAATGCTGACGCATTATCGAGAAACCCTGTTGGTATCAGAACAGCAGAGGTACTCCCGATTAAAGTCAAGTGGAGAAATCGAGATGGCATCATCAAATATCCTGGCACCGCAACAACTTGGTCGTCATCGGGCTTTCCGCAAAATCAGGATGAAGAAATTGCGAAAAGACAAAAACTTCGCAACTCGAATTTAAGTCCGAACGACTCATTAGCACTGGAGCCAGATTTTCTCGGCTTTTCACGCGAAAATACGACACGCAACAAAAAGTCTCAAATCGACTCATTAGCGTTGGATTAGTAGTACAGTACAGTTGGATTAGTAGTAGTACAGTTCAGTTCAGACAGTTCAGAGGGTTATCCGATACTGTGCGGCTGCTTGTGACAAGTATACTATCAACGGGACTCGTGCAAAGGGTCAGCCTAAGTAGTATATCTTAGCTATAGTCGGACTATAGTCCGAGCTACGTTTACTGAACTCTGTAAGATTCAATAGTGCATCTTCGCACAATAAATAAAGGGACAATATTATTCGCTACATTTCTCGTGTGATTCCAACACTCGCTTGGGTTCCAACCCTTAACCGGTACTTCCTGAATAAATCAAGGGGTTCAATTCCTCGCGTCGGGGCTCGCCTTAGCTACCCGAGAATCGGCGGTATAACATTGGTGGCAGCGGTGGGATACTGGGAGTGAGTGGAAAGAACCAGAGTGTAGCAAGAGTGAATCACTAGCTGTACGCCAATACAGACGTGAGAACCGTCACCAGGGGATCTACGGGACAACCAGCCGCGAGGAGGAACTGCAGACCTCCTCAAGATCGTCACCTAGCAGAGGGACGTGGACCAGTAGCGAAGAGGGAGCCGAGAGGATTTTTCACAACACAAAGGCGACCTGTAGAATGGCGATAGGCACACTGTAAGTGCAAGTTCAGAATTTCGTAAACGAGACTAACACCTACGGGGGCAATATAAACCAGTAGGCGCGTTACTAACCCCGTGAGGGTGAAATAAGGGGGTAGAATTCGAAGTACAGTGGAGCCCCTCTTGTCTTAACTTCACTTGCCTTAACCCGTTACCATGACGTTTATGAAAAAGTGTACTTAAAGGCAAAAAGTATTCGAAATAAAAATAAAAAGGTGGGTAAAAAATCATTTAATAATAAAAAATCATATTAGGAACGACTTTATTTAATTAAACAAATTCGCACATTCTTCGCACAAATTCGCACTGCGTGCATTCGCAGTGAATGCACGCAGACTTTCCAGCATCTCCAGAGCTTCCGGCTTGCAGTCCCAGCGATTTTGATACCACTGCGTAAAGACCTCGACACTCTGGAGGGCATCTTTCGCTGTTGCCTCCAGAAGGACTTCGTTGTCGCTGTGAGAATCAGTATCTTCATCGGAGTGTGTATCGGAGTCTTCGTATTGCTCCAAATATCTCTCCGACAAAATTTCCTCATCGGTCATTATTCTCCATCCGCAGTCATTATCCATTTGCGGCCACTGATCGGTGTCCTGGATTGTTATTCCTTCGTGACCAGGAATTCGATATGCGAGGTGAAAAAATGTCTCCGGTTGAAGATCGTAGTCAATCAATTCAAAGCCGCAGCGAACTGGGAAAAGATTTCTCCATCCGTTCCTTACATTGATCGCTGTAACATCTTTTCATGCTGATGCAATAAAATTACAACATTGGAGCATATTGAGGGAACTGAAAAGCTTTTTCACACACTCGAAAGTGTCTTCGGTGAGTACCAGACGCAGTAAATTTTTTTTATAAACTTTTTTCAGTTTCTCAATTATTCCCTGATCCATCGGTTGTATCAACGCAGTTACATTTGGCGGCAGATACTTGATGATACACATTTCACTTAGTTCAGCAAACTGTTCGGCTGGTGGATGATTCGGTGCATTATCGAGAAGAAGAACACATTTAGCATTCGGACCATGGACTCGTTCAATTTCTGGGAGAAACACCTCGGTGTGCCACTGCACGGTGAGTTCACGATTCATCCAAGCACTTTTTTGTCCTTTATAATTTACCGGAAGCACTTTTACATTTTTAAAACATCTTGGCTTTTGCGACTTGCCAATTACCATGAGTGGCAGCTTATGTGTATCGCTAGCATTTGTGCAGACCATAACTGTCACACGGTCCTTCGCGAACTTGCGACCCGAAGCGTTTTTCTCTGCTGATGTTACTAACGTTTTGTTCGGTATCATTTTCCAATACAATACAATTTATCGCTAGCTTCTTTATCAGGTGACAGTTTCTCTCCTTGAATCGTCAAATTTCTTATTCCGTCACGTTTTTTAAATCGGTGCAGAAATTCGCCGCTCGTCTTGAAAGAAGGTGAGCCATTCAGTTGCTGGTTAAACTTTTTCTTGCAGCAAAGGTCCGCTGACTGGATCACCGATAGAACGTTTTTGAACGAACCACTGATAAAGGAACTTCTCTAATTGAGACTCTTCCACCCCCGAATATCGCCTTTGTTTGCTACTGTGTCCTCCAGCATCATCGATCGTACGTTTTTGGTGTAAAATATTTTCTTTGTTTTTTTTTTATCCACGTTACAGCCGATTTCATTATCCCGAAATTATCTGCGAGAGCGGTACAAGTTTCGCCAGCTTCCAGCCGATGTAGCAATGCAACACCTCATCTACCGTTAAGTGCTTTGTTTTTTTTTTTGACGTTCGTAGACATCTGTAACTTACAAAATTTAATTGCAATTTTTTATGATTCAGCAAATTTTAAGGTAATAAAATAAATGTACATTACATACCGTTCGTTTGCGACGTATTTATATGAATAACAAAGCAATTTCCACTCCCGTCTACTTTAATTTTTATCGATTCAATTTTAATTTGTATTCATACGATCAAGAATGATGTAGCGCAAATTTTTTCCGATTTTGAGGTTCTGTTGGTCACGGGCTACACAGTTTTGTACCTATCTCGAAAAATGTCAACTGCGCATGCGCAGACTCACGTCACGGCTTTGTATGTCGGACCGTATATCCCTCGTATACCCGGCGTATACCCCTCGTTACCCCTACCGGCAGCAATTGACTGGGAGTGGGGACTGCATGGGAAATACAGCGTAGTGAAGCTCTCCAGTCCCGTCGAGTTAAGACAAGAGGGGCTGTGCTGTAGAGGCGACATGAGTGACAGGGAAGTTCCAGAGGATCAGCCGGCGGGGCCATCTGGGCAGGTACCACCCCCGCCGGATCCTTCAGCTTCGACATAAGAGGATCAGCGAGTAGCAGAGGACCTCGGGGCCTCATTGCAAGAGATAACGACAGTCGCGAGAGGCAACTTGGCGGCACGAGGCACGGGGCACCAGCAGGATGCGGAATCCTCACCAAACCCTCTGTACGGAGTGAATTTACAGAGGGACGGCGTTTGACGATCTCAGGGACATCGACCATAGCATGTTCGAACCCAGGGGCACACCACCACCGGGGGCCGGTTTCACCTCGCGAGCTGTGGAAGCGGAGATCCAATGCCTGAGAATGCTATATTGTAACACGTTTGGCGAACGGCGTGGGGGATTTTTCGATTGGGACAGGGACCGGAACTGGACAACCACCTTCGGTGATGGCAGCAGGCTGTATCTCATGGGGGTGGAAATCCCAGGGGTGCGCTGAAACTTATTTGCTGACCTCCCTGCGGAAGGGGCCGACACCGCTGTAGCCGAGGTGCGCGTAGCGGAGCACCTTGAGAGGGGTTATTGGGAATTGGAGGCGATGCGAGCCGAATTGGCGGAATACGTGGCTGGCGAGGTCGAACAGAGGTTAGCGGAGCGTACCAGGCAACGGCGAACCGTTGCACCGGAGGACGACGACGATTCCCCGTATATTAGCTTGGGATTAGCTCTGAAAAATATCAAAACGTTCGACGGCAATAATCCCAGCAGATTAGAGGAGTTCCTATCGTCTTGCGAGGCGGTATGGGAGAGGGTGAAACCCCAGCAGAGGAGGACGCTCTTGGCTCTCGTGCGAAGCGGAAAGTTGGAAGATCGTGCGACGAGGGAACTTCGGCACAAAGTAATACGGAATATTTCGGAGCTTCGAAGCGAGCTCGAGGCATTGTACGGGAAGCGAAAGTCTCTCGCTGCTTTTCAGTGCGAGTTTTGCCTGTTAAAACAAGGTGCGAAGGAATCAGTGGCGGCGTATGCCGCACGTGTCGAGAAGCTCACGGGGGAGGTGTCGGAAAAACTGTGTGAGGACACAGCACCCCACGGGGCAAGATATGTCGAAGCCGCTGTGCAACGGAGTGCACAGCTGAACTTCGAGAATGGCCTAAATCCCGAAATTCGGATGATTCTGCGCTCGCGTAATTACGGGAGTTGCGAGACTCTGTAGTGGGCGCTGCAGAGGTAGAAAAAAATGCTCGGAACTGGGAGCAGCAAGGGAAACGATGGGGTGAGTCAACCCCGCAATAGTATGAGAGGAGGTGGTGCAACACCCCGGAAGTGTTATAATTGTGGAATAACGGGGCACGTCCCTCGTGATTGCACGAGAAAATCGGGACGTCACAGTCTCCCCGCATCAGGGCCGGGGCGGGAAGTGAATCAAGTGAAAGTGCTGTGCAACTTCTGTGGCAAAGTCGGGCATCTCTGGAGAGAATGCCGAAAGCGTATGCAGCAGGAGGGACAAAAGGCGCAACAGACGGGCTAGGGGAACGGTAATAATTCCCCTCCGATGGCTCAAGGGGGCCAAAAAACTTTGAAGGATTTTCTGGGTAATGAACAACAGCAATCCGAGGGAAAGGGACAACAACGGGAAGTGTACGTCGTCAACGCCACATCTGGAGGCGTCGCGAGTGACTTCCACATCAAATCACCTGTGTGCAAGGGAGGAGTATTGACGTTAAAAGCGGATACAGGAGCTCAGGTGAGCATCGTAAGCGCGGCGGCACTCAGCGAAGGGACCGTGGCAGAGGATACAGGAGTGTCGATCATCGGGCTGGGAGGTTCCCCCGTACAAGCGAGATGTGCAGTCGAGGTGCATCTCGAGACGCCGAGGGGTACTGTTGCACACTGGTTCCACATTGTACCCCCCCGGTGTGGCACTGGGGGTGCACGGATTCCTCGGGATGGGCTTTATAAGGAAGCACAAGGTGGATATATACTCCGAGGCAGGGAGATACGGATTTTCGGCCACAGAATGCCTTTGGCGGACGGACGATTAAAAATGCGTTTACCACCGCGAAGTGAAAGCATTGCGTGTGTTGCAACGTGCAGTGGGGCAGTAGGAATCGTCGACAAAAATGAGGTCACCGAGGGTGTTGCACTTGGCGCCTATGTAACCACGCCGCAAGGCAACAGCTGCGCAGTGTGCGTAATAAACATGACTTCCGAAGAAGTGGAGATCGAGCGACCGACGGTGACACTCGAGCCGCTCGAGCCAGCAGAAAATTCGAGCGACATCGAGGGCGCGTGCGAGGTGAACACAGCGCGCGATTTGAGCATCGACGAGGGGGGGAACGGCGACACGCGACTCACGCGGTTTCGAGAGGCGATCGACGTGGGGCATTTAAATGCCAAGGAAAAGAAAACATTGCTCGAGGTATGTGAAGATTTCGCGGAGATTTTCCACCTCGAGGGAGACTGGCTGCCATGCACGACGGAGGTGGAACATGAAATTCCCCTTCGGGAGGGCGTAAGACCAATCAAGGTGCAGCCCTATCGGTTACTAGAGGCGCATAAGCGAGAGGTAGCGATACAGACGAAACAAATGTTGGAAGACGGAATTATACAGCCGTGTCGAAGCCAGTGGAATGCGCCGCTGCTCGTGGTAACGAAAAAACCTAACGCAGCGGGAAAAGTGAAACTACGAGTTGTCGTGGACTTTCGAAAATTAAACGAAGCGACGATCGGAGATTCGTATCCGTTACCGAACATCACCGATATTCTGGACCAGCTGGGAAAGGCGCATTACTTCACAACCCTCGACTTGGCATCGGGATTCCATCAGATTCCCATGGCTGATAAGGATAAGGAAAAAACCGCGTTTTCCACACCCCAGGGGCAGTTCGAGTATACATGAATGCCCTTCGGATTAAAGAATGCGCCGCCAACCTTTCAAAGGTTCATGGACACAGTGTTAGCGGGATTGGATGGAATAAAATGTTACGTATACCTCGACGACATCGTAATATTCGGGTCAACGCTGGCGGAGCATAACAATCGGCTGCGCGAAGTATTTACACGCTTACGGGAGGCGAAGCTATCACTGCAGCCGGGAACATGTCGTTTCTTGAGGAAAGAAACACAGTATGTGGGACACGTCATCTCCATTGAGGGTCCGACCGGATCCCTCAAAGATCGCCGCGGTAAAGGATTTCCCTGTACCTCGTAATATGAAGGGTATCCAGTCCTTTTTAGGGTTCGCGGGATACTATATCGAAAGTTCATTCGGGATTTTTCGAGGATCGCAAAGCCACTCACGGAGTTAACGAAGAAAGAAATTTCCTTCGTTCGGACCGCGAAGCAGGAGCATGCCTTCGGGGAGTTGAAAAAAGCGCTGACGACGGCACCGGTGTTACAATATCCGGATTTCGAGAGGGCGTTCGTCGTGACAACAGATGCCTCTGATAAAGCCATCGGCGCTATACTATCGCAGGGGGAAGTGGGCGACGATTTGCCGATGTGTTACGCAAGTCGCACGCTAAATAAAGCAGAGCAAAATTACTCGACGACAGAGAAAGAATTAATCGCGATCGTATGGGGGGTGGCCCAATTTCGCCCGTATATCTGCGGAACTAAATTCACTGTGGTTACGGATCACAAGCCTTTAACGTGGTTATTTAATGTAAAGGATCCGGGATCGAGACTCATGCGATGGAAAATAAAATTATCGGAACATGAGTTTGACATAGTCTATAAAGCAGGGAAAAGGAATACGGACGCCGATGCGCTGAGTCGAGTGTATGTTACGACGCGCACGCATGCATGGCGAATGGGGAGAGAGACAGTCGACAACAGCACTGCGCGCAAGGGAGAGCGCGACAGCAGCGAGCTCGAGGGAACTCCATCGCGACGCAACGAGGCAGCGAGAGAGACAGCGCGAGCCTGCGACGGTGACTCGAGCGCGACGGACGATGCGTCAGCCATCGTGCCAGGCGAGGCGGCAGCGGCCAACGAGTTAGAAAGAGACGGACGACGGTGATAACGGCGACCATGCGGGCTACGGAGATAAGAGATAAGAAAGCACCGATGGCGATCACCGACACGCCGTTACGGGCATTCGAAAAGGGCGCGATGGATATCGTAGGGCCTTTAAATGTGACAGAAACGGGGAATAAATATATTCTCACGTTTCAGGATTTATTAACGAAATTTAGCGTCGCGATTCCACTCCCGTCGCAGACCGCGAACGATGTCGCACGGGCTTTTACAGAAGAGATCGTATGTTGGTACGGGATACCGGAAGTCGTGCTCACGGATCACGGGACGAATTTCCTGAGCGCGATATTCAAGGATGTATGCAAGCTGTTGGGCGTAGAAAAAGTGCAAACAACAGCGTATCATCCGCAGTCGAATGGGGCTTTGGAGCGTTCTCATCGGACGTTGGTGGAGTACCTGAAGAGCTACGCAACCGAGGATCAGAGGGACTGGGATAAATGGCTACCGTACGCCATGTTCCAGTACAACACGACACCCCAGGGGCGGGTTAAAAGTCCCGAATGCTGAATACTCAGACGGGCTTCATCATCGAATTTTTCTACGACGACTTGAAATAACCCGAAAATTCAGATAAACGACATTTTAAGAGCAAGAAAGTCAATGTCCCGAAATAGTAAAATATGAAAGAATGAATGCCAGATAGACAAATAAACCGATTGGAACGTTACCGACAACAAAGGTAGCTGCGGGTACGAAACGCGCATTTCAATGAACAGAAAGTTTAGAACCTCGAACATGTTGGAGCAGCGTACCGACGTATTTCCGGAGAGGTAGGTGCTCGAAGATTCAATAGAGAGTGACGACAGGTAGATGTATCGAAATAAATTCTCGGAAAGGTAAAAACTCCGTAAATCTTTTCAAAGAAAAAGTAAAAGTACGAGTGTTCAGAAAGTCGACAATTCAGACCTCCGAAATGTTAGATAATCGAAAAATGTGCATTACGAAATGTAAAACATCGACAGTTCGAAAATCCGAAAGCCGATAAATCCGAAATATGGGCAGGTTGAACGGTAAAAATGCGTCCGCTCGAAATCTCGAAAGCTTATAAATCTGATACATGGATGGTTCGAACGTTAAAAATGGGACCGCTCGAAATCCCGAAAGCTTATAAATCCGAAAATGGGTATTTAAAAATGTGAAATGAAGTTTAAAAAAAAAATGTTTACAAAAAATTAAAAATTACGTCAAGTACTTAGAAAAAAAAACTTTATTACTGAAAAAAATATTTAAAAAAAAGTTATATGAATATGAGCCGAGTAGTCGTATTATACATGAATGTATTTTTTTTTTAATAAAAAGTTTTTTAGAAAAATAAATAAAATTAAGTAAGCAAACGGGAATTTCAGCGCAAACAAAAAAACACAATACATGATCGGCGTTCTAGAGATAGTCTCGCGGCATACAAGATCGCGGGGACGCCAATTATGTATCGCAATTTTGTTGTCTTTTCGCTGTAATTTCCATTGGCTTACTTGACTTTATTTGATTTATCAACCATTTTTTATTCGAAAAAGAAAAAAATTACACGGATAATACTACCGCTCAGCTCATATTCATTGATTGTTTTTTTAATTATTTTTTTCCGAAATAACGTTTTTTTTCTAAGTACTTGATGTAAATTTTATATTTTTTGTACAACATTTTTAAAAATTTTATTTCACATGTTGAGATACACATGTTTCGGAATTACAAGGTTTCGGGATTTTTTTTTTTGCGAAACAGTTTTTTGGGAATACATATTATATTGTATTTGTATTATTAATTATAATGAGATCGGTAATAACTGATTACTTTATGAGCATGTGTAACCTCTTTCTCCCACTCTCCCCGGGCTCAGTAATTATCACTGTGAATCATTTTTTTCACGCGTGTTAGCATGTACCTCGAAACGAAAAGACTTATCAAATGCGAAGATAACATTAGCTTTCGATGAAATTCTTCTTTATGCTGTAAATGCTAACATGGGTGAAAAAAATTAATTTACAGTTTGTATCAATGACCGCGGTCTATCACACGTTTGTAAGGTGAGATTCCGTTGTTTTTTTCTCATATTTTTTCCCGTTTTAAGTAATTTTATTCATTAATATAACCTATCATAACCTGAAAGAACACGAGCGAAGCGAGTTCGTTGTTGCTATGAATTTTAAAAAATAGGCGCAACTTCAAGTTTCTTCGTCTTTCTTGTCTGATTTTGCTCCGCCTCCGGATATATTCGTAAATTATAATAAGTCAATTTTTTCCGAGAAAAAAATAACATACGTAAATGTGCCGATAATAACAACGGTAACGACGATTGCACTGTCATGCAACTTTCATGTTGTTCCCAGTAGCGTACTTAGTTCTAATTAGGACAAGCCAGCACATTTAATCGTATATTAATCGCCATGAAATGTAAGACATACATTTATGACATATATATTAACTGTTAAAGCTTGCCAAAGAACTGTCAAAATATGATATGACTGAAACTCCTCACCAAACGATTCAAGCTTCAGGCTCGTACGACACTCAAGCAGACAATGAATAAAGCGACAATAACACGTATATCGAAAATGTGAGCCATTTTAGCCACGTATCAAGAGACGCGGCAGCGTCTCGACGCCAAGTAGTTTAAATAAAAAGTGCGCTACCGTGTCCTCATACGCCAATATGAGCCGTAAGATCCGTAAATAGTACGCTCACACTGAGTGATCAAAATAAAGGTTAGACAGTGAGGTTATTTATAATTTTGTTTTTTCGTGGAAATTAGTAAAAAATAAATAAAAACCCCTTTCGTGCGGCTAAAAAAAAGGATCGTTCGTCTGATAAAATTGTTTCAAATAATCGCGGGTGAGAGGTCCTTTTAATTGATAAATATTGTGCGTGTGATACAAGAAAATTTGTGTCGTGCGGATTATTAACGTTATCAAGTAATAAAACATTTTTTAAAATAAATAATAATGAAATAATAAATAAAAAAGAATTAAATAAAAAATTTAAAAACATTTTTTTGCAAAAAATGTAAGAAATGTCGCGAAGTAGTTTAAATAGTTTTCAAATAGTTTAGATAAAATAAGAAAACTCTTAAAATAATCAAAAATCATATGAGTCAAGTGAAAATTAAAAAAAAAACTTGGCGAGTCATCAGCATACAAATAAATGTAGTTGCATCGAAAGAAAGGAGGAGCAAATTTTTTTTTTCGCTTGGCTCATATGATTTTTAATTATTTTGAAAGTTTTTTATTTTCACAAAACTATTTGAAAACTATTTAAACTACTTGACATTTTTTACATTTTTTGCAAAAAAAAATTTTTTGATTTTTTATTTTTTAAAGAGAGAAAAGATCAAATTAACTATCCGTCATTGTAAAAATTTCGTAAAAAATGTCCATTTCATTTCTGTTCGATAATTTCGTGTTGCGTATTTATTGCTGGCCCGGTCGATTGACCCCTGAAAATTGTCAAGTAGGTGGCGTTTTGAGTGTACGTTCAGTGCATTTAGTGCAAGTCGTTGTGTCAAAACTTGAAAGAATTTTTGCGCGTATTCCCTCAGGTTATTCCATTTTCTTATGGCAAGTGATTTATATATTATATTGATAATAATAGGATAATATAGGGTAACAATAACTCATTTTTCCTTCTCTCTCCCTTTTATTTTATTCTGTTTTATTCTAGATCGCACGCTTAGCATGCGTATCCTTACCTCGCTATTTAGTTTTTTCTTTCGACTTTAGTTCATTAAATGTTACGTATCGAACTGTCAAAATGTCTCAACGAATTGTCAAGATACAACATGACTGAAACTTCTCATCGAACGACTCCAGCTTCAAGCTGATGCCGACAGCCAATCAGACAACTAATAAAGCGACAACAATACAGTCCAAGTTCCGTATTCTTAACTCCCCTTAACTTAACCGATGCTTTATTTTAACTCGTTACCATGACAACGAGTTCCCTTAACTGCATTTCCCCTGAGTCCGTTTCCCCCACTTCAAGGGGAGCCTATTTCGTAAAATGTAAACTGCGCACGCGCAGCAGATACAAGGTGGCTTCGTACCTACGGACGCGTATACCGCTCGTTACCCCTATTCGCAGCAACTGACCGGGAGTAGGGACGATAGGGGAAATACAGAAAAGGGAACGGATCCGGTCCCGTCGAGTTAAGAATACGGAGCTTGGGCTGTACATATATCGAAAATGCAAGCTATTTTAGCAACGGATGTTTTAAAGAGGGACTAGGAGGTTACGGTTACGTGCTGCGCGCGCGCCCGGAACCTCCTGTCAAATCTCGACCAATCACAGCACGAATAAACGGCTAACAATGAAAATCTCAAATCTTCGATATTTCGATAAATATCGCAATATGGTGGCTCACCAACTTTTTATGATAGCGATTTCCTGCTTCCCTGGAACAGTCTTGTCGTTTGAACGAGACATCCTGGTAGTGGAAGTAACATTATCAAGAACAAAATAATAAATAAATTTGTTTGTATTTTACATTATTTTGGTTTTATTAAAAACAAACAAAACCAACAATTCCTCCAATAATAATGGAACTTAAACAATTTACAAAACGAGTGGCTAAATTATGCCGGAGCCTCATAAACTCTGATGATTTGGTAACATTCGGCCCGGCATAGCGGACATTTCGGATCCACTTCTATAAAACGAAGACCGCAGGGGCCGCAGACACATTTGTGGCCACACGGAACGAAAATGTGGTCCGCGACGTCGGTTAGGCACGCGACGCACATTGTCACTGTAAAATGAAGATAACCAATTAGTGTAAGTTTTAATAACTCTCACAATAACTGTTCTGTTCAATATCGTGAAAAACGTA
Organism: Buathra laborator; assembly: GCA_934046635.1. Taxonomy (NCBI): domain Eukaryota; kingdom Metazoa; phylum Arthropoda; class Insecta; order Hymenoptera; family Ichneumonidae; genus Buathra; species Buathra laborator. Next base: position 2,162,036 of record OW203896.1, read on the forward strand.
CGTCAACTACTTGAATAGTTGGTTTAAAGAAAAATTTCCTTGCGGAATCATACAATCATGTAAACAAAATGGTATATACATATTTATGTATATTGATTTGGAACAATTAAAAAAATATATGTGTACTCAAAAATAAAAATAGACGTAATAAGGAAGAACTACACGGTGTTTAACAGACAACAGTTAACATTAAAGTCGACACAAATATCTGCGGGAACGAAACGCCCAAGTTATGATATGTCAACATCGGTATTTAACAACATTGGCCCGATTGAATCGGCACTAGTTGCGTTTGAAAGCTAGCGTCGAAAATATAGTAGTAAAGTGGAAAGAAAAAAGATGACGGCCTAGCGACAAGCTCGGTTACGTCGCATTCAGCTTCGCATAACTGAACGAAAAACTTGATTGTAACTGTGGCTTCTATTGCAATGTTGAATTTGAGGAACATATTGACAGATTATTTTGCTGCATAGCAATTTAATCCACATATCATCATTTACGTGACCGTACATATATAAACTGCACGTGTTATTTGTCATGTATAAGCCGTGTTGATGTATATACGTGTACATATAATTGTACTACTTGAAATAACTCATGAGACAAATGAGAGCAGGGCATATATTGTCTTTCTGCAAAGTATCCTTTCAGGAGAATATCAAAGTACTTTGGATTTACCATTGTTTTGTTTGCCACTTTACTCATTCTGAAGACAATCATATAAACCGTTGCGAAACAAATTATACTTTGATTGTTAATTGTAGCGTGAAAACGATCGTCCGCATCCGCGCTCCGAAGAACGCGGGCAAAAGCACACAATCCCACTACGCTGAAAGCACAGTAGACGCGTGCTCTCGGCTGCATTACTGCATGCTTACGTCGCATTCAGCTTCGCATAACTGAACGAAAAACTTGATTGTAATTATGGTTTCTATTGAAAAGTTGAATTTGAGGAACATATTGACAGATTATTTGGCTGCATAGCAATTTAATCCACATATCATCATTTACGTGACCGTACATATATAAACTGCACGTGTTATTTGTCATGTATAAGCCGTGTTGATGTATATACGTGTACATATAATTGTACTACTTGAAATAACTCATGAGACAAATGAGAGCAGGGCATATATTGTCTTTCTGCAAAGTACCCTTTCAGGAGAATATCAAAGTACTTTGGATTTACCATTGTTTTGTTTGCCACTTTACTCATTCTGAAGACAATCATATAAACCGTTGCGAAACAAATTATACTTTGATCGTTAATTATAGCGTGAAAACGATCGTCCGCATCCGCGCTCCGAAGAACGCGGGCAAAAGCACACAATCCCACTGCGCTGAAAGCACAGTAGACGCGTGCTCTCGGCTGCATTACTGCATGCTTACGTCGCATTCAGCTTCGCATAACTGAACGAAAAACTTGATTGTAACTATGGTTTCTATTGAAAAGTTGAATTTGAGGAACATATTGACAGATTATTTGGCTGCATAGCAATTTAATCCACATATCATCATTTACGTGACCGTACATATATAAACTGCACGTGTTATTTGTCATGTATAAGCCGTGTTGATGTATATACGTGTACATATAATTGTACTACTTGAAATAACTCATGAGGCAAATGAGAGCAGGGCATATATTGTCTTTCTGCAAAGTACCCTTTCAGGAGAATATCAAAGTACTTTGGATTTACCATTGTTTTGTTTGCCACTTTACTCATTCTGAAGACAATCATATAAACCGTTGCGAAACAAATTATACTTTGATCGTTAATTGTAGCGTGAAAACGATCGTCCGCATGAGCGCTCCGAAGAACGCGGGCAAAAGCACACAATCCCACTGCGCTGAAAGCACAGTAGACGCGTGCTCTCGGCTGCATTACTGCATGCTTACGTCGCATTCAGCTTCGCATAACTGAACGAAAAACTTGATTGTAACTGTGGCTTCTATTGCAATGTTGAATTTAAGGAACACTATGACAGATTATTTTTCATATTATTATCAAGAGACGCGGAAGCGTCTAGACGCCATGTATTTAAAAAAGTTAAAAAATGACGGTACATACTCTGCTGAGAGTTATACATAGTAATAACGGTACAAATTATCTTCCGACCGTTAATCATAACTTGGACAGGATCGTCCGCAGCCGCGTTACAAAGAACGTAGGCAAAACCATACACATAAACTATACTAGAAATATAGCAGATGCATGCTCTCGGTTGCATCAATGTATGCATCAATGTATAACGATGATTGTATGACCACATTATAAAAAAATGCAGAGATTTTTATTAAAACGAACACTAGTAACATTACTGATGATGCAGAATTGATTTACAACATTCCGCATTAATAGTTGCCATTAGTAATGTACAACTCGCAATTAATTACATTTCAATAAATTGAATACGTTATGCAAATTGCGAAAATTAAAAAATGCGTTTTAAACGATTGTGTTTTCGATCCGAACTCTGTCTCTAAATATATCCGCGAGGGTATGTTATGCAATTCTACGTAGGTTGAACGGCCGCTTTGTCTGCTGTCCAGAGTTCAGAGAAAATACAGGTTATATTCATCAACTGCGTCTACAATATTTCTAATTTTAGAATATTCAGGAGTCTACAATTTCGCGTATATGAATTGAACTTCCTTGCAGTAACGTCATAAACCAATTATGCATCGGTTATCAAAATGTAATGTTACCTGGCTTTGCTGCGGCAGCTTTTCGACGGCGTTTGTGCCCGGGACGTCGACGATCTGTTTCGCCGCTCTCCGCCTTCCGTTGCCGGGCTCGCTTCTTCCGAAGATTTCTTTTTCGACTTCGTGAAGCTGCGAATAAGTAATGTAATTACTAATTAAGTCGACATCATCTTTTGTAACAGGTATCACAAATCCATAAACATTACCTCGTGTTGCGGTTGCAGCGGCCGCGGTTGCGGCATCTGCGGTTGCGGCGACTGCTGTTCCTGCTACGGTTCCCGCCGCGATCGTTGCCACGGTTCCCGCCGCGATCGTTGCCACGGTTCCCGCCGCGGTCGTTGCCACGGTTACTGCTGCGATTCCTGCCGCGGTTACTGCTGCGATTCCTGCCGCGGTTACTGCTGCGGTTCCTGCCGCGGTCGTTACCACGCTTCGTGTCGCATTCGTTGCTACGGTTCCTGCCGCGGCCGTTGCTACGGTTGTTGTCGCAGTCGTCGTTACGGTTCCTGCTGCTGTTCCTGCGGCGGTCGTTGCTACGGTTCCCGCCGCGGTCGTTGCCACGGTTCCCGCTGCGGTCCGAATCTGAAATAAATTATTCTAGTACAGTTTGTGTCGAGGTGTTTCTATCAATGATCACATGTACGTTAGGGAATGAAACGGTCCGCGAAAAAAGGCTAAACGGACCGTACATTTTTGGTTGTTGCTTGGTCGACTTCCGGTTGCTGCAACTGAAAATGGACCGAAGTTCTGTCGCCAAAATTTGGCTTGATCCGTTTTCAGTTTATACAGTTTAAAGTGGGCCGAATTGTTTGAAACGAAATTTGTGTCAGTCACAGTTCAATCAACAATAAAATAAAAAGACATGCATTTTTTTTAACGATGTTCGGTTCAGCCACAATTTTCAATTTACACAACCCTGTCGTGTGCCTCGTCTGTTGAAATAACGGTGGATTGACAGCCGAAGAGATATGTGCAATTGTATACAGAAAAGTATACATCCATCGTACGTCTACCTTATAAGCAATCCTCTGACGGTTCCGGTTTCGACAACGTCGAGCAGGAGAGCCATCTAGCGGCAATAAACTGCGCCGACGATGGAGTCTACTCTACTACTCGTGTAGTAGCGCTCTCCCGCGCGTGCGGGTGTACCACCCCTACATGACCTTCGAGCTCGACGTTCCTGAAATCGAAACTGTCAGGAGATTAGACGTAGGTAGAGGAGCTAGGAACTGGAGCTATTTGTACGATGGTTGTACACTTTTCGGGTGAAAATGTATATTTTCTAATACATGTTAGGATCACACAAGAACTTACATTAAATCGCTTTACTCTAACCCAAACAAATAAAGCAAATAGCAAATTAATATGTATCGAACGTAATATACTCAACTGATACAATTGAGTATGCTCCATTTCGTTGGTAACACAAAAATCTATGACAATTATCAAAACCGAACTTTTCTGATTTCCGATTCCGTTTTTAGGATCGAATGAAATTTCGATTTTAATACTTCGGTCCTTTTTCGATTAACGTTACCAAAAAAAAGACGAACCGCGAACAAAAATGTACGGTCCGTTTGCCGTTTTTTGCGGTCCGTTTCGTTCTCCAAAATACGTGTCCATTTTCCGGTTTTTTCCAAAAAAACAGTTGGATAAAAAAGATTGCTACAGTATATGATAACGATTACAGATTAATTACAGAATGTAATTATAGTAGCACAGACTGTATTGATAAAATCATTAGCAAAATCAAGGCGACTTCTACCACAACTCAAGATATGATTTTTTTCACATGACTACAATATACCGTGAACAATGGCAATGGTCCGCCAAGTCCCCCCCCTTCGCGGTCCGGTGGCGGTTTGTCCGGCCTGAACAGGACCTCCCCGCTCGCCCCCCTCGCCGCTCGCGTCGCTTTCTGAATCTGATACTAAAACAAATATTTTAACCTAAGTTGACAGATTCTCCCAGTAAACGTTGGACGATGTACAGTTAGAAAACGTTTATTTATCAATTTACCGTAAGTAGCCGGTCGATTTGCCGAATGACCCGCGCTTCGCGCATGCGATTCTAAAAAAAGAATTCGAAGTATCATTCACACCGACTGTTCTCATGAGGTTTTGTCTCGGCGATAATAAGAGTTATTGTAGTTCGAAATTTTGTGTAGTTTTCACTATTATTAATACTATGCTAGTATAATTACAGAATGTCATTACACAATGTATTATACTAGCACAGAATCAGTAAAGTACAGAATGTAATCATTTTAGCACAGACTGTATTGACAAAGTCAATGCAACTACTATTACTAGTCGAGATATAATTTCTCTTACGCGACTAAAATTTGTTTGTCAATTTACCGTTAGCAACGGGTCCGGGCCTCCATCCAGATGGTCCGGCCCTGCCCGAACCATCGTCGCTTTCCGATTCTGATACTGAAACAAATACTTCGAGATTAGTTGATAGTTGATTGTTTTCATGCAATTTTCTCTCAGTCGTTGGACAATATACAGTCAGAACACGCATTTTTATTTTAAAAACGCTAATCTCGGCGTTTCTAAGAAACAAATGTTTGTCATAACTAAACGTATACTCTGATCACGATCAAATTTTGCCGGTATCTTGTTAAAGGTATAACGAAGCGATCTACGTTGGCATTTCGTTGGCGACGACCTGCATGTGATCGTGACGCGTACTTGTTGCAACGGTCTCGCGGTAACGAAGACTTTGTTAATTAATAACAAAGGCCAGCACGGCGTCGCCACAAATTTTCTTTCACAAATCGATTTCATATCCCTTCGAGAAGTGATATGTAAAATTTGAAGCTGATTCGAACATGAGTGCAATTATAAGTCAGAGCAAACGCATAACGATCATTGTTATGCACTGCTGTGTATAAGGAGTACAGTCCCGTTGAAAAACACTGTCCTCCGGTCGCCAACTTCCGCCTCACAAAAATAATTCGGGCATAACCTACACTCGACTGTTTAACAATAGTACTTCGTGACACTAACACGATAAAGCGGACTTTCGACGAATGTTGAGAAGTCGGCCCAATGAGCCGGATCAAGCACTATGTAGATTGAACGATATAAGTCTAAACGTCGTACGAAATGAGACGAGTGTCGTGACATTCTCTAATCGGCTTTCACCACACTTCACAGAAACGAAAGAAGGTATACATTTCTTACAAAACGTATTATATGACACATGCAAAAAGCAGTCTTTATCGCAGTTGTATCGTAAAGTACTAATTGTAATAAGGGCACAAAAGCTCGCAGTTTTTGTGTTGGCAGCGTGGCGAATGCGTGCGAAAAAGGAACAAAAGCAACTAGCGAGTTAAAAAAGTTTCATTCATGCATGCACCGAATTTTTTTGCATTCCCCATAACACAGAGCGGCCATCTTCACTATGCGCTACGGGCGCTATTGTGTGCATATATGACGAAACGTTGTACTTTTAATAATGAAGGTTTATTTCTAATTTTACCTTCATTATGAGATTCGGCGGCCACCTCAACCTCGGCGTGATCTGGCACTGAATCTAAATTTGAAATCACCAATGTTAATCTAGTTACCAGCGGGATTTTTAAAAGCTACGAATTAACCGGTTCCAATAATTTTAAGCATATTATTCGATACGTTACACAATGTACTGCACCCCTGTACTGTGGTTTGTACTGCATGTAAAAACCACTGTAAACAAATGTTTCTCTCTAGTTATCATCAACAAAGTCATGCATCAAATCGGCAGTGCAATTAAAAAAATAATAATTCGGTCTTAACTCTTTCTTTGCACTACTTAATTATTTAAGGTAACCTTTTCAGGAGATTTCCGGATATGGTAAGTTCGGGTATGCAATGACTCACGAGTACATAAGAAATATTTTTAATAAACCGTGCATCGGTTAAACAAACTCTAAAAGTATCTCTTTAATTATGCTCGAAAAATATTTACCATTATCGTCGGATTCAGCGCGATCTTCGACGTTATTGCCTCGGTCGTCGAAACGAAGTCCGGCAAATATCTCGTGTTCGAATTCGGGATCGTCAACTTCAATGAAAGTGAAAAGCACAGTCATGTAAAGTAAATGGACATAAAAATTCTGATTCCACGTAAAGTTCCGAGCGTCAGTAGCATGTGCAGTAGAAGTGAAAAAGGAGACGCGATAGTTGACAAGAGATGATACGATGAGTGGGAGAGAGACAGCGAGATACGGCTTGGTTGACAAGTCGAATCAAGGTTCCTAGAAATACCGGAGGATACATGCATGTTCAAATCGCATATTGTTTTGTAAGAAAACTGGAAAGCATGCCGTGACGGTTCTTATCTTACTTTGAGTCGAGTAATCAACGCAGGCGTCTGATGAAGCGAAAGATGGCGAAGAAATGAGAACTTGCAGCTGGAAAAGCACGAATTGAGCAGCAGCGAAGAGGGAACGTAGAAAGTGATAAAAGAGTGGCCGAAGGCCGAAGAGTTTGAACGATATCCAATCAGTGGAAGAGAGAGACGGCGAAGGCACTTAAATACCTGATGGTAATACTGCAAAATAAAGCACGTAATGAAGGAAATAGAAAGAAATACGATGGACAGATGGTGGACGACATGTCAGCGTGGAGAGCTAATCAGGCCTCCTCTCCACGCTGACGAGGCTTGATTAGTAGCCCGAAACGACAATTAACGAGAATAAGAATAAGACGGTGAGCTGGAAAAAGAGAGGAGCAACAAACAACGCATGAACTGACGAATAGAAAAGAGAACCGAAAATAAATGTGAAGAAAAAAAGACTAATAAACAAAAGGGATAAAGAATGTTGAAAGAAATAACTTTTGCCGAACGAAAACTGAAACGACATGGTGGAAGAGGAGGGATAAGATATCAGAGTTAACGGGAGAGAAATAGAAGCATGAAGAGAACAAGTGGACAGGAGAAGTAAGGAGTTTGTAGGTGACGGTAGGTGCTATAGGGGATGAAAAATGGTACTGAGGAAATCGGACGCGGAGAAAGAAGAAAGAAGGATGTCAGAAAAAGAAAGTAACGATGGGAAGCGGAACTAGGATACAGGGACAGGAACGTAAAGAAGCGTGTAGTAATTTGATTTACTGGCGGGAACGATTTGCGGAGTTTGTTCCATTTTGAACTCATCCTCTTCGGGATTGTTAGCGATGATCTGGAGTCGTTGTCGCACTCGACCTTTCAACGCTGCAGCTTTCTCCATGAACTCATCGATAGTGATACCGCCCAAGTACAACTCTTTCCATGCTAATGGTTCGCCAAGAAGTCAATTATAAATAGATTGGTAGTCTTTTCTAACCGTTATTATGATTAAAATTGAAATTCAAGAAATGACATGGTTCAAGTTGAGTAAATATTTTATATTAGTAGGTTGTCATCTTCGCTTTGAGTTTCACGAAATTTCATGGCTCGTTACTTTTTCAGTTTTTGACCTTCGCAAAATAGTGAATGCTTGCATCTTTGAAGGAATGTACTCTCGAAATCGTGGTTGTAGGTGTAGGGTTCGGGACTACGTTTTTTGTCGAAGGATTTTTTGGAAATCCGAAAAAAAAATACTTTTTTTTTTACTTTAAGGACGAACTTTGATTTTTCCAATCACAACGGTCATATATAAAGATTAATTAATTGCCAAAAAACTAGTATCGATAAAAATCTTACATGCACAGCAGACAACATGCACGATTGCATGCACAACAGATAACAAGCACGATTACATGTATGATTACATGTACGAGCTTATGGATTTATTTTGGCTTGATTTACCGTGGAAGTTTTGACCTAAGAATAATATTATTTCTGAATTTACATTAAACATTTTTAATCTACATTTCTTATACTCGATTCGAAGTGTCGAGAGGTGTTGTGAAACGTACTCGCGTTGTACAATTTGCTTTCAATGCACTTTTTCGAAAGCATTGTTTCTACACTAATTTCATTTAATCGTTTATCATGAAAGGCTCATTTTGTAGTTATAAAAAACGGTACCATGCACTGGTATAAAAACATTAGATGAATGGCCTTCTTCAAAAGTATGATGGCAGCTGTGAATCCGATGAGCCTTATGTTTAGATACTTTTAGTCTCTACGCACAAGGTCAAAGGTACTTAAAACCACCGAACGAATCGTCAGCGGTGGAATCACGGCCAGTGCGCGGCGCCGGCGATCATCCAAGTCAAGTATTGTTGTCGGCGGACAGTACTTGGATGGGTGACCACTTAGGCACGCATTGGCTGGTGCATCAATCATTGAGTAGAAGGTCAGTTTTTCTAAGACCTTGTTGTCCACAGTTAAGTTAATATTTTGGTATGTACACCGGGGAATTAGAAGAACAACGGTACCGACACGGGTTTCCCGCAGTTTCCCCGTGTCCACGGCAAATTCGGTACAGTGTAGTTAAGGGGGCTGAGTCACCTGAAAAGTAGAATGTTCATTATTTTTTTTCTGTCTAAAAAAAATAAAAATTCGATTGTATTTTTATAATCTATGACAATAACAGTTTTCAAGCAAATTGAACTATTAATTTTTTTCAAGTGGAAACATTAAGACCAATTCAATAAAATTCGCATCGAAAAACGCATCTTCACTGACTCCGTTGAGGTGAGATACCGTTGGAGCTACTCCAACAATAATACGTAGCGATCCAAATTGCTTTTAAAATGACAAGTTCCATGAATAAACGTAAATTCGTTTTCATTGCGGCTGTGATAGACGAAGTCAATAGGTATTTGGGTTTGGTCATAAGAAAGATTGTCTTGAAGAAAATTTGGAATGCGATTTGGTATCATCAGAGTAGTTCATTTGATATGTGCTTCAACTGCTGTTATTATTGAAATAGAACAACGTTTGAACAGAACAGAAATTAGCAGAAATGTCTGACGTTGTCCAACGCTATTTCGAATAAACTATCTATTGTTTTTGCTTACAATAGTAAATTGTGCAATAAGGGTCGAACTCGTGTGATTGCAGCACTCGCTTTGCTCGGGCCGCCAACGTCACACTCGTGGCAATCACCAATTCGGCCCGAGTTGCACACTATACTTTTTGTAATGAGTGCAGAGGAAACCGACGCATTTCATGGCAGTTTTGGGGGATGGACAGTGAATGTGAGGTTATCATTTTTCGTCCCAAGGGACGAAAGTGAAACAATCGCGAGCAGTGCATGCGCAAACCTGTCTTTTCGCTATTGCCACGAAATCGACCACTTTCGTCCCGCAGAACTGCTATGAAATGCGCCGCTTTCCATGCATGAGTTACAAAAAACTACTGTGGTGTTTGCTTCTCACGCATTACAAGCCATCAGCTTCTAATTTAGAATAGCTAACAGCAATACTAATTGGTACAGTCATATCTCGATTCGATCGTGTCACGAATCGAAAATAAATGCGTAATTATGTAAAATCCAACGAGAAGACCAAAACAAAAACTCCCGATTTACACGACGCTAATAACAGGAAAAACATTGATCGTTTGAATCGAATAATCGTATAATCGTGAAAAAGTGCGTGATCAGAAACTAACTGCTATATGGTACACCTTAGAATAAGATGAAAATAGACTATTATCTACGGGCTAATTGAAGCGTAATGTAAGACAGCGCGGTGAATTCAAATGATTCTTATTATTTTTTGAACAAAATGTAATGTGAATACCGAAAGTTTTCCTAAAAAATTCGATACCAGTGATCGTTTTACTCTTATGAATATAAATAGAAGATCCAAACCCCGAAGAACAAAATTCATTGAATTTAAGGTTGTATTGAGGAAAGAAATAGTTCAACGGATTTTTCATCCGATTGTACCGATATATACTTCGGCTGTACACGAGTACAGCTGAGCGAGTTCAGCCTATTTTCGGAAATGTTCGTTATCATACGATCGCGTTCGTCGATACGTCAGTTGTCGTTCGTTGTCTTCTGTGATACATAGCGAAAGCACACTCGCGCTGCTTAGGTCATTATAATAAAGAAATAAAACATATGTTCAATTACGAATATTAATTTCACCGAAATATATCCCTTCACACAATTCTGTTACTCTAATAGGTTGTGATAATAATTGCACGCAAAATACTGAAATTGCGGTTTGTTGGAAGAAAAAAAAGCAGTATCTACAACCATGCACATCTGTATCATTTCAGTGCAATAAATGAAGGCATTTTGACATAGAATATAGAATATTCCAAATAAACGGAACGCCGCAAAAAATACTAAATTATGTGGTCTCTTGAGAGGCGAACAGAAAACAATATTGAAGCTGATACTCACAGTAATGCCGTTGTTTCGTAAATGGGCTTCAACTTCCAATAGTTCCGTTTCAGCGCGGCCTTCAGCGCATCCATAAAGTCAGCCTTTAGCTGACAAATCGGATCCTCGAAGCATATGTTCGAATGCTTGTGCAGCAAAACGATATCCGCATTGCCAACCTTTTTTGCCGTTCCACGGCAAAACTGTGTCTGACACTGCAGATAACTATAATAATGTGTGTCACAAATGAATGTAAATATAATCAATCATATGCCATTTTTTTGATAACGTGAAAAATGATTGAAATCAAAAGTTATATCCTGGTCTCGTTCGCCAGATTACGTATGTAATAGTACTAGTGATGTGAAAATACCGATATTTTGATTTCCAGTAAAATAACCATTAAAATATCGTATTTTTGCCGACTTTTACCATAATTTTTTTCTACAAATTTTGTATTGTGAATATACGGTCACGAACGTTGCTCGTAAATTTGAAAGTGGTCTTTCTGGAAAGTGGTCTTTCTGGACGGGACTGTACTCGCTATACACAGCAGCGCATAAAAATTGTTGTTATGCGTTTGCTCTGAATTATAAGTGCACACATTTTCGGATCAGCCTGAAATTTTATATATAACTTCTCGAAGGGATATGAAATCGATTTGTGAAAGAAAATTTGTAGCGACGGCGTGCTGGTCTTTGTTATTAATTAACAAAGTGCTCGTTGCCGCACGACTGTTTGAACAAGTATGCGTCACGAGTACACGCATGTCGTCGCCAACAAAATTCCAACGCATATCGCTTCGTTATACCTTTAATAAGATACTTGCGAAATTTCACCATGATCAGAGTATGCGTTTTGTTATGACAAACATTTGTTTTGTAGAAATGCCGAGATCAGCGTTTCTAACTAACTAACGACACTGACAATAGCATTATTACTCGTATTTTTATTTCCGTCCATCGGAACTATCGGAGACGAGATTCGATTCAATACAACGAAACTAATCGCGTCTCCAATAGTTTCGATGAAGAAGAATTAAAATATGAATAATATTATGAAAATCACTATTGGAATCATCTATTTTTTTACCCTATTATATCTGTACACGGTCAACGAAAGAATAATAAAGAGCAAGTGAAAACTCTAATATCACGATCGGAATCGTCTCTTTTCTTGTGGCGTTGGACCTATCGATCCATCGATTCTCTCCGTCGATGTATCGATTCGGTTCAGTTAAACTAAACGAAACCAGTTGCATTTCCGATAGATTCGGCGAAGGAATAGAAAAATGCGAGTAAAATTGTCGGGATCACGGTCGGAATTGTGTCTTGTCTTCCTCCAAAGAGGACGACAAGGTCTACAGGGTATGTGACGAGAGATAATTCCGATCGTGATTCTAGCGATTTTACTCGCGTTTTTTAATATCTTCGTCGAAGCTATTGAAAACGCAACTGGTTTCGTTAAGTTCAACGGTATCGATTGATAACATCGACACAGAGAATCGAAGGATCTACAGTTCCAACGCCACGACCGGAGAGATGATTCCGATTGAAGTACTACAGTTTTTACTAGCTCTTTAATGTTCTTTCGTCGACACTATCAGAGATACGATTGGTTTCGTTATGATTAATTGTTTCGATTCAAAACATCGACGAAAAATCGCGACAAGTGTACAGATATAGTAGGGTTAAAAAATAGATGATTCCGAGATTGATTATCATAATATTATTCATATTTTAATGCTTCTTCGTCGAAAAAATTAAAGACGCGATTAGTTTTGTTGTGTTTAATCGAATCGTGGCCCCGATAGTTCCGATGGGTGAAAATATAAATACAAGTGCCAATGCTATCTACCATACCATATAACATTTCTACCATATTGGAACTGTACTCCTTTCAATTCATTTCACAGATATCGTCAGCAAAACCGACTAAATGGAACTGAACCGCATCAAGTTTTCGATAGTTAAATATTGTTCAATACCCGACTCCAAATAGTGTGTTCGATAAGATGAAATTATGGTACGGATACAATTTTCTAATTGCCACGAAAAAGCAAACGAAGGAGTTTCACTGTCTTCGCCGCTTCTTTATGGCCATCGATTTCTGAATCCCGCGAGCGCTTACTGCCGAAATAAGTTTGGCATCTGAAAGTTTTTTCCAGAGATCGCTTCCGACGATTGACCTCCAAATAAGTAAATAGAAGTAATCTAGTTCATAATCTTCATAACCTTCATAATCTAGTTTTGAAGTATGCCCGCCACAACCTCAATTCCGGTGAATAAAATGTTGTCCCCTGGCCAACATGTTGGCGCATGGTTTTTAAACCATGCGTCCTACAAGGAAACCGTTTACGCCATCGAAGAGGGCACGAAAAATCATTAAAAAATAATTTTTGAAGCAACCCAAGATGACCACAGAAAGACGCTTAAAAAAAAGGTATCCACATTATAATTATTACTCTGTGTAACTGTGAAATGACTGATTAATTAATCACTTTGAAAATGCTTTCGTCCGTTCGTTGAAATCTATCGATGTCACGGGGCGGCATATTCAGTTGCTGTCGAAGCCGCAGAAGACAGCGATAATTTTGTTTTCAGCAGTTCTTCGATCACAAGTCGACTTGAGGAACAGGATGTATGTTTACCCCGTGCTTACGCGAAATCGCTGTCTCGATTCCGTTATACGACTGTTTTCGTTGTTACCGATGAAAGCAACGAGCCATGACATTCAATCACATTCGTCGCGCGTTAAACTATTTTTCGTTATTTCCATTTTTATATTTCATTCGGATATTATAGATGAATTTTTAATACAGCCGGCCGTCGGTCTGAATAAACAAAAAAAAACTAAAGCGAGTCATTTAATTCGTATATTAATTTTCAACGACACTAAAAAAAACAAATGAATGCGGAAACACAAAAAATGAAAAAAAAAATCGTATAAATTGTATAAATTATTTCATCATTGTCTATTTATAAGAGCGAAGCATTGGAGACGAGAAATCCGAGAAATTCGAATTTTTTTTTGCGATTTTCGATGAAAATTTGGCGATATTCATCATTGTTTAAAAAAAATCATATCTCGAGAAGCGAATGAGATATCGTCGTGGTTCTTGTTGCATATTGGAGAGGAAGTTGTACGTTACTCAGATAAAAAGTTGTAGCCTCTTGGATGCGTCCGAAATATCTTTAAACAAATTTTCAACTTCTCGAAAAATTCGACTGCGAAGGCTCTTCGACAGTCGTTGTATACAAAAATCTGTTCTTAAACTTAAAACTTTTTTTTTCTCTTCTACATAATAATATAAATATTAATATGACAAAAATATAAATTGCGTTCAATTCATACGATTTTTTTTAAATCTTCTTTGCCGTTTATGCAATAATTAAAGATTTTTGTTATCGACTCACTGATTTACGAAGATCTCGAAAATTAAGTAATTTCGTAGCGATATCTCAATGATCCGTGGAGGAGTGGAGGAGTGTACTGCTGACACGAAATTGCTCTGATTTTTTTTCTATTAAACTCGAAATTAAATATATAAAACTTTCTAATAATAAATAAACTCGAAATTAATACGGAAATCAAAGTTCTATCGTTCGTGGGTAACATCGACAAAAAAAAAAAATAAACATTTTTTTGCCAAAAATTGTGAACAATGAATCGGTATTATAGACACGAATTTGCTCCAATTTTTTTTTCCGATATATGTTAGCCGAAGTCTGACGAATAATTACGTAAACAAATGATATGTCGTGCGTGGAAATTGGCGACAAAAAAAAATCGGAAAATTGTGAAGAGAGAACCGGTATTATTAACATGAATTTGCTCCGAAATTTTTTTTTCTATTAAATGTTCGCTGGCCACTTAAAATTAATTTCGTTAACGGAAGTAAAACAAAAAAATTATTTCGAATAATTGTGAAGAGAGAATCGATTTTATTGACACGGATTTACTGCGTAACTTTTTTTTTCTAATAAATGTTCGCCCGTCACTCAAAAGTAATTGCCTTAATGGACGTTATATCGTTCGTAGAAATCGTCGTCATAAAAAAAGAAAATTTACGATCGCTAAATTATCGAGAGAAAACTCGTTAAAATTATAAAAGCACGCATGCATGCAACACTCACATTACGGCGTTGATTTTTTTATTCACTTCGAATATCCTTCCGTCCTTTATCCGGTCCTTCAATGGTAGATAAACTCTTTCGATGTCGGGAGGCGGCATCGTCAATCGCTGTTCGGTACGCACCGAAGGTACGGCGAAGCCGGCACGATTCAACACGTCTTGCGCGAGTAAAATAAGTAATATTCAGATCGAATATAGCACAAAGATCGATTGAATAAATCAAAATATCGAAAAGCAGCACTATTTAACGTTTGCACTAAATATATAACACAGGAATGAATTAAAATAATGAAAATATCGAGCAGCTGCACATTTACGTTGTGTACGATGACGCCGATGAAATCAGATAAATGGCGACAAGCGGTTTCTCAAGACGAAGACGGCGATTGTTTTGTTTTCCGCGGTGTGTCGATCGCGAGTCGGCTTGAGGGACACGAAGGAATGTGTGTACCCCACCCCGTGGTCGCGTGAAATCGCTCCCGCAATTCTGTGATGAGACTGTTTTCGTTGTTACCGATAAAGGCAACTACCTATGACATTCAATCGCTTGCGCGTTAAACTATTTTTCTTTATTTTTTTTTCTTTCGATTTCGACTGCGAAAGCTCTTCGACAGTCATTATGTACAAAAATTCTTTATCACACTTTAAGCGTTTTTATGTCTTCCGAATCATGAATGGAATTATTTCATCATTTTCTATCTACAAGAGCGAAGCATTGGATATGAGAAATCCGAGAAATTCGATTTTTCTTTGCGATTTTCGATGAAAATTTGGCGATATTCATCGTTGTTAAAAAAAAATCATATCTCGAGAAGGAAAAAACATATCGTTGTGGTTCTTGTCGCATATTAAAGAGGAAGTTGTACGTTACTCAGATAAAAAGAGCCTCTTGAACGCGTCCGAAATATTTCTTTTTTAACTTGTTTTTCTGAGCCGTTATTTATTTTTTTGCTTTCTCAAGAAGCTTTGTTTTTGTGGAAAAATAAATGTTTCAACATTTCAGAATGTTTCAGAATGTTCTGAATATATATATATAATAAACCTTTGTCCGTACATGTGAGTGCTTGCGCGTGTGCGGGTGCGTGCTCATCGTTTCACCTCATTATCTGAGAACGATTTGAGATACGAAACTCAAATTAATACGGGCGTAAACTCTTGTTTTTAGCAACGTTATGTACGAATGTCCGAAAAGTCTTGCATATTTATTTTATGCTGTGTCGATTCGGCGAGGATGATTCTCACAGTATTCATTTTAAGAGGCTTTGACGTTTTACAAAACGTTAAAAGTACCCGGGCACTAGTGGGCTGCAGCGCTAAAAATTGCAAAGCCTCGCGCCCATTACTCCAGTCTTCTCTGTAGGATGTTGGTGAGGTTGTATTTTTAACGAAATTATCGATAGTTCGAGATTCCCTTCGTCGCCGTTTATTCGTATTGTGAATGATCGAGATTTGTAGAGTCTCATTTTCAATAGACAAAAGGTCAAAGGCGCTTGTAGCGCCTAAGAGAAAGAAGACAAGTCGTAAAAATTGGGGTGACGATATTTTATATCTGAATTACCGTAAACACAGTATCAAATAATACTGCCGTCTTCCAGTTCGATTGTACATCAATTTGCGAATTAAATTAAAAAAGATATCAGTTCGCACTTACCTTTCATTTTTTATGTAGAACCTACAATCACTTTAATTTTTTACGAGTACATACACCTAATAAATAAAATATTGAAATGTTATTACTTAATTCGAAACCAAGTTCACGCGAATACGCACTATGAAGATAGCGTTGCACCGAAAATAGGCCTGCAGAGTCGCTCAAGCGACCATTAAAGTTATTTCAAATAACTTGTAAACAGAATATCGAACATTTGTATCGTTGTTTATAAAATGTAGCCTATACGTTCTGTAAGCTCGGTTGTAAATCAATGCAAGGAAATGAAATATCCAACGATAACAGTTCACACTAACTTACCTTACATATGTATCCAGAACAACACACAATAAGTTTGGTTTTTTATGAGTTTATAAATTTAATACATATAAAATCAAATGGTTACTACTTCATTCGAGTACCAAGCATAATAATTTCGTTAATTACTTACGATAATTATTGTGCTTGTGCAATTCCCCAGATAAACGAAATGTAACATTGAATTATTTAAAATTGGCATAGTGATTGTAATTAAAGTTTGAAAGATTTACTTTCATGAGGAAAAAACATGCAATTCTATGTCACCATGTATTAACACGGCCGAACAAATCGCACTGTCACCGTAATTTTTACTTTTCAGAACTTTAGGTCTCGCCTATCGCCCTTCAACTTTCAAATTGTTTCTTTCTCATTGGGAAATTATTTTCACAGACATGCCTTTTCGGCGAATTGTAATTCGGAGATTTGCCCGTTCGGACAATTGACTTTCGGAGGTTTGCTTTATTCGGAACATAGCAATTCTAAAAGTTTCCCTGTCGGACAATTGACTTTCGGAAATTTGCACTTTCGGACAATTGCTTTTCGGTGATTTGATCTTTCAGACAATTCACCTTCGGAGACTCCCCTCTTAAAAAAATCTGGTTTCGGGTGTTTGATCCTTCGAAGAATCTAAGCTCGGGACTTTAAAATTCGAAACTTGAATTGTTCGAGTTCTGCGTTTCGTGGGTAAGATCGTTTTTTAACAACATTTCGGGAATTCAAGCTTTCGAAATATTCGCCATTCTATGAAGGAAATTTCGAATCTTTAGCTTATTCTGAACTTTAATTTTTGTAATTTTAAAATATCGTCCTTCCAACTGTTCGAAAATTAACTATGTAGTCACTTCATGTATTCGAAACCTTTACCTTTTCTATGAATTTAATTTTGTATCACTATCTCGTCGCAGCAAAGCCCATTATATGGTTATGTTCATCGATTCTACAGACATATGGTGGACTTACACGTCTGAAAATACATCTTCTGAAATCTTTCGATTCGGGATTATGCACCGTCGTAGATTTCAGCATTCGGGACTTTTTACCCGCCCCTGTACTCGGTACACGGGAGTTAGTAATAGTAGTTAGTAGTAGTAAAAGCATAGATGGGAAATATAAAGAGGAATATGGAATATAAGTATAGTATCGGATTCCTTGCGACATGTGTACTACATATACACTGTCGAGATACAAGAAATTCGAGTGGCACGCGCCTGAGCGTGCCATCGTCGCACCAAACGCATAGTCAGCAGTTTCGCGAGCGAGGCCTCCTCGGCGAGCGTCCGATTGCGAAACTCGTCAAACACCTGAGTCGGCTTTGCGCAATTCGAGGTAACTCCGATCTCTGAATTCATACGGTAATTGGGGTAAAAGATATTTAACAAAAGGTGGTGAAGAGATATGGTGAAATGAGAGCATCGAGACGATGCCCATCATCAAGGGAATCCGCTGAGTCGAACGCTCCACTTTACGCTCGGTAAAGTGTGGCGCGAGCTCATGATAAGTAATAACAAGAATATACGAGTTGACATCGATCTCCGTTCATATAAAGGGAACAGAGATCGAGTGTCAGACAGTTGTTAATCGACTCGTGAGCTGTGCATTTGGTCCGGCAAGATCTAAGGTAATAGTCTTGTTAATTGATACACGTAGAACTGAGTAAACTGTGTGAACTGTGTGAACTGTACGAACTGTGTGAACTGTGTAAACCCCACGTGTGTGAACTGTGTGAACACCACGTGTGCGAGCTGTACAACTGTTCCAAGGGGATATTGGAGCATATAAACTGTATCTACGTGTAAGACTTCTAACGAATAAAGTATTCCTTTGTTATTAATCTTCGGTTCAATTCTTACTTGGGTTCCATCCCTTGACCGGTAATCCCTATAACATAATATCGGAGCGAATCTCCGATACCACCGACTCAGAGTAGCTAACTGGGCTTCGGCGGCATAACATTGGTGGCAGCGGTGGGATACCAGAGTAAGAACGCCTTCCGAGGAACCGGAGACAATTGAATACACCGTTAGAGTCACCAGAGAAAAGTGAAAGTAAAAAGTGTAAACCCTACGAGAGGTGTAGGTAAACGTGAGTGCTCTCAGGGTGAGTGAGGCACAAGAGGAACCATTATACGACATCCGGAGTCGTGGTTCACGTTCCAGCAACCGGAAGTAGCGTACCGGGGAACAAGGTCGTCGGGCGAGCGACCAACAACGGACCAAACGGGGGAGAAAAACTGCAGATTCTCGTACGGGACGTCACGAAGGCAAGTGACAACCTACAGTTCACTAGGGGGCCGAAGGAACGACCGAGGTTCCACACCGAGGAGGTGAAGGCAACCCAGCGTGTGGCCAGGCAGTACACCGTAAGTGGCTGCTACGGAATCAGTTTGTACTCTCACCAGAGAAAAGGTAATCTCGCTAGAGTCGGTGTATACGCTACTAACGAAGAGACATAAGCGGCATAAGCGAAAGGGCGAAAATGATCGCCAGTAAGAGCCACACAGGGCTTCTGGCGGTACCGGAAGAACCGTCGCATGTGACGCGACAGGAGGACGATTCAGAAAATCAGCACCATGCAAGCCAGAAGGCGGAAAGGTCCGATCGGGAAAGGGAACTCAAGGATCACGTAACGGAGACCACCGGGGCACCCGACACGCCGTCCTCACCTTCCGGTGAGGGGGAAAATTCGGGACAGCGGAGCCCGGAGTTCGGGATGAACCTCAGGTGGGACGCCATCTGCGATGAACCCGACGAGGTGGATGACAGCCTCCGCGATCGCGGGGATGGTATGAGGGGGCCAGCTGGAGGACACGATCCCCAGGGGATGGATGGCAAGGAGGTAGAACGCACGGGACGTTCATCAAGGGAACGGCGTTCAGGGGAATCCCATCACGGGGATGGCGAGTGCACCACGCGCGGTCAGGGATATAAGGATCCTGGGAATACAGGGGCGGAAGTAGAAGCTCCCTTCAGGAGTGTAAAATCGCTCTCAGCATTGCGGAACGAGTTCTGCGCACTAAAGCAAGGGCGGGGAGAGAGCGTCGCATAGTCAGCAGTTTCGCGAGCGAGGCCTCCTCGGCGAGCGTCCGATTGCGAAACTCGTCGGGATGGACGAAATACGTACCGTGGAAGTGGTACTGCGGGATGGCGCGCGGAAGAACTTCGTAAACGGGCTGCATCGGGAAATCCGAGAAATCATACGCCCTCGACGCTATCACAGCCTCTACGAAACCGCCGCAGGCGCAGCAGTGGTCGAAAAAATGCTGAGGGGAGACTGGGGTGCCCGGCACCCCACACCGGCAGACCTTCGGGAGACACGGTGTTACTCATGCGGTGGCATGGGGCATCTCGCACGAGGTTGTCGGCAAAAATCGGGTGGTAGTAAGAGTGACTCGCGACAGCCGAAGGAAGCGAGCAATAACCACAAAACGAGTGGTAATAAAAAATCGGGTGAAATGAGCTCGCCAATGCCGAGCGTTAAACGTGAGATAAACGCAGTGGATATCACCTGCAATTACTGCAAGAGAATTGGACACGTTTGGAAGAGGTGTGGGACGAGGTTACGTCGACGAGGACAAAACCCACAGCAACAGCGTCAGCATGCTAAGCTGAACGAAGATAACGGAAAAGTTCAGAATAAAAATCGGCATCGAGGAGAACCGAAAGCGGACTCGAACAATGAACAACGTGCCAAAGGGCCGTTCCGCGTGAACACCGTGACGATCGCGGACAACGGGACGGACAGGGCAGGAAGTAACTTCCACGTGGAATTCCCCGTGTCGGGAAAGGGGACTCTCACGATGGCAGTAGACACTGGCGCTCAGGTTAGTGTGATAAGTGAGAACGCGGTGAAGGAAGGGATGAGACGAGAAGCAACCAACGTCACGATCATGGGGGTCGGTGGTGCACGAGTGAAAGCGATCTGCATGGCAACCATCGAGCTTAAAACCCCACAGGTAACAATCGCGCATGATTTTTACGTGGTACCCGACAGCGTGCCTCTCGGGGTGCATGGACTCTTGGGAATGGATTTCATGAGGAAACATAAGATCGATATCCTTGGTGGTAATACCATTAGAATGTATGGACACAGTATGCCGCTGACAGATGGGGGGTTGGAAGTGGAAACGTCATCGCTGGGTGATAATACTGTGCATTCTACAGTGGGTGAATACGTCGGGATGCCTGAGGGTAGCGGTATTACCGAATGTGTGAAAGACGGAACTAGTGTCACTCCGCGTGGAAACCCCTGGGTAAAAAATGTGATGGAAACAACGAGCGAGGAACTCGCGGTTAAGGGGACTGAGTCACCTAAAAAATCGAAAAGTAAAAAAATTTTTTTCCAGTATATATAAGTTTAATGAAAAATTTAATTTTACCTCCATAATATATATATGTTTGACTACCGCTGTAAATTTTTTTGGAGACCTACGGTGTATTCCAGTGTTATGGGCAATGGTCAAACATTTTTCCTTTGCCGCAGCTTTCGGACTGAACGAAAGCATCAATCTTTGCTTGCGACCTCTTATTTTCTTCGTTGGAGAGTTTATTGCGGAACGAGTGCGGGGATTTTTTTTTGAAGCTTCGCTGGCGAAGCTATGAGTTAAAAACTACCAAAAAATTCACTTTTTCTACTTTTTGTCTCGTAACCACTCACATAATGACTTGCGATAAATCCATTTTTGATCGCATGAAAAATCCCCGCACTCGTTCCGTAACACTGACTGTTACGAAGAAAATGAGCCGTCGCAATCCAAAATTGGTGGGCCCATTCTCCCTGAAACCTGCGGCAAGCGAAGAAAAATATAAGTGTCAAAAAATGAATTTCACAGATTAATGAAAATAATCAACTTGGGTGATTCACAATAAAAAAAAATTATTTTTATATTTTTTTTGTCACAAAAATGTACACTTTTTTTTCTATCACATAAAACTTAGAATTTTTTTTTTCTTTTTTTTTTTTTTTTTTTTTTTCTTTTTTTTATTTTACAAATCTCGTAAATGCAAAAAAAATGTTTAAAAAATAAAAAAAAATACTCTTACGTCAAATGTGACGTTTAAAAATGAGGTTAATTCTGCGAGACTTTTCGCGTTGCGACACTGTCACTGTGAAAATCATTTTTGCACCATTGCGGGCAAAAATACAGAATATATTCCGTTCATTCGGAAAAACTGTAAACACTGACGATTAACTAATTACACGGAGTTTACAAGCGCAGTTTTTTACCCGATTGACACAATCAAGTAAAAATCATCGCTGCTACATTACGCCGGTGTATCGCAGACTCAAAACAAAGCGCGGTAGCGGCGATAATCTGAGTCGCATCGATTAGACGTAACGACCCTTTGGTCGGTAAATCGTTACCTACCGAACGCAGTTTCGGCATCGATTGTTTTTTTTATGTTCCTTTCTCGATGTTCCTTGTTCTTCTTATTAGAAGAAAAAGAAACGTGCGGAGATGCGGTATTCCGGCATTGTTTGTATTGCATTTCGGCATTTTTTTTTTTTCACACATTATTTATTTCTAATATTTCTAATATTACTAAAATGCTTCTAACTTCGGTAATTTTTTAAATTTCGATCTAAAATTTTGTGTGTATGTAGTACACCGTATATACATTCAGAAAAAAAATTTAAAAAAAATAAATAAAAAAATAATTTTTAGGTGACTCAGCCCCCTTAACCGATCTACGGTGACACCCGAGACCCTTGCGTCAGCAGATAGCGAGGAAGAAGGCGAGGCCGAATGCCCGACTCACGATGTAAACACAGTCAGCGGAAAAAACTGTGTCGTGCGCTACGCAAGGCGACGAGGCGAGGTCAAAGTCTCGCATCCCAGCAATGGGGAAGTATACTCACAACGGGAAGTATGCGGAGATGTTGGAGAAATCTTCAACTTCGAGGGAGGTCCAACCTCGAGTACGCGGGCCATCGAGGACAGGGAACCGCTAGGGGAAGAAACGCGGACAATACAGACAAACCTCTGCAGGTTGCCGAAGGCACATAGCCAAGGGATGAAAGAGCAAACTGCAGGGATGCTGCGTGAAAAAGCAACGCGCTCGAGCCGGAGTCGAAGGGACGCACCGACGCTCGTCGCAACGAAGAAACCCGACATAGCGGGAGAAATGGGGATGCGGGTCAACATGGACTTACGCAAACTGAACGAGGCTACAATCAGTAGCTCATATCTATCGCCAACTACGGCGGATGCTCAGGATCAGAGAGGACGAGCTCGGAATCTCGCAACACTCGACCTCGGGCCTGGGCGGATATCCATGACAGAGGAGAACATGGAGAAGACAGCATTTGCAATATGGCGGAGGCATTACGAGTTGCTTCCGATAAGCAACGAACGAGGCAAAACGTAAGCAGGCGGGAGTCGGTTAATTAAGGGGAATATTATAAGAGTATAATGGCGGGCGATTCCGGGCGTTAGGATAGACACACTAACGGATATTATTAATGTTATCGGAATCCCGTAAACTAACGTGGGGAATTCGGAATTTCTTCCAAATATCTTGCTAGATATTTTTTGGACAAAGAGATGACGTATAGCATACACGCGGAGGTTAGCGTGAACCAGAGGAAGGGTGTGTTTAATTACGGGAAAACTATACGACACAAACGGGACAACGTGTCAGTAGAATCCGCGAATTTCTTATTAATCGTTCAGATCCTGCATTTCGAACTTCGTGTTGTAATTTCTGAGTCGCAATTCTGAGTAGATACTTTAATTCCGTGGGAAATAGAGAATTACAAAAATATCTGTATTTTATAGAAATCTGCTGATAATCTGTTAAACATTTGAGTTCAGTGGAAAGTAGAGAATTGCGAAAGTATCTACATTTTATTGGGATCTTGTTTGTTGAGATTTTATTGAGATGTTAACAATCCGTTGAACATCTGAATTCGGGAAATTCCGGGGTAGTTTTCAAAAAGTGTTGTTGAATTCCTTTATTTCGAAATTTTGTTGAATATTAAAATCTCGCTGCGTTGCGAAATAATCGAACTTTTTCGGGGATATGAGACTCTTACACTCATTGAATATTTTTACATTTTGGGAAAACGCGAATTCCACAGATTGCGTTAGGTAATATAGGATGTAGGGGAATGTGAAAATTGTATCCGATATAGTAAACACCGGATATTCGGGCTTTTGGGAATTTCGGTACTTTGATTCGGTAGCTCGCTGGAGACGAGCGAAAAGAAGTCCGTTGACTTCTTCTCTTTTGAGGGGGAAGGAATGTTGTACCCCGAATATCGCGGGTATTACCGAGAGTGTATTTCGCAATAAATAGAGGTATGCAGGCGACACGTGAGGCGCGATCGCCGAAACCGAACGCCTCGCGAACGATTAGGCAATCGACGCATCGAGCGCGCGACTCGCAATCGTGCGTCAGCAATTAGCGTAGCGCGTCAGCGGTTAGCGTAACGCGGAGCCTCCAAATTCTCGAACAGAATCTGGAGCGTCAAATAATAAACAACGGGCATCGAAAAACAGGGATTGTCGCAATATATCCGGTGGTCGCAATATTACCGATTATCGCAATAATGCGATGTGCGTCTGGTCCAAGTGATTCGAGCAAGGAATCTGAGTTGAAAGTATGATATGTGATAGCGGGTCGAGCCTAGGTAGGTACTACCGAAGAGTGAGTTACATCGTGAAGGTGAAACAGTTAATTGTTCAGTAAACGACGCTGATCCATGAGATGTACGAGATTGTTGCGAATTAATCCAAGGGGGATACTGAATTACGATGTATAATCGATTGTATTTGATACTGAATTACGAGGTATAATCGATTGTATTTGATACCGAATTACGGGGTGTAAGTTGCATCGTGAGATGGAAACGGGTGAAGAGAGAGAGGGGGAGAGATAATAATTTCGCGCTCGGGGACCAGCCCCCCGAAGCGCTGGGCCAGGAAGTTACATGGCCGTACAGTGCCATAGCCGTATAGCCATTACCCGTACAGTGTACACACCTCAGTGGTAAAAAATAAAATAATAAAATTCCATATACAAGGCAGGACGCTGAGATAATCCGGTGGTGTGCTGATAGAAGAGATAGAAGGGAAATGGGAAAAGCAATAAACGCGTAATGAGTGCGCGATAAATAACTGATAGCATAAATGACATAAATGGCGAATATGCAATGGGTGCGGTATGGGATATCGGTAGTCACGCGATGGACACAAAAAAAAAAAAAAAAAAAAGGTGTAATGGCGTAATAGACAAGTCGATCAACTTGTCTCGTACAATCGCTTCGGGGCGAGGACGAACCCGCGGAAACAATACCATGATGGCGAATTGCTATAGTGGTGTCCCGCCACTACCGTGGATTTCAAGTGCGGCGTTCGTCATTAATCTTCATGTTTATGGAATGCGCATTTTCGATTTATATGCACCAGGGGTGGAAGGTGACGTGCACGGGGCAACGTCAATAAACTCAGGATTTCGAACAAGCTGTCTACTAATTGATTGTTCCGCATTGGTAGCCTTTCGTTCGGCAACACTCAACGACGAGTGGAGAATTTTTGTGGAAAGGAGATATCACAATAGTTACGCAGTGGCGACATCGCGATGGGAACGCGATAAGTACGCAGTAAACACATGCGATAGGATCCATCATGTGCGCCTATGGTACAGACTATTGTATGACTCGCGTGGACTGACAGTGATGCAATGGTGGATACTTCAAAGCCGAGGCGTACTCGTGATCGCATAGGGAATCCTTTCAAGCAACCATAGACGACAGAAGCTGCATAGTGCGTCAACGATGTGAAGAAATGTATAACAAATATTGGTTCAAAATATGGAGATATGGCGAGGAATCCCGGAACGTGAAATGATTCATCGTTAGTTATCCGGAAACGCTTGTTCAAGTATATCCACCGTGAGTGAAAATTTTCTGCAGTATCAATGTTTAGCGACGACAGGGGGATAAAAAAGGGACCCAATTAAATGGTGCGAAGGTGGTACATTCTCACGGACCTCTTGATCGCAACGGCATAGCAGGAGATTTGACGAAGTAACTGTATTAGAATACAGGAATGATATCTGCGCGAGGAGGACCCGTACCATGGAAATCGGAATAATTAGGACAATCCCATCGTGGAAGTTGGGGGATTATCACGACCCACTTTATCGAAGTACACTATTGGATGTGGGGAAAAAGAAAAATACATTTTGCTACCAAACGCCTTGGGTGTTCCCCCATGGATATTTGAACGGGAAAAACCCAGAAACAAGCGACGGAAGGGAACGATACCACAGCCGACAGCATCCCATCGCTTCGGGGAGCGAGGACGCATTACACTGACGTCAAGCCTCGAAGTCGGTCGTGCAAATGGTAACGAGGGGTAGAGCGTTACCAACGAACGATTCCCGGCTATGCGAGAGGGGCTCGCAGCGGGAAAAACATAAATAAAAACACGGAACGCAGGAGAACATAGCTGGCTAAATAGGTTTATTTAAAACGAATATCAACCTCGACATCAAGCTCGCCGTTTAAGACAACGGGGAGGGCTACGGTAGTCGTCGAGGGGGAAAATCGCCTGCAGGTGCGGCGATCACCGATCGGTACTGCCCTTGGACAGGGAGGAATGACACCAGTACCGAGCGGCGGTGTCCCTGCGGGTCCGGCCGTCAGTGGTAACTCCGTGGTCGGCAAGGGACTCCTCGGGGGCGGGGGGCGGACCGTCAGCACAACGATCTCCTCATCGCTGGAGTCCTCGCTGTCACTGACAACACCATCGCTATCACTGACAGCACTGTCGTCACTGACACTGGCGTTGCCACTGTCCTCGCTGCCACAGGCATCAGTCACCTCGTCGTCGCTATCTCGAACGCCTATGGGCTCGTCTTCACTATCACTGATGACGATGACGTCGACATCGTAGCGTGGCTTCTGCAAGGGAGCGTGAAGCGAGCGTAAATAAAATCTATCTACTTTTAAAGATAAACTGAAAAGTTCGAAATTGAAAAGGTCGACTAGGGAAAAAGGAAAAAAAAAAAAAACAGAAGGTTAACGACTTCGATAACCTTCGCACGAAAAATATCGCAAGTTGTAGCGGAAAAAAGAGTGAGACTTAATTAATTAGTATTATTAATAGGTAAATTAATGGACCGATAGATTCCGATAGACTAGTAAATTGGGTGAACAATTTGATGGGCATTCTAAGATCCCTGGAGAGGTAGCTAGTTTAGAAATCGAGGGGTGGTTGATTAAATCAATTGGGATTTGCAATTTCAACAAAGGGGAAAAATAACAATAGTAGAAATAATAAAACAATAACAATAATACATTGACGTAGGAAACTCACCTTCACTGGATGAGCCATTTCTTTTCTAAGACGAGGATGGGTGGAGTGAAGTCGAGTAGCACAAAAGTTGGAGTAAACACAATACACTAAGTCACTGGGACTAAATAAGGAAAGGATAGCTGACGCTGCAGGGTGAACGACCACGCGGTCGTCGCACCACGCGAACAGCACTGGTTTCGTGAACAACGCATTCCGCAACATAAACGGAAACGCGGTACTCAAAAGACATGTAGAGGAAAAGAAGTATGTATCACCATACCATACTTCTTTCCTCAGGGGGGGAGGGATGTTGTACCGCGGAACCCCTGTACTCGGTACACGGGAGTTAGTAATAGTAGTTAGTAGTAGTAAAAGCATAGATGGGAAATATAAAGAGGAATATGGAATATAAGTATAGTATCGGATTCCTTGCGACATGTGTACTACATATACACTGTCGAGATACAAGAAATTCGAGTGGCACGCGCCTGAGCGTGCCATCGTCGCACCAAACGCATAGTCAGCAGTTTCGCGAGCGAGGCCTCCTCGGCGAGCGTCCGATTGCGAAACTCGTTAAACACCTGAGTCGGCTTTACGCAATTCGAGGTAACTCCGATCTCTGAATTCATACGGTAATTGGGGTAAAAGATATTTAACAAAAGATGGTGAAATGAGAGCATCGAGACGATGCCCATCATCAAGGGAATCCGCTGAGTCGAACGCTCCACTTTACGCTCGGTAAAGTGTGGCGCGAGCTCATGATAAGTAATAACAAGAATATACGAGTTGACATCGATCTCCGTTCATATAAAGGGAACAGAGATCGAGTGTCAGACAGTTGTTAATCGACTCGTGAGCTGTACGTTTGGTCCGGCAAGATCTAAGCTAATAGTCTTGTTAATTGATACACGTAGAACTGAGTAAACTGTGTGAACTGTGTGAACTGTACGAACTGTGTGAACTGTGTAAACCCCACGTGTGTGAACTGTGTGAACACCACGTGTGCGAGCTGTACAACTGTTCCAAGGGAATATTTGAGCATATAAACTGTATCAACGTGTAAGACTTCTAACGAATAAAGTATTCCTTTGTTATTAATCTTCGGTTCAATTCTTACTTGGGTTCCAACCCTTGACTGGTAATCCCTTGTAACGTGGCAAAATTCAGCCCGTTATTTTCAGCTCGCTCCGGCACTCACAAGGCGATTCCTCAGAGCCACTTAGGGAATTAGAATTATTTTTAATTATTTTTTATAACAAATATTTCATGTTCCCGCGTCTCGGGCGAGAGAGCGAGCCGCGACCGGACAGCGAGGGAGAGGAAACATCGGTTTTCGTCGGAAATCTTCGGCCATCGCTACCGTCGACGAGTCAGCGGAGGCAGAGGTCCTCTCGCCTCACGGAAATCCTCTGCGAGGAGCCTCTACCCCCGAAGCCTATCGTTGTTTAGACGATAAGAACATCGAGGGAAAAGAACACCGCTTTTTCCCAGCGTCGCCGCCCTCAAAATTGTAGCTCTCGGGTTATCTCGAGTGAGCGAAGGAAAATCATCGCATTGGTTCTCGAACGCGAGGACTGAGTACCGCGGAGACCACATCTTCTGTCTCGCTCTCGCGCGTCTATCAGCGCTACGACGTTGCGAGAGAGCGTGCGAAATATTTAAATCCCGAAAAGGGCCAAGCGTTCGCGAATTTTGGAAATCGTCGCGATTAGGTAGGGGTGTCGCTAACGAGAGCGTGAGAGACGCGTTACTCGGGGCACTTCCCGTTGAGTTTTGGAGCGAGTTGGATCGTCGATCGATATTTTGGATACCGCGCGGAGGGGAATTTTGGCGAGCCGAACACCGGAATCGCTCACGTCGGAATATCGAGAAACATCGGTGAGCTCTTTCGTCCAAGGGACAAATTAAGATCGGTAGTTCGCGTATTTTGTGTGTTTTATCGTTTCGTGTAATTTATTTTTCGCGTTCGCGTTCTCGGCGCGAAAGTAGAAGGATTACATTTTGTCGGCGTGCTAACGAGTTCGACGGTTCTCGAGGAAACGTGGCCGTTTCTTTGAGCGGCGGGAAAATTGTCTTAATCGCGTGTGCAGAGCCGCGAGACGTGCTCGTTTTTCTGTTAATCGGGTGTAAACCGTTGCCGCGACAATATTTTCTAAATCTAGTATTTTTAATAAATTTTTCGTGAACGTGCCTTGGGGATAAATCCCACGGGAAGTCGCCTTTCCGTTGCCGTCGTGCGCGCGAGGCTGTCGTGTGCGACAGAGTGTATGAGCGAGTGGATCGGGGAAAAACGAATTAATTTTATATCATATTTATTGTCGCGTGTTATTATTGTATTTTTCTAGCAATCGGGTTTTTTTTTTTTGGATACTCGATTCGTTTTCTTGTTTCCCCCGCAAAATTGAATTGTTATCGTGAGAGAGAGAAAGAGTGAAACGCGAGAACGAGAGCCTTCGCGCGACGCGGTAATGTGTGTGTGTGAGTGTGCGAGTGCGTGAGAGCGACCGCGAGATCCCGAGCGTCGGGAAAATTGTCGAAGGAAAATTATTGTAAATTTCATTTGTTCCCGGGACGAGAGGTTTCCTCCGAGATCTTCGGTTTTCCCTCTCTTAGTTGCGTTAATAATTCAAATAAAACTAGTGAATTTTGGTTCCCGGATATTTCGAGTTTGGGTCACACTTTATTTTGTTTTTTTCCCTGTTGTGCCGTCCGAATGCCGACGTTAAAATACCCAGCCCCTCTCCGGATCTCGAAAAACTGCAGCTAGTCGTTAGCCAATCAACCTCGTCGAATTTTCTCTGGCGCGTTACGCGCCTGGCGCCCATCCCGCGAGGGAAAATAAAAAAAAGAGAAAATTATTGTGACGTTTGCGGCTCGAGGTTGAGGGTTCTCGCGAGTAGGTAAATTCGGAAAGGAATTTACGCTACACCCTATAACATAATATCGGAGCGAATCTCCGATACCACCGACTCAGAGTAGCTAACTGGGCTTCGGCGGCATAACACGGAGCTCCCTACCTCACTAAAAAAAACCTCGGGTACGCTGTACGCGTACAACGATTATTCTCAGGAGACGAAGGAACGGATGCGAGCGTCTTGGGCGATGGCACGGGAAAATCTAGAAGCGGCAAAAATTCTGCGAAGGAGTTTCACGACAAAAGGGCTAAGGAGAGGAAATTCGACATCGGGGAGAAAGTTTTGTTGCACGATGAGACGGTGCGGCAAGGCAGATCGGCGAAACTCACTGCTAATTGGATCGGGCCGTTATTCATCGAGGAGGTTCACGTGGATCGGCTCCGGGAATACATCGAAAGTTAGGAGCCGAATTTAGGGGGGGGGGGGGGAGAGCTAGCAGAATATGGAAAATAATGTTGCTTCACATAAATTGACACCCCCTCCCCGCAACGCCATTTAATTTTCAAATACAAAAGTATAGAACGTTTTATATTTTTCCAGGTCATTGATTCTCCTTTAATCGCCATCGGATATAACAATACAAATGAAACAAGTGACTGAGCGTAAAAAGTGATCCCAATTACCGAATCACGTGGAACAAGTAACAATTACTGTTTTTTTTTGTAAGTTTTTCTATTTTCGTTCAAAAGAAATTTAATGGATCATTGATCACTATATACTAATATTTCAATAATTTATTGATTTCAGGCTGTTCCGGACAAGTATGAGGTGCTACCTAAAAGTTTACGTCATCGACTAATTTGAAAAATTGTTCTTACATTCCGACATAGTACGAATTGCATTGTTATTATATAATATTTGTATATTCTCATAACATAAAAACCATTTGTATAATCTTTATTTCGAATAAATAAAACAGATACATCCTATCCACAAGATTGAAAGAAATCAGACTAAGATAAACAGATATACAGATATACAGATAAACAGATTACTAAACAACAGATAAGCGAAAAACAGATATACAATAAAGAAATTCTAAGATTAATAACAACGTTTTTATAGCCAATTGAAAAGATTTAAACAGATATAGACTTTCACAAAAAATAAAAATCGCTACAGCTTAGATATTAGTACGATACGATGCCTAAACGCAAAGTGGTAAGAACCGCTGAAGAAGAAGCCGAATTTCAGAAAATACGGCGCGAAAAGAATGCCGCATATCAACGTCATTATCGTGAAATCGCACGAAATAAAAAACAAATGCTCCGAGAAAAGGAACTTTCTAATTCAGTAGAATCAACCCTCACGAATGATATTATACTCGATGAAAATCCACCCTTAGCAATAACATTACCACGGAATCTTCACGATTTTGAACTGCCATCAACAAGCGCGGAGATCATGAATACCGCAGTTTCGAGCAGACAACGAAAACAGCAAAGTCGTTTACATCGACGAAATGTTATCGATGTAGACATTCATCATGCACGACAACTAATTAATGTCACTGAACATTATATTGGTCCGATGCATGTATCGTGTTCTCACTGCAATGCGAAACATTTTGCTGCAGAAAGAATTTCAAATAAAGCGAATTCTTTTAATGATTGTTGCAGTCACGGCGAAGTGTCTCTTGACGCACTACCAAATCCACCATCAATAATAGGTGACTTATTTAACGGTGTACACCGAAAATCAAATCACTTTTATGCAAACATTCGTTGTTACAATAGTTCATTCTCTTTTGCATCTTTTAATGCGAATTTAATCAATTTTAATAACAGACGTAATGGACCGTATTGCTTTAAAATACAAGGACAAATATATTATCAAATAAATACAGCCACCACCAGCCACCACCCTGAAGCCACCGAAAATCCAAATTTTGGTCAACTTTTTATTATTGATCCTAACGAAGCATCTGAGATGCGCTGTAATCAAAATGCACTATTAGATCGAGAATTAGTCCAAGCTGTCGATAACGTAATGCGTGACCATAATGTATTTGCTCAATCATATCAAATGATGGGAGAAGAACTACATAATCAACAAACAACGTCAGTAGCTGATAATGAACCGGAACCGGAATTACAATTACTGTTCACATTAAAGCCTGGAATGGATCGACGTCGTTATAACTTTCAAAAAACAAATGAAGTTGCAGCAGTTTTTTCTACTATGGCAGATGGAGAAATCCCAGAATCATATGTTACAATTCGAAATAAAAATACAAAAAATTGCAATCTGTTAGTACTATGGATCCAAATGTTGAACCATGGATATATCCTTTATTTTATCCATTTGGCACTAGAGGTTGGCACAGAGATTTATCTTGTGTCAATAAAAATCGACGCGTAACTCGTGCAGCTTACACTAAACATCGAATGGCTATTCGGAATGATTCAAATGTCTTTATAATGGGGCGCAGATTATTCCAATAATGGGTTGTTGACAGTTACGTTAAAATTGAAAAAGACAGGATACAGTTTTGCAAAGATAATCAGAGGCAGTTACGGGCAGAATCATATCAAGGAGTTGTTGATTACTTGGAAAAACGTTCAATTGAAGAAAATACTCAAGTAGGAAAAATGGTAATCCTTCCATCGACATTCATAGGGTCTCCTCGTAATATGCTTCAATTATATCAAGATGCAATGGCAATTGTACGTAAATATGGAAAACCAGATCTTTTTGTTACAATGACTTGCAATCCTAAATGGCGTGAAATTGAAAACAATCTATTACCAGGTCAAAATGCATCGGATAGACCAGACATAGTAGCTCGAGTTTTTAATATAAAAAAAGATTACCTAATGATTTGATTGTCAGACAAAAATGTTTTGGTGAAGTTTTAGCCTACGTGTATATTATAGAGTTTCAGAAACGCGGATTACCACACATACATATGTTAATAACATTAAAACAAAATTGTAAAATAAGTACTCCTGAAATTGTCAACCAATATATTTCCGCTGAAATTCCGAGTCCAACAGATAATCCAATATTACATGACATCGTGATGAAAAACATCATGATTCATGGACCGTGCGGTGATTGGTGTTTGAATGACGGCGACTGCTCCAAACATTATCCAAAACCATTTCACGAAGAAACTACAATGGATGAAAACGGTTATCCTCACTATCGCCGTAGGAACACGGGCCTTAAATTTGAGCGGTGTCGAGGATTCATGGTCGATAATACCAATGTTGTGCCGCACAGTCCGATGTTACTATGCTTACTGAACTGTCATATTAACGTTGAAATAGTTGCTAGCATTAAATCAGTGAAATACCTGTATAAGTTGTAACGTGGTACTGGGATTATTAAAATTTCGAAAAAATAATCCCAGCACCGACGCGCCACAAAATAATGACGCCCGCACTCTTCTTTCTATTGCACGGATGGGCACCAGATACAGTATTCTGCCCGCTGTATCTCGGGTGATTCGTTAACTTTTCGTTGCAATCTTACCCTACGGCTAGCTAGGGGGTGGTTCGGGGCGACAGGTGACAACATACAATCCAAACAAAATTAAAACTCGAAACCATGTGTGTAAAATAAAAAAGAACCGAATCGTAGTTGTTTATTTAAATGTTAAAGACAAAAATATAGAAATCCAATATTGTCGACTCGAGAGACGCTCGAGCGACGTCGTAGCAATTTGTTCTGTTTACCTCGTCGGAGACGGCGAACAGCCGATCGACGTCCACGTTTTATTCAAACTAGAAAATAATATCGAGACCGCATCCGCTTGCGCCTACCTCGTTTTTCTCCGTGATTCAATCCTCGAGCTTACATGGCTCGTGCCTCTGTTCGTACGCTCCAATTTTCTCCTTTGCGACTCGTGGAGAGAACACTTTATTTCGCGTATCGAAATCTTTAACAAACTCAATACATTCCTTAACTAGTCTGCCTATCACTACGGTCGGCGCGAGAGTGTCACTCTCGTGCGTCGAGCCTATCTTCCGTGTCCAAGGGGGGAAGAGCTTCGCTGTCTCTCTCGCTCGTAGACTCGAGCGAAATCCTTCTGCCTCGCGCTGTCTCTCTCGCTCGTCGACTCGAGCGAACCCCCGGACACCTCGCTTCTCTCTCTTATTTTCGCCAATCGTCTCATCGGCGCGGTTGCCGCCTCGTACCGTTCCTTTTCACCTGTAACTGATTGTATTCTCTCGGCAGTAATCGGCTACCTTTTCCCTATGATCTCGGTACGGCGGAGCGGCGTTGCGACGTTTACGTAATTTCCCTAATTCGACTCTCGCGCGTGCAATATCTTATGCGAGAAGCTCAAGCGCCTCGTCACAAAGTATATATATAAAGGGCATGACGCAGCTGGTATAACTATATCTGAAACTGACTCGGCTGCCCTAGATCACGATGAAATACGTAATTATATAGAAACTCGATATGTCGGACCTGTGGAAGCCTGTTGGCGTATTTCAAGTAAGCCTTTACACGATAAAAGGCATTCCATTATCCGTTTGCCTGTACACTTGTCTAATGGACAAAACATTACTTTTCAAGAAGAAAATAACGACGATGACATTAGAACTTCTCTAAATAAACGAACTATGCTTATTGATTATTTTGCATTAAATGCTCGTGATCCACAGGCAAGGTTATACCTGTATGGAGACATCCCAACTCATTACGTGTTTAAAAAAGAGCCAGATACAAATATATTTCGTTGGAGACAACGTAGAACGAAATTCAATGTTGTTGGAAGAATGTATTCGATAAGTCCAACTCAAACTGAATTATTTCATCTACGGTTATTGTTACTAACCGTCAAAGGTGCTACAAGTTTTCAAGATATAAGAACAGTAAATCGTGAGATTCATGATAGTTATGTTTAAACGTGCTTAGCATTAGGTCTTATCCAAGATGATGATGAATGGAAACGGACTATGCATGAAGCTGAAGTGTGGATGATGCCTCTTCAATTGCGAAATTTATTTGTTCGAATTTTAATACATTGTCATCCGATTCATCCACATGAACTATGGGAAGAGTTTAAAGATGCAATGGCGCAAGACTATATACGACATAATAGTATAGCCCGGGCACATAGAAAAGCATACATCCAAATCAGTAATATGCTCTTAATAGAAGGTTTCAGTCTTGATGCATTTCAAGATATGGAAGAAATAACAGATATTCAGAAACTGAAGATACGGAAGACGATGTATTACCACAACAAACTAGAGAAATTGGCGTCCAACAATATGAAAAGTTAAATATACAACAAAAAGAAATAGTTGATCGTATTTTAAATACGATTATAAATGCTAATGAAAATTCCAATTCTACTTGTTTCTTTATTGACGGTCCAGGTGGCTCTGGCAAAACGTTCATTTACACAACGTTGTATTACTTGCTGAAAGGTCTTCAGAAGGAAGTATGTACAATGGCTTTTACTGGAATAGCAGCAACTTTGCTTCCTAATGGAAAAACAGTCCATAGAACATTTGCTCTGCCTGTTCCTCTTTTTGCAGACTCTACATTTAATATTAAAATGCATTCCAAAGAAAGTGAATACTTGAAGAATATAGACGTTTTTATTTGGGATGAAGCTCCAATGGCACCGAAATATTCATTGGAAATAATGGATAGAACTTTACGCGACATAATGAATAGTAACCTACTTTTTGGTGGAAAAGTAGTTGTTCTTGGTGGAGATTTTAGGCAATTACTTCCTGTTAAAGTACGAGCAACTCGTAGCGAGTTAATCAGTTTATCCATTAAATTTAGCCCATTATGGAATCACTTTTCAAAATATTCTCTTACGGAAAATATGCGAACTTTGCCAGCAGAAACGGAATTCGTTAAATTTGTATTAGCTGTTGGCGAACGGAATCTTAAATGATGAAAATGACAATTTATCTATACCAGAAAATTGCATTGCAAATCCAGATGACGATATTGTCGAAAACACGTATGGACAGTTAATCAGAGAAAAACGATTGGCAGAATTATCGATGTCAGCAATATTATCGGCAAGAAATATTGATGTTGAATAAATTAATAAACGAGTTGTTGACTTATTAGATATGTCATCTGAACGAATCTACACAAGTGTGGACAGTACTGAAAATTGTGATAATGGTGATATTAGTGATGGTCTTTTACCAGAATATCTAAATACTTTGAATCCTGCAAATTTTCCACCACATGAATTGCGCTTGCGAGTGAATTGTATTATTATGCTCATTCGAAATCTCAGTATTCACGAAGGATTGTGTAACGGTACGAGGTTATTAATACTTGATCTAGGAAATAATCTTCTGAGATGTAAGATCGTGACAGGTGATAAAGCGGGAGATATCGTATTTATTAATCGTATCACACTATATTGTGAAGGCACTTATCCATTCATATTCACAAGAAGACAATACCCAATTAAACTAGCCTTTGCTATGACAATAAACAAATCTCAAGGACAAACATTTGAAAGAATCGACGTCGATCTTCGGAAAGATATTTTTAATCACGGTCAATTATATGTTGCATTTTCTCGAGTTCGTTCTGCGGAAACATTACGCATTTACCTAGGTACTCAAAGAGAAAGTAACGCAGTTAAAAATTACGTATATAAAGAACTTTATTTATAAACATTAAAATCGTTCTTCAAACTCAGCAATTGTCAGCTTTTAAAAATCATATTAACTGCTAATTTTGGAAAAAGCACGTAACAAACATCTGTTTACACAGACATTTTCAAAAGACGTAGACCACTATTCCATTTAATAGTATTATTCCAGTAGTTGTAATCCATATAGCAATGAATATATTAAATGTATACAAAAAATAATTGAATTATACATTTTTTACTAAGATTTCTTGCGAATCTCACGATTAAGAAATTTTCGATATTTTTTTGGAAATTATAATGTCTTCATTATACTCTTACTTTCTTATTATTTTAAAGCCTACACCGGTTTCGCTGAGTAAAATATAGTTATGTCCAATAATACAGAAAATGTTATTGAAAAAAAAACACGATTTTCATTTCACTACGAACTTTTATATATTTTTTTTTTAGTAAAAAAAATACATGTGGAGTAATATAATCAAACCGACGATTAACGAGCGCGTTGATGCTAGTGTATTAAATAGTTCATGTAAAAAAAGAACTCAGATGTACATGAAGGCATCTTTTTTTGGAAAAACATTTTTTTTGTTCGACAAGAACCTCGGATTCCACGATGCCGATTTTTCTGTACGCTTCCAATACATTGCCAAATACCCAGTAAAATTTACAGAGGAATTGAAGGTATCGCATTGAAAGAAAACAAATATTTTCTATTTTTTTTTTGCGGAAAATAGCCTTTCGGACGCCATGAAAAATAAAACATATATAGCATTAAATAGTTCATGGAAAAATATAACTTTTTTGTTTTGACCTTTTCTTCGTCCGACTTCTCGTTTCCATGATATACAGGTTTGAAAAAAAAAAAATCATTTCCTAATGAAGTGAATAAAAAAATCTAAAAAAATTCACAGAGAATACCTTCAAGTAGTACAATTATATGACCAATTATAGAAAAGTTCCGAGAGGATCAAGAAAAAAAGTGGCCGAGTTGCTAGAGAATGCCTCATATATCGACAGTCGAAGAGTCCTTGCAGTCGAATTCATCGAGAAATTAAAATTTTTTTTTTTTATATTTTGGACGCATCCAAGACACTACAACTTTTTATTCTATGCTACTTCCTCTTCAATACACGACAAGAACCAAGACGATATCTATGTTCGTTCTCGAGATATACATTTTTGCTACAACGATTAATATCGACTAAATTTCATTGAAAATCGTAAGAAAAAGCAAATTTTTCGAATATTCGGCTCCAATACTTCGACTCCTGTCCAGAGACGATAACATAAAGTGATTCCATGTATTTTAGGGAAGAAAAAAACATTTAAAGGGATTAATTTAAAGGGGACATTCCACCCAAATGGTAAATGGTAATGGTGTTGGTAAATATTTTGTATGTTTGTTTTATACTTATTAAATCTGGTCATAAGTGTTAAGCCAATAAAACGACCTTTGCTACCGTACATATAACTCGATTTGAAACGATCGACCATTTCCTGCGAGGGCTGGAACGTTTTGCAACATTTTTCGTTTTTTCGTTTTCGTTAGAATGCTCTTTCGACCACAGCGTTACTCGTGGGAATTGTGAGCATTCTTAACACCACTTCGGCGAGATCACGGAAAACGAAGCGACCGCAAGCATCGGTGTATTTAAATACCTCGGGCCAAAACACCAAAATATTGGTCGGAATGTCTCCTTTATAGTGGGCGCTCCAGTCTACGTACTGTAGCTTTTCCCACTGGCTCTTATAAAGAGAGATGTCGCAGTTCGGAGCCAAGAATTCCTGCAAGGGAAGCTCCTCGAATTTTCTTCGGACTTGCGAGATGCAACGAGTTGGACTCAGCAGCTGGATTTTTTGGAGAATGGCGAAATTTGCTGGTAATCTCTGCGCCATTTCGACAAGAAGCCTCCTTAGGAAGTTAAAACATCTTTGGAGAATCTGAGTCTTATTTTCGGTTGAGATTCGAGATTTCTCGATCTCATGCTTGAATTCATCGCCGAAGTCGATTTCTGCAACCGGCAAGAAAGCTAAGTCATTACTGACTGCGTCGATAACTTGATGTACCAGGGACTTATCTTGTCCGACTCTCAAAAAAATTGGCCTCAAGACTCATCGAGCGAAAGATAAAAATGCGTGGGACATCTCCACATACAAGCTTCCGGGGTCGATTTTTTCGCTCTGAAACGATGTATTCAGATGCTGTACCTCGGACAAAACGGGCTTCAAGAATACCAGGTACAACCTATTGCAATCATCATCGAGCATATCTCGGACCGTTCGAGCTGTATACCTTTTCTCAGCGACACAAGCTATTTGAAAGTGGGTTTTTAATTCCACCCACTGTTCCAGCAAGCGTTTCACGACGTCGTAGAATGCAAGCCATCTCGTGCGGGACAGCTGCACCATTTGCTTAAATTTCTGAGCATCGCGACCGGAATTTATCATATCGAAAGTCTTCTTGTAGTTGATCCTTCGCAAGGGACCAATGCTAAACCAGTTGAACACTTCTCGTGCAAGGAAATGCAACGAACTGAGGAGTTCTTCACTTGCTTTCGACAAACAAAGATGCAGAGAATGGCAAGTGCATCTCATGAGTTGCAGATTGGGAATATCCTTTTTTAGTAGCGTATAAACCGAATGATTTCGCCCACATAAGTTACTGGCTCCATCCGTCCCGATGGCTGTAAGATTTTTTAATGGTAAGCCGACATTTTTCAAGTAGTCGACGATACTCTCGTGTAAATCAACAGCCGTTGCTCGCTCTACTTCAAGTATGCCCAGAAAGTTCGTTAGCATGCGGTTCTCCACGGTATCGAAGTATTTTACACACATGCACAGATACTTTGTCACTGAGACATCGGTACTTTCATCAATATTGATAGAATAGCCATTCTCGCCGATTGTCTTGACCATATTAGTAAAAATGACGGGTGCAATAACATTTTTAATAATGTTTGAGCATTTCGTTCGATGCAATCGGAGATTTGCGAGATTCCTTCTCTTTCCTAGCTCTGACAGAAGCTCGCCTAGGTGGTCTACGGAACTAACCGACGAGCGCATCGCTATATAACACGCTAGCCGTATGTCCGCGATCTTCTTCTCAGCACTTACTGGAGCCTGATACCCTACAAAATATAAACAAAATATATCAGTGTTCAAGTGTTCAAAAATTAAAAACAAATGTTACGAATACATTTTTCTAAGCGCCGTCTGAGAATTTGAGTCTAAAAAATTATATCAAATATTTTTTACAATTATATATCGGTACTATATATTTTTTAAATATATTTTTCAAGCCCCGATTGAGAATATAAATGAAAAAAAAAATATATCAAGTATTTTTTAGAATTCAGGAGATATTCCTAATTACAATAATAGAAGTATCAGTCCTTTAATAACTCACCATGATCTGTCAAAGATTTGTATTTTGTCCTGTTGATCACTGCAGCATTATCTTGGTATTTTTTTGAATGTGCATGCCTTTGTAAATCTGCCAGATGGCTCCTCAATGACTGGTCGCAAATTTTGCAGTGAGCTTCATTGGGATCGTTTGGGCTCTTGTGTTTCGCTGCAGTAATATTTTGCAACCGTCCTACAATGGTTCGAAATTGTAAGTTGTAAAATCTTTAGAGCATATACATAGCCGGCATTTAAGGTAAAGGTTCATGTCCCCGGACATGAAAAATCGTATTTCCGTCACTTTTGCACGCACGTTTTGTCCGCCCACTTGGAAGTTTATAGGCAAAGGTTAATTTAATTATTTTCCTATCAGTTGTGATATTTTTTTCTGAGAATTGCCCTTCTATCTATTCAGTAATTTCGAGAATAATCTAATAAGTGTTACAAAATTGTATAAACAGTGTCTGAAGCATGGTGTACATAAAATGGTGTACATGGTGAAATATTCCATCATTTTTACGACACATTGAGGGAGGACACGAGATTTGGTTATTCCACAAATGTTGATTATTGTCAAAAAATATATTTTAAACAATTATATTTTGTCACTTTCGAATCTCATCAATAGTGTATTAATATTGTTAAATCATCTCGAAATTATAGGAAAATTAATCGAAAATCCATCGATCAAAGGAAAATTCATTGACCAAACGAAATAGTGACACAAATTTACCTTTGCCCTATTCAGTGGACTCCCAGTCCTTCCGATATTTCCTTTTATCTTTTTCGTACTTGCCCATTGTACATTTCGGACAAGTTACGTCGATCCTGAATTATTTACGTTGCACGTAAATACGGTAAGCTCAGTAATATCAAGTACAAAGGAGTGCCCCTATGACCGTTGTCAATATAAGATCGAGAAACGGTGAAACAGGGAACCGCAAAGCAGTGCTGCCAATTGTACGGCTACGAAATATCTAAGGTTCACTCAGGTCTAGTACAGAATAAAATCACCTAGAAAAAATTCAACATTGCGCAGCTTCCCATCTAGGTTAGGAACACTATCTATGCCTTGATAAGGCTGCCTGTTCATTGGCTACCACAATTCACAGTCCGAATTCCCTTATAGCTTGTAGTCTTATTTCAAAAACTTCGTAGCAAAGATAGGGACATGCACAACGTATCTCTGTTCGTAGTACATGGCTTTTTTTTTATTCCTTATTTAATTTTGTCGCTGTACCTGCGCCAATATATTATCAAGTTCAACAACAATACTTACCGTGGAAGGACTTAACAAAGACAGAAAACTAACAAAAAAATTTCAAAAAGTAGTATATTTAAAAATCGCCAAAATATCGCCAAGGCGCCATTGGGCATTTTTCGGCGCTAAATCATCTTTCAAAATCCCGATTTGGCGCAAAATCGCCAAATTTGGCAACCCTGGGCAAACTACACAAGAAAACCCTTTATACCTATTTTCAGCCAATCAGCTTAAGCCTCCTGAATCCCACTTCGATAGATTTCATCCCTTTCCGTTCCACTGAACCACCCGTTCAAACTCGTCTTTGATTTTAGTCTTTAGTCTTTACTGATATTTCCAATAGAACGGATCTCTTAAGTCCGCGACCGAACTCTAACTATTTTCGAACAATAGTTTATCATGTGTGTTTAAAAACGAACTAAAACATCTAATCTGTGTTAAGGGGACTGAGTCACCTAAAAAATCGAAAAGTAAAAAATTTTTTTTCCAGTATATATAAGTTTAATGAAAAATTTAATTTTACCTCCATAATATATATATGTTAGACTACCGCTGTAAATTTTTTTGGAGACCTATTTTTGGACGGTGTATTCCAGTGTTATGGGCAATGGTCAAACATTTTTCCTTTGCCGCAGCTTTCGGACTGAACGAAAGCATCAATCTTTGCTTGCGACCTCTTATTTTCTTCGTTGGAGAGTTTATTGCGGAACGAGTGCGGGGATTTTTTTTTTAAGCTTCGCTGGCGAAGCTATGAGTTAAAAACTACCAAAAAATTCACTTTTTCCACTTTTTGTCTCGTAACCACTCATATAATGGCTTGCAATAAATCCATTTTTGATCGCATGAAAAATCCCCGCACTCGTTCCGTAACACTGACTGTTACGAAGAAAATCAGCCGTCGCAATCCAAAATTGGTGGGCCCATTCTCCCTGAAACCTGCGGCAAGCGAAGAAAAATATAAGTGTGAAAAAATGAATTTCACAGATTAATGAAAATAACCAACTTGGGTGATTCACAATAAAAAAAAAATTATTTTTATATTTTTTTTGTCACAAAAATGTACACTTTTTTTTCTATCACATAAAATTTAGAATTTTTTTTTTCTTTTTTTTTTCTTTTTTTTTATTTTACAAATCTCGTAAATGCAAAAAAAATGTTTAAAAAATAAAAAAAAATACTCTTACGTCAAATGTGACGTTTAAAAATGAGGTTAATTCTGCGAGACTTTTCGCGTTGCGACACTGTCACTGTGAAAATCATTTTTGCACTATTGCGGGCAAAAATACAGAATATATTCCGTTCATTCGGAAAAACTGTAAACACTGACGATTAACTAATTACACGGAGTTTACAAGCGCAGTTTTTTACCCGATTGACACAATCGAGTAAAAATCATCGCTGCTACATTACGCCGGTGTATCGCAGACTCAAAACAAAGCGCGGTAGCGGCGATAATCTGAGTCGCATCGATTAGACGTAACGACCCTTTGGTCGGTAAATCGTTACCTACCGAACGCAGTTTCGGCATCGATTGTTTTTTTTATGTTCCTTTCTCGATGTTCCTTGTTCTTCTTATTAGAAGAAAAAGAAACGTGCGGAGATGCGGTATTCCGGCATTGTTTGTATTGCATTTCGGCATTTTTTTTTTTTTCACACATTATTTATGTCTAATATTTCTAATATTACTAAAATGCTTCTAACTTCGCTAATTTTTTAAATTTCGATCTAAAATTTGGTGTGTATGTAGTACATCGTATATACATTCAGAAAAAAAATTTAAAAAAAATAAATAAAAAAATAATTTTTAGGTGACTCAGCCCCCTTAATTGAATAAATCGGTTAACCTGTAAACACTATCCGAAATAGTGAAATAAATATAGATATTATTTGTTAATTAACCAAGTGACTAACGCTGATTATTAACTGCGCATAGTAGTTGTTAGCCAACCCTTATATTTTATATATTCTGAGCTGCGAGCAGCAACCTTTTGTGGGATTCGTCGATCGGTAAACAGGAACACCGACTTAACCATCGACGTGTACGGACTTTCGAGAAACAAACTCACCAAATATAACCACAGAAAGGTAAAGTATCAAAGCCAATCACCAGGACGTAACACTTCTATGGCCTATGGGATCTAAATGATCGAGGTATGAAGGCCTGACTCTTCAGCTTCTTTAAGGCACAGTTTAAT
This sequence comes from Buathra laborator, assembly GCA_934046635.1. Taxonomy (NCBI): domain Eukaryota; kingdom Metazoa; phylum Arthropoda; class Insecta; order Hymenoptera; family Ichneumonidae; genus Buathra; species Buathra laborator. The sequence continues at coordinate 2,205,772 of OW203896.1, forward strand.
ATCGAACACACTAGAGGAGGTCTGCGAGGCGAAGTTAAGTGAAGATAGAAAAAGAACTGTTGATAGGGAATCTGTAAATTTTGCGGAGCGAGGACTCTGTTCCTCCAAGATAATTGTAAGGGAAACGAGAATCGCGAGTACTTCGGCAGTGAAAATTGAGGTGTGGGACGATACCTTGTCATAAGCAGATGTTAAAAGTCGTGATTGGGGAATTCGTAGCTTTGCAGAGAATCTCCGGTATCGATGTCAAGTAGAAGGACGCGGAAATGGATATCGTAAGGGAAGTCAAAGGACAGTACCGTGTTTGAAGAAACTGCAATTTTTAGTTTGTAACGGACGATCGTAGCAAAGGGATTGTACAGAAGGAAAAGGCAGGAATGAGACATTTGACTACATATTTGTTGGCGACGAATTTGAACGCAGACTAGTAAAACGTTTGTCGGCGTAGACATACGAAGGCCGAGAGCGAGATGAATGGCTTGGTATTGGATTTTCGAGAGTTTCTCGAAAAAGCCAAAGTTGTTAGAGAAGAGAGTATGTGCTCCATATTCGAAAATGCTTCTGACGAGCGCGCGGTATAGGGTGATTAACGTTTGCGGGTCGGTACCTCATCGTGTACCTTGTAAGACTTTGATTGCATTTAAAACTCTTCGTCCTCTCTGGATAATACTGTCGAGATGAGCGTTGCCGAGCAGCTTATAGTCTAGAGTCATGCCTAGGAACAAGAAGAGTCATGCATTTGTACAAGAATTTGATGCGTTTCCCATCAAGTTCGATAGAGGTAGAGGTTGGATCGAATTTCTTACGTGTAAATATGATAAGATGCGATTTTTCCGGGGAGATTGACAAACATCGGTTGAGCAAGTACTTGTTGACGTTGCGTATGCTTGTTTCCAGTTTCTCGAGACAGTCATGGAGCAAAGGCAATCTGGAGAAGATTGCTATGTCGTCCACGAATTGAACTATTTTGCAGTCGGGATGGAGCTCTGCACTCCACGGACGTAAATATTAAAGAGAGTGGGGCTTAGAATGCATCCTTGAAGGACGCCTCTGAAAGAGTAAAATGGTCCCGTAGGTTTACCCTCGATGATCGCATGAAGGCGGCGAAAAGCAAGCAAGTTCCACACGAAGTAGCAGATATTGGCTGATAAGCCCATTTCCATAACGGAATTTGTCAGGCGTAGATTTAAGAAGAAGAAAAATGAGAAAATCTCTCCATTCGTCCGGAAATACTTTGTCAGCGAGAATTTGATTGAAGGCGTCGAGAAGGAGAGAGGAAGTACTGTGGGGTAAGTTTTGAAGAATAGAATATGGAATTTGATCGATGCCAGGGGAAGAATTTTTTTTTTATTGAGTTTAGAACGATATTAAATTCGTTAGACGTAAATGCAGTTTCGAAGAAGGGACATGCCAGGAAGGAAGATGATGGAGAGGGAGGAGGGTTGCAGAGCGAAGGGGGACATAAGGAGTACGTGGAGTCAAGCATTTGCAGTTGAGTCGTGCATTCCATTCTATTGGTGTTAGTGGGGGAGGATAGAACTTTGTTTTTAAAAGTTTTAATTTTGCTCCAAACTTCCACGATAGGAGTGTTGCTGTTGGGAGTTTCACAGTATTTGCGAAATCCGTCGCGTTTGGCCAACTTCAGTGTTTTTTCGTTGTTGCATCGGTTTTCTTGAAGTGTTGTGATATATTCATTTTAAATGATATTCCAAGTTGGCACCATTGCTTGTCATGATCATTCGCGCCGAGTAGGTTTAAGCGAGAGAAGAGTCAGTCGAGCTACCGCTGTCGCCCAGAGTAGCTCTATTGTAAGCTAGAAATAAAATATTGCACACTGTTTCCTATAACGATATTAAGTATTATTTCTCCCACTACATTACAATTGGCGACGAGAGAGAAAAATGGGAGCGTGATAAAAAAATAAAAGTAGAAAATTTCGCAAGGAGCGAAAGGGAGAAACGTTTCACACGGGGTGAAAATTAACGAAAAACGTCGGCGAAAATGTCGAAGGACGGCTGGGAGATCAGTTCGTTGAACGAGAGAAGATCTTGGAGAAGCGTAATTTGGAGTTGAAACAGTTGCGGAAGTCGTTGGAGGAGCAAACAGTTGCGGAAGTCGTTGGAGGTTATTAGTCGTTCAGCAGAAGGAGTTCTACCAAGAAAAGGAACGAGTTTTGGCGGATCAAAGAATCCTCTAGGCAGGGAGAAGTGTAGTGCACAACGGGAATTCGACACAATAGGTATCGTCTGTTAGTTTTTTTTCAACGATCGGCTCTTTGTCTGAATTTCGAGTCGCGTGACGACTGGAAGCTGTATGAAGAACGGTTGGGGCAATATTTTGTCGCGAATAACATGCCTGAGAGTCGGTGTGTTGCGACGCTTGTGACTTTGATTGGGCAGGAAGCGTACAAAATTCTAAAAGATTTGTGCAATCCGATTTTGCCTTCAGAAAAAACGTACGCCGAGTTATGCGAAATATTAAAAGTTCAGTTTGCACCAAAGATCCCGGCGTTTAAAGAAAGACGAGAGTTCTTCAATCTTACGCAAGTGGACAAGGACACGGTCAACGATTGGTATGCTCGTTTAAAGGCTAAGGCAGTTAAATGTAAATTTGGAGCATTGCTCGAGGATAAAATTAAAGATGGCTTTATTACTGGATTGACAGGTGGCCCTATTCTTCATAAGGTTTCGAGCAGAATCCGTCAGCTTCTCTCAACAACATTCTCGAGGTAGCGAGAAATAAAGACGCGGCTTTAGCAGCTAAGTCGAGCGGGTCGACTGCGGAGCTTCATAAAATTTTTTCTGGCTCAACCAAGGGGGTTGGAAGAAAAAATTCAGCGGATTACAGGAAATCGTCAGAACAACGAGGTTCGGCACGCGGTTCGTCACGGACTTCGAGGGAAACGTCGAGGGAAGCATCGCCGGAGCGTCGCTGTAACCATTGCGGAGGTACTCGACATAATTTTAAATCACTGCAAGTATCGTAATTATAAATGTAAAATTTGTAAGAGAATAGGGCATTTGGCCCGAGTTTGCAAAAAGAACGAGTCGTCGAAGTCGAATAATAATAATAATAATTATATCGGGGTAGAATTCGAATCGTTCGAAGTTTATGATATGTATAAGATCCGAAATGAAAACAGCGCGGTTGGGCATGATATGGTCGAGTTAACTGTCGAAGGAAAAAAAGTTATTTTTGAAATAGATACTTTGCTTTGGTCACATTGTAAACTTGAGAGAACAACAGTTCGACTACGAATGTACGATGATTCAATGTTAACACCTTATGGGGATCTCAAAATTCGAGGAAAGCTTGTGGTAGTTGAGAATGGGAATAGACCACTGCTGGGGAAATATCTAATGAAATCTCTCGGATTTTATATTGCGTCAATTACATTTGTGAAAGAAGAGACGGAAGTAAAATAAATTCTCGAAAAGTACTCTGATTTGTTTGACAATTCGCTTGGGAAATATAAACACGAAAAAATTGAAATTCACGTACAACCCTGTCGGGACGGCCGACCGTCCCCACGACCACAATCAGACCAACATTCGACGGTTGGAAAATGCAGTATTTTTCAACCATGAACCAACCTGTATCTGACTGACATCAGCGCAATCTACTAGACGAACTAAATTTGTCGGCAGGTCGGTACACATTCTTCTCTACCGAGACCGCAGCTGCCCCGACCGTATTTCGACTAAAAGCTGACCATGTCCCGAATGTACGCAGGTCATAAATTCCAACTGCTCCGAGAATAATACAACCGCATTGCAACTTCTAAAACCCATCCGCTTTAACTGTAATGCAACTGCGTTGCAACCACCCGGTGATTTTTGAAATCTGACCGATTCGATCGCAATACGACCGTATTGAAACCTCCCGTGGATTTCATAAATCCGACGGCTCCAATCGCAATACGACCGTAGTGCAACTTTCCGTGGATTTCAGAAATCCGAACGCTCCGATCGCCATACGACCGTATTGCAACCTGTCGGAAATAATTCCACAACCGCAGATTTTAGAAAGTACTTTTATATCGTTTTATTTGTTTTATATTTTGTTAAATACAAGCTGCGTGTCGTTATATTTTGCTCGGCATTTCCCTTGGCATCGTTGTTGCTTATTTTGACTGTCGTCGTCGTCTTCTTGACGTTGATTTAAGTTTTGGAACATTTCGGTTGCGGTTCTTGTGTAGTTTTTTGGTGTTTCGTCAAGGGGGAAGTTGGCCTGTAATAGTAGGACGGCCTCGCGATCGCAACTTCAGTAGATTCAGCTTCATTCGATATTTCTTGTCTCGCGATTGCCTGTTAAATTTAGATTGTCAACGAAAAATTCGAAAAAAACGAAAAGAAAACATTTTTTTTTCCAGTATATATAAGTGTAATCGAAAATTCTACTTTACCTTCATAACATATTGTAATAAATATTTTTATATCGATACTCGCGAGATTGATGAAGAACATGAAAACAAGGAGAAAACACTTATAAATATACTCGTTTTTACGCGACTATAAGCTTAACATGGCGGCGGCGGCGCGGAGGACACACGTCGCGGACAAGCTAACTCGACGTGTGCGCGGCGGTGGTTCAGCTAACACAGGCGGTCCGCGCGCTCGCAACAGTAGCTTATGAGCGGGCGAGCGAGCGTGCCGATCAGCTCTTATACCGCGCGGACATGTGCACTATAAGCTCATATTGCACATGTGGCGCCGCCTACCTTATAATACAAGAAAAATTGTCAACAACGGGCAGGAATACGTTTGAATGTTTTTTATTTTTTAAATTAACAAGGCTTTCGTGAAATCGTGTAAAGCATAAACATATTTTATTATATAAATGTATAGAGATATGTGTGTTTGTATGTATTTATTCTTATTTTAAAATCACATATATTTACAAAATCTTTTTTCTTGAAGATATACTCAGTTTTATAAACATTTTAAGCTTCAATAACAATATTATGTACATTCACGCTGTTTATGTTATATACACACACACGCATGCACCTGTAGCACCAGTCTTATTTCTAGATTACATACAAATTTACAATTTAAAACTATTTGTATTAATATCTAAATTATGCAATGACAAGGACGACAACGATGCAAATTAACGTTATACGGCTACCGAGGGTTAATCTTTGTATCCGAAAGGTAATGACAGTGTGTGAGTCACATGACGTCGTTTATGGCAAACGACACGGCAGGTTTTCGACATTGCGCGAGTTACGACATCATGGAGGGCCGTCCGCTGAATCGACGAATAATTCAGTTGAATCGACTCTACATTCTGTCTCGGCAAATCAGCTCTAATCATTTCGCGTATCGAGTCAAAATTTATTTTTTGGGAATTTTGATAATTTAGACTTAACCCTTTCACCTTACACTCTGTTTTAGTAACCGTTTCGCGGCGCGCGCTATTCACCACCTGGTACCCGTAGAATTTGGGGCCTCCCGAGACAAACGACTTTATATAGTCTGTCGGTTTCTTGAGCTCACTGGTCATGTCCCCAAGGAAGTTACCGAGCGGCGGTACCCATTCACCCGGTTGACGTGTGCTAACATAAATCACCGAGTCGGTGTCATAGTACAGCACGCGTCGCTCTAGTCTCTCCAAATAGCTATATAATTTTAAGCGCGCTTGAGCTGTTGTGTACGCAGCTATTACGACGCTCGTTTGCGAGGAGGGTATTATTGCCTCGTCTATTGACACCCAGTTTGCGTACAAAACATCGTCGTTTACCGGTAGTAAGCGTTGCACATCTTTGTCATTATTCCCCAAAAGCAGCAACAGCTGCTCGCGAGTATTAATGACGGACGTTTGCGTTAAATTATCCCGCTGACCGAATTTTCCCCAAAACGAATTTAGGCAAAGTTTCGCAACGGAACGCAGACCCGAGTTTTTGTTAATTTTTTCCGGCGTTAATCGAATACCTTCGGCGCTCTCGTAGTCGGTAATGTATTTTGTCCGCGAGTCTGCATCGACACATTCCGCCGGCCAACCGCTAGCCTCTTGCTTAATCTTCAAAAAGGTGTTTATGTAATCGACAAACAGCCCACCCTCGCGTGTTTCCGGATCATATTGAGTAATTTCATAGTCCCAAATAACGGATATTTCAACGATTCTATAGCCGACCTCAAGTGCTTTGCAAACTTCGTCAATTACCCATGTACCGGTAAAGACACGCTCGTTTACATCCTCATGCGGACACGACGACTGTGTCTTTTCCTCGGCACATGTACGACACAGTGCAAAGAGCAACTTGTGATGCATACGCACTGGTAGAACCGGATGAAAAAGATCTCGCGGCGGTAAATTCGTACAGCGAATCAAACCATTAACCGTTGTACCCACAGCATCGACCGAACCGTTTAGCAAAGCGTCGCATTCCGAACCGACGTAAATTTTAGGATGACCCTTCGGAAAACGACCCGTTTTAGAAATATAAGGATAGAGCGAACAGATGTCGATATAACTGATTTTTTCGCCCTCCGCAACATCGTACGAGGTCACAGTGTTACCTGTTCGGCCGCCAAAGAATGCGTCGCGAGGATTCAGACGCTCAGACTTTAGTCGCGGATGCTCACTCAAAAACGCGCCGATCGCCGGATTGATGCTTCGCTCATCGTTAAACGCGCATTCCTACATGACCTCTAATACGTAACCCCGTTCGCGAATCGTAGTGTCGGTTGCCAGAGTACGTTCATAACGATGTTCGTACGATTCATCGTTGGCATGTGACCGTGCTGTACGGTTCTCGGGGAAACAACGGGGGCAGCCGTGCCAATAAAACCCGTGAAATTGATAGACAAATCGATCTTCGCCTCTCTGAGCGTACCCATCGACAAGTATCCCTTCAGGTAGCCGAAACTCACGACCGCGCGTAGCATGAGTTATCTCGTGACCCACGCAATGCTCGACCCATAAAAGCCACTCATTGGCTTGCTTCGAGTGGCTGTCTGCGAGTCTGTACCCGCCGCTTGGTATGAGGCCGATAGTCTGTGGTACGAGGAAGTTACGTCTAAATACTTTTGAACAAGCCGACGCGATTGTTGCTGCCTCTATAAATGGGCAAACATCCCCGACTTCGAGAAATATCTTTCGGAATTCATTGCAGGCCCGTCGCAAAATATCCACGTCCATCACGTAATATTTTTCGATCTCGGTTTGAAAATCCCAAATTTCGTTCATAGCTGCTGTTTCGGCATACCATTCATAGAAAGCCGTATACCTCTCGGGACTCATAGTTTCCGGCGAATAGAACTCGGCGGCAGGTAGTTTACCTATATAGGTCTGATTCTCTAACGTATTGAACAAATGCGGAAAGTATCCTTTGCCCATTTTATCTTTGAAGCCGAAGGCCTCTGGGAGTGCACTGAGACGCATATGAAAATAATTCATACTGTCGATGAAAACAGTACGGCCTATACGCATCGAGATTATCGAATTCCCCGTAAGAATGCGTTTCGGCACACCGATACCCTTACAGTGTTCGACGACGTGACGCAAAATAAACTGCGCGTCAAACGCCTTTGCGTTGTGAGCGATGCAGACAATTTTACTAAAAGATGTGGAACGGCGCACTGCGAGTTCGAGTAATTCCGCGACGGGCGATCTGCGAAAAATGTGATTTCGTACACCGCACCAACAGCACGCTGCACCGGCGCTTACATCATCAACGGAAAATAAACATCTTTCGCACAGCTGCTATGCTACGCAAAGTGTGACAATTTGCTCGCGAGTATCGTCACCCGGTGTTTTGGTGTAAAACGTGTCTTGACGGGTCTCAAAATCATAAAAAATAAAGAGCGCTCGCGGATGTTTTTTCTCGTCAGATAGAATACGCGGCGCCACCGGTTGCATGTAACAATACTCATTGTACCCGTGAACGCTTCGGCATAGTTGGCAAAAAGTTATACCACAGTTGTGTGGTTTTAGCGTGGCATCGAACAGCTTTAAGCATTTTTAAGAAAAACGGACTGTCTCACAAACCGATTTTCGCTCGGAAGCGTGTGTATTGACTCGATATTCCCGAGCTTTGAGATGATTGTCAAAACACGCTACGCTATGAAAAAACCGGTTACAATTCTCGCACGACCGTTCATAACCGACTATAACAGCATCGTGATCGTTAGCGTCGATGGGTCTGACCGGACACGGTGGTGACGCGTAGCAACGAGGACATTTACTCGTACACACGTGCCGCTGTAAAAAACGGTACGATTTGTTGCACGGTGTACAATAGTTTCTACCACCGGCCGCTGCTAAAAGATTTGTGATCGGTGAATAGTGGTCCTCGTCCGCGAAGTGCGCAATATTCAACGTCGTGTGTGCCGGAACGTCTTGAAACCGTGAGTGCCCATTGAAGATGGGTTGCGCACCGCTACCTAAAGAGGCCCAGTCGTATACGACTATAGCTATACCGGCAGCCATAAAATGTCTTTGGAAAACCTCGATTTCTATATTACCGCACCCCGACGCCGGTACTACTACGCGAGCCTCGTTTACAAGCTTTTCAGCCTCATCCCGTTGAAGTTTCGATTTTTTATGTCGAATCTTGTCGTAAAAAATTTTCGATTCTTCGCTTCGATTTTGTTTGTTGTGCGCATTTGCGAGACTTACGACAAGCGATTGAGGGAAACACAAATTATAAAAATTCCCGATTTGAATGATGGACCGATTACTCGCGATTTTACTATCTAAGCCACCCGTGCCATTTACCATGTCAACGTACGTGACGGTGAACACTAGAGTGTCATAAACCGAAAGGATTCTCGCGCTTTGATGGACACTGCAAAGAAGGTCCCATAATTGTTCGTAATTGAACCGCCATACGGGCCTCATGGATACACCGGCGGCCTCAAACGCGACACCGATTCTATCGGCCGGCGAGTGGCCTTGTACCAAATGATGATGGATATCACGAATCGCGTTTCATATCCATGAGATCGGATTGATACCATGCGGCGGAGTTATTAAAGACACTTCGGTTCGTCGACTATTTATTTAAAATTTTTTTAATGTGTGATCCCTCGGTACACCGACTATTCTAAACCGATGACCCACGGGTAAGACATGATCGTCGTCATCCACGTCTTCTTCCCCGTGGGCTATATCGTTGCTGTTATCGCTAATGTCATTACCGTCGTCACTGCGAATCTTTTTATTAATATTATCGGCATTTTCAATTATTTCGACGTCATTTGGCCGCGCAGGACCTCCGCCTATTTGCGGTACAATATAGCCGTCACTCACCAATTGTGCGACGGCCGCCTCTGTCTCAGCGATCCAGGATGCGCTTAACATCGAAGAAGCCGATGACGAGATGACGAGATGACGATGACGAGATGACGATGACGAGATGACGATGACGAGATGACGATGACGAGATGACGATGACGAGATGACGATGACGAGATGACGATGACGAGATGACGATGACGAGATGACGATGACGAGATGACGATGACGAGATGACGATGACGAGATGACGATGACGAGATGACGATGACGAGATGACGATGACGAGATGACGATGACGAGATGACGATGACGAGATGACGATGACGAGATGACGATGACGAGATGACGATGACGAGATGACGATGACGAGATGACGATGACGAGATGACGATGACGAGATGACGATGACGAGATGACGATGACGAGATGACGATGACGAGATGACGATGACGAGTTGACGATGACGAGATGACGATGACGAGATGACGATGACGAGATGACGATGACGAGATGACGATGACGAGATGACGATGACGAGATGACGATGACGAGATGACGATGACGAGATGACGATGACGAGATGACGATGACGAGATGACGATGACGAGATGACGATGACGAGATGACGATGACGAGATGACGATGACGAGATGACGATGACGAGATGACGATGACGAGATGACGATGACGAGATGACGAGATGACGAGATGACGAGATGACGATGACGATGATGATGACGATGCTGGTGATGACGAGGATGGTCCTGAACGGTCTGCGGAAGGAAATAGGATAAGGTGTGATAAATAATTACGGTTCTGGGAAAGGTCGGGACGATTCGATAATTCGAATGATGATTAGATCATCATCCTCGTCGTACGAATCGGATCCTAAACCCATCGCTCCGCGCGAATCGTGCCACGGTGCTTGTAGCAAGTGGTTCGGTATCGCGCGAACTTCGTCGGCGTCGGAGTGATCCGCATCGTACGACGAGGGTGATTCAGATTCCGGATCACTAGTTGACAATGATGAATCTGAATCCGAATCATCGGTCGACGCAGGGGCATAATGACGCGAGAAGACCGGGCTATTTACACAGGCAGGATCGGTTCTTTGGGACACAGGCGGATATTCTAATGACGCATGACCGCCCAGGCACCAGTCGCCGTGCTCGTCGCACGGTTGAGCAGCGCGCAATAACCATCGGTGCACACCTGTGGTTTAACAAATAAAGTTAAACTAATTTTGAACGGGCTCTACGCGTTAGAGGATATGCATATACATATATATATATAAGCATATACATATTGTGACGTGATTTTTTTGAATCAGCGTCACAAAAACCAAAACAACCGCAACTCGCATAAAAATACCGATTTTTAATGCTGAAGTTTCGCGTTACTGCCTCTCCCAGCGACTTAAGATACCGTCAAGCTCTCGCTAAGATATCGATCGAGATTTCTGCAGTTTACCTTCTATGTTTTTTGTAATTATTACGAATTCTTTCAATAACATTCATTATTTCAGTTTAAATTCAAGTTTCATATTTAGTTCAGTACTGCTCTCAGATTTAGTTTTATTCCAGTTTTAGTTCAGTTTTGGTCGAGATTCTCGAATTCACTTGGTGGGACAAAGTTAGCAAATAAAAGGCCCAAGTGAAGGAGAGACTCGACGAAGTGTCTTGCAACTACGTTAAAGTCCGGTGCAAACCCGGCACCCTATAGAAAAGTGCAGTGCGTTGAGATCAGGCGGAGGTATCGTTTGGTCCAGGCAAGGGTGGTGGAACCCCTTGCGCTGCGTTATAGTTGAGTAGAGCCTTGTATCTCACGCATTGACTAAGGGAAACGATTGCGAAGATTCGTTCAAGTTACCGCGTTATAGTATCGGCTCTCGACTCGATAAAGTCATGAGATGGTTGAGAGGGCAGTAGTTATCGATCAAGATCCCGCAAATAATAACGATAATTCATTACGAATTTTCGTAGGCAAAGACAGTCGACGGAGAGCTGCCCTCGAGGCAACTCGGGTCTCTCTCGCGCTCCCGCTACCGTAGGCTTCGGCCTATTGTTCTCGCGCTCGAGCCATCGAGGCATCGTGTGATCGCTGTGTCTCGCTCGCGTTACCGTGGATCCCGCTATCGCTCTCGCTCTCGTGTTCGCGCGTTCGTTCGTCGATTCGTGTGTTTCGCGTGTGCTATCCTCGGTAGGATTCCGAAAGGAATTCTTTCCGAGTCGATAATTCGATCGATGCGTTACAATTAACGCTCTCGGGTTGGAGTGCATGTGTGTGAGTTCTCGTGGCATCGTCAGATGCAGTTCCCGGTCCTTTTTGGATAAATTACGCGCTTCGGTGAGTTTTTTTGATTTATCGAAGTTATCGTTCCCGTGTCGCGCTCGTGGTCCCTTGTCTCGCTTCGATCTCTCGATCAGCTGAGTACTCGCGACTTGCGGGCGTGCGATCTCGTGGCTTCTCAGCCAAAATTATTAATTGTCGTTCCCGATTTCGATAACGTTGAGATTCCGATCTCCGTTTCCAGTGAGCTATTCTATTGACCTCGGATCGCGACCCTTCTACCACAACCCGCATCCTGAGCAACCGTGCATTTCCGCAACCGTTCGCTCCCGCGAATGCATCGACGTTAGTTCTCGTTCCGTTTTAGTTTCCGTTTTGTTGTGTCGTTCGTTTCGTCCTTACGGAGGTCGCCGTTCCACCGACCTCCAGATCAGCCCGGTTTGGTAATTCCGGCGAAACAAAAATTAACCCTGCGGAGGTTGCCGTTCCACCGGCCTCCAGTTTAGTCCGGTTGTTAATACCGGTGAAACAAAATTAACTGGCGCCCACCGGGACGCCGATGCATCCGCGAAGGTGGACGGCCGAAGGTGACGTGAGTTTTCGAGTTCGTGTTTTTTTTGAGTTTCGATCTCGCTCATCTTTTTGAGTTTTGAGTTTTATGTAAAATTAGTGTTGCGTTCTCGAGATCAAGGAAAATCCGTCACAATATATATACTAGCGTTTCCCCGGGCTCGCGCGCTACGCGCGCTCGCTCGTCAATTGTAAACTATTTTGAGTTAAGACCCATTTCGGGAATATTTTTGCTTCTTTCTCCGCCGCCGACCACCGCTGCTGCCACCTTCGAAATCCCCTTAGAGAAACTTAGAATATTTTGGCCTTCCTCTCCCACGCTCCTCCGCACCCCCCACCCCTCCCCTCCACCCGAAAAATATTCTAAGTCCCTCTAAGGGGGACTTAGAATATTTTTCTCATCCCCCGCCCCCTTCGACCGAAAATATTGTAAGTCCCCCTAAGGGGATTCCCCCTTGGGCAGCCCATCGAGCAAAAATATTCTAATTCCCTCTAAGGGGGACTTAGAATATTTTCTGTCGAAGGGGGAGGGGGGTCCCCCTGAGAGGGACTTAGAAGGTTTTCGGTCGGTGGGGTGCCCAAGGGGGAATCCCCTTAGAGGGACTTAAAATATTTTTGCTCGATGGGGTGCCCAAGGGGGAATCCCCTTAGAGGGACTTAGAATATTTTTGCCCTCCCCTCGATTCCTGACACGGCGGCGGCGGCGACAGCGGCGATAACTTTATATATATAGAGAGATATAAAACCTTAACACCATAAGAAACGTATGTAAAGGCACGTCACGTAACACGAAAAGTTTGAAGCTTCACGAATGACTTCTCGACAAAGAATTGTCAAAGATTTTTCTTTCCGAAGCTTTTATAGTTTTTCGCCTACACCCCACCACAATTTCCGGCCTATGAAAATGCGGAAAAACAGAAGACGAAACACTGTCTTTGGTAAACATTACTACGATTTTGGTGGACATTTTTCTCATTGCCTTAAGTCGGCTTATTTTTTTCACCTCTTTTCGTTGTCTCAAGACATTGCGCACCGATGGTGAAAATATAGGCTACCCGCGGCGTAGCTTATTCTATTGACTGTGTGCGCATCCTTGCGCCGAAATACGACGCTCACCTTATACATAAAAACGTTACTACCTGTAACCTACCGCCCCGCCGAAAATACGGCTAACATCGTATACATAAAAACAATACTAGCTGCAACTTGTCGCACCGCCGAAAAGCCATTGAATAGCCGCCTCGAGGACGCTTCGGATTGTTTTCGCCGATAATATGAGTAATAAAACGAAAAAAATTCTGTTCCTCGAAACTCCACTCGAAGGGTTGTGCAAGAACCTAACAGTCATAAAAATACCGATCTACAGATAGCCGTTTACCACCGACACCCTTTTGAAATAGATCTGGATCTATAGACCATTGCAATACACGGAGATCGCGTCCATTGTATCTCACTGTCAAAACAATATCGAGGTAACAGTTGGACACGATCTTCGAAGCTAAACTCCTTTTCATCAAATTAAACAATACGGGAACCCGAGAAAAATATCGGCTTATCTCAAAGAAGCTGCACATTTTTTTTTTCATTTTTTTTTATTTTACGACTTAGAAATTTTAACGGCTGATCTAGATTGGTTTTACGACCATGACAGAACGCTACAAAAATCTATAAATTTCAAGTGTAAGGTCAACATGTATTCCGTGTTGTGACCGTCGACTCTTCTTATTTTTATGACTTTTCACGGGCCGCGGATCTCCAACTGTGAGGTCCAGCGATCGATATCGTCGATCTCCGGGATACCAGATTTATAGCTCCGGTGTTTCTTTGTACTCAAAGATCGATATCTTTTCTTTATGTTTATCGGCTTTTCTTTCCCATATGCAGGTGTTTTCTTTACGGTATATGTATCACGATCTTACAACCGGTTCTCCCCTCTCCTAGAGCATGTGAAATCTTCAGAAATACTAGCGCCCTAGCGCCCCAGGATCGCACATAACCGACGCGATACACCAAACAGCGGCAGTCCGGCCCGTGAGGTCATTAAAGAGATTTGAGTTTAAGCTTTCGAGTTTCTTCTCGTTAATTTTTCGCTAGTCTCAGTGTATTCGTGGACCATTGTTTAAGATGAGTCAAGCTAGTAGTGTTGAAGATCTTCGGAGCAGTGATTTACAACCTTCAGCCATGGAACTCGGATTCACGGAAGACGACAAAAAGCGTCTCGAATCGCCACTGATTCTCGGTACAGCATATACTCTCAACCAGTCCGAGACAAAAAAAGTGAGCATTGGACTACAACTACGCGCCGACGGAAGTATACAGCCTATCGTAAAACTTCAGAACAATAGCACGGCCGGTGGTATTGACTTTGAATCGGAAGCTTGGAACTTGCTGCAAACTCATCTATCCGCCTGGGGATCGGGTTGGCGCACCCCATCATCCATACGTGTCGGCGACTGTGAAATCGTGTTTACAACAAGTTTCGGTTCAAAATCTGTCGCGTTTCATCGTCGCGTTCAAGAAAACCCGGCGAAGAAGGACGACGACGAGGGATTAGGATCACCGACAAAGAAGCGAAGAAAGTATTCGCCGACCGTTGTGATGCAAAAAACATCGTTTGACGGACTGGCTTAATGGTATGCACGGACGAACGTTTCAGACGTCTGCAGCGAAACGTCACACATGTTCAGAAGTGTCTCGACGTACTTTGTGCCGAATTACTGATGTATATCCCGTCGATGGAGACGCCGGAAAAGATAGACAGTTCACGTGTCAAAGATTTGATAAAGAATAATTTCAAGTTATTGAAAGAAGCTGTTAAACGTCGATTGAACCCGTCGTTTATCGAGCTCACGTTTGGCATCGTATTCCTTGAACTGACGGTACTGGGTATCCCTTTCATCGTGAACGAGATGAAAAAATATCTCATGAAGAATAAGAAAAGTGCGAATCTATAGTCGCGTAATCGTATACATATCCTTTTGGTGATATGGATATGCTATCAACAGACATCAGACCAAGCGTATTTAGCAGTAACTCTATCGATTGGTAGTCAATTACGTCGATCCAGTATTATTAATTACATTGTTTCTCATTGTATTCATTATTATAAGTAGATTTAAGATTATTTCTCGTCGGTCTTCACTTTGCGTCACTTGCCCTTACTTATATGATAATCATGTATGAATAAGTATTTTATGTTTCGTTAACTGTACACTGTAAACTTTCGTTAGTCTGGGAGGATGAGACATGGGAGGGGATGGATTATACAGAACGTCTAAGCTACTGAATAATAATTCGATATACTTAAAACGCCGATTTATTTTTACCTGCTTCGAATTACCATCATAAGGATCCGGCTGAACCCCATTTTACCGACTGCAGAATATTTTAGTATTGAAAAGAAGTCGGCAACTCTTAGAGGGCGCCTTGGAAAAATTGTTCGACCAACGAGAACATCGGAAAAATCGGACGTCCAATCATTATAAAGCGAATGATTGGATTAATACTAGTACATAAAAGACGATGGAAATTTATAGAGGGCGCCATGGAAAATCAGTCGACCAATAAGAGCTCGGGGAATTTCCAGTCGGCCAATCACGGCTCGGTGAAAATGAGACGACCAATCACGGCTCGGGGAAAATGAGACGACCAATCACCGTCCAGAGATTTTCCCAGCCTCTCTCTCATTGGCTCCCTATAACTCAAGGGGCGTGGCTTAAGGGGCCCTAGGGGGTGGGGAGGGAACTACAGGTGGTGGGGGAAGGAGTTGGGGCCAGACAGCGGTGGTGGGGGAAAGGGGTGGGGGTAGACGGTGGTGGTGGGGGTTGGCGCCAGTGGCCGCGTGGAGGGGGTAAATCCTGTCTCCCTATAGCTGTACACAACTACTGTCGTAGTCCCTGGCGCGTCGAACGCTCGACGACGGAACATATTCACTCTCGACGCAACGTCGACGGAACAACATCTCCCATCCCCACCCTTACCACCGCCGACGAACGGCCCGACAAGCAGCCAAACCTCTCGCACGGTGCCAAGGGTCTACAAAGCCTGAGACTACCTGAGTAGTCGTCCTACCGGAGTGTTTCTTTAAAACAGAACTCGTAGGAGATTGACAAAGGAAATCATTAAACGGTCATGCAAAAGGTTACAAGAATAATAAAAATGTACTTACGTTGTTATTGGAGAGCAGCGAAAGACGGGAAGATTGCGTGGTTTCTCTCGTTGATTCGGTGGATCGGCGGTCACGTATACAATGAATTAATCACGAACAACCGTTTCTTAATGTATCACCACTTTCAATGATTGAAGAATAAACAAATTGGTGTTAAATGGTACACGTAATATTCCTTACAAACGTTGGAATAAATAGCTGATCGAAAAGGTGAAATTATCTCTATGGTGTTAACCGGGAACAAAACTCGGGTAACAAATCAACGATGTCTTAAAAGATATGAGTTTTACAAACTTCGTAAAGTAAAGTTTACGAAAATCGAAATTCTGGTTGCTAGAAATTTTGACAGCAAAATGCTCTGTCCGCTGGCTCAACTGACTCTCTCTGAGTGGGCGTTTTTGGTGGGTTATATACATTTTTTTGCGTATAGGAAGACAATGGTTTGTGTTACATGTAAGATATTTCCTAAAACATGGTGGGGATACATTCGATGAGGTGGACAAATTCGAGGCGGGATTTTGATCGTATGATCGTGCATCGATTGTCCGTAGGGAGGCTCATCTCTAGCAGCGATGCTAGAGTGGGGTGTAAGAGTGCGTATAGTCCGCCCTGCCCTACGTATCCCCAAGGTTTCGGGCGGTTAAATTTCTCGGAATCGATTGTTCGTTCGGGGACGTTGCAATCCTTGGTGGAGTGAGAATAATATTTAGAGCCGTACACGAGGTGTTTTGTAAATTAATGCGCAAGTATCGACTCAACCATGTTCCTTACTGTTTTGAAAGGTGTAAATTTTTACTACTTACATTAAACGTTTCGGCAATAAAATAGCTACGTGCATGTTTATTCCTTTCTGAAGAATGAATCGATACCTCGAATTGGAATATTAGTAATTTCCTCTTGGTCTTGTGAAGCTTATTAAAAGTGAGGATTTCATCGTTGTATATTCTTCAGTCGTCGTGCGGGGGTACGTGGTTTCCGGCAGAATTCTGATTGTTTTACTACTATTTCTTTAAAGCGTAATTGTTACTAGCGAGAAACTTCGCACCTTTATTTGTCTTTCTCCTTTTTGACATCAGAAGTCTCTCGGAGACCCGTTGCGGTATTTTATCGTTATTACCCAAAGGGTGGAGGTATTGGTTATAGACTTCAGCTAGGCTTGGATTCTCGATACGTGCGGTTATTTGCTATGGATGGGCATAGGGCCCCTCGGTGATATAGGCTTGTACCGTGGTGCGATTTTATGAATTGGTAATGTGCTCTCGCCTTCGTAATTTGATTTTTATTCGAACGTAGTTTTCTCTAGTCTTTGACTTCGCCGGTCACGCTGAATGTGTCACCCGGATCTCGAGGTTGTGAGGCGAGGGTCGAGGGGCGTGTATACTCCTCATTGCCCCTACTCGCTACAACTGACCGAGAGTGGGGACTGTAGGGGAAATACAAAATAGGTAGCAAAAGGGTCCGGTCCCGTCGTGTTAAAATAAGAGGGGTTGTGCTGTATGTGTATTACGAAGTTAACATAGAATTTTCATTTATAGTAATACATATAAAACAAAAAAACTTTTTTCAGCTGACTGAGTCCCCTTAAACATTGCAATTTTTTAATTATGTATGTACAAACTTGTTGTCAATCCGTGCCGGAATCTCAATTTCTTTATCGTCGTCCGAACTTAATATAGCGCCGAGTGCCAAGTGGTTATGGGCGAGGTTTGCGTTGATTTATGTTTGTTGACTGCTCGATGCTTCGTCCTCAATTTTGATAGCAGCAATTGTAGCTGCCGGACTGTCCGGCAGCACCAGGAAATCATCTGCCTCGATGCTCGCCAAAGTGCTTGCCCCTGCCGCATGACGTTCATAAAACAACTCGCGTCGTTCGCTCGCGGCTTTCTTTGATTGGGACATCCTAAAGACAAGAAGTGCACACCATTTTTGGTTATTCTTTGGCCAAGAGTGCCGATCGCAGAAGACTTTCTCGCCCGTACTCGGCGTACTCGGCAAAATATTCGGTTAAGAATTCTTTGTAAAGTCTCGAAGCGTCGAGCGATTATCGTGTGGAACGAACAATAGATTTCATGAAGAATCTCGCGAGTAAATTTGTTTGTATGGAAAATCGACGATCGAATATCATCGATCGTAAAATTGATTGTTATTTTAGTTGACAAACATCGTTCGGAGTTCATCAAGATCAACTCGACTGTCGGGAGCAGCTGCGGCTGTTATCACAACTGCGATACCTCGCATTACGAAGACAAGACGAACAAACAGACAAATTTGTATGTTATCGACCGGCGAATATGCCAATATTAAAAACCATTAGTGTGTCTTTCACGAATGTACTCTAGCCTCTTCCCGAGAAATTTTCTGCGAGGTTAGGCTCAAAACGAGGCATCCGCGAATCGTAGCCGCTTTGATAACGTGTAACTGGATTAAGTTCCTTGACCAAGATGAGGACGGCTCCTCACGTAAATTCATGATTCGCGACGTAATAAGACCATAAAAGTAGATATATAAGGCGGGTTCTAACTCAAGGGATCTGCACCGACATTTACCGACGCTTCTTAGCTGAGAATAGAACCGTTGGTAGGTGGTTGGGAGGGGGTGTTGGGTTGGTGGGTGGCAGGTAAGTCTCAGGTGCGTGATGGGTGGGTGGTGGGTGGTGGGTATTGCAGAATCGGTATTTACCGATATCTTAGCTGAGACTCAAACCACCTGTCAGGTTGAATGAGATTTTCTTGAGAATCGGCGAGTGGCATGCAGTGGGTGGTGAGGAGGTGGGAGGTGGAAGGTGGGTGGTGGGTGGGTGGGTGAAATTTCTTTTTTTTTTTTTTCGCGTGAATCGGCGAGTGGCATGCAGTGGGCGGTGAGGAGGTGGGAGGTGGGTGGTGGGTGGGTGGGTAAAATTTTTTTCTTGGAATTTATCGTTGGCACTCCAAGACCTGTCAATTATCATCGAGTGGTTGGTTAGGCGATAATATATACAAACACTTCAAGTCTCTTACACCACTTGTAACTCTTGAAAATTTATGACTGCGATAAACATATATAAACAATTGTTGAATAGAACAGTCATACCTAATGAATGCACCTTGAGTCAGACCCTTGTTCTTTACTCTTCCTATACCCCCTTGTCGCCCTTTAATTTTTATGACTGCGATAAGAATTTATAAACAAAACATCCACATCTGAAGCATGAGCAATGAATCGGATCCTTGTTCTCAGAATTTATTATAGGAGGGGGGATCTTAAATAAACAAAACATCGTGCGTGCATTTCACCGAATATTCAAAGCAAACTGTTCTCGAGGGACAACGCTTATAGTTCAGTCTGCAATTGAACGGCAAGATGAATACAATGAACGCTACACCCGTGATTCGTAATATTAAAAATCCGTGGGATTTATCTAAGGCGGAGCTGAAGACTATTTCAAAGTCTAAACTTCTCAAGTATTGGGGAACGCAAATTCATCTCTTGTGGGATCGATTACCCGCACATCTCCGTGCTGATCCCGAAGTAGCATTATACCTACCATGCATGGAGCATTGGAATACACCAGATATGAGAACTCATGTTGATGGACCAGCACCTCGCCGATTGCAGTGTGTAAAGTGTCGTTCTAAAGCGGTGATTCATACGTCCAGTGAGTCATGAAGAAACAATAACAAAATGCGTGATTCGTTAGTATCATATTTTCGTTGCTGATAGGGTTAGAGAGGAAAAAGGCGGAGTCGATGAGCAAGATTGGGTGGAGGGGGTGCTACAGTGCAATGATACAAAATCTGATGCTGCAGCTTGAATTGTACCATTCAAAGACGTGATGCAGAACAACGACTGTATGCAAAGCAATCGTCGTGAGCTAAAACTACGCACCGAACTACTCTTGAAGAATATCAAAGAAGTACAAAATCTGATTCGTACGAGATCAGACTTGCGCTTCATATTGAAGACATTCGACAACATTCAAATCCTCGAAAATGGATCTATCAGCTACCAACAAGGTGGGCAAGATGGCGGAATTCCTTCCAACGAAGAAGCTGATCGAGCTGGAAATTCAGCAAGAACATCCGGTCAGCAATCTAAAATTCGTGGCGACGAAATTTGGAAAAAGCGTGGTCGCTGAGCTCAACGGAGAATACGCTGTCTTCCCACCGGCGCGACTTGCAAGAGTTTTCGAGGACGACCAGGCGCTGTTCTTACAGATGGTTGAATCGTCGCAGAAGAATCATCTTCGCATGACATATCACGGCGGAAAATACAACAGTGTCACATTCCAAGTCGTGTGAAAATTCCAGTCGTGTTTGTGTTTGTGTGACAGCCAAATCGAACTTTATGTAGAATAAGAGTTTTCATATATCATTGTATAATACAGTATTAATAACATAAGTTTTGATTTTGGATTGTAAAGGTTTTCTACGTAAAAAAAAAAATAAAAACTCATATATGTAAATCTGTTTTATTTCTTTACAAAACACCCTCATTCGTCTACATTGCGCCTTATATGCATTATCCAAGTCTTCAAGGATTTCACATTCCCATCGGAACAGTTTGTGACGTGATTTTTCGGAATCACCGTCACACAATAAAAGAGCATCGTATTTCTAAGGAAATTCCGATACCTAACGCTTTCGTTCCCGTTTTCTGCCTCTCCCAGCGACTTAAAGATACCGTTAAACTCTCGTGAGATATCGATTGAGTCATTTCGTTTCTTTCCGATTTGGTACTCTAGTAGTTAGCAAATTAAAGGCCCAAGGGAAAGAGAGACTCGACGAAGTGTCTTGCAAACACGTTAAAGTCCGGTGCGAACGCGGCATCCTACAGCAAAGTGCAATGCGTTGAGATCAGGCGGAGGGTTGAGTTACAGGCGAGGACGGAACATCTCGCGCTGCATTAGAGTGAGAAGAGCCTTGTATCTCACGCATTGACTATGGGTAGCGATCGCGAAGACACTTCAAACTACCGCTCTAGTATCGCCTCAATTCGGGAAAGTATCGTAATGGTTGAGAGGGCAGTAGCTCTCGGTCAAGGCTCCCGTAATAATAATGATAACGATTTCGGTACGTTATCGTAGGCAAATCAGTCTACCGCGAGCTGCCCTCGAGGCGACTCGGGCTCTCTCTCGCGCTCCCGCTACGCTAGGCGCCGGCCGTCGTATAGTGCGTCTCTCTCCAGTTCGCGCTTCGCGTACGCCGGCCTATCGTTCGCTCTCGGCGAAGTATCGGTGTCTCGCTCGCTCTCACGGGTTCTCGCTACCTGTCAGTGCGATCGAGTATCGTGTGTTTTCGTGCCATCCAGTGTGTGCTATCCTCGGAGTTTTCCGAAAGAAATTCTTCGAGTCGATTACTCGATCGATGCGTAGTGTTTGACGCTCTCGAGTTTTGGTGCAGCTGTGTTAGTTCTCGTGCATCCGTGGATGCAGTTCTCGGTCCTTTTGGATAATTTACGCGCTTTCGGTGAGTCTTTTGATTTATTGGAATTATCGATCTCGTGTCGCGCCCGTCGTCGCTTGTCTCGCTTCGATCACTCGATCAGCTGAGTACTCGCGATGCACGTGCGTGGGATCCCGTGGCTCCAAGCCAATAGTAATTATTTTTCACGCGCTATTTTATTGGCGACGGATCGCGACCCTTCTACCCCAACCCGCATCCTGAGCAACCGAGTACTCCGCTACCGTTCGCTCTCGCGGGTATACCGGTGTTTGATTTAGTTAGTGTTTTATCGTTCGTTTTCGTCCTTACGGAGGTCGGGTTGTTCCACCGGCCTCCCGATTAGTCCGGTTGTTAACACCGGCGAAACAAAATTAACTGGCGCCCACCGGGACGCCGATGCATCCGCGAGGACGAGCGGCCGAAGGTGACGTTTTCGATTTCGCGCTTAAAGTCCCGCGGCTTTGAGTTTTCGATTTTTGTTTTTTTTATGTTCCGATGCAATTTCGAGCCTCGCGTAACGATGGAGGAAAAATACGTCACACGTTATATTTTAGTAAGAGATTGGGATGATGCGGACATCTTATGGCGGGTATTGCGTTTGATAGTTTACGCAACGATGGGCACTCCAGTGTTTCCAAATCGACGACGGCCACCGATGTACCGATCATGATGCGATCCAGCCATCTTTTTTTCTCCAAGCCCTTTACAAAAACGGTTGTTCCAAGCGTCAAGATAGCGCGAATGAAACTTATAGCCCCCTCGTAAGACATTCCTTCAGACTCCCAGGACATTCCATGGAAATTGCGTTGTAGCCACGAATTCATACACTTGTATTTCGCTGGTAGGTCGGCCCATGAGCATGGCGGTTTAACGAGCAACGTTATAGGATCAGCAGCCATGTCTTGAGCGAGTTCAAGGATGGATATTTCCTTCAACACGAACTCGTCAATTGGTTTCTTGAAGCCCTGAACGTCGACGATGAAGTCCATGTTGATTAATACTAACTTGATTTCCCATATGGAAGTGGCTTTTATACCAATTTTTTACCCCGCCGCTGATTGGATTGTACTCGACGATTCGATCGTGCAATATTAGACAGTGTGCTGATGTTCCGGCGGGAAAATTATTCTTAGCTTCAAATTTGAGACGAATATCAACAGGTCCGGACTTGAGAGTATCGTTCTACTTTGAACAATCAATTACAATGAGTGGAGCATAATTCAAAAACTCTTCCTTGTTTAGCAATGGTTCAGCTTCTTTACCGTAATAACTAGTTTGGAAATTCGCGTACATCTCATATAGCAAAGCATACTGATTTTGATTAATATCGAGATTCAGGTTGCAATAGGGATAACATTGTGAATTCAAGTATAATTTCACGTCGCTGATGTTACAATGATCGAAATTACAAACATTTTTGTTAGTACTATTTTTTCTCTTCGTTTGAAAGCCCAGAATTACATATCGAGGCTTTTCCAACTGAGAACATGTCTTAACGGTCCATACATGCTTCGTAGTGGTGGGGAGTAGGGAAT
This sequence comes from Buathra laborator, assembly GCA_934046635.1. Classification (NCBI taxonomy): domain Eukaryota; kingdom Metazoa; phylum Arthropoda; class Insecta; order Hymenoptera; family Ichneumonidae; genus Buathra; species Buathra laborator. The sequence continues at coordinate 2,229,000 of OW203896.1, forward strand.
ACTCGTATAATTCCCATGTACAAAAACTCGTGGGGTTCGGGGCATCTTTAGCTATAAAATTTAGTAGTCGTATTTTCCGTTGGTCGGAAATTGAGACATATGGTATAAGCCATTCGACTTTATGAAGAGCAATTTTAAATTCTTCCGCTGCCGTTTGAATAACTGCATTGAGATCATTTTTTGATCGTGCGAGAATCAACTCGTGTTTGGCATTGACGACAATCTTATGGTAATCTTCAGCGTAGCCAAATATCAAGCTGAGCGGTATGCACACATCGAAGTAACCCGAATTAGTTAGTGATTTCCTTTCTTCAACATCAAGCCAACCAGTATTTTCCATTACTGAAGTTTGACTGCGACGTAGAGATGCAAATCCTTTCATGAGACTCGTAAGACCGACATTTTTGTTTCGATCGATCTCGATACCATTCAGTTCATATCGAGCTTCCTCGAACAAATGACAAACTTGCATTGTTCACGAGAGTTGTAGAAGCGGCAGCTGCGGATCCGTCAGCTTTGATGAGCTTTCCACATATGTGAAGCGAACTCTTGCTGGGGAGAAAGCTGAGATCTTGATATTGAACTGCAATACGTATCTCATCACTGTTGTTGAAAGATGATGACGCGTAAGGCTGATGAGCATGAATCTCACAGTGTGTTATGGATTCATCAAAGACGATGGGTGTCTGAATATTGACTATTTCCTCGTCCATCGCGTTCGCCAGCAGCAGATACAAAATACTCGGAGTAAATATCGCTTTACAATTTTTTTCCGCGTTGCTTGACCTTGAGGCCGAGATTTGTCAGAAGTTGCACGTTCTGATGTGTTAGCACCTTTGGAGCTAGTCGATGACTGATCTGCCGTGACCATGATGGCTTATTATAATTGCTAGGCTTCCGGTTAAAAACTATAGCCATTATTATTATTGAAATTTAATATGTAACCGAATCGTTATCTCTTCCCCGCGGAAATTAACTAAATTCCCGTCCTGATCTACTATTCGCAGTTGAATATAATCAATAATCTTGTGGAGAATAGGGAGATAAATGACTTGTGATGGTACTTCGATAATTTTATATCCCGGTGGGACAAATGGGAAGAATTCGTGAATAGTATGTACTTTTCGCTCGTTGATATAAGCACCGGTTGTAAGACTACATTCAACTCTTAAAGCATTCACTTTGAGAATGGCTACAGGCAGATCAGACTCGTGGTTTTTATTAGCCGTCAAGATGCGTTGTGTGAATCCTAGTAACCGACCAATAGAATCTTTAGGTGTGAAATCTATATCATGATCACACCTTATTTCACTGCGTAAAGTATTATTATTTGGTTTAATATCGATAGTAATATTCTTACCGATCAGGATAGGTTTCACATAATTTTCAATATCCTCAATTTCATAGCTACCAGTCTGAATACTTATTACTTCTCCGCCAATGTGAAGTTTATTATTATCAACGTCTATATTGGGAATTGAGTTGAAGGTTAGTAATTCAACCAGGCCTAGAGCATAGTCTTTATCTGTGGAAAGTTCAATAGGCGGAAAATATTGAGCTTCGAGAATGGCAGAAGTTCCAGATATGGTCAATGTAAGAGTATCATTCATGATGCTGACTGATATAGAACTGAGTGTGAAGCATCATGGTTAGTGTTTATATAGAGAATATTTTTCCTTACGATTCAGTTGATTACAAAGAAATTTAAGACATAAATGACCGCATTCTACTGTATCATATGCCTGATATAGTTTATAGTTATATTTTACGCTACCGACACGTACGTAACTGACAAATTCTACCGGTGGTTGAAGATCACCGAAACTATCAAAGTATATAACGTTGTTATCAAACTTTTTGTATGCGACCCAGTGTGTACCAGCTTCATTCTTATCGTCCAGATTGATAATTGCAGACTCCCGTTTGATAGGCCACTCGTCGGCAAACCATTTCGCATAAAAACTCCACGAAAGTGTGGAATTTCCATAATTTTTGCATACTTTAATAGGTCGGTGTCAGTTAGTGCTCAGTGTGGTAGCGTCACCTTCCGTTTTTTGATGCAATATGAAGTCCGAAACCTTTTTTGTAGGGCTTTAAATGCAAGCCTTTACCCAACGCAATAGCCTCCATCGTTTGATTATGTCGCTTATTCTCCTCCAATTCTCGTTTTGCCGCTTGAGTGGCGGTAACAGCTTTAGCTATACTGGCCGCACCACCGGTCAATGCCCCAGCGGCACTAAGTCCCGCGAAAATGGGCACGAGAAATGGCAAAAAACCACCTATTTTATTTGCACAGGTAGTACTCGGGGTGTGAGTACTTTACATTTGCCGCCTGCTTTTTTCAGAGCTTTGCGAGCATCCTTAAGAGCTGTTTTAATGACAACGCGTGAATCATTACTTTGAATCATCGCTTTCTTAGCAGCTCCAATTATCTTTCCAAGTCCAACGTTGTTAATTTTCTTCGAACCCATACCAAATTTTCTTTTAGCTTTCATTATGTTGGTAACGGCCCACGCGGTTGCTTTCTCACCTACACTAGCGTCAGCGGCGCGCACACGTTTCCAAGCGCGCTCAGCCAATACCGTGTCCGCAGCGCTTCGAGCAGCGAGATTTTCTCGATTTTTCGAATAAGCGATATCGTGCTCCTTACAGGCTGCATCGAGCGGATTAATTCCCGGATCGCCCCGTGCGAGACGTTTCGCTAGCTTTGTTCCTGGTCCGCAGTACTGATAACCGGGCAGATGTAATTGAACAGGGAGATTATTGATGAGACTGTTAACCAAGCCTTTACCACGCTTTTTAGCACGTTTCTTCACGATCTTATCCATCAGAAGACTCATGAGTCACTGAGGAAATTTTTATATATAAACGATTATTTATAAGGTTTCTCGTTAGTCTGCATCGGGATGAAGTTCAAGACACAATCCACCAATTTACCTGTGATCGATTTCGATCAGTTTGCGCAGAATGAAAAGATCGCGAAGCGATATGGTAATTTATTGCCAAATACCGTTCGTGCAGTGTTCTGCGGTCCATCAAACTGCGGCAAAACTAATGCGTTGCTTACACTCATCACTCATCCCAATGGATTACGATTTGAAAATATTTATATATACTCGAAATCTCTTAAGCAGCCAAAGTATAAGTTATTAGAAAAACTGCTTGAGTCTGTAGACGGTGTTGAATATTTTCCCTTCAACGAGAATGAACAAGTGGTGCCACCAAGCGAGGTTCGACCGAACTCAATATTTATTTTCGATGATGTAGCATGTGAGAAACAGGATAATATTCGAGCATATTTTTCAATGGGTAGACACGAGCACGTTGATTCATTCTATCTTTGTCAAACATATGCACGTATTCCGAAGCATCTTGTGCGCGATAATGCTAATCTCCTAGTACGATTTAAGCAAGATGAAATGAATCTCAAGCATATATACAATGATCACGTAAACACTGATATGCCTTACGTTGAGTTCAAAAATTTATGCTCGGCATGCTGGGTCGATAAGTATGGATTTATTATGATTGACAAGGATAGTGATGTTGATCGAGGTAGATATAGGAAAGGGTTTGACTGTTTCGCGTGCATCGATAAGTAATAAATATTCTATTACTAGCCAATCTTGAAACAGTACTGTCCGCGACTCAGCTGCGGCAACATGAAGAGTGAAAATATTTCTAGAGAACAAGACGTTTTGCGTAAAATCGTCAAAGCCAGCGATGCAATTCGACGAAATCATAAAATGTTGAAAACTGGCCGCGAGGCCAATGAACAGGCGATGCAAGAAGTCTTCAAACCACTCGTGAATCCATTGGAAAAATTAGTGAATGCATCCCACACAAGTAAAAATCACGATACGGCACTACTGAAGAAAGAAATTAAGGAGGGGGAAATTAAGAATGAAATTAAGGATGAAATAAATTATGACAACATTGTTGAAAGAGCCGAAACGAGTGGAATAGTGAAACGTGAATCTAGCAACGACGACGTCGACGATGACAGTGAGCAAGATATTTCTTTTAAGTCGGCATATGGCGGCGATACTGAACACGTTAATAGCGACGATGATGATGATGATGATGATGATGATAATGGAATTGTACAGATAAACGCTGAAGTAGATGAATTAATAAATGAATATCTCGCATTGTTGCGATCAAATAGAACGACCGATTTAGACATTTCTTATGGGGTGAGAAATCTTGCTAATGATAGGCTAATGATTGGAGACTGACCAATAAATTTTAACGCTACTTCTATTCAAATAGGAGATGTAAGCTATGGAAAAACTATCGGACTTATCGAACTGTTGTTTAAAAAAAAGACCAATGTTGCTCATATTAGCGTCGATGATATGAAAAATTATAAGAACAAATGCGCATAAGAAGTATTACAAGAATAGGGAAGCGATCCGTGTGAATAAAACTTTCAAATTCATCAATTATATTGCAAAAATTTTAAACGATGTTGAATACACCGGAAAAGGTATATCTCAATATAAAGTTACGCAAAAAGATGTTAAGGTGGATTATGTTTATTGGGATGATCCAAACGAGCTAGTGGCTAGTGGCTAGTGGCGGCTTCGTCTACTCTTGGCATCACAAACAGCTGGCAACTCCTCTCATAGAAACGAAATTATGTCAATTATAGAGGAACTACGGGAGGCTCAGATAATATATTAACTCGTCACCTATCGAGATTCTAAACATTTGCAAGATGTGTGTCGATGTGTTTGGACGACAGCTCGATAAGAGCGCAGGTGTAAAAAATCGCGGCCTTCCCGGCCGCCCCGGCGTTCCCGGTAAACCGGGTATTGGATTTAAATTAACCGAAGACGGTCATTATGATTTGGAGAACAAAAGACTCCGCAACGTTGCCGCCCCTGAACAACACGACGATGCTGCAACCTTAAACGTCTTACATCGCAAAATACATACTACAGTGAAGATTTTACGAAAAGAAATGAATGACAGTAATCTACTATTGGTTCAGGGGCTTGAGACGACAATGCAAGATATCATAAGAACTGTAAATATCAACCTCGAAACAGTACAAGACTTAGCTACTCGAAACTCAAAGGCCATTGCCGACGTGGACGTTAGACTACCCGTTCTCGAGAATGAGCGCGCACAAAGAAGCGCTAGTGGAGGAGTTACATAAATCCGCCCGACGGAACTATCCTCGCCGCCATGTTGATATTCGAGGCCTCGATGAGACTTGGCAAGCCGACCTCGTCGATATGTCAGCTTACGCCGGTCAAAACAACCAATACAAATATCTACTTACCGTCATCGATATATTTTCAAAATTCGCTTGGGCCGTACCGATGAAGAGCAAGACGGGTAAAGATACAACTGCCGCAATGAGAAAAATACTTATCAAAGGACGCACACCATCAAAATTACACGTCGATAATGGCAAAGAGTTTTTCAATTCAAATTTTCAATCTCTTATGGAGCAATATAAAATTCATTTGTACTCAACATTTAGCAATTTGAAGGCATCGATTTGCGCACGTTTCAATCGAACAATAAAAATTGTTTGATTGATATTATAGACAAGTTGCTTTTCGAATACAACGCCACAATACATCGTACTATTAGAATGAAGCCAAAAGACTGTTATACGCCGCCTTCTGCGACGTATATTTTTCCGCCTTTCGGCCCTCGCGACCTAAAACATAAAAGAAAAAAAAAAAATTAATATATATAAATAACGATAAAAAACATATATATTTAATTTAGATACAAATACTTACCTGCGGCGAATCGTCGCCCGCAGCATCCCTCGTCGATCCTCGATGGAGTCCCTCGGCGAAGTCCCTCGTCGTCCCTCGTTGATCCTCGATAGAATCCCTCGGCGAAGTTCCTCATCGATATCCTTCGTCGAGTCTCTCGTCGAGACTGCTGCGGCGTCATCCTCCGTCGTGCTCTGCCGTCGAAGTCCCTCGGTGTCCCTCGTCGTCCCTCGTCGTCCCTTGTCGTCGAACCTGAAAAAGAAAGAAAAAAAAAGAAAAACGCATTAGTCTAAAATTAACCTATGTAAGATATCGAAACAAGACTTACCTGGTGACGAGTCGCTGCGTCGACCAACCGCCAGCAAATCGCTGACACCGATGGTATCCTCCGCTGCGCCGGAGATCTTCGACGTCGCACGACGAACCTGTAACACAAAAAAAAAAAAAACAACAACAAATTATTATAATAATCCTAATCACTCGCGTTTCGATCATCTCGTGTTTCTTCCTCGCGAAACACGAAATGATCGAAATCCTCGAAGAACGGGGATTCCCCGAAACATAACCGCAACAAATTTTGCGGCGTTCAGGGACTTAATATTTCGCTATACGATAACATCGTATAGCGAATAAATTGCGTTACACTTAGAACTATTACTTACCTATGTATCAATATTAATCCTCGGGAAACACGACACTTTTTCACCGAAAAACGTCACAGCACTTGTCACTCGCGATAAACAGCAGAATTTACGTCTGCTAATACCCGGCTCTCGGGGACCACGCGTACCGCTGCCATCGCGCATGCGCAGCGCGGATAGTTCTAAGCTCCGCCGCTAGGTGTCTAAAGCGACACAATTTTCTCGCGAACGAAAGTGTCCGACGACTTCAATAAGAAGCCGAGCAAAACACGGAATCAGCATGTACGCCACCGTCTCTGGTGGCACGGGGATCTCCGCCCCTCAGGAGAGCGTTAGGCACGATCACCGATCGAACTGCGTAAAACTTTTGTAGCTCCGCGAGCAAATCAACTCCACCGTCCCTGGTGGAATAAAACTCCACCGTCTCTGGTGCGACAACACACCACCGTCCCTGGTGGTCTAAAAAAAAATCGTTTCGCGCGCCGCGTAAAAAATCTAACTCTTAAAAATTCACGCGCCGCGTAAAAAAATATCTAGCTTTAAAAAAAACTCTTTGTAAATACTTTTAACTTTTAGCGTTCGTAATAAAACTGTTCCTATTTCCTTTAATCATTTCTTTTTTTTTGTTTGCCAATGACCAAGGATAATAAGAATCCGTCTTACCTCCGCCGGCGTCTTCGCTGCAAACAGCGCGTTCTCGCGAAGGCCGACGAGGTAATTCACCTCTCGGGGGCAAGTATTCGCGTCGCCGATCCTCGGCCCTTTCAGCAACGGCCCTACGAACGCCCGGAGATACTCGATCTCCCTTTACCGCCATGGCATCGCGAATCACCGAATATCGGTAAACAAGGACACCGGGTCCTTTTCGAGGCGCCGAACGCCAAACAATCGCGGGCCATCGAATCGCCGAGTTCGCCGGTACCCGAGCCTACGGAGGCAGCTTCGTCGGGAGACACCGCTCCTATAACATCGTCGGTCGGTAAATCGAATCATCGCGAAAGACCCGGGTTATTTCCCACTCCGTCTCGCGGGAGTAACGAACTCCTTCAGGGTACACCCGGGGAGACCGACAAGGAGCTCGCCGAGCTGTACGCCGCGGTCTGGGCAAGTGTTAACTTGGGGATCAATCCGCCATTTGACGATAAAGAGAACCGCAACCCCGCGAGGTTGTCCGCGAAACCCCCCGCGAAACACGATCTCCCCGAACCTCCGCGTCCGACGAAACGCGTCCGTCCGACCCCTCGAGAAATTTCCGACGAAGACTACGACGAACTGTACGACAAACTCGCTCGTGCCGCCGAGGCACCCATCCCGCCGACACCGTATGTTCCGTCCCGAAAGGAAACGCGACCGTCGCGGCCTCTCGTAACCCCGCGCGGCAGTCTGCCGATGATTCGAAGTCCGGGGAAGCCCCGCCGACCAACGCCACCGGTGGCGACGCGTTCCGCGATCCCCGCCATCGAGGCCATCCGCGCGCGTCAAAAATCGAGGACACCCCCGCGATCAGTACAGGTGATCGAACCGCCGAAGCGTCTCTCCACGAGGAGGTAGAGACCCCACTTTTTGGGAACACCGGCCCTTTTTAGGGCCAACCAAAAAATCCAAACATAATTTCAGCTTCTTCCTTCGGGAAGCCATCGACAGCGCCAACTTGAAACCAACGCGCTTGCGTTGGTAACAAGACGTATGTGCTAAACATGAGAAAAATCTCCTGCATACTGTGTACGATAAACCACAAATTAAATATACCAGAAAGCCAAAGTTTCAAGTCGGCGAAAAAGTTCGAATTAGTAAATATAAAAATATTTTTGCGAAAGGCTATACACCCAATTGGACAACGGAAATATTTACGATATCTCGAATAATGAATACTTTGCCCGTGACGTACAGACTGAGAGACTATGAGAATAAACCGATTGCCGGTGGTTTCTATGAGCAAGAGCTACTCGCGGTCAAACACCCCGATATTTATTTAGTTGAAAAAGTGTTGAAAAAACGACTTGACAAACTTTATGTAAAATGGCTCGGATTTGATAACTCGCACAATAGTTGGATTAATAAATCGGACTTGTGAAAATAATAATGTATTATAATTATATTGTACTCTCCGAATGTGAAAGTGAGAGAACGAGAACAATCCTATCTTTTCGAGCTCAGGTCGATGCACATGGCCTATGCACCGGCTCTGGAAACATTTTTTTCCACGCACCGTAAAGATTTTGGATGACCCCCTGCGTACTCTATGTCCCAGAAAGAGAAAGACCCCTTCTCGTGGGAAAAATGCGATAGACCCTTTCTTACGAAATTCTGACGGTGTGCACATGGCCTGCGTACTGTCCGTGGAAGCATTGTTTTCTCGCATAATTCTCGCTCTCACTTTTAAACATGTGTCACTCCTCGCAGAGTGAAAATGGTGCATCATTGAAAACTCCATAGTTTTACTCACATTCTCCCACTCTTTGAAAAAATCTTTTGAGGCTTAGTTTTTTCGAAAAGTAGCAGAGCTCAGTTCTTTCTCACCTACGTAAAGAGCAACTATTCAATTTACCATGATTCTGGGCAGCCTTAGCTTTTCGACTGTGTACGCGCTTTTGATGTTCCTCATACAGAGGAACGCTCTTCTGAATCGTCGATGGCCGGAAGAACAAGTGCGCATGTTGGAGTATTTTTCGCGAGATGCAGTTCTCCGTATACTACGAAAAGTATTTTTCTTGGCAACGATTTCTGAAATTCGTGAGCCATATAAAAATGGCTATATGTGTAACGACATGCGTGATGCGGCTGTGAGTGCATTGAGGGCCCGCAAGTCAACAGTGGGCGAATATATATATTATGAGGATGAAAGTGATAGTGCGACCAACTCTGATACCAAGGACGGTAAGAATGGGTCGCCGCTCGCCACCGATACTGAGACCAACTCTGATACTGAGAATGGGTCGCTGCTCACCACCACCGACAGTGAGACCAACTCTGATACCGACTCCGATACCAGGGGGTGGATATACCCATCCACAGGTGAGCTGCAAAGGAGAGGACCGCGCGTAAACAGCGAGAATGGATTGCTGCTCACCGCCAACCCCACGGCCGGTGCCTCTACCTCCGCCGCAGCTGCAAATATGTCACGCTTACCGTCCGTGGAAGAGGAATTGGCTGAACTATTTCATACGCCGGCGCAGTGGCATCGCTTGAATCAGCAAGCACGGGAAAGAATGCTCGAGTCAAGTTCGGATTCGGATTCGAGCTTTGCATCGACAACGCCGGAGGAGCGCGAGCGAATCGAAGCGGCTTCCCGGAGAGCGGTTGAAGAGATGGAGATAGATGAACTCCTAGATGAGATGATTGGAGGAGAAGTACAAGTACAAGTACAAGTACAAGTGCAAGTGCAAGTGCAAGTGCAAGTGCAAGTGCAAGTGCAAGTGCAAGTGCAAGTGCAAGTGCAAGTGCAAGTGCAAGTGCAAGTGCAAGTGCAAGTGCAAGTGCAAGTGCAAGTGCAAGTGCAAGTGCAAGTGCAAGTGCAAGTGCAAGTGCAAGTGCAAGTGCAAGTGCAAGTGCAAGTGCAAGTGCAAGTGCAAGTGCAAGTGCAAGTGCAAGTGCAAGTGCAAGTGCAAGTGCAAGTGCAAGTGCAAGTGCAAGTGCAAGTGCAAGTGCAAGTGCAAGTGCAAGTGCAAGTGCAAGTGCAAGTGCAAGTGCAAGTGCAAGTGCAAGTGCAAGTGCAAGTGCAAGTGCAAGTGCAAGTGCAAGTGCAAGTGCAAGTGCAAGTGCAAGTGCAAGTGCAAGTGCAAGTGCAAGTGCAAGTGCAAGTGCAAGTGCAAGTGCAAGTACAAGTACAAGAACAAGAACAAGAACAAGATGAAGAGGAGGAGGAGGAATATGAAATTGAAGTGGAAGTTGTTATGGAGTATGAAGAATAAAAATGAAGTGATGTTCGACCATTGATAATTTTCAAAACATTGTTTTTTTTTTTTATTATTACAATAAAAACAGTGGAACTTTTTTTTATAAGAATATGATATATATATATATATTTTAATCACCAATGTATCTCTTTATAATACAATATATAAAAAAAAAAAATGCCGTCTTGAGTTCATCCAATTAATTTTCTTAATTATATTTTATTGTCTATGATAACCCTACGGCAGAGTATTCGTGGAACCATGCAACAACATCCGCTTATCATCGTTCCAGCTTCATGCTAATTTCTGCTGCTTGATCGTCTCCACGATGTGCTTACGGCTACGTATCAAACACTGCGATTTTTTTACATTTTCATGCTGGAGCAGACACTTCTTGTAATCGTTGAACGTTATCGTTGCTAAGGTTGACGCTTTCACACCCTTTGCTCGTTTTTTCGTCTTACTCTCTTTCTCGTCCTCGATAACTCTGTAAGCGTACAATTTTGCTCTTAATCCTACGAACTCGCTCATAATCTTTCCATTATTCTCGTCCTTCATTAACCCGAGAACTTTTTTGTTTGCCAACAGTATGTCATACGCATTGTTAGGAGGATAATCGGAGGTGTCAAATCGATGCAAATCATATTTCATCGTCTTATAGATATCGGGGACTGTAATGTGGTAAATGAGGCTGTCAGTGTCAGTGTACAATAATTTTGAATTTTCACCGAACTTATTCTTTATGTAATTGTAATGGAATTCATAGATGTAAATCTTTGATAAATCTAAAATACTGAACCCCGCGTAAATCGGCTTATAAAATTTCACTGAAGATCTGTTCATTTCTATAATCACCATATCATCATCGAATACGATGCAACTATGAAACGTGGGCTTCGCTATGAGCGATCGAGCTCCATACCTTCCATCCCACTTCGTGACAAGCTTGACGTTACGATGTTTTCTCGGGTTCTCCATTGTTTTCCCAAAGACCGAATTGTTCATCAATTTAAAGAAATTTTTTACAAATTCATTCGTAGCTTTTTTACGCATCGCGGTATTCAAATCGATGTATCCCTTCAGCCACGGTTTTTGCTCGAATTTCAACACCCGATGAATTTTTATTAAAGTTAAATCCAAGTCAAGATATTGCTTCAAATTACGATAGTGAATAATGTATTTTTTCTTTGCCAATAACGTTGTCATGAGTTTTGGTTTATTACATCCCGGTGGCGTGAAGTGTTCTGCACACAATGGAAGATCTTTGTGCAATTCGTGGAGCTCCCGGGGATAATCAAAATCGACCTCTAGTGTATACCCCGTGGTAGCATCATCTTTTACACTCATTATATCAAGACTTTCGAAATCATCTACCCATTCGAATGAGCCGAAAGGTAACGATTGACTCATAGCAGCACCGTACAGATTATTTACATCGTAGTACATAATGTACGATTCTTCCCGACTCGAATCGAAATCTTTTGCATCCATGTATCTATTATTCGCTTTGGCATATCTATTGCAGCACTGAGCGACACCTCCGCGAATACCCTTCTCAACGAAAAGCAATATTTCCACGTCGGTAAACAATTCAAGCTCTACATTGGTATGCTTGAGCATCGCATCGAAAGAAAGCCCCGGCGCTGTATAATAATGCAACGGATCTAAATTGTACGTTGCTCTGCAATTGCTGCGAAAATTTTCGAAGATGTCAACTTGCAAAAGTACATCTGTCTTCAGGTATAGATCCGAATATTCGCCTAACGTTTTGATTTTAAACAATTGCCAGACATTTTGAGCGTGCGCATATTCAGCGTCACTAATTTCTTCGTTATATAGTTTGGAGAAGAAATCTTTTTTGCCCGGTAACGCAGTCTCATCGAGTTTGCTCCAACTACTAACATAGTCATACGGGAAAACACCCTTTCGGCTGAGTAACTCGAATTCTTCCACACTTTTACAATTTTGCCGCGTGATGGATTTTTCTCCTTCATTCAGATACGCAGCTAACCGTTCGATACTACTCGGCATAAATTTAAACGAGTCGAGAAATCTATAATTCACAACGGTATTTTTTACTTGCTTCGTGAATGAAATATATTTCTCTTTGTTGATCGGAGGAAGTTGAATCATACCCTCGAACTCTGTTGCCAATGCTCGAATTAAACAATGTGCGTCATAACCCGACAAGTTATGAAATATTACAGGTACAAAGTTGGGCTTCTTATAATTTAAATTACATCTATTGTGTGCCGCACCTCGATATTTACCAGTAAAATGGCAATGGTCACGAACCTTTATCTCATCGCCACTATCGTTGAATTTTTGTTCACACACATGGCACACTGTAGCGTCTTTAAATTGTTGTTCCTGAGCAGCGGTGAGATTATCCATAGGCACAACGTGAAGGAATTTCTGATGAAAGAAATCCGCGTATTTGCACAACTCCCGCGTAAACCATTCAATAAAATCTTGTCCTCGATATGACTTGTATTGACAAATTGCCGTTGAATATGCACAATGTACATAAAATCCTATGCTATGCGCCACGTGCTTCTGGTAACTCTGACTTGTTGCATCTTGAGTTGGCTCGAGAAGGCACTCCAGATCGGCATAAATCGCGAACGGCACATCCTCTTTGTGTTTAAAATTTTTAAACTTTAATGTTGTCCCTTCTTTGGGGAGAATGACTTTGCAGCCATCGTTAATATCGAAGCATTCGATTGTGTGCTTATCGAGCACTTTTTTCGTTTGAAAATGGCACAGGCATCGATCGCAAAGCCACGTTGCACCTTTATGTCCACCGATTTGCGAACTGACGAGTCGCGACATATTTTTAATCCACGCGAAATGATGAATCGGAACATTCTTCTCGTCGAGATCGAGTTCTGTCTCAAGCATGAGCAAGTGTATCGTGGGGTGCGGCGATTTGCGTTTGCTAAGATATATCTGTACAATGTCCGATTTACCCTTCGTACGCTCCGCATAGTAGACATTAATCGATAATTCGTTTAATTGTTCGAATCGTGGTATATTTCGCACTTTCATCGGATAATTAAAGTCCTTATAATTCAGCATCTCGCTAAAATGCAAATAGGAACCCTTACGCTCACTATTTTTTGTCACTTCCGGGGAAAGTGCCGCGGTAACAGACCATAGAAAACAATAGGCATCGTTGTTAATAATATTAACGATCGCACGCTTCTTTTGCAGATCCTTCGGGATGCTGACAAATGTCGATAATCCTCCTTTTAGCGGCACATATTTGTTCATGTTGAGCTGAATATTTGTCACTTCTATCAATGACCAGCCCGAATCCTTCTCTTCGAACTCTTCCACTTTCGATAATAAATTTTCCTTCATATGGTCTCTATACCACTGATCGATATCAGTAGTTCGAAGGATTATGTCATTGCTCGTGCCGAATGTTTTCGATTCTTCCACAATACTATCACTTTTCGCAAGCCTGAATTTACACGTCAAAATCGTGTTGACTTTGAGAGAACGACGTTTTTTCTTCTTTCGAGTCCCATTGAGCATTCTTTTCAGTCGACTCGCGATTAGCTGTTTAGAATCGTCCAAGAACTCTGATAAATCTTTATGCTGCACATTTATTACCACACCCGTTCGTATTCTGCTCTTGAAGGCAGTATCGAGTTCCACCCATTGCACTCTGCTCATGATCGCACCTGCACCACGTTTTTCGAGGCGTGCAATCATCGATCGCAATTGCACAATCGCCGTTTGGATGCTAATTTTCTCACCCACTGTCTCCGCACTCTCTCGTAACATTTTACGCAAGAGATTAACATTATCACGACCGAATTTCATCCACTTATCAATCTCGGAACGTGAAGATTTCTCTTCGAGAGTTTTATATGCACTTTCCATAAGAGCGACAAGCTTTTTGCACTTTATTGACACCATTTTCACTTTGTAGACGTGCACGAGAAAATAATATACGCATTACCTCAAACGGTCAGCAGTTATTTTAGCACGTTCTATACAAGAGGAAAATCAAGACTGACTAATGATTGCACCGAAGTCAAAGATGTTAGTTTCAACTCTCCCAATGCATCTCAGCGTTAGCCAATCAGAGCCGATTTCCTATCGGGGGATGAACTAAATTTTCAACGATGTCATCGACAAGTGCCTGAACGAGAGAAAAACAAGCTCCATACTCGCGGAAACAGCGACAACCCTTGGAAAGAAAACATCGAACGTGTAACACACTTAAAAAATATATATTCTTCGAGATGTTAAGCGCTCTGTACTCTCGAGACCCGCGACGACGACGTCGTAAAAATTTCCCTGTTTAAAGAATCGAAAAAATATCCATCGAGATGCCGGACGCTGACACACGACACGCGCCCTTGAACGGGCCCACCAGCGAGTTAGCGCCCCGTCGTAAAAGTCTCGAATATTAGACCGAGAAATAGCATTCGATTTTCACGCCATGGCATGCATGTATTTCTTTCTATGTTTTGTTTATAAATTCTTATCGCAGTCATAAAAATTAAAGAGCGACAAGGGGGTGTAGGGTGCGTAAAGAACAAGGGTCTGTCTCATGGTGCATTCATTAGGTATGACTGTTCTATTCAACATTTGTTTATAAATGTTTATCGCAGTCATAAATTTTCAAGAGTGGCAAGTGGTGTAAGGGACTTGAAGTGTTTGTATATATTATCGCCTAACGAACCACTCGATGATAATTGACAGGTCTTGGAGTGCCAACGATAAATTCCAAGAAAAAAATTTCAACCACCCACCCCCCGCCCACCCACCACCCACCTCCCACCTCCCACCTCCTCACCACCCACTGCATGCCACTCGCCGATTCTCAAGAAAATCTCATTCAACCTGACAGGTGGTTTGAGTCTCAGCTAAGATATCGGTAAATACCGATTCTGCAATACCCACCACCCACCACCCACCCATCACGCACCTGAGACTTACCTGCCACCCACCAACCCAACACCCCCTCCCAACCACCCACCTCCCAACCACCCACCAACGGTTCGATTCTCAGCTAAGAAGCGTCGGAAAATGTCGGTGCAGATCCCTTGAGTTAGAACCCGCCTTATATATCTACTCATAAACAACGTACAAACGTGGTGATGGAATTGATCGAATTGTTTTCTCTCGATTATTAAATAATACTCGTAGCATAATATTTGTATTATTAGGAATCTCTATAATATTATTAGGAATTAGGAAACTCGTTTATTAATATATTTTGATTTCCCGACTTGTTCAATTTTTCTCAAGCGGGTCCCTCAATTTTTGAAATTGGTTTTTGATTTTCGGCTCCAGATTTAGTTTACTGCACCACTTCTCTATGTTCGGCAGTATGTTGGTGTTAAATTTATTATAAAGTGTTGCGGCGGATCGCTGTCTTATTACCTGTAAGATAAAATGAATTCAAAATTATTCGTAAAAAAAAGAATTTCATTGCATCGCAGGTAAAAAAAAATATACCTGAGTCATCTCTTCAAACACCTTTTGACCCTTCGCACGATGGATCGATTTTGTGTCCACGAGATATTGGACCATTTGCAGCTCTTCTTCGTCCCGGTATAGAGGTTTACGTCGCTGGCTAAGAAAAAAAAAATAACAACGCTAGTATATGTGGAGACCATCAAAAAGTCCTCGAAAAAAAGACCCGTCTCCTTTTGCGTGGAATCGACTATCCAAAAATGTCAGTAAAGTCCTCCAAAGAAGACGTCTCCCTGGCGGAAATTCCTAAGGACTTTTTCTCCGTAGAATGTCACACGGTAGACCTCTGAAATCGGAAAAACGACTTCCGATGAAGACGTCTGCCCAGGACGCTGGTGGCTCTTGGACGATCTCTGCGTTCGTCGAAAGACTTTCAGAGGTCTTCCACCCGGGAACGCTGGTGGCTCGTGGAAGACCTCTGCGTTCGTCGGAAGACGTGTTCAGAGGCCTTCCACCCGGGAACGCTGGTTTTCGCTGGAGTTTCCGCATATTGTACGTTGCGAATGAATGCTTTTTGAATTCATACTATTTGTCGTGAACGCACGTTCTTTACGTTCTCTCGGGTTTGTTTCGGTGTGTTTCAAAATTTCATCGCAGCCGAACAACGATGATTCGGTACCGAGTACTTCGACGCTCATCGTCAATGATACGCATAATTATGGCGATGACGATGATGGCGCCCGCGCGAGAACATCGAAAAAAAATATATGATTAGAGAAAGAGAATAGGAAATTATCGAACGATATTTTGCTCGAACGTTTTAAATTTTGTTCGACATTTCTGAACATGTATTTTTTTACAGCCATCTGCCGCCGATTGCAGACAAAGCAAAAGTTGAAGTGGACACACAACCACGAACCCTACGACAGTGAGATAAACGTCGTCCGAGGATATATTTCCAAATTCCTAAAAAATGCATGGTACCGTAGAAACCATCTTCACGGATGTTACGTCGGAAAAAGAAGAACGTCGTAAGTCGAACGAGAGACCAACGACAGCGGCAAACGGTGAGAGCGGTGAAGAAGAAACACCCGTTCATGCCAAAGTTACGTCCAAACTACCGAGTTTTATTCGTCGAGAATTTGTTGGTAACTGTTGTACCTTTTTAATCGCCTCGCTGTGGTCAGAACGATGAAAGATCAATCTTTACCACACCTGGAGTCGATTCCGGTGACAACGTGAGCTCTTTTTTAAGCCTAACCTCGCGGAAAATTGCTTGGGATAGAGCCCTAGGAATGCTTGTCGTTTCGAAAGTCTAAAGGGCATTTAAATCTGTATGCTAACCCCTCGCGTGGTGCCAATGGTCTACGAACCCTGAGACTACCTGAGTAGTCGTACTATCGGGGTGTTTCTTTAAACTGAACTCGTAGGAGATTGACAAAGGAAATCATTAAACGGTCATTCAAAAGGTTACAAGAATAATAAAAATGTACTTACGTTGTTATTGGAGAGCAGCGAAAGACGGGAAGATTGCGTGGTTTCTCTCGTTGATTCGGTGGATCGGCGGTCGCGTATACAATGAATTAACCGCGAACAACCGTTTCTTAATGTTTCACCACTTTCAATGATTGAAGAATAAACAAATTGGTGTTAAATAGTACACGTAATATTCCTTACAAACGTTGGAATAAATAGCTGATCGAAAAGGTGAAATTATCTCTATGGTGTTAACCGGGAACAAAACTCCGGTAACAAATCAACGATGTCTTAAAAGATATCAGTTTTACAAAGTTCGAAAAGTAAAGTTTACGAAAATCGAAATTCTGGTGGCTAGAAATTTTGACAGCAAAATGCTCTGTCCGCTGGCCCAACTGACTCTCTCTGAGTGGGCGTTTTTGGTGGGTTATATACATTTTTTTCGTATAGGAAGACAATGGTTTGTGTTACATGTAAGATATTTCCTAAAACATGGTGGGGATACATTCGATGAGGTGGAAAAATTCGAGGCGGGGTTTTGATCGTATGATCGTGCATCGATTGTCCGTAGGGCCATCTCTAGCAGCGAGGCTAGAGTGGGGCGTAAGAGTGCGTATAGTCCGCCCTGCCGTACGTATCTCCAAGGTTTCGGGCGGTTAAATTTTTCGGAATCGATTGTTCGTTCGGGGCCGTTGAAATCCTTGGTGGAGTGAGAATAATGTTTAGAGCCGTACACGAGGTGTTTTGTAAATGAATGCGCAAGTATCGACTCACCCATGTTCCTTACTGTTTTGAAAGGTGTACATTTTTACTACTTACATTAAACGTTTCGGCAATAAAATAGCTACGTGCATGTTTATTCCTTTCTGAAGAATGAATCAATACCTCAAATTGGAATATTAGTAATTTCCTCTTGGTCTTGTGAAGCTTATTAAAAGTGAGGATTTCATAGTTGTATATTCTTCAGTCGTGGTGCGGGGGTATGTGGTTTCCGGCAGAATTCTGATAGTTTTACTACTATTTCTTTATCGCGGGATTGTTGCTAGGGAGAAACTTCGCACCTTTATTTGTCTCTCTCCTTTTTAACATCAGAAGTCTCTCGGAGACCCGTTGAGTTATTTTATCGTATTACCCAAAGAGGGTGGGGGTATTGGTTATAGACTACAGCTAGGCTTGGATCCTCGATCGTACGTGCGGTTATTCGAAATGGATGGGCATCGGGCCCCTCGGTGATATAGGCTTGTGCCGTGGCGTGATTTTATGAATTGGTAATGTGCTCTCGCCTTCGTAATTTGATTTTTATTCGAAAGTACTTTTCTCTAGTCTTTGACTTCGCCGGTCACGCTGAATGTGTCACCCGGATCTCGAATATAAATGAGGATCGAAACAGATCGCCTGAATCATTTTGTTTGACCTATTTGACGATTTCGCGCTTATTATTTTGTGTATCCTTTCTGTTACAAATTTGTTCCCTGAAATAGTTAGTTTCTTTTCATTTCCTTTCGTTTGCCCTCTTCCTCTCATCATTCGAATAGTCTGAGAAAACTTCTTTTGGATCGTATATTCCAAAATAACTAGACTAATTAAAAGCGATTAAAAGTGCATCTCTCCCTCCTGCCGAGATCCATATCTACTTCTATTCCCCCTCTCCTTTCTATCCGCGGGGTCTTATTTGAGCATCAGGCGGCTTTGGCAAGTTACCGTTAGAGTAGTGGCGACTGCCCGAAACATTATTTCGGGTGTCTCTGGCCCAGCGGCAGGTGAACGTAAGTCCCCTTGCCGACGACTCTCCTACTAGTGGTAAACAAGCTAGTAGATCCTAGGTTACCATAGGCTGGCTCTCTTTTTGGTTTCTTTGGTAAAACCATGGAGCGGAAGACGGGGCAGGAATTGACCTTGCCACCGCCGGTTTATACCTAGTTCTGCTTCTACCAAGAGTCTATTTGATCGATTTGTCGACCTGCCTGCCTGTTTTATCTTGAGTCGCGCATATTGATTTTTGTAGGTACTGATCACGGCCGAAAGGTAAAAGAGCATTCCTTTACGAGTTATTTTGACATTCTTAAATCAATTCAAGTTTCGTGAGAGGCAGAATACAAATGATAAAAATGAAAAATAAAAGTGTCGTTACGTTGGACGTAACACCTCCCCCCCTTAAGAAGATTATTAGTGTAAGACTAATAATCTATCTTGTGTTTTACGCGTTTCCCTTTTCTTCCAACGATCTGTGTTTATCCTCAGTTGCCTTTTCCGATCATTAGTCTCCATTCGTTATCTGTACGCTCAGCCTATATTTTTTCCTCTATCGCCATATTGGTTGCCAGTTTCCCTATTGTATGTATGTATTTATTTAATGATTCCCCTAAGGGTTACATGGACTTCGTTCCGTTTTTTTTTTTTTTTTTTTTTTCTTTTTCCCTTCCGTCTTTACAATATTTTACAAGTCTTTTCACATCCTCCTCCCTCTCTCTCACACTCCTTCTCGCTCTCTCTCTCTCTCTCTCTCTCTCTCTCTCTCTCTCGTGAGTACTCAACACTGCTTCTATATTGCTCCTACTGTACGTGGATTTTTCTCTGCCGCCTGCTGCCTACGGGCAATTTTGTTGCAGATTGTTTGCACGCTCCTAGTTGCAATTCCGTCCTGAGCAGATCGTCTTAATGATCATATCCTCATTAACGGAGATTTCACGGCGAATTGCGAGCTTGAATTTCTAACCTCACTTTTCACGCTTTGGCCTTGAACGCGACTTCGCTCCTCTACACCGCTGTGCGCATGCGCTCTTACGCAGTTTCGACGTCTTTGCTGCTGTCTCTCTCTCCTCAACACCGGCTCTTTCGGACGTGATCAACAACGCGCAGGCGCTTTCTCCTGGCTTCTCCTGGCGTGTCGTCTCTACTAGCTACCTCGCTCTCTTCAACGCTGATAGCTCTCTGCGCATGCTCTGAATCATCGACGTCGTGAGTACTAGATCTTCTCACTATCCACAACGCTACCGTGATCCAGCTGACGGCTAAGAAGATCGCCATCTTATCAACGTCCGTCTAATCTGACCATCACCGTCTTCTTTAATCGATAAGTTCGTGTGCTTAAGCAGATCGCCTATCTATTGCTGTTAACGAACCTTTCTGCATGCAGAGCGCTAAGTGTTACAAATGTTCGAAAAACATTGCAGGAGAAACTTTACTTTGTGCTGACTGCTTGAAAAAATTTCACCCCGGTTGTTGTAGAACGTATATCCAGTATAAATCAGCTTCTCCGTGCTGCTTCAATAACTTTAAGCATTTATTACCCGAAGCTGTGCGTCTCATTCATCCTACAATGAGTTTTTCTATGTCGTCGCCCCATCCTAACGCCGCTCAGATTGCTCACAGTTCTCGACCGGTCTCCGACTCTGACAAACTGCAATTTATCATCGATAAGTTAAACTCATCGGAAGCTAAAATGGATTCGTTCATTCAGGAACAGCTTTCGACCAATAAAGACATTGCCGAAGAAGTGAGCGGTCTACCGCAAGTCTACAAGAAAATAGAAGAGCACGATACTCGTCTTGATAATCTTGCCAAAGAAAACTCCGAGCTCAAACGCGAATTAGAGCAATTTAAACACTCGGTCTCAAGCGGTCAATCGACGTCTGAGCTTGTCATTGGCGGGATTCCTTCCAATGTCACCGAAGACCAAGTAACCATCGTTTCGAAGGTGTTCAACTCTCTCGGAGTACAGCATCTTCTTGGCGACGTTCTTGGCGCTCGCGTTCTTGAGCGCAAAAAGCCGGACGGTGCGTCCTTGCCTCTAGCGTCAAATGTAGCTAGCGTAAGCAAATCGTAATTTGGCGGTTTTATCTATGTCAACGAAATGTTACCGTCTGACAAATATAATTTGTTAAAAAAAACCAAAGCTAAAGCGAAGGCCACGGGTTACAAATATGTCTGGATTAAGTTTGGCCGTATCTCAGTCAGACGCGACGATGGCTCTCCGGTTATACCGATATACGCCGACGCCGACCTTGCTCGCCTCGTGTGACTTCCTTTAGTTTCGGTTTCTACAGCTTCGATTGGTCAGTTAAATAAAAATCCTAACTTAAAAATTGCGCAATTCAATGCGAACTCCCTCCTCGGTCACATAGATTACATAAGAGTTGTTGTGGTGGTTGTTGTTGTGGTTGGTTGGTGGTGAGTTGGTGTTGTTGTTGTTGTTTTTCCAACAACTTTTTTCACGTTATCTCGATCTCTGAGACTTGGTTACACGCTCACATTGCCGATGACCTTGTCAATTTAAAGAACTACTTCCTTATCAGAAACGATCGTGAAGGTAAAGAAGGCGGTGGCGTTGCTTGTTTTGTTCACGAGTCACTAAAAGCTAAAATATTGGCTACCTCTCCAAGCGTTTTCTCTAATTCTCCTGAGTTTTTGATTTCAGATCTCCGTTCTGATAAATCCCCGCCGCTGCTCTTTGCTTCCATTTATCGTCGACCGAAGGGTCTATTGCTGAACGATTTCTCTGAATCTTTATTGCAATTTTGACATGCGTATGAAAATATCATTATCGGAGGCGATTTAAATTGTAATCTTGCTCCGAATGCTTTTGAGCCGAATTATCTGCGTAACTGGATCTTTTCACTTTCCTTCCACCTTGTAGTTTCCGAATCAACGTATCACACCGCGACCTCTGACTCCTGGCTCGACGTTATTATCCTCGAATCTCCGGAAAAATTACACGCTTTTTCAAAATCCGAATCTCCATTCATTGCCGGTCACGATTTGCTTGAACTTACCTACAACTTCGAATCTCCGTCTCTCGAGAATCGCATTATTATTCGTCGCGACCTTCGAAGCTATAACAGCGACCTTTTTCGTAGTTCGCTAAGTGCCGTTCTCGCTACTGACACTTCGCTTCAGCGGGTCGGATTGCCAGAGGAACTGGACGCTCGAATCATCTCTTTATCGCAAACACTTCTAGCTGCTTTCAATCAGCACGCGCCTCTTCGTTGCTTTGCTATTCGTAAGCCCCCTATTCCTTGGCTGTCCGACGAGCTCAAGCGACGTATCAGAGATCGAAACTTATTATTTAAGCAAGCTAAGCGATCGAATAGTCTACTCCACTACGAAATCTATCGTCACACGAGAAATGTGCTTAACTCTGATATTAAAACCGCTAAAAGTCGTTACCACTTTCAACAACTTAGCACCATTAACGATCCTAACAAAATGTGGAAGGAACTTGCTCGTCTCGGATTGGTTAAACCCTCTCTTACCTCCCCTCTGAACTTCTTCACTAATACCGAACTCAATCAATTTTACGCCTCTGTATCAAATTCTTCCTATATCGTCGCTCCGACTCTAGTTGCTAGCTCCCTTTCACTCATTCCTGACTCACTTCCCGCCTTTTCATTTAGATTAATAAACGAGGAAGATCTACTCGAAGCCATAAACCTTTCTGCTGCTTATTCCCACTCTCACGGTTCCGATTCTATTTCTTCCTTCTGCATTAATCAAGCTTTTCCTATCGTTTTACCACTCCTCCTAGCCCTGTTCAATTCCTCACTGCGTCTCTCCAAATTTCCGGACTCGTGGAAGCAAGCTTTGATCAGGCCACTCTCTAAAATCCGTACGCCTCTCTCTCCCTCCGACACTAGACCAATAGCGAATCTTCCCGAACTCTCGAAGTTGTTCGAACGTATAGTCCACAAGCAAATTACGCAATTCTTATCACAGCACAATCTCCTTGATCCGCGGCAGTCCGGATTTCGTGCCGGCTATAGTGCCCAAACAGCTCTACTCAGAGTTAGCGACGACATTCGGAAAGCCATCGACGAGAGGAAAGTAACTATACTTATCCTATTTGATTTCAGCAAAGCTTTTGACACGATATCTCTTCTTCAACTTCTGTGTAAGCTTAAAGCACTAGGCTTCACACAGCCGGTGCTCTCGTGGTTCGTATCCTATCTAACGGGAAGGACTCAGGCAGTCGTGGGCCAGGACAACGCTCCGTCCTCTTGGCTTCCCATATCCACAGGGGTACCACAAGGATCGGTTCTTGGCCCGCTGCTTTTCTCGCTCTTTATCAACGACATTAGGCATTCATTAAGGTACTCGATTCACATGGTCTTTGCTGACGACACCCAAATTTATCTCAGCTGTTCTCCGCAATTCCTTAATCAAGGTCTCGAGAAGATAGCGCTTGATGCCGCTGCTATCTTCGAGTACGCGAATTCAAACGATCTAAAGCTCAACTTGTCAAAATCCAAGGTTATGATCCTAGGTAGCGAGGCTCATGTGAGAACCATCGACCTAAACTCACTTCCTCCTATCACTGTTAATGGTCAAACGCTTCCATTTGTTACTGAAGCTCGCAACCTAGGAGTCATCTTTAAATCGAACCTAACGTGGAACAGTCACATCGCTATGATCTCACAAAAAGTCAACTTCTCTATGCATCGGTTAAAGTTTCACAGAAATTCGCTCTCGCAACCTCTCCGCATCAAGCTGGTCAGTACTCTTATTTTTCCTCTCGTCGACTACTGCTGCCTGGTATTCCACGATCTCACCAACGAACTCGACCTCAAGCTCCAAAAGCTCATAAATAGTACCATTCGATTTATATTTGACTTGAGACGCGACGTTCACATAACACCTTACAGGCATAGTCTTGGGTGGCTGTCGGTACGAAATCGTCGACTGTTTTTCCTGGGAATGTTTGCTCACCGCATTCGATACCATGGAACAGTACCGTATCTCACCGAATTATTTTCTATTAGAAACCCGACTAT
Organism: Buathra laborator; assembly: GCA_934046635.1. Lineage (NCBI taxonomy): Eukaryota > Metazoa > Arthropoda > Insecta > Hymenoptera > Ichneumonidae > Buathra > Buathra laborator. Next base: position 2,252,957 of record OW203896.1, read on the forward strand.
CCGAACCTCCCAGCGCACCGTGACACCTGAATTCTTTCAAGTACCCAATCACCGCACTGTTTGCTATCGCAATTCCTTCCACCTATCTGCCGTTTACCTCTGGCATTCACTCCCCATTGAATTAACCTCTGAGACGTCAAGTTACCAATTCAAGCAGAAGCTTTTCGATCACCTTTTGGCCCTCGAACAACCTTCTCAACTCTAATTCGTTAATTAGTAGTGGCCTTGGTATCTTCTACTGCTTTCTTTCACTATTCTCGCTATCCTATTTAATCCAATAAAACATAAGTTAGTATTAATCGAAAACGCAATTCAACCGCACTACTATATTATACTATATTATATTATATTATATTACATTACTTCTCTCTATATTTTCAAAATTACTACGCTGCGAAGTACTCACTTTCTTGTGCTATACATATTGCCTCAACAGCTCTATAACCTTTTCTCATATTTTAGTTATTATTTAGTTTTTAGTCTACGTTCTACTGTACATACTTTATTGCCTAACAGTAACCTAAGGCATAATAAATTTAATCAATCAATCAATCTCTCTCTCCCGCCCGTTAACATATTTTCTTACCTCTATTGACACTCCTTCTCACACACTCTCTCTCTCTCACTCCCGCTCGCTTACATCTTTTCTTACGTCTATTGCCACTCCTTCTCACACACACTCTCTCCCTCTCTTTCATTCCCGCACGCTTACATTTTTCTTACCTCTATTTACACTCCTTCTTGCTCTCTCTCGCACCCCACACGCCCGCACGCTTACATATTTTCTTACAACTATTGTCGCATCGCTCAACGCCGTTTTACCGTTCTCATCTTTTTGCTCCCCTTCGTCTCTGTGTCTCCGTCCTCGCGTTTTAGTTTTTCTCGCCTCTCGTCATACCGATCGATCTCGCTCGCCCCACGCCGTTCTGTTTTCTTTTATTTTTATTTTATTTGTTTCTCTGCTCTTTTCATTCTCTTTCTCTCTCTCCCTCCCCCGCTCTTCCCTCTCTCTCCACGTCTTCTTTCTCTTGTCGGCTACCGTTAGAGTAAATTCCTTACTCTAACGGTCTCCTCCGCTTCCGTTTCCTTTGCATGTACTCTACTCTTTTCTTCCCTCTATCCTTTTCTACGTCCACTCATCTGCATTCACCCCTCTTGCTTCCATTCTCTCCTTCCTCATTTTTTCTAGCTTTTTCATCCAACCCTCTCCCGTACCCCTTTCATCCAGTATTTCCCTTATTCTTTCCCCTATGCCCCTCTCTTCTTCGCTTCCCCCTCTACATCTATCTAGGACGTGTTCCCACGACTCACTCTTTTCTCCACATATTCGACATTCTCTCTCTTCATCCATCGCCCAGTATCTGCCTTCTCTCATTTCATTTCCTAGCCTGAACCTTGCTATCCTCCTACATCTCTCCTCCCCCCACCCTGACCTTAAGTATGTTGGAACCTCTTCTGTTCTTATTTCCCTGTACCATTTGTTGTACCTTGATAACTCTATTTTCTCCATCCTTTCCCTTTTCTGCTCTAATATATCTTCTTTTTCTTTATTCTCGTAACGCTCTCTTCCCTCTTCCCCTCGACCTCCCCCTCCCTCTCTAGCCTGCACTCCTCTGAACATTCTCCTCTCTCTCTCCCATTTTGACAGTTCTTCTTCTTTCCTCTCTCTATCTATAATTTCCTCTAAACACGCTCTCGCTATCTCACTGCCATCCCCTCTTCTTAGCTTTTCCTCAAAGTTCCATGCTCTTCTCCCAGCCCTCGTCCTCATTTTATCCCTTTTCGCTTCTTCCCTTACCATATAGCCCGGCGTTCTCCAATCCACCCCTAGCGTCCATCTAATATATTTTTCCTGCATGGCCTCTATTTCCTTTCTCTCCGCTCCTCCCCATATCTCTACCCCGTATTCCATCACTGTCCACACCAATGTGTCGAACAGCCACATCCTCCTCTTCCAATCCTTACCAAACTTTCTTTTTCCTATTCCCCACACTTGTCTCATTACCGCCCCTGCTTTTCTTAGTCTGTCTTTTATATGCGCTTCCTGGCCCCCATTCCTCGTAATCACATATCCCAGATACTTAAATTCCTTTACCTCCTCTATCTTTTTTCCCCTCCATTTCCAGTTCACCTGCTTGCTCTTTCCTCCACCTTTTCTAAACCTTAACACTATGGTTTTCCCTACATTCACCTCTAGCTTCTTTTTTTCGAAATACTTCTCTAACCTCCTAATCATACTCTCCATTTCCTCTTCCCTTTCTGCCAGCACCACTACATTGTCCGCGTATGTTAGTGTGCAGATTCTTCTTTCTCCTACTTTTACCCCTCCCCATCTGCCTTTCCTGAGCTCTTCCTCCATGTCCGCGGTCAGCAGGTTGAAGAGTGCGGGGCTAATCGGACACCCCTGTCTGACTCCTTTTGCCGTCCAAAATCTCTCTCCTGTCTCTCCCCTCACCTTCACTCTGCTTATTGTCTCCTCGTATACTTCTTCTATTCTTTCCCTTAACCCTTTCCTCACTTCTCTCCTCTCCAGCGCTTCCCACAACACCTGCCTGTCCACCGAATCAAATGCCGCCCAAAGGTCCACGAAAAGTGCGATTACTTTGCCTTTCTCTTTCGTTACCTCTCTATTTACTATATAGTTCAACGTGTACACATTGTCTATTGTTCCTACCCCTTTTCGAAATCCCGTCTGATTTTCCGGTATTATCCGTTTTTCCTCTACTTCCTTTTCTAATCTCTTCGCCAGAATCATCGTATATATCTTATATATCGATGGCATTAGCGTTATTCCTCTATAATCTTCAACCTTCCTACCTTCTCCTTTTTTAACTATCGGCACTATTATTCCCTCCTTCCATTCTTCCGGCCACCCGTCCCCTCTCCACACTCTCCTGCAAATTTCCCATGCTATTTCCTCTGTTCCCTGTCCTCCACACTTCCATGCCTCATTTGGGATCTCGTCTCCTCCCACTGCCTTCTCTTCCTTTAGCTTTCTCACCGTTCTGTTTACCTCATCCTTGCTTAATTCCTCTTCGTCCCCCTCTCTTACCCCTCCGCCCCTACCGCTCCTCACTCTTTCTTCTACCCCTCCCAAAAGCCTCATAAAGTATTCCTTCCATTCTTGCTTCTCTATTCTTTCATTTACTCTCTTCCTTCCTTTTCGTCCTCTATTCACTATTTCCCATACCTCGTTTTCCGATCTCGCATCCGCTACTTCTCTTGCCAACCTTTCCTGTTCCTCATTCTTCTTTCTCTCACATAATTCTTTATACTCTTTCTTCTTCTCTATGTACACTTCTCTTGTCCCCCTTCTTCGTCTCCATTCCCTTAGGCTCCTTCTTAGTTCTTCTTTTTTCGTTCCGCATTCCTCGTCCCACCATCCTTCCTTCCTATACCTCTCCTCTCTTCCTCCTTCTTTCTCGCTTCTATTTATTTCCCCTTTGATTTTCTCCATTGTCTTCTTTATCATATCTTGCACCTCTCGCCCCTCTGCTTTTGTACCTTCCATACCTCTTGCGTATTCTTCCTTCATCCTATCCGACCATTTCCCACTTTTCATTCTCTTCTTCCCTCTCTCCTTTTTCTTTCTTTCCACCCTTCCTTCAACCATCGTTACCACCAAAGGGTGGTGATCCGATTCTACTCTATCCTGAACCCTCATGCTCTCAATTCCTTTTCTTGTATTATCATCCCCTAGCACATAATCAATTACCGCTGTCCCTCTTGCTCCCGTGTATGTATATTCCCCTTCCTCGTCCCCTTCTATGTCTCCATTTAATATCTGCCAACCCACTTCTTCTACCAGTTTCACTAGCCTCTTCCCCTCTCCGTTTAACGTTTTGTCCTTCGACCTCCTGCCTTCTTCTCCTTCCTCTCCTCTGTCTCTAACTTTGCCTCCCTCTGTTCCTGTTCTCGCATTAAAATCACCTCCTATAATCACCCTTTCTCTCTCTGCCCGACTCTCCATCCACCCTCTTATGCTCTCTACTTTTTTGCTCATGTCTCCGTTCACATACACCGCTACCACCGTCCACTTTTCCTGTCCTGCCTTCACCTCTCTCACCATCAAACCCTCTTCCTCCGCTTGTCTTTCCTCGTTCTCCACTGCCATCTCTTCTCTCACTCCAAATATCATCCTCCCCCCTCGTCCTGCCTTTCTTTCTCTCCCTTTTCGCCCACTGTACTTCCCATGTGTACCTCTCTGGCAATCTCCTGCTAATCTTTTCCCATCCCTTCTCTTCTAACCATGTTTCTATCAACACTATAACTTCCCACTTCCCTATCTCCTTCCAAAATTCTTTATCTTTATTTGCCAATCCTGCCACATTCCAGAATGCTACTTTCCAACTGCTATCCCTCTCTCCCTTTTCTTTTACTCCCTTGGCTTGTATCTGCTTCCCTATTCGTTTTTTGTCTGTTCTGTCTCCTCTCCTCCTCTAGCTTCATCTAGTCTCCTCTTTTCGCGTTCTTCTTCTTCTCTCCTACTCTCCTTTTTGTGTGCTTCTCCTTCTCTCTTGTCCCTTTTCTCCCTTTCTCTCATATTACCGCTCCAATCCCTCAACCCTTCTCTCTGCTCAAATATCACAAAAACTCACTATCGACTGAACTTCGTATAAAACTGGTCACCACTCTCATCTTTCCCTATCTCGACTATTGCTGCATTCTCTACCACGGCCTGTCTGATGAACACAACACCATCCTACAACGCCTCGTTAATATGTGCATCCGCTTCATTTTCAACCTCCGGCGCGACGTCCATATTACCCCGTATCGCCACAGACTTCGATGGCTCTCAATCAGGAATCGCCGTAACTACTACCTTGGGATACAAGTCTACCGTATTCTCAATCTCCAATCTCCATCCTACATTAATGAGATATTTATCAGACGTGACGCCACTGCACATCGGCCGGTCCGGCGGCTGCAACCAGCTCCGACCTTTGTCATACCCATTCATCGAACGTCTGCTTATCACGACGCTTTTCATTTATCGGCAGTTTATTTCTGGCATTCGCTTTCAGCTGATGTTACTGAGTCCGCTTCTCTTGCCATTTTCAAGACTCGACTCTTTGCCCATCTATTCCAGCTTGAGGTCGATCAATCGGATCAGCCGTAACAGCAAGGGGTGCCCTCTTGCTATCTTTTTCTAATTACCTTCTATTGTTAAGTTTTCTAGATTTATTGCGGTTACTTTTGTTACTCCTTACATATTTTATTTTATTTTATTTTTCGGTAATCGATAGCCGTTTATTTTATCTTATTTTCTATTAGTCTGGTAATTAGCTGCGATCGAGCATTATCCATTGGCTTGATATTACTCTCATTTGTTGTACTCACACTGTAACCTATCATTTTTTTAGTTTTAAGTTTCTTGTTACTCTGTACAATCCTAATTTGCCCTATAGTTTTACTCGGGCATAATAAAACTCATCAACTCAACTCTGCTCATCCCACCACCACATTCTACCGTTTATCACAATCTTCCCATAACTCACTCTTGTTCTGTTTCCCTGCCTCTCTTCCTCTTGGCCTATTTCTCTCAACCTCCACTGCATCCTTCTTTCCATCCACGTCATGTCCTCCTCAATTGTTGTTCTTCCTCCTCTTATATTTTTCTTCTTTATCATTACCTCTTTTTTGACTTCCAGACTCTCCATTTTCACCTCTATCATTGCCTGTTTCCCATCCATTCTTCTTTTGCCTATCTCTTTCGCCTCCTCAATCTTTGCCTGCACTCCAATTCCCTCTAGAAGCCTCTCTGCCGTTTGTTTCACTGTCCCTGCTACTTCCACGCCTTTTATAATCGCATTCCTTCTTCGTCTTTCCCTCTCCTTTGTCTCTAGTTTTCTCTCCAACTCCTTTAATCTTTTCGCCATCTCGCTCCCCTCCCCTCCTTCCAATCTTCGGCCCTCGTCTCCCTCCGCGCTCTTATTTTCTTTTCCTATCTCTAGCTCTTTAATTTTTTCCTCTAACTCCTCTATTTTTCTCTTCATTCTCTCTGTCTCCACGACCCTTCGTTCTATTGCGTTTATTCTTCGTTCCAACTCTTCTTTCTCCTGCCTTGTTGTCTCTTTTTCTTTTTTCATCTCTTCTCTGATCTTCGCTATCTCCTCTTTTACCTCTCTCCCCTGCCCTCTAACATCCTCTCTGACCTCTCTCATTTCACTTTTTAGTTCTGCTCTCATTTCTCTAATCAATTGCTCTATCCCTGTCATCTCCTAATTTTTTCTGCTCTGGCGATCTTCCCACCAGTTTACTCTTCCGAAATATTCTATCCTCTCTATCCTCTACCCGTTGCTCCTCTATTTGCTCTCTCTTTCTCTTCCACATCTCGTTAATCTCTACTATACTACCTACGCTCGTACTCCTTTCCCTCGCTAGTCTCTCGGCGTTTGTTTTCCTACCTCTCTTACTCCCCTCCTCCTCTCTCCCTTCGTCTCCTTGCTTCGCGCCCAACATTCTCTTGGCGTTCTCCGCTATCTCTTCCCTACTCTACTCCCGTCCTGCTCTCGCCCCCACTACACTCCTAACACCTCTGCTCTACATCGCTGCTTACTTTACTCCTTCACTGCTCTCTTGCTACTTTCTTCTCCTTATCGCTACTGCCATCTTCCTCACCTGTCTCCAAATACCACTACCTCTCTTCTCCTCTTTCCTCTCGCCCTCACTTTCCTTATTCCTAACCTATCTCTTGCTTTCTCTTTACACTCTTCTTCCCTGCTTTTCCCCTATATCCTGCCCTATCCCTTATATCCCTCTACCTTATCGTCCCTATCCAATTCTCTTAACCTACCTTGCTTACTTCTTTACCCACTCTGCACCTTCTTTTCACACCAAAATTTCACACACCTTTCATGCACGTCAATCCACGCTCGCACCGGAAACGGAAGTCCGTTAGTTTCCCTATTGATTAAGTAGTATTGATTAATTATGTTCACTATTATGTAGTGAAATGCTTTCTTATTTCTAACTATATTATTCGTCCTCGAGTAATCCATCGAGCAACAAGTTTCTTTTATTAAGGGGACTGAGTCACCTAAAAAAAAACGGAAATAAACATTTTTTTTTACTCGATATATATAACTGTAATAGCAAATCCTACTTCACCTTCATAATATATATATGTTAGAATGCGTGTTACGTCCTGACGTAACGCTCTCTATTTCTTTTATTAATAATAATTTTCGCAACTTATATTTCTGCTTATTTTTTCATACTATTTGCAAACCTGTTCCTTCCAAAATAATTCCTACATTTCACAAAATTCAAACATTATTCATTATCATTAAACTCATAAAAGGAGCGATATTTCTTATCGATCGCTGAACGATATTCCAGGAATGGATCTCCTCTGGGAAATATTTCCAATGAGATCTCAAATACTCGTCGTGTGAATTAAAAGTTACATGGGTAAAAGATGGACATAGAATTATTTACCACACGAGATACATGCGGACAGAGGTTTGAATCCCCCTCGACACACGCACTACCCTCGGTGAAACAGCGAACTCCGCTGCCGACGTCGATACGATCGACCGCAGCATCGACCCAAGGTGCATAGATCCAAGCTTTTACCCTGCGGCTAGACCGTTGGAGTCTTCCTAGCCGAATACCCTAACGGACTTCCATCGTAAAAAAGGGAATCTACATTACCTTATGTATGGAAGTTAACCCTGCCCATCGACATAGTTTCGGTATTTTAACACCGAACAACGTCGCGTAATATTCCTGAATATGTAGGTCACGCGATTGAGAGTCAGAACATCCCTCGTACCATTTATTCATTCATCATTATAAAGAAATAATTTATTCATCAACAATTCTAAAATACGTTTCATACTCCCAAACGCTTTTTAACATTTAACGAAAATGATAAAAATGATTGATGAAATTTCGGCAGCTACTTAATAAAAAAAAACAACTATAGTATGAATTGAATCAAAGATAATAAAATTGTCCAGGATATTAGGGAAATTAATCAATACGATTTATCGACAAACGCGATTAATATATAAATTCGAAATCGACAATATTCAAAATCATAGGAATAATATTCGGTATAGCTTAGTCATAAAATACCGTCAATACACCAAAAATAAATTATAACTAAACAGAGACCAGATCGTAAAATTGTGCGAAGCCATGGAATTTGATACGAATAAAGGGGCCACTAACTTCGTAAAGTGTGCTGTAGTTGCAGCTAATATAATATACGACTGTTGAAGAAAAATAAAAAATTGCCCGAAATTCAAAAGATAACAAACTAGTAAGATCGAAAAATCACGTTGCCAGGCTAAACATTTAAGGAAAGACGGTCGTAAAAAATTTACGACCCACCGAAACTGAATTGCGGTAGGACGTAGAATGGATGACAAGTGTGCCTCAACGGTGACACATGAGGGGCGAGCGGTTCGACCCCCCGAAAGAGAAGATGCAGTCCACTTTAAAATACTAATGCACCGCGCGCAAAGAAATGGCTCCCTACGATAGGGAGAATAAAAAAATAACATTTTAATTACATCAACATTTTAAGGAAGATTTTCTCTATAAAATATAATTATTATTTTTCCGATTATGCTTACCGTTAAAGCGGAAATTAAGAACAAAAATTTATTCCATGGATTGCGTTTTCTCGATTTATGGTAGGAAAATTACGAACCGATAATTATATCAAATTAATCAGGAATATTCCACTAATCTAACGCTGTTATTATTTTTCCGAAATTATATGTCGTTTGTGGGAAATTTATAAAACAAGTAGCAACGAAATATTTGGAGCGAAAAACGTACACCGCGTAAAGGAATTCGGTTTCCCCTCGATTTATAATGCAAAATATCAAACCGCGGTTTATACCAAAATGTTCGGGAATAATCCACCTTTAACATGGAATTATTACTTTTCTGATATCACTTAACGTATGATCAGGACACGCCGCGAAAGACAGAAATTAAGCTAGAAAAGGCAGGCGGTAAAGATAAAGGGAGTTGCGTAAGCCAAGTCGCATAATGTCAAGGCTAGTTCACGACGATAGGGGAAGATCATCAGGTACGCCGAAAGAGGGGAATTTTACAGCTCGCACGGGCAAACGGAACATTAGTTCCGGAATGTCCATATAAGGAAATCGGATGATCGGACGGCACTGATACCAGGCACTTGCAATAGCTGGTGCACGGCTCCCAAAGAGGGGGGGGCAAAGCCCCAAGAAATCGGCCCAGTTATGCTACCAATACCTCGAAATATTATGAAACGTTTTGCCAAATAATAAAATAATTTGTACAAGAGCCGAGATATATTTTCAACTTTCAGGCATATAATATTTTGACACCCAATACTTGAATTATTATAATATTATAAAATGATTGCCGATAAAATGATACACATTTCTCGAATCTTATTATCAGTTTACGGATACGTATACGTATAAGAGAAGTTTACGAACAGTAACAATATATCTTCTCCTATACGTTAACAATATCGAATATCAATTATATTAAATATTTTGTTATGAATCATTAATATTAAGTTTTACAAATAAGTCAGGCAAATAATTATGTATAAGGAAAACTGAAATTCAATGGAAAATGGATAAATCCATAATTATTTAACAATAAGAGAAATCGGCAAATCCAAGAATTTCGAACAGGCCGAGAGGAGGGACTTCCTTCCCCCTCTGGATTCATTTCCTAGCATATAAGAAGCCGCGGAAAAGGGCGCGAGCAGTGCAGAGCAGACCAGAAGTAGATTTTTAGTAGTCCGGCCCGTAAGCAACTAGACCAAGTAGAGAGAGACGGAGGCGCGTAAGAGCGAGCGCGGGATCGGTAAACCCAACAAGTAGGCTGATACTCCGGCTAGGCGACGAGAGAAATAGAGTTAGAGACCGCGTTATCCGTTATCCACCATACTAGAAAAAGATCGCGAGTCCGTTGTGCGACCACAAAGAAATAGAGGAACCCTCCTATTGGAGGATTTTGTCGATAACCCTTTCCATCTCCAAAAATTGTATTCATTTCTTCATGCAACCAGAGTTTTCTTGGGTTAATTCAGTTCACCGAATTACCATTCTCAAGTCATCTCGTGGAACGAAACCATGCTTCGTTTCACCATCGAATTTTCTTTTACTCGATAGTTAAAAGACAATTTTGTACGAATTCTTATTCCAACGAATCATTTGTACATAAATTTCGAATATCACGGCATAATATCGCATGAAATTTGTGTTCAACCAATCCATTTCATCGCAAGCAGCATCATCTCAACAAATAACGTAAGTACAATTTAATTCTATTTCCTTGATAAATCTATAAGTGAAAAGTGTGCTATATCCTCTATTATTCAAACTCCTCGTTAATTCGCCCAGCCGTCGCCAGACATCACCAACACTACTCACCGAATATAATTCAATTATAAAATCATTTCTATAACGCAGTGAAATAAATTCTGTTAATTCAAATCATTTCTATATCGCGGTAAAACAAATCCGTTTAAATCAAATCATCAACGATCATTATTTTAATTACGCAACAGATAAAGAAATTTTATAATACCTCTAAGACAAGTCAACGAATAGCATTCCAAGCCCTATCCTTAGTAAATTTCCTCACGGTTAGACTAAAAAATGGGCAGTTGCGCCGGTAATTGATGCCAGGAGTGGTAAAGGAGTGAGAAATCTCTCTTGACCAGCGTGTATTCAATCGTACTCGACGCAACCTCGCGTTAAAATTCAGGTGAAAGAGAAACACCCGCATTTTTGACGTGACAGCGTCTATGATTTTTTTGAAACACGTATAGTGTATTCCTGCGCAGTGGGTACCGGTCAAAGATTTTTGCTTTGCCGCAGGTTTCAGACCGAACGAAAGCATCAATCTTCGCTTGCGAGCTCTCATTCTCTTCGTTAGAGAGTTTATTGCGGAACGAGTGCGGGGTTTTTTTTTTAAGCTTCACCGGCGAAGCTATGGATGAAAATCTATCAAGAAATTCACTTTTTCCACTTTTTGTCTCATGACCGGTCATAAAACTACTTGCGATAAATCCATTCTTCATCGCATGAGAAATCCCCGCACTCGTTCCGTAACGTTGTCTGTTACGTATAAAGTGAGTCGCCGGAATCCAAAATTGGTGGTGTCGTTCTCTCTGCAACCTGCGGCAAGCGAAGAAAAATATTAGTGGTCGAAAACAAATTTCAAAGATTGGTGAGTAAAACCAATTTTGGTGAAATTTTTTTTTTTCTCTCAAAAATCAAAATTTGTTTTCGTCATTGACGTAATAATAATTTTCAAAAAAATTGAAATAAATTACATTTTTTTTTTCATTGATGTCACTAACAAATCTCATGAACACGAAAAAAAGTTTAAAAACTCAAAAAAAAAAATACTCTGACGTCAAATGACATTTAGAAAAGAGGTTATTTTTTCGCGAATTTTCACCTTGCGATGCTGTCATTGTAAAAATATTACGTACACATTTCGGCCAAAAATACATTATGTTTTGCGTTTATTCGCCAAAACTGTCAACACTAGACACAAGCAATTACACCGAGTTTATTACGCGATTGACGCAATCGAATAAAAATCATCGCATCGGTATATCGTACACTCCACGAAGCGCAGTCGCGGCGGTAATCTGATCGATCGGAAGTAACGATGTTGGGTCGGTAAATCATTACCTACCGAATAAAATTTTTCCATAAACATTGTTTATTGTTGACACTAGAAACATTACATTGCAAACGAGTTTCGAGAGCGAATTGACGTGACGGTATCGAGCACATACGTGACGTGTACCTTCGCATGTGCTTTCTGCGATTCTCTATTTCGTTCGCGAATATCTATATATCACTGGTGGTGATACTGTTTTTGTTACTCTGCTATCTTTTATTGTTGTTTATCTTCTGACTTATCCTTCTCTTTTTTCTCTAACATCGTTTGGTTATTCTTTGTTGTTTTTTTTTTGTTCCTTTACTAATTGCGTTATTTTATTATTATTATTTTTTTTTTCACCACTTCAATTGGCTTGGTGTCACTAAGAGTGGGATTTTTTTAGACAATTTTTTATAACGATTTTTATAGGGTTTTTCCATAATTTTTCCCGAGTACATGAAATAAATATTTGTCATATCACTAAAAGGCGCATAACTTTGGTAATTTTGGGTGTTTCGATCTGAAACTTTGTATACAGGTGGTAGACCGTATGAACATTCCGAAAAAAAAATTTAAAAAAAATCGATTTTTTGTTATTTTTAGGTGACTCAGCCCCCTTCAGGCGACTCCGATCAAAGTTGTTCCTGGCAACTCCTAGCTCGCGCTCTGCAGCGTGCCTTTCCGCTTTCCAATGTAATAAAGCGTCGTCCTCGGTCATGATGAAATGAGATTTTTGACCCACAGGTAACAGTAGGTCGTCTTCCAAGGTATAAACCGCTCCGCCTATGGTGGCCTTTTCACCTTCGTCCGGTATTTTCTTGATCCATTCCTCTAATATGCAGGCGGGGACATCCTTCCATTCGGGTGGTACCTGAATTCCCGGAACAATGGCCCAGTAGTGTTGCTTGCTATGTTTTGCGTACGAGTTGTCGACAGTGATTATTCATGTTTATTGGACCATATCATGTAAATGATAATATAAATGATGTTACTTTAATCGTCTTAAATTCCCAATATATATATATAATTTTGTTATTAATAATTAAGGAGTGGGGATATTCCCCTCTCACAGATTTGAACTTCCCTCACCTTTTTATTACAAAGTTTTTTTAAATTTCTTTATTATATTTTATTATTATTTTTTTTCTTTTTATACTTGTATTTTTATCATTACCCTCCATATGTAGGCGTTATAGCCTTTTTATATATATTTTTTGTTTTGTTTTTGTGTATATATTGTAACGTTCACCTTTTTCACCGATGCCACGCACACGGTTCGAAGGGATCGCGTTAGGAGTTCGGGGCGAGCGAATAATCGTTTGATGTTGTCATTTTGGTGAAAATAATAGTTTTTATTAAAATAACATGAAAAATGCAATACATTGTTTGAATTCCTATATTATCGATGTTTAACTTAAATTATCGTGGTTTTTTATCGTGAACACAAATTTCCCTTGAAATGGAATCAAAGTTTGAATCCTATGCTGAAAGAGCGAAAGAACCAAATTTTGCCGACCGTTTGTCGGTCATTTGTGAATTAGAAAGTTTTTCCTCTTAACTTTCGAATATCACCAAAAGAATATTTATAGACAAAGATTTCCGATCCATCGATGAAAAAAAATATAATTTTATGATTTTATAGACTTTTAGACTGAATTACCGACAGAGCTTCACTTCTCGACATTACTTTATAATATAACGCGTTAGTTGAATTTTGAGGTTATTAATTGCCAAAGAAATTACTTTTAAACGTGATTTTAATAACGAAACTACTCTTCCGTGCCCACATGGTGGTGCAGGGTCCTCTTCAGAGAGTTCGGCTTCCACGAGATCGTGAACCAACCGTGTCGCCACTTGGTCGATCCGCGACTCGCTTCCGGCTCACTCTCGTCCGGGTTACCTCCTCTATCGCGGTTCCCTAATAGCGTTGACTGGTAACAGGAATGCGAACTACTTTGTCACCAAAGATGTTCGCACCCTGGTTCGGGAAGTTGAGTACACGTGGAGCCAACGTCACCGAAGGCTCCTCGGACCCGGAGGTATTTGAGGGAAGGTTACATGTTCCCCGTCGCCGGTGGAACTGCGGTACCGATTCGGTTCGCGCTCGCCCTTTTATGGGCGCGCTGGTGCTTATCCGTTCGCGAGAAAATGCGGGATCTAGAGGCCACCTCGCGAATTACTCGCAGATACTTCGTTTACAAGAAAATAATCGAAATGCGAAATTCTCGCGGTAGTTACGAGAACGAGCGGTGTCCTCGAAAGCTGAGACACCGTCTCAATATATATATTTTTCCTTGTTAAGTTTTCCTTTATTTATTATTATTATCAAAAAAATTCCTTCTTTCTTTTTTTTTTATCATTGATCCTCATAATTGTACGAAGATTTCATGATGTTTTCTCTCTTTTTTTTTTTCATACATAGGTTTTATTGTCCCTTATTGTAGATATGTTTTCCTTATTCTGATGGTTATTGTAATTATTGTTATTACCTATGTTTTATTTATTCCAATACGTATAGTTATATATATATGTATTTTTTTTAAATTATTATTATTTTTTTTGTTGTTGTGTTTTTTTTTTCTTTTTTCTTAATTACTTTATTCAATTTAACTTTTTCCAAAGCGTGTTAGATCCCCTTTAAATTCCTATGCATTATTATATAAAATTTTCCTACCGTATATAAAACGTTATTTTTCCTATTTCCTCTACTTTCCTTTATTGTCCCTATATTCTATTCGTTATCCCCCTTTTCTTTTATGTTTCCCTGAGTTCGCATCTCTTTTCTTATTCCTATCCTTTCTTTTATATAGGTAGTACAATTATTCCCGTCCCTACACCGATTTATTCGTTTTTATGTAACAAATCTTTCTCGTTAACGTTATCAATAATGCGATATTTTTCGTACATATAGTTTATAAAATATTTTTCCGTAAATTCTATGTTTTCATTATGAGTATGGGTATTTCATGTACTTAAATTTATTTATCGTATCTCTATTTAATTCCCTTACTTGTATTTTCCTATGTTTTGGTTGATTCTTTTCCTTTATTCATGTATATTTTAACCGTTTAGTTGTTTAAAGTATGAGGTTCTTTCGGTTGTATATAGGGGTCATTTTTTTATTATTATTATTATTTTTTTTATACCAAAGTTTCTAATAGATTCCTGTGTTCGAGGGTTTCATCTTCCTCCTCGATGTGAGTGAATAGTTTCCTGCGTAATTCTTCGTAAACTTCTTTCTCGCTTATTTGTTGGGGTCTGTTTTGTGCGGTGTTATTATCGCTAGCTCCATCTTCCTCGTCTCCGGAGCCCGGGGCCGTTTCGTACGGGGTCGTTGGTACTATTGTATTCTCGTCCTCGTCTTCATCGGTATCCTCTGGCGGGTGGTAATTGAACAGTCCGTACCCTTGGCTTTCCATTGTTTCCATTAATTGTCCCTTCGGAAGAAGAGAATCGCCTCTCCATGTGTATCTTACTCCTCCGAGGGTGATGGGTTGATACATATTCTCACATAACAACGAGGTGTAACGCGCTCGTCCTTCTTTATTGAGCCTTCTCCACTCGGGGGGTACCCACAGCTCGAACTTGCGTCCGTGGTCATCGGGCAATTCGATTTTCCAATAACAAAATATTTTTTCCATTCCGTTTACGATGTCGTGTGGTACCTGTCGGTTTATTCTTACGGGTAGGTATGTTCCGTCGGAGTATTGAAGCCTAGGTTCGCCCCAAAAAGGAGTTTCCTCCCGAGATTCTGGCCATCCATTGCGCCCAGCCATCGGGATGTCCGATAATCTTTGTCTCAGCGGCACGAGTGCATCGGGTAACCATTGGTACAGAGTAGCTCCGAGAATTATGTCTTCGTATGGATTATCGCGCAATTTACCGACCCATTCGTCCAACACCGCTGGTTGGATCGTTCGCCACTCGGGTGGTACATATAAATCTACTCTTCTTTTCGGAATCTCCAAATAGAAAGCGATTTTCCAGTAACAGAACAATGCTTCTGTTCCGGGGACAATGACCAGGGGTCTTATTCGATTAAGTCATATCCGGAGCGTGTCTTCGTGGGTGTCGTTCATGAGTGGTCGACACCAACTGAACTCCGTACAGTAGCAGTGATGGATAGCCATTGTTCGACACGTTCCTGTTTTTGAAACGTTACTTATGAAATTTACCGCATATATGTATATGTGAAGGCTTTGTTATTCGTTCATACAGTTTTTTTTTTTTGGTATAATTTTATTTGTCATGCTAAGTTTAATTCATGAAATGATTTATTGAATGAGTTTCTCTCTTCGTTCTAATTTATCAAATACTCAGGTCCTATCGGTAGCGTGGTTATTTCCTACTCAATATTTGAATGGGTAGAAACGTTTTTATTTATTCATTTATTATTATTTAATAGTTTTTTTTTATCATTATTATTATTAAAAATAAATATATCTCTTTTTTTTTATTTAAGATTTTGTATTACATTTTTTTTATTATTATTATTATTTTTTTTTTTTGCTTCTATTTGTAACTTTTTAATACTTTTATGTAAAGCTGCCTATTATGTGCTCCCCCCATTTTTTTTATTCAGAGTTTACGTTCTACTCTTCCATCATTATTTTTCGAATGGGTTATTCTTTTCCCTCTCTTTATTTTTTTTTTTATATTACTTCCTTCTCTGTGGGCGGGTGCTCCCGAGTATAGTCACGTTACTGGGGACGATTGCGATTCCCCTGTCTTTACAATTGTAGTCGTGTACTACAACGATCTTAGTGTAGCGGAATGTTAACGCTCCGCAAATTACACAGTCGCATCGTTCTTTGGCGCATTTCTCGCAGTAAATTGCGTGTCGACAGGGTATAATTATAGTTTGAATTCCTGCGGCCCTGCAACCTTCACACAGATTATTGATAACGTATTGGTTGATTTCTAGATCGTTATAAGGTGGGAGATCAGATGGTGCAAGCGCCGTTGTCGAGTCGTTTGATTTGCTATCGAAGTCCTCTGTTTTCTTTGATTTAGTTTCCTTCTTTGAAGAGGTTGCCGCACCGGACTCTTTGGGTAGACAGTCTATTGCCTCGTCGAGCGTGTATACAGTGTAGCCGGCTCGTTCCAATGACTCGAACTCGGAGTCGCCGATCTTGTGTGTAGTCTCACTAGCGAGATATTCATTAATTGCTTCCGTGAGATTTTCCAAACGGCGGAGGCGAACGACGGGGTCCTTTTTTATGTACTTTGGTTGCTCTACTACCCGAGAGTCATCGAGAGTTGGTGCCGGTACTGCTCCTTCGTTTACCTTTTTCAAAAAGTTCGCACCTTTTTGCGAGCGCAGGTACCTGCACTCCGGATATAGTCGTGCGTGTCGTTCCCATGGTATATCAATGAGCTGCCAATCCTTTATAGCACCCGTACAATGGTGGCAAACTACTAAGTTGCCGGGTCCTTTTCGGAAGAATCCCGCTCGAGCGAGACTTTCCTTCGTTTGTCGTGAATCACTCGGCCAACCCCTGAAAGTCTTGAGACGCGCGATATAGTCGGTATACTCTGGATATCCTGGCTCCTTCCAGTTGCGAAGTGTCATTGATGATTTCTTTGCTTGCAGGGTTTCTTTATCCGTCTTTTCTATTTCGTCGTCGTTGTCGCAAAGGGTCAGTTGACCACTTGCGCCGTGTTTACCCATCCCCGGCGGGGGCCACGTGCGATTAGCCGTCTCGTCATCCG
This sequence comes from Buathra laborator, assembly GCA_934046635.1. Lineage (NCBI taxonomy): Eukaryota > Metazoa > Arthropoda > Insecta > Hymenoptera > Ichneumonidae > Buathra > Buathra laborator. The sequence continues at coordinate 2,270,309 of OW203896.1, forward strand.
TATGTGCGTACTGGGGTGGTGGTGCCAGCAAAGTGGTTTCAACAGTAGGTATCTTAGGTGCGTTTACTTGTTTTACGTACTCTTGCCCTTTCATCGAGAGCAAATATTCACACTTTGGGAACCATAGTGCGTGTTGTTCCCACGGTACGTCCGTAGGCTGCCAATCCTTCAGCCCGCCTTCACAGTTTTCATGCGTTCATCGAAATCAAGAAGGTGCGGATATTCCGCCTTTTTCCAACTCCGAAAGGTCGCTGAAGATTTCCCTGGTTTCGGAGTTACGTTACCGCTTATTCTATCGCAATCGATGCAAGAGTGTCTTTTTCCTGTTGCGCTGGTTTGTCCCCTTTTCCGTTCCGGCCGAGGAGGTGGAATCGTCGCGGGATCCGCTCCAATCGGCACGTTGCCGCACGGCAGATTCCTCACGAATCGGCACAACTCTTGGTATCTCATATGTTCTCGCATGGGATCGTCATCGTTTGCCCATAGACTTATGGAAATTTTACACTCGAAGCAACAAACGTAATCCCTTGGCCCACGGTAGTAAAATCCCGCGGCGGCAAATTTCGCCGCATCTAATGTAAACAGTGGCGGACCGGGATAACTTTGCAGCCGAACGCTCTCGAAACGATAATCGGGTTGAGGTGGCTGTCCAACGGTCGACATTTTCAGAGTTTTTGTGTCGATTAATTGTTCGTATATCTATCTGAGTATATTCTTTATATATTTTTTTTTATAAACTTATTATTATGGATATGTTCAATACGTAATATTATTTCTACGGCGAATATATATTTTCCCCCTTTTCTTTTGTATATGGGGTTGTGTTTTTTTTTTTATATAGTGTTTATTGGATGCTGTTTATGATTTATCTTCTTGTACGTCTAAGGGCTTTTCCTTTCTTCTTCCGATTTTACGACGCCGGAATGCGTGATTTTCGTAGTCGATTTGGATGCACGACTCGTGAACTCTTTTTTATTTTTATCCGCACGTTTCCTTTTTCCAGTAGTTCCAATACTTCGTATGGTCCGACGTAATGGTCTCCAAGTTTTCCGGGTTTCGGCCCTTTAAGCAGAAATACCGGTTCGCCCACCTTGAAATTTATTGTATTTATATTTCGATCGTGGTATTCTTTAGCTTTTTCTTTCGCTAAAATTAAATTTTCACGACCGATCTGTTGAATCGAATGTATTTGCGTTACTAACTGAATTAAATAATCGTCATAGGTAGCGAGTCTTTCTCTTGCAGCTAACGGCATGCTCGAGGGAGTTCTAGCTATTTTTCCAAACACCATTTCGTAAGGTGTGTGCTTAGTCCCTTCGTGTACGTTCGTATTATAATTAAAAATTGCCAATTCGACCCATTCGTCCCAGTTTTTCTCTCGCGTTGTATATTGTTTTAAATATTCTCCAAGGACGTGGTGAGATCTCTCTAAGGAACCGTTTGACTGTGGGTGGAAAGCAGTCGTTCTAATTTTCCGAATTCTAAATAATTTAGCAATTTGATGCATAAATTTGCTCAGAAAATTCGCACCTTGATCGATTAACACCGCTCTTGGCGCACCAAATTGACAGATATAATGTTTCACGAATGCTTCCGCGATGGTTACGGCCCGAGCATTGGGAAGTGCTATACCCATGGAAAATTTTGTCAATTGATCTTGGATAGTGAGAATATATTCGTTATCTCTTTTGGTTTTTGCTATCGGTCCTACTATATCCATCGCGATTTTGTCGAATGCAGTGCTGGGCGTATCGGTAATCACGAGCGGTTGTTTTGTTTTAACTCTGACAAATTTTTTTAATTGGCACTGGAGACATCGCTGAATAAATTGTTGAATGTCTGCTTTTAGATTTTTCCAATAATATTCGTGACGGATTCTGTTATAAGTTTTGCTTACTCTGCGGTGTCCTCCGATCGGTGAACAGTGCATTTCTCGAATTATTTCGTCATGTTGATCTTCAGCGGGTTCTCTAACTATTCCATTGTATTTCAGAGTGTATTCTATCCCAAGGGATGTTGCAAATTGTTTCGGATTTAGCGATACTTATTGATTGGATCCCTAATCTTCCCGCCAGGTATTCACAATTATGTAAAGCTTCTGTAATGTTTTCGAGTATTTTCGTGGGATCCTCGGTTTGGTCGTCGGAAATCGGAAGGGCAATATTAAATTTATTACCTCGTTTCACGAAGGATTGAGGCCGTTTCAGCCGCAAGTTTCTCATTTTGGGTAATTCGTTTTTCTCCTGTAATTTCTTACTGCCATCGTCTAATGGTTCGCCGGCGATGGTTACGAAATATGCAAGGCTATCCTTCCGAGTGTGAAATAGATCTCGAGATTGTTTAACATTTCCTGCAGTACCGCGATCATTAATTACGTCGTGGTTATTTACTCGCGGATTATTATTGGATTCTATTACTTCGGCCGTACCGACGTTTCCTTCTTCATCGCTCGCTACATTGGCATTTTCGTCTTCTTCGCTCGAATTTTCGGATTCCCTTTCCTCAATAGGTACCGGCTTGTGGTTTTTAGGCACTCACTATAACAATAGGCAAAGAGTGCCTATTAAAATGACCAGCGAGGCCTCTTCACACAGCTTTCGATGGGGTTTCTGCACAGCGTATGCTCCAAAAAATGTAGTTTTTCAGCATTTACTTCGATGTACCACCAACATCATGCGTAGTTAATTTAAAGTGACTCCAATGACTGGAAATATTTTTTTTCGCCTGCGGTTGAATAAAAATACCTTTATTACTGAATTTATCTTCTTAGACGTCCGTATCACAGTGTAACTTTGGACGGTGCGAAGCAATTTTTTTCTTCTTTGCAGGAATGATGTATCATATCATCACCATTGTGCACATACATTTTGAAGCCCCTGCGAAGCATTTGAATATTTGATTAACAAAAAAAATTCATTTTTGCTTCGACAAGTGTCCGTACGGTGCTGTAACTTTGGACTGTGCGAAGCAATTTTTCTCTTCTTCGCAGGGATGATGTATCATATCATCACCATTGTGCATAATCATTTTGAAATTACTGCGAAGCCTTTAATAAGTTGTTCGAAAATAAAAATTCAATTTTGTTCCGCTAAATGTCCCTACGGTGCTCCAATTATGAAGTCTACGAACCAATTTTTTCTTTTTCGCAGCATTATTTTATTTTATCAAAAACACTATACACAGCAAATTTGAAGACATTCTGAAATTTCTTAATATTTTTATTCTACAATTATTTTTAGTAAGAAATTATTTTAAAGCCCAGCAAACCCAAAGTTGTACGTCACATGTGACTAACAATTTCTCGCTCAGTGATGTAAATGTTACAGAACAACGTTGTTCTGTAATAGTTACTTTGTGTTTGCTGGGAGGTTATGTTATTTTAATTTTCCAAAAAACAATTTTTCATCATGTCAAAAAAGAAAATTTGGTTGCGAAAAATAAAATACGAAATATCACACATTGATTGTCAAATATTAGTCCTTTTTATTTCGAAAATAATATATATTGAACGAATATCGTTCACAATATTTTACTATACATTATTCACATTCATAATAAAAATGAAAAATTTCGCGGGTGCACTGAAAACTTGGTTATAATTTCACAAAGAAGAATCATCGAATATCCAAAATTATTGCAATTTGTCAAATAAAATTGAAAACAATCGCGACCATTTTTTTTTCCATTCATTCTATCGGTCAAACCTTGGAAGCTGACGATAATTTCTGCTATGGAATTATCGTGATAAAGTTCGCATACGCCGCGACGTTGGTATTCTGTGGCGGGATGATTTGAATCGAAAAGAAAAATCTCATTTTTTTTTTCATTTTTTAATGTATATTACTTTAAATATTGGGAAACTGCAATTCAATTTTTGCAAATCTCTAACAATTTTTCGAAACAAAAAAAAATTCAAATTTTACCTCGTATTTTTCGAAACACCCTTCTATTTTTTTCAAATGTTTCAATATACGTATCTCAAAACAAAATAAAACGATAAAAAATAAAATTTCTCGAATTTCTCTCGGACAGTGACAATAAAGAATTGATTCTGTCTATTATGGGGAACAGAAAAAATGCTTAAAGTGTGTGACGAGGCGCTTGAGCTTCTCGCATAAGATATTGCACGCGCGAGAGTCGAATTAGGGAAACTACGTAAACGTCGCAACGCCGCTCCGCCGTACCGAGATCATAGGGAAAAGGTAGCCGATTACTGCCGAGAGAATACAATCAGTTACAGGTGAAAAGGAACGGTACGAGGCGGCAACCGCGCTGATGAGACGATTGGCGAAAATAAGAGAGAGAAGCGAGGTCCGGGAGTTCGCTCGAGCCGACGAGCGAGAGAGACAGCGCGAGGCAGAAGGATTTCGCACGAGTCTACGAGCGAGAGAGACAGCGAAGCCCTTCCCCCCTTGGACACGGAAGATAGGCTCGACGCACGAGAGTGACACTCTCGCGCCGACCGTAGTAATAGGCAGACTAGTAAGGAATTTATTGAGTTTATTGAAGATTTCGATACGCGAAATAAAGTGTTCTCTCGACGAGTCGCAAAGGCGAAAATTGGAGCGTACGAACAGAGGCACGAGCCACATAATCTCGAGGATTGCATCACGGAGAAAAATGAGGTAGGCGCACGTGGATGCGGTCTCGATATTATTTTCTATGGTGAATAAAACGTGGTCGTCGACCGGCTGTTCGCCGTCTCCGGCGAGTTAAAGAGAATTAATTGTTACGACGTCGCTCGAGCGTCTCTCAAGTCGACAGTATTGAATTTCTTTATTTTTGTCATAACCATTTAAATAAACAACTACGTTTCGGTTATTTTTTATTTTACACACATGGTCTCGAGTTTTGATTTTATTTGGATTGCATGTTGTCACCTATCGCCCCGAACCACCCACTAGCTAGCCGTAGGGTAAGATTGCAACGAAAAGTTAACGAATCACCCGAGATACAGCGGGCAGAATACTGTATCTGGCGCCCATCCGTGCGAGAGAAATAATAGTGCGGGCGTCATTACTTTGTGGCGCGTCGGCGCTGGGATTATTTTTTCGAAATTTTAATAATCCCAGTACCACATTACAAGTGTTATAACCGAATTCTCTTCTACATCGACAAACGAAGAGCCCTCGCAGTCGAATTCGTCAAAAAATTGAATTTTTATTTTTTAAATTTTGGACGCATCCAAGACACTACAACTTTTTATTTGAGCAACGTACTACTTCCTCTTCAATACACGATAAGAACCAAGACGACATCTATGTTCGTTCTCGAGATATCATTTTTTTGCTACAACGATAAATATCGAGTAAATTTCATTGAAAATCGTAACAAAAAGCAAATTTTTTGAATATTCGGCTCCAATACTTCGGCTCCTGTCCAGAGGTAATAATAAAGTGATTCCATGTATTTTAGGGAAGAAAAAACATTTAAAGAGATGCATTTAAAGGGGTCATTAGATCGAAAGGATAAATGGTAATGGTGTTCGTGTTGGTAAATATTTTCTGTGTTTGTTTTATACTTATTTAATGTGGTCATAAGTGTTAAGCCAATAAAACGACCTTTACTAGATATGATTTGATTTGTTACATTAATTTGATCAAGTTCTACGCGTTGCAATTCGTTATATTTGTCTCGTGTCTGAATTTTTGACAATTGATCGTAAAACAAAAAGGAAATATCAGTTGTGAATAATAATAATGAATTTGTATAAAAACGAAATGTTTATATTCGATGAAGGTTAAACTATGAATCAATTTACATAATTGATAAATGATTTTTCCTTATACGTTCTTCCGAGATGAAACGCGCAGCACGACGTATAAACATATTCGATACGTAGCGCATCCCGCAAAGTGTAATCATACTCGATACGGAACGCGTAGCGCGACGTATATCCCTGTGAGTGCCTTAAAAAATGTCCCGAAGGAATAAAAATTCGTACAAAATTGTCTTTTAACTATCGAGTAAAAGAAAATTCGATGGTGAAACGAAGGATGGTTTCGTTCCACGAGATGACTTGAGAATGGTAATTCGGTGAACTGAATTAACCCAAGAAAACTCTGGTTGCATGAAAAAATGACTACAATTTTTGGAGATGGTTATCGACAAAATCCTCCAATAGGAGAGTTCCTCTATTTCTTTGTGGTCGCACAACGGACTCGCGATCTTTTTCTAGTATGGTGAATCTAAATAAAAAAACATTTTTTTTCAAAAAATGTAAAAAACTACGCCAAGTAGTTTAAAAATAGTTTGCAAATCAGTTTTTGATAAAAAAAAAATCATATGAGCCAAGTAAACTTAAAAAAAAAAAAAAACTTTGCTCGTCCTTTCTTTTGATGCACCTTCATTTATTTGTGTCATAAGGACTCGCCAAGTTTTTTTTTTTTTTTTAAGTTTACTTGGCTCATATGATTTTTTTTTTTTTTTATCAAAAAATGATTTGCAAACTATTTTTAAACTACTTGGCGTAGTTTTTTACATTTTTTGAAAAAAAATGTTTTTTTATTTAGATTTCACTCTTTTTTGAAATTTGTTCCAAATTACACAATGTGTGATAGTATTCCACCCTTATGAAACAGTGGAAGGGTTATTAAAAATTCCCGCTCATAGCAACGTGGGACCCATCATTGGTGATACACAATCATTGAATGTCAAGGTCGACAATGAGAAAGACTGCAAATCGCCTGTGTCAATTAAGTCTGTGACACAGAGGAAACGTAAGGTAGCTGATGATAAAGCAAAATGGAGAGCAAAAAATAAAGAACGAACGACTAAACAATCACAGATCGAGGAGCTTCAGAAGCCTCCTATAACTAATGGTATAAGTATTCAGGGTACTAAAAGAAGTAACGACGCAAAAAGAAAGGCACAGTGGAGAGCAAACAATAAAGAACGAGTAGCTAAAGAATTACGGCTTCTAGAATCAGAAAACCCTTCTATTATTATAAACACGCGGAATACTATAAAGAATGATAGCGTATCGAACGTAACTACCATTCCGGGTACCAATGTTACTTCACAATCATTGGTAGTCCACGTTGGTTCCGAAACAAGTTCCGAATTACGTAAGGACATCAGTAAGACACTCACTGTTCGCGAGGAAATAAGTAATAACATTATACTCGCTATGGATACCAATCCAAGTATGGCTATTACTTCTGAGTCGTTGGGTGGAAACTACGCTTTACAACCAAAATCGAATATTGAAGTTACTGAATCTCAACGAAGTACAGAAAAAGATACAGATTCTGAAAAGATATTGAGCAAAAAACATGTAGACGTAAAATTGAGGGCACGAGTACGAGAATTGAGTGCTGCATCAAGCACTCAGGGTTCAGAAGCAAAACGTATGAAACTTTTGGCTTTACCGGAACCGCAAATCGAAACTATCCGAAAAAACGCAAGTAGAAAAAAGTACAATGAAAAACACTATCGAACACATAGAGATGAGATTCTAAAAAATACTAGAAAACGTTACGTTGCCTCGAAAAATGGTATTATTTTTAAACGGAGAAAAGTTTTTCAAGAACAAATTACCAACGCAATTAAAACCAAATATCGCAATATTAAACTGAAAAATGGGTTCGTGGCTACGCGATATACAAAAGAACAATACGTTCGAAATGTATCAAGAAGATTAGGAATTCTATCGCCTGTGGAATCTAGACTCGAAGCGGAGTGTATTGTAAAATGGTGTCTTGCCACTCGAGAAATGTACATTGGGCGTATGAAAAATATATTAACAGATTGTAAGGAGAAATCAGAAGTTTACTTGACACGTTGCAATGATGGTCAAATGTTATCCCAAGATGACCAAATTCAGATAGTTTGTGGTGAGCCTATGCATAATGCTTCTTCAGAGGCCTATTATGCTGAAACTTCTTATAGTCCATATACGAATGACAAAGCAATAATCTTGAATTCAGAAGGTAAAACTACTAATATATTGCCTTTAATCAATACGAAAAATAAGCCAAAAAAATCGTGGTACTGCAGTTACCGTTGCAGAACTCAGCAATATTATCATGCGTTTAACATTTTAATTCTCTTGCTCGGAAAACTTGTAAACTGTACCGTACGAAACGTAGGTAAATTTTTAAACAGCGTGCATCAATGTTCCAATAATCCTAACCCTTTCAAAGTTGGACATACTCATAGCTGCTACATCTATCCTGCGACGTGTTCTTCAAATTTTCTATCCTTAGAAATTTTATCCCCACATTTTCCGAAAATACGGCGGTTAATGAGGCGTATGTACAGTTTAAGGTCCTACCATAAAAAATTAGAAACTCTGGATAGCGCTTTGGATCGTAATGACATTGACGTTCTCAAAACAATTTCTGATAATGCTAAAAATAGGGCGAACTCTTTCAAAACTAATACAATTGAAATTAACTTAAACGAAACGGATATAGTAGCAAAGTACAAGCTTGCTTTCAGGGCATTTACCAAGAGAGCAACTGATACTCCGCGGTTCGCATGTATTTCTTGCGAAAAGCTTTGCCCTAAAAGAAATATTTTAAATATTGACGTTGACAAAGTATCTAAGTACGGAGCAATTTGGAACACATTCCGCGAATTCCTTGATAAATTAGGAATACCGTTTGAAAAAAAAAATCTTATATGCCGTTATTGTGACGGTAAATTTGTTGCAAACACGATGCCACCATCATGTATCGCTAATGATCTCTATGTACGAACAGTGCCACCAGTACTGGAGACGTTGAATGATTATGAAAAAATGTTAATTCAGAGAGCCACAGCTTTTCAAACGATTCAAAAATTAGGTACTGTTTCGAATAGGAATTTACCTAATAGGTGTAAGGTAGCTAAAGTTAAAGGCAGAACTTTTCATCTACCATTGCCTCAGGAAGAAACGCTCAAAAAAATATGTCCCCCTACAAAAGCGGTAAATCCCAATCACGAACTTTATATATTGATCCGTGGTCTTCCGACAAAAGCAAAAGTCGTATGGGAAAGATTGGTCGATTTGAAAAAAGTGTGGAACGCTTTGAAATGGTTGCAGTTCAACAATACACTGTACTTTGGGATTGAACTACCAAAAACTCACGACAAATTGTTGCCGGAAAACATGAAAAATGTTGAATTTGCGGAAGAAGAAGAAGACCCTGCGAATAGTAGTGTATCGGGTATAAACAATGAGGATAAAGAAATCTCTTGCGTTAGATTGAATGATGAGAGACTACCTTTTTTGACACATGTGTCGGAATCCGATGGATATTATGAGCAATTCACTATTCACCCAATCCATGAGAAGAGGGTTAATAGGACTTCAACGGAACTCTGTCAAATGCTTAAAGTTCAGGAATGTCTTTTAAATAATAGTGATGATTATTTGGATATCAAGTGTTTTCCCGATTTATATCCGTATGGAGAGAATGGGCAGGGCGAACCAAGGTCGGTACCCCTTACCGCTTTCGAATTTATTAAATCCAGGCTCATGTCGAAACATCCACAGTTTCGATTAAATATACAGTATCTATTTTATCTTTTGAACGACAACAACATCCGACAATTGAACGCCGGAATTTTCCACAAGTTGAATGTAACTAATCCCCGTGAAAAGTATACTGCAGCTACTTACCTAGAACAAATGACGAAGGGACAACTTGAATCAAATTTGAATACAATATTTTCTAGATTGCGCAATACGGAACAATATTGGATAATTCCTAGGAGTAATTTATCGTGCATGACTAGAATATATGGCCCTGCTACATGGTTTTTAACGTTTAGTCCCAGTGAATGGCTTTGGATGGATTTGATCGAATATCTTCGAGATTTGCATGAAATTCCAAGCAGTCAGAAAATTTATGCGATGGAACTAATTGTCTCCGATCCAGTTTCAACTTCTCGTTTTATCGAAAATAAATTTAGAGCAATGTTGGACTTCATTTGTTCTAAAGATCATCCAATTGGACAAGTTGAACACTATTTCTGGCGTCGTGAGTATCAATCCAGGGGTGCACAACATTTCCATCTTTTGATTTGAATTAAGGATGCGCCGATAATTGGCAAATCTTCAGATGAAGAAATCGCTTCGTTTATATTAAAATATGCCACTTGCAGAATGCCAAATAAAACTATTTCACCGCAATTATACGGCCGAGTTAACGCTCATCAGCAACACAAGCATAATACCTATTGTTTAAGAAATGTCAAAACGAAAACTGGCTTCAATCGCCGTTGTAAATTTGGACATCCTCGTCCATTAACTGATACTATAATAATACGCAATGTCGCAGTTTCCATAGCTGGTAGGAAAACGTTAAAAACAAAGAGTAGACTTTATGACTTGCCGCGTGGTTCGGACGAAGCTTTCGTCAACGATTATAATCCAACAATACTTTCCGTTTGGGAGGGTAACATGGATATACAGTTCGTTGGTGAACAATCTTCGTTGTTGACGTGGTATACTACTAAATACGTTTCTAAAGCAGAAAAGTGCAACCTTGGTGATCCATTTGCCATTGTAAATTGCTCAAAAAGTCTTGTTAGTTGTCTTTGGAATATCGCTATGCGCTTGTTGAGTAATCGCGAATGCGGAGCTTTCGAGGCTGCCGATAGCCTTCTCGGACACAGTCTGCATGGAACTGATCCACAGACTACAGTAAGATGGTTGGACGTCAATATTATTAGAAACAGAAAATTGAAAAAACGTGAAGAAATTCAGGCTTTGGATCCAGAATCGTCTGAAATATTTTGTCCTTCGTTAGTTGACACGTATTATCCAAGGCGCCCCAAGAAATTAGAGTCTGTGAACCTTTATGATTTTGCAAAATGGTACGATATTAAAAAATCGAAGCCTGCAACTATAACAGAAGTATACAAAATTGACGCATCAACATATTTGAAGCGGCGATCACGTCCTTGTCTCATTAACCACTACATGTATAATGTTAAAACGCAGCCGGAATTGTATTATCATTCAATTTTACTATTATTCAAACCGTGGAGAGAAATTGATATACTAAAGGGTACATTTAAAACGTATGCTGAGTCATTTTTATCTTTGCAATCAGATCTTGTAGAGGCTCTGCGTTATCATGAAAAAATTACGGAAATTGAACAGGCTAAAGAATATGTTAGAGAACAGGTTGAACAAGAGTTGTTAAGAGATCCACAACCGACGCAAGACATTTACCCTAATAATGATCAGGTATTGGGGTGTATTCCTGTTGAAGTAGAAGGGGCGATGAAAGATTTCAAAGATGCTGGGGACAAAATCGATATTAATAATCTTACGCAGATGATCGGAGAATTAAATACGGATCAAAAGCGGATATTTGATCAAGTAACGACTACATTAACCTCTAATAATGAAATTTTACGACATTACGTTAGTGGAGAAGGTGGTACGGGAAAAAGTTTCCTAATAAAAACGATTAGAACGTGGGTCAAAAAAATTCTTGATAAAGATACAGCGGTAACAGCTCCGACCGGTATAGCAGCATTCACTATTGACGGCCTGACTATCCATCGACTGTTGCAATTGCCTGTAGAGCATGGTCATACTGCCAAATATAGACAACTATCCGATGGAGCCCTCAAATTTGTACGTGACGAATTTAGCAACGTCGTGTTAGTAATAATCGATGAAGTTTCTATGATTTCAAATGTCACCTTCATGTACATTCATTTACGATTAACAGAAATATTTAATACTGCAGATTGCGAAAATGGTTGGTTCGGGAAAATACATATACTTCTTTTTGGTGATCTTTTTCAACTCCCACCGGTTCATGAAGAACCTTCTTTTGTTATGCTATCGAGGGATAAAGTGGAAAAATACATTGGAGCAATGGGAACAATCGACTTATGGGCTTCACTCTTTACTTACGATGAGCTTACAATAAATATGCGTCAAAAAGGTGACCACATATATAGAGATATGTTATCAAGGATTCGTACCGGAATTGTTATTGATTCTTATACAAGACTTCTTGAATCAAGAAAGATAGAATTAAAGGCAAAAGAAGTTGATAGCCGATTAAATGAATTATGTGATTACATGTGCAAGTTACCACCTGATACTGTGTGCCTACTTTCAACCTGTGCACTTTGCGACACTTTAAATGAAGCAATGTTGAATCGAATTTCTTCTCCAGAAATAGATCTTATCGCAGAGGATACCGTAGAGTGTCCATCATACATGAAAAAAAAAGTTTCGAAGATACTAGATAACGATGAGGAGGGTAACTCCCGAACTGCCGGTTTAGGAAGAAAAATTACTGTTAAGAAAGGAGCAAAGGTAATGATTAGAAGAAATATAGACGTAACACTAGGCCTCGTAAACGGTACAATAGGCACCATCGTTTTAGTACGAAAAGCTTTGAATAACAATCACGTTGAATCTATTGACATTTCACTGCCGTCAGGTGTAGTACATACGTTAGAACGTCTTTCCGTTAAATTCCAAGTAATGGATCGAGCATTTGTTATGAGAAAACAGTTTCCTATTTGCTTAAGTTACGGTATGACCATCCATAAAAGTCAAGGCTTGAGTTTAGAGAATGCCCTTGTTGACGGAGGTAATACAATCTTCAGTTGTGGACAAATATATGTTGCTCTTTCACGAGTAACTAAATTACAAGGATTACATCTTATTAATTACGATCCAGCTTCAGTGAAAGCTAGTCCATTAGCAATCGCAGAATATAATAGGTTACGGAGTATATATAAGCCTGAATTTGAGCCTATCGCTACAGTTGGAAGACGTACTATGAAAGCATATGATGTGCGCTGGGCAATATCAGCAAAAGCCATTCAAGTTCAAGCTACCAATGAAGAAAATCTTCGTCATTCTCCTCCATTGAATATAAGAGGACTGGGAAATACAAACAATGTATCTTCTTATGCCAGTTCAGCTATCCAGTGTTTTATCAATTGTTCTCCGATCAAAGAAGCAATAATGAAGAATTCAAAGAATATAGGTGATATTTATAAATTGTTCTTTGAACCATTCATGTCAAACGACGAAAACGTTGATATAATGAAATTACGAGATTTTGCCGGAGAAATGTTTACAGAAAATATTCAACAAGACGCAGGTCAGTTTATTGAATCGTTGTGCAAAAAATTAAACTGCGTTAAAAACATAATAGAACATCAAATAAATCTTGAATCAATGTGTACATCATGTGATACGAAGACTGTTTATGCTAGCAATGCAAATAATATTCTATTACTGTCCATACCTTCAAGATCAAAAAAGATATTCACCCTGCAAGAAATAATTGATAATAATACTATCAATTGGAAGGATATGGATTTATCATGTAATGTTTGTGATACATTTCCCTTATATCAAAGAATGAAAATTGCATTCACTCGCCAAATTATCATCATCCAATTGTTGCTGTTTGATGTAGTAAACGGTAAAGTAGTGAAGAAAAAATGCAGTATTAAATCAGTTCCTCGTGCAAAATTCCGGATTAACGAACACAGTTATCAAGTGATAAGTGCTATTTTCCATCATGGTGAGAGCGTCTCAAGTGGTCATTACACAGCTGTGTTACGATGTAAGGGAACCACCTGGGCATCTGTTAATGATTTAAGAGTGGAAAAGCGGAACTGGCCCAGAAATAGTACAGATGTATATATATTATTCTTAGAACGGATAAAATAAATATTGAATAACATACATTTTGTTTTCAGATATTATGGAGAACATTGTCGCTTCATTGAATTTCGCGCAACGAAACACGTTGCTATGAGCGCGAATTTTTAATAACCCTTCCACTGTTTCATAAGGGTGGAATACTATCACACATTGTGTAATTTGGAACAAATTTCAAAAAAGAGTGAAATCTAAATAAAAAAACATTTTTTTTCAAAAAATGTAAAAAACTACGCCAAGTAGTTTAAAAATAGTTTGCAAATCATTTTTTGATAAAAAAAAAAAAAAATCATATGAGTCAAGTAAACTTAAAAAAAAAAAAAAAACTTGGCGAGTCCTTATAACACAAATAAATGAAGGTGCATCAAAAGAAAGGACGAGCAAAGTTTTTTTTTTTTTTTTAAGTTTACTTGGCTCATATGATTTTTTTTTTTTATCAAAAAATGATTTGCAAACTATTTTTAAACTACTTGGCGTAGTTTTTTACATTTTTTGAAAAAAAATGTTTTTTTATTTAGATTTCACTCTTTTTTGAAATTTGTTCCAAATTACACAATGTGTGATAGTATTCCACCCTTATGAAACAGTGGAAGGGTTATTAAAAATTCGCGCTCATAGCAACGTGTTTCGTTGCGCGAAATTCAATGAAGCGACAATGTTCTCCATAATATCTGAAAACAAAATGTATGTTATTCAATATTTATTTTATCCGTTCTAAGAATAATATATATACATCTGTACTATTTCTGGGCCAGTTCCGCTTTTCCACTCTTAAATCATTAACAGATGCCCAGGTGGTTCCCTTACATCGTAACACAGCTGTGTAATGACCACTTGAGACGCTCTCACCATGATGGAAAATAGCACTTATCACTTGATAACTGTGTTCGTTAATCCGGAATTTTGCACGAGGAACTGATTTAATACTGCATTTTTTCTTCACTACTTTACCGTTTACTACATCAAACAGCAACAATTGGATGATGATAATTTGGCGAGTGAATGCAATTTTCATTCTTTGATATAAGGGAAATGTATCACAAACATTACATGATAAATCCATATCCTTCCAATTGATAGTATTATTATCAATTATTTCTTGCAGGGTGAATATCTTTTTTGATCTTGAAGGTATGGACAGTAATAGAATATTATTTGCATTGCTAGCATAAACAGTCTTCGTATCACATGATGTACACATTGATTCAAGATTTATTTGATGTTCTATTATGTTTTTAACGCAGTTTAATTTTTTGCACAACGATTCAATAAACTGACCTGCGTCTTGTTGAATATTTTCTGTAAACATTTCTCCGGCAAAATCTCGTAATTTCATTATATCAACGTTTTCGTCGTTTGACATGAATGGTTCAAAGAACAATTTATAAATATCACCTATATTCTTTGAATTCTTCATTATTGCTTCTTTGATCGGAGAACAATTGATAAAACACTGGATAGCTGAACTGGCATAAGAAGATACATTGTTTGTATTTCCCAGTCCTCTTATATTCAATGGAGGAGAATGACGAAGATTTTCTTCATTGGTAGCTTGAACTTGAATGGCTTTTGCTGATATTGCCCAGCGCACATCATATGCTTTCATAGTACGTCTTCCAACTGTAGCGATAGGCTCAAATTCAGGCTTATATATACTCCGTAACCTATTATATTCTGCGATTGCTAATGGACTAGCTTTCACTGAAGCTGGATCGTAATTAATAAGATGTAATCCTTGTAATTTAGTTACTCGTGAAAGAGCAACATATATTTGTCCACAACTGAAGATTGTATTACCTCCGTCAACAAGGGCATTCTCTAAACTCAAGCCTTGACTTTTATGGATGGTCATACCGTAACTTAAGCAAATAGGAAACTGTTTTCTCATAACAAATGCTCGATCCATTACTTGGAATTTAACGGAAAGACGTTCTAACGTATGTACTACACCTGACGGCAGTGAAATGTCAATAGATTCAACGTGATTGTTATTCAAAGCTTTTCGTACTAAAACGATGGTGCCTATTGTACCGTTTACGAGGCCTAGTGTTACGTCTATATTTCTTCTAATCATTACCTTTGCTCCTTTCTTAACAGTAATTTTTCTTCCTAAACCGGCAGTTCGGGAGTTACCCTCCTCATCGTTATCTAGTATCTTCGAAACTTTTTTTTTCATGTATGATGGACACTCTACGGTATCCTCTGCGATAAGATCTATTTCTGGAGAAGAAATTCGATTCAACATTGCTTCATTTAAAGTGTCGCAAAGTGCACAGGTTGAAAGTAGGCACACAGTATCAGGTGGTAACTTGCACATGTAATCACATAATTCATTTAATCGGCTATCAACTTCTTTTGCCTTTAATTCTATCTTTCTTGATTCAAGAAGTCTTGTATAAGAATCAATAACAATTCCGGTACGAATCCTTGATAACATATCTCTATATATGTGGTCACCTTTTTGACGCATATTTATTGTAAGCTCATCGTAAGTAAAGAGTGAAGCCCATAAGTCGATTGTTCCCATTGCTCCAATGTATTTTTCCACTTTATCCCTCGATAGCATAACAAAAGAAGGTTCTTCATGAACCGGTGGGAGTTGAAAAAGATCACCAAAAAGAAGTATATGTATTTTCCCGAACCAACCATTTTCGCAATCTGCAGTATTAAATATTTCTGTTAATCGTAAATGAATGTACATGAAGGTGACATTTGAAATCATAGAAACTTCATCGATTATTACTAACACGACGTTGCTAAATTCGTCACGTACAAATTTGAGGGCTCCATCGGATAGTTGTCTATATTTGGCAGTATGACCATGCTCTACAGGCAATTGCAACAGTCGATGGATAGTCAGGCCGTCAATAGTGAATGCTGCTATACCGGTCGGAGCTGTTACCGCTGTATCTTTATCAAGAATTTTTTTGACCCACGTTCTAATCGTTTTTATTAGGAAACTTTTTCCCGTACCACCTTCTCCACTAACGTAATGTCGTAAAATTTCATTATTAGAGGTTAATGTAGTCGTTACTTGATCAAATATCCGCTTTTGATCCGTATTTAATTCTCCGATCATCTGCGTAAGATTATTAATATCGATTTTGTCCCCAGCATCTTTGAAATCTTTCATCGCCCCTTCTACTTCAACAGGAATACACCCCAATACCTGATCATTATTAGGGTAAATGTCTTGCGTCGGTTGTGGATCTCTTAACAACTCTTGTTCAACCTGTTCTCTAACATATTCTTTAGCCTGTTCAATTTCCGTAATTTTTTCATGATAACGCAGAGCCTCTACAAGATCTGATTGCAAAGACAAAAATGACTCAGCATACGTTTTAAATGTACCCTTTAGTATATCAATTTCTCTCCACGGTTTGAATAATAGTAAAATTGAATGATAATACAATTCCGGCTGCGTTTTAACATTATACATGTAGTGGTTAATGAGACAAGGACGTGATCGCCGCTTCAAATATGTTGATGCGTCAATTTTGTATACTTCTGTTATAGTTGCAGGCTTCGATTTTTTAATATCGTACCATTTTGCAAAATCATAAAGGTTCACAGACTCTAATTTCTTGGGGCGCCTTGGATAATACGTGTCAACTAACGAAGGACAAAATATTTCAGACGATTCTGGATCCAAAGCCTGAATTTCTTCACGTTTTTTCAATTTTCTGTTTCTAATAATATTGACGTCCAACCATCTTACTGTAGTCTGTGGATCAGTTCCATGCAGACTGTGTCCGAGAAGGCTATCGGCAGCCTCGAAAGCTCCGCATTCGCGATTACTCAACAAGCGCATAGCGATATTCCAAAGACAACTAACAAGACTTTTTGAGCAATTTACAATGGCAAATGGATCACCAAGGTTGCACTTTTCTGCTTTAGAAACGTATTTAGTAGTATACCACGTCAACAACGAAGATTGTTCACCAACGAACTGTATATCCATGTTACCCTCCCAAACGGAAAGTATTGTTGGATTATAATCGTTGACGAAAGCTTCGTCCGAACCACGCGGCAAGTCATAAAGTCTACTCTTTGTTTTTAACGTTTTCCTACCAGCTATGGAAACTGCGACATTGCGTATTATTATAGTATCAGTTAATGGACGAGGATGTCCAAATTTACAACGGCGATTGAAGCCAGTTTTCGTTTTGACATTTCTTAAACAATAGGTATTATGCTTGTGTTGCTGATGAGCGTTAACTCGGCCGTATAATTGCGGTGAAATAGTTTTATTTGGCATTCTGCAAGTGGCATATTTTAATATAAACGAAGCGATTTCTTCATCTGAAGATTTGCCAATTATCGGCGCATCCTTAATTCAAATCAAAAGATGGAAATGTTGTGCACCCCTGGATTGATACTCACGACGCCAGAAATAGTGTTCAACTTGTCCAATTGGATGATCTTTAGAACAAATGAAGTCCAACATTGCTCTAAATTTATTTTCGATAAAACGAGAAGTTGAAACTGGATCGGAGACAATTAGTTCCATCGCATAAATTTTCTGACTGCTTGGAATTTCATGCAAATCTCGAAGATATTCGATCAAATCCATCCAAAGCCATTCACTGGGACTAAACGTTAAAAACCATGTAGCAGGGCCATATATTCTAGTCATGCACGATAAATTACTCCTAGGAATTATCCAATATTGTTCCGTATTGCGCAATCTAGAAAATATTGTATTCAAATTTGATTCAAGTTGTCCCTTCGTCATTTGTTCTAGGTAAGTAGCTGCAGTATACTTTTCACGGGGATTAGTTACATTCAACTTGTGGAAAATTCCGGCGTTCAATTGTCGGATGTTGTTGTCGTTCAAAAGATAAAATAGATACTGTATATTTAATCGAAACTGTGGATGTTTCGACATGAGCCTGGATTTAATAAATTCGAAAGCGGTAAGGGGTACCGACCTTGGTTCGCCCTGCCCATTCTCTCCATACGGATATAAATCGGGAAAACACTTGATATCCAAATAATCATCACTATTATTTAAAAGACATTCCTGAACTTTAAGCATTTGACAGAGTTCCGTTGAAGTCCTATTAACCCTCTTCTCATGGATTGGGTGAATAGTGAATTGCTCATAATATCCATCGGATTCCGACACATGTGTCAAAAAAGGTAGTCTCTCATCATTCAATCTAACGCAAGAGATTTCTTTATCCTCATTGTTTATACCCGATACACTACTATTCGCAGGGTCTTCTTCTTCTTCCGCAAATTCAACATTTTTCATGTTTTCCGGCAACAATTTGTCGTGAGTTTTTGGTAGTTCAATCCCAAAGTACAGTGTATTGTTGAACTGCAACCATTTCAAAGCGTTCCACACTTTTTTCAAATCGACCAATCTTTCCCATACGACTTTTGCTTTTGTCGGAAGACCACGGATCAATATATAAAGTTCGTGATTGGGATTTACCGCTTTTGTAGGGGGACATATTTTTTTGAGCGTTTCTTCCTGAGGCAATGGTAGATGAAAAGTTCTGCCTTTAACTTTAGCTACCTTACACCTATTAGGTAAATTCCTATTCGAAACAGTACCTAATTTTTGAATCGTTTGAAAAGCTGTGGCTCTCTGAATTAACATTTTTTCATAATCATTCAACGTCTCCAGTACTGGTGGCACTGTTCGTACATAGAGATCATTAGCGATACATGATGGTGGCATCGTGTTTGCAACAAATTTACCGTCACAATAACGGCATATAAGATTTTTTTTTTCAAACGGTATTCCTAATTTATCAAGGAATTCGCGGAATGTGTTCCAAATTGCTCCGTACTTAGATACTTTGTCAACGTCAATATTTAAAATATTTCTTTTAGGGCAAAGCTTTTCGCAAGAAATACATGCGAACCGCGGAGTATCAGTTGCTCTCTTGGTAAATGCCCTGAAAGCAAGCTTGTACTTTGCTACTATATCCGTTTCGTTTAAGTTAATTTCAATTGTATTAGTTTTGAAAGAGTTCGCCCTATTTTTAGCATTATCAGAAATTGTTTTGAGAACGTCAATGTCATTACGATCCAAAGCGCTATCCAGAGTTTCTAATTTTTTATGGTAGGACCTTAAACTGTACATACGCCTCATTAACCGCCGTATTTTCGGAAAATGTGGGGATAAAATTTCTAAGGATAGAAAATTTGAAGAACACGTCGCAGGATAGATGTAGCAGCTATGAGTATGTCCAACTTTGAAAGGGTTAGGATTATTGGAACATTGATGCACGCTGTTTAAAAATTTACCTACGTTTCGTACGGTACAGTTTACAAGTTTTCCGAGCAAGAGAATTAAAATGTTAAACGCATGATAATATTGCTGAGTTCTGCAACGGTAACTGCAGTACCACGATTTTTTTGGCTTATTTTTCGTATTGATTAAAGGCAATATATTAGTAGTTTTACCTTCTGAATTCAAGATTATTGCTTTGTCATTCGTATATGGACTATAAGAAGTTTCAGCATAATAGGCCTCTGAAGAAGCATTATGCATAGGCTCACCACAAACTATCTGAATTTGGTCATCTTGGGATAACATTTGACCATCATTGCAACGTGTCAAGTAAACTTCTGATTTCTCCTTACAATCTGTTAATATATTTTTCATACGCCCAATGTACATTTCTCGAGTGGCAAGACACCATTTTACAATACACTCCGCTTCGAGTCTAGATTCCACAGGCGATAGAATTCCTAATCTTCTTGATACATTTCGAACGTATTGTTCTTTTGTATATCGCGTAGCCACGAACCCATTTTTCAGTTTAATATTGCGATATTTGGTTTTAATTGCGTTGGTAATTTGTTCTTGAAAAACTTTTCTCCGTTTAAAAATAATACCATTTTTCGAGGCAACGTAACGTTTTCTAGTATTTTTTAGAATCTCATCTCTATGTGTTCGATAGTGTTTTTCATTGTACTTTTTTCTACTTGCGTTTTTTCGGATAGTTTCGATTTGCGGTTCCGGTAAAGCCAAAAGTTTCATACGTTTTGCTTCTGAACCCTGAGTGCTTGATGCAGCACTCAATTCTCGTACTCGTGCCCTCAATTTTACGTCTACATGTTTTTTGCTCAATATCTTTTCAGAATCTGTATCTTTTTCTGTACTTCGTTGAGATTCAGTAACTTCAATATTCGATTTTGGTTGTAAAGCGTAGTTTCCACCCAACGACTCAGAAGTAATAGCCATACTTGGATTGGTATCCATAGCGAGTATAATGTTATTACTTATTTCCTCGCGAACAGTGAGTGTCTTACTGATGTCCTTACGTAATTCGGAACTTGTTTCGGAACCAACGTGGACTACCAATGATTGTGAAGTAACATTGGTACCCGGAATGGTAGTTACGTTCGATACGCTATCATTCTTTATAGTATTCCGCGTGTTTATAATAATAGAAGGGTTTTCTGATTCTAGAAGCCGTAATTCTTTAGCTACTCGTTCTTTATTGTTTGCTCTCCACTGTGCCTTTCTTTTTGCGTTGTTACTTCTTTTAGTACCCTGAATACTTATACCATTAGTTATAGGAGGCTTCTGAAGCTCCTCGATCTGTGATTGTTTAGTCGTTCGTTCTTTATTTTTTGCTCTCCATTTTGCTTTATCATCAGCTACCTTACGTTTCCTCTGTGTCACAGACTTAATTGACACAGGCGATTTGCAGTCTTTCTCATTGTCGACCTTGACATTCAATGATTGTGTATCACCAATGATGGGTCCCGCCGGCGTATCAATTATGAGTACGTCAGAACTTCTGCTCGTACCAGAATTACTCTGTTGGATACGAGTTTCACGTAGAACCTTTGCTTCCATAACTGCAGCGTTCCACATTTCTTGTACTTGCGCTATCGAATTTAACACATTCGAGTCAAGTGGTTCGCATGGAAAGTGTTCAATAGCGCGAGATATATAGATTTTCAGTAAATGTTTACGCATCAACGGATGATGATATCTCACATTCTCCGGATTACGTCCGTAAAGTATTGATATCGCGAAGGCGATTGCATATACACAGCAATCATTGCCATTTGGCTGCTGCTGAACCAACGGGAACGATACTGAGTTGCGTTGATTGAAATGATAAAATGGATACAATGCTTTCAGGAATATCAGATAATGTGGATGCAGTGTTTTCCTATTCAAGGAATCATAGATGTGGACTTTCTCCCCATCGTAAAAGCTACAGACCCAGTGGCCGCCCCTGAGCGGACCAGACTGCGGTCGCAAATCAAAACAACTGAATAACAACTGAATATGCTTTTTGTTCTGTGGAATCGGCGATATGTGTTCAGGACAAAAAATCAGGAATTGCGGCTGAGGCTCGTACTCAAAACGGGAGAAAACCGCCAACAATTGTCCGAAATCATCGACATGACTGTCATCGAGCCAATGGCCATTCTCAATGAGCAGCCCGTGACGAATATTCTCAGGATATTCCTTATACAAAACGTCCCCCATATTCTTATGAGTATTGTAAACTCGTTTGATAAAACCTTTTATATTATATCGTGTCTATAACAAACGTGTCGTGACTATAGTAAATGCAACGTGATAAATAACGTTTGAAGTAACAGTTAAGTATCTTTCAGCGCATACAGCAGCTAATTTGTAGGGCCTAGGGCAGGTATTCGTATTATTTTTCAGCGCGTATTTTTCGCGCGGGAAGGAAACTTTTTCGTTTCCCTTCACCAATATATAAACCTGAAATGGAAAGCAAACACTTATGAAATAACAATATCTGGGACAAAAAATAATGTGCCTTATCGCCTCGATAACCAATAATTAAAGCGTTATATTTCTCGTGGGAAAACTGTAAACGATGCTTCCCCTATTTGAATGGTGGTCGAAGTGATTTATCTATCGTGCGCCGCGATTAAGCGTTAAAAATGAAGAAAACACGAGTGACCATTCGCGTTAATTTGCCTACTGTGAAGTGTTTTAAATGTTCCGGGCCCCCAGATGCACCTCCGCATAAGGTGATGTGAAACTTGTATAAGTGCGAGAGAGACAAAGCTACTCGTCAGATCCTTAAATTCTCGGTCACGCTTGGTCTTACGCATAAAAGGTGAGAACGTAGCTCTTCAGAATTGTTTCACGGACGGCAACGTTCTCGTCTTTTACGTATAAAACCATCATCCTAGGCAGATCAATTTGGATTACAGTTTTTGTTACTGACCGAGTAATATTACCTCACCTTGAAAGGTAGAAGGTAAGGTAGGTAAAAAGTAGGGAATAAAAGGTTGTTACCGACTGAGACTGTACGACATTGCCTTAAGAGTCGGCATAACCCTTTCCCCTTCACCCATTCCGGATTCAATTGGTATCAAAAACTGTAAACAACTTTTTTCACGCATACTGGCATTTACAGCTGAGCCGCGTTTGATTGCCGCGTTTGAGCGTAAAAAATAAAGAAAAAGCTTGCGTTCGCGACGGTTCGTGTTAATTTAGCTTGGATCAAGTTTTTTTTACTGTCGAAATGGTGATTACGACACGAGAGCGGAAAAACTTTTTCTCACAAGTGTGATTTTGCAGCACGAGCTGAAGGCGAGTGCTCCAATCACACGAGCTAAAAAAATGTTTTTCCGTCAAGTATCGTATACAATATTACTTTACTGCGGCACGGAAAGTGAGGTTTTTCACGCCGCAGTGAAGTAAAATGATTTAAAAACTAATTGAAACTCCCTTCGCAACGGTTTTTTTATGCTTATTTGCGTTGACGGGACCATTTAGAAAAATAAAAGTACTCACCAACAAAGAATGTGGTTGACACGTATCGATTAACTTAAACAGTTTTTTCGTTCGTCAATGAATGTTTCGAAATTCTGTCCGAAGCCGAAAGATCGTTTTCTCCCTCGTGAATCACGATTGTAAATCTCCGTTTTCGTATCACAACACTTTATAACTACCGACAGATTTCTTTCCGCAATGAAAAAAATTGAAATAAACGCGATCACACAAATTCTTCGTTTCTATTTCCGTAGAACCACAAGCGAACTGTCAAATAGTGAAAAACATGCGAGCCGTACTGTTATGAAATTAGTCAAAAGAATCGGCGGGCAATGATAGTATTAAATCGCGAGATCGATTATAGATGTCGTATTGTATGTGCCGTCACGCGTTGTCGGCCGGGAATCGAAAGATTGGTGGGTTCATAAACTTGCCGTTGTGTCGCGCATTCCGCGCGAAAATTATTCAACTGACAGATACCGGAAGATAAAGACGTAAGTACTCTACATGATAGATTCTTTTTAATAACCTAGTGTAGTTAATAAAATAATAATGTATTTAATGTAATTTTTATATTTCAGGATGAATAATGATATGAAAGAAAACGACAAGGCGATGGAGCAGGACGGGAAAGACGAGGATACAGGATACGAGGGACAGGAAGAGGGTTATTGCGAGGACGAAGAACGTGAGCCGCCTCCTCAACGTAAGTTTTGATTAATAATAATAATAAATAATAATTAAACAAGCAATGTTTTTTTTGTAGGACGCAGAGGATCGCGAGCGGGCAGGCGCGTTCAGGAAGCGCGCCTCCTCAATATTTTGGGGAGCCTGACGGAGGGGGTTGGGGTCGCCCATTACCGGCGCCAAAATTATATCCGCCAGCGTTACGGCCGCAGACGAGGGGGTGCCCGTGACCGCGGTCGCGGACACACGGCTCGTGGACGCGGCCGCGGCCACAACAACGGCGGCGATGGCAACTCGTCGGGTTGCACCGAAGGAAACGAAAAAAAAAAAGGTAAAAGTAAAAGCAAAAAAACCTTTGAGAAAAAAGAACAATTTATTTACCGATTTCTTTTTTTTTACTTTACGGATTGTTAAAAAACGAAGAAATTCGAAAAATGTTAAAATTATTAATTAAAAATAATATATTTATTTATAAATAAAAAACATTTAAATATACAGTCGTTTTTCACTTGATTTCCACCCATTCACGCGTATCTGAAAAATAAGGAAACAAAAATTTAAAAAAAAATAAAAATAAACAATAGATTTGGTTATGATACATACTTACCTTATCGGGGTGATCCTCGTTGTCCCTCGTTGTCGATCCTCGGTGTTGTCCTCGGTGTTGTCCTCATCGTCGATCCTCGTTGTCCCTCGGCGTTGTCCTCCATCGTCCCTCGTCGTCGATCCTCGTTGTCCCTCGTCGTCGATCCTCGGCGTTGTTCTCCATCGTCCCTCGTCGTCGATCCTCGTTGACGATCCCTTGGCATTCCCCGCCGTCCTCCGTCGACGGCTGATCATTGTTCCCCGGCGTCCCTCGTGAGAAACCTGAAACATAAAAACAAAGCGAATGAAAATTTAATAAGTCAATATACTTTATTGGAGATAATGCATACATACCTTATCGGGGTGATCCTTGGCGTCCCTCATCGTCAATCCTTTGCCGTCGATCCCTCGTCGTTGATCCCTCCGCATTCTCCGCCGTCGATCCTCGTTGTTCCTCGGCGAATATCTGAAACATAAAAAAAAGCGAATTAAAATCTAATAAATAGATACAAGTTATCGGAGATAAACTTACCTTGTAAATGATGAGTCGCTGCGTCGACAATCTCCCGGGCGATGACGTCGATTCCTCTACTGCGAACGATGACGAATGATTCCTGAATCCAAATATACCTGAAAAGAAAAAAAAATTAATAACCCTGTTTGTTGATGAATATAATTTTAAAAAGTATAAAGAAATTCGACTCACTAGTTTCCGAAATTGCACACATTATTATTTGCCCGCAATTTTATTACACGCACGACACTTTTTTTTTTATCGCGCGAGGTTATTTTAGTTATTAAAACTACGCGACTACGATTTAAAGAAATGTAAAAATCTATTTCTAACACGCACAACACATTTTTTTAAACGCGCGAGGTTTATTTATTTAAAACTTCACAAAAAGAATTAAACACATAACCTTATTACTACATTTCGAACACTGAGGTGAGGGTTAAATAAAAATATTCGCGGGTATTCGCAGACTGGCACTGGCAATTCAGGTTCACGATCACGAACTGACACTTGGAAATTGATAACAGCTGATCGTTCGTTCCGCTTATACCGTTGTGTATGCACGGTACACGCATGGACACACGAACACAACACGCACGTCATGGGACATCGGACAAACAGCTGACAGTCGAAAAAATCTCTGAAGAATTTTTTTTATAATGAAAGTGAGGATTTTTCGGGCGAGATCGCGATATCTCGTCATTTCGCGCACCGATCGGTCTGATTCCAGGCGCATTTTAAAGCTTGTATGCGATTTATATAATGAAAGTGTCTTCAGAATTTAGATCCGATGTCTCGTTTCCGAGAAAAAAAATGTCAAAGTTTAGGGGGCTCAATATTGGCGTATAAGGACACGGTAGCGCTCGACGCGCGCGGTTTCATCGCGCGGACTTTTTACTTTAAACTACTTGGCGTCGAGACGCTACCGCGTCTCTTGATAACGAACAACGCGGTCTCTGACTCTATCTCTCTCGTCGCCTAGCCGGAGTACCAGCCTACTTGTTGGATTTACCGATCCCGCGCTCTTACGCGCCGCCGTCTCTCTCTACTTGGTCTAGTTGCTTACGGGGCGGACTACTAAAAATCTACTTCTGGTCTGCTCTGTACTGCTCGCGCCCTTTTCAGCGGCTTCTTATATGCTAGGAAATGAATCCAGAGGGGGAAGGAAGTCCCTCCCTAATCTTTGCCTGGAGCGTACTCCCCTGATGAGTAATCTCGCTCCTCGTTACTCTCCTCTCGGCCTGGTCGAAATTCTTGGATTTGCTGATTTCTCTTATTGTTAAATAATTGTGGATTTATCCATTTTCCATTGAATTTCAGTTTCTTATGCTTAATTATTTGCCTGACTTATTTGTAAAACTTAATATTAATGATTCATAACTAAATATTTAAGATAATTAATATACGATATTGTTAACGTATAGGAGAAGATATATTGTTACTGTTCGTAAGCTTCTCTTATACGTATACGTATCCGTAAACTGATAATAAGAGTCGAGAAATGTGTATCATTTTATCAGCAATCATTTTATAATATTATAATAATTCAAGTATTGGGTGTCAAAATATTATATGCCTGAAAGTTGAAAATATATCTCGGCTCTTGTACAAATTATTTTATTATTTGGCAAAACGTTTCATAATATTTCGAGGTATTGGTAGAATAACCGGGCCGATTTCTTGGGGCTTTGCCCCCCACTTTGGGAGCCGTGCACCAGCTATTGCAAGTGCCTGGTAACAGTGCCGTCCGATCATCCTATTTCCATATATGGATTATTCGGGAACTAATGTTCTGTTTGCCCGGGCGAGCTGTAAAATTCCCCTCTTTCGGTGTACCTGATGATCTTCCCCTATCGTCGTGAACTAGCCTTGAGATTATGCGACTTGGCGTACGCAACTCGTTCCTCTGCACGGGCCCCTTTATCTTTACCGCCTGCCTTTTTTACCTTAATTTCTGTCTTTCGCGACGTGTCCTGATCATACGTTAAGTGATATCGGAAAAGTAATAATTCCATGTTAAAGGTGGATTATTCCCGAACATTTTGGTATAAACCGCGGTTCGATATTTTGCATTATAAATCGAGGGGAAACCGAATTCCTTTACGCGGTGTACGTTTTTCGCTCCAAATATTTTGGTGCTACTTGTTTTATAAATTTCCCACAAACGGCATATAATTTCGGAAAAATAATAACAGCGTTAGATTCGTGGAATATTCCTGATTAATTTGATATAATTATCGGTTCATAATTTTCCTACCATAAATCGAGAAAACGCAATCCATGGAATAAATTTTTGTTCTTAATTTCCGCTTTAACGGTAAGCATAATCGGAAAAATAATAATGATATTTTATAGAGAAAATCTTCCTTAAAATGTTGATGTAATTAAAATGTTATTTTTTTATTCTCCCTGTTGTACCGCCGAAACCCGGTTGATCACTCCGTGCTCGAAGGTTGGGATTTTAACCCGAAATAAAAAAAAGGATTGTACCAGTTTAGGAGTTAGAACTCCAGTGAAAACCACTGAACGTAGACCTAGATGATATTTATTGATGTAGAAAAACAACAGAACAGTTTAACAATCGAATACAATTCGTTATTCAGTATTGCTTTCAGATTAATTCACAATAATCACGTACAATTCGTAAATCAGTTTCGCTTACTGAACGATTCTCTATTTCACTTTTACAACATAACTCACTCTTTGATAGTACCCAGGTTCGACCCGCTATCACGTATTAGACTTTCAACTTGGATTCCTTGCTCGAATCCCTTGGACCAGACGCACAGTTTCAGGAGTCAATCGGACCCCTTGTTTCACGAGTCATTCCAGACTGTCCGATGCTCGCGCTCGTATCGTTATATACGGAGCGAGCGTGTCAACATAATTTTAAAGACGAAGCATTATTGCGATATTCGGTAATAATGCGACCACCGGATATATTACGACAATCTCCGCTTTTCGATGCCTGTTGTTTATTATTTGACGCTCCAGATTCTGTTCGAGAATTTGGAGGCTCCGCATTACGCTCACTGCTGACGCGCTGCATTACTTGACCGCGATTGAGAGTCGCGCGCTCGATGCGTCGATTGCTCAATCGTTCGCGAGGTGTTCGGTTTCGGCGATCGCGCCTCACGTGTCGCCTACATACTTATATTATTGCACAATACATTTTCGGTATTGCCTGTGATATTCGGGGTACAACATTCCTCCCCCCTTAAAAGAAAAGAAGTCAACGGACTTCTTTTCGCTCGTCTCCGGCGAGCTAACGAATCAAGATACCGAAATTCCCAAAAGCCCGAATATCCGGCGTTTACTATATTTGTTACAATTTTCCAAATTCCCCTATGTTCTATGTTTTCTCAACTTCTCCTGACGTAATCCACAGAATTCGCGTTTTCCCAAAATTCAAAAATATTCAACGAGTGTAAAAGACTCATCCCAAAGAACTCGATTATTTTGCAACATTCAATTTCTCAGTAAAAACAAAGTTAAGAGAAAAGAAATTCAACAATATACTCTTTTATACAACCCCGGAATTTCCTAAATTCAAATGTTGAACTGATTATTACCTGACTTCAATAAGATGTAGTTGTTTTTGAAATTCTCGAATTCCCGCTAAATTAAAATATCTATTCAAAATTACGACGCAGAAGTTTCGCTACACGAAATTCGAAATGCAAGATTCGAACGACTAATAAGAAATTCGCGGATTTTACTGACACGTTGTCCCGCTCGTGTCGTATAGTTTTTCCCGTAATTAAACACACCCTTCCTCTGGTTCACGTTAACCCCCACGAAGTTTCAAAGAAATTCTCGTCGACATTAAAGAAGCACGGGAAACTGGTTACTTGTCTTGAGAACGACATTTCGGGATGCTCGATTTGATGATTCGAGTCATTCCAAAAATCGGAGTAGAAACGATGTCTTGCCGAGAACTTCTCAGAGACAAGTCGGTCTGCATTCTCGAAGTTTTCGAGAAAATTTGCTTTTTGCTCTGCTTAAACAAAGTCAAGTCGTCCTGAATCATCCGTCGTTTTTGCTTTCGTAGATGTTGTCGGACGGTTTTCCTCAAGCGAGGAGAACTCTTGCAGATATTCAGCCACTTTCTGGATACTCTAGCAACGTTCAGCAGAGAACGAGAATCTAATTTACGTAGAATCAATTCGGCTATTTCGATAGAGAGTGCAGTAACGATGTCAACGCTACGATGCGATACTCCAAAAGCGTGCATCAGATCGACAAAAGAATCCATGATGCTGCCGCTTCCTCGGAAGGTCACCGAATGATGCGCCTCCGTCAAAACGACCCCCTTATAAACCGCCGAGCAACGTTCGGAACGACTGCTTCGTCCAATCGGAGACGTCCGTCACGATTGGTCGCATCCGTCAATTGCAATGGTCAGTCATGCATCGGAGAACATTTTTTACATTCTCGATGTGTCTTCGGCATGATATTCAACGGTGATTTATCACCGCAACATAAACTTTTTTCAAGTATGCGTTACATAGATGATTAGCCGAAAAGCAAATATCAGTTTTTCTACCGTATGCTGGCTCCGCGGCTGCACATCGCACAAAAAACTTTTTTTTCGCAAAATGTGTTGTAAATCAAATGTCCAGGCAACAAAATAGTTTCTGCGCAGAAACAGTCAACTAAGTATCGCAATATTTAATAGTGGATTAGTTTATCAAAGTTTTAAAAAGCTTTTCGGCGGCAATATACAAAATACGCAAATATACTTATCACAGTATATTTCTAATATTTCGAAACAGTCAACTAAGTATCGTAATGTTTCATAGTGGATTATATTTCTTATTTCTAGTTTATCAAAGTTTTGAAAAACTTGTCGTCGGCAATATAGAAAACACGCAAATAAACGTATTCAATAAATATTTCTCAAGGAATAGTCAAAGAAACCGATTCAACAATAGAAGATGAGATTTGTGTGGGAAAAAAGCAGTCATGTAGTTTCTTCGTAGAAACAGTCACCTACCCTAACTAACATTCCTAATTCTTGATCGTTTATTATTATAATAGTTATCATTCGTCTATCGAAGTTTCAAAGAAATTCTCGTCGACATTAAAGAAGCACGGGAAACTGGTTTCTTGTCTTGAGAACGACTTTTCGGGATGCTCGATTTGATGATTCGAGTCATTCCAAAAATCGGAGTAGAAACGATGTCTTGCCGAGAACTTCTCAGAGACAAGTCGGTCTGCATTCTCGAAGTTTTCGAGAAAATTTGCTTTTTGCTGCGCTTAAACAAAGTCAAGTCGTCCTGAATCATCCGTCGTTTTTGCTTTCGTAGATGTTGTCGGACGGTTTTCCTCAAGCGAGGAAAACCGTCCTCGGTTTTCTCTTGCAGATATTCAGCCACTTTCTGGATACTCTGGCAACGTTCAGCAGAGAACGAGAATCTAATTTACGTAGAATCAATTCGGCTATATCGATAGGGAGTGCAGTAACGATGTCAACGCTACGATGCGATACTCCAAAAGCGTGCATCAGATCGACAAAAGAATCCATGATGCTGCCGCTTCCTCGGAAGGTCACCGAATGATGCGCCTCCGTCAAAACGACCCCCTTATAAACCGGCGAGCAACGTTCGGAACGACTGCTTCGTCCAATCGGAGACGTCCGTCACGATTGGTCGCATCCGTCAATTGCAATGGTCAGTCATGCATCGCAGAAAATTTTTTATATTCTCGATGTGTCTTCGGCACGATATTCAACGTTGATTTATCACCGCAACATAAACTTTTTTCAAGCACGCGTTACATAGATGATTAGCCGAAAAGCAAATATCAGTTTTTCTAGCATATGCTATCTTCGCGGCTGCACTTCGAACGAAAAACTTTTATTTGCAAAATCTGTTGTAAATCAAATGTCAAGGCACCAAAATAGTTTCTGCACAGAAACAGTCAACTAAGTATCGTAATGTTTGATAGTGGATTATATTTCTAATTTCTAGTTTATCAATGTTTTAAAAAGGTTGTCGTCGGAAATATAGAAAACATGCAATTAAACGTATTCAATAAATATTTCTCAAGGAATAGTCAAAGGAACCGATTCAACAATAGAAGATGAGATTTGTGTGGGAAAAGTACAGTCATGTAGTTTCTTCGTAGAAACAGTCACTACCCTAACTAACATTCCTAATTCTTGATCGTTTATTATTATAATAGTTATCATTCGTCTATCGAAGTTTCAAAGAAATTCTCGTCGACATTAAAGAAGCACGGGAAACTGGTTTCTTGTCTTGAGAACGACTTTTCGGGATGCTCGATTTGATGATTCGAGTCATTCCAAAAATCGGAGTAGAAACGATGTCTTGCCGAGAACTTCTCAGAGACAAGTCGGTCTGCATTCTCGAAGTTTTCGAGAAAATTTGCTTTTTGCTGTGCTTAAACAAAGTCAAGTCGTCCTGAATCATCCGTCGTTTTTGCTTTCGTAGATGTTGTCGGACGGTTTTCCTCAAGCGAGGAAAACCGTCCTCGGTTTTCTCTTGCAGATATTCAGCCACTTTCTGGATACTCTGGCAACGTTCAGCAGAGAACGAGAATCTAATTTACGTAGAATCAATTCGGCTATATCGATAGGGAGTGCAGTAACGATGTCAACGCTACGATGCGATACTCCAAAAGCGTGCATCAGATCGACAAAAGAATCCATGATGCTGCCGCTTCCTCGGAAGGTCACCGAATGATGCGCCTCCGTCAAAACGACCCCCTTATAAACCGCCGAGCAACGTTCGGAACGACTGCTTCGTCCAATCGGAGATGTCCGTCACGATTGGTCGCATCCGTCAATTGCAAGGGTCAGTCATGCATCGCAGAAAATTTTTTATATTCTCGATGTGTCTTCGGCACGATATTCAACGTTGATTTATCACCGCAACATAAACTTTTTTCAAGCACGCGTTACATAGATGATTAGCCGAAAAGCAAATATCAGTTTTTCTAGCATATGCTATCTTCGCGGCTGCACTTCGAACGAAAAACTTTTATTTGCAAAATCTGTTGTAAATCAAATGTCAAGGCACCAAAATAGTTTCGGCACAGAAACAGTCAACTAAGTATCGTAATGTTTCATAGTGGATTATATTTCTTATTTCTAGTTTATCAAAGTTTTAAAAAACTTGTCGTCGGCAATATAGAAAACACGCAAATAAACGTATTCAATAAATATTTCTCAAGGAATGGTCAAAGAAACCGATTCAACAATAGAAGATGAGGTTTGTGTGGGAAAAGTGCAGTCATGTAGTTTCTTCGTAGAAACAGTCACTA
The DNA here is from genome assembly GCA_934046635.1 of Buathra laborator. NCBI lineage: Eukaryota > Metazoa > Arthropoda > Insecta > Hymenoptera > Ichneumonidae > Buathra > Buathra laborator. The sequence goes on from OW203896.1 coordinate 2,302,763, forward strand.
CCCTAACTAACATTCCTAATTCTTGATCGTTTATTATTATAATAGTTATCATTCGTCTATCGAAGTTTCAAAGAAATTCTCGTCGACATTAAAGAAGCACGGGAAACTGGTTTCTTGTCTTGAGAACGACTTTTCGGGATGCTCGATTTGATGATTCGAGTCATTCCAAAAATCGGAGTAGAAACGATATCTTGCCGAGAACTTCTCAGAGACAAGTCGGTCTGCATTCTCGAAGTTTTCGATAAAATTTGCTTTTTGCTCTGCTTAAACAAATTCAAGTCGTCCTGAATCATCCGTCGTATTTGCTTTCGTAGATGTTGTCGGACGGTTTTCCTCAAGCGAGGAGAACTCTTGCAGATATGCAGCCACTTTCTGGATACTCTGGCAACGTTCAGCAGAGAACGAGAATCTAATTTACGTAGAATCAATTCGGCTATTTCGATAGGGAGTGCAGTAACGATGTCAACGCTACGATGCGATACTCCAAAAGCGTGCATCAGATCGGCAAAAGAATCCATGATGCTGCCGCTTCCTCGGAAGGTCACCGAATGATGCGCCTCCGTCAAAACGACCCTGTTATAAACCGCCGAGCAACGTTCGGAACGACTGCTTCGTCCAATCGGAGACCTCCGTCACGATTGGTCGCATCCGTCAATTGCAAGGGTCAGTCATGCATCGCAGAAAATTTTTTATATTCTCGATGTGTCTTCGGCACGATATTCAACGTTGATTTATCACCGCAACATAAACTTTTTTCAAGCACGCGTTACATAGATGATTAGCCGAAAAGCAAATATCAGTTTTTCTAGCATATGCTATCTTCGCGGCTGCACTTCGAACGAAAAACTTTTATTTGCAAAATCTGTTGTAAATCAAATGTCAAGGCACCAAAATAATTTCGGCACAGAAACAGTCAACTAAGTATCGTAATGTTTCATAGTGGATTATATTTCTTATTTCTAGTTTATCAAAGTTTTAAAAAACTTGTCGTCGGCAATATAGAAAACACGCAAATAAACGTATTCAATAAATATTTCTCAAGGAATGGTCAAAGAAACCGATTCAACAATAGAAGATGAGGTTTGTGTGGGAAAAGTGCAGTCATGTAGTTTCTTCGTAGAAACAGTCACTACCCTAACTAACATTCCTAATTCTTGATCGTTTATTATTATAATAGTTATCATTCGTCTATCGAAGTTTCAAAGAAATTCTCGTCGACATTAAAGAAGCAGGGGAAACTGGTTTCTTGTCTTGAGAACGACTTTTCGGGATGCTCGATTTGATGATTCGAGTCATTCCAAAAATCGGAGTAGAAACGATATCTTGCCGAGAACTTCTCAGAGACAAGTCGGTCTGCATTCTCGAAGTTTTCGATAAAATTTGCTTTTTGCTCTGCTTAAACAAATTCAAGTCGTCCTGAATCATCCGTCGTATTTGCTTTCGTAGATGTTGTCGGACGGTTTTCCTCAAGCGAGGAGAACTCTTGCAGATATTCAGCCACTTTCTGGATACTCTGGCAACGTTCAGCAGAGAACGAGAATCTAATTTACGTAGAATCAATTCGGCTATTTCGATAGGGAGTGCAGTAACGATGTCAACGCTACGATGCGATACTCCAAAAGCGTGCATCAGATCGACAAAAGAATCCATGATGCTGCCGCTAACTCGGAAGGTCACCGAATGATGCGCCTCCGTCAAAACGATCCCCTTATAAACCGCCGAGCAACGTTCGGAACGACTGCTTCGTCCAATCGGAGACGTCCGTCACGATTGGTCGCATCCGTCAATTGCAATGGGCAGTCATGCATCGGAGAACATTTTTTACATTCTCGATGTGTCTTCGGCATGATATTCAATGGTAATTTATCACCGCGACATAAACTTTTTTCAAGCATGCGTTACATAGATGATTAGCCGAAAAGCAAATATCAGTTTTTCTAGCATATGCTATCTTCGCGGCTGCACTTCGAACGAAAAACTTTTATTTGCAAAATCTGGTGTAAATCAAATGTGAAGGCACCAAAATAGTTTCTGCGCAGAAACAGTCAACTAAGTATCGCAATGTTTAATAGTGGATTAGTTTATCAAAGTTTTAAACAATTTTTCGGCGGCAATATACAAAATACGCAAATATACTTATCACAGTATATTTCTAATATTTCGAAACAGTCAACTAAGTATCGTAATGTTTCATAGTGGATTATATTTCTGATTTCTAGTTTATCAAAGTTTTAAAAAACTTGTCGTCGGCAATATAGAAAACACGCAAATAAACGTATTCAATAAATATTTCTCAAGGGATAGTCAAAGAAACCGATTCAACAATAGAAGATGAGGTTTGTGTGGGAAAAGTGCAGTCATGTAGTTTCTTCGTAGAAACAGTCACTACCCTAACTAACATTCCTAATTCTTGATCGTTTATTATTATAATACTTATCATTCGTCTATCGAAGTTTCAAAGAAATTCTCGTCGACATTAAAGAAGCACGGGAAACTGGTGTCTTGTCTTGAGAACGACTTTTCGGGATGCTCGATTTTATGATTCGAGTCATTTCAAAAATCGGAGTAGAAACGATGTCTTGCCGAGAACTTCTCAGAGACAAGTCGGTCTGCATTCTCGAAGTTTTCGAGAAAATTTGCTTTTTGCTCTGCTTCAACAAAGTCAAGTCGTCCTGAATCATCCGTCGTTTTTGCTTTCGTAGATGTTGTCGGACGGTTTTCCTCAAGCGAGGTGAACTCTTGCAGATATTCAGCCACTTTCTGGATACTCTGGCAACGTTCAGCAGAGAACGAGAATCTAATTTACGTAGAATCAATTCGGCTATTTCGATAGGGAGTGCAGTAACGATGTCAACGCTACGATGCGATACTCCAAAAGCGTGCATCAGATCGACAAAAGAATCCATGATGCTGCCGCTTCCTCGGAAGGTCACCGAATGATGCGCCTCCGTCAAAACGACCCCCTTATAAACCGGCGAGCAACGTTCGGAACGACTGCTTCGTCCAATCGGAGACGTCCGTCACGATTGGTCGCATCCGTCAATTGCAATGGTCAGTCATGCATCGCAGAACATTTTTTACATTCTCGATGTGTCTTCGGCATGATATTCAACGGTGATTTATCACCGCAATATAAACTTTTTTCAAGCATGCGTTGCATAGATGATTAGCCGAAAAGCAAATATCAGTTTTTCTAGCATATGCTATCTTCGCGGCTGCACTTCGAACGAAAAACTTTTATTTGCAAAATCTGTTGTAAATCAAATGTGAAGGCACCAAAATAGTTTCTGCACAGAAACAGTCAACTAAGTATCGTAATGTTTGATAGTGGATTATATTTCTAATTTCTAGTTTATCAATGTTTTAAAAAGGTTGTCGTCGGAAATATAGAAAACATGCAATTAAACGTATTCAATAAATATTTCTCAAGGAATAGTCAAAGGAACCGATTCAACAATAGAAGATGAGATTTGTGTGGGAAAAGTACAGTCATGTAGTTTCTTCGTAGAAACAGTCACTACCCTAACTAACATTCCTAATTCTTGATCGTTTATTATTATAATAGTTATCATTCGTCTATCGAAGTTTCAAAGAAATTCTCGTCGACATTAAAGAAGCACGGGAAACTGGTTTCTTGTCTTGAGAACGACTTTTCGGGATGCTCGATTTGATGATTCGAGTCATTCCAAAAATCGGAGTAGAAACGATGTCTTGCCGAGAACTTCTCAGAGACAAGTCGGTCTGCATTCTCGAAGTTTTCGAGAAAATTTGCTTTTTGCTGTGCTTAAACAAAGTCAAGTCGTCCTGAATCATCCGTCGTTTTTGCTTTCGTAGATGTTGTCGGACGGTTTTCCTCAAGCGAGGAAAACCGTCCTCGGTTTTCTCTTGCAGATATTCAGCCACTTTCTGGATACTCTGGCAACGTTCAGCAGAGAACGAGAATCTAATTTACGTAGAATCAATTCGGCTATATCGATAGGGAGTGCAGTAACGATGTCAACGCTACGATGCGATACTCCAAAAGCGTGCATCAGATCGACAAAAGAATCCATGATGCTGCCGCTTCCTCGGAAGGTCACCGAATGATGCGCCTCCGTCAAAACGACCCCCTTATAAACCGCCGAGCAACGTTCGGAACGACTGCTTCGTCCAATCGGATACGTCCGTCACGATTGGTCGCATCCGTCAATTGCAATGGTCAGTCATGCATCGCAGAACATTTTTTACATTCTCGATGTGTCTTCGGCACGATATTCAACGTTGATTTATCACCGCAACATAAACTTTTTTCAAGCATGCGTTACATAGATGATTAGCCGAAAAGCAAATATCAGTTTTTCTAGCATATGCTATCTTCGCGGCTGCACTTCGAACGAAAAACTTTTATTTGCAAAATCTGTTGTAAATCAAATGTGAAGGCACCAAAATAGTTTCTGCGCAGAAACAGTCAACTAAGTATCGCAATGTTTAATAGTGGATTAGTTTATCAAAGTTTTAAACAGTTTTTCGGCGGCAATATACAAAATACTCAAATATACTTATCACAGTATATTTCTAATATTTCGAAACAGTCAACTAAGTATCGTAAGGATTCATAGTGCATTATATTTCTTATTTCTAGTTTATCAAACTTTTAAAAAACTTGTCATCGGCAATATAGAAAACACGCAAATAAACGTATTCAATAAATATTTCTCAAGGAATAGTCAAAGAAACCGATTCAACAATAGAAGATGAGATATGTGTGGGAAAAGTGCATTCATGTAGTTTCTTCGTAGAAACCGTCACTACCCTAACTAACATTCCTAATTCTTGATCGTTTATTATTATAATAGTTATCAATCGTCTATCGAAGTTTCAAAGACATTCTCGTCGACATTAAAGAAGCACGGGAAACTGGTTTCTTGTCTTGAGAACGACTTTTCGGGATGCTCGATTTGATGATTCGAGTGATTCCAAAAATCCGAGTAGAAACGATGTCTTGCCGACAACTTCTCAGAGACAAGTCGGTCTGCATTCTCGAAGTTTTCGAGAAAATTGGCTTTTTGCTCTGCTTCAACAAAGTCAAGTCGTCCTGAATCATCCGTCGTTTTTGCTTTCGTAGATGTTGTCGGACGGTTTTCCTCAAGCGAGGTGAACTCTTGCAGATATTCAGCCGCTTTCTGGATACTCTGGCAACGTTCAGCAGAGAACGAGAATCTAATTTACGTAGAATCAATTCGGCTATTTCGATAGGGAGTGCAGTAACGATGTCAACGCTACGATGCGATACTCCAAAAGCGTGCATCAGATCGACAAGAGAATCCATGATGCTGCCGCTTCCGCGGAAGGTCACCGAATGATGCGCCTCCGTCAAAACGACCCCCTTATAAACCGGCGAGCAACGTTCGGAACGACTGCTTCGTCCAATCGGAGACGTCCGTCACGATTGATCGCATCCGTCAATTGCAATGGTCAGTCATGCATCGCAGAACATTTTTTACATTCTCGATGTGTCTTCGGCATGATATTCAACGGTGATTTATCACCGCAATATAAACTTTTTTCAAGCATGCGTTGCATAGATGATTAGCCGAAAAGCAAATATCAGTTTTTCTAGCATATGCTATCTTCGCGGCTGCACTTCGAACGAAAAACTTTTATTTGCAAAATCTGTTGTAAATCAAATGTGAAGGCACCAAAATAGTTTCTGCACAGAAACAGTCAACTAAGTATCGTAATGTTTGATAGTGGATTATATTTCTAATTTCTAGTTTATCAATGTTTTAAAAAGGTTGTCGTCGGAAATATAGAAAACATGCAATTAAACGTATTCAATAAATATTTCTCAAGGAATAGTCAAAGGAACCGATTCAACAATAGAAGATGAGATTTGTGTGGGAAAAGTACAGTCATGTAGTTTCTTCGTAGAAACAGTCACTACCCTAACTAACATTCCTAATTCTTGATCGTTTATTATTATAATAGTTATCATTCGTCTATCGAAGTTTCAAAGAAATTCTCGTCGACATTAAAGAAGCACGGGAAACTGGTTTCTTGTCTTGAGAACGACTTTTCGGGATGCTCGATTTGATGATTCGAGTCATTCCAAAAATCGGAGTAGAAACGATATCTTGCCGAGAACTTCTCAGAGACAAGTCGGTCTGCATTCTCGAAGTTTTCGATAAAATTTGCTTTTTGCTCTGCTTAAACAAAGTCAAGTCGTCCTGAATCATTCGTCGTATTTGCTTTCGTAGATGTTGTCGGACGGTTTTCCTCAAGCGAGGAGAACTCTTGCAGATATTCAGCCACTTTCTGGATACTCTGGCAACGTTCAGCAGAGAACGAGAATCTAATTTACGTAGAATCAATTCGGCTATTTCGATAGGGAGTGCAGTAACGATGTCAACGCTACGATGCGATACTCCAAAAGCGAGCATCAGATCGACAAAAGAATCCATGATGCTGCCGCTTCCTCGAAAGGTCACCGAATGATGCGCCTCCGTCAAAACGATCCCCTTATAAACCGCCGAGCAACGTTCGGAACGACTGCTTCGTCCAATCGGAGACGTCCGTCACGATTGGTCGCATCCGTCAATTGCAATGGGCAGTCATGCATCGGAGAACATTTTTTACATTCTCGATGTGTCTTCGGCATGATATTCAACGGTGATTTATCACCGCAATATAAACTTTTTTCAAGCATGCGTTGCATAGATGATTAGCCGAAAAGCAAATATCAGTTTTTCTAGCATATGCTATCTTCGCGGCTGCACTTCGAACGAAAAACTTTTATTTGCAAAATCTGTTGTAAATCAAATGTGAAGGCACCAAAATAGTTTCTGCACAGAAACAGTCAACTAAGTATCGTAATGTTTGATAGTGGATTATATTTCTAATTTCTAGTTTATCAATGTTTTAAAAAGGTTGTCGTCGGAAATATAGAAAACATGCAATTAAACGTATTCAATAAATATTTCTCAAGGAATAGTCAAAGGAACCGATTCAACAATAGAAGATGAGATTTGTGTGGGAAAAGTACAGTCATGTAGTTTCTTCGTAGAAACAGTCACTACCCTAACTAACATTCCTAATTCTTGATCGTTTATTATTATAATAGTTATCATTCGTCTATCGAAGTTTCAAAGAAATTCTCGTCGACATTAAAGAAGCACGGGAAACTGGTTTCTTGTCTTGAGAACGACTTTTCGGGATGCTCGATTTGATGATTCGAGTCATTCCAAAAATCGGAGTAGAAACGATGTCTTGCCGAGAACTTCTCAGAGACAAGTCGGTCTGCATTCTCGAAGTTTTCGAGAAAATTTGCTTTTTGCTGTGCTTAAACAAAGTCAAGTCGTCCTGAATCATCCGTCGTTTTTGCTTTCGTAGATGTTGTCGGACGGGTTTCCTCAAGCGAGGAAAACCGTCCTCGGTTTTCTCTTGCAGATATTCAGCCACTTTCTGGATACTCTGGCAACGTTCAGCAGAGAACGAGAATCTAATTTACGTAGAATCAATTCGGCTATATCGATAGGGAGTGCAGTAACGATGTCAACGCTACGATGCGATACTCCAAAAGCGTGCATCAGATCGACAAAAGAATCCATGATGCTGCCGCTTCCTCGGAAGGTCACCGAATGATGCGCCTCCGTCAAAACGACCCCCTTATAAACCGCCGAGCAACGTTCGGAACGACTGCTTCGTCCAATCGGATACGTCCGTCACGATTGGTCGCATCCGTCAATTGCAATGGTCAGTCATGCATCGCAGAACATTTTTTACATTCTCGATGTGTCTTCGGCACGATATTCAACGTTGATTTATCACCGCAACATAAACTTTTTTCAAGCATGCGTTACATAGATGATTAGCCAAAAAGCAAATATCAGTTTTTCTAGCATATGCTATCTTCGCGGCTGCACTTCGAACGAAAAACTTTTATTTGCAAAATCTGTTGTAAATCAAATGTGAAGGCACCAAAATAGTTTCTGCGCAGAAACAGTCAACTAAGTATCGCAATGTTTAATAGTGGATTAGTTTATCAAAGTTTTAAACAGTTTTTCGGCGGCAATATACAAAATACTCAAATATACTTATCACAGTATATTTCTAATATTTCGAAACAGTCAACTAAGTATCGTAAGGATTCATAGTGCATTATATTTCTTATTTCTAGTTTATCAAACTTTTAAAAAACTTGTCATCGGCAATATAGAAAACACGCAAATAAACGTATTCAATAAATATTTCTCAAGGAATAGTCAAAGAAACCGATTCAACAATAGAAGATGAGATATGTGTGGGAAAAGTGCATTCATGTAGTTTCTTCGTAGAAACCGTCACTACCCTAACTAACATTCCTAATTCTTGATCGTTTATTATTATAATAGTTATCAATCGTCTATCGAAGTTTCAAAGACATTCTCGTCGACATTAAAGAAGCACGGGAAACTGGTTTCTTGTCTTGAGAACGACTTTTCGGGATGCTCGATTTGATGATTCGAGTGATTCCAAAAATCCGAGTAGAAACGATGTCTTGCCGACAACTTCTCAGAGACAAGTCGGTCTGCATTCTCGAAGTTTTCGAGAAAATTGGCTTTTTGCTCTGCTTCAACAAAGTCAAGTCGTCCTGAATCATCCGTCGTTTTTGCTTTCGTAGATGTTGTCGGACGGTTTTCCTCAAGCGAGGTGAACTCTTGCAGATATTCAGCCGCTTTCTGGATACTCTGGCAACGTTCAGCAGAGAACGAGAATCTAATTTACGTAGAATCAATTCGGCTATTTCGATAGGGAGTGCAGTAACGATGTCAACGCTACGATGCGATACTCCAAAAGCGTGCATCAGATCGACAAAAGAATCCATGATGCTGCCGCTTCCGCGGAAGGTCACCGAATGATGCGCCTCCGTCAAAACGACCCCCTTATAAACCGGCGAGCAACGTTCGGAACGACTGCTTCGTCCAATCGGAGACGTCCGTCACGATTGGTCGCATCCGTCAATTGCAATGGTCAGTCATGCATCGCAGAACATTTTTTACATTCTCGATGTGTCTTCGGCATGATATTCAACGGTGATTTATCACCGCAATATAAACTTTTTTCAAGCATGCGTTGCATAGATGATTAGCCGAAAAGCAAATATCAGTTTTTCTAGCATATGCTATCTTCGCGGCTGCACTTCGAACGAAAAACTTTTATTTGCAAAATCTGTTGTAAATCAAATGTGAAGGCACCAAAATAGTTTCTGCACAGAAACAGTCAACTAAGTATCGTAATGTTTGATAGCGGATTATATTTCTAATTTCTAGTTTATCAATGTTTTAAAAAGGTTGTCGTCGGAAATATAGAAAACATGCAATTAAACGTATTCAATAAATATTTCTCAAGGAATAGTCAAAGGAACCGATTCAACAATAGAAGATGAGATTTGTGTGGGAAAAGTACAGTCATGTAGTTTCTTCGTAGAAACAGTCACTACCCTAACTAACATTCCTAATTCTTGATCGTTTATTATTATAATAGTTATCATTCGTCTATCGAAGTTTCAAAGAAATTCTCGTCGACATTAAAGAAGCACGGGAAACTGGTTTCTTGTCTTGAGAACGACTTTTCGGGATGCTCGATTTGATGATTCGAGTCATTCCAAAAATCGGAGTAGAAACGATATCTTGCCGAGAACTTCTCAGAGACAAGTCGGTCTGCATTCTCGAAGTTTTCGATAAAATTTGCTTTTTGCTCTGCTTAAACAAAGTCAAGTCGTCCTGAATCATTCGTCGTATTTGCTTTCGTAGATGTTGTCGGACGGTTTTCCTCAAGCGAGGAGAACTCTTGCAGATATTCAGCCACTTTCTGGATACTCTGGCAACGTTCAGCAGAGAACGAGAATCTAATTTACGTAGAATCAATTCGGCTATTTCGATAGGGAGTGCAGTAACGATGTCAACGCTACGATGCGATACTCCAAAAGCGAGCATCAGATCGACAAAAGAATCCATGATGCTGCCGCTTCCTCGAAAGGTCACCGAATGATGCGCCTCCGTCAAAACGATCCCCTTATAAACCGCCGAGCAACGTTCGGAACGACTGCTTCGTCCAATCGGAGACGTCCGTCACGATTGGTCGCATCCGTCAATTGCAATGGGCAGTCATGCATCGGAGAACATTTTTTACATTCTCGATGTGTCTTCGGCATGATATTCAATGGTAATTTATCACCGCGACATAAACTTTTTTCAAGCATGCGTTACATAGATGATTAGCCGAAAAGCAAATATCAGTTTTTCTAGCATATGCTATCTTCGCGGCTGCACTTCGAACGAAAAACTTTTATTTGCAAAATCTGTTGTAAATCAAATGTGAAGGCACCAAAATAGTTTCTGCGCAGAAACAGTCAACTAAGTATCGCAATGTTTAATAGTGGATTAGTTTATCAAAGTTTTAAACAGTTTTTCGGCGGCAATATACAAAATACTCAAATATACTTATCACAGTATATTTCTAATATTTCGAAACAGTCAACTAAGTATCGTAAGGATTCATAGTGCATTATATTTCTTATTTCTAGTTTATCAAACTTTTAAAAAACTTGTCATCGGCAATATAGAAAACACGCAAATAAACGTATTCAATAAATATTTCTCAAGGAATAGTCAAAGAAACCGATTCAACAATAGAAGATGAGATTTGTGTGGGAAAAGTGCATTCATGTAGTTTCTTCGTAGAAACCGTCACTACCCTAACTAACATTCCTAATTCTTGATCGTTTATTATTATAATAGTTATCAATCGTCTATCGAAGTTTCAAAGACATTCTCGTCGACATTAAAGAAGCACGGGAAACTGGTTTCTTGTCTTGAGAACGACTTTTCGGGATGCTCGATTTGATGATTCGAGTGATTCCAAAAATCCGAGTAGAAACGATGTCTTGCCGACAACTTCTCAGAGACAAGTCGGTCTGCATTCTCGAAGTTTTCGAGAAAATTGGCTTTTTGCTCTGCTTCAACAAAGTCAAGTCGTCCTGAATCATCCGTCGTTTTTGCTTTCGTAGATGTTGTCGGACGGTTTTCCTCAAGCGAGGTGAACTCTTGCAGATATTCAGCCACTTTCTGGATACTCTGGCAACGTTCAGCAGAGAACGAGAATCTAATTTACGTAGAATCAATTCGGCTATTTCGATAGGGAGTGCAGTAACGATGTCAACGCTACGATGCGATACTCCAAAAGCGTGCATCAGATCGACAAAAGAATCCATGATGCTGCCGCTTCCTCGGAAGGTCACCGAATGATGCGCCTCCGTCAAAACGACCCCCTTATAAACCGCCGAGCAACGTTCGGAACGACTGCTTCGTCCAATCGGATAAGTCCGTCACGATTGGTCGCATCCGTCAATTGCAATGGTCAGTCATGCATCGCAGAACATTTTTTAAATTCTCGATGTGTCTTCGGCACGACATTCAACGTTGATTTATCACCGCAACATAAACTTTTTTCAAGCATGCGTTACATAGATGATTAGCCGAAAAGCAAATATCAGTTTTTCTAGCATATGCTATCTTCGCGGCTGCACTTCGAACGAAAAACTTTTATTTGCAAAATCTGTTGTAAATCAAATGTCAAGGCACCAAAATAGTTTCTGCACAGAAACAGTCAACTAAGTATCGTAATGTTTCATAGTGGATTATATTTCTAATTTCTAGTTTATCAAAGTTTTAAAAACCTTGTCGTCGGAAATATAGAAAACACGCAATTAAACGTATTCAATAAAAGTTTCTCAAGAAAAGTCAAAGAAACCAATTCAACAATATAAAAAGAGCTTTGTTTATCATCGCAACATACACTTTTTTCGAGCATGCGTTCCATAGATGATTAGACGAAAAGCAAATATCAGTTTTTCTACCGTATGCTGGCTCCGCGGCTGCACATCGCACAAAAAACTTTTTTTTCGCAAAATGTGTTGTAAATCAAATGTCAAGGCAACAAAATAGTTTCTGCGCAGAAACAGTCAACTAAGTATCGCAATGTTTAATAGTGGATTAGTTTATCAAAGTTTTAAAAAGCTTTTCGGCGGCAATATACAAAATACGCAAATATACTTATCACAGTATATTTCTAATATTTCGAAACAGTCAACTAAGTATCGTAAGGATTCATAGTGCATTATATTTCTTATTTCTAGTTTATCAAAGTTTTAAAAAACTTGTCGTCGGCAATATAGAAAACACGCAAATAAACGTATTCAATAAATATTTCTCAAGGAATAGTCAAAGAAACCGATTCAACAATAGAAGATGAGATTTGTGTGGGAAAAGTGCATTCATGTAGTTTCTTCGTAGAAACCGTCACTACCCTAACTAGCATTCCTAATTCTTGATCGTTTATTATTATAATAGTTATCAATCGTCTATCGAAGTTTCAAAGACATTCTCGTTGACATTAAAGAAGCACGGGAAACTGGTTTCTTGTCTTGAGAACGACTTTTCGGGATGCTCGATTTGATGATTCGAGTGATTCCAAAAATCCGAGTAGAAACGATGTCTTGCCGACAACTTCTCAGAGACAAGTCGGTCTGGATTCTCGAAGTTTTCGAGAAAATAGGCTTTGTGCTCTGCTTCAACAACGTCAAGTCGTCCTGAATCATCCGTCGTTTTTGCTTTCGTAGATGTTGTCGGACGGTTTTCCTCAAGCGAGGTGAACTCTTGCAGATATTCAGCCACTTTCTGGATACTCTGGCAACGTTCAGCAGAGAACGAGAATCTAATTTACGTAGAATCAATTCGGCTATTTCGATAGGGAGTGCAGTAACGATGTCAACGCTACGATGCGATCCTCCAAAAGCGTGCATCATATCGACAAAAGAATCCATGATGCTGCCGCTTCCTCGGAAGGTTACCGAATGATGCGCCTCCGTCAAAACGACCCCCTTATAAACCGGTGAGCAACGTTCGGAACGACTGCTTCGTCCAATCGGAGACGTCCGTCACGATTGGTCGCATCCGTCAATTGCAATGGTCAGTCATGCATCGCAGAACATTTTTTACATTCTCGATGTGTCTTCGGCACGATATTCAACGTTGATTTATCACCGCAATATAAACTTTTTTCAAGCATGCGTTGCATAGATGATTAGCCGAAAAGCAAATATCAGTTTTTCTAGCATATGCTATCTTCGCGGCTGCACTTCGAACGAAAAACTTTTATTTGCAAAATCTGTTGTAAATCAAATGTGAAGGCACCAAAATAGTTTCTGCGCAGAAACAGTCAACTAAGTATCGCAATGTTTAATAGTGGATTAGTTTATCAAAGTTTTAAACAGTTTTTCGGCGGCAATATACAAAATTCTCAAATATACTTATCACAGTATATTTCTAATATTTCGAAACAGTCAACTAAGTATCGTAAGGATTCATAGTGCATTATATTTCTTATTTCTAGTTTATCAAACTTTTAAAAAACTTGTCATCGGCAATATAGAAAACACGCAAATAAACGTATTCAATAAATATTTCTCAAGGAATAGTCAAAGAAACCGATTCAACAATAGAAGATGAGATTTGTGTGGGAAAAGTGTATTCATGTAGTTTCTTCGTAGAAACCGTCACTACCCTAACTAACATTCCTAATTCTTGATCGTTTATTATTATAATAGTTATCAATCGTCTATCGAAGTTTCAAAGACATTCTCGTCGACATTAAAGAAGCACGGGAAACTGGTTTCTTGTCTTGAGAACGACTTTTCGGGATGCTCGATTTGATGATTCGAGTGATTCCAAAAATCCGAGTAGAAACGATGTCTTGCCGACAACTTCTCAGAGACAAGTCGGTCTGGATTCTCGAAGTTTTCGAGAAAATTGGCTTTTTGCTCTGCTTCAACAAAGTCAAGTCGTCCTGAATCATCCGTCGTTTTTGCTTTCGTAGATGTTGTCGGACGGTTTTCCTCAAGCGAGGAGAACTCTTGCAGATATTCAGCCACTTTCTGGATACTCTGGCAACGTTCAGCAGAGAACGAGAATCTAATTTACGTAGAATCAATTCGGCTATTTCGATAGGGAGTGCAGTAACGATGTCAACGCTACGATGCGATACTCCAAAAGCGTGCATCAGATCGACAAAAGAATCCATGATGCTGCCGCTTCCTCGGAAGGTTACCGAATGATGCGCCTCCGTCAAAACGACCCCCTTATAAACCGGTGAGCAACGTTCGGAACGACTGCTTCGTCCAATCGGAGACGTCCGTCACGATTGGTCACATCCGTCAATTGCAATGGTCAGTCATGCATCGCAGAACATTTTTTACATTCTCGATGTGTCTTCGGCACGATATTCAACGTTGATTTATCACCGCAATATAAACTTTTTTCAAGCATGCGTTGCATAGATGATTAGCCGAAAAGCAAATATCAGTTTTTCTAGCATATGCTATCTTCGCGGCTGCACTTCGAACGAAAAACTTTTATTTGCAAAATCTGTTGTAAATCAAATGTGAAGGCACCAAAATAGTTTCTGCGCAGAAACAGTCAACTAAGTATCGCAATGTTTAATAGTGGATTAGTTTATCAAAGTTTTAAATAGTTTTTCGGCGGCAATATACAAAATACTCAAATATACTTATCACAGTATATTTCTAATATTTCGAAACAGTCAACTAAGTATCGTAAGGATTCATAGTGCATTATATTTCTTATTTCTAGTTTATCAAACTTTTAAAAAACTTGTCATCGGCAATATAGAAAACACGCAAATAAACGTATTCAATAAATATTTCTCAAGGAATAGTCAAAGAAACCGATTCAACAATAGAAGATGAGATTTGTGTGGGAAAAGGGCAGTCATGTAGTTTCTTCGTAGAAACAGTCACTACCCTAACTAACATTCCTAATTCTTGATCGTTTATTATTATAATAGTTATCATTCGTCTATCGAAGTTTCAAAGAAATTCTCGTCGACATTAAAGAAGCACGGGAAACTGGTTTCTTGTCTTGAGAACGACTTTTCGAGATGCTCGATTTGATGATTCGAGTCATTCCAAAAATCGGAGTAGAAACGATGTCTTGCCGAGAACTTCTCAGAGACAAGTCGGTCTGCATTCTCGAAGTTTTCGAGAATATTTGCTTTTTGCTCTGCTTAAACAAAGTCAAGTCGTCCTGAATCATCCGTCGTTTTTGCTTTCGTACATGTTGTCGGACGGTTTTCCTCAAGCGAGGAGAACTCTTGCTGATATGCAGCCACTTTCTGGATACTCTGGCAACGTTCAGCAGAGAACGAGAATCTAATTTACGTAGAATCAATTCGGCTATTTCGATAGTGAGTGCAGTAACGATGTCAACGCTACGATGCGATACTCCAAAAGCGTGCATCAGATCGGCAAAAGAATCCATGATGCTGCCGCTTCCTCGGAAGGTCACCGAATGATGCGCCTCCGTCAAAACGACCCTGTTATAAACCGCCGAGCAACGTTCGGAACGACTGCTTCGTCCAATCGGAGACGTCCGTCACGATTGGTCGCATCCGTCAATTGCAATGGTCAGTCATGCATCGCAGAACATTTTTTACATTCTCGATGTGTCTTCGGCACGATATTCAACGTTGATTTATCACCGCAACATAAACTTTTTTCAAGCAAGCGTTACATAGATGATTAGCCGAAAAGCAAATATCAGTTTTTCTAGCATATGCTAGCTTCGCGGCTGCACTTCGAACGAAAAACTTTTATTTGCAAAATCTGTTGTAAATCAAATGTCAAGGCACCAAAATAGTTTCTGCACAGAAACAGTCAACTAAGTATCGTAATGTTTCATAGTGGATTATATTTCTTATTTCTAGTTTATCAAAGTTTTAAAAAACTTGTCGTCGGAAATATAGAAAACATACAAATAATCGTATTCAATAAAAGTTTCTCAAGAAATTCAAACAAACCAATTCAACAATATAAAAAGAGCTTTTTTTATCATCGCAACATACACTTTTTTCGAGCATGCGTTCCATAGATGATTAGACGAAAAGCAAATATCAGTTTTTCTACCGTACGCTGGCTCCGCGGCTGCACATCGCACAAAAAACTTTTTTTTCGCAAAATGTGGTGTAAATCAAATGTCAAGGCAACAAAATAGTTTCTGCGCAGAAACAGTCAACTAAGTATCGCAATGTTTAATATTGGATTAGTTTATCAAAGTTTTAAAAAGTTTTTCGGCGGCAATATACAAAATACGCAAATATACTTATCACAGTATATTTCTAATATTTCGAAACAGTCAACTAAGTATCGTAATGTTTCATAGTGGATTATATTTCTGATTTCTAGTTTATCAAAGTTTTAAAAAACTTGTCGTCGGCAATATAGAAAACACGCAAATAAACGTATTCAATAAATATTTCTCAAGGAATAGTCAAAGAAACCGATTCAACAATAGAAGATGAGGTTTGTGTGGGAAAAGTGCAGTCATGTAGTTTCTTCGTAGAAACAGTCACTACCCTAACTAACATTCCTAATACTTGATCGTTTATTATTATAATACTTATCATTCGTCTATCGAAGTTTCAAAGAAATTCTCGTCGACATTAAAGAAGCACGGAAAACTGGTGTCTTGTCTTGAGAACGACTTTTCGGGATGCTCGATTTGATGATTCGAGTCATTTCAAAAATCGGAGTAGAAACGATGTGTTGCCGAGAACTTCTTAGAGACAAGTCGGTCTGCATTCTCGAAGTTTTCGAGAAAATTTGCTTTTTGCTCTGCTTCAACAAAGTCAACTCGTCCTGAATCATCCGTCGTTTTTGCTTTCGTAGATGTTGTCGGACGGTTTTCCTCAAGCGAGGTGAACTCTTGCAGATATTCAGCCACTTTCTGGATACTCTGGCAACGTTCAGCAGAGAACGAGAATCTAATTTACGTAGAATCAATTCGGCTATTTCGATAGGGAGTGCAGTAACGATGTCAACGCTACGATGCGATACTCCAAAAGCGTGCATCAGATCGACAAAAGAATCCATGATGCTGCCGCTTCCTCGGAAGGTCACCGAATGATGCGCCTCCGTCAAAACGACCCACTTATAAACCGCCGAGCAACGTTCGGAACGACTGCTTCGTCCAATCGGATACGTCCGTCACGATTGGTCGCATCCGTCAATTGCAATGG
Organism: Buathra laborator; assembly: GCA_934046635.1. Lineage (NCBI taxonomy): Eukaryota > Metazoa > Arthropoda > Insecta > Hymenoptera > Ichneumonidae > Buathra > Buathra laborator. The sequence goes on from OW203896.1 coordinate 2,319,872, forward strand.
TCAGTCATGCATCGGAGAACATTTTTTACATTCTCGATGTGTCTTCGGCATGATATTCAACGGTGATTTATCACCGCGACATAAACTTTTTTCAAGCATGCGTTACATAGATGATTAGCCGAAAAGCAAATATCAGTTTTTCTAGCATATGCTATCTTCGCGGCTGCACTTCGAACGAAAAACTTTTATTTGTAAAATCTGTTGTAAATCAAATGTGAAGGCACCAAAATAGTTTCTGCACAGAAACAGTCAACTAAGTATCGTAATGTTTGATAGTGGATTATATTTCTAATTTCTAGTTTATCAATGTTTTAAAAAGGTTGTCGTCGGAAATATAGAAAACATGCAATTAAACGTATTCAATAAATATTTCTCAAGGAATAGTCAAAGGAACCGATTCAACAATAGAAGATGAGATTTGTGTGGGAAAAGTACAGTCATGTAGTTTCTTCGTAGAAACAGTCACTACCCTAACTAACATTCCTAATTCTTGATCGTTTATTATTATAATAGTTATCATTCGTCTATCGAAGTTTCAAAGAAATTCTCGTCGACATTAAAGAAGCACGGGAAACTGGTTTCTTGTCTTGAGAACGACTTTTCGGGATGCTCGATTTGATGATTCGAGTCATTCCAAAAATCGGAGTAGAAACGATATCTTGCCGAGAACTTCTCAGAGACAAGGCGGTCTGCATTCTCGAAGTTTTCGATAAAATTTGCTTTTTGCTCTGCTTAAACAAAGTCAAGTCGTCCTGAATCATCCGTCGTATTTGCTTTCGTAGATGTTGTCGGACGGTTTTCCTCAAGCGAGGAGAACTCTTGCAGATATTCAGCCACTTTCTGGATACTCTGGCAACGTTCAGCAGAGAACGAGAATCTAATTTACGTAGAATCAATTCGGCTATTTCGATAGGGAGTGCAGTAACGATGTCAACGCTACGATGCGATACTCCAAAAGCGAGCATCAGATCGACAAAAGAATCCATGATGCTGCCGCTTCCTCGAAAGGTCACCGAATGATGCGCCTCCGTCAAAACGATCCCCTTATAAACCGCCGAGCAACGTTCGGAACGACTGCTTCGTCCAATCGGAGACGTCCGTCACGATTGGTCGCATCCGTCAATTGCAATGGGCAGTCATGCATCGGAGAACATTTTTTACATTCTCGATGTGTCTTCGGCATGATATTCAATGGTAATTTATCACCGCGACATAAACTTTTTTCAAGCATGCGTTACATAGATGATTAGCCGAAAAGCAAATATCAGTTTTTCTAGCATATGCTATCTTCGCGGCTGCACTTCGAACGAAAAACTTTTATTTGCAAAATCTGTTGTAAATCAAATGTGAAGGCACCAAAATAGTTTCTGAGCAGAAACAGTCAACTAAGTATCGCAATGTTTAATAGTGGATTAGTTTATCAAAGTTTTAAACAGTTTTTCGGCGGCAATATACAAAATACTCAAATATACTTATCACAGTATATTTCTAATATTTCGAAACAGTCAACTAAGTATCGTAAGGATTCATAGTGCATTATATTTCTTATTTCTAGTTTATCAAACTTTTAAAAAACTTGTCATCGGCAATATAGAAAACACGCAAATAAACGTATTCAATAAATATTTCTCAAGGAATAGTCAAAGAAACCGATTCAACAATAGAAGATGAGATTTGTGTGGGAAAAGTGTATTCATGTAGTTTCTTCGTAGAAACCGTCACTACCTTAACTAACATTCCTAATTCTTGATCGTTTATTATTATAATAGTTATCAATCGTCTATCGAAGTTTCAAAGACATTCTCGTCGACATTAAAGAAGCACGGGAAACTGGTTTCTTGTCTTGAGAACGACTTTTCGGGATGCTCGATTTGATGATTCGAGTCATTCCAAAAATCCGAGTAGAAACGATGTCTTGCCGACAACTTCTCAGAGACAAGTCGGTCTGGATTCTCGAAGTTTTCGAGAAAATTGGCTTTTTGCTCTGCTTCAACAAAGTCAAGTCGTCCTGAATCATCCGTCGTTTTTGCTTTCGTAGATGTTGTCGGACGGTTTTCCTCAAGCGAGGTGAACTCTTGCAGATATTCAGCCACTTTCTGGATACTCTGGCAACGTTCAGCAGAGAACGAGAATCTAATTTACGTAGAATCAATTCGGCTATTTCGATAGGGAGTGCAGTAACGATGTCAACGCTACGATGCGATACTCCAAAAGCGTGCATCAGATCGACAAAAGAATCCATGATGCTGCCGCTTCCTCGGAAGGTCACCGAATGATGCGCCTCCGTCAAAACGACCCCCTTATAAACCGCCGAGCAACGTTCGGAACGACTGCTTCGTCCAATCGGATAAGTCCGTCACGATTGGTCGCATCCGTCAATTGCAATGGTCAGTCATGCATCGCAGAACATTTTTTAAATTCTCGATGTGTCTTCGGCACGACATTCAACGTTGATTTATCACCGCAACATAAACTTTTTTCAAGCATGCGTTACATAGATGATTAGCCGAAAAGCAAATATCAGTTTTTCTAGCATATGCTATCTTCGCGGCTGCACTTCGAACGAAAAACTTTTATTTGCAAAATATGTTGTAAATCAAATGTCAAGGCACCAAAATAGTTTCTGCACAGAAACAGTCAACTAAGTATCGTAATGTTTCATAGTGGATTATATTTCTAATTTCTAGTTTATCAAAGTTTTAAAAACCTTGTCGTCGGAAATATAGAAAACACGCAATTAAACGTATTCAATAAAAGTTTCTCAAGAAAAGTCAAAGAAACCAATTCAACAATATAAAAAGAGCTTTGTTTATCATCGCAACATACACTTTTTTCGAGCATGCGTTCCATAGATGATTAGACGAAAAGCAAATATCAGTTTTTCTACCGTATGCTGGCTCCGCGGCTGCACATCGCACAAAAAACTTTTTTTTCGCAAAATGTGTTGTAAATCAAATGTCAAGGCAACAAAATAGTTTCTGCGCAGAAACAGTCAACTAAGTATGGCAATGTTTAATAGTGGATTAGTTTATCAAAGTTTTAAAAAGCTTTTCGGCGGCAATATACAAAATACGCAAATATACTTATCACAGTATATTTCTAATATTTCGAAACAGTCAACTAAGTATCGTAAGGATTCATAGTGCATTATATTTCTTATTTCTAGTTTATCAAACTTTTAAAAAACTTGTCATCGGCAATATAGAAAACACGCAAATAAACGTATTCAATAAATATTTCTCAAGGAATAGTCAAAGAAACCGATTCAACAATAGAAGATGAGATTTGTGTGGGAAAAGTGCATTCATGTAGTTTCTTCGTAGAAACCGTCACTACCCTAACTAGCATTCCTAATTCTTGATCGTTTATTATTATAATAGTTATCAATCGTCTATCGAAGTTTCAAAGACATTCTCGTTGACATTAAAGAAGCACGGGAAACTGGTTTCTTGTCTTGAGAACGACTTTTCGGGATGCTCGATTTGATGATTCGAGTGATTCCAAAAATCCGAGTAGAAACGATGTCTTGCCGACAACTTCTCAGAGACAAGTCGGTCTGGATTCTCGAAGTTTTCGAGAAAATAGGCTTTTTGCTCTGCTTCAACAAAGTCAAGTCGTCCTGAATCATCCGTCGTTTTTGCTTTCGTAGATGTTGTCGGACGGTTTTCCTCAAGCGAGGTGAACTCTTGCAGATATTCAGCCACTTTCTGGATACTCTGGCAACGTTCAGCAGAGAACGAGAATCTAATTTACGTAGAATCAATTCGGCTATTTCGATAGGGAGTGCAGTAACGATGTCAACGCTACGATGCGATACTCCAAAAGCGTGCATCAGATCGACAAAAGAATCCATGATGCTGCCGCTTCCTCGGAAGGTTACCGAATGATGCGCCTCCGTCAAAACGACCCCCTTATAAACCGGTGAGCAACGTTCGGAACGACTGCTTCGTCCAATCGGAGACGTCCGTCACGATTGGTCGCATCCGTCAATTGCAATGGTCAGTCATGCATCGCAGAACATTTTTTACATTCTCGATGTGTCTTCGGCACGATATTCAACGTTGATTTATCACCGCAATATAAACTTTTTTCAAGCATGCGTTGCATAGATGATTAGCCGAAAAGCAAATATCAGTTTTTCTAGCATATGCTATCTTCGCGGCTGCACTTCGAACGAAAAACTTTTATTTGCAAAATCTCTTGTAAATCAAATGTGAAGGCACCAAAATAGTTTCTGCGCAGAAACAGTCAACTAAGTATCGCAATGTTTAATAGTGGATTAGTTTATCAAAGTTTTAAACAGTTTTTCGGCGGCAATATACAAAATACTCAAATATACTTATCACAGTATATTTCTAATATTTCGAAACAGTCAACTAAGTATCGTAAGGATTCATAGTGCATTATATTTCTTATTTCTAGTTTATCAAACTTTTAAAAAACTTGTCATCGGCAATATAGAAAACACGCAAATAAACGTATTCAATAAATATTTCTCAAGGAATAGTCAAAGAAACCGATTCAACAATAGAAGATGAGATTTGTGTGGGAAAAGTGTATTCATGTAGTTTCTTCGTAGAAACCGTCACTACCCTAACTAACATTCCTAATTCTTGATCGTTTATTATTATAATAGTTATCAATCGTCTATCGAAGTTTCAAAGACATTCTCGTCGACATTAAAGAAGCACGGGAAACTGGTTTCTTGTCTTGAGAACGACTTTTCGGGATGCTCGATTTGATGATTCGAGTGATTCCAAAAATCCGAGTAGAAACGATGTCTTGCCGACAACTTCTCAGAGACAAGTCGGTCTGGATTCTCGAAGTTTTCGAGAAAATTGGCTTTTTGCTCTGCTTCAACAAAGTCAAGTCGTCCTGAATCATCCGTCGTTTTTGCTTTCGTAGATGTTGTCGGACGGTTTTCCTCAAGCGAGGAGAACTCTTGCAGATATTCAGCCACTTTCTGGATACTCTGGCAACGTTCAGCAGAGAACGAGAATCTAATTTACGTAGAATCAATTCGGCTATTTCGATAGGGAGTGCAGTAACGATGTCAACGCTACGATGCGATACTCCAAAAGCGTGCATCAGATCGACAAAAGAATCCATGATGCTGCCGCTTCCTCGGAAGGTCACCGAATGATGCGCCTCCGTCAAAACGACCCCCTTATAAACCGGCGAGCAACGTTCGGAACGACTGATTCGTCCAATCGGAGACGTCCGTCACGATTGGTCGCATCCGTCAATTGCAATGGTCAGTCATGCATCGCAGAACATTTTTTACATTCTCGATGTGTCTTCGGCATGATATTCAACGGTGATTTATCACCGCATCATAAACTTTTTTCAAGCATGCGTTACATAGATGATTAGCCGAAAAGCAAATATCAGTTTTTCTAGCATATGCTATCTTCGCGGCTGCACTTCGAACGAATAACTTTTATTTGCAAAATCTGTTGTAAATCAAATGTCAAGGCACCAAAATAGTTTCTGCACAGAAACAGTCAACTAAGTATCGTAATGTTTCATAGTGGATTATATTTCTTATTTCTAGTTTATCAAAGTTTTAAAAAACTTGTCGTCGGCAATATAGAAAACACGTAAATAAACGTATTCAATAAATATTTCTCAAGGAATGGTCAAAGAAACCGATTCAACAATAGAAGATGAGGTATGTGTGGGAAAAGTGCAGTCATGTAGTTTCTTCGTAGAAACAGTCACTACCGTAACTAACATTCCTAATTCTTGATCGTTTACTATTATAATACTTATCATTCGTCTATCGAAGTTTCAAAGAAATTCTCGTCGACATTAAAGAAACACGGGAAACTGGTATCTTGTCTTGAGAACGACTTTTCGGGATGCTCGATTTGATGATTCGAGTCATTTCAAAAATCGGAGTAGAAACGATGTCTTGCCGAGAACTTCTCAGAGACAAGTCGGTCTGCATTCTCGAAGTTTTCGAGAAAATTTGCTTTTTGCTCTGCTTCAACAAAGTCAAGTCGTCCTGAAGCATCGGTCGTTTTTGCTTTCATAGATGTCATCGGACGGTTTTCCTCAAGCGAGGTGAACTCTTGCAGATATTCAGCCACTTTCTGGATACTCTGGCAACGTTCAGCAGAGAACGAGAATCTAATTTACGTAGAATCAATTCGGCTATTTCGATAGGGAGTGCAGTAACGATGTCAACGCTACGATGCGATACTCCAAAAGTGTGCATCAGATCGACAAAAGAATCCATGATGCTGCCGCTTCCTCGGAAGGTCACCGAATGATGCGCCTCCGTCAAAACGACCCCCTTATAAACCGGCGAGCAACGTTCGAAACGACTGCTTCGTCCAATCGGTGACGTCCGTCACGATTGGTCGCATCCGTCAATTGCAATGGTCAGTCATGCATCGCAGAACATTTTTTACATTCTCGATATGTCTTCGGCACGATATTCAACGTTGATTTATCACCGCAACATAAACTTTTTTCAAGCAAGCGTTACATAGATGATTAGCCGAAAAGCAAATATCAGTTTTTCTAGCATATGCTAGCTTCGCGGCTGCACTTCGAACGAATAACTTTTATTTGCAAAATCTGTTGTAAATCAAATGTGAAGGCACCAAAATAGTTTCTGCACAGAAACAGTCAACTAAGTATCGCAATGTTTAATAGTGGATTAGTTTATCAAAGTTTTAAAAAGCTTTTCGGCGGCAATATACAAAATACGCAAATATACTTATCACAGTATATTTCTAATATTTCGAAACAGTCAATTAAGTATCGTAATGTTTCATAGTGGATTATATTTCTGATTTCTAGTTTATCAAAGTTTTAAAAAACTTGTCGTCGGCAATATAGAAAACACGCAAATAAACGTATTCAATAAATATTTCTCAAGGAATAGTCAAAGAAACCGATTCAACAATAGAAGATGAGATTTGTGTGGGAAAAGGGCAGTCATGTAGTTTCTTCGTAGAAACAGTCACTACCCTAACTAACATTCCTAATTCTTGATCGTTTATTATTATAATAGTTATCATTCGTCTATCGACGTTTCAAAGAAATTCTCGTCGACATTAAAGAAGCACGGGAAACTGGTTTCTTGTCTTGAGAACGACTTTTCGGGATGCTCGATTTGATGATTCGAGTCATTCCAAAAATCGGAGTAGAAACGATATCTTGCCGAGAACTTCTCAGAGACAAGTCGGTCTGCATTCTCGAAGTTTTCGATAAAATTTGCTTTTTGCTCTGCTTAAACAAAGTCAAGTCGTCCTGAATCATCCGTCGTATTTGCTTTCGTAGATGTTGTCGGACGGTTTTCCTCAAGCGAGGAGAACTCTTGCAGATATTCAGCCACTTTCTGGATACTCTGGCAACGTTCAGCAGAGAACGAGAATCTAATTTACGTAGAATCAATTCGGCTATTTCGATAGGGAGTGCAGTAACGATGTCAACGCTACGATGCGATACTCCAAAAGCGAGCATCAGATCGACAAAAGAATCCATGATGCTGCCGCTTCCTCGAAAGGTCACCGAATGATGCGCCTCCGTCAAAACGATCCCCTTATAATCCGCCGAGCAACGTTCGGAACGACTGCTTCGTCCAATCGGAGACGTCCGTCACGATTGGTCGCATCCGTCAATTGCAATGGGCAGTCATGCATCGGAGAACATTTTTTACATTCTCGATGTGTCTTCGGCATGATATTCAACGGTGATTTATCACCGCAATATAAACTTTTTTCAAGCATGCGTTGCATAGATGATTAGCCGAAAAGCAAATATCAGTTTTTCTAGCATATGCTATCTTCGCGGCTGCACTTCGAACGAAAAACTTTTATTTGCAAAATCTGTTGTAAATCAAATGTGAAGGCACCAAAATAGTTTATGCACAGAAACAGTCAACTAAGTATCGTAATGTTTGATAGTGGATTATATTTCTAATTTCTAGTTTATCAATGTTTTAAAAAGGTTGTCGTCGGAAATATAGAAAACATGCAATTAAACGTATTCAATAAATATTTCTCAAGGAATAGTCAAAGGAACCGATTCAACAATAGAAGATGAGATTTGTGTGGGAAAAGTACAGTCATGTAGTTTCTTCGTAGAAACAGTCACTACCCTAACTAACATTCCTAATTCTTGATCGTTTATTATTATAATAGTTATCATTCGTCTATCGAAGTTTCAAAGAAATTCTCGTCGACATTAAAGAAGCACGGGAAACTGGTTTCTTGTCTTGAGAACGACTTTTCGGGATGCTCGATTTGATGATTCGAGTCATTCCAAAAATCCGAGTAGAAACGATGTCTTGCCGACAACTTCTCAGAGACAAGTCGGTCTGGATTCTCGAAGTTTTCGAGAAAATTGGCTTTTTGCTCTGCTTCAACAAAGTCAAGTCGTCCTGAATCATCCGTCGTTTTTGCTTTCGTAGATGTTGTCGGACGGTTTTCCTCAAGCGAGGAGAACTCTTGCAGATATTCAGCCACTTTCTGGATACTCTGGCAACGTTGAGCAGAGAACGAGAATCTAATTTACGTAGAATCAATTCGGCTATTTCGATAGGGAGTGCAGTAACGATGTCAACGCTACGATGCGATACTCCAAAAGCGTGCATCAGATCGACAAAAGAATCCATGATGCTGCCGCTTCCTCGGAAGGTCACCGAATGATGCGCCTCCGTCAAAACGACCCCCTTATAAACCGGCGAGCAACGTTCGGAACGACTGATTCGTCCAATCGGAGACGTCCGTCACGATTGGTCGCATCCGTCAATTGCAATGGTCAGTCATGCATCGCAGAACATTTTTTACATTCTCGATGTGTCTTCGGCATGATATTCAACGGTGATTTATCACCGCATCATAAACTTTTTTCAAGCATGCGTTACATAGATGATTAGCCGAAAAGCAAATATCAGTTTTTCTAGCATATGCTATCTTCGCGGCTGCACTTCGAACGAATAACTTTTATTTGCAAAATCTGTTGTAAATCAAATGTCAAGGCACCAAAATAGTTTCTGCACAGAAACAGTCAACTAAGTATCGTAATGTTTCATAGTGGATTATATTTCTTATTTCTAGTTTATCAATGTTTTAAAAAACTTGTCGTCGGAAATATAGAAAACATGCAAATAAACGTATTCAATAAAAGTTTCTCAAGAAAAGTCAAACAAACCAATTCAACAATATAAAAAGAGCTTTTTTTATCATCGCAACATACACTTTTTTCGAGCATGCGTTCCATAGATGATTAGACGAAAAGCAAATATCAGTTTTTCTACCGTACGCTGGGTCCGCGGCTGCACATCGCACAAAAAACTTTTTTTTCGCAAAATGTGTTGTAAATCAAATGTCAAGGCAACAAAATAATTTCTGCGCAGAAACAGTCAACTAAGTATCGCAATGTTTAATATTGGATTAGTTTATCAAAGTTTTAAAAAGCTTTTCGGCGGCAATATACAAAATACGCAAATATACTTATCACAGTATATTTCTAATATTTCGAAACAGTCAAGTAAGTATCGTAATGTTTCATAGTGGATTATATTTCTTATTTCTAGTTTATCAAAGTTTTAAAAAACTTGTCGTCGGCAATATAGAAAACACGTAAATAAACGTATTCAATAAATATTTCTCAAGGAATGGTCAAAGAAACCGATTCAACAATAGAAGATGAGGTATGTGTGGGAAAAGTGCAGTCATGTAGTTTCTTCGTAGAAACAGTCACTACCGTAACTAACATTCCTAATTCTTGATCGTTTACTATTATAATACTTATCATTCGTCTATCGAAGTTTCAAAGAAATTCTCGTCGACATTAAAGAAACACGGGAAACTGGTATCTTGTCTTGAGAACGACTTTTCGGGATGCTCGATTTGATGATTCGAGTCATTTCAAAAATCGGAGTAGAAACGATGTCTTGCCGAGAACTTCTCAGAGACAAGTCGGTCTGCATTCTCGAAGTTTTCGAGAAAATTTGCTTTTTGCTCTGCTTCAACAAAGTCAAGTCGTCCTGAAGCATCGGTCGTTTTTGCTTTCATAGATGTCATCGGACGGTTTTCCTCAAGCGAGGTGAACTCTTGCAGATATTCAGCCACTTTCTGGATACTCTGGCAACGTTCAGCAGAGAACGAGAATCTAATTTACGTAGAATCAATTCGGCTATTTCGATAGGGAGTGCAGTAACGATGTCAACGCTACGATGCGATACTCCAAAAGTGTGCATCAGATCGACAAAAGAATCCATGATGCTGCCGCTTCCTCGGAAGGTCACCGAATGATGCGCCTCCGTCAAAACGACCCCCTTATAAACCGGCGAGCAACGTTCGAAACGACTGCTTCGTCCAATCGGTGACGTCCGTCACGATTGGTCGCATCCGTCAATTGCAATGGTCAGTCATGCATCGCAGAACATTTTTTACATTCTCGATGTGTCTTCGGCACGATATTCAACGTTGATTTATCACCGCAACATAAACTTTTTTCAAGCAAGCGTTACATAGATGATTAGCCGAAAAGCAAATATCAGTTTTTCTAGCATATGCTAGCTTCGCGGCTGCACTTCGAACGAATAACTTTTATTTGCAAAATCTGTTGTAAATCAAATGTGAAGGCACCAAAATAGTTTCTGCACAGAAACAGTCAACTAAGTATCGCAATGTTTAATAGTGGATTAGTTTATCAAAGTTTTAAGAAGCTTTTCGGCGGCAATATACAAAATACGCAAATATACTTATCACAGTATATTTCTAATATTTCGAAACAGTCAATTAAGTTTCGTAATGTTTCATAGTGGATTATATTTCTGATTTCTAGTTTATCAAAGTTTTAAAAAACTTGTCGTCGGCAATATAGAAAACACGCAAATAAACGTATTCAATAAATATTTCTCAAGGAATAGTCAAAGAAACCGATTCAACAATAGAAGATGAGATTTGTGTGGGAAAAGGGCAGTCATGTAGTTTCTTCGTAGAAACAGTCACTACCCTAACTAACATTCCTAATTCTTGATCGTTTATTATTATAATAGTTATCATTCGTCTATCGACGTTTCAAAGAAATTCTCGTCGACATTAAAGAAGCACGGGAAACTGGTTTCTTGTCTTGAGAACGACTTTTCGGGATGCTCGATTTGATGATTCGAGTCATTCCAAAAATCGGAGTAGAAACGATATCTTGCCGAGAACTTCTCAGAGACAAGTCGGTCTGCATTCTCGAAGTTTTCGATAAAATTTGCTTTTTGCTCTGCTTAAACAAAGTCAAGTCGTCCTGAATCATCCGTCGTATTTGCTTTCGTAGATGTTGTCGGACGGTTTTCCTCAAGCGAGGAGAACTCTTGCAGATATTCAGCCACTTTCTGGATACTCTGGCAACGTTCAGCAGAGAACGAGAATCTAATTTACGTAGAATCAATTCGGCTATATCGATAGGGAGTGCAGTAACGATGTCAACGCTACGATGCGATACTCCAAAAGCGTGCATCAGATCGACAAAAGAATCCATGATGCTGCCGCTTCCTCGGAAGGTCACCGAATGATGCGCCTCCGTCAAAACGACCCCCTTATAAACCGGCGAGCAACGTTCGGAACGACTGCTTCGTCCAATCGGAGACGTCCGTCACGATTGGTCGCATCCGTCAATTGCAATGGTCAGTCATGCATCGCAGAAAATTTTTTATATTCTCGATGTGTCTTCGGCACGATATTCAACGTTGATTTATCACCGCAACATAAACTTTTTTCAAGCACGCGTTACATAGATGATTAGCCGAAAAGCAAATATCAGTTTTTCTAGCATATGCTATCTTCGCGGCTGCACTTCGAACGAAAAACTTTTATTTGCAAAATCTGTTGTAAATCAAATGTCAAGGCACCAAAATAGTTTCTGCACAGAAACAGTCAACTAAGTATCGTAAGGATTCATAGTGCATTATATTTCTTATTTCTAGTTTATCAAACTTTTAAAAAACTTGTCATCGGCAATATAGAAAACACGCAAATAAACGTATTCAATAAATATTTCTCAAGGAATAGTCAAAGAAACCGATTCAACAATAGAAGATGAGATTTGTGTGGGAAAAGTGCATTCATGTAGTTTCTTCGTAGAAACCGTCACTACCCTAACTAGCATTCCTAATTCTTGATCGTTTATTATTATAATAGTTATCAATCGTCTATCGAAGTTTCAAAGACATTCTCGTTGACATTAAAGAAGCACGGGAAACTGGTTTCTTGTCTTGAGAACGACTTTTCGGGATGCTCGATTTGATGATTCGAGTGATTCCAAAAATCCGAGTAGAAACGATGTCTTGCCGACAACTTCTCAGAGACAAGTCGGTCTGGATTCTCGAAGTTTTCGAGAAAATAGGCTTTTTGCTCTGCTTCAACAAAGTCAAGTCGTCCTGAATCATCCGTCGTTTTTGCTTTCGTAGATGTTGTCGGACGGTTTTCCTCAAGCGAGGTGAACTCTTGCAGATATTCAGCCACTTTCTGGATACTCTGGCAACGTTCAGCAGAGAACGAGAATCTAATTTACGTAGAATCAATTCGGCTATTTCGATAGGGAGTGCAGTAACGATGTCAACGCTACGATGCGATACTCCAAAAGCGTGCATCAGATCGACAAAAGAATCCATGATGCTGCCGCTTCCTCGGAAGGTTACCGAATGATGCGCCTCCGTCAAAACGACCCCCTTATAAACCGGTGAGCAACGTTCGGAACGACTGCTTCGTCCAATCGGAGACGTCCGTCACGATTGGTCGCATCCGTCAATTGCAATGGTCAGTCATGCATCGCAGAACATTTTTTACATTCTCGATGTGTCTTCGGCACGATATTCAACGTTGATTTATCACCGCAATATAAACTTTTTTCAAGCATGCGTTGCATAGATGATTAGCCGAAAAGCAAATATCAGTTTTTCTAGCATATGCTATCTTCGCGGCTGCACTTCGAACGAAAAACTTTTATTTGCAAAATCTCTTGTAAATCAAATGTGAAGGCACCAAAATAGTTTCTGCGCAGAAACAGTCAACTAAGTATCGCAATGTTTAATAGTGGATTAGTTTATCAAAGTTTTAAACAGTTTTTCGGCGGCAATATACAAAATACTCAAATATACTTATCACAGTATATTTCTAATATTTCGAAACAGTCAACTAAGTATCGTAAGGATTCATAGTGCATTATATTTCTTATTTCTAGTTTATCAAACTTTTAAAAAACTTGTCATCGGCAATATAGAAAACACGCAAATAAACGTATTCAATAAATATTTCTCAAGGAATAGTCAAAGAAACCGATTCAACAATAGAAGATGAGATTTGTGTGGGAAAAGTGTATTCATGTAGTTTCTTCGTAGAAACCGTCACTACCCTAACTAACATTCCTAATTCTTGATCGTTTATTATTATAATAGTTATCAATCGTCTATCGAAGTTTCAAAGACATTCTCGTCGACATTAAAGAAGCACGGGAAACTGGTTTCTTGTCTTGAGAACGACTTTTCGGGATGCTCGATTTGATGATTCGAGTGATTCCAAAAATCCGAGTAGAAACGATGTCTTGCCGACAACTTCTCAGAGACAAGTCGGTCTGGATTCTCGAAGTTTTCGAGAAAATTGGCTTTTTGCTCTGCTTCAACAAAGTCAAGTCGTCCTGAATCATCCGTCGTTTTTGCTTTCGTAGATGTTGTCGGACGGTTTTCCTCAAGCGAGGAGAACTCTTGCAGATATTCAGCCACTTTCTGGATACTCTGGCAACGTTCAGCAGAGAACGAGAATCTAATTTACGTAGAATCAATTCGGCTATTTCGATAGGGAGTGCAGTAACGATGTCAACGCTACGATGCGATACTCCAAAAGCGTGCATCAGATCGACAAAAGAATCCATGATGCTGCCGCTTCCTCGGAAGGTCACCGAATGATGCGCCTCCGTCAAAACGACCCCCTTATAAACCGGCGAGCAACGTTCGGAACGACTGATTCGTCCAATCGGAGACGTCCGTCACGATTGGTCGCATCCGTCAATTGCAATGGTCAGTCATGCATCGCAGAACATTTTTTACATTCTCGATGTGTCTTCGGCATGATATTCAACGGTGATTTATCACCGCATCATAAACTTTTTTCAAGCATGCGTTACATAGATGATTAGCCGAAAAGCAAATATCAGTTTTTCTAGCATATGCTATCTTCGCGGCTGCACTTCGAACGAATAACTTTTATTTGCAAAATCTGTTGTAAATCAAATGTCAAGGCACCAAAATAGTTTCTGCACAGAAACAGTCAACTAAGTATCGTAATGTTTCATAGTGGATTATATTTCTTATTTCTAGTTTATCAATGTTTTAAAAAACTTGTCGTCGGAAATATAGAAAACATGCAAATAAACGTATTCAATAAAAGTTTCTCAAGAAAAGTCAAACAAACCAATTCAACAATATAAAAAGAGCTTTTTTTATCATCGCAACATACACTTTTTTCGAGCATGCGTTCCATAGATGATTAGACGAAAAGCAAATATCAGTTTTTCTACCGTACGCTGGCTCCGCGGCTGCACATCGCACAAAAAACTTTTTTTTCGCAAAATGTGTTGTAAATCAAATGTCAAGGCAACAAAATAGTTTCTGCGCAGAAACAGTCAACTAAGTATCGCAATGTTTAATATTGGATTAGTTTATCAAAGTTTTAAAAAGCTTTTCGGCGGCAATATACAAAATACGCAAATATACTTATCACAGTATATTTCTAATATTTCGAAACAGTCAAGTAAGTATCGTAATGTTTCATAGTGGATTATATTTCTTATTTCTAGTTTATCAAAGTTTTAAAAAACTTGTCGTCGGCAATATAGAAAACACGTAAATAAACGTATTCAATAAATATTTCTCAAGGAATGGTCAAAGAAACCGATTCAACAATAGAAGATGAGGTATGTGTGGGAAAAGTGCAGTCATGTAGTTTCTTCGTAGAAACAGTCACTACCGTAACTAACATTCCTAATTCTTGATCGTTTACTATTATAATACTTATCATTCGTCTATCGAAGTTTCAAAGAAATTCTCGTCGACATTAAAGAAACACGGGAAACTGGTATCTTGTCTTGAGAACGACTTTTCGGGATGCTCGATTTGATGATTCGAGTCATTTCAAAAATCGGAGTAGAAACGATGTCTTGCCGAGAACTTCTCAGAGACAAGTCGGTCTGCATTCTCGAAGTTTTCGAGAAAATTTGCTTTTTGCTCTGCTTCAACAAAGTCAAGTCGTCCTGAAGCATCGGTCGTTTTTGCTTTCATAGATGTCATCGGACGGTTTTCCTCAAGCGAGGTGAACTCTTGCAGATATTCAGCCACTTTCTGGATACTCTGGCAACGTTCAGCAGAGAACGAGAATCTAATTTACGTAGAATCAATTCGGCTATTTCGATAGGGAGTGCAGTAACGATGTCAACGCTACGATGCGATACTCCAAAAGTGTGCATCAGATCGACAAAAGAATCCATGATGCTGCCGCTTCCTCGGAAGGTCACCGAATGATGCGCCTCCGTCAAAACGACCCCCTTATAAACCGGCGAGCAACGTTCGAAACGACTGCTTCGTCCAATCGGTGACGTCCGTCACGATTGGTCGCATCCGTCAATTGCAATGGTCAGTCATGCATCGCAGAACATTTTTTACATTCTCGATGTGTCTTCGGCACGATATTCAACGTTGATTTATCACCGCAACATAAACTTTTTTCAAGCAAGCGTTACATAGATGATTAGCCGAAAAGCAAATATCAGTTTTTCTAGCATATGCTAGCTTCGCGGCTGCACTTCGAACGAATAACTTTTATTTGCAAAATCTGTTGTAAATCAAATGTGAAGGCACCAAAATAGTTTCTGCACAGAAACAGTCAACTAAGTATCGCAATGTTTAATAGTGGATTAGTTTATCAAAGTTTTAAAAAGCTTTTCGGCGGCAATATACAAAATACGCAAATATACTTATCACAGTATATTTCTAATATTTCGAAACAGTCAATTAAGTATCGTAATGTTTCATAGTGGATTATATTTCTGATTTCTAGTTTATCAAAGTTTTAAAAAACTTGTCGTCGGCAATATAGAAAACACGCAAATAAACGTATTCAATAAATATTTCTCAAGGAATAGTCAAAGAAACCGATTCAACAATAGAAGATGAGATTTGTGTGGGAAAAGGGCAGTCATGTAGTTTCTTCGTAGAAACAGTCACTACCCTAACTAACATTCCTAATTCTTGATCGTTTATTATTATAATAGTTATCATTCGTCTATCGACGTTTCAAAGAAATTCTCGTCGACATTAAAGAAGCACGGGAAACTGGTTTCTTGTCTTGAGAACGACTTTTCGGGATGCTCGATTTGATGATTCGAGTCATTCCAAAAATCGGAGTAGAAACGATATCTTGCCGAGAACTTCTCAGAGACAAGTCGGTCTGCATTCTCGAAGTTTTCGATAAAATTTGCTTTTTGCTCTGCTTAAACAAAGTCAAGTCGTCCTGAATCATCCGTCGTATTTGCTTTCGTAGATGTTGTCGGACGGTTTTCCTCAAGCGAGGAGAACTCTTGCAGATATTCAGCCACTTTCTGGATACTCTGGCAACGTTCAGCAGAGAACGAGAATCTAATTTACGTAGAATCAATTCGGCTATTTCGATAGGGAGTGCAGTAACGATGTCAACGCTACGATGCGATACTCCAAAAGCGAGCATCAGATCGACAAAAGAATCCATGATGCTGCCGCTTCCTCGAAAGGTCACCGAATGATGCGCCTCCGTCAAAACGATCCCCTTATAAACCGCCGAGCAACGTTCGGAACGACTGCTTCGTCCAATCGGAGACGTCCGTCACGATTGGTCGCATCCGTCAATTGCAATGGGCAGTCATGCATCGGAGAACATTTTTTACATTCTCGATGTGTCTTCGGCATGATATTCAACGGTGATTTATCACCGCAATATAAACTTTTTTCAAGCATGCGTTGCATAGATGATTAGCCGAAAAGCAAATATCAGTTTTTCTAGCATATGCTATCTTCGCGGCTGCACTTCGAACGAAAAACTTTTATTTGCAAAATCTGTTGTAAATCAAATGTGAAGGCACCAAAATAGTTTATGCACAGAAACAGTCAACTAAGTATCGTAATGTTTGATAGTGGATTATATTTCTAATTTCTAGTTTATCAATGTTTTAAAAAGGTTGTCGTCGGAAATATAGAAAACATGCAATTAAACGTATTCAATAAATATTTCTCAAGGAATAGTCAAAGGAACCGATTCAACAATAGAAGATGAGATTTGTGTGGGAAAAGTACAGTCATGTAGTTTCTTCGTAGAAACAGTCACTAACCTAACTAACATTCCTAATTCTTGATCGTTTATTATTATAATAGTTATCATTCGTCTATCGAAGTTTCAAAGAAATTCTCGTCGACATTAAAGAAGCACGGGAAACTGGTTTCTTGTCTTGAGAACGACTTTTCGGGATGCTCGATTTGATGATTCGAGTGATTCCAAAAATCCGAGTAGAAACGATGTCTTGCCGACAACTTCTCAGAGACAAGTCGGTCTGGATTCTCGAAGTTTTCGAGAAAATTGGCTTTTTGCTCTGCTTCAACAAAGTCAAGTCGTCCTGAATCATCCGTCGTTTTTGCTTTCATAGATGTCATCGGACGGTTTTCCTCAAGCGAGGTGAACTCTTGCAGATATTCAGCCACTTTCTGGATACTCTGGCAACGTTCAGCAGAGAACGAGAATCTAATTTACGTAGAATCAATTCGGCTATTTCGATAGGGAGTGCAGTAACGATGTCAACGCTACGATGCGATACTCCAAAAGTGTGCATCAGATCGACAAAAGAATCCATGATGCTGCCGCTTCCTCGGAAGGTCACCGAATGATGCGCCTCCGTCAAAACGACCCCCTTATAAACCGGCGAGCAACGTTCGGAACGACTGATTCGTCCAATCGGTGACGTCCGTCACGATTGGTCGCATCCGTCAATTGCAATGGTCAGTCATGCATCGCAGAACATTTTTTACATTCTCGATGTGTCTTC
This sequence comes from Buathra laborator, assembly GCA_934046635.1. NCBI lineage: Eukaryota > Metazoa > Arthropoda > Insecta > Hymenoptera > Ichneumonidae > Buathra > Buathra laborator. The sequence goes on from OW203896.1 coordinate 2,337,947, forward strand.
GGCACGATATTCAACGTTGATTTATCACCGCAACATAAACTTTTTTCAAGCAAGCGTTACATAGATGATTAGCCGAAAAGCAAATATCAGTTTTTCTAGCATATGCTAGCTTCGCGGCTGCACTTCGAACGAATAACTTTTATTTGCAAAATCTGTTGTAAATCAAATGTGAAGGCACCAAAATAGTTTCTGCACAGAAACAGTCAACTAAGTATCGCAATGTTTAATAGTGGATTAGTTTATCAAAGTTTTAAAAAGCTTTTCGGCGGCAATATACAAAATACGCAAATATACTTATCACAGTATATTTCTAATATTTCGAAACAGTCAATTAAGTATCGTAATGTTTCATAGTGGATTATATTTCTGATTTCTAGTTTATCAAAGTTTTAAAAAACTTGTCGTCGGCAATATAGAAAACACGCAAATAAACGTATTCAATAAATATTTCTCAAGGAATAGTCAAAGAAACCGATTCAACAATAGAAGATGAGATTTGTGTGGGAAAAGGGCAGTCATGTAGTTTCTTCGTAGAAACAGTCACTACCCTAACTAACATTCCTAATTCTTGATCGTTTATTATTATAATAGTTATCATTCGTCTATCGACGTTTCAAAGAAATTCTCGTCGACATTAAAGAAGCACGGGAAACTGGTTTCTTGTCTTGAGAACGACTTTTCGGGATGCTCGATTTGATGATTCGAGTCATTCCAAAAATCGGAGTAGAAACGATATCTTGCCGAGAACTTCTCAGAGACAAGTCGGTCTGCATTCTCGAAGTTTTCGATAAAATTTGCTTTTTGCTCTGCTTAAACAAAGTCAAGTCGTCCTGAATCATCCGTCGTATTTGCTTTCGTAGATGTTGTCGGACGGTTTTCCTCAAGCGAGGAGAACTCTTGCAGATATTCAGCCACTTTCTGGATACTCTGGCAACGTTCAGCAGAGAACGAGAATCTAATTTACGTAGAATCAATTCGGCTATATCGATAGGGAGTGCAGTAACGATGTCAACGCTACGATGCGATACTCCAAAAGCGTGCATCAGATCGACAAAAGAATCCATGATGCTGCCGCTTCCTCGGAAGGTCACCGAATGATGCGCCTCCGTCAAAACGACCCCCTTATAAACCGGCGAGCAACGTTCGGAACGACTGCTTCGTCCAATCGGAGACGTCCGTCACGATTGGTCGCATCCGTCAATTGCAATGGTCAGTCATGCATCGCAGAAAATTTTTTATATTCTCGATGTGTCTTCGGCACGATATTCAACGTTGATTTATCACCGCAACATAAACTTTTTTCAAGCACGCGTTACATAGATGATTAGCCGAAAAGCAAATATCAGTTTTTCTAGCATATGCTATCTTCGCGGCTGCACTTCGAACGAAAAACTTTTATTTGCAAAATCTGTTGTAAATCAAATGTCAAGGCACCAAAATAGTTTCTGCACAGAAACAGTCAACTAAGTATCGTAAGGATTCATAGTGCATTATATTTCTTATTTCTAGTTTATCAAACTTTTAAAAAACTTGTCATCGGCAATATAGAAAACACGCAAATAAACGTATTCAATAAATATTTCTCAAGGAATAGTCAAAGAAACCGATTCAACAATAGAAGATGAGATATGTGTGGGAAAAGTGCATTCATGTAGTTTCTTCGTAGAAACCGTCACTACCCTAACTAACATTCCTAATTCTTGATCGTTTATTATTATAATAGTTATCAATCGTCTATCGAAGTTTCAAAGACATTCTCGTCGACATTAAAGAAGCACGGGAAACTGGTTTCTTGTCTTGAGAACGACTTTTCGGGATGCTCGATTTGATGATTCGAGTGATTCCAAAAATCCGAGTAGAAACGATGTCTTGCCGACAACTTCTCAGAGACAAGTCGGTCTGCATTCTCGAAGTTTTCGAGAAAATTGGCTTTTTGCTCTGCTTCAACAAAGTCAAGTCGTCCTGAATCATCCGTCGTTTTTGCTTTCGTAGATGTTGTCGGACGGTTTTCCTCAAGCGAGGTGAACTCTTGCAGATATTCAGCCGCTTTCTGGATACTCTGGCAACGTTCAGCAGAGAACGAGAATCTAATTTACGTAGAATCAATTCGGCTATTTCGATAGGGAGTGCAGTAACGATGTCAACGCTACGATGCGATACTCCAAAAGCGTGCATCAGATCGACAAAAGAATCCATGATGCTGCCGCTTCCGCGGAAGGTCACCGAATGATGCGCCTCCGTCAAAACGACCCCCTTATAAACCGGCGAGCAACGTTCGGAACGACTGCTTCGTCCAATCGGAGACGTCCGTCACGATTGGTCGCATCCGTCAATTGCAATGGTCAGTCATGCATCGCAGAACATTTTTTACATTCTCGATGTGTCTTCGGCATGATATTCAACGGTGATTTATCACCGCAATATAAACTTTTTTCAAGCATGCGTTGCATAGATGATTAGCCGAAAAGCAAATATCAGTTTTTCTAGCATATGCTATCTTCGCGGCTGCACTTCGAACGAAAAACTTTTATTTGCAAAATCTGTTGTAAATCAAATGTGAAGGCACCAAAATAGTTTCTGCACAGAAACAGTCAACTAAGTATCGTAATGTTTCATAGTGGATTATATTTCTAATTTCTAGTTTATCAAAGTTTTAAAAACCTTGTCGTCGGAAATATAGAAAACACGCAATTAAACGTATTCAATAAAAGTTTCTCAAGAAAAGTCAAAGAAACCAATTCAACAATATAAAAAGAGCTTTGTTTATCATCGCAACATACACTTTTTTCGAGCATGCGTTCCATAGATGATTAGACGAAAAGCAAATATCAGTTTTTCTACCGTATGCTGGCTCCGCGGCTGCACATCGCACAAAAAACTTTTTTTTCGCAAAATGTGTTGTAAATCAAATGTCAAGGCAACAAAATAGTTTCTGCGCAGAAACAGTCAACTAAGTATGGCAATGTTTAATAGTGGATTAGTTTATCAAAGTTTTAAAAAGCTTTTCGGCGGCAATATACAAAATACGCAAATATACTTATCACAGTATATTTCTAATATTTCGAAACAGTCAACTAAGTATCGTAAGGATTCATAGTGCATTATATTTCTTATTTCTAGTTTATCAAACTTTTAAAAAACTTGTCATCGGCAATATAGAAAACACGCAAATAAACGTATTCAATAAATATTTCTCAAGGAATAGTCAAAGAAACCGATTCAACAATAGAAGATGAGATTTGTGTGGGAAAAGTGCATTCATGTAGTTTCTTCGTAGAAACCGTCACTACCCTAACTAGCATTCCTAATTCTTGATCGTTTATTATTATAATAGTTATCAATCGTCTATCGAAGTTTCAAAGACATTCTCGTTGACATTAAAGAAGCACGGGAAACTGGTTTCTTGTCTTGAGAACGACTTTTCGGGATGCTCGATTTGATGATTCGAGTGATTCCAAAAATCCGAGTAGAAACGATGTCTTGCCGACAACTTCTCAGAGACAAGTCGGTCTGGATTCTCGAAGTTTTCGAGAAAATAGGCTTTTTGCTCTGCTTCAACAAAGTCAAGTCGTCCTGAATCATCCGTCGTTTTTGCTTTCGTAGATGTTGTCGGACGGTTTTCCTCAAGCGAGGTGAACTCTTGCAGATATTCAGCCACTTTCTGGATACTCTGGCAACGTTCAGCAGAGAACGAGAATCTAATTTACGTAGAATCAATTCGGCTATTTCGATAGGGAGTGCAGTAACGATGTCAACGCTACGATGCGATACTCCAAAAGCGTGCATCAGATCGACAAAAGAATCCATGATGCTGCCGCTTCCTCGGAAGGTTACCGAATGATGCGCCTCCGTCAAAACGACCCCCTTATAAACCGGTGAGCAACGTTCGGAACGACTGCTTCGTCCAATCGGAGACGTCCGTCACGATTGGTCGCATCCGTCAATTGCAATGGTCAGTCATGCATCGCAGAAAATTTTTTATATTCTCGATGTGTCTTCGGCACGATATTCAACGTTGATTTATCACCGCAACATAAACTTTTTTCAAGCACGCGTTACATAGATGATTAGCCGAAAAGCAAATATCAGTTTTTCTAGCATATGCTATCTTCGCGGCTGCACTTCGAACGAAAAACTTTTATTTGCAAAATCTGTTGTAAATCAAATGTCAAGGCACCAAAATAGTTTCTGCACAGAAACAGTCAACTAAGTATCGTAAGGATTCATAGTGCATTATATTTCTTATTTCTAGTTTATCAAACTTTTAAAAAACTTGTCATCGGCAATATAGAAAACACGCAAATAAACGTATTCAATAAATATTTCTCAAGGAATAGTCAAAGAAACCGATTCAACAATAGAAGATGAGATATGTGTGGGAAAAGTGCATTCATGTAGTTTCTTCGTAGAAACCGTCACTACCCTAACTAACATTCCTAATTCTTGATCGTTTATTATTATAATAGTTATCAATCGTCTATCGAAGTTTCAAAGACATTCTCGTCGACATTAAAGAAGCACGGGAAACTGGTTTCTTGTCTTGAGAACGACTTTTCGGGATGCTCGATTTGATGATTCGAGTGATTCCAAAAATCCGAGTAGAAACGATGTCTTGCCGACAACTTCTCAGAGACAAGTCGGTCTGCATTCTCGAAGTTTTCGAGAAAATTGGCTTTTTGCTCTGCTTCAACAAAGTCAAGTCGTCCTGAATCATCCGTCGTTTTTGCTTTCGTAGATGTTGTCGGACGGTTTTCCTCAAGCGAGGTGAACTCTTGCAGATATTCAGCCGCTTTCTGGATACTCTGGCAACGTTCAGCAGAGAACGAGAATCTAATTTACGTAGAATCAATTCGGCTATTTCGATAGGGAGTGCAGTAACGATGTCAACGCTACGATGCGATACTCCAAAAGCGTGCATCAGATCGACAAAAGAATCCATGATGCTGCCGCTTCCGCGGAAGGTCACCGAATGATGCGCCTCCGTCAAAACGACCCCCTTATAAACCGGCGAGCAACGTTCGGAACGACTGCTTCGTCCAATCGGAGACGTCCGTCACGATTGGTCGCATCCGTCAATTGCAATGGTCAGTCATGCATCGCAGAACATTTTTTACATTCTCGATGTGTCTTCGGCATGATATTCAACGGTGATTTATCACCGCAATATAAACTTTTTTCAAGCATGCGTTGCATAGATGATTAGCCGAAAAGCAAATATCAGTTTTTCTAGCATATGCTATCTTCGCGGCTGCACTTCGAACGAAAAACTTTTATTTGCAAAATCTGTTGTAAATCAAATGTGAAGGCACCAAAATAGTTTCTGCACAGAAACAGTCAACTAAGTATCGTAATGTTTCATAGTGGATTATATTTCTAATTTCTAGTTTATCAAAGTTTTAAAAACCTTGTCGTCGGAAATATAGAAAACACGCAATTAAACGTATTCAATAAAAGTTTCTCAAGAAAAGTCAAAGAAACCAATTCAACAATATAAAAAGAGCTTTGTTTATCATCGCAACATACACTTTTTTCGAGCATGCGTTCCATAGATGATTAGACGAAAAGCAAATATCAGTTTTTCTACCGTATGCTGGCTCCGCGGCTGCACATCGCACAAAAAACTTTTTTTTCGCAAAATGTGTTGTAAATCAAATGTCAAGGCAACAAAATAGTTTCTGCGCAGAAACAGTCAACTAAGTATGGCAATGTTTAATAGTGGATTAGTTTATCAAAGTTTTAAAAAGCTTTTCGGCGGCAATATACAAAATACGCAAATATACTTATCACAGTATATTTCTAATATTTCGAAACAGTCAACTAAGTATCGTAAGGATTCATAGTGCATTATATTTCTTATTTCTAGTTTATCAAACTTTTAAAAAACTTGTCATCGGCAATATAGAAAACACGCAAATAAACGTATTCAATAAATATTTCTCAAGGAATAGTCAAAGAAACCGATTCAACAATAGAAGATGAGATTTGTGTGGGAAAAGTGCATTCATGTAGTTTCTTCGTAGAAACCGTCACTACCCTAACTAGCATTCCTAATTCTTGATCGTTTATTATTATAATAGTTATCAATCGTCTATCGAAGTTTCAAAGACATTCTCGTTGACATTAAAGAAGCACGGGAAACTGGTTTCTTGTCTTGAGAACGACTTTTCGGGATGCTCGATTTGATGATTCGAGTGATTCCAAAAATCCGAGTAGAAACGATGTCTTGCCGACAACTTCTCAGAGACAAGTCGGTCTGGATTCTCGAAGTTTTCGAGAAAATAGGCTTTTTGCTCTGCTTCAACAAAGTCAAGTCGTCCTGAATCATCCGTCGTTTTTGCTTTCGTAGATGTTGTCGGACGGTTTTCCTCAAGCGAGGTGAACTCTTGCAGATATTCAGCCACTTTCTGGATACTCTGGCAACGTTCAGCAGAGAACGAGAATCTAATTTACGTAGAATCAATTCGGCTATTTCGATAGGGAGTGCAGTAACGATGTCAACGCTACGATGCGATACTCCAAAAGCGTGCATCAGATCGACAAAAGAATCCATGATGCTGCCGCTTCCTCGGAAGGTTACCGAATGATGCGCCTCCGTCAAAACGACCCCCTTATAAACCGGTGAGCAACGTTCGGAACGACTGCTTCGTCCAATCGGAGACGTCCGTCACGATTGGTCGCATCCGTCAATTGCAATGGTCAGTCATGCATCGCAGAACATTTTTTACATTCTCGATGTGTCTTCGGCACGATATTCAACGTTGATTTATCACCGCAATATAAACTTTTTTCAAGCATGCGTTGCATAGATGATTAGCCGAAAAGCAAATATCAGTTTTTCTAGCATATGCTATCTTCGCGGCTGCACTTCGAACGAAAAACTTTTATTTGCAAAATCTGTTGTAAATCAAATGTGAAGGCACCAAAATAGTTTCTGCGCAGAAACAGTCAACTAAGTATCGCAATGTTTAATAGTGGATTAGTTTATCAAAGTTTTAAACAGTTTTTCGGCGGCAATATACAAAATTCTCAAATATACTTATCACAGTATATTTCTAATATTTCGAAACAGTCAACTAAGTATCGTAAGGATTCATAGTGCATTATATTTCTTATTTCTAGTTTATCAAACTTTTAAAAAACTTGTCATCGGCAATATAGAAAACACGCAAATAAACGTATTCAATAAATATTTCTCAAGGAATAGTCAAAGAAACCGATTCAACAATAGAAGATGAGATTTGTGTGGGAAAAGTGTATTCATGTAGTTTCTTCGTAGAAACCGTCACTACCCTAACTAACATTCCTAATTCTTGATCGTTTATTATTATAATAGTTATCAATCGTCTATCGAAGTTTCAAAGACATTCTCGTCGACATTAAAGAAGCACGGGAAACTGGTTTCTTGTCTTGAGAACGACTTTTCGGGATGCTCGATTTGATGATTCGAGTGATTCCAAAAATCCGAGTAGAAACGATGTCTTGCCGACAACTTCTCAGAGACAAGTCGGTCTGGATTCTCGAAGTTTTCGAGAAAATTGGCTTTTTGCTCTGCTTCAACAAAGTCAAGTCGTCCTGAATCATCCGTCGTTTTTGCTTTCGTAGATGTTGTCGGACGGTTTTCCTCAAGCGAGGAGAACTCTTGCAGATATTCAGCCACTTTCTGGATACTCTGGCAACGTTCAGCAGAGAACGAGAATCTAATTTACGTAGAATCAATTCGGCTATTTCGATAGGGAGTGCAGTAACGATGTCAACGCTACGATGCGATATTCCAAAAGCGTGCATCAGATCGACAAAAGAATCCATGATGCTGCCGCTTCCTCGGAAGGTTACCGAATGATGCGCCTCCGTCAAAACGACCCCCTTATAAACCGGTGAGCAACGTTCGGAACGACTGCTTCGTCCAATCGGAGCCGTCCGTCACGATTGGTCACATCCGTCAATTGCAATGGTCAGTCATGCATCGCAGAACATTTTTTACATTCTCGATGTGTCTTCGGCACGATATTCAACGTTGATTTATCACCGCAATATAAACTTTTTTCAAGCATGCGTTGCATAGATGATTAGCCGAAAAGCAAATATCAGTTTTTCTAGCATATGCTATCTTCGCGGCTGCACTTCGAACGAAAAACTTTTATTTGCAAAATCTGTTGTAAATCAAATGTGAAGGCACCAAAATAGTTTCTGCGCAGAAACAGTCAACTAAGTATCGCAATGTTTAATAGTGGATTAGTTTATCAAAGTTTTAAATAGTTTTTCGGCGGCAATATACAAAATACTCAAATATACTTATCACAGTATATTTCTAATATTTCGAAACAGTCAACTAAGTATCGTAAGGATTCATAGTGCATTATATTTCTTATTTCTAGTTTATCAAACTTTTAAAAAACTTGTCATCGGCAATATAGAAAACACGCAAATAAACGTATTCAATAAATATTTCTCAAGGAATAGTCAAAGAAACCGATTCAACAATAGAAGATGAGATTTGTGTGGGAAAAGGGCAGTCATGTAGTTTCTTCGTAGAAACAGTCACTACCCTAACTAACATTCCTAATTCTTGATCGTTTATTATTATAATAGTTATCATTCGTCTATCGAAGTTTCAAAGAAATTCTCGTCGACATTAAAGAAGCACGGGAAACTGGTTTCTTGTCTTGAGAACGACTTTTCGAGATGCTCGATTTGATGATTCGAGTCATTCCAAAAATCGGAGTAGAAACGATGTCTTGCCGAGAACTTCTCAGAGACAAGTCGGTCTGCATTCTCGAAGTTTTCGAGAATATTTGCTTTTTGCTCTGCTTAAACAAAGTCAAGTCGTCCTGAATCATCCGTCGTTTTTGCTTTCGTACATGTTGTCGGACGGTTTTCCTCAAGCGAGGAGAACTCTTGCTGATATGCAGCCACTTTCTGGATACTCTGGCAACGTTCAGCAGAGAACGAGAATCTAATTTACGTAGAATCAATTCGGCTATTTCGATAGTGAGTGCAGTAACGATGTCAACGCTACGATGCGATACTCCAAAAGCGTGCATCAGATCGGCAAAAGAATCCATGATGCTGCCGCTTCCTCGGAAGGTCACCGAATGATGCGCCTCCGTCAAAACGACCCTGTTATAAACCGCCGAGCAACGTTCGGAACGACTGCTTCGTCCAATCGGAGACGTCCGTCACGATTGGTCGCATCCGTCAATTGCAATGGTCAGTCATGCATCGCAGAACATTTTTTACATTCTCGATGTGTCTTCGGCACGATATTCAACGTTGATTTATCACCGCAACATAAACTTTTTTCAAGCAAGCGTTACATAGATGATTAGCCGAAAAGCAAATATCAGTTTTTCTAGCATATGCTAGCTTCGCGGCTGCACTTCGAACGAAAAACTTTTATTTGCAAAATCTGTTGTAAATCAAATGTCAAGGCACCAAAATAGTTTCTGCACAGAAACAGTCAACTAAGTATCGTAATGTTTCATAGTGGATTATATTTCTTATTTCTAGTTTATCAAAGTTTTAAAAAACTTGTCGTCGGAAATATAGAAAACATACAAATAATCGTATTCAATAAAAGTTTCTCAAGAAATTCAAACAAACCAATTCAACAATATAAAAAGAGCTTTTTTTATCATCGCAACATACACTTTTTTCGAGCATGCGTTCCATAGATGATTAGACGAAAAGCAAATATCAGTTTTTCTACCGTACGCTGGCTCCGCGGCTGCACATCGCACAAAAAACTTTTTTTTCGCAAAATGTGGTGTAAATCAAATGTCAAGGCAACAAAATAGTTTCTGCGCAGAAACAGTCAACTAAGTATCGCAATGTTTAATATTGGATTAGTTTATCAAAGTTTTAAAAAGTTTTTCGGCGGCAATATACAAAATACGCAAATATACTTATCACAGTATATTTCTAATATTTCGAAACAGTCAACTAAGTATCGTAATGTTTCATAGTGGATTATATTTCTGATTTCTAGTTTATCAAAGTTTTAAAAAACTTGTCGTCGGCAATATAGAAAACACGCAAATAAACGTATTCAATAAATATTTCTCAAGGAATAGTCAAAGAAACCGATTCAACAATAGAAGATGAGGTTTGTGTGGGAAAAGTGCAGTCATGTAGTTTCTTCGTAGAAACAGTCACTACCCTAACTAACATTCCTAATACTTGATCGTTTATTATTATAATACTTATCATTCGTCTATCGAAGTTTCAAAGAAATTCTCGTCGACATTAAAGAAGCACGGAAAACTGGTGTCTTGTCTTGAGAACGACTTTTCGGGATGCTCGATTTGATGATTCGAGTCATTTCAAAAATCGGAGTAGAAACGATGTGTTGCCGAGAACTTCTTAGAGACAAGTCGGTCTGCATTCTCGAAGTTTTCGAGAAAATTTGCTTTTTGCTCTGCTTCAACAAAGTCAACTCGTCCTGAATCATCCGTCGTTTTTGCTTTCGTAGATGTTGTCGGACGGTTTTCCTCAAGCGAGGTGAACTCTTGCAGATATTCAGCCACTTTCTGGATACTCTGGCAACGTTCAGCAGAGAACGAGAATCTAATTTACGTAGAATCAATTCGGCTATTTCGATAGGGAGTGCAGTAACGATGTCAACGCTACGATGCGATACTCCAAAAGCGTGCATCAGATCGACAAAAGAATCCATGATGCTGCCGCTTCCTCGGAAGGTCACCGAATGATGCGCCTCCGTCAAAACGACCCACTTATAAACCGCCGAGCAACGTTCGGAACGACTGCTTCGTCCAATCGGATACGTCCGTCACGATTGGTCGCATCCGTCAATTGCAATGGTCAGTCATGCATCGGAGAACATTTTTTACATTCTCGATGTGTCTTCGGCATGATATTCAACGGTGATTTATCACCGCGACATAAACTTTTTTCAAGCATGCGTTACATAGATGATTAGCCGAAAAGCAAATATCAGTTTTTCTAGCATATGCTATCTTCGCGGCTGCACTTCGAACGAAAAACTTTTATTTGTAAAATCTGTTGTAAATCAAATGTGAAGGCACCAAAATAGTTTCTGCACAGAAACAGTCAACTAAGTATCGTAATGTTTGATAGTGGATTATATTTCTAATTTCTAGTTTATCAATGTTTTAAAAAGGTTGTCGTCGGAAATATAGAAAACATGCAATTAAACGTATTCAATAAATATTTCTCAAGGAATAGTCAAAGGAACCGATTCAACAATAGAAGATGAGATTTGTGTGGGAAAAGTACAGTCATGTAGTTTCTTCGTAGAAACAGTCACTACCCTAACTAACATTCCTAATTCTTGATCGTTTATTATTATAATAGTTATCATTCGTCTATCGAAGTTTCAAAGAAATTCTCGTCGACATTAAAGAAGCACGGGAAACTGGTTTCTTGTCTTGAGAACGACTTTTCGGGATGCTCGATTTGATGATTCGAGTCATTCCTAAAATCGGAGTAGAAACGATATCTTGCCGAGAACTTCTCAGAGACAAGGCGGTCTGCATTCTCGAAGTTTTCGATAAAATTTGCTTTTTGCTCTGCTTAAACAAAGTCAAGTCGTCCTGAATCATCCGTCGTATTTGCTTTCGTAGATGTTGTCGGACGGTTTTCCTCAAGCGAGGAGAACTCTTGCAGATATTCAGCCACTTTCTGGATACTCTGGCAACGTTCAGCAGAGAACGAGAATCTAATTTACGTAGAATCAATTCGGCTATTTCGATAGGGAGTGCAGTAACGATGTCAACGCTACGATGCGATACTCCAAAAGCGAGCATCAGATCGACAAAAGAATCCATGATGCTGCCGCTTCCTCGAAAGGTCACCGAATGATGCGCCTCCGTCAAAACGATCCCCTTATAAACCGCCGAGCAACGTTCGGAACGACTGCTTCGTCCAATCGGAGACGTCCGTCACGATTGGTCGCATCCGTCAATTGCAATGGGCAGTCATGCATCGGAGAACATTTTTTACATTCTCGATGTGTCTTCGGCATGATATTCAATGGTAATTTATCACCGCGACATAAACTTTTTTCAAGCATGCGTTACATAGATGATTAGCCGAATAGCAAATATCAGTTTTTCTAGCATATGCTATCTTCGCGGCTGCACTTCGAACGAAAAACTTTTATTTGCAAAATCTGTTGTAAATCAAATGTGAAGGCACCAAAATAGTTTCTGAGCAGAAACAGTCAACTAAGTATCGCAATGTTTAATAGTGGATTAGTTTATCAAAGTTTTAAACAGTTTTTCGGCGGCAATATACAAAATACTCAAATATACTTATCACAGTATATTTCTAATATTTCGAAACAGTCAACTAAGTATCGTAAGGATTCATAGTGCATTATATTTCTTATTTCTAGTTTATCAAACTTTTAAAAAACTTGTCATCGGCAATATAGAAAACACGCAAATAAACGTATTCAATAAATATTTCTCAAGGAATAGTCAAAGAAACCGATTCAACAATAGAAGATGAGATTTGTGTGGGAAAAGTGTATTCATGTAGTTTCTTCGTAGAAACCGTCACTACCCTAACTAACATTCCTAATTCTTGATCGTTTATTATTATAATAGTTATCAATCGTCTATCGAAGTTTCAAAGACATTCTCGTCGACATTAAAGAAGCACGGGAAACTGGTTTCTTGTCTTGAGAACGACTTTTCGGGATGCTCGATTTGATGATTCGAGTCATTCCAAAAATCCGAGTAGAAACGATGTCTTGCCGACAACTTCTCAGAGACAAGTCGGTCTGGATTCTCGAAGTTTTCGAGAAAATTGGCTTTTTGCTCTGCTTCAACAAAGTCAAGTCGTCCTGAATCATCCGTCGTTTTTGCTTTCGTAGATGTTGTCGGACGGTTTTCCTCAAGCGAGGTGAACTCTTGCAGATATTCAGCCACTTTCTGGATACTCTGGCAACGTTCAGCAGAGAACGAGAATCTAATTTACGTAGAATCAATTCGGCTATTTCGATAGGGAGTGCAGTAACGATGTCAACGCTACGATGCGATACTCCAAAAGCGTGCATCAGATCGACAAAAGAATCCATGATGCTGCCGCTTCCTCGGAAGGTCACCGAATGATGCGCCTCCGTCAAAACGACCCCCTTATAAACCGCCGAGCAACGTTCGGAACGACTGCTTCGTCCAATCGGATAAGTCCGTCACGATTGGTCGCATCCGTCAATTGCAATGGTCAGTCATGCATCGCAGAACATTTTTTAAATTCTCGATGTGTCTTCGGCACGACATTCAACGTTGATTTATCACCGCAACATAAACTTTTTTCAAGCATGCGTTACATAGATGATTAGCCGAAAAGCAAATATCAGTTTTTCTAGCATATGCTATCTTCGCGGCTGCACTTCGAACGAAAAACTTTTATTTGCAAAATCTGTTGTAAATCAAATGTCAAGGCACCAAAATAGTTTCTGCACAGAAACAGTCAACTAAGTATCGTAATGTTTCATAGTGGATTATATTTCTAATTTCTAGTTTATCAAAGTTTTAAAAACCTTGTCGTCGGAAATATAGAAAACACGCAATTAAACGTATTCAATAAAAGTTTCTCAAGAAAAGTCAAAGAAACCAATTCAACAATATAAAAAGAGCTTTGTTTATCATCGCAACATACACTTTTTTCGAGCATGCGTTCCATAGATGATTAGACGAAAAGCAAATATCAGTTTTTCTACCGTATGCTGGCTCCGCGGCTGCACATCGCACAAAAAACTTTTTTTTCGCAAAATGTGTTGTAAATCAAATGTCAAGGCAACAAAATAGTTTCTGCGCAGAAACAGTCAACTAAGTATGGCAATGTTTAATAGTGGATTAGTTTATCAAAGTTTTAAAAAGCTTTTCGGCGGCAATATACAAAATACGCAAATATACTTATCACAGTATATTTCTAATATTTCGAAACAGTCAACTAAGTATCGTAAGGATTCATAGTGCATTATATTTCTTATTTCTAGTTTATCAAACTTTTAAAAAACTTGTCATCGGCAATATAGAAAACACGCAAATAAACGTATTCAATAAATATTTCTCAAGGAATAGTCAAAGAAACCGATTCAACAATAGAAGATGAGATTTGTGTGGGAAAAGTGCATTCATGTAGTTTCTTCGTAGAAACCGTCACTACCCTAACTAGCATTCCTAATTCTTGATCGTTTATTATTATAATAGTTATCAATCGTCTATCGAAGTTTCAAAGACATTCTCGTTGACATTAAAGAAGCACGGGAAACTGGTTTCTTGTCTTGAGAACGACTTTTCGGGATGCTCGATTTGATGATTCGAGTGATTCCAAAAATCCGAGTAGAAACGATGTCTTGCCGACAACTGCTCAGAGACAAGTCGGTCTGGATTCTCGAAGTTTTCGAGAAAATAGGCTTTTTGCTCTGCTTCAACAAAGTCAAGTCGTCCTGAATCATCCGTCGTTTTTGCTTTCGTAGATGTTGTCGGACGGTTTTCCTCAAGCGAGGTGAACTCTTGCAGATATTCAGCCACTTTCTGGATACTCTGGCAACGTTCAGCAGAGAACGAGAATCTAATTTACGTAGAATCAATTCGGCTATTTCGATAGGGAGTGCAGTAACGATGTCAACGCTACGATGCGATACTCCAAAAGCGTGCATCAGATCGACAAAAGAATCCATGATGCTGCCGCTTCCTCGGAAGGTTACCGAATGATGCGCCTCCGTCAAAACGACCCCCTTATAAACCGGTGAGCAACGTTCGGAACGACTGCTTCGTCCAATCGGAGACGTCCGTCACGATTGGTCGCATCCGTCAATTGCAATGGTCAGTCATGCATCGCAGAACATTTTTTACATTCTCGATGTGTCTTCGGCACGATATTCAACGTTGATTTATCACCGCAATATAAACTTTTTTCAAGCATGCGTTGCATAGATGATTAGCCGAAAAGCAAATATCAGTTTTTCTAGCATATGCTATCTTCGCGGCTGCACTTCGAACGAAAAACTTTTATTTGCAAAATCTCTTGTAAATCAAATGTGAAGGCACCAAAATAGTTTCTGCGCAGAAACAGTCAACTAAGTATCGCAATGTTTAATAGTGGATTAGTTTATCAAAGTTTTAAACAGTTTTTCGGCGGCAATATACAAAATACTCAAATATACTTATCACAGTATATTTCTAATATTTCGAAACAGTCAACTAAGTATCGTAAGGATTCATAGTGCATTATATTTCTTATTTCTAGTTTATCAAACTTTTAAAAAACTTGTCATCGGCAATATAGAAAACACGCAAATAAACGTATTCAATAAATATTTCTCAAGGAATAGTCAAAGAAACCGATTCAACAATAGAAGATGAGATTTGTGTGGGAAAAGTGTATTCATGTAGTTTCTTCGTAGAAACCGTCACTACCCTAACTAACATTCCTAATTCTTGATCGTTTATTATTATAATAGTTATCAATCGTCTATCGAAGTTTCAAAGACATTCTCGTCGACATTAAAGAAGCACGGGAAACTGGTTTCTTGTCTTGAGAACGACTTTTCGGGATGCTCGATTTGATGATTCGAGTGATTCCAAAAATCCGAGTAGAAACGATGTCTTGCCGACAACTTCTCAGAGACAAGTCGGTCTGGATTCTCGAAGTTTTCGAGAAAATTGGCTTTTTGCTCTGCTTCAACAAAGTCAAGTCGTCCTGAATCATCCGTCGTTTTTGCTTTCGTAGATGTTGTCGGACGGTTTTACACAAGCGAGGAGAACTCTTGCAGATATTCAGCCACATTCTGGATACTCTGGCAACGTTCAGCAGAGAACGAGAATCTAATTTACGTAGAATCAATTCGGCTATTTCGATAGGGAGTGCAGTAACGATGTCAACGCTACGATGCGATACTCCAAAAGCGTGC
Organism: Buathra laborator; assembly: GCA_934046635.1. Classification (NCBI taxonomy): domain Eukaryota; kingdom Metazoa; phylum Arthropoda; class Insecta; order Hymenoptera; family Ichneumonidae; genus Buathra; species Buathra laborator. The sequence goes on from OW203896.1 coordinate 2,353,851, forward strand.
ATCAGATCGACAAAAGAATCCATGATGCTGCCGCTTCCTCGGAAGGTCACCGAATGATGCGCCTCCGTCAAAACGACCCCCTTATAAACCGGCGAGCAACGTTCGGAACGACTGATTCGTCCAATCGGAGACGTCCGTCACGATTGGTCGCATCCGTCAATTGCAATGGTCAGTCATGCATCGCAGAACATTTTTTACATTCTCGATGTGTCTTCGGCATGATATTCAACGGTGATTTATCACCGCATCATAAACTTTTTTCAAGCATGCGTTACATAGATGATTATCCGAAAAGCAAATATCAGTTTTTCTAGCATATGCTATCTTCGCGGCTGCACTTCGAACGAATAACTTTTATTTGCAAAATCTGTTGTAAATCAAATGTCAAGGCACCAAAATAGTTTCTGCACAGAAACAGTCAACTAAGTATCGTAATGTTTCATAGTGGATTATATTTCTTATTTCTAGTTTATCAATGTTTTAAAAAACTTGTCGTCGGAAATATAGAAAACATGCAAATAAACGTATTCAATAAAAGTTTCTCAAGAAAAGTCAAACAAACCAATTCAACAATATAAAAAGAGCTTTTTTTATCATCGCAACATACACTTTTTTCGAGCATGCGTTCCATAGATGATTAGACGAAAAGCAAATATCAGTTTTTCTACCGTACGCTGGCTCCGCGGCTGCACATCGCACAAAAAACTTTTTTTTCGCAAAATGTGTTGTAAATCAAATGTCAAGGCAACAAAATAGTTTCTGCGCAGAAACAGTCAACTAAGTATCGCAATGTTTAATATTGGATTAGTTTATCAAAGTTTTAAAAAGCTTTTCGGCGGCAATATACAAAATACGCAAATATACTTATCACAGTATATTTCTAATATTTCGAAACAGTCAAGTAAGTATCGTAATGTTTCATAGTGGATTATATTTCTTATTTCTAGTTTATCAAAGTTTTAAAAAACTTGTCGTCGGCAATATAGAAAACACGTAAATAAACGTATTCAATAAATATTTCTCAAGGAATGGTCAAAGAAACCGATTCAACAATAGAAGATGAGGTATGTGTGGGAAAAGTGCAGTCATGTAGTTTCTTCGTAGAAACAGTCACTACCGTAACTAACATTCCTAATTCTTGATCGTTTACTATTATAATACTTATCATTCGTCTATCGAAGTTTCAAAGAAATTCTCGTCGACATTAAAGAAACACGGGAAACTGGTATCTTGTCTTGAGAACGACTTTTCGGGATGCTCGATTTGATGATTCGAGTCATTTCAAAAATCGGAGTAGAAACGATGTCTTGCCGAGAACTTCTCAGAGACAAGTCGGTCTGCATTCTCGAAGTTTTCGAGAAAATTTGCTTTTTGCTCTGCTTCAACAAAGTCAAGTCGTCCTGAAGCATCGGTCGTTTTTGCTTTCATAGATGTCATCGGACGGTTTTCCTCAAGCGAGGTGAACTCTTGCAGATATTCAGCCACTTTCTGGATACTCTGGCAACGTTCAGCAGAGAACGAGAATCTAATTTACGTAGAATCAATTCGGCTATTTCGATAGGGAGTGCAGTAACGATGTCAACGCTACGATGCGATACTCCAAAAGTGTGCATCAGATCGACAAAAGAATCCATGATGCTGCCGCTTCCTCGGAAGGTCACCGAATGATGCGCCTCCGTCAAAACGACCCCCTTATAAACCGGCGAGCAACGTTCGAAACGACTGCTTCGTCCAATCGGTGACGTCCGTCACGATTGGTCGCATCCGTCAATTGCAATGGTCAGTCATGCATCGCAGAACATTTTTTACATTCTCGATGTGTCTTCGGCACGATATTCAACGTTGATTTATCACCGCAACATAAACTTTTTTCAAGCAAGCGTTACATAGATGATTAGCCGAAAAGCAAATATCAGTTTTTCTAGCATATGCTAGCTTCGCGGCTGCACTTCGAACGAATAACTTTTATTTGCAAAATCTGTTGTAAATCAAATGTGAAGGCACCAAAATAGTTTCTGCACAGAAACAGTCAACTAAGTATCGCAATGTTTAATAGTGGATTAGTTTATCAAAGTTTTAAAAAGCTTTTCGGCGGCAATATACAAAATACGCAAATATACTTATCACAGTATATTTCTAATATTTCGAAACAGTCAATTAAGTATCGTAATGTTTCATAGTGGATTATATTTCTGATTTCTAGTTTATCAAAGTTTTAAAAAACTTGTCGTCGGCAATATAGAAAACACGCAAATAAACGTATTCAATAAATATTTCTCAAGGAATAGTCAAAGAAACCGATTCAACAATAGAAGATGAGATTTGTGTGGGAAAAGGGCAGTCATGTAGTTTCTTCGTAGAAACAGTCACTACCCTAACTAACATTCCTAATTCTTGATCGTTTATTATTATAATAGTTATCATTCGTCTATCGACGTTTCAAAGAAATTCTCGTCGACATTAAAGAAGCACGGGAAACTGGTTTCTTGTCTTGAGAACGACTTTTCGGGATGCTCGATTTGATGATTCGAGTCATTCCAAAAATCGGAGTAGAAACGATATCTTGCCGAGAACTTCTCAGAGACAAGTCGGTCTGCATTCTCGAAGTTTTCGATAAAATTTGCTTTTTGCTCTGCTTAAACAAAGTCAAGTCGTCCTGAATCATCCGTCGTATTTGCTTTCGTAGATGTTGTCGGACGGTTTTCCTCAAGCGAGGAGAACTCTTGCAGATATTCAGCCACTTTCTGGATACTCTGGCAACGTTCAGCAGAGAACGAGAATCTAATTTACGTAGAATCAATTCGGCTATTTCGATAGGGAGTGCAGTAACGATGTCAACGCTACGATGCGATACTCCAAAAGCGAGCATCAGATCGACAAAAGAATCCATGATGCTGCCGCTTCCTCGAAAGGTCACCGAATGATGCGCCTCCGTCAAAACGATCCCCTTATAAACCGCCGAGCAACGTTCGGAACGACTGCTTCGTCCAATCGGAGACGTCCGTCACGATTGGTCGCATCCGTCAATTGCAATGGGCAGTCATGCATCGGAGAACATTTTTTACATTCTCGATGTGTCTTCGGCATGATATTCAACGGTGATTTATCACCGCAATATAAACTTTTTTCAAGCATGCGTTGCATAGATGATTAGCCGAAAAGCAAATATCAGTTTTTCTAGCATATGCTATCTTCGCGGCTGCACTTCGAACGAAAAACTTTTATTTGCAAAATCTGTTGTAAATCAAATGTGAAGGCACCAAAATAGTTTATGCACAGAAACAGTCAACTAAGTATCGTAATGTTTGATAGTGGATTATATTTCTAATTTCTAGTTTATCAATGTTTTAAAAAGGTTGTCGTCGGAAATATAGAAAACATGCAATTAAACGTATTCAATAAATATTTCTCAAGGAATAGTCAAAGGAACCGATTCAACAATAGAAGATGAGATTTGTGTGGGAAAAGTACAGTCATGTAGTTTCTTCGTAGAAACAGTCACTACCCTAACTAACATTCCTAATTCTTGATCGTTTATTATTATAATAGTTATCATTCGTCTATCGAAGTTTCAAAGAAATTCTCGTCGACATTAAAGAAGCACGGGAAACTGGTTTCTTGTCTTGAGAACGACTTTTCGGGATGCTCGATTTGATGATTCGAGTGATTCCAAAAATCCGAGTAGAAACGATGTCTTGCCGACAACTTCTCAGAGACAAGTCGGTCTGGATTCTCGAAGTTTTCGAGAAAATTGGCTTTTTGCTCTGCTTCAACAAAGTCAAGTCGTCCTGAATCATCCGTCGTTTTTGCTTTCGTAGATGTTGTCGGACGGTTTTCCTCAAGCGAGGAGAACTCTTGCAGATATTCAGCCACTTTCTGGATACTCTGGCAACGTTCAGCAGAGAACGAGAATCTAATTTACGTAGAATCAATTCGGCTATTTCGATAGGGAGTGCAGTAACGATGTCAACGCTACGATGCGATACTCCAAAAGCGTGCATCAGATCGACAAAAGAATCCATGATGCTGCCGCTTCCTCGGAAGGTCACCGAATGATGCGCCTCCGTCAAAACGACCCCCTTATAAACCGGCGAGCAACGTTCGGAACGACTGATTCGTCCAATCGGAGACGTCCGTCACGATTGGTCGCATCCGTCAATTGCAATGGTCAGTCATGCATCGCAGAACATTTTTTACATTCTCGATGTGTCTTCGGCATGATATTCAACGGTGATTTATCACCGCATCATAAACTTTTTTCAAGCATGCGTTACATAGATGATTAGCCGAAAAGCAAATATCAGTTTTTCTAGCATATGCTATCTTCGCGGCTGCACTTCGAACGAATAACTTTTATTTGCAAAATCTGTTGTAAATCAAATGTCAAGGCACCAAAATAGTTTCTGCACAGAAACAGTCAACTAAGTATCGTAATGTTTCATAGTGGATTATATTTATTATTTCTAGTTTATCAATGTTTTAAAAAACTTGTCGTCGGAAATATAGAAAACATGCAAATAAACGTATTCAATAAAAGTTTCTCAAGAAAAGTCAAACAAACCAATTCAACAATATAAAAAGAGCTTTTTTTATCATCGCAACATACACTTTTTTCGAGCATGCGTTCCATAGATGATTAGACGAAAAGCAAATATCAGTTTTTCTACCGTACGCTGGCTCCGCGGCTGCACATCGCACAAAAAACTTTTTTTTCGCAAAATGTGTTGTAAATCAAATGTCAAGGCAACAAAATAATTTCTGCGCAGAAACAGTCAACTAAGTATCGCAATGTTTAATATTGGATTAGTTTATCAAAGTTTTAAAAAGCTTTTCGGCGGCAATATACAAAATACGCAAATATACTTATCACAGTATATTTCTAATATTTCGAAACAGTCAAGTAAGTATCGTAATGTTTCATAGTGGATTATATTTCTTATTTCTAGTTTATCAAAGTTTTAAAAAACTTGTCGTCGGCAATATAGAAAACACGTAAATAAACGTATTCAATAAATATTTCTCAAGGAATGGTCAAAGAAACCGATTCAACAATAGAAGATGAGGTATGTGTGGGAAAAGTGCAGTCATGTAGTTTCTTCGTAGAAACAGTCACTACCGTAACTAACATTCCTAATTCTTGATCGTTTACTATTATAATACTTATCATTCGTCTATCGAAGTTTCAAAGAAATTCTCGTCGACATTAAAGAAACACGGGAAACTGGTATCTTGTCTTGAGAACGACTTTTCGGGATGCTCGATTTGATGATTCGAGTCATTTCAAAAATCGGAGTAGAAACGATGTCTTGCCGAGAACTTCTCAGAGACAAGTCGGTCTGCATTCTCGAAGTTTTCGAGAAAATTTGCTTTTTGCTCTGCTTCAACAAAGTCAAGTCGTCCTGAAGCATCGGTCGTTTTTGCTTTCATAGATGTCATCGGACGGTTTTCCTCAAGCGAGGTGAACTCTTGCAGATATTCAGCCACTTTCTGGATACTCTGGCAACGTTCAGCAGAGAACGAGAATCTAATTTACGTAGAATCAATTCGGCTATTTCGATAGGGAGTGCAGTAACGATGTCAACGCTACGATGCGATACTCCAAAAGTGTGCATCAGATCGACAAAAGAATCCATGATGCTGCCGCTTCCTCGGAAGGTCACCGAATGATGCGCCTCCGTCAAAACGACCCCCTTATAAACCGGCGAGCAACGTTCGAAACGACTGCTTCGTCCAATCGGTGACGTCCGTCACGATTGGTCGCATCCGTCAATTGCAATGGTCAGTCATGCATCGCAGAACATTTTTTACATTCTCGATGTGTCTTCGGCACGATATTCAACGTTGATTTATCACCGCAACATAAACTTTTTTCAAGCAAGCGTTACATAGATGATTAGCCGAAAAGCAAATATCAGTTTTTCTAGCATATGCTAGCTTCGCGGCTGCACTTCGAACGAATAACTTTTATTTGCAAAATCTGTTGTAAATCAAATGTGAAGGCACCAAAATAGTTTCTGCACAGAAACAGTCAACTAAGTATCGCAATGTTTAATAGTGGATTAGTTTATCAAAGTTTTAAAAAGCTTTTCGGCGGCAATATACAAAATACGCAAATATACTTATCACAGTATATTTCTAATATTTCGAAACAGTCAATTAAGTATCGTAATGTTTCATAGTGGATTATATTTCTGATTTCTAGTTTATCAAAGTTTTAAAAAACTTGTCGTCGGCAATATAGAAAACACGCAAATAAACGTATTCAATAAATATTTCTCAAGGAATAGTCAAAGAAACCGATTCAACAATAGAAGATGAGATTTGTGTGGGAAAAGGGCAGTCATGTAGTTTCTTCGTAGAAACAGTCACTACCCTAACTAACATTCCTAATTCTTGATCGTTTATTATTATAATAGTTATCATTCGTCTATCGACGTTTCAAAGAAATTCTCGTCGACATTAAAGAAGCACGGGAAACTGGTTTCTTGTCTTGAGAACGACTTTTCGGGATGCTCGATTTGATGATTCGAGTCATTCCAAAAATCGGAGTAGAAACGATATCTTGCCGAGAACTTCTCAGAGACAAGTCGGTCTGCATTCTCGAAGTTTTCGATAAAATTTGCTTTTTGCTCTGCTTAAACAAAGTCAAGTCGTCCTGAATCATCCGTCGTATTTGCTTTCGTAGATGTTGTCGGACGGTTTTCCTCAAGCGAGGAGAACTCTTGCAGATATTCAGCCACTTTCTGGATACTCTGGCAACGTTCAGCAGAGAACGAGAATCTAATTTACGTAGAATCAATTCGGCTATTTCGATAGGGAGTGCAGTAACGATGTCAACGCTACGATGCGATACTCCAAAAGCGAGCATCAGATCGACAAAAGAATCCATGATGCTGCCGCTTCCTCGAAAGGTCACCGAATGATGCGCCTCCGTCAAAACGATCCCCTTATAAACCGCCGAGCAACGTTCGGAACGACTGCTTCGTCCAATCGGAGACGTCCGTCACGATTGGTCGCATCCGTCAATTGCAATGGGCAGTCATGCATCGGAGAACATTTTTTACATTCTCGATGTGTCTTCGGCATGATATTCAACGGTGATTTATCACCGCAATATAAACTTTTTTCAAGCATGCGTTGCATAGATGATTAGCCGAAAAGCAAATATCAGTTTTTCTAGCATATGCTATCTTCGCGGCTGCACTTCGAACGAAAAACTTTTATTTGCAAAATCTGTTGTAAATCAAATGTGAAGGCACCAAAATAGTTTATGCACAGAAACAGTCAACTAAGTATCGCAATGTTTAATAGTGCATTAGTTTATCAAAGTTTTAAAAAGTTTTTCGGCGGCAATATACAAAATACGCAAATATACTTATCACAGTATATTTCTAATATTTCGAAACAGTCAACTAAGTATCGTAATGTTTCATAGTGGATTATATTTCTGATTTCTAGTTTATCAAAGTTTTAAAAAACTTGTCGTCGGCAATATAGAAAACACGCAAATAAACGTATTCAATAAATATTTCTCAAGGAATAGTCAAAGAAACCGATTCAACAATAGAAGATGATGTTTGTGTGGGAAAAGTGCAGTCATGTAGTTTCTTCGTAGAAACAGTCACTACCCTAACTAACATTCCTAATTCTTGATCGTTTATTATTATAATACTTATCATTCGTCTATCGAAGTTTCAAAGAAATTCTCGTCGACATTAAAGAAACACGGGAAACTGGTATCTTGTCTTGAGAACGACTTTTCGGGATGCTCGATTTGATGATTCGAGTCATTTCAAAAATCGGAGTAGAAACGATGTCTTGCCGAGAACTTCTCAGAGACAAGTCGGTCTGCATTCTCGAAGTTTTCGAGAAAATTTGCTTTTTGCTCTGCTTCAACAAAGTCAAGTCGTCCTGAATCATCCGTCGTTTTTGCTTTCGTAGATGTTGTCGGACGGTTTTCCTCAAGCGAGGAAAACCGTCCTCGGTTTTCTCTTGCAGATATTCAGCCACTTTCTGGATACTCTGGCAACGTTCAGCAGAGAACGAGACTCTAATTTACGTAGAATGAATTCGGCTATTTCGATAGGGAGTGCAGTAACGATGTCAACGCTACGATGCGATACTCCAAAAGCGTGCATCAGATCGACAAAAGAATCCATGATGCTGCCGCTTCCTCGGAAGGTCACCGAATGATGCGCCTCCGTCAAAACGACCCCCTCATAAACCGGCGAGCAACGTTCGGAACGACTGCTTCGTCCAATCGGAGACGTCCGTCACGATTGGTCGCATCCGTCAATTGCAATGGTCAGTCATGCATCGCAGAACATTTTTTACATTCTCGATGTGTCTTCGGCACGATATTCAACGTTGATTTATCACCGCAACATAAACTTTTTTCAAGCAAGCGTTACATAGATGATTAGCCGAAAAGCAAATATCAGTTTTTCGAGCATATGCTAGCTTCGCGGCTGCACTTCGAACGAAAAACTTTTATTTGCAAAATCTGTTGTAAATCAAATGTCAAGGCACCAAAATAGTTTCTGCACAGAAACAGTCAACTAAGTATCGTAATGTTTCATAGTGGATTATATTTCTTATTTCTAGTTTATCAAAGTTTTAAAAAACTTGTCGTCGGAAATATAGAAAACATGCAAATAAACGTATTCAATAAAAGTTTCTCAAGAATTTCAAACAAACCAATTCAACAATATAAAAAGAGCTTTTTTTATCATCGCAACATACACTTTTTTCGAGCATGCGTTCCATAGATGATTAGACGAAAAGCAAATATCAGTTTTTCTACCGTACGCTGGCTCCGCGGCTGCACATCGCACAAAAAACTTTTTTTTCGCAAAATGTGGTGTAAATCAAATGTCAAGGCAACAAAATAGTTTCTGCGCAGAAACAGTCAACTAAGTATCGCAATGTTTAATATTGGATTAGTTTATCAAAGTTTTAAAGAGTTTTTCGGCGGCAATATACAAAATACGCAAATATACTTATCACAGTATATTTCTAATATTTCGAAACAGTCAACTAAGTATCGTAATGTTTCATAGTGGATTATATTTCTGATTTCTAGTTTATCAAAGTTTTAAAAAACTTGTCGTCGGCAATATAGAAAACACGCAAATAAACGTATTCAATAAATATTTCTCAAGGAATAGTCAAAGAAACCGATTCAACAATAGAAGATGAGATTTGTGTGGGAAAAGTGCATTCATGTAGTTTCTTCGTAGAAACCGTCACTACCCTAACTAACATTCCTAATTCTTGATCGTTTATTATTATAATAGTTATCAATCGTCTATCGAAGTTTCAAAGACATTCTCGTCGACATTAAAGAAGCACGGGAAACTGGTTTCTTGTCTTGAGAACGACTTTTCGGGATGCTCGATTTGATGATTCGAGTCATTTCAAAAATCGGAGTAGAAACGATGTCTTGCCGAGAACTTCTCAGAGACAAGTCGGTCTGCATTCTCGAAGTTTTCGAGAAAATTTGCTTTTTGCTCTGCTTCAACAAAGTCAAGTCGTCCTGAAGCATCGGTCGTTTTTGCTTTCATAGATGTCATCGGACGGTTTTCCTCAAGCGAGGTGAACTCTTGCAGATATTCAGCCACTTTCTGGATACTCTGGCAACGTTCAGCAGAGAACGAGAATCTAATTTACGTAGAATCAATTCGGCTATTTCGATAGGGAGTGCAGTAACGATGTCAACGCTACGATGCGATACTCCAAAAGTGTGCATCAGATCGACAAAAGAATCCATGATGCTGCCGCTTCCTCGGAAGGTCACCGAATGATGCGCCTCCGTCAAAACGACCCCCTTATAAACCGGCGAGCAACGTTCGAAACGACTGCTTCGTCCAATCGGTGACGTCCGTCACGATTGGTCGCATCCGTCAATTGCAATGGTCAGTCATGCATCGCAGAACATTTTTTACATTCTCGATGTGTCTTCGGCACGATATTCAACGTTGATTTATCACCGCAACATAAACTTTTTTCAAGCAAGCGTTACATAGATGATTAGCCGAAAAGCAAATATCAGTTTTTCTAGCATATGCTAGCTTCGCGGCTGCACTTCGAACGAATAACTTTTATTTGCAAAATCTGTTGTAAATCAAATGTGAAGGCACCAAAATAGTTTCTGCACAGAAACAGTCAACTAAGTATCGCAATGTTTAATAGTGGATTAGTTTATCAAAGTTTTAAAAAGCTTTTCGGCGGCAATATACAAAATACGCAAATATACTTATCACAGTATATTTCTAATATTTCGAAACAGTCAATTAAGTATCGTAATGTTTCATAGTGGATTATATTTCTGATTTCTAGTTTATCAAAGTTTTAAAAAACTTGTCGTCGGCAATATAGAAAACACGCAAATAAACGTATTCAATAAATATTTCTCAAGGAATAGTCAAAGAAACCGATTCAACAATAGAAGATGAGATTTGTGTGGGAAAAGGGCAGTCATGTAGTTTCTTCGTAGAAACAGTCACTACCCTAACTAACATTCCTAATTCTTGATCGTTTATTATTATAATAGTTATCATTCGTCTATCGACGTTTCAAAGAAATTCTCGTCGACATTAAAGAAGCACGGGAAACTGGTTTCTTGTCTTGAGAACGACTTTTCGGGATGCTCGATTTGATGATTCGAGTCATTCCAAAAATCGGAGTAGAAACGATATCTTGCCGAGAACTTCTCAGAGACAAGTCGGTCTGCATTCTCGAAGTTTTCGATAAAATTTGCTTTTTGCTCTGCTTAAACAAAGTCAAGTCGTCCTGAATCATCCGTCGTATTTGCTTTCGTAGATGTTGTCGGACGGTTTTCCTCAAGCGAGGAGAACTCTTGCAGATATTCAGCCACTTTCTGGATACTCTGGCAACGTTCAGCAGAGAACGAGAATCTAATTTACGTAGAATCAATTCGGCTATTTCGATAGGGAGTGCAGTAACGATGTCAACGCTACGATGCGATACTCCAAAAGCGAGCATCAGATCGACAAAAGAATCCATGATGCTGCCGCTTCCTCGAAAGGTCACCGAATGATGCGCCTCCGTCAAAACGATCCCCTTATAAACCGCCGAGCAACGTTCGGAACGACTGCTTCGTCCAATCGGAGACGTCCGTCACGATTGGTCGCATCCGTCAATTGCAATGGGCAGTCATGCATCGGAGAACATTTTTTACATTCTCGATGTGTCTTCGGCATGATATTCAACGGTGATTTATCACCGCAATATAAACTTTTTTCAAGCATGCGTTGCATAGATGATTAGCCGAAAAGCAAATATCAGTTTTTCTAGCATATGCTATCTTCGCGGCTGCACTTCGAACGAAAAACTTTTATTTGCAAAATCTGTTGTAAATCAAATGTGAAGGCACCAAAATAGTTTATGCACAGAAACAGTCAACTAAGTATCGTAATGTTTGATAGTGGATTATATTTCTAATTTCTAGTTTATCAATGTTTTAAAAAGGTTGTCGTCGGAAATATAGAAAACATGCAATTAAACGTATTCAATAAATATTTCTCAAGGAATAGTCAAAGGAACCGATTCAACAATAGAAGATGAGATTTGTGTGGGAAAAGTACAGTCATGTAGTTTCTTCGTAGAAACAGTCACTACCCTAACTAACATTCCTAATTCTTGATCGTTTATTATTATAATAGTTATCATTCGTCTATCGAAGTTTCAAAGAAATTCTCGTCGACATTAAAGAAGCACGGGAAACTGGTTTCTTGTCTTGAGAACGACTTTTCGGGATGCTCGATTTGATGATTCGAGTCATTCCAAAAATCGGAGTAGAAACGATGTCTTGCCGAGAACTTCTCAGAGACAAGTCGGTCTGCATTCTCGAAGTTTTCGAGAAAATTTGCTTTTTGCTGTGCTTAAACAAAGTCAAGTCGTCCTGAATCATCCGTCGTTTTTGCTTTCGTAGATGTTGTCGGACGGTTTTCCTCAAGCGAGGAAAACCGTCCTCGGTTTTCTCTTGCAGATATTCAGCCACTTTCTGGATACTCTGGCAACGTTCAGCAGAGAACGAGAATCTAATTTACGTAGAATCAATTCGGCTATATCGATAGGGAGTGCAGTAACGATGTCAACGCTACGATGCGATACTCCAAAAGCGTGCATCAGATCGACAAAAGAATCCATGATGCTGCCGCTTCCTCGGAAGGTCACCGAATGATGCGCCTCCGTCAAAACGACCCCCTTATAAACCGCCGAGCAACGTTCGGAACGACTGCTTCGTCCAATCGGATACGTCCGTCACGATTGGTCGCATCCGTCAATTGCAATGGTCAGTCATGCATCGCAGAACATTTTTTACATTCTCGATGTGTCTTCGGCACGATATTCAACGTTGATTTATCACCGCAACATAAACTTTTTTCAAGCATGCGTTACATAGATGATTAGCCGAAAAGCAAATATCAGTTTTTCTAGCATATGCTATCTTCGCGGCTGCACTTCGAACGAAAAACTTTTATTTGCAAAATCTGTTGTAAATCAAATGTCAAGGCACCAAAATAGTTTCTGCGCAGAAACAGTCAACTAAGTATCGCAATGTTTAATAGTGCATTAGTTTATCAAAGTTTTAAAAAGTTTTTCGGCGGCAATATACAAAATACGCAAATATACTTATCACAGTATATTTCTAATATTTCGAAACAGTCAACTAAGTATCGTAATGTTTCATAGTGGATTATATTTCTGATTTCTAGTTTATCAAAGTTTTAAAAAACTTGTCGTCGGCAATATAGAAAACACGCAAATAAACGTATTCAATAAATATTTCTCAAGGAATAGTCAAAGAAACCGATTCAACAATAGAAGATGATGTTTGTGTGGGAAAAGTGCAGTCATGTAGTTTCTTCGTAGAAACAGTCACTACCCTAACTAACATTCCTAATTCTTGATCGTTTATTATTATAATACTTATCATTCGTCTATCGAAGTTTCAAAGAAATTCTCGTCGACATTAAAGAAACACGGGAAACTGGTATCTTGTCTTGAGAACGACTTTTCGGGATGCTCGATTTGATGATTCGAGTCATTTCAAAAATCGGAGTAGAAACGATGTCTTGCCGAGAACTTCTCAGAGACAAGTCGGTCTGCATTCTCGAAGTTTTCGAGAAAATTTGCTTTTTGCTCTGCTTCAACAAAGTCAAGTCGTCCTGAAGCATCGATCGTTTTTGCTTTCGTAGATGTTGTCGGACGGTTTTCCTCAAGCGAGGTGAACTCTTGCAGATATTCAGCCACTTTCTGGATACTCTGGCAACGTTCAGCAGAGAACGAGACTCTAATTTACGTAGAATGAATTCGGCTATTTCGATAGGGAGTGCAGTAACGATGTCAACGCTACGATGCGATACTCCAAAAGCGTGCATCAGATCGACAAAAGAATCCATGATGCTGCCGCTTCCTCGGAAGGTCACCGAATGATGCGCCTCCGTCAAAACGACCCCCTCATAAACCGGCGAGCAACGTTCGGAACGACTGCTTCGTCCAATCGGAGACGTCCGTCACGATTGGTCGCATCCGTCAATTGCAATGGTCAGTCATGCATCGCAGAACATTTTTTACATTCTCGATGTGTCTTCGGCACGATATTCAACGTTGATTTATCACCGCAACATAAACTTTTTTCAAGCAAGCGTTACATAGATGATTAGCCGAAAAGCAAATATCAGTTTTTCGAGCATATGCTAGCTTCGCGGCTGCACTTCGAACGAAAAACTTTTATTTGCAAAATCTGTTGTAAATCAAATGTCAAGGCACCAAAATAGTTTCTGCACAGAAACAGTCAACTAAGTATCGTAATGTTTCATAGTGGATTATATTTCTTATTTCTAGTTTATCAAAGTTTTAAAAAACTTGTCGTCGGAAATATAGAAAACATGCAAATAAACGTATTCAATAAAAGTTTCTCAAGAATTTCAAACAAACCAATTCAACAATATAAAAAGAGCTTTTTTTATCATCGCAACATACACTTTTTTCGAGCATGCGTTCCATAGATGATTAGACGAAAAGCAAATATCAGTTTTTCTACCGTACGCTGGCTCCGCGGCTGCACATCGCACAAAAAACTTTTTTTTCGCAAAATGTGGTGTAAATCAAATGTCAAGGCAACAAAATAGTTTCTGCGCAGAAACAGTCAACTAAGTATCGCAATGTTTAATATTGGATTAGTTTATCAAAGTTTTAAAGAGTTTTTCGGCGGCAATATACAAAATACGCAAATATACTTATCACAGTATATTTCTAATATTTCGAAACAGTCAACTAAGTATCGTAATGTTTCATAGTGGATTATATTTCTGATTTCTAGTTTATCAAAGTTTTAAAAAACTTGTCGTCGGCAATATAGAAAACACGCAAATAAACGTATTCAATAAATATTTTTCAAGGAATAGTCAAAGAAACCGATTCAACAATAGAAGATGATGTTTGTGTGGGAAAAGTGCAGTCATGTAGTTTCTTCGTAGAAACAGTCACTACCCTAACTAACATTCCTAATTCTTGATCGTTTATTATTATAATACTTATCATTCGTCTATCGAAGTTTCAAAGAAATTCTCGTCGACATTAAAGAAACACGGGAAACTGGTATCTTGTCTTGAGAACGACTTTTCGGGATGCTCGATTTGATGATTCGAGTCATTTCAAAAATCGGAGTAGAAACGATGTCTTGCCGAGAACTTCTCAGAGACAAGTCGGTCTGCATTCTCGAAGTTTTCGAGAAAATTTGCTTTTTGCTCTGCTTCAACAAAGTCAAGTCGTCCTGAAGCATCGATCGTTTTTGCTTTCGTAGATGTTGTCGGACGGTTTTCCTCAAGCGAGGTGAACTCTTGCAGATATTCAGCCACTTTCTGGATACTCTGGCAACGTTCAGCAGAGAACGAGACTCTAATTTACGTAGAATGAATTCGGCTATTTCGATAGGGAGTGCAGTAACGATGTCAACGCTACGATGCGATACTCCAAAAGCGTGCATCAGATCGACAAAAGAATCCATGATGCTGCCGCTTCCTCGGAAGGTCACCGAATGATGCGCCTCCGTCAAAACGACCCCCTCATAAACCGGCGAGCAACGTTCGGAACGACTGCTTCGTCCAATCGGAGACGTCCGTCACGATTGGTCGCATCCGTCAATTGCAATGGTCAGTCATGCATCGCAGAACATTTTTTACATTCTCGATGTGTCTTCGGCACGATATTCAACGTTGATTTATCACCGCAACATAAACTTTTTTCAAGCAAGCGTTACATAGATGATTAGCCGAAAAGCAAATATCAGTTTTTCGAGCATATGCTAGCTTCGCGGCTGCACTTCGAACGAAAAACTTTTATTTGCAAAATCTGTTGTAAATCAAATGTCAAGGCACCAAAATAGTTTCTGCACAGAAACAGTCAACTAAGTATCGTAATGTTTCATAGTGGATTATATTTCTTATTTCTAGTTTATCAAAGTTTTAAAAAACTTGTAGTCGGAAATATAGAAAACATGCAAATAAACGTATTCAATAAAAGTTTCTCAAGAATTTCAAACAAACCAATTCAACAATATAAAAAGAGCTTTTTTTATCATCGCAACATACACTTTTTTCGAGCATGCGTTCCATAGATGATTAGACGAAAAGCAAATATCAGTTTTTCTACCGTACGCTGGCTCCGCGGCTGCACATCGCACAAAAAACTTTTTTTTCGCAAAATGTGGTGTAAATCAAATGTCAAGGCAACAAAATAGTTTCTGCGCAGAAACAGTCAACTAAGTATCGCAATGTTTAATATTGGATTAGTTTATCAAAGTTTTAAAGAGTTTTTCGGCGGCAATATACAAAATACGCAAATATACTTATCACAGTATATTTCTAATATTTCGAAACAGTCAACTAAGTATCGTAATGTTTCATAGTGGATTATATTTCTGATTTCTAGTTTATCAAAGTTTTAAAAAACTTGTCGTCGGCAATATAGAAAACACGCAAATAAACGTATTCAATAAATATTTCTCAAGGAATAGTCAAAGAAACCGATTCAACAATAGAAGATGAGATTTGTGTGGGAAAAGTGCATTCATGTAGTTTCTTCGTAGAAACCGTCACTACCCTAACTAACATTCCTAATTCTTGATCGTTTATTATTATAATAGTTATCAATCGTCTATCGAAGTTTCAAAGACATTCTCGTCGACATTAAAGAAGCACGGGAAACTGGTTTCTTGTCTTGAGAACGACTTTTCGGGATGCTCGATTTGATGATTCGAGTGATTCCAAAAATCCGAGTAGAAACGATGTCTTGCCGAGAACTTCTCAGAGACAAGTCGGTCTGCATTCTCGAAGTTTTCGAGAAAATTTGCTTTTTGCTCTGCTTCAACAAAGTCAAGTCGTCCTGAATCATCCGTCGTTTTTGCTTTCGTAGATGTTGTCGGACGGTTCTCCTCAAGCGAGGTGAACTCTTGCAGATATACAGCCACTTTCTGGATACTCTGGCAACGTTCAGCAGAGAACGAGAATCTAATTTACGTAGAATCAATTCGGCTATTTCGATAGGGAGTGCAGTAACGATGTCAACGCTACGATGCGATACTCCAAAAGTGTGCATCAGATCGACAAAAGAATCCATGATGCTGCCGCTTCCTCGGAAGGTCACCGAATGATGCGCCTCCGTCAAAACGACCCCCTTATAAACCGCCGAGCAACGTTCGGAACGACTGCTTCGTCCAATCGGATAAGTCCGTCACGATTGGTCGCATCCGTCAATTGCAATGGTCAGTCATGCATCGCAGAACATTTTTTACATTCTCGATGTGTCTTCGGCACGATATTCAACGTTGATTTATCACCGCAACATAAACTTTTTTCAAGCAAGCGTTACATAGATGATTAGCCGAAAAGCAAATATCAGTTTTTCTAGCATATGCAAGCTTCGCGGCTGCACTTCGAACGAATAACTTTTATTTGCAAAATCTGTTGTAAATCAAATGTGAAGGCACCAAAATAGTTTCTGCACAGAAACAGTCAACTAAGTATCGCAATGTTTAATAGTGGATTAGTTTATCAAAGTTTTAAAAAGCTTTTCGGCGGCAATATACAAAATACGCAAATATACTTATCACAGTATATTTCTAATATTTCGAAACAGTCAATTAAGTATCGTAATGTTTCATAGTGGATTATATTTCTGATTTCTAGTTTATCAAAGTTTTAAAAAACTTGTCGTCGGCAATATAGAAAACACGCAAATAAACGTATTCAATAAATATTTCTCAAGGAATAGTCAAAGAAACCGATTCAACAATAGAAGATGAGATTTGTGTGGGAAAAGGGCAGTCATGTAGTTTCTTCGTAGAAACAGTCACTACCCTAACTAACATTCCTAATTCTTGATCGTTTATTATTATAATAGTTATCATTCGTCTATCGAAGTTTCAAAGAAATTCTCGTCGACATTAAAGAAGCACGGGAAACTGGTTTCTTGTCTTGAGAACGACTTTTCGAGATGCTCGATTTGATGATTCGAGTCATTCCAAAAATCGGAGTAGAAACGATGTCTTGCCGAGAACTTCTCAGAGACAAGTCGGTCTGCATTCTCGAAGTTTTCGAGAATATTTGCTTTTTGCTCTGCTTAAACAAAGTCAAGTCGTCCTGAATCATCCGTCGTTTTTGCTTTCGTACATGTTGTCGGACGGTTTTCCTCAAGCGAGGAGAACTCTTGCTGATATGCAGCCACTTTCTGGATACTCTGGCAACGTTCAGCAGAGAACGAGAATCTAATTTACGTAGAATCAATTCGGCTATTTCGATAGTGAGTGCAGTAACGATGTCAACGCTACGATGCGATACTCCAAAAGCGTGCATCAGATCGGCAAAAGAATCCATGATGCTGCCGCTTCCTCGGAAGGTCACCGAATGATGCGCCTCCGTCAAAACGACCCTGTTATAAACCGCCGAGCAACGTTCGGAACGACTGCTTCGTCCAATCGGAGACGTCCGTCACGATTGGTCGCATCCGTCAATTGCAATGGTCAGTCATGCATCGCAGAACATTTTTTACATTCTCGATGTGTCTTCGGCACGATATTCAACGTTGATTTATCACCGCAACATAAACTTTTTTCAAGCAAGCGTTACATAGATGATTAGCCGAAAAGCAAATATCAGTTTTTCTAGCATATGCTAGCTTCGCGGCTGCACTTCGAACGAAAAACTTTTATTTGCAAAATCTGTTGTAAATCAAATGTCAAGGCACCAAAATAGTTTCTGCACAGAAACAGTCAACTAAGTATCGTAATGTTTCATAGTGGATTATATTTCTTATTTCTAGTTTATCAAAGTTTTAAAAAACTTGTCGTCGGAAATATAGAAAACATACAAATAATCGTATTCAATAAAAGTTTCTCAAGAAATTCAAACAAACCAATTCAACAATATAAAAAGAGCTTTTTTTATCATCGCAACATACACTTTTTTCGAGCATGCGTTCCATAGATGATTAGACGAAAAGCAAATATCAGTTTTTCTACCGTACGCTGGCTCCGCGGCTGCACATCGCACAAAAAACTTTTTTTTCGCAAAATGTGGTGTAAATCAAATGTCAAGGCAACAAAATAGTTTCTGCGCAGAAACAGTCAACTAAGTATCGCAATGTTTAATAGTGGATTAGTTTATCAAAGTTTTAAAAAGCTTTTCGGCGGCAATATACAAAATACGCAAATATACTTATCACAGTATATTTCTAATATTTCGAAACAGTCAACTAAGTATCGTAATGTTTCATAGTGGATTATATTTCTGATTTCTAGTTTATCAAAGTTTTAAAAAACTTGTCGTCGGCAATATAGAAAACACGCAAATAAACGTATTCAATAAATATTTCTCAAGGAATAGTCAAAGAAACCGATTCAACAATAGAAGATGAGGTTTGTGTGGGAAAAGTGCAGTCATGTAGTTTCTTCGTAGAAACAGTCACTACCCTAACTAACATTCCTAATACTTGATCGTTTATTATTATAATACTTATCATTCGTCTATCGAAGTTTCAAAGAAATTCTCGTCGACATTAAAGAAGCACGGAAAACTGGTGTCTTGTCTTGAGAACGACTTTTCGGGATGCTCGATTTGATGATTCGAGTCATTTCAAAAATCGGAGTAGAAACGATGTGTTGCCGAGAACTTCTTAGAGACAAGTCGGTCTGCATTCTCGAAGTTTTCGAGAAAATTTGCTTTTTGCTCTGCTTCAACAAAGTCAACTCGTCCTGAATCATCCGTCGTTTTTGCTTTCGTAGATGTTGTCGGACGGTTTTCCTCAAGCGAGGTGAACTCTTGCAGATATTCAGCCACTTTCTGGATACTCTGGCAACGTTCAGCAGAGAACGAGAATCTAATTTACGTAGAATCAATTCGGCTATTTCGATAGGGAGTGCAGTAACGATGTCAACGCTACGATGCGATACTCCAAAAGCGTGCATCAGATCGACAAAAGAATCCATGATGCTGCCGCTTCCTCGGAAGGTCACCGAATGATGCGCCTCCGTCAAAACGACCCCCTTATAAACCGCCGAGCAACGTTCGGAACGACTGCTTCGTCCAATCGGATACGTCCGTCACGATTGGTCGCATCCGTCAATTGCAATGGTCAGTCATGCATCGGAGAACATTTTTTACATTCTCGATGTGTCTTCGGCATGATATTCAACGGTGATTTATCACCGCGACATAAACTTTTTTCAAGCATGCGTTACATAGATGATTAGCCGAAAAGCAAATATCAGTTTTTCTAGCATATGCTATCTTCGCGGCTGCACTTCGAACGAAAAACTTTTATTTGCAAAATCTGTTGTAAATCAAATGTGAAGGCACCAAAATAGTTTCTGCACAGAAACAGTCAACTAAGTATCGTAATGTTTGATAGTGGATTATATTTCTAATTTCTAGTTTATCAATGTTTTAAAAAGGTTGTCGTCGGAAATATAGAAAACATGCAATTAAACGTATTCAATAAATATTTCTCAAGGAATAGTCAAAGGAACCGATTCAACAATAGAAGATGAGATTTGTGTGGGAATAGTACAGTCATGTAGTTTCTTCGTAGAAACAGTCACTACCCTAACTAACATTCCTAATTCTTGATCGTTTATTATTATAATAGTTATCATTCGTCTATCGAAGTTTCAAAGAAATTCTCGTCGACATTAAAGAAGCACGGGAAACTGGTTTCTTGTCTTGAGAACGACTTTTCGGGATGCTCGATTTGATGATTCGAGTCATTCCAAAAATCGGAGTAGAAACGATATCTTGCCGAGAACTTCTCAGAGACAAGGCGGTCTGCATTCTCGAAGTTTTCGATAAAATTTGCTTTTTGCTCTGCTTAAACAAAGTCAAGTCGTCCTGAATCATCCGTCGTATTTGCTTTCGTAGATGTTGTCGGACGGTTTTCCTCAAGCGAGGAGAACTCTTGCAGATATTCAGCCACTTTCTGGATACTCTGGCAACGTTCAGCAGAGAACGAGAATCTAATTTACGTAGAATCAATTCGGCTATTTCGATAGGGAGTGCAGTAACGATGTCAACGCTACGATGCGATACTCCAAAAGCGAGCATCAGATCGACAAAAGAATCCATGATGCTGCCGCTTCCTCGAAATGTCACCGAATGATGCGCCTCCGTCAAAACGATCCCCTTATAAACCGCCGAGCAACGTTCGGAACGACTGCTTCGTCCAATCGGAGACGTCCGTCACGATTGGTCGCATCCGTCAATTGCAATGGGCAGTCATGCATCGGAGAACATTTTTTACATTCTCGATGTGTCTTCGGCATGATATTCAATGGTAATTTATCACCGCGACATAAACTTTTTTCAAGCATGCGTTACATAGATGATTAGCCGAAAAGCAAATATCAGTTTTTCTAGCATATGCTATCTTCGCGGCTGCACTTCGAACGAAAAACTTTTATTTGCAAAATCTGTTGTAAATCAAATGTGAAGGCACCAAAATAGTTTCTGAGCAGAAACAGTCAACTAAGTATCGCAATGTTTAATAGTGGATTAGTTTATCAAAGTTTTAAACAGTTTTTCGGCGGCAATATACAAAATACTCAAATATACTTATCACAGTATATTTCTAATATTTCGAAACAGTCAACTAAGTATCGTAAGGATTCATAGTGCATTATATTTCTTATTTCTAGTTTATCAAACTTTTAAAAAACTTGTCATCGGCAATATAGAAAACACGCAAATAAACGTATTCAATAAATATTTCTCAAGGAATAGTCAAAGAAACCGATTCAACAATAGAAGATGAGATTTGTGTGGGAAAAGTGTATTCATGTAGTTTCTTCGTAGAAACCGTCACTACCCTAACTAACATTCCTAATTCTTGATCGTTTATTATTATAATAGTTATCAATCGTCTATCGAAGTTTCAAAGACATTCTCGTCGACATTAAAGAAGCACGGGAAACTGGTTTCTTGTCTTGAGAACGACTTTTCGGGATGCTCGATTTGATGATTCGAGTCATTCCAAAAATCCGAGTAGAAACGATGTCTTGCCGACAACATCTCAGAGACAAGTCGGTCTGGATTCTCGAAGTTTTCGAGAAAATTGGCTTTTTGCTCTGCTTCAACAAAGTCAAGTCGTCCTGAATCATCCGTCGTTTTTGCTTTCGTAGATGTTGTCGGACGGTTTTCCTCAAGCGAGGTGAACTCTTGCAGATATTCAGCCACTTTCTGGATACTCTGGCAACGTTCAGCAGAGAACGAGAATCTAATTTACGTAGAATCAATTCGGCTATTTCGATAGGGAGTGCAGTAACGATGTCAACGCTACGATGCGATACTCCAAAAGCGTGCATCAGATCGACAAAAGAATCCATGATGCTGCCGCTTCCTCGGAAGGTCACCGAATGATGCGCCTCCGTCAAAACGACCCCCTTATAAACCGCCGAGCAACGTTCGGAACGACTGCTTCGTCCAATCGGATAAGTCCGTCACGATTGGTCGCATCCGTCAATTGCAATGGTCAGTCATGCATCGCAGAACATTTTTTAAATTCTCGATGTGTCTTCGGCACGACATTCAACGTTGATTTATCACCGCAACATAAACTTTTTTCAAGCATGCGTTACATAGATGATTAGCCGAAAAGCAAATATCAGTTTTTCTAGCATATGCTATCTTCGCGGCTGCACTTCGAACGAAAAACTTTTATTTGCAAAATCTGTTGTAAATCAAATGTCAAGGCACCAAATTAGTTTCTGCACAGAAACAGTCAACTAAGTATCGTAATGTTTCATAGTGGATTATATTTCTAATTTCTAGTTTATCAAAGTTTTAAAAACCTTGTCGTCGGAAATATAGAAAACACGCAATTAAACGTATTCAATAAAAGTTTCTCAAGAAAAGTCAAAGAAACCAATTCAACAATATAAAAAGAGCTTTGTTTATCATCGCAACATACACTTTTTTCGAGCATGCGTTCCATAGATGATTAGACGAAAAGCAAATATCAGTTTTTCTACCGTATGCTGGCTCCGCGGCTGCACATCGCACAAAAAACTTTTTTTTCGCAAAATGTGTTGTAAATCAAATGTCAAGGCAACAAAATAGTTTCTGCGCAGAAACAGTCAACTAAGTATGGCAATGTTTAATAGTGGATTAGTTTATCAAAGTTTTAAAAAGCTTTTCGGCGGCAATATACAAAATACGCAAATATACTTATCACAGTATATTTCTAATATTTCGAAACAGTCAACTAAGTATCGTAAGGATTCATAGTGCATTATATTTCTTATTTCTAGTTTATCAAACTTTTAAAAAACTTGTCATCGGCAATATAGAAAACACGCAAATAAACGTATTCAATAAATATTTCTCAAGGAATAGTCAAAGAAACCGATTCAACAATAGAAGATGAGATTTGTGTGGGAAAAGTGCATTCATGTAGTTTCTTCGTAGAAACCGTCACTACCCTAACTAGCATTCCTAATTCTTGATCGTTTATTATTATAATAGTTATCAATCGTCTATCGAAGTTTCAAAGACATTCTCGTTGACATTAAAGAAGCACGGGAAACTGGTTTCTTGTCTTGAGAACGACTTTTCGGGATGCTCGATTTGATGATTCGAGTGATTCCAAAAATCCGAGTAGAAACGATGTCTTGCCGACAACTTCTCAGAGACAAGTCGGTCTGGATTCTCGAAGTTTTCGAGAAAATAGGCTTTTTGCTCTGCTTCAACAAAGTCAAGTCGTCCTGAATCATCCGTCGTTTTTGCTTTCGTAGATGTTGTCGGACGGTTTTCCTCAAGCGAGGTGAACTCTTGCAGATATTCAGCCACTTTCTGGATACTCTGGCAACGTTCAGCAGAGAACGAGAATCTAATTTACGTAGAATCAATTCGGCTATTTCGATAGGGAGTGCAGTAACGATGTCAACGCTACGATGCGATACTCCAAAAGCGTGCATCAGATCGACAAAAGAATCCATGATGCTGCCGCTTCCTCGGAAGGTTACCGAATGATGCGCCTCCGTCAAAACGACCCCCTTATAAACCGGTGAGCAACGTTCGGAACGACTGCTTCGTCCAATCGGAGACGTCCGTCACGATTGGTCGCATCCGTCAATTGCAATGGTCAGTCATGCATCGCAGAACATTTTTTACATTCTCGATGTGTCTTCGGCACGATATTCAACGTTGATTTATCACCGCAATATAAACTTTTTTCAAGCATGCGTTGCATAGATGATTAGCCGAAAAGCAAATATCAGTTTTTCTAGCATATGCTATCTTCGCGGCTGCACTTCGAACGAAAAACTTTTATTTGCAAAATCTCTTGTAAATCAAATGTGAAGGCACCAAAATAGTTTCTGCGCAGAAACAGTCAACTAAGTATCGCAATGTTTAATAGTGGATTAGTTTATCAAAGTTTTAAACAGTTTTTCGGCGGCAATATACAAAATACTCAAATATACTTATCACAGTATATTTCTAATATTTCGAAACAGTCAACTAAGTATCGTAAGGATTCATAGTGCATTATATTTCTTATTTCTAGTTTATCAAACTTTTAAAAAACTTGTCATCGGCAATATAGAAAACACGCAAATAAACGTATTCAATAAATATTTCTCAAGGAATAGTCAAAGAAACCGATTCAACAATAGAAGATGAGATTTGTGTGGGAAAAGTGTATTCATGTAGTTTCTTCGTAGAAACCGTCACTACCCTAACTAACATTCCTAATTCTTGATCGTTTATTATTATAATAGTTATCAATCGTCTATCGAAGTTTCAAAGACATTCTCGTCGACATTAAAGAAGCACGGGAAACTGGTTTCTTGTCTTGAGAACGACTTTTCGGGATGCTCGATTTGATGATTCGAGTGATTCCAAAAATCCGAGTAGAAACGATGTCTTGCCGACAACTTCTCAGAGACAAGTCGGTCTGGATTCTCGAAGTTTTCGAGAAAATTGGCTTTTTGCTCTGCTTCAACAAAGTCAAGTCGTCCTGAATCATCCGTCGTTTTTGCTTTCGTAGATGTTGTCGGACGGTTTTCCTCAAGCGAGGAGAACTCTTGCAGATATTCAGCCACTTTCTGGATACTCTGGCAACGTTCAGCAGAGAACGAGAATCTAATTTACGTAGAATCAATTCGGCTATTTCGATAGGGAGTGCAGTAACGATGTCAACGCTACGATGCGATACTCCAAAAGCGTGCATCAGATCGACAAAAGAATCCATGATGCTGCCGCTTCCTCGGAAGGTCACCGAATGATGCGCCTCCGTCAAAACGACCCCCTTATAAACCGGCGAGCAACGTTCGGAACGACTGATTCGTCCAATCGGAGACGTCCGTCACGATTGGTCGCATCCGTCAATTGCAATGGTCAGTCATGCATCGCAGAACATTTTTTACATTCTCGATGTGTCTTCGGCATGATATTCAACGGTGATTTATCACCGCACCATAAACTTTTTTCAAGCATGCGTTACATAGATGATTAGCCGAAAAGCAAATATCAGTTTTTCTAGCATATGCTATCTTCGCGGCTGCACTTCGAACGAATAACTTTTATTTGCAAAATCTGTTGTAAATCAAATGTCAAGGCACCAAAATAGTTTCTGCACAGAAACAGTCAACTAAGTATCGTAATGTTTCATAGTGGATTATATTTCTTATTTCTAGTTTATCAATGTTTTAAAAAACTTGTCGTCGGAAATATAGAAAACATGCAAATAAACGTATTCAATAAAAGTTTCTCAAGAAAAGTCAAACAAACCAATTCAACAATATAAAAAGAGCTTTTTTTATCATCGCAACATACACTTTTTTCGAGCATGCGTTCCATAGATGATTAGACGAAAAGCAAATATCAGTTTTTCTACCGTACGCTGGCTCCGCGGCTGCACATCGCACAAAAAACTTTTTTTTCGCAAAATGTGTTGTAAATCAAATGTCAAGGCAACAAAATAGTTTCTGCGCAGAAACAGTCAACTAAGTATCGCAATGTTTAATATTGGATTAGTTTATCAAAGTTTTAAAAAGCTTTTCGGCGGCAATATACAAAATACGCAAATATACTTATCACAGTATATTTCTAATATTTCGAAACAGTCAAGTAAGTATCGTAATGTTTCATAGTGGATTATATTTCTTATTTCTAGTTTATCAAAGTTTTAAAAAACTTGTCGTCGGCAATATAGAAAACACGTAAATAAACGTATTCAATAAATATTTCTCAAGGAATGGTCAAAGAAACCGATTCAACAATAGAAGATGAGGTATGTGTGGGAAAAGTGCAGTCATGTAGTTTCTTCGTAGAAACAGTCACTACCGTAACTAACATTCCTAATTCTTGATCGTTTACTATTATAATACTTATCATTCGTCTATCGAAGTTTCAAAGAAATTCTCGTCGACATTAAAGAAACACGGGAAACTGGTATCTTGTCTTGAGAACGACTTTTCGGGATGCTCGATTTGATGATTCGAGTCATTTCAAAAATCGGAGTAGAAACGATGTCTTGCCGAGAACTTCTCAGAGACAAGTCGGTCTGCATTCTCGAAGTTTTCGAGAAAATTTGCTTTTTGCTCTGCTTCAACAAAGTCAAGTCGTCCTGAAGCATCGGTCGTTTTTGCTTTCATAGATGTCATCGGACGGTTTTCCTCAAGCGAGGTGAACTCTTGCAGATATTCAGCCACTTTCTGGATACTCTGGCAACGTTCAGCAGAGAACGAGAATCTAATTTACGTAGAATCAATTCGGCTATTTCGATAGGGAGTGCAGTAACGATGTCAACGCTACGATGCGATACTCCAAAAGTGTGCATCAGATCGACAAAAGAATCCATGATGCTGCCGCTTCCTCGGAAGGTCACCGAATGATGCGCCTCCGTCAAAACGACCCCCTTATAAACCGGCGAGCAACGTTCGAAACGACTGCTTCGTCCAATCGGTGACGTCCGTCACGATTGGTCGCATCCGTCAATTGCAATGGTCAGTCATGCATCGCAGAACATTTTTTACATTCTCGATGTGTCTTCGGCACGATATTCAACGTTGATTTATCACCGCAACATAAACTTTTTTCAAGCAAGCGTTACATAGATGATTAGCCGAAAAGCAAATATCAGTTTTTCTAGCATATGCTAGCTTCGCGGCTGCACTTCGAACGAATAACTTTTATTTGCAAAATCTGTTGTAAATCAAATGTGAAGGCACCAAAATAGTTTCTGCACAGAAACAGTCAACTAAGTATCGCAATGTTTAATAGTGGATTAGTTTATCAAAGTTTTAAAAAGCTTTTCGGCGGCAATATACAAAATACGCAAATATACTTATCACAGTATATTTCTAATATTTCGAAACAGTCAATTAAGTATCGTAATGTTTCATAGTGGATTATATTTCTGATTTCTAGTTTATCAAAGTTTTAAAAAACTTGTCGTCGGCAATATAGAAAACACGCAAATAAACGTATTCAATAAATATTTCTCAAGGAATAGTCAAAGAAACCGATTCAACAATAGAAGATGAGATTTGTGTGGGAAAAGGGCAGTCATGTAGTTTCTTCGTAGAAACAGTCACTACCCTAACTAACATTCCTAATTCTTGATCGTTTATTATTATAATAGTTATCATTCGTCTATCGACGTTTCAAAGAAATTCTCGTCGACATTAAAGAAGCACGGGAAACTGGTTTCTTGTCTTGAGAACGACTTTTCGGGATGCTCGATTTGATGATTCGAGTCATTCCAAAAATCGGAGTAGAAACGATATCTTGCCGAGAACTTCTCAGAGACAAGTCGGTCTGCATTCTCGAAGTTTTCGATAAAATTTGCTTTTTGCTCTGCTTAAACAAAGTCAAGTCGTCCTGAATCATCCGTCGTATTTGCTTTCGTAGATGTTGTCGGACGGTTTTCCTCAAGCGAGGAGAACTCTTGCAGATATTCAGCCACTTTCTGGATACTCTGGCAACGTTCAGCAGAGAACGAGAATCTAATTTACGTAGAATCAATTCGGCTATTTCGATAGGGAGTGCAGTAACGATGTCAACGCTACGATGCGATACTCCAAAAGCGAGCATCAGATCGACAAAAGAATCCATGATGCTGCCGCTTCCTCGAAAGGTCACCGAATGATGCGCCTCCGTCAAAACGATCCCCTTATAAACCGCCGAGCAACGTTCGGAACGACTGCTTCGTCCAATCGGAGACGTCCGTCACGATTGGTCGCATCCGTCAATTGCAATGGGCAGTCATGCATCGGAGAACATTTTTTACATTCTCGATGTGTCTTCGGCATGATATTCAACGGTGATTTATCACCGCAATATAAACTTTTTTCAAGCATGCGTTGCATAGATGATTAGCCGAAAAGCAAATATCAGTTTTTCTAGCATATGCTATCTTCGCGGCTGCACTTCGAACGAAAAACTTTTATTTGCAAAATCTGTTGTAAATCAAATGTGAAGGCACCAAAATAGTTTATGCACAGAAACAGTCAACTAAGTATCGTAATGTTTGATAGTGGATTATATTTCTAATTTCTAGTTTATCAATGTTTTAAAAAGGTTGTCGTCGGAAATATAGAAAACATGCAATTAAACGTATTCAATAAATATTTCTCAAGGAATAGTCAAAGGAACCGATTCAACAATAGAAGATGAGATTTGTGTGGGAAAAGTACAGTCATGTAGTTTCTTCGTAGAAACAGTCACTACCCTAACTAACATTCCTAATTCTTGATCGTTTATTATTATAATAGTTATCATTCGTCTATCGAAGTTTCAAAGAAATTCTCGTCGACATTAAAGAAGCACGGGAAACTGGTTTCTTGTCTTGAGAACGACTTTTCGGGATGCTCGATTTGATGATTCGAGTGATTCCAAAAATCCGAGTAGAAACGATGTCTTGCCGACAACTTCTCAGAGACAAGTCGGTCTGGATTCTCGAAGTTTTCGAGAAAATTGGCTTTTTGCTCTGCTTCAACAAAGTCAAGTCGTCCTGAATCATCCGTCGTTTTTGCTTTCGTAGATGTTGTCGGACGGTTTTCCTCAAGCGAGGAGAACTCTTGCAGATATTCAGCCACTTTCTGGATACTCTGGCAACGTTCAGCAGAGAACGAGAATCTAATTTACGTAGAATCAATTCGGCTATTTCGATAGGGAGTGCAGTAACGATGTCAACGCTACGATGCGATACTCCAAAAGCGTGCATCAGATCGACAAAAGAATCCATGATGCTGCCGCTTCCTCGGAAGGTCACCGAATGATGCGCCTCCGTCAAAACGACCCCCTTATAAACCGGCGAGCAACGTTCGGAACGACTGATTCGTCCAATCGGAGACGTCCGTCACGATTGGTCGCATCCGTCAATTGCAATGGTCAGTCATGCATCGCAGAACATTTTTTACATTCTCGATGTGTCTTCGGCATGATATTCAACGGTGATTTATCACCGCATCATAAACTTTTTTCAAGCATGCGTTACATAGATGATTAGCCGAAAAGCAAATATCAGTTTTTCTAGCATATGCTATCTTCGCGGCTGCACTTCGAACGAATAACTTTTATTTGCAAAATCTGTTGTAAATCAAATGTCAAGGCACCAAAATAGTTTCTGCACAGAAACAGTCAACTAAGTATCGTAATGTTTCATAGTGGATTATATTTCTTATTTCTAGTTTATCAATGTTTTAAAAAACTTGTCGTCGGAAATATAGAAAACATGCAAATAAACGTATTCAATAAAAGTTTCTCAAGAAAAGTCAAACAAACCAATTCAACAATATAAAAAGAGCTTTTTTTATCATCGCAACATACACTTTTTTCGAGCATGCGTTCCATAGATGATTAGACGAAAAGCAAATATCAGTTTTTCTACCGTACGCTGGCTCCGCGGCTGCACATCGCACAAAAAACTTTTTTTTCGCAAAATGTGTTGTAAATCAAATGTCAAGGCAACAAAATAATTTCTGCGCAGAAACAGTCAACTAAGTATCGCAATGTTTAATATTGGATTAGTTTATCAAAGTTTTAAAAAGCTTTTCGGCGGCAATATACAAAATACGCAAATATACTTATCACAGTATATTTCTAATATTTCGAAACAGTCAAGTAAGTATCGTAATGTTTCATAGTGGATTATATTTCTTATTTCTAGTTTATCAAAGTTTTAAAAAACTTGTCGTCGGCAATATAGAAAACACGTAAATAAACGTATTCAATAAATATTTCTCAAGGAATGGTCAAAGAAACCGATTCAACAATAGAAGATGAGGTATGTGTGGGAAAAGTGCAGTCATGTAGTTTCTTCGTAGAAACAGTCACTACCGTAACTAACATTCCTAATTCTTGATCGTTTACTATTATAATACTTATCATTCGTCTATCGAAGTTTCAAAGAAATTCTCGTCGACATTAAAGAAACACGGGAAACTGGTATCTTGTCTTGAGAACGACTTTTCGGGATGCTCGATTTGATGATTCGAGTCATTCCAAAAATCGGAGTAGAAACGATATCTTGCCGAGAACTTCTCAGAGACAAGTCGGTCTGCATTCTCGAAGTTTTCGATAAAATTTGCTTTTTGCTCTGCTTAAACAAAGTCAAGTCGTCCTGAATCATCCGTCGTATTTGCTTTCGTAGATGTTGTCGGACGGTTTTCCTCAAGCGAGGAGAACTCTTGCAGATATTCAGCCACTTTCTGGATACTCTGGCAACGTTCAGCAGAGAACGAGAATCTAATTTACGTAGAATCAATTCGGCTATTTCGATAGGGAGTGCAGTAACGATGTCAACGCTACGATGCGATACTCCAAAAGCGAGCATCAGATCGACAAAAGAATCCATGATGCTGCCGCTTCCTCGAAAGGTCACCGAATGATGCGCCTCCGTCAAAACGATCCCCTTATAAACCGCCGAGCAACGTTCGGAACGACTGCTTCGTCCAATCGGAGACGTCCGTCACGATTGGTCGCATCCGTCAATTGCAATGGGCAGTCATGCATCGGAGAACATTTTTTACATTCTCGATGTGTCTTCGGCATGATATTCAACGGTGATTTATCACCGCAATATAAACTTTTTTCAAGCATGCGTTGCATAGATGATTAGCCGAAAAGCAAATATCAGTTTTTCTAGCATATGCTATCTTCGCGGCTGCACTTCGAACGAAAAACTTTTATTTGCAAAATCTGTTGTAAATCAAATGTGAAGGCACCAAAATAGTTTATGCACAGAAACAGTCAACTAAGTATCGTAATGTTTGATAGTGGATTATATTTCTAATTTCTAGTTTATCAATGTTTTAAAAAGGTTGTCGTCGGAAATATAGAAAACATGCAATTAAACGTATTCAATAAATATTTCTCAAGGAATAGTCAAAGGAACCGATTCAACAATAGAAGATGAGATTTGTGTGGGAAAAGTACAGTCATGTAGTTTCTTCGTAGAAACAGTCACTACCCTAACTAACATTCCTAATTCTTGATCGTTTATTATTATAATAGTTATCATTCGTCTATCGAAGTTTCAAAGAAATTCTCGTCGACATTAAAGAAGCACGGGAAACTGGTTTCTTGTCTTGAGAACGACTTTTCGGGATGCTCGATTTGATGATTCGAGTCATTCCAAAAATCGGAGTAGAAACGATGTCTTGCCGAGAACTTCTCAGAGACAAGTCGGTCTGCATTCTCGAAGTTTTCGAGAAAATTTGCTTTTTGCTGTGCTTAAACAAAGTCAAGTCGTCCTGAATCATCCGTCGTTTTTGCTTTCGTAGATGTTGTCGGACGGTTTTCCTCAAGCGAGGAAAACCGTCCTCGGTTTTCTCTTGCAGATATTCAGCCACTTTCTGGATACTCTGGCAACGTTCAGCAGAGAACGAGAATCTAAATTACGTAGAATCAATTCGGCTATATCGATAGGGAGTGCAGTAACGATGTCAACGCTACGATGCGATACTCCAAAAGCGTGCATCAGATCGACAAAAGAATCCATGATGCTGCCGCTTCCTCGGAAGGTCACCGAATGATGCGCCTCCGTCAAAACGACCCCCTTATAAACCGCCGAGCAACGTTCGGAACGACTGCTTCGTCCAATCGGATACGTCCGTCACGATTGGTCGCATCCGTCAATTGCAATGGTCAGTCATGCATCGCAGAACATTTTTTACATTCTCGATGTGTCTTCGGCACGATATTCAACGTTGATTTATCACCGCAACATAAACTTTTTTCAAGCATGCGTTACATAGATGATTAGCCGAAAAGCAAATATCAGTTTTTCTAGCATATGCTATCTTCGCGGCTGCACTTCGAACGAAAAACTTTTATTTGCAAAATCTGTTGTAAATCAAATGTCAAGGCACCAAAATAGTTTCTGCGCAGAAACAGTCAACTAAGTATAGCAATGTTTAATAGTGCATTAGTTTATCAAAGTTTTAAAAAGTTTTTCGGCGGCAATATACAAAATACGCAAATATACTTATCACAGTATATTTCTAATATTTCGAAACAGTCAACTAAGTATCGTAATGTTTCATAGTGGATTATATTTCTGATTTCTAGTTTATCAAAGTTTTAAAAAACTTGTCGTCGGCAATATAGAAAACACGCAAATAAACGTATTCAATAAATATTTCTCAAGGAATAGTCAAAGAAACCGATTCAACAATAGAAGATGATGTTTGTGTGGGAAAAGTGCAGTCATGTAGTTTCTTCGTAGAAACAGTCACTACCCTAACTAACATTCCTAATTCTTGATCGTTTATTATTATAATACTTATCATTCGTCTATCGAAGTTTCAAAGAAATTCTCGTCGACATTAAAGAAACACGGGAAACTGGTATCTTGTCTTGAGAACGACTTTTCGGGATGCTCGATTTGATGATTCGAGTCATTTCAAAAATCGGAGTAGAAACGATGTCTTGCCGAGAACTTCTCAGAGACAAGTCGGTCTGCATTCTCGAAGTTTTCGAGAAAATTTGCTTTTTGCTCTGCTTCAACAAAGTCAAGTCGTCCTGAAGCATCGATCGTTTTTGCTTTCGTAGATGTTGTCGGACGGTTTTCCTCAAGCGAGGTGAACTCTTGCAGATATTCAGCCACTTTCTGGATACTCTGGCAACGTTCAGCAGAGAACGAGACTCTAATTTACGTAGAATGAATTCGGCTATTTCGATAGGGAGTGCAGTAACGATGTCAACGCTACGATGCGATACTCCAAAAGCGTGCATCAGATCGACAAAAGAATCCATGATGCTGCCGCTTCCTCGGAAGGTCACCGAATGATGCGCCTCCGTCAAAACGACCCCCTCATAAACCGGCGAGCAACGTTCGGAACGACTGCTTCGTCCAATCGGAGACGTCCGTCACGATTGGTCGCATCCGTCAATTGCAATGGTCAGTCATGCATCGCAGAACATTTTTTACATTCTCGATGTGTCTTCGGCACGATATTCAACGTTGATTTATCACCGCAACATAAACTTTTTTCAAGCAAGCGTTACATAGATGATTAGCCGAAAAGCAAATATCAGTTTTTCGAGCATATGCTAGCTTCGCGGCTGCACTTCGAACGAAAAACTTTTATTTGCAAAATCTGTTGTAAATCAAATGTCAAGGCACCAAAATAGTTTCTGCACAGAAACAGTCAACTAAGTATCGTAATGTTTCATAGTGGATTATATTTCTTATTTCTAGTTTATCAAAGTTTTAAAAAACTTGTCGTCGGAAATATAGAAAACATGCAAATAAACGTATTCAATAAAAGTTTCTCAAGAATTTCAAACAAACCAATTCAACAATATAAAAAGAGCTTTTTTTATCATCGCAACATACACTTTTTTCGAGCATGCGTTCCATAGATGATTAGACGAAAAGCAAATATCAGTTTTTCTACCGTACGCTGGCTCCGCGGCTGCACATCGCACAAAAAACTTTTTTTTCGCAAAATGTGGTGTAAATCAAATGTCAAGGCAACAAAATAGTTTCTGCGCAGAAACAGTCAACTAAGTATCGCAATGTTTAATATTGGATTAGTTTATCAAAGTTTTAAAGAGTTTTTCGGCGGCAATATACAAAATACGCAAATATACTTATCACAGTATATTTCTAATATTTCGAAACAGTCAACTAAGTATCGTAATGTTTCATAGTGGATTATATTTCTGATTTCTAGTTTATCAAAGTTTTAAAAAACTTGTCGTCGGCAATATAGAAAACACGCAAATAAACGTATTCAATAAATATTTCTCAAGGAATAGTCAAAGAAACCGATTCAACAATAGAAGATGATGTTTGTGTGGGAAAAGTGCAGTCATGTAGTTTCTTCGTAGAAACAGTCACTACCCTAACTAACATTCCTAATTCTTGATCGTTTATTATTATAATACTTATCATTCGTCTATCGAAGTTTCAAAGAAATTCTCGTCGACATTAAAGAAACACGGGAAACTGGTATCTTGTCTTGAGAACGACTTTTCGGGATGCTCGATTTGATGATTCGAGTCATTTCAAAAATCGGAGTAGAAACGATGTCTTGCCGAGAACTTCTCAGAGACAAGTCGGTCTGCATTCTCGAAGTTTTCGAGAAAATTTGCTTTTTGCTCTGCTTCAACAAAGTCAAGTCGTCCTGAAGCATCGATCGTTTTTGCTTTCGTAGATGTTGTCGGACGGTTTTCCTCAAGCGAGGTGAACTCTTGCAGATATTCAGCCACTTTCTGGATACTCTGGCAACGTTCAGCAGAGAACGAGACTCTAATTTACGTAGAATGAATTCGGCTATTTCGATAGGGAGTGCAGTAACGATGTCAACGCTACGATGCGATACTCCAAAAGCGTGCATCAGATCGACAAAAGAATCCATGATGCTGCCGCTTCCTCGGAAGGTCACCGAATGATGCGCCTCCGTCAAAACGACCCCCTCATAAACCGGCGAGCAACGTTCGGAACGACTGCTTCGTCCAATCGGAGACGTCCGTCACGATTGGTCGCATCCGTCAATTGCAATGGTCAGTCATGCATCGCAGAACATTTTTTACATTCTCGATGTGTCTTCGGCACGATATTCAACGTTGATTTATCACCGCAACATAAACTTTTTTCAAGCAAGCGTTACATAGATGATTAGACGAAAAGCAAATATCAGTTTTTCTATCGTACGCTGGCTCCGCGGCTGCACATCGCACAAAAAACTTTTTTTTCGCAAAATGTGGTGTAAATCAAATGTCAAGGCAACAAAATAGTTTCTGCGCAGAAACAGTCAACTAAGTATCGCAATGTTTAATATTGGATTAGTTTATCAAAGTTTTAAAGAGTTTTTCGGCGGCAATATACAAAATACGCAAATATACTTATCACAGTATATTTCTAATATTTCGAAACAGTCAACTAAGTATCGTAATGTTTCATAGTGGATTATATTTCTGATTTCTAGTTTATCAAAGTTTTAAAAAACTTGTCGTCGGCAATATAGAAAACACGCAAATAAACGTATTCAATAAATATTTCTCAAGGAATAGTCAAAGAAACCGATTCAACAATAGAAGATGAGATTTGTGTGGGAAAAGTGCATTCATGTAGTTTCTTCGTAGAAACCGTCACTACCCTAACTAACATTCCTAATTCTTGATCGTTTATTATTATAATAGTTATCAATCGTCTATCGAAGTTTCAAAGACATTCTCGTCGACATTAAAGAAGCACGGGAAACTGGTTTCTTGTCTTGAGAACGACTTTTCGGGATGCTCGATTTGATGATTCGAGTGATTCCAAAAATCCGAGTAGAAACGATGTCTTGCCGAGAACTTCTCAGAGACAAGTCGGTCTGCATTCTCGAAGTTTTCGAGAAAATTTGCTTTTTGCTCTGCTTCAACAAAGTCAAGTCGTCCTGAATCATCCGTCGTTTTTGCTTTCGTAGATGTTGTCGGACGGTTCTCCTCAAGCGAGGTGAACTCTTGCAGATATTCAGCCACTTTCTGGATACTCTGGCAACGTTCAGCAGAGAACGAGAATCTAATTTACGTAGAATCAATTCGGCTATTTCGATAGGGAGTGCAGTAACGATGTCAACGCTACGATGCGATACTCCAAAAGTGTGCATCAGATCGACAAAAGAATCCATGATGCTGCCGCTTCCTCGGAAGGTCACCGAATGATGCGCCTCCGTCAAAACGACCCCCTTATAAACCGCCGAGCAACGTTCGGAACGACTGCTTCGTCCAATCGGATAAGTCCGTCACGATTGGTCGCATCCGTCAATTGCAATGGTCAGTCATGCATCGCAGAACATTTTTTACATTCTCGATGTGTCTTCGGCACGATATTCAACGTTGATTTATCACCGCAACATAAACTTTTTTCAAGCAAGCGTTACATAGATGATTAGCCGAAAAGCAAATATCAGTTTTTCTAGCATATGCAAGCTTCGCGGCTGCACTTCGAACGAATAACTTTTATTTGCAAAATCTGTTGTAAATCAAATGTGAAGGCACCAAAATAGTTTCTGCACAGAAACAGTCAACTAAGTATCGCAATGTTTAATAGTGGATTAGTTTATCAAAGTTTTAAAAAGCTTTTCGGCGGCAATATACAAAATACGCAAATATACTTATCACAGTATATTTCTAATATTTCGAAACAGTCAATTAAGTATCGTAATGTTTCATAGTGGATTATATTTCTGATTTCTAGTTTATCAAAGTTTTAAAAAACTTGTCGTCGGCAATATAGAAAACACGCAAATAAACGTATTCAATAAATATTTCTCAAGGAATAGTCAAAGAAACCGATTCAACAATAGAAGATGAGATTTGTGTGGGAAAAGTACAGTCATGTAGTTTCTTCGTAGAAACAGTCACTACCCTAACTAACATTCCTAATTCTTGATCGTTTATTATTATAATAGTTATCATTCGTCTATCGACGTTTCAAAGAAATTCTCGTCGACATTAAAGAAGCACGGGAAACTGGTTTCTTGTCTTGAGAACGACTTTTCGGGATGCTCGATTTGATGATTCGAGTGATTCCAAAAATCCGAGTAGAAACGATGTCTTGCCGACAACTTCTCAGAGACAAGTCGGTCTGGATTCTCGAAGTTTTCGAGAACATTGGCTTTTTGCTCTGCTTCAACAAAGTCAAGTCGTCCTGAATCATCCGTCGTTTTTGCTTTCGTAGATGTTGTCGGACGGTTTTCCTCAAGCGAGGAGAACTCTTGCAGATATTCAGCCACTTTCTGGATACTCTGGCAACGTTCAGCAGAGAACGAGAATCTAATTTACGTAGAATCAATTCGGCTATTTCGATAGGGAGTGCAGTAGCGATGTCAACGCTACGATGCGATACTCCAAAAGCGTGCATCAGATCGACAAAAGAATCCATGATGCTGCCGCTTCCTCGGAAGGTTACCGAATGATGCGCCTCCGTCAAAACGACCCCCTTATAAACCGGCGAGCAACGTTCGGAACGACTGCTTCGTCCAATCGGTGACGTCCGTCACGATTGGTCGCATCCGTCAATTGCAATGGTCAGTCATGCATCGCAGAACATTTTTTACATTCTCGATGTGTCTTCGGCACGATATTCAACGTTGATTTATCACCGCAACATAAACTTTTTTCAAGCAAGCGTTACATAGATGATTAGCCGAAAAGCAAATATCAGTTTTTCTAGCATATGCTAGCTTCGCGGCTGCACTTCGAACGAATAACTTTTATTTGCAAAATCTGTTGTAAATCAAATGTGAAGGCACCAAAATAGTTTCTGCACAGAAACAGTCAACTAAGTATCGCAATGTTTAATATTGGATTAGTTTATCAAAGTTTTAAAAAGTTTTTCGGCGGCAATATACAAAATACGCAAATATACTTATCACAGTATATTTCTAATATTTCGAAACAGTCAACTAAGTATCGTAATGTTTCATAGTGGATTATATTTCTGATTTCTAGTTTATCAAAGTTTTAAAAAACTTGTCGTCGGCAATATAGAAAACACGCAAATAAACGTATTCAATAAATATTTCTCAAGGAATAGTCAAAGAAACCGATTCAACAATAGAAGATGAGGTTTGTGTGGGAAAAGTGCAGTCATGTAGTTTCTTCGTAGAAACAGTCACTACCCTAACTAACATTCCTAATACTTGATCGTTTATTATTATAATACTTATCATTCGTCTATCGAAGTTTCAAAGAAATTCTCGTCGACATTAAAGAAGCACGGAAAACTGGTGTCTTGTCTTGAGAACGACTTTTCGGGATGCTCGATTTGATGATTCGAGTCATTTCAAAAATCGGAGTAGAAACGATGTGTTGCCGAGAACTTCTTAGAGACAAGTCGGTCTGCATTCTCGAAGTTTTCGAGAAAATTTGCTTTTTGCTCTGCTTCAACAAAGTCAACTCGTCCTGAATCATCCGTCGTTTTTGCTTTCGTAGATGTTGTCGGACGGTTTTCCTCAAGCGAGGTGAACTCTTGCAGATATTCAGCCACTTTCTGGATACTCTGGCAACGTTCAGCAGAGAACGAGAATCTAATTTACGTAGAATCAATTCGGCTATTTCGATAGGGAGTGCAGTAACGATGTCAACGCTACGATGCGATACTCCAAAAGCGTGCATCAGATCGACAAAAGAATCCATGATGCTGCCGCTTCCTCGGAAGGTCACCGAATGATGCGCCTCCGTCAAAACGACCCCCTTATAAACCGCCGAGCAACGTTCGGAACGACTGCTTCGTCCAATCGGATACGTCCGTCACGATTGGTCGCATCCGTCAATTGCAATGGTCAGTCATGCATCGGAGAACATTTTTTACATTCTCGATGTGTCTTCGGCATGATATTCAACGGTGATTTATCACCGCGACATAAACTTTTTTCAAGCATGCGTTACATAGATGATTAGCCGAAAAGCAAATATCAGTTTTTCTAGCATATGCTATCTTCGCGGCTGCACTTCGAACGAAAAACTTTTATTTGCAAAATCTGTTGTAAATCAAATGTGAAGGCACCAAAATAGTTTCTGCACAGAAACAGTCAACTAAGTATCGTAATGTTTGATAGTGGATTATATTTCTAATTTCTAGTTTATCAATGTTTTAAAAAGGTTGTCGTCGGAAATATAGAAAACATGCAATTAAACGTATTCAATAAATATTTCTCAAGGAATAGTCAAAGGAACCGATTCAACAATAGAAGATGAGATTTGTGTGGGAATAGTACAGTCATGTAGTTTCTTCGTAGAAACAGTCACTACCCTAACTAACATTCCTAATTCTTGATCGTTTATTATTATAATAGTTATCATTCGTCTATCGAAGTTTCAAAGAAATTCTCGTCGACATTAAAGAAGCACGGGAAACTGGTTTCTTGTCTTGAGAACGACTTTTCGGGATGCTCGATTTGATGATTCGAGTCATTCCAAAAATCGGAGTAGAAACGATATCTTGCCGAGAACTTCTCAGAGACAAGGCGGTCTGCATTCTCGAAGTTTTCGATAAAATTTGCTTTTTGCTCTGCTTAAACAAAGTCAAGTCGTCCTGAATCATCCGTCGTATTTGCTTTCGTAGATGTTGTCGGACGGTTTTCCTCAAGCGAGGAGAACTCTTGCAGATATTCAGCCACTTTCTGGATACTCTGGCAACGTTCAGCAGAGAACGAGAATCTAATTTACGTAGAATCAATTCGGCTATTTCGATAGGGAGTGCAGTAACGATGTCAACGCTACGATGCGATACTCCAAAAGCGAGCATCAGATCGACAAAAGAATCCATGATGCTGCCGCTTCCTCGAAATGTCACCGAATGATGCGCCTCCGTCAAAACGATCCCCTTATAAACCGCCGAGCAACGTTCGGAACGACTGCTTCGTCCAATCGGAGACGTCCGTCACGATTGGTCGCATCCGTCAATTGCAATGGGCAGTCATGCATCGGAGAACATTTTTTACATTCTCGATGTGTCTTCGGCATGATATTCAATGGTAATTTATCACCGCGACATAAACTTTTTTCAAGCATGCGTTACATAGATGATTAGCCGAAAAGCAAATATCAGTTTTTCTAGCATATGCTATCTTCGCGGCTGCACTTCGAACGAAAAACTTTTATTTGCAAAATCTGTTGTAAATCAAATGTGAAGGCACCAAAATAGTTTCTGAGCAGAAACAGTCAACTAAGTATCGCAATGTTTAATAGTGGATTAGTTTATCAAAGTTTTAAACAGTTTTTCGGCGGCAATATACAAAATACTCAAATATACTTATCACAGTATATTTCTAATATTTCGAAACAGTCAACTAAGTATCTTAAGGATTCATAGTGCATTATATTTCTTATTTCTAGTTTATCAAACTTTTAAAAAACTTGTCATCGGCAATATAGAAAACACGCAAATAAACGTATTCAATAAATATTTCTCAAGGAATAGTCAAAGAAACCGATTCAACAATAGAAGATGAGATTTGTGTGGGAAAAGTGTATTCATGTAGTTTCTTCGTAGAAACCGTCACTACCCTAACTAACATTCCTAATTCTTGATCGTTTATTATTATAATAGTTATCAATCGTCTATCGAAGTTTCAAAGACATTCTCGTCGACATTAAAGAAGCACGGGAAACTGGTTTCTTGTCTTGAGAACGACTTTTCGGGATGCTCGATTTGATGATTCGAGTCATTCCAAAAATCCGAGTAGAAACGATGTCTTGCCGACAACTTCTCAGAGACAAGTCGGTCTGGATTCTCGAAGTTTTCGAGAAAATTGGCTTTTTGCTCTGCTTCAACAAAGTCAAGTCGTCCTGAATCATCCGTCGTTTTTGCTTTCGTAGATGTTGTCGGACGGTTTTCCTCAAGCGAGGTGAACTCTTGCAGATATTCAGCCACTTTCTGGATACTCTGGCAACGTTCAGCAGAGAAAGAGAATATAATTTACGTAGAATCAATTCGGCTATTTCGATAGGGAGTGCAGTAACGATGTCAACGCTACGATGCGATACTCCAAAAGCGTGCATCAGATCGACAAAAGAATCCATGATGCTGCCGCTTCCTCGGAAGGTCACCGAATGATGCGCCTCCGTCAAAACGACCCCCTTATAAACCGCCGAGCAACGTTCGGAACGACTGCTTCGTCCAATCGGATAAGTCCGTCACGATTGGTCGCATCCGTCAATTGCAATGGTCAGTCATGCATCGCAGAACATTTTTTAAATTCTCGATGTGTCTTCGGCACGACATTCAACGTTGATTTATCACCGCAACATAAACTTTTTTCAAGCATGCGTTACATAGATGATTAGCCGAAAAGCAAATATCAGTTTTTCTAGCATATGCTATCTTCGCGGCTGCACTTCGAACGAAAAACTTTTATTTGCAAAATCTGTTGTAAATCAAATGTCAAGGC
The DNA here is from genome assembly GCA_934046635.1 of Buathra laborator. Taxonomy (NCBI): domain Eukaryota; kingdom Metazoa; phylum Arthropoda; class Insecta; order Hymenoptera; family Ichneumonidae; genus Buathra; species Buathra laborator. The sequence goes on from OW203896.1 coordinate 2,394,766, forward strand.
ACCAAAATAGTTTCTGCACAGAAACAGTCAACTAAGTATCGTAATGTTTCATAGTGGATTATATTTCTAATTTCTAGTTTATCAAAGTTTTAAAAACCTTGTCGTCGGAAATATAGAAAACACGCAATTAAACGTATTCAATAAAAGTTTCTCAAGAAAAGTCAAAGAAACCAATTCAACAATATAAAAAGAGCTTTGTTTATCATCGCAACATACACTTTTTTCGAGCATGCGTTCCATAGATGATTAGACGAAAAGCAAATATCAGTTTTTCTACCGTATGCTGGCTCCGCGGCTGCACATCGCACAAAAAACTTTTTTTTCGCAAAATGTGTTGTAAATCAAATGTCAAGGCAACAAAATAGTTTCTGCGCAGAAACAGTCAACTAAGTATGGCAATGTTTAATAGTGGATTAGTTTATCAAAGTTTTAAAAAGCTTTTCGGCGGCAATATACAAAATACGCAAATATACTTATCACAGTATATTTCTAATATTTCGAAACAGTCAACTAAGTATCGTAAGGATTCATAGTGCATTATATTTCTTATTTCTAGTTTATCAAACTTTTAAAAAACTTGTCATCGGCAATATAGAAAACACGCAAATAAACGTATTCAATAAATATTTCTCAAGGAATAGTCAAAGAAACCGATTCAACAATAGAAGATGAGATTTGTGTGGGAAAAGTGCATTCATGTAGTTTCTTCGTAGAAACCGTCACTACCCTAACTAGCATTCCTAATTCTTGATCGTTTATTATTATAATAGTTATCAATCGTCTATCGAAGTTTCAAAGACATTCTCGTTGACATTAAAGAAGCACGGGAAACTGGTTTCTTGTCTTGAGAACGACTTTTCGGGATGCTCGATTTGATGATTCGAGTGATTCCAAAAATCCGAGTAGAAACGATGTCTTGCCGACAACTTCTCAGAGACAAGTCGGTCTGGATTCTCGAAGTTTTCGAGAAAATAGGCTTTTTGCTCTGCTTCAACAAAGTCAAGTCGTCCTGAATCATCCGTCGTTTTTGCTTTCGTAGATGTTGTCGGACGGTTTTCCTCAAGCGAGGTGAACTCTTGCAGATATTCAGCCACTTTCTGGATACTCTGGCAACGTTCAGCAGAGAACGAGAATCTAATTTACGTAGAATCAATTCGGCTATTTCGATAGGGAGTGCAGTAACGATGTCAACGCTACGATGCGATACTCCAAAAGCGTGCATCAGATCGACAAAAGAATCCATGATGCTGCCGCTTCCTCGGAAGGTTACCGAATGATGCGCCTCCGTCAAAACGACCCCCTTATAAACCGGTGAGCAACGTTCGGAACGACTGCTTCGTCCAATCGGAGACGTCCGTCACGATTGGTCGCATCCGTCAATTGCAATGGTCAGTCATGCATCGCAGAACATTTTTTACATTCTCGATGTGTCTTCGGCACGATATTCAACGTTGATTTATCACCGCAATATAAACTTTTTTCAAGCATGCGTTGCATAGATGATTAGCCGAAAAGCAAATATCAGTTTTTCTAGCATATGCTATCTTCGCGGCTGCACTTCGAACGAAAAACTTTTATTTGCAAAATCTGTTGTAAATCAAATGTGAAGGCACCAAAATAGTTTCTGCGCAGAAACAGTCAACTAAGTATCGCAATGTTTAATAGTGGATTAGTTTATCAAAGTTTTAAACAGTTTTTCGGCGGCAATATACAAAATACTCAAATATACTTATCACAGTATATTTCTAATATTTCGAAACAGTCAACTAAGTATCGTAAGGATTCATAGTGCATTATATTTCTTATTTCTAGTTTATCAAACTTTTAAAAAACTTGTCATCGGCAATATAGAAAACACGCAAATAAACGTATTCAATAAATATTTCTCAAGGAATAGTCAAAGAAACCGATTCAACAATAGAAGATGAGATTTGTGTGGGAAAAGTGTATTCATGTAGTTTCTTCGTAGAAACCGTCACTACCCTAACTAACATTCCTAATTCTTGATCGTTTATTATTATAATAGTTATCAATCGTCTATCGAAGTTTCAAAGACATTCTCGTCGACATTAAAGAAGCACGGGAAACTGGTTTCTTGTCTTGAGAACGACTTTTCGGGATGCTCGATTTGATGATTCGAGTGATTCCAAAAATCCGAGTAGAAACGATGTCTTGCCGACAACTTCTCAGAGACAAGTCGGTCTGGATTCTCGAAGTTTTCGAGAAAATTGGCTTTTTGCTCTGCTTCAACAAAGTCAAGTCGTCCTGAATCATCCGTCGTTTTTGCTTTCGTAGATGTTGTCGGACGGTTTTCCTCAAGCGAGGAGAACTCTTGCAGATATTCAGCCACTTTCTGGATACTCTGGCAACGTTCAGCAGAGAACGAGAATCTAATTTACGTAGAATCAATTCGGCTATTTCGATAGGGAGTGCAGTAACGATGTCAACGCTACGATGCGATACTCCAAAAGCGTGCATCAGATCGACAAAAGAATCCATGATGCTGCCGCTTCCTCGGAAGGTCACCGAATGATGCGCCTCCGTCAAAACGACCCCCTTATAAACCGGCGAGCAACGTTCGGAACGACTGATTCGTCCAATCGGAGACGTCCGTCACGATTGGTCGCATCCGTCAATTGCAATGGTCAGTCATGCATCGCAGAACATTTTTTACATTCTCGATGTGTCTTCGGCATGATATTCAACGGTGATTTATCACCGCACCATAAACTTTTTTCAAGCATGCGTTACATAGATGATTAGCCGAAAAGCAAATATCAGTTTTTCTAGCATATGCTATCTTCGCGGCTGCACTTCGAACGAATAACTTTTATTTGCAAAATCTGTTGTAAATCAAATGTCAAGGCACCAAAATAGTTTCTGCACAGAAACAGTCAACTAAGTATCGTAATGTTTCATAGTGGATTATATTTCTTATTTCTAGTTTATCAATGTTTTAAAAAACTTGTCGTCGGAAATATAGAAAACATGCAAATAAACGTATTCAATAAAAGTTTCTCAAGAAAAGTCAAACAAACCAATTCAACAATATAAAAAGAGCTTTTTTTATCATCGCAACATACACTTTTTTCGAGCATGCGTTCCATAGATGATTAGACGAAAAGCAAATATCAGTTTTTCTACCGTACGCTGGCTCCGCGGCTGCACATCGCACAAAAAACTTTTTTTTCGCAAAATGTGTTGTAAATCAAATGTCAAGGCAACAAAATAGTTTCTGCGCAGAAACAGTCAACTAAGTATCGCAATGTTTAATATTGGATTAGTTTATCAAAGTTTTAAAAAGCTTTTCGGCGGCAATATACAAAATACGCAAATATACTTATCACAGTATATTTCTAATATTTCGAAACAGTCAAGTAAGTATCGTAATGTTTCATAGTGGATTATATTTCTTATTTCTAGTTTATCAAAGTTTTAAAAAACTTGTCGTCGGCAATATAGAAAACACGTAAATAAACGTATTCAATAAATATTTCTCAAGGAATGGTCAAAGAAACCGATTCAACAATAGAAGATGAGGTATGTGTGGGAAAAGTGCAGTCATGTAGTTTCTTCGTAGAAACAGTCACTACCGTAACTAACATTCCTAATTCTTGATCGTTTACTATTATAATACTTATCATTCGTCTATCGAAGTTTCAAAGAAATTCTCGTCGACATTAAAGAAACACGGGAAACTGGTATCTTGTCTTGAGAACGACTTTTCGGGATGCTCGATTTGATGATTCGAGTCATTTCAAAAATCGGAGTAGAAACGATGTCTTGCCGAGAACTTCTCAGAGACAAGTCGGTCTGCATTCTCGAAGTTTTCGAGAAAATTTGCTTTTTGCTCTGCTTCAACAAAGTCAAGTCGTCCTGAAGCATCGGTCGTTTTTGCTTTCATAGATGTCAACGGACGGTTTTCCTCAAGCGAGGTGAACTCTTGCAGATATTCAGCCACTTTCTGGATACTCTGGCAACGTTCAGCAGAGAACGAGAATCTAATTTACGTAGAATCAATTCGGCTATTTCGATAGGGAGTGCAGTAACGATGTCAACGCTACGATGCGATACTCCAAAAGTGTGCATCAGATCGACAAAAGAATCCATGATGCTGCCGCTTCCTCGGAAGGTCACCGAATGATGCGCCTCCGTCAAAACGACCCCCTTATAAACCGGCGAGCAACGTTCGAAACGACTGCTTCGTCCAATCGGTGACGTCCGTCACGATTGGTCGCATCCGTCAATTGCAATGGTCAGTCATGCATCGCAGAACATTTTTTACATTCTCGATGTGTCTTCGGCACGATATTCAACGTTGATTTATCACCGCAACATAAACTTTTTTCAAGCAAGCGTTACATAGATGATTAGCCGAAAAGCAAATATCAGTTTTTCTAGCATATGCTAGCTTCGCGGCTGCACTTCGAACGAATAACTTTTATTTGCAAAATCTGTTGTAAATCAAATGTGAAGGCACCAAAATAGTTTCTGCACAGAAACAGTCAACTAAGTATCGCAATGTTTAATAGTGGATTAGTTTATCAAAGTTTTAAAAAGCTTTTCGGCGGCAATATACAAAATACGCAAATATACTTATCACAGTATATTTCTAATATTTCGAAACAGTCAATTAAGTATCGTAATGTTTCATAGTGGATTATATTTCTGATTTCTAGTTTATCAAAGTTTTAAAAAACTTGTCGTCGGCAATATAGAAAACACGCAAATAAACGTATTCAATAAATATTTCTCAAGGAATAGTCAAAGAAACCGATTCAACAATAGAAGATGAGATTTGTGTGGGAAAAGGGCAGTCATGTAGTTTCTTCGTAGAAACAGTCACTACCCTAACTAACATTCCTAATTCTTGATCGTTTATTATTATAATAGTTATCATTCGTCTATCGACGTTTCAAAGAAATTCTCGTCGACATTAAAGAAGCACGGGAAACTGGTTTCTTGTCTTGAGAACGACTTTTCGGGATGCTCGATTTGATGATTCGAGTCATTCCAAAAATCGGAGTAGAAACGATATCTTGCCGAGAACTTCTCAGAGACAAGTCGGTCTGCATTCTCGAAGTTTTCGATAAAATTTGCTTTTTGCTCTGCTTAAACAAAGTCAAGTCGTCCTGAATCATCCGTCGTATTTGCTTTCGTAGATGTTGTCGGACGGTTTTCCTCAAGCGAGGAGAACTCTTGCAGATATTCAGCCACTTTCTGGATACTCTGGCA